>JAKWBJ010000539.1:2571666-3857500 GCA_023159175.1 Wohlfahrtia magnifica
ATGATTGATTATGATGGGTATATGACTACTCTAGACTCTGGGTATATGATTACCCTAAACTAGTAGCAAGCATTAACCAAAAATCATCTATGGTAACTGTTTTACTAATTTTTGGCGCTTTAGACGAGTATTTACGTAGTACAATCATATAAATCGTAGTAAAATAATTTGTCCAGCCAGACCACAAATAGTGCATTTAGCGCACTACTTTTAAATAAAGGAATTTCAACCTCTTAATGTGTACTCATCGACTTCAAATAAATTTCTTTCGATTTAGAACACTTCAATGGTAGAATTCATGGTCTTAAATTCTTTCTAACTTAACTAGAAAAACAGATATTGAGCATTAAATCCAAAAAAGGTCTAGCCAGACTAAGTTGAGTTAGAGAAATAATCATAAAGCATGTCTAATGTCACTTATGATCAGGGTTTACATAAATATATTTTTGTTTTGATCTTATAAAACCTTTAAGATTAAAAAGAAAAGAAATCGATCTTTTAAATGATATATACATATACATATATATATATATATATATATATATATATATATATATATATATATATATATATATATATATATATATATATATATATATATATATATGAAAAATGTGTTTCCTTGAGGAATACACCCAGATTCTTCAAGGCTACTGGAAAGATATATATATATATATACATTTTTCACCAATTTTTTTCTACATTTTTTAAGTTTAAATGCGTTTTTCTGCTTTATTTTTCATAGAACCGTACTATTTATGAATGAATTAAAGTTTTCTATTGAGTTATGAATAAAATGAGACTTAAAATTTAGAAATCTGTTGAAAATTTATGGAGTTATAAAAAAATTATGCAATTGTTAGCAAACAGATGTTTATTTTATTACTTTGGCACTATATTTTTTAAAAAAGGTTTACAATTTTGTAATCATCGCAGAGAAGTGAGTTCCTTCAACTACTTGACCAAAATCGTTTAATTAGTTTTTTGTTCCCATAAATATACTATAATTTTACATTCAACAATATTAAAATCTTTTCTGGTCACCTTCTAAAAACCACTATATTGATGTTTTTGGCATCATTCAATGACAAAAAACATCAAGTGCATCAAGTAAAATTTTAGCTCTCTTCAAAATCTCTTTGAAATTAAACAAACACAAAAACATGCGCTACACCCTTTCTTTGTTGACGGCTAACTAACAACTAAATAAAATTTGTGTCTCACACATATTTATGGTTGGCGTTTAGAATAATGTAAACAAAGAGTATGAATGTTTTTGATACAGGATTTTTTAGCATTTTTAATTTATTGCAATTTCTTAAGTTTTTTTTTTTTTAGAGAAAAACATAACAAAAATAGTTACCCAGGAATTATAAAAGCAATATTAATGAATACTGTATGATATTTAAATTCAAAAACTACATATGTAATAAAGGATAGTGGTATAGTTGATTTTGGTACATTTCGCGAAAATTTTTGTTAGGAATTTTTTTTCTTTCAGCAACCCTGGTTGTAATATTCACAAAGAGAATAAATAAACAGCCGAAAAACTTCGTAATCTGAACAAGCATCGCTGGTCTAAACTTGTAATACCATTGTTTATCTATAAAATAAAACCAATTCTATAAAATACCATTACCCCTTGGCACCACAGTCAGACCATAAAGTATACTAAGAACTCTGTTTGCATATTTATGCAGCCTAGTTAGGTGTGCTTCAAAATGATAAGGTCACCTTAATATTTGCTCAATTCATCCAAATTATAAAATGTTACGTATGGTCACCTTATTAAAAAAATTCTACGTTCAAATAAGTGAATAATAAGCCGGTTTTGCTTTTAGAGATGTACCATTATATTACGTTTATTTAAATTTATGTAAATAAGTGTAAAATTCAATGCGTCAAAATGATAATGTCAGTAATTCATTTATCCAAACTTTTATTTAAACTGAGCATTAATTAATTATTTTTAATCTATGCAGTTCCCATTTCCTTCTATTGTCTTAAAAAAACGGGATGGCATCGCACTTACTAAATTATCCAGAACATTGGAGCGGATTTCGCGCCAGCTGTTGCAGATTGCCACTTTTAATTCATTTTTTTCCGGTACTGTTTGTTGTCTGCACAAGCAGTCCCCACAAATTTTCCATGTAGTTTGAGTCGGGGGAAATTGCTGGTCAATCAAGTACTTTAATAATGTGCTCCTCAAACCATTGACTGCTGGACTTGCTGACATGAATTGCTGCCTTATCTTTCTGAAAGGTGAAAGTTTTGTCAGCATTTTGAGCCAAATAAAGCAGCAAATGTTCACATAGAATGCCCTGGTACTCTAAACTATCTATTCGAGTTGAAGGAAAGTAGAGTTATAGGGTACCATGTGAGCTAAAGCCAGCTCAAACCATCAAACTGCCACCGCCGAAATTCCGTTTGGAAAAAACAAGGGCTCCTTACTTAAATCTCGCCAATAGCAATTAAAACCATCTGGTCCATCCAGGTTAAATTTTGTAGTTGCCATGTTGTTTTTCGCAAACTCCTTACGCTTAATCTTATGCTGCTTAGTCAGACAGGGAATTTTTTCTTTAAACTTTGCTCGAATAAGGTTTGGCTGGTCGTTGATAGCTCTTAGAATTGTGCTTTTTGAAGCTTGTAATATCAATTCCTTTTTTATTATTACCGCACTTTTCATGGAATTCGAGGCCTTTCGTGAACTTAGCCGAGTTTCACAGGCAGTCAGGACCTTTGGACGACCCGTGCTTTCTAAATTTTCCATAATTTTCTCTGTTTTTGAGAAAACTTTGCACAGCACACAAAGATCGTCCCAGTTTTTTCGCCATTCCACGCATACTTATTTGAACGTAGAATTTTTTTGAATATCGTGCCCATACAAAACATTTTATAAATAGTTTGGATGAATTGAGCAAATATTATATGTATGCATGTAGTTTGGTGTTATTTACGAGGTAAATAGGCCTCCTTACGCAAACTTAATGCATTCTCATACAAAAATATATCTTCTCTAAATTGTCTTCCTTTTTAACTACGTTTCTGGTGTTTTAACAACATTCACCTTTTTGTTTAACGCTTGCAATAAACTTGACATTAAATTTAATTAAAACTATTACAATGACGCCATATTGTTTGTTCTTTAAAAGTATTGTTGTTTTTTGCCGTTATTGTTTTTTTTTCCACTTAATACTAATGAGGTGTAAAGTAATTTCTGAAATAGTTTCCTGTATGTCTGTTGTCATTTAAATATGCAAGTTTGTTGTAAATGTTATCTGTTTTATATTTTCTTTCTCTCTCTCTCTCTCTCTCTCTCGCTTTTTAAATGTTTCCTTTTGGTTTTCTCATTTTATTGCTTTTCTATTCATTTGCCAAGTCTTAATTTGTATGCGAATTGTATTTAAATTTTATCTCATTTAGTTAAATTGTATATTTTGTGTAAGTCCACACATTTAAGGGAAATTTAATCTGCATATCTTGGCTCGTAAACATAATTTTAATTATAATTTTAAACACATTTCAAATGCAGTCATATACGAGAGCACGTATTTAAAAAGAACATAAAAGGCGGTCTAATTTTATGATGTTATTTTAAGTAAAAAAGATATAAAACAAAACAGGTAAATTATTGATACCAACTTACACCATAGTGTATGATTTCGTATATATATTTTATAGTAGTAATGGGCTAATGTCGTTTTCTTTTTTTTTTAATAATTGGTCCTTAAAGAAGTACATATTTTAAAGATTATCTCAACCTATCAAAATGTTGCATCTTTTTTTATCTGGAACAAATAAGATTATTTAAGCCATAAACTATTATGTTGAATAAAAACAAAATTTATATCAAAGATGTCATCTGGGTAACATACACCCTGTGATATTTTGGAAGACAAAAATATTTAACATTTTTACCCATCATGAGGGCAACATTTTTAGAAAAGAACACTTTTCTCAGAGTTAAATTTTTATTTTAAGAAAATTACACTAAAAGAGCAAAAAAGGGTTACATATTTGCCAGATAAGAAAACGCTATTAGTTTTCCATAAATTTGTTTCTATACGTTAAATATTATAATGCTATTATGCGTTCCAAGCAGGTTCTAAATGCGAAAAAAAAAAATTAAATTACATTCATAATTAATTACATTCCGAGGATTATAAATTGAATTAAAAGTAACTACAGTTAGATGATGATGATCTCTGTAAATAGTCATATCGAGCCATAACCGCCAAAAAACGTAAGCGCCATGATTATCGATTTTCGTTTTTTGATAAAAATACATATATACATATGTAATATACACGGCACACAAAACTTTATAGCTGTAAAATGTACCTTTGTGATTTTACAGCAACAAAAAAATGTTATGTACTAAACTAGAACAAAAAATATTACAAAAGAAACCTTTATAATAATTTTTTGTTGTCGCTTAGGCCTCTTTGGCAATTATGGCTCGATATGGCAGTCCATATTAGACTATCACCAGCTTTACTTCAACAGCCCTGCTATTCTTGGTTCATTACAAAAGTAGTCCAATGAAATCTCTATTTCAGGCTTTCCAATTTTCATTTTATTCCCCTTGAGGACTTGGTCAAAAGCAAGATCTGTCACAAGTCATTCAATTTGTCATCAAACGCAAAAGTCTTCCTTAACTTTGGCCTTACTCCTACTTCAAAAGCACTGTGCAGGAAACTGCAATGTCTGTGGGTCCCCATAGCGGTGTTCAAAGGCTATTAGACGGTCGAAACGCATGTGAAGAAAACTGTTTTGCCTTTTAACCTTCACTGCTACTCGTAAAGCTGCAATGACACTTTTGAGAAGAATGCAAACATTCACTTTCTCTTGTTTGGGTCTGGCGGCCAGACGATTAAGGTTCTTCGAGGTACTTTCTTCAACCGTTTGGCGCAGTGTACAGATCTGGGATACCCTCAATCTTCTCCGTTTTAGAGACAGCTAGCGGTGGCTGTAATCTCAAATGGTTTCAGACCTTACTCTGCCACTAATTGTATGTTAGTTAATCAAGCTTTTGGTTAATTGGCCAGCCAACATAATTTTACTTTAATCTAGCTCAGTCTGGAAAATCCATCTCTTAAGTTCTTCAAGGTCTGCGCTGCCTAAACCGTTTCTTGAATTTGGTGCAAAACAGCTTACCTACAATCATACCGGATTTGGTTAAGATTGATCTACATTTGGTTTTAGATTCCTTATAACACTTAACTTTAGGTAAACACAAAATATTCAATTTTAAGTCTGGTGTTGAGGAAGGTTTTGTTGCGAAAGAACTATTTCACAAATAAGTCGATAAACCTTCGAATTTAATGTAATCAAAATTTGAGAATTGTTGCCAAGTAACTGGTCATAAATTTTTGTAAAAGGGTAAAAAATTTGTAATTGTATAATAGCAGTTCGCCTGAAATTTTGTAAGAAAACTTCGAGGGGTGGCATGGTGTATAGCACACGCATAACAACAAAAGCGACCAATGTTCGAGCTCCGGCAGAAGACATGACGAAAAATTTAATTGTGGTTTCGAGTGTTTAATAAAGAGGCTTCAACTTCCCTCCAGACAACACTATCAAAAAAATAAAGAAGAAGCCCCCCTGACCTTCCAGCTTACCTCTGGCGACGATGACAAACAGCAGACGAATGATCAGGAAAAAAACGCCACCTACTGGGAAAAAATAACTATGCTAGAGTAAAGATCACCACCAGTTAGCAAGGATATTCACCACACAATAATATGGAGGGGGCTACAGTGAATTAATCATCTACTTAGTTGGAAATATCAACTTGATTAATGAAACTGAAACAAAGCAATGGATGTTTTTGTGGAAAGCCGATATGCTCCCTAGAGGAGTGACGGAAAAACGAATTTACCATTTTTTAATTATTCAGTCAGTTTTAAATAACACTTCCTTTTAGAGAGCCCTAAACTAATGCTTCATATTTAACAATTAAATCAAAATTATCGCCATGGCCACTTAGGATTTGTTAGAGCTCTTTTCAACTTTGACATCAAAATGTAAATGGAACTTTTCTACACACACACTCACTATAGTGATGTGCCGCAATATTATGTAGTAAAGGATGGTATAGTTTGAAAGTTTTCTAAGTTACTTCGTAGTACCATCGAAACATATGATGTCATATGGATATCGTTAGTTGATAGTTGAAAAAAACCTTTGTATTATAATAGAAGGAATAGAATAGAAGTTCTTGTATTTAACGTTACAATTTGTTGGAAAATCATACGATAGACGTTTGTCATATAAATGGCGTTATGTACACATCGCAATCTTTTTAATTAAACCATTAAAGAAAAAATCATAAATTCAATAACAAAATCCAAATAAAACTTTGTAATCTTTTCTTCAATTTAGTGACAATGTTGTTTATTCTTTATGTTTAATTTAGACATATTCTATGTCTTCTTTGCCAATTCATTAAACAAAATTCACACTTAAATATATAAACGACTTAACTATTTATTTGGTCATAAAAGTGGTCAAAGTTGTAAAATTGATTTTATTTTTTTTTTTTTTTTTTTTTGTTATTACTTGAGTCAACAGCCAGTTAGTCCAGCAGATACACAGGGTTTCTCTTCAGCGAGAAAGAAAAGAAATTCCAAAATATATTTTACGATTTAATTCTTATGTGTGTGGCTTGTATTTTTATGATATTTTTATAACTGTTCTGGTGTCTAGTAAGATGTAAAATTTTCTTCTTTTTTTGGTTTCATAGAAGATTTTTAGACTTTTTTAAATAGGCCTCTGGCAGCAAAAGACACTACTAAAAATATTAAGTTGTTAAAAGAAGGAAGTTACAACAGATTGTGTATCTTATCACATGGTTTGTATTGTAAATACCTCAAATGGCATTTTGGACAGTCAAAATCTGTAATTTATTCTCATTTAGTCACTGTGATACTATAAAGAAGAATAATAATAAAGCATTATTTTCATAAAATTTCCTTTTACTATTGCAATTTGAAAGACGAACAGCTGAAGCACATCGATTGCACACCGAAGCTTATTCTGCAAGTGACGCTTTGTGTGGCACAGAAGTGATGTCTTTAACACAAAAGGTAATGACTGTCTAGGCTTATCAAAAAAGTTCAAAGTTTATGAACTGAAAGCATTATTTAAATAATATTGTAGCCACTCAATCAGCTACTTGAAAACCTTTGCAAGCAGCTGTATTCATGCAAAACCAATGAAATTAGGTACCACACGTGTTGAAGGCGGAATGCGTTTGTAAGGAGGAGGTATAGGATACCTCACTTTTTGTTGCCCACTGTGAATGGGAACAAGCTTAGCTTGAGTTCTACTGTTAACTATATGGGCCTTATTCGTAATCACAATTAAGTTGGCTTTCCAAGTTGGCTCAGAGAGCTCGCAAAGCGGCTTGTGCCACCTACAGCTGTAAAAGAACAGTGGGTGCGAAATGGGATCTCAGTCCTGGCGTTACTCGCCAGATATATTCGGCGGTTATTGAATCGAATCTTTTGTATGGAGGATCCCTTGGTGGACTTCCCTTGATAAAGATTACAATGTCAGACTCTTTGATAAGGTCAGGAGATCTGCCTCAATCCATATCACCAGTGCTGCTTTCGAGAATACTTGTCAGGCAACGGGCCAAACTTGTAGCTGTGAGACTGAACGCCCTACCTCGCTGGCATATTATCAACCCACTTGATAGTGGGCGATATCAACTATGCCTCATCTGGACGTGAACTGTTTAGGGGATTCCGTGTCATGATTCCTAGTAGAGAAGATTGGGCCTTTGGCTTTATCATGAACAGCGATTCATTGGATGTCATATATACGGACGGTTCAGACTAGGGAACAAAGAGGGCAGTGGATTATTTTGTTTTAGACCGAAATGATGGCCATTTTTCATACTGCAGAGCAGATCCGTGGTAATGGCGCTCTTAACAACGTACTACCTTGATCAAAAAGTTTCCGGAATAACACCCATATGAGAGTCCCATCGTTGGATTGTTGCACCTGTTGTTGATATTTCTTCTAAATATTATCGCTATAGCTTGACATTTGCAAAAGATACGTAGCCAAGAGTACATCTATCTCTATGTGTGTTGGCGATTTTGTACAGTTTTAGAAACGGCTGCTGAAACGCGTTTTGCTTAATAGTTTTTTAACTTGATTAAGCAGAAAGAAGTCACAGGGAGCCAAATTAGAAGAATTCGGTGGCTGTTGGATGATATTTGGTGCATTTTTCGTCAAAAAATTTCGAATAATGATGGCACCGTGCAACGGTGCGATATAATGGTGCAAAATCCTCGATTTCTGCCACACAATTCTGATCTCTTTCAGCGAATTACTCCACTCAAACGTCTCATAACGCCCGACTTATATTCTTTGTTTACTGTCTGGCCTCCTGGCAAAAATTCATGATGCACTACACCGTTGTAATCCATGAAAACCGTGAGCATTAACTTCTTTTTCGGACTGAAAACGACGTTTTTTTGGTCCCGGCTCATTTGGTGAACGCCATTCGCTTGCCTGATGTCTGGATTGCGTGTCGTACCTATAATGATCCTTTCTATGAATGTGGGATCGGATATAGCCTCGCAAATCGTGTCTTTCGCGACCAAACACGCCACTCTTTCGCATTAAATTGTAAAAAATCGCCAACACACATAGAGATAGACAGATGTACTCTTGGCTAGGTGGCTTTTGCAAATGTCAAGTTATGACACTAAGATTTAGCGTAAATATTAATAACAGATGTACCAACCTAACAGAAAAAAACTCAAATCGGAACGATGAGACCGCCACAGGGAGGTTATTCCAGGAACTTTTTGATCGCCAGGCGGCGATCAGATCTCGACCTTCAACTCTAAGCTGGTCAGGGACTGCCGTGATTCCCTTGTGGCATTATCACGACAGTTTTGTATACACCTCATCTGGTTTCCTGATCTCAGGGACATTCCGGCTAACTGTGCTGCTTGGCGGGCACACTTCCCCCGGACATCGATCTTCACGTAAGGGTGGTTGTGCCTCTTACCTGCGTTAAACTGGCTATCAAGCGGAAGAATATGTTGGACGCTGAAAGGGCCTGAACGGATGGCGACTCTTGTTTTATTGCCAGACTCACCTGGCTCAGGTTGGATATGAAGAGTACTAGCCAACTGTTCAATCATCTGGACTGTCGGAGCATCTCCTCTGTTGTATCCATCCTCACGGGCCATTGCGTCATGGGTAGGCTACACGCAAAAGTTGCGCTTACTTGCAAATGACTTTTATCGTGGCTATGGATTGGCTAAGGAGGAGGAGACCGTGGTCCACTTTTTATGCCAGTATCCATCTCTCGAATGGCGGAAACTTCTCACACTGGGCTCTTCCTTTCTCGATGGCTTCTCGAAGCTATCGATAGGTTTGTTAGCCTTTCTGGTTGGTTTCCGATCTAATCTAGGGAAGTGCTTCTGTGCGGTGCCTCGTTTGATCAATATTACTCTGGTAAATAGAATAGGGACAACACGTTATGTGTTATCACAACCTGTCGCTACGACTGCTTAAGTGTTCCTTGTTTAACAAGGCTAACACTCCCTTCTAACCTATCCTACGTTAGGAAGAGATTTTGCATGTCCGATTGAACGCCGTGAAAAGAAGTAATTTTTGCATCGAATCATTCCTGGCAATGGATGCGTGTATTGCAAAAAAGTTTTCTAAACTTTTATTATTAAGTAGAAGAGAATTGGCTATTTTAGAAAATTGTGGGATTTGGAGTGTGTCTTGGGTACATTGGCGAAATATACATGAAAAAAAGTTGAAAAAATATATATGATTTTTATACATTTATGGATAGATTGTGCGAAAAAGATGACTATGAACACTTGACATCATGGTTCTTGCGCCATTTTTAAGTTGTTTTCTATTGTCTTAAAAATCTTATATCATAGGTTGTAAAAAGAATACGTTCACATCTTTTAAAGCATATTGTTTCTAATTCGTAACAAAGCATTACAGTTGTCTGGTTTATTTTTATCGAAATGACTTTATGCGTTTATGCGTTCAATATATGTATAAAGAAAGATTAATTAAAAACCCAATCGATTTACCAATAAAAAGTTTTATGGTCTCTTTTAAAAAATCTTATTGACGAATATAAAGAAATAAAATTTTGATTTTTTTTCTTTTCAATTTAAATGATTTATTTTTGTGTTCCATTTAATATAAATGTTTTGATAGATTCATTGATAAAGTTAAAGATTTTTAACCCCAAACTTTTAAACTAAAAAAACTAGGCTCAACAAGACAAATAAAGAAAACGAGGGTAGTTTTATAAGTTTAATTTTATTTAATATTAAATTGTATTTTTATAATTGTATTTTTGTAATATTTTTTTCATTTAATGTTTTCTTACAGCTCTTACCTTTACCATAGAACCTCAAGATGTTGTAGTACCCGAAGGTCATTCGGTATTGCTACAATGTGCCGGTACAGCTGTTTTGGGTAAAAATCAAAAACTATCGCCTAATATAAGATGGCGTGGCCCAGATGGCCAAGATCTGGGCATTGTTGGCGATACATTTCGCAATCAACTTAAAAACGGTTCCTTATATATCAGTTCCGTAGAGGAAAATCGTGGCCTAACTGGCTCCTATCAATGTCTATTGTATGTGGATGGTATAGGCACTATAGTCAGCCGTTCGGCCATAGTGTCTATTGCTCGTTTGCCTGATTTGAATCAGGATTTTATAGAAACCTATTTGCTGCCTGGTCAAACGGCTTATTTCCGTTGCATGATTGGCCAGGTACAAACGGGTATGAAACACATTGTCAAGTGGTTCAAGGATGATATGCCACTACAAATGGATAAATTGCGTATGGTTGTCTTACCAAATGGTGCTTTAGAAATCGATGAAGTTAATTTTACCGATCGTGGTGTTTACTATTGTAACGTTACTTCGGGTTCTATATCTCGTCTAAGTAGTAAAACAAATTTAAATATTAAGAAAATACCCGAAAACGGTGAAAGTCCTACAGCGCCAGCATTTCTAGTGGGTCCCTCACCGCAAACCGTAAAAGAAGGTGATGTCGTTACGCTCGACTGTGTGGCAAATGGTGTACCTAAGCCTCAAATGAAGTGGTTGCGCAATGGCGAAGAATTAGATTTAAATGATTTAGATTCGAGATTTTCTATTATTGGTACAGGCTCATTGCAAATATCCTCAGCCGAGGATATAGATTCGGGTAATTATCAATGTCGTGCCTCCAATACAGTCGACTCTTTGGATGCCCAGGCGACAGTGCAAGTACAAGTGCCACCGAAATTTATACAAAGTCCCAAAGATAAAACAGCCTACGAAAAAGAAGAACTGGAACTAGAATGTGCCATAAGAGGTAAACCAAAACCGATTATCAAATGGCTTAAAAATGGTGACTTTATAACACCTAATGATTATATGCAATTGGTGGGAGGCCATAATTTACGTATATTGGGTCTATTGAAATCCGATGCTGGCATGTTTCAATGTGTTGGCAGCAATCCAGCGGGCAGTGTACAAGCAGCGGCTCGTTTACGTATCGTACAACCAGGTGAGCTTAAAAAAAGTATTTTTTTCACAAACTTTATGAAAAATCATATTAAAGGACTGCTTTTTAGACTAAGTTGTAGAAGCTTAAAAATGTATATTAGTCCCTTCCACGTAAGCGCTTGGACAAACTTAACTGTTTATAAATAATTTAAATTACAAACGTTTAGATTGTAAATACGAATACCATGTGTTTAAAGGCCTTAAAATCATTAAGCTTCTGCCATCCCCTAAATATACATATCCAAAGAAACATTAATTTTGCTATATATTTTCATTTAAAAGAAATATGTATTTTAATAATGACCCTTATTATGGTTGGCGTAATTATTGTCCTAGATTAAAAAAAAAAAAAATTGTAATTTTTGTAATCTATTACAAAAGCGTCGAAATATGACGAATAATCGCCAATCATGATAAGGGTGAACGTTTTCAATCAAAACGAAATATATATTCTCTGATATATCGTCGTTCGTAAGTTATTGTGTGCTATAGTATATTGTTTTCCTACTAATATAGAACCCAATTTACAAACGACGTTGTGGACTTACACTATGTTACAAAAGTTTACATACCATACTAATTTTACTTATTTAATAAATTCGAAATTAACTTTTTGTAAAATTTGCAAATTCCCAAATGTAAAAATAGACAAAATTAGTTTATTTGAAAAATATTTGAACAATAATGTGAGAGACGAAGGAAAGTGCTCCTCAATTTGGTGGAATCATTATATGCCTTAAAGTCAAGAAGTAGTTAACTATATACCTCAGTCAAATAATTATATGTGAAAAATATCTTTTCCCTGTGTTCTTCTACCGGTACAGTAGTAGTTTTTGGTATGAAAAGACTCTTTCAACTACTTTATTACATATTGTTTTTTGTTAATTTTTTTCTACACCGCATTCGTAGTACCGTTATTTTTAATAAAGTAAGATGAAAATCTAATATAAGATGTTTATATATGCAAAATGATTTATTTGTCTTCTGAGGGGTGCCAAGTCAATATATCAGCACATAAAACGATTCTCAAGTAAGCATCTCGCATAAGTCAAAGTGGCAAAAATGGATTTATTTTGTGGGAAAATGTCACGTGAAACTAATTAACATGAAACAAACCGGCATGAAAGCTGGCCAAACTTATGTTTCCGTAAAAAACCATCAAAATACGATAACAAATTTTCTGAAAAACCAAAATAATTACGCCACTAATAAATGATTGACACTATTGATGATAGAAGCAAGGTGCACACACAGCTGTTAGCAGCCAATAGCCGCATGAGTAGTAGGCAAATAAAAGTGCTACTTGGTCTTAATGAGATTAAACAACAACATCATAAATAGGCACGTACTATAGTTTACAAAAAGTATACATTTTGGGAAGGGGGATTCGAAACTGTTATATTCAGTGACGAAAAAAAAATTTAAATACGATGGGCTAAATGGTATCCACAAATATTGGATGGATGTAAGACATCCAAGTGAAGTATGCTATAAATGTTCAAGCTGGAGAATCTCTTATAGTATGGGCGGCAAAATGAGTTGAGGGTAGTCTGCTTTAAACCCAAACCTCAATCCAATCGAGGATCTATGGAAAATACTTTCTGCCAAAATATATGTTTCTTTTAAACAATGTGACAACACAACACTTAGTAATCCCTCATTTAATTTTTTTTCTCTCATAATTAAAGAACCCAAACAAAATTGTATCACTGTTTTTCCCCTGTTTCTGTTAATTATGATTAAAGTTGAAGTTTTGCTCATACTATATAATTATTTGACTATGGTATGTATACCATATGAACGTGTGTGAAAAACAACAGCAGATCTGTGAAGGAGTGGAGATGCATGGTGAAAAATGCGGTATATTGAAGGAATATGTATAGATCGGCATATGTATTTAGACATTTTATTTTATTAAAAGTGTTAAAAAATGGTTGCTGTATAAGGTGAGGTTAAAGCTTAACCAACCTCTACAATCTTCAGATTCGCAACAGTCAACTTTCCTAAAAATGGTATTAGTTGAAGAACAGCACTTAGGTAGCTTATATCATGCCTTTCCGAATTAATGAAGTTATAAAAGCAAATGATGGATCACTACGTTACTAATTCAGCCTTTTGGTTATTAACCACACGTATAAAAACTCAAGTTAAATTTTTTGTTTAAAATAAATTTTATTTAATCAACTGAATATGTTCGTATATAAACTATTGTAACATGGTGTATATGATATTTATTTTATTATATTTTTTTGTAATTTTTAAGAAGTATATTTTAATTTTATTAGATTAAGTTTCATTTAATAGTTCTAAACTTGATTTATTAATTTATTATTTTAAAGGATTCATAGATCCTGACTGATTATTATAAATTTGACTAACAGAAAAGCATTTTACAAGAGTAGTTTAATTAATAATTGCATGATATTTTGTATTTCCGGCGCAGTAACTTTAACTTCAATACTGCACTCATTATCTCTTATCTATTACAAAACTACTGTCAAATTTTGAACAAAATGCGTTTATTAGTTTGTTTTTGAGAGCAAACACCCTCGTTAGTTTCAACGATAGCAGAAATAAGAAATTCAGTGTGCTTTATAAAACCTATGTGGACTCTGCACAGTCACTTTTGGTGATTAAAAAGTGGTTTACACTTAGTTTTATTGTGTCGTACTTAACGCATATTGATCACTGCCATAGGGCAAAGAAAATAAGAAAACTTTAAGTGCCAAGTGCGGGATCCATTTGTTTTTATCTGAAATTTCACTTTTTTATTAATTTCACATGTGACCTAAGCTTCTATACAAAACTGCCCCTACATTGCGGTGTAGGAAGGCATCATATCTAATTACAACTTTTCTTTACTGTAATGGTTTTCAAAGCTCAAATTTTATTTTTATTTGTTTTCCTTTTTGCTTTTTTTCTAAATTTTTAAATTATCAGTATACAAAGTCATTAAAAGCTTTTGATGTTTTATTATCATAATATTACATGTATAAATATAAAGTTACTAAATATATAATTAAGATATAATTTACTTAAAGCTTGTATAAAATTTGTATAGTTTTTCTAGAATGTATTCTTTTTTATATGTATATTATTATTGTTTATAATTTTTTTAAGCTTATTTTTTAAAACATTTTTTTTTAATATGATTTTTATAATAATTTTTTTTCTTCATTTTTTCTTTTCGTTTTATTTTTCTTCCTTCTTTTTTTTCTATACAATACCATCTTTTCCCTTCCTAACTTTTTCTTTTACACTATCATACATTCATCATCCCCATTCACTGACCCTCTATCCCAAGGCAAATTGAAAACATCGCGTAAATCTCAATCACAAACTACAAAATCCCTATATTTAGATTATTTACCACCGAATATGAAGAAACGTAAAAATAAAGTCAATTCCGGTGAAGTTCGCGTCAAATCAGGAGATTCTATGGAATCGACACGAATCATATCAAAAAGTGCCTTAGATAGTTTGTTTTCCCAAAAGGGTAATAAGAAACTATCAAAATTTCCTGAGCAACCTTTAAATGATCGCCATTATGGCGAGTTAATACCACTGACTGACGAGCACGATGACGTTGATATATCTCGAGAATTACCCATTAGTATACATGATTATGACAAGACTCAGGCGAACAAAAATGTTCCCGGTGGCGTCAATGACGACGACAACGACGATGACGATGATTATGAAGATCCATCAGTTAATGAAGAATATATTAAGGCCTATAAACATGGTGATGACCCCAATAAAATATTAAATTCCTGGACAAATAGAAAAAAACTTACACCATCTTCTTCTTCTGCTAATACTGCTACTTTAAATGCCAATTTACCACAACATACCTCCTCCTCCCATTCATCTGCAGTTATAGATTTACCCGAAAATGGTGGCTCCAACTCAGTAATAGGCTCCTCCGGCATATTAGGCTCTGGTCTTCTGAATCGTTTGCCTGGACCGCCTAGAGATCTAGTGGCACAAATTATTAAGCCTCGCTTTGTAACACTCAGCTGGATGGAACCTATAAAGAATCCCGTTGAAGTGGTCTCCTACACAGTCTACTATAAGATGAACAATAGCGAAAGGTGAGTGAATTGTATATTTTTTATGAATTTCATTTCTAAATTTTAATGCTCGAATATTTTATAATTTTAAGTGAATATATGATGACTAATATTATTTCATATCCTTCCGCTTCTTTGTTTATTAAAAAACTTGATTCTTTGCCAATAACCTTCACAATGCATAGGAAATAAGAAGAGAATTTTTTTTGTTAATTTTTTTTTTTTTTTATTTATTAAAAAATCTTTTGTGTCGTTTTTTTGTAATCATTGTTGGCAACAGTTTAGTTCTCTTAATTCGTAGGGTTTGTAACACAAACGTACTCCTAAGTAAATCTTGGTTTATGGAATGCAAGTATTCCATACGATTTTTTAAATTTGTGTATCCTTTACCTCTCCGCGTGCTAAAACCTGGGCTCATATCGTCGCACTCATACTTCTACTACTCAACTTCTATCATAATTTTGACATTTTGTGATTTAAATTAAAACTAGGATTACACAATTATCGCAAATGTACCAATATGACACAATTTCTATTGTGCTTTATTGACGTAAAATATCAAGTTATCCCAATTTATCCTGCGATAATAAATTTCAAAACTTAATTATTGGTACGCGTTGTCAACTTCGATTACCGCACAGGAACACAATAAATATTGAGGTGTTTTGATATTTTTGTTGGCGCTTTATTATTTATTGGGCGGTCACATGTTTGTCGCACCAATAAGTGATGCATTGCGACAATCGTGTGATGCCAGCTATTCCTTCGTATCGAATATTAGGACAATTCGCCCCTGTTTTTGGGCGCAATTCTGATTGCAAGAATATATACCTGGTCAAAGCCTAAAAAGAATACTCATGCGAAAATCTTAATTAGATATTTTTTATTGTTTACTACAGTCAAACACGTTTATAGCTAACACGTTTATAGCTAACACGTTTATAGCTAACACGTTTATTGCGCACTTTTTTATAGCAAATATATTTTGCTGTAACCACCAGCGATATCCGAGCTGTAATTAATTGATACATTGACTGGTTAACTAACTGCAGTACTAACTAACTGCAGTCATTATCGTTTGCGATGTAGCTCTATAAAGAAGCTAAAATAGCCTCTTTACCTACGATTTAGAACTATCCACCAAATACTGGGCAGAAATCTATTCTTCTTCGGATATCAGACTTTCACTAGGTAGTTGAGCTCAAACCCAAACTATGGTTCACAGAGGCATAATGAAATTAGATGTGACGTACATGCGTGCATACTTAATCGAAATTTTCCCGGAATAACCTCCGTGTGGCAGTGCTATCGTTCTGATTTCAGTTGTTTTTTTTAAGTTGGTACATCTGTTGTCGAAATCCTGCTATCTTAGCGTCAAAGCTCGACATTTGCAAAAGCTACATAGCCAAGAGAACATCTATCTGTATGTATGTTGGTGATTTTTTACAATTTTGACCGTATTGAGATCGCAAAAGACATAATTTGCTAGGCTGAATTCATCAAAACGATCATTACTAGAAACGAGACGTGGGTTTAAGAGTACGACAAGCAATCCAGACATTAGGCAAGTGAATGGCGTTCAGCAAATAAGCCAGGACCAAAAACACATCATGTCGTTTTCAGTCAAAAAAAGAAAGCAATGCTCACGTTTTTCATGGATTACAACGGTGTAATGCATTATGAATTATTGCCAGAAGCCCACGCAGTAAAGACGTTTGCGTGAAGCAATTCGCGAAAGAGAGCAGAATTGTAAGCAGAAAATTCGTGGATTATTCACCATGATAACGCACCGTCGCACAGTGCCATTATTATTCAAAATTTTTTAACGAGAAATGCAACAAATACCATCCAACAGCCACCGAATTTATTTTGATTTGGCTCCCTGTGACTTCTTTCTGTTCAATCGAGTTAAAAACCATTACGTGGAACGCGCTTCAGTAGGCGTTTCTAAAATTGTAAAAAATCGCCAACACACATAGAGATATGTGTACTCTTGTCTACGTAGCTTTTGTAAATGTCAAGCAATGACGCTAAGATCAAATCGGAATGATGTGACCGCCGCACAGGGCGGGAACTTTTTGATTATGCATGCATGCAATTTGTTGATCAAGGTGGTATGTGAACATCGTTTATGTTTTTTTTGTGCTGCTTTGATATCGATTTTTATACAATTTTATACCTCCAAGCTCTAACATTTTCCACATTTTAAAGGGTATTTGGAATTCGTCTAACTTCAAGTCGCTAGGGCAATAGCAATTACAAGTTTTCTTATTTGTCTCGTTTTTTATTCTTTTTTCCTGTTTCCCTTCTCTGCATATAATGAAAGAGAAATTTATGTTCAACCATAATCAGTCTTGGTGAGGGTAAAAATCTCAGCCCATTATTTATAATTTTATTTTATTATTTGCTTATGTCTGTTTGTGTCTTTCTCTATTGGGTCCTTTTTTTGCATACATTTGTACATGGATGCTATTTCTTCCATTCATTTGCAAAATAAAACAACAGCAAAAACAATGATTTACAACATTTTATTTATTCTTCTTCTTCATATTTTCTATTGTATTTGAACAATTGTTCGTTGCGCCCTCCTCCCACACATACTTTTAATAATATTCCGGGAAATTTATTTAAAATTTTCAAGTTCGACAGTGAATTTGAGTAAAAAGGCAAAGAAGAAAGAAGTTGTCGATAGAAATGTAAATATCTTTCTTTGACAGCGAAATTTTCTATGGCTAGAGGCGTTTAAGAACGTCAAAGAAATTTTGAAATTGTCTGTAATAATGCAATGATTGGTAATATTTTTTTTAACTATAAATAGTGAAATAGAATAATATAAAGCGCTGTCTAGCAAGTAAACAATTTTCAAGAAATAAAAAATAGCTCAATAATGTTTTCCACAGTATTTCGAAAACAAGTTTTGATTACTATTATTTTAAAATGCTTAGAAATTTCTTTTATCTGTGTCTGTCTACCTGAGTTCAAGTTTTCCTATAGGAAGCGCTCTCAGCATATCTTCCATTCCTTCAACTTCCCTATTGCATTCCACTTTAGTTATATCGTCTTCGGATTTACATAGGGTGTGCTCAATCTATCTCAATTTCCTTCACATAATTTCCTTTATTAGTAGCGCCCCGCGTGATCTTTTCCATAGGGAATATTTGTATATTGTGTAAGGCCATATTGTTCTCTAGATGCGTCTTAGGTAGCGGTTGATTAATACCTAACTTACTTATATGGCTCTTTACAAACCTCAATTGGTCAATAACCGAGCATGTGGAAGCGTCTATTGTGTGCGCTTCTTCTCCAATTAGACACACCAAGTTTCAAAAGAATTTCAGCGACCTGGTCCTTCCAAAAGAGTCTTAGTGGGTCTGTTTTACATCGTCCTTCGTGTTGCATATCAAACACCTTACGAGCTGGGAAATTTTTACTCATGCTCGCGACATGTCCCAGCTAACGCAACTATTGCACTTTCATGCGCCTAACCATGTCAACATCGGAATATAGTGCACACTGTTCAAAGTTAATCGATACTCGTTATTTAAGACAACAGGTTCGTATATTCTGCCGTTTATACAGTGATCATTTAACAATGCAAGGTGTCTCACACAAGAATATTTATTCATATCGTTTAGAGATACACCCATTCACCCGTTAATAAACGCAACCAAAAGTCTCTTATAGACTGCGAATTTCTTGAAAATTTTGGTGTCAGAGTAATTTGATGAGCTTTGTTAGGATTTGGCTCTTTTTGTCAATCCTTTTTTGCAAAGCAGAATCATTAACAATGTCAAGATATATTTTGCCCCTCTTTTCGGCCTTTACGCAAGTGCTTTGTACCCTACTAATAAACACTTACTCAGAGTTGATTAGCCGTATGTCACTGTTAATATTTTAACTGTTTTGGAATGTAATAAACAACGAATTTTTGATTCAATTTTTTTGTTTTTGTATTTCCCTTTTAGAGAACTTAAATTGGTTACGAAGTCCCATGATGATCAACAAGTGAATATACAAAACCTATTACCTGGTCGCACGTATCAATTTCGTGTAGTGGCCAATACAAATTTTGGACCCGGGGAATCTTCTGAGCCACTTGAGGTGTCTACACAGCCGGAAGAGAATATAGCTGGGCCACCGCGTAATGTTGAAGGTTATGCCCGTAATCACAAAGAAATCTATGTCAAATGGGAGGAACCTTTAGTAACGAATGGTGAAATTTTGAAATATCGCTTATACTATGCGGAAGGAGATACTGGTGCCGAAATGTATTACGACAGTACCGTTTTAGATACCGTCCTTACAGAATTGAGACCGTTTACTGAATATACCATAACCGTAGTGCCTTTTAATAAAAATGGCATGGGTGATCCTTCGAATGAAATAAAAGTAAAAACATATTCGTCTACACCCTCAGAACCACCGAATAATGTTACTTTGGAGGTGACGAGTTCCACCTCCATTACGATACACTGGGAGCCACCTTCCGAGGAAGAGAGAAATGGCCAAATAACTGGTTATAAAATAAGATATCGTAAGCTAAAAGATGCACCCCAAGTGAAAAGTACCCCTGCCAATATACGTTATTACGAATTGAATGGTTTGGATCGCAACTCTGAATATCAAGTGAAAATTGCTGCCATGACTGTTAACGGATCTGGACCTTTTACCGAATGGTATCGTGTTATGACTTTGGAAAATGATTTAGATGAGACTCAGGTGCCAGGAAAACCGGTATGGATGGGCATACATCCGGGTGCAGATACAATAGCTTTACATTGGGGTCCTCCTCAGCAACATGAGATTAAAATACGCAGCTATGTCTTAGGCTGGGGTCGTGGTATACCCGATGAAAATGCTGTAGAAGTCAAAGAGTCAGAAAGATATTATATATTAAAGGACTTAGAACCCAATACTGAATATGTGGTTTCCCTAAGAGCTCGTAATATGCAAGGTGATGGTCCTCCTATATATGATAATATTAAAACGAGAGATGAAGATCCTATAGATATACCCACGCCATTAGAAGTTCCTGTAGGCTTAAGGGCAATTACCATGTCTAGTTCTTCTATAGTGGTGTTTTGGATCGATACGACGTTAAGTAAAAATCAGCATGTCACCGATAATCGCCACTATATAGTACGCTATGGAATATCACCTTCCACCCGCTATAGGTACCACAATACGACAGATTTGAATACTATGATTACCGATCTAAGGCCAAATACACAATATGAATTTTCTGTAAAGGTAGTTAAGGGTCGTCGTGAGTCTGCCTGGTCTATGGCTGTCCTTAATACCACCTATCAAAATATACCCATAACACCGCCACGTGAGTTGAATGTCCAACCAGATGAACAAAATCCTCAAAATGTTATATTACATTGGATGCCACCCAAGCACACTGTGTATCCCATATCGGGTTACAATATTTACTATACCACAGACACCAATAAAAGGGATCGTGATTGGAATATACAAACATTTAGTGGCGATGAGACCTCTTTTATTTTACCAAATCTTAAACCGCATACCACTTATTACTTCAAAGTTCAGGCGAGAACTCAAAAAATAGGATCTGCTGCTGGTGGTGGAGCCAATACTGCACCTTTTTCGGCTTTAGTGGCCTATACAACAGGAGCGGCGGTTATTGAACAGAAGCCAGCTACCATGGGTAAAAGTATTAATAATGAAATGATTTTATATATGGTTATCTTTGGCTTTGCCTTGGTGCTCTTCATAGTGGTGGCTGTTATAGTCATTATGTGTCGCCGTAAACCCCAATCTACACCGGAGCATACTAAGAAGAGGTAAGACTTACAAGTAGTAATAGTTGTTGCAATCAAAATTATATCAAACAAAAAAAAACAAATGCTGTCATTATTTAGTCTCCCATCCTCGAACAGCTATCAGAAGAATAGTGTGGGTGTACCAAAACCACCGGATCTATGGATACATCATGATCAAATGGAATTAAAAAATATTGATAAGACTATACATGGCTCAACACCTGGTAAGCATAAGCATAAACATGAAAGAGGTTTCGAAAATAAATCTGAGGTTGTAAGAGTAATACATATTTCGTTTGATTTAAAAGGTTGTAGCGATGGTGCTTCAAGTAGTGGTGCCTTAACTTTACCCCGTTCAGTTGGCCATGACTATGACGTTGAAACTCCAGTGCCTAATCATATTACAAATTCTTTGGATAAACGGTCCTATGTACCAGGCTATATGAGTGAGTTTCTTCTATATTTGGTTGGAATTCAAAATCATTTCTTATTAATTTATTTCCTAACCACAGCGACTTCTTTAAACTCTACCATGGAACGACCACAATACCCTCGTACTCAATACAATATATCAGCTAATCGATCGCATGTCAATGTTGATACTGGTCTATCGCAACAGAGCCTAGCACAGCCGCAAAACAATTCACTGGCGCAAACACCGGAACATCCATATGGTGGTTATGATGCAAATTTCTGGTAAGTCATGGCAAAGTCAGAAGAGGTCTACGTTTTGTGTAGACTTTAATGAATGTAATTTTTGTAAATACAGAGTGCGGAAAGCTTAGAGCAGTAAAGATTGTAAGAAACGAAAATTAATGCTTGTAGGGCAACCCTTGACTAGACACATCAAACTCAAAATGTCTTTGAGTTTTCTATCCAGAACAAAAAAAATTAATTTGAAAAACAACTTTAAAATATATATATATTCTTTCATCCTTTTTCTATTTTGGAAAAATATTTCGTTTACAAAGAAAATTGCAGTGAAATTTCTCAAAAATTGTTTTAAAATTCTCAACTATCTCAAGCAATCATGACAACAGTTTGGCATAAAATATATGAAGCGTTATTCAATCTATTGAAACCTACTAGACGGAAAACTAGGGTCAGCTTTAGCCCCAGTACTTTAGTGCGTGAGATAGAACGCAATACTCGTTTGAATGCCTCAATAAATCCTTTTTTCAATTTTCTCACTGAATTACGTTTAAAAATGCAAGATAGTGATGATCTTAAGAATACAATAGGTCGTCGTGATATGACAAAATTAAGTAAAACGGCCGGACGTCTGTGGAATGCTATGAGTGAGGAACAGAAGGATCCCTATCGCAAACTAGCTATGGAACAAAGAGAATTTTATAAACGTATGGGACGTAAAAGAAAAAGAACTCGATTTACCAAACGTAAAAGTAGAAAGCGTAAAAGGCTGACCAGTAGTGAAACTGCCATCGTGCCTTTTAATAATGGTGGTGGACCACGTGAAATAATTGGAGATAGTATACTGAATAATACTAATTTTAGTATAAGGCAAAATCAACAAATAAATTTATAAATAATCAGGGTTCCAAAAACGGATTTGTAATATAGAAAATAAAGTAGATTTCGTATGTTTAAAAGTAAATTTATAAATTGCCAATAAATATCTAAAATTCTGTACTGGTTAAAACTATCTTGAAATATATTCTTTCTTTTTTATTCACGCCTATTCTGCGTTACGTTTCGAATCGAAATTGTCTTCGTTTAGAGAATTCAGTATTCTGAGTTTCTGCATTCCGGTCGCAGCTACGTTGTTCTTGTCAAAGGTGTTATAGAATCCAAGTCGGTTTTGTTTTTTGTCGTTTTTGAAAACCATTTCATTCAATTGGTGTCACAAAACCACGTCGGTTTTGTTATTTTCGAATTGAAATAAAACCAATGTTCGAAACAGTTGTTGTTTACATTTGTGAATTGTTTATAATTTTGTTCATAAAACATTAAATTTATTTATTGAAAATATTGAAAATTGCTTTATTTGTAATAAAAAGTAAATACGCATTTCTTCTGGCTTAAAACACAACAATAGAAAAAATTTTCCGTTCTAGATTCATTTTCTTTAACCTGCCATAAACTGCTGACGTATTATTTTTTTGCAAGTTTTAACAGCTCGTCCACATTTTCATTCTATTCCAGCTTCCTCCTACCATCTTTATCCAAAAACGTCGGTCCCCAGTATTTCTGAATTGCGGGCCTTTTATAATGTGTTCTTCATTAAAATAGAGAAATAGAGAAAGAGGTTTATAGTATTTCATTTTCAGCATCCGCTGAGCTGCTGCACCAGATTGGCTCGCCTACCGTGCGGACGGACTACTGAATCCCGTACCTGTTACCAACGATCAATATAAGGGCATCTATTCCGAATAGGAATACCTTCTTCACAGACGGCTCAGAGTTGGGTGGTGGAGTTGGTTATGGCGTCTATTCTTCTGATCTCAATATCAATAGGGACTACAGTTTCCCAGATCACTGCAGTGTGTTTCAGGCAGAGATGGCCGCTATTTGTGAGGTTGTTGACTTATTGACGGATAGTGTCACAACGGTCCGGAAAGTCTGTATTTATCCGGACATTCAGTCTGCTATTAAATTTCTAGGGGCTATTTATACTAAGTCCCTGACGATGAGGAAATGTCAGTCATCACTAGAAGTGATGGCTGAGTACTTTCATATTATTAGGGTAACGGGTCAGAGTGATGATTAGCGGATGAGCTGGTTGGACAGTGCATTATGACTGGGGTTCTTTTAAAGGCGGCGAGGTTCGGTATATCAATCTCTACCTGCCGTCTGCATATGGGACAATGGGCCGATGGCGTCTTTGATGAGAACTGGAGGCAGCTGCTTAACTTGTCAAGAGGCAGGATATCTTCGGTAATAGGAATTCTTATGGGTCACTGTCTAGTGTGGAGACACGCCTTTAGGTTAGACCTAACCTTTGTAGATGCTGTTTGTAAGAGGATGATGAGACCACGGAATGGCCGGCGTTGGCAGATTCAGGATATTCTGTAGGCATATTAGGGGCGAACTGGTCGGATAACCAGAAAGTTATGAGTATTACAATGGGCTCCATCAAGCCTAAGTGTGCTGGGCTTTTGTTCGGCAGACCCTTTTAACCTAAACTAACCTTAACCATATAGAAATTAATAGGTTTTTAACTTCCAGCTACCATACGTAATATAATTTTCGGTAACTAGAAATGTAACTAAAGTTCAGTAGCCATCGAGCCATTAGATATGATTTCATTTTTATAGAAAACACTACAATTCAACAAACAAATACGATTTGATTTTGGTACACGTTTAGTTTCTTTATCTATGCACATCATCATCATGAGCATTGTTTCGTAATTTGAATATTATCCATAATATCTATGATTATGGAGTTTTTATTTTCATGTTTACAGATACATATTTATATATAAATGAATATGATAATTATGTGTTATCCTTTATTTTATAATATAAACATTCATAAATTTGTCTGCCTTTCACTGCTTGATTTATTTCCAATATCGAAACCAATAAAACCAATACTTATTCAAGATTGTGTCGTTTTTAAATCCAATTCCGATATTATTGGTTTCTATGACACCATTGAATATGTTAAAGTTGTGACGGAAAAACTTTTGATTTTTGTATTTTAGTCCAAAATTGTGTTGCTACCGGCGCCTTTTTTTGTATTTTATAAATTCACTTTGTAAAATAATTTCTTAATAAATAAATAATTTTTTTTTTAATACCAATTTTCAATCGAAACGTAACAGAATCCGGAAACGTAATCGAAACGCAAATTAGGGGTGATTATTATTGATTGAAATGGTCCTACTAACTTTTACAACTTTTGTCGGCATATTGAGGGATGTAACGACAACATTTTCGCAGGAGATGCCGAAACCGTCAATACGTTAAAATGTTTTTCTTAATTTTCATATACATACTCTCTTTAAAGCAATGAAGAAATATTTTTATATTTCTGCTTATTGAAAGTCTTTTGTAAGCGTTTTTTTAGGTGTTAATTTTAAGAATTTTTAATTGAAATTTTAAATTAATTTTTTTCTTTTAATTTTTTATTAGCAACGCTGCCTATGCTGGTGCTAATGTTGGTCCCAGTTCTGTAGCAGGCGGTGCTTCAGTAGCAGCCAGTAATGGTGGTGTTTCAACAATTGATAGTGCTAAACGTGGACATCCTTTAAAAAGTTTCAGTGTACCAGGGCCACCTCCTACAGGTGGTCAAACACCCATAAATAAGCACAGTAAGTTAAAATATTTTCATATATACCATACAGCGTATAAAATCCACCGTTAAATACCAAATGATTTAGATTAGAATCCCTTTTTAAGTGTCTGAATAGTCGAAAAACAAAGTCTATTCGTTTTGATTGAAATCAATCTATAGTTCAAAGTTGTTATTGTCTTGACTTTCTTGTTTTACATGGTTTTTGTTCTTATGTCATGGCACTTTTCTATTTTTTAGCGCCTGCCGTTACAATACGTCCACAAAATCAATCACCCTACAAGAAACCATCATTCTCAGCAGCCACGCCAAATCGTTTACAGGGCGGCCCGTCAGTAGCTCATAGTACTGATGAAATACAAAGACTGGCACCGAGTACTTCTACCGAAGAACTCAATCAGGAAATGGCCAATTTAGAAGGCCTCATGAAAGATTTGAGTGCAATAACGGCCAATGAATTCGAATGTTAACATTAGCAGAAAACCATTAAATTACCGTTATTTTTGACGAATAAAATTATAGCTGCCATAACACCAACAACAACGACTCTAACGATTAAAGCAAAGGAATTAAGAAGAAACAATAAAATAACAACGAAAGAAGAACACAAACCGATAATAAATGAAGGCGACGGCGAAGGCAGTAATGTAAAACAAAAGGAGAAAAGGGAGTTACTGCAAAGTAAAAACACTGAAGGTAATACGTTAATGACAAAATTTTGAGTTTTTTTTTGTTGCTATTTTTTAATATTTTTAAGAAAAATAGATGTTTAGGTTTCAAAATTAACTCAGTATAGGGTAATGAGAAGTAACAGTAACGGGGGGATTGTTTGCAGATACTTCTATTTGTTAATTGAAATATGTATACAATAGCTGGTCCACTCACAAATGATTTTAAGGTAGTCTTTTATATACATTCAAAACTAAATGAAGAGAAAAACTCAGAATATGCAATTTATACATAAAGTTCAGCTTTACTGCCTGTTTGCGAGAGATAAGAAAAGACAAGACGTTTCAAAAGATGGAAAATTTTTGTGAAAAATTATTAAATATATATTTTTTTAAGTTTTGAAGCACTTTTTTCTTGTCTTACGGAATGACAGCAGTTAATCTCTCTTTTCTTTGTCTATGCAATTGCCGCAAAAAAACTTTCTGCCTGTAGACTGATTATAAGAAAAACATAAAATAATAGGGTTTATCTTTTGTGGCATATTTTTGTCATATATCGACATTTTTGTCCTAGAATCAAGCAAATATTTTCTTTAATCTATTACATAAAATTCGAAATACAAGAACAACTATGCCAAACCCATAAGAAAAAAATATTTAATAATATTGCGAACTTCGTTTAGACAAATAAAAAATTTGTGTGTAGAAGACACTAACGATTTGATTTCAAAACAATAACAAATATAACAAAATTCTGATAGTTTTTTAAAGAAATTTAAATTTTTTAGCCTTTTTTGTTATGTATTAACGTATATAGTGTATTATTTGAAATATTTCAAACATTTTCTATGAAAATGTATGGAAACTTCTAACTAAATATTCACTCTTCATCTGTTTGACGTAGTCATTGTCGTATTTCTACATTTTTGTAATAGATTAAAGAAAACATTTTCTGGTTAGCTTTAAAGCATTACAAAAGTGATTAAATACAATAACGATTACGACAAGTACGATTAGTGGTGATGAATGCTTATGTTTACGTACATATATTACACATCGTGATGATACTTTTCACTCCATTTTATTGTCTGATGTTAAATAGGGTTTTTTTTACTTAATTCTTAGAAAAATAAAAGGTAAATATTTTATTTTTAGTACTTTGCCATATTTTTAAAAATTAAAATTAATTTACAAGCATTTTAATTTTACCTTAAAAGTGTTTGCATGCGATTATTTTTAATACTTTTTGTATGAATAAAATTAAAATAAAATGAAAAATTGTTTTAAGAAAGGACTTTGTATATATTAAATGTATTAAAAAATAATGTTAGAACTATAAGAAAACAACAACAACAACAACAAAACAATGCAAAACAAACAAACTTTAATAATAAAAAAAACAAAACAAACAAATTTCTTTCTAGTATATTGAAATCATTTTTACTCTTAATAAAAAATTATTATAATAATTTTAAAATACCGCCCGTAGTTTCTTTTAAATGCACTCACTAACAAAAGAAATCTTCAAATTAAAAATACTTTTTACAAGTATTTGGAAAGAGAAAAACAAGTGTTTTTGAATGAATTTATGTGTGTTCTTCATTTAATGAAACTAAACTAAATTATAAAAATCTTAACTGAAAATCATAAATATGACTACAATTTATACGACTATAATAACAACAAAAAATATACATATTTAGTATATGAAAAATATAAAAAAAAAACTTAAAAAAGGAAACTAATCAGCTTTTTTACGATTCTCGAAGTGGTAGTCGAATTTAACAGTTTTGTAATAGATTAAAGACAACAGACAAATTTTGTCTTTAATTTCTTACAAAACTCTCGAATTCAACTACGACTTCGAGAACCGTAATAAGGCTGAATATATTAATTTATTTATGTTTTACGGTTCTCATAGCAATTAATTTTTTCCTTTATTTTATGCCAATAGTTTTTGTATAATTTTTTTATATTGAACTTTTTTTCTGTCAAAACTATTCTATTACTTAATTAATACATATTCGCAATTCCTTCTACAAATTTTTCTTTAATCCTTTTTGCTTAAGATTAAAGTTAAAGTTTTTAGAAGAGCCTTAAAAACTAAAAATGTGCCATGTTTTTTTACAATAAAACTTACATTTATTCAGAAAATTCGTATTCAATTTTCATTACGATTTCAAACTGTTTCGTTTCGTTTCTTTCTGATACTGTAAGACAAGCAATTGAATTCTTTATATGAAAATTCTTCCAAAATAATAATTGTTGTAATAAAATGACAGAACACTTTCGAACAATATACCACTTAAAATATAAATAGCAATGGAAATGGAAATAATTTCATATAAAATCTTAAATTTTTTAAAAAGAATTCAAAAACTAACTAGACGAGTATACTCGTTCTGAGTAGCGAAAATTTTAAATCTGCTTAAATAATGTAAAATTTTAATATGAATACCTTAGATTCTATTTTATTTTCCAAGCTTTTCAAATGAATGGAACTTAAAGTAAACGAAATTATTTTTATTTTAAAAATATTTTTTTACATATCTTTACAGTAATATTTAAAATTGTACTGTGTTGAAATCAAAATATTTTTTATTAAATTGAAAACATGAATTGCATTATTACCTCGAATTTTAATATTATATCGTTACGTTAATTTTGATAGGACGTAACTAACATTTTAAGAAATGTGCGGGAGGTAAAAAAAACTTAACTTAACCTGAAACTTATAATTGTGTTTGTTTTGCATTTGAGACTGCATTAGAACTTTTTTCTATTACCCAAGTTTCAGATTTGGTTAGTTCTTTTACCTCACCCACATTTTTTTAATTTTAGGTTCGGCCTTTCTAAGTTAACGTAATAATATGTAAATATTACAAATTTAGTTTCCTTTTTTCTACTTTTAATAATTCCCTTTAAAAGAATTGATTTTAAAGTATTATTTTATTTAATCAAAATATACAAAAATTTTAAAAAAGTTAACTTACTACTACTTAAAACCTTAAACTTTAAGAAAAGAAAAAAAATCAAAAAATCCATATTGTAAAATACTATTTAAGTGTAAAAGTTATTTAAAAAATATTAATAAAACAGAACAAAGCATTATTAGTAAATTTCTTTTGAGAAAAATCGAAAAAAAGTAAAAAACCACTTATTGCATTTACTTATATGTATAAAAAAATTCTTATTTTGTTTTCTATGCCTAGAATATTAGTTAATAAGTAATTCTATGTGTCTATTGAATATTGTTTATTTTTTAACTTTATTTTTATTCTTAAATATAAGCGGATTTTTCATTAGCATAAACCTAAGCCATTTTTATAAACATTAAACTTTTTATAGCCATTGTGTAAAATTATAAGTCATGACATTATCACAATTTTTATATAATAATATTCATTTTACCATAGCTCTTACTTAATCTTATTATAATTATGAAAAAAAAAACTATTTCGTATTATAAAAAAAATTGCACAAAACCATTTTATTGACATAAAACACTTAAAACTAAAAAAAATTGTGAATTTTGAAAAATGACAAAGCAATTATTGCTAAATTGAATTATATAGTAATTATATTAAATTGATAATTGATAAATATAAAAAATATAAATATTAATAAAATACAATTAAATGTAAAATTACCATAATTTACAAAATATACAAACAAAATTATTTGAAATGAAACTGAAAAAAAAACTGTTTAAGAGTTAATTAAGAAAACATAAGGTGTTAAGGTAAGTAAACATTCAAATTAATTTAATTTATAACCCTTAAAATTGATTAATTAATATACATATTTGCAATCGCATAAATAGAAAATTCTTATTTTATGAGATCAAAGCATATTCCGATTACATATTGAATATAAAATTTTCCAAAAAGAATTTTTTCTTCCATTTCAGATGATAAATATTGAATGGCAGTTTGTAAATTTAAATAACAGGGCGTTTCATATATTTTATTTAGTTCGCCTACAAGTATGTGAAAAAAATTGTAAAATTTAATTATACCGCAACTTAGAGCTTGAATATACAAGATGAGTAATAGCTTTAGACCAGTACATATGATTTTGATTTAAAAAAAAATAATTTTTAATATAAATTGTATTTAAAATTATGCATATAGCAGCGTTATAAAGGCAGCGTTATAAAGGTGTACACCCTCATTCTCTGCTAAACATCTTACAAGCGTCATCAATACGAAACGATGTAGTTTTGCGTCGGTTGTTGTAAATCGGTATGCCCATCATCAATATCAAATTTTATCGATAAGCGTCGATGCATTTTTCGTATGCCGTACGCAACGTTAAGGGCGACATCGATTTAAATTGGCTCTCATTTTATCGTCGGTCTGGCTTGTGTCGAAACGGTTTTAGTGTTTTTGACTTTTTTTTTGCAATAGCACAATTTTAAGTAAAAAAAATGGAAAAAGAAAAAAATTACAAACAGTATACAGTTTAATAAATTAGTGGAGGAGATGGAACAAATCCACCGCTTGCCAAGGGTTTCCAAAAGGCAGCCTACCCAGTGACTTCAAAGAACAGTGGGAAAGAATTGCAACGATATTTAATGCTCTTGGTCCAGCGAAAAGAGCAGGTGATGGTTGGCAAAAGGTGAGATAAATAGTTCTAAAAAGATTATTGAATAATAAAATTGATTATAAAATTAAAAGTTTGACGGGATTTAAAATTCAAAGTGAAGAAAAAATTAGTGGCAAAAAAAGCAGAGTGTACGTCGACTGGGGGCGGAAGAAGCCGTGGCTAATCTGCTTCAATTTCAGAAGCAGCTAAACCCAAAAGGATCTGTTCAGGGAATGGAATTTATTGAAGATGAGGATGTGGAAATAGAAGTTGTAAAAAGCAACGAATTGGTTCCTCACAATGAAGGTGAAATACTGCCAGCTTCAGCTTCTATACAGAGCGCCGAAAATTGCACCCCTTTAAGAAGAAAGGAAAAATCTACCTCGAAGAAACCAGAATCATCAAATGATCACTTCGAACTGCTCCAAAAGCATAGTGATGAACAGGCGCATATGTTAAAAGAAATGAATAATTCAATGTCATCAATGAAAAGAACCCTAAAAGACTTAAGTAGATACCAAAAAGATTTAGTAGAAATAGAAAAGAAAAAATATCAGTTATTATTGGAGGAAAATGAAAGAAAAAAAGAACAGCATGAATCCGAAATAAAAATTAAAAAAATTAAGTTATATAATTAAAAAGAGTTGGAGAGACTGAACAAAAGCTAGACAAATTTCATAGTTTATATTAAATCGTATGTTCTTTTTATTTTTTATATTTTTGTGAATATTTCGCTACCCTTAAAAAAAAAAAAAAAAAAAAAAAAAACTATAAAAACTGAAAATAAAAAAACCAGCTGTCTAAATTGTCAGAGATGTGCTTTAAAAATCGATAAACCATCGACATCGTTGCACTGCTCTTATAGCATACTAGTTTTGTACTGAATTGATGACGATGTCGATAAAATTTGAGATTGATATTAAATTGATGACGATGACGATGACGCTAAATGGAATAAGGGTGAATATTTAGCTAAGTTATTAGCTTATAGATGCTTGAAGGTACGAGGAGCCGGGTTTTTAATCATAACTCAGGATTTTGGAGGTATTTTGAAAACTTGAAAAGCAGATTCTTGCTGTACTTGAAAGGAACTTTAAAAAAAATTGTATCACTTCCCAGATACTTTACTTCATTCTTTTTTTGCTTTGTTTTTTGGCGTGTACACTTTTTTTGACACGTAGAAAATAAAGTATCTTTCGTCTTTGTTGTAAGAATTTTGTTGTTGTTTTTTGTAAAGCCGTAAATACAGTCTATAAAAAATATAAAATGTTTAAGTTCATCGCATTGAAAGGAGGATAAAAAGAGAGTAGTGTTTATGGACGTTCGATTCAAATAACAAATTATTTCTATAATGCGTTGTGCAATTTATTGAACAATGAACTACAAGGGAATGCGCTCTACGAGAAATACGAGTACTACGTAAGATATATGATTACTAGGAATTTCTTCAGAGCACATTAAGGAAGATTGTGATGATGCTCTAATGAATCGATAGAGTTGGCTACCCTACCGTCATTAATAAGAACTTTCGCCCTCTCCTGTACTCGGTTGAGAAGCTCAAAAATGTATTTGAAGCACCGATCCATACATGAGAGTTGTATTCTAATTTGGTTCGTATATAGGTCTTGTAAACATTAAGGAGATCAGATGGAGTGAAGTAATTCTTGCACCGTCTTAAAAAACTTGACCACTTGAATGCTTTTTTCGACATTCAAAATCTGTGATCGTTCCAACGAACGTCACAGTGAATTGTCATAACCAGAAACAAGAGCATCCGATTCATCAATATCTACATTATCAATAGACACAGATGACAACACACCACCACGTCTGTGTGTCAGAAAACAACATTGGGTCTAGCGCGCAGTAAGGTCGACTCTGTTCGCGCAACCCCACTCAAAGATATTTGCCAGGTCGCTTGTAAGCGTGTCGTTCATATTCCACCTTTTCGACCCAATCTACAAAAGGCTCGGCCTACGATTAAAAGAATATGAATAACAAATGTTGCCGTCATATGCAAAAGAGTAGATAGGATTGGAAGTGAGAAAAAAAAAGTCGTTAAGAAATATACGAAATGGAGTTGGAAAAAGAACAGAGCTTTGCGGTGCCCTGAATTTCTACTAAACTCGTAGGATTAGATCCAATTTATAGCCAATCTTATAATTTGATTTCTAATAAATTTCGATATAAATCAAGAGAAGTGACTACCGACACCAAATGCAATAAGTTTGGATATGAGGGCCTCGTGCCAGACTCTGTCAAAAGTCTTGAAAATATCCAGGGACAATACCTCACTCTCATTAAATCCATGAATGGACCTGTTCCACCTTTCAGAGAGTAACGGCAGCAGATTTCCAGTAGAGTGACTTCTACGGAAACCATATTGGCGATCGCTCAGCAAATAATCGTACTCTTCATAACTTTGGAAAGCGCCAAACAAACTGCTCTTGGGCGGTAGTTTTCAGGGTTAAATTTCTTGATTAATCTTAAAACAACACCAGTTACATTTCATATTTACCATATAAAAAAATCTTTTACAAATCTCATGTTTTACTTTTGAGAAATATTTACTTTCACAGGTGAAACAGAAAATATTTTTTTTTAAAGCCAGAGGTAGGAAGGAAAACCCTAAACCAAAACTTATGAACAAAAGTGCCTGTGAACGCGATATTAACAATATTATGGGTTTCCTAATCAAGAACATACAATTTAAAAGAAGATATACAACAGTTTGAAAAACCTTTATTATAACGACCTAACTCAAAACGCTTATTAATAGAACAGGCCTAAAAATAGTGGTGGTCACGCAAGACAGGCGGGATACAAAAATAATAAAGATTAACTCGCCAAAATTTTGTAGTAAACAAACAATAAAAAAGTAATAAATTCATCGTTATCTGATGGAATTAATGTTAACTTATGTATATTAGGGTGGTCTTCAGTTGTATGAAAAAATTTTGTTAGAGATCGTAACTTCCCCTAAAAAGTGTGGTTTTGTGTGAAAATACGTTATGCAAAAATGTAATTTTCAGTTATTTATGTACGTACTATACCTTTAAAGATATGTATGTGAAAAAATTAAATTTTTATAAACATCGAAATTTTATTTTTAAAGCTTTCAAGGTAAATTTCAAGTGCGATGCGTCACGTTCTATCATTTCCCAATCGTGATAATATTTCACACCATATTTTTAAAGTATAACAAGCATTTTTGGGATTTCCGCTTATCGAAAAATAAGAACCACCCTAATTTACATACATGTATAATATGTAGACTAGTTTTATGAATAATGACCTTTTAACCGATATACAGAGAACTATGTGATCTTCATCGTGGCATTGCATATGAATGTAATAAAAGAACATCAAATTTTATAAAAGAATTATTTAAATGATATTTTGTTTCAGTTTCTTTCTTATTATGCTTCTTCTCACGACAGTAACTGTTGTGTTTTAAAAACAAAATAAATTTCGTACGTCTAAGTTTATAGCAACCTTGTATCAGTGGGCTTAACAACTTCATACTTACTTCGTTACCTATAACAACTTGCTTATCCGATTTCAGCATGGCTCAGCAACATCGTTGGTTGGTCACACCAATCGATGACATGGCTGGCTGTTTCGATTTGGTCCTTCCAACGCAAAAGGTCGACCTCTACGCCGACGGCTACTGACTTCAGTGTCAAACACAGTCTAGAAGCGCGAGAGAGGTCTCTATATACTGCCCTTTAAGGCTTTATTAGCACCTGTTGTCGGCCGGAATGTGGGAACCGATACGCAGCACGTCCCTACTTGTAGACAATTTCGGCAGACTTCAAACAAAGGTGTGCAAGAGAATGACAACAAATTAATATTTCGTTGATAAACCTTTCTTTTTTATAACCTTTCGACATCTGAGCGGTATGGAATCAATAAGGCTATTAAGCACGAATTCTGGGATACGTTTACATTAAGCTTCTAGATTTTCAAAGAGTTAATTTTGATTTTTGAATCATTTTTGTGAAGCGTTTGTCTTTATTACTCCAAAGTCCGGTGATATTCCGTCCCTGTTCTCTTCAATGAACTTCGATGCGTGCTTCGAGCTATTATCGCGTTGCAACACCCATCGAAGTGGCCTATTCCACTCAGCATATGGAAAAATTTTAATTTATAAGATTATTTTGTGCAACAAATCGATCCATTATACCATCAAGTTTATTAAAGGGTCCTATGCCTAAATAATAAGTCCGCACCATTACGTTGCCTCCTCCTTGTTTAAATTTATCAAGCCTTCTACCAGGTATACTTCTATACTACTTATCACTTTACTCGTTATTAAATTGGATTTTGATTCGTCTCTAAACAGAGCAAGAAAATCCTCATTTTATGGCCTAAAATCGTCAAATCGTCATTTTTGTATTTTGAGGTGTAAAAACAACTGGCAACAGTGATGACATCTCGCTTGGTACGCCTAATAATGCCCAAGTCGTCTGTCTCCCTGCATACTAGAGGAGTTGAGCACTTTTATAACAAATAGTGCCACTCTCCATGGCGAAGTAGTTAAAGAGGTCGCATGATAAGGAGTTTGTCTAAAACCACGCACGATATTAAAATGATCAGAGACGTCTTTTTCTATCTTGACAAAGTTGCAGGAGTCTGCACAGCCTTATAAGCTTCGCAGTAATATCAAGCTCAAAGAGACATAGGCTGAACTAACTATCTTACAAAAGAAATCCTTAAAAGAAGTTCATTTTCACTCGACCATCACTGTCTTACTTTATTTTATTTTTAATATTCTGCATATATTCACATGCATTAATGAAATAATTGATGATGCTAAATTCCATATATAGGGTCCGCCAAATAAACTTTTTTTTTGAAAATGCTATAAAAAACTACTGAATTTTTTCCCAAATTTTTTTTTTTTTATTTGAAAGTACAGCCCGTAAAGTCCGGTTAATAATGGAAAATAATTTCAATCAAATGGCTGCCTCGGCTGGCCATGCAGTAACCTACACGATCGGTCCAATTTTTAAGCACATTATCGATTGTGTGCAGCTGTATTTCACCAATGGCTTCACGAATATTGTCCTTTAAAGCGTCAATTGTCTCTGGCTTGTTGGCGTAACACTTATCTTTGACGGCACCCGACAAATAATAATCCAACGGTGTCAAATCGCAGCTCCGAGGTGGCCAAACATCAGCTCTGCGGCTGATAATGCGTTCTTCAAAAACAGGGCGCAAAACATCGAGTGTAGCTTCAGCTGTGTGACACGTAGCGCCGTCCTGTTAAAACCAAATGTTGCTAATATCCTCCTCTTCAATTTTTGTGAACAAAAATTCGTTCAACATGGCCCGATAACGATCGCTATTGACTGTAACGGCCACTCCTTGCTCATTTTCGAAGAAAAATGGCCGAATTATGCCTCTGGACTAAAATCCGCACCAAGCAGTGACTCGTCTTGGGTGTATCGGCTTTTCAATGTATGCGTGCTGGTTTTCTGAGCCCCAAATGCGACAATTTTGCTTGTTTACACACCCGCCAAGATCAAAATGAGCTTCATCTGAAAAAATGATTTTTTTTGGCAAAATCGACATCTCTGTAAGTTGATCGCAGGCCCAGATTCCCAGCGTTGTTCAAGCGTATACACAACCATATTAGCTCAGCGGAAGGATTAAACTAATTATCTGTCAAATCAGACATGAGCTAAGTGTTACCATTCACGAAATATGCACTAGTTGAAAAAAAAAACGTTAGATGGCGGACCCCATAGAATGTTAAGTATCTACAATACTAAATACATATGTACATATATTATCTGATAAATAATTTAAATTTTTTCGCTACACAAACATACGTCTGATTTTTGTATTTAAAAGTTTCAAGAATACAAAGAGATCTTATTCAAATAGCCTTATGTTTGTTGTTCTTTCAGAAAATGTTACTAAAAAGAGCTTCTGTTTAACAGCAAAGCTTTAATTTAACAGTGTAGCACAAGCAGCATTATAGCTTAGCGTGTGCTATAGAGGAAATAAAATAAGCAGTCAGCAAACAGTTGCTGTTGAACCAACAAGCCTAACGGTCTTGTAAACGCCCGAAAACTGGGCAAAAAAAATATTAAACGAATAGAAATAGTGAAAAATATATGACCACAGTTCGTATAGTAAAAACTACTGTAAAAAATAAAATAATAAGGCGTGTGATACATAAATAATTTACAATTGAATAAGAGAAATACAAAGACCAAAAAAATAATAATAATAACGAACCGAAAATAAAAAGAATAACATAAAGTGAAATTTTGAAAAGAAAAAAAAAAACGGAATACAAACTATGTATATACTTACAATCAATGCAAATAATAATTAAATATATAAAAAAAAGTACCAACTACTGAAAATCATTATATAGAAAAAATAAACCTCGAAACTTAACAAAATTCAAAAGCTAACCTTAACAAAACAGCTTTATCATTATCATTGTTATTTATTTATCTATTATTCAAAATCATATTTAAGCAAAATGACTTCGTTGTCATTCAATTTAATGCGTGTAAGCTGTAATACAAACACCTTGACAGCATTAGCTATTACAGGCCGATATTCAATTAGAAACAAATCTTCAACATCAACGACAGCAGCAGCTACAACTACTACGGCATCGAATTTGTATAAACAACCTAAACGCTTAAATTCCTCTGTAACTGCTGATGCTGCCGAGGTCAATAGCGTTTGTCCTCATTTAGCTTATAATAAGGTCGAATCAGCAGTACCCCCCATACATCATACAGATGAATGGCAAAATGCTTTACCGTATCATGAAATACCTGGACCAAGACCTATACCAATATTGGGCAATACATGGAGGTTGGTCTATTTATATTATTATTTATTCATATTTTAATAAAATTTTTCTTTTTTTTCGTTAACAAGTGTACAAGTATACATATTTGTATCATAAACCAATGCCAATACACAGTTCATTACCTTGCATAAAAACAAAAGACTTAAGACAAAAACTTGTTGCCTGAGAGTTGCACCAACACAAGTACTAAACTCAAGCATGCATTATTAGTGTACAAAACATAAAACTAGACGAAAATCCTGTTTCGTGTAAATCAGAAAAAGTGAATAGAGTTTTACAGACGGACTTTTTAAAACAGCTTTGAAATTTTTTTGTTTTTTTTTTTTGTTTTTAAATAAGCTTATGAGTGCAAAATGAATTTAAACTTAAAACAACTAAAAGTTCTTTTTAGAGTTATATAGTAAGTTTTCGGCGATTGTGGACATAATAAACCATCAGAGCCAAGTTACACAATCTTAAGGTAGAAGTTCATACCATGCGTTAGTGCGTGTGTGAGTTCTAGACTTCTGTCAAAAAGGTTAAACTAGTGTAGAACATAGAACAAGTTACATAAAACCATTTTGACGTGTAGCGACAGAAATTTTGAAAATTTTGACGCGTTTTGTATTTTTGACAAGTTATCAGCTGAAAATAAAATAATAAATTAAACAAACTTAAATCATAGAGAAAAAACTTATTGAAGAATTTATGCGTTTTTAACGCGTGTTGTGAACGAAATCCTTCAAGATGAAATCCTGGACACAATATTTCAGAATGTATGTGATATATGTATCGATTTATCGACTCAATAATAATAACAGTAAAAATCTACAAAACTCGAAGGATGCAGTAATAATTTTTAAGTTTTAGTCTGTATATGATAGAAACTTTTTTCTTAAGTCCTTAGCCAACTACAGAAAATTTCATAAGAGGTTTGATTTTCGCCTCATGGACGTCGGTTTTAACGTAGTTCAACTTCAAAATCCTGCGAGCGGCCATTCTATTAAAGAAAAGGAAGCTAATAAGTTCAGCGTTTACTAATCGAGGTTCAGTTTACATTAAACAACATTTCAACAATGACCCAATGCTGATAGATGAAATTGAGAATCTAAATAAGTTATTTCCAGGCCATGGCACTTAGTTTCTTAGATACCACAAACTTAATGTTTTTATTTATAACTGTTTCTCCCCAAAATTTGAGGAACCCTGGTTTTCTGTGAGGTTAGAAAACTTAATTAGGGAGCGCAACGCGGCTCACGCCAGATGAAGAAGATTAAGAGCTCTTAAGCTTCGTGAAATATTTCGATGATGTAGAAGGGAGGTGGTTAAGGGCATTATTTTACAGTGAAGAATTCTCCTAGGCAATGGAAAGCAAATCAAAATGGAGGGAAATTCGGAGAATTGGAATAGAGCGGAAGATCAGTTCTTCTTGTGAGATAGATTTTAATGTTGATGACTTGAATGATAAATTTTTCAATATTGGTATCCCTCAAGCCATTCATAATTTATATGCTAACTTGTGTTCGCCACCAATTGCGAACACATTCAGTTATCGATGTGTGAGCCAGTGAGAATTTATGATGAGTTTCTCTTCAGTCGAAGCGAGAGCTGTTAGTGTTGACGGCATAAATCCTACCTTTCACTTATTTATTTAATTCTATACTTACTTAATCTGTTTTTCCTGATGGATAGAAGCTGAATTATTCCCATCCCGTAGCCAAATAACGATTATAGCCCAATTGCTATTCTTCCCTTTTTATCTAAAGTTATGTAGAACATTATGAGTTTGGGCGGCAATCTTGACAAGAGTATGGTGTCGTTTCTAGTTTTATTGAATCATAGCAAACCCTCTGATACAGTTCCACCATTCAATTTTAGTGAAGAAACTTGAAAAACTTTTTTATTTTCTTTCAGGGGCGTGTAAACTTTTGCAAACTATCTTACAGTGCGGCTTCAGACAGTTGTACTGAATGGCACATACTTGGCAGCCCGGTGAGTTTATAGTGGTGTATCACAGGGTACAATTTTCGGTCCTCTATTATTCTGCCTGTACATCAACGATATTCCTAACGCTATTGAGCATTGCGGTGTACAAATGTACGGCGATAATGTGAATATTTATGGAAGTTACATTCCAGATGATGTACATTTTTGTGTGGATTATTTGAACAGGGATCTAGCTGGGATTAACGAGAGGGCTGTGAAAAATGGACTGTGTATCAATCCTTCCAAATCTAATTGCATTTTTATTAATAATAATAATATCGCTCTGGATAACGATATCCTGTTAAAGATTAATGATAATGAATGAATTTGTTACTTTACTTAGGGATTCTTTTTAATAATAGGCTTTCATGGAGTAATCATATATCGACAGTAGCTGGTTGAGGGCCATTCTACACCTTTGGAAATACGTAGTCTACTAGCTAAGACTTATCTCTTACCAGTGCTCTTATATGGGTGTGAAATATATGCGAATTGTTCTAGCAGTGATTTTAACAAACTTTGTATTCTTTACAATAGCATTGCCAGATATACCCATGACATGAGACCACGTAGACCAATCTCCCTGTTCTCATATTGGATTAATCCGATGTGCTTTGGGAATCTTCTGAAATTTAGAAGTCTCATCTTCTTACATAAAATATTAACTTCTATGCAACCAGATTATCATTTTAGGGTCTTGAGATTTGGCAGGTCCGTACGTGGGAGAATATTAAATATTATCATCTATAGCGTTTCTCTTGGAACCAACTACCAAATTGCATCCAAATTATTAGCAATGTAAACATGTTTATGGATGAACTTTTAGAGTACTTAAACTAACCAATGTTTTAAGTTGGGAATTTTATTTACACTTCTTATTTATTTATTTAACTTCTTAATTTATAAATTTTCCTTTGTTATCTTTTGATTTATTTCCTCTGATATATAGTATAGTTTTTTCTTTTAATTTTATTCTTGTTATTTTAAAAATTGAGTAAGGGAACAACTTTTAAATTCGTTCTTAATTAATTAAAACAAGTTGTAGCTTAAATATTTTTTATAATTTGTTATTCTCATTAGCACTTTAATTATAAGATAGTGATCTTGTTGTGCCATGATCCCTATATAAATAAATAAACTTCATGGCATAAATTTTTAAACGTACGACAGTTGTCGATGTATTAACGCGTGCTATGTACTTCTACCTTTAATCACTGCCGTTGATACCCTGAAGAGATTAAACAACAATTTCTGAGTGTTTAGAAACACTTGGGTTCATTCAAAAACAAAGAATTGAAACCAAGAAACGTCGAAAGAAGATTTACATGCCCGTAAAAAATCGTAGATATTTCTGTATCATATTGTCACTAGCCACTAAGAGTGTCTTCATTGTGATTATCTTTACCATAACATATGGAAGTAAAATCTAGTCAAGATGGAAATGGATACAAAACATACCTCTTCTTTTTTATAGACGAATTATACTATACCGAACACTAGTATGTACATTAGATTTGAGTCTTGCTCACTTTTATAACATTTAGCGAGATTTCACTTTCATAAGAAATGTATTTGACTGAAATATAAAAAGAAAAAATTAATTTTTGGAATTGTATGTAAAACTAACACTAAAAACTGTGATGAAAATTCCGTAGCTCAGTCGAAAACATGTCCAAACCTGATTATGTTACATACTTATTCCTTTACTGATATCATTTATTCGTTATTAAGTGAACAAATCTGAAAATTTTCTATTCACTTAAAAAAAATTTTATTTTGATCTCAATGCTAATTAAAATTCAATAATTTATCGTAATCAACAGAGGTGTTCGAACATACGAAACATTAATACTATCGGGTGGGCCATTTATAGGTTTAAATTTGAGCTAGCGGTTATTTCGAATCTGGCAATACTTATGTCATTCTATTCTGTCACAAAATTCAGTATTTTATCTTCACTGAATGAAATAACTCAATTTACGTTTGAGAAACGCTGGGATTTATTGGAAATTTATTTCCAAAACAAAGACAATTGGTCGGCAATTAAAAAAAAAAAAATCAACAAAAAAAATCTTTTCGAATGAGGCTCATTATCATCTTAGTAGGTACGTTAATAAGAAAAATTGCCGTATTTGTGGCTAGGAAAACCCAAACGGGATCTTATAGAAGCCAATGCACCCATTATGAGTGACTGTTTGGTGTGGCTTGTGGAGCGCAGGCATCATTGGCCCATATTTCTTTGAAAATGAGGACGGCGCAATTATTACGGTCAACGGAGACACCTATCGCATAATGATAAAGGATTTTTTTGTGTCCGCTCTTCATAATGATGTAAACGATATTTAGTTCCAAGAGGATGGTGCAACTTACCACAGATCACATGCCACAATCAAAATATTGCGTCAAACTTCTGATGGCCGTTTAATTAGCCGAAATGGTGATGCCAGTTGGCGGCCATGAAGCTGCGATTTGACACCGTTGGACTATTTTCTGTTGGGCGCCGTTAAAGACAAGTGTTATGCCGACAAATCAGAGACAATTGACGCTTTAAAGGAAAACATCGAGTGTAGCTTCGGCTGTGTGGCACGTAGCGCCGTCCTGTTGAAACCAAATGTTGCTAATATCCTCCTCTTCAATTTTTGTGAACAAAAATTCGTTCAACATGGCCCGATAACGATCGCCATTGACTGTTACGGCCACTCCTTGCTCATTTTCGAAGAAAAATGGCCCAATTATGCATCTGGACCAAAATCCGCACCAAACAGTGACTCGTCTTGGATGTGTCGGCTTTTCAATGTATGCGTGCGGGTTTTTTTATGCCCCAAATGCGACAATTTTGCTTGTTTACATACCCGCCAAGACAATTTTTTCTTTTTTTCATTCTGCAACATTACCATGATTTTCAAAGTAATATCGCAATATTTCCCAGCGTTGTTCAAGCGTATACACAACCATATTCGTTCAGCGGAAGGATAAAACTAATTATCTGTCAAATAAGACATGAGCTAAGTGTTACCATTCACGAAATAAGCACTAGTTGAAAAAAAACGTTAGATGGCGGACCCTATAGAAGTAATTAATTTTTTTTTTTAATAAACTATTTCTGTTTTTTAATTCGAAAGTGATTTTTTCTTGTACAGTATTGTTTTTTAGTAAACTTGAAAAAAAACAAGTTACGAAGTAGATATTGTTCTGTATGGGGAAATAAAGTAAAAATCTACTGATACGAGTATTTATCGAAATCTAGTACTTCCATGGGCCATTAAATAAAACTTGACTAACATAATTTTTAATATTTTATTTAAAATTTATTTTGTTAAAAGTAAGACCGTAATGGACCCTAACCCTTTTCTAGAAATTTAGTCAAAACATTTTTAACTTGAATATGAACATTTTATTTTACCCCACTGTTCATATGACAAAATTTTACAATGCAAATGCAGAAAAAAAAAACGAAATAACAACCGGTTTCCACCTTTACTTAAAAAACTAAAATTCCTTTATCTATACACTTCTTGTGTAAAACTAAAGAGTTAAAAAAACTAAACAATATTGAGTCGTTGCTCAGTGCTTTTTTAAAAGCTTTTCCACAACTTAAATTTTAATAGCAGTTTTATATATAAAAAAAAACTAATTTTAGAACAATAAAAACGTATTTTTTCTTTCAAAGACGAAATTGAATACATATGTACATGGAGATTATACGTCAGTCTGTAAATTTTTTTATTCTTATATAGAAGGTTCGAAAATGTAATGTGTTATTCTAATTTTCGAATTTATATTCCATTTTGATACTTTTCTATCAGATATAAAATTCTTCACTATTTTGTGAGAACATATTTAATTGTATTCTTAGGGTGTGCCAGTCAACGTTTTTAAATAATATTTTAACTTTAATTCCTATAAAAAAGGGATCTATAACGAATTTGAACAAATGAATTAATAACTTTAATAAACGTCAATATCTAACTATCCATATAGGATGTGCTTGGTAGGTGAATAAGCAACTATTCATTTAATATTATTTCTTTATTTGACTTACTTTTTAAGGTATTTTCGTATTATTGCTCTCTGTCTCTTAATAATAATGTATAATTACTCTGCATAAGAATTACACTTTGCAACTGGCAAAAATATTCAATATATATGATATTCAATATATTTTTTTGATGCGCTATGATCGCCTAACTTCAAAAATCATCAGCATTTCAGATTCTATAAATAAGTTTTTTTTAGAATTTTTTTTATAAAATGTGAGATTCTTCATACATCTTGTGATAACTTTAAAATGAATTATTCGATTTTGTCACGCCATATGCAAAAAATTCCGAATTATATCATCTTTAAGTCACTCTATTATCATTTCTTAATAAAACCTTAATAAATAAAATTATAAAAATTCAATATACTATTATTCATAAAGCTTTATATAATAGAACTAAAATAAGCCATAATTCATGAAAATCGATGGATAAATACTTATTTTATTCCCAATTAAGTGAAAGTAACGGGTCCGTCATCTAACGTTTTTTTTCAACTAGTGCTTATTTCAGTTAGCTTAGTTAGTTAACAGTTAGCTCATGTCTGATTTAACAGATAATTAGTTTTATCCTTCCGCTGAACGAATATGGTTGTGTATACGCTTAAACAACGGTGGGAAATATTGCGACATTACTTTGATCGATCAACTTACAGAAGATGCCGATTTTGCCAAAAAAAAAAAAATCATCTTTTCAGATGAAGCTCATTTTGAACTTGGCGGGTATGTAAACAAGCAAACTTGTCGCATTTGGGGCACAGAAATCCCGCACGCATACATTGAAAAGCCGATACATCCAAGACGAGTCACTGTTTGGTGCGGATTTTGGTCCAGAGGCATAATTGGGTCCTTTTTCTTCGAAAATGAGCAAGGAGTGGCCGTTACAGTCAAAGGCGATCGTTATCGGGCCATGTTGAACGAATTTTTGTTCACAAAAATTTAAGAGGTGGATATTAGCAATATTTGGTTTCAACAAGTCGGCGCTACGTGCCACACAGCCGAAGCTACACTCGATGTTTTGCGCCCTGTTTTTGATGATCGCATTATCAGCCGCAGAACTGATGTCGTTTGGCCACCTCGGAGCTGCGATTTGACACCGTTGACCTATTATTTTTGGGGTGCCGTCAAAGATAAGTGTTACGCCAGCAAGCCAGAGACAATTGACGCTTTAAAGGACAATATTCGTAAAGCCATTGGTGAAATACAGCTGCACACAATCGATAATGTGCTTAAAAATTGGACCGATCGTGTAGGCTACTGCATAGCCAGCCGAGGCAGCCATTTGAATGAAATTATTTTCCATTATTAACCGGAAGGATTGTACTTTCAAATAAAAAAAAAATTTGAGAAAATGTTAGTGTTTTTTTTATAGCATTTCCAAAAAAAAAAAAAATTTATTTGGCGGACCCTTTACCCAGTTTTGAAAAAAAAAACTTTTTTTGCTATAATTGCTGAATTTCTTAATAACGATTCATCTGAGTAGCATGCAATAGTTATCTTTTAAAAAATCAAATTAACAAATAGTTTTATTTTTTATAAACAAGGTTAACAAAGTATGATCTAAAAAAGATTTGGACTTTTGATTTGTTTTCTATGATTTTCTGAGTTTGATTCCCTTATAAGGAACCAAATAAAATCTTCTATCATATTTCTAGTCCATACTCCCTAATAACGATGCTCCATGGAATTAAATTATTGATGAAAGCGTTCACCATGCTTATCGCTTACAGAATCAAGGTTTTCCGGAAAGAAGTCCAAATGCGAATGTAAGAAATGTATTTTGAGTAACATTTTTACATATAAAATAAGCATTGGGTAAAAAATTTTTTTTAATATAAAATTTCATTAATATTTACCTATTTTTGAAAGATTTCTAAGCAAATCTCGAATGATTTCTTTATAATTTAAACTTTTCTAGTTTCCTAGAAAGTTAGAAACAATTTGTCAAAATTAATTCCAGGCAGCTTTCTCATCTGTTGAAAATAACTTTTGAATTCCTAAGCTTTTGAATTTGAGGACCATCAAAAATGCTTTCAGAAATTTTTGCAGTTCAAAGATTTGGAAATATTGTTTTAAAATAAGCAAAGGTTCTACTATTCTTGTCTAGTGCCTTTATAAAGTTTTTAACTAAGCCCAGCTTTATATAGTATGTCTCAAAATTATAAAGTCCCTCTTATTTTTTAGTTTTCACTTAAAATAATGCTCCGATCGACTTGAAGTCCTTGAACTTTGCACTGACAAGTACAATATTCTCAAGTACAATATTCTCTTTTATATTGGAAAAATATAATTATTTCATAATTATAAGGTCATTTTAATAAAATGAAGAACATAGATGAGTAGCAAAGTTACAATTTTAAAATGAGCGTGGATGCAGTTTAACTGACATTGAAAAGTGTCAAATTTTGGCATACAAAGCTGAAAGCCTTTCCTTGCGTAAAATTTCAAGAAAAATAGGACGAAGTCTATCTGTGTTTCAAAATTTTTTAAATAATCAGGAAAGTTATGGAAAGACAAATAGATCCGGACGAAAAAGAAAACTTTCAGAACGTGACATAAACCACATTACACACTTAGCGAGTAACACTTCTCATAGTCTCATAACTATTCAGCAAAAAAGTGAAGTTGCTGTTACGAAATCGACCATACATAGAGTTATATCTAGAAATAAAAACATTATTTACGCCAAAATGGATCAAGTCACACGATTATTGCCCCGACATAAAATTGCCAGACTCCAATTTGCCGGAGAAAATATGGATATCAACTGGGAAAAGTAGGACTTATTATATATTTATTTTCAGTGCAGTAATATATTATTTATTACCTAAGGTTATATTTTCCGACGAAAAAGAAAGAAATTCAGATGACCCAGATGGAAATCGGTGGTATTGGAGAGATTTAAGGAAGTCAATTCTCAATTTCTCTAGAAGAAAAATTGTGGTGCTGGCTTACTTACGGTCTGGGAAGCATTTTGTGCAGATGGATTGCTGGAGATACAGTTTGTTTCATGTCGAATGAAAAGCACAGACTACGTCTCAACTCTGAATATGAGTTTACTGTCTTTTCTATCACAAAACCCTACAAAAAGAATTGCATTTCAGCAGGACAATGCCGCAATTCACAACAGTGCCTACACAATGAATTGGTTTTCATCGAACAATATTGAAAATCCAATGGAAAACATGTGGGGAATTCTATCGATACGCGTTTATGCTGATAACCGTCAATTTGAAGACATGTCTTCACTTATAACAGCAATTTTAAAAGAATGGGGAAAAATTGATGAAACTTAAAAAAATAATTTAGTTAAAAGTATGAAAAATAGAATTTTTAGTCTAATTACCAATAAAGGTGAGCAATTAGCCGAAAATTATAAAGAAATATTATTTGTATTCGTCGTATTTGAAAAAAAAGTAAAATGACCTTATGTTTATGAAACACTAAAGAATGGAATAAAAATTACACAACAGCAAAAAAAAGGTTTGCAAATATAGTTTTACCTAACAGCACATGAAAAGATAGAAATTTAATTAAAGGAAACTTAATCGACTACAATAATTACGAGACATACTATATGTAGCGGTGGTAAGATTACATTATCCTTTTTGATCAGGGCAGGATATTTTACATTGCGTAAACTTAGTGTGCTTTCGGATCTTGTCGGCCAATCCTTTTTTTAAATAGTGATTTTTTCAATCTCGGCTATCCCAGAGGCAGAGGAAACAGTAATAATTTGTATAGCCACCTTGGAAGCCTGTTAAAATAGTAACAACTTTTAAATCGCAACACACTTTCAAACTATGCCTTTTATAATTAACATTTTTTAATAAACTGGGCAATACAATGGACATATGTAATAAAGATCAAAAAATTAAAACGTTTTTCGAAAATATAAAAACTTCTTGCTCAGACAAACAAACAAACAAAAAACGCTAATATCTAATTGCGGATATTTTCCAGAATGGGTTTTTTAATGCAGTCACACATATTTACCTTCAGATATGTAAATTATACACTCTTCAGCAGAACCGTTGTTAAAAAAATATTTTTTTTTAACCAGGTACTTTCACTTTATTGGGAATAAAATAAGTATTTACTCATCGATTTTCATGAATTATGGGTTATTTTTTTTTCTTTTATATACAACTTTATGAATAAATAGTGAAACTGTTAAATATTTGCTGCTTTTTATTTTTTATAAATTTTTAAAAATCAAAAATTTCATAATTTTTCCAAAAATATTGGTTATTATTAAAAAATTATAATAAAATGACTTAAAAATGGTATCATTTGAAATTTTTTGACATATGGCGTGACGAAATCGATTAAGTCATTTGAAAGTTATCACAAGCTGTATGGAGCAGCCTCTTTAAAAATCTCATATTTTATAAAAATAATTCTAAAAAAAAAACTTATCCATAGAAACTGAAATGCTGATGATTTTGGAAATTAGGCGCCCATAGTGCATCAAAAAAATATAGTGCTTATCCAAGATCAGAAATTTCTTTTCCATTTATTGCATAGTATTATTATTAATATGGTATATATTTTTAAAATCAAGTTTTTATACTTCTAGCAGAGTGGTGGTTGTGTAGAACAATATGCTGTAAGTTCGTCAGGAAAAAATGACATTAAGTTGGGAGCTAAAGCAAAACAGTTATCATAAGTATCCAACTTAAGATGTATAATTGAATGGCAGGAGCATTTATCAGGCTTAGATCTCATAGAATAACTCTAGCATGTTATAAAGCTATGAAAAATTAAGAAAAAAATTTGATAAACAAATTTTAATAAGTTAATATTTCATTTTCCCACAAAAATCTGTGTATCTTGTGGGTTCTGTGAATCGGCGATCTGAAGAAGTTATCAAACATGAAAAGAGCTTTTTCCTGGCATTGAAATAGTATACAGACTTGATGGTAATATTTATCCAATACATATGTATATTTTTTTCAACCAGATTTTCTTAAGTGAAAGAGTTTTAAAATACAAATGAACTGGACTTTGCCTGTGTATTTTTGAATAGACAATTTAGATTTAAAAAGTGACTCGAAAGTGACTCAACTCAAAATTTTTAATTTTTAAGAAATCGAAAAAAAAAACTATTTTTGATCTAAATAAAAATAGTGAAAAACAAAAACTTTGGACAATTTTTAGCAACAGTTAGCAGACAAATGTAACGTGCACAGTTTAAGCATATAACCGCCAAAAAACGTAAGTGCCATGATTATCAAATATCGTTTTTTGACTTAAATCGATAGTATTCGATCATTCCCACCTGCTCACAAAATGTTATTGCTGTATAATGATGTTGTATGATTTTACAGCGAAAACAATAAAGTCTTATGTATTACACTAGAACAAAAAATATATCAAAAATCCTTCTCTCTTAAAATTTGTTTTTTGTCGCTTACGTCTTTTTGGCGTTTATGGCTCGATATGTATGTATACTGTTAATGTTAAATCAAAAGATTTAAAAAGCAACTTTTCTTCTTTCCATTTAAATATTTACATACAATGCTATGGAAGATATCAGATCAAAAGACTTAAGAAACAAACTTTTTTTCAAAACTTTTTTTCTTGTATCATTGAGGCTTTTCTTTATGTACATACATGCATACATAAATGTCAATGAATTTAATAAAATGAAATAAAAAAATTTAATTCATTAAAACAAAAAACTATCTGACATATTTACAGCTTTCACTTGTTAGACTAACACACTTGGGCCAGCAGACAAAAAATATATGTTTTTATTACCAAGTTTATAGCTTATGTACAATGTATAGAGTTATTGTTGTTATTTTTGTTGTACACACTTACATACAACCATCCGCGCTTTGTGTGGCTTACGAATTAATTGTTACATAAATATTTAGAAAAAAAAATATTTGAAACAAGACACGTACCAGACCAAAAATGTGTTTGCATTTCAATGCGTAAATACAAAGATGGTACGTGTAAATTGTGAATCGTCATGGACTTACATTACATCTGTGGTGATTAAATCATAGTAAAATGCAAATATGCAAATATGTAAATATATAAATCTGTTTATTTTGTTTTTATTGATTTTGCCAGTGACCGATTTGTTTCATAGTGTTGTTGCCTCTTTGCTTTTATTTATATAGACAACATATTAGTGAATTTTTACATTTATAATTTAATTTTTATTTTATGTGTGATTTTTTATAAAAATGCCATCATTTTTTAAATATTTTGTTTCTTTTTCCTTTTTTTTTAAATAAAGACCTTGAAAATCGCCACAAAATTATAAGGCAGCTTCTAAAACGTAGTTTATGAATAAACATGTTAAAGGTTAAATTCATTAACACTTTTGCTTTTTAATTCTACAAAGCGTTAAGTGTTAGAAGAATCTATTTAGTATAAGATGCTAGATTCTAATTAATTTTGCCTTAAAATTATATATCGTGTATAATCGTATAGCATGAATTGCACTTGTCAATAAGTAAGCCAATAAACATGAGTTGTATTTTTATTATATTATTACTAAAGTTATCCCTCCCGCGTTACTGGGAGCCTTTGTGTTGTATCTACTTTTTGACTGAAGTGTATAGATAAAGAAAGCTGTAACTGTTACCGTTCTCTACACAAGCAAAATTCTATTTTTTTAATTATGGTTTGTATAGGCTGCCAAGTTATTTAAACGAAATTCAGAGCCTTCCATTCTAATCGCTCTCGAGATATACAAAATTCAATATTGAACTTGTATGGCAAATGCCACATCCACCTATTCAATTTCGCCTATATTTCGATAGATTATGTGTAATAAATACTAAGTTACTTACATCAAATTCAGAACCTTCCACTTACTTTGTATAAGAGGTGCTACTTCCACTTATCCAATTCGGCCCAATTTTTGACTGTTTTGATTTGTATTGACCACAAAAATATATGCGCCAAATTTAGAGAAATTTTATATGGGCGTGGTACCACCCAGTTGAAAACTAGTGAAGCCACACACCAAATAATAGCTTTCTATATATGCTTTTTATACACACAGTTTTAAAAATATTTTCTAACTCACACAAAGTTTAAATGCTGTAGCAAATTTCGTTTCCAAGTAAAACTTGTGCAATACAAAGGGGTTCACTCTGACGTAAATAATTCGCATACCAATGGACCTACTAAAACCGTATATACATAAAACTTGGTATTGACTTCACCTTTTGTTTAAGGGCATGCATTTTATGGTCCTCTTATATATATATATATAGATAACAGGTCACTACAAGAGCCTTCCAATCACTTCTTATTAATACTTTCAAGCTTATTTCATTCCATTTTATATTCGCCATCCTCAGTGCGTCTTGAACTTGACATCTCAATATTTAAGTGGGTCTGCCTTTACGATAGCTGTCCTGTTCGTTTCGTTCGGAGCTCTCAAATAATGTCAATATGCTATCGAGACAGTTAAATTTCTAGTGGTGTGTTCTCTGGGATTATATATACATATATATATATATATATATATATATATATATATATATATATATATACATATATATATATATATTATATATATATATACATATATATATATATATATATATATATATATATTATATATATATATATTTATATATATATATATTAATTCCTATAATATATATATATTAATTCCTATAATATTCCATTAAGGAACATGGAGACTTCTCTATTTTTAGACGAATTGAAAGAGGCCTATATTTTAACGCCGGTTCCGAACGGCAAATGCATTAGAGAAGTTTTCAATAGTATTAATACTCATAACTAGTTACTAGATAATGTTATAAGGTGATACCGCTGTTAAAAAACTTTTTCTTTTTTTCAGATGGTCTGGCGTGGTATTGAACCGAGGACCTTCTGGTTGGTAGGCGAGTGTCTTACCTACCATACCACAGCGGCACACATCTGGGATTAATGGTGTTATATTTCTGGTATTTGGGCGCATGGATAAGGTTTTGAAGCTATTGATACCAAGACCAACTCTTTTCGAGTACACTGTGACTTCATTAAGTGTGTGCTGCAAGCTAGACTGCTGATGACATAAAAAATACAAGTCTTCAGCTTAGTTAAGATTCTCTAACAGGTCATTAAAGCCACAATTAATACTGTTTGATTCCCGAATTGTGTTCAATACAATATTGAAAAGAATAGGGGACAAGATACATTATTTACTTACGCCTGTACGAATTTGATTTTCCTGGCTAGTCAGTCCGTCCTATAGGTACACCTTTACAGTCTAGTGATATTCTTGTTGTGTTGTAAGATGTTGTCGATATCTATAAATCTAGAAACGTGAAATACAAAGGTTCTCAACTCTATTGCTTGCTCCATAATTGTGAGGGTGTTTATATGGTCCACACATGAATAGTTCAATCCGAAGACAGCTTGCACTTTTCTGGGTTCGAGTGAGAGCAAAAATGAAATATTTTATAGAAAGAAAGCTTAAGTCATTCAAGCAAGGCTGCTTAATATCGCCAGAGTTTCCAATGATTACTGATAATGTTTAAGTTTAAAAAATCAAAATTTAGCTTTAACTGCTCTCATTGAGGTTGTCAACTCAAGAATTTATTAAATTTATTTATATTTTTTCGAATATTCGATTAAAAATTTCTAGAACACCTATAAACCGTTTTACCAGGTTTAACCTTATGTAAGAAACTTAATTAAACTTAATTAAGTGATAGTAATACTATATATACATATGTACTATACGACCGGCATACAATGCTATCATTACTAAAAGAGACTATAGCGCTGTAGGTTATAAAGATTAACCAGAAAAGAAATTTAGAAATTTTTTTCTCTCCCTTTTTATTCTTTCTCGTTTTTTGTTTTTCTTTTTATATTCCTCTTAAAACGCTATTTATAGTTGGAGTGCTAATAAGATGATTAACATTTTTTACCAGCAGTCCTAACTATAACATCATAATTGTCTATTTTTATATGCATTTTAACACACTTTAACTAACAATATGTTAAAAAATATTTTATTCAAGGTCATGGTAAATCATCGACCAATTTACTCGTATATTTGTTTAAAACATTGATGACAACTTGCCAATTAAAAGAAACAATAGAGAGATTATCTAGGAGACCTAGAGGAAGTGTATGAGTAAAATATGTAAACAAGCAGTACGGAAGCATTCAAGTGTAAATTTAAATGCTTATTTGTATAGCTACTTATAATCGGCTTTATTTTGTGTTGTAATAATAGTTAAACTATAATTGTTTTTAAAGATTTTTTTATTTAGCAAGAGTATTGTATTAAAAAGAATTTTTATAGATACTCCACAATGCATTATTTAACACTAGTCATACCCACATCATTAAAAAAAAAATTGTATTTAGGGTATAATATGAAGTTTGTTTAAAACGAAAGCACATGATGAATTAATAACTGTCATTTCATGAAAACATGGTGGCTAATTTAAAGTTATAACTTTATCAAAGAATTTAAAGATTACCATACCACTACTACATACTGTGATTCAGATAATAAGATATTGCCTGTATAATTAAAAGATCTTTGAGGTGAAAACATGAATATAACATACTATACATACAGTGTAGGAAAAAATTATAGAGAGACCTTCTTTTTTGAGGTTTTATTGATGCAAAATTGTTCAGACAATGAAGAGCTCCAAAACTAAAGTATTTAATGCAATCCAATGAGAGAGACTAAGGGAAGAAATGTTGGAACAACTGTCGGTTTGGATAAACTTTCAATTCGTACCTCAAAGATTAACCCTTTCAAGTCGTAAAATAGCCTGAAAAATTGACTTATTGCTCCTGTTTCAAGTCGCCGATAAGAAAAAAAATTTTATGGAGGCTAGACTTATGGATAAGAGTACTTGAAATGTATCTTTTCTCAGCAAACGAAAACAACATCTGTACCGTAATAGTTAGAAATGCATTTATTTACAAGTAAAATTAGTCAGTTTTTTTTATAAAAAAAGATCTCCTTAATATTTGATATCGGTTTTCTCCTCGGATATCCTTAAATCAATTTAAAAATGGTTAATCTAGACAATTGAAGGACAAAGAGCTAACTGTTATTACTAATTTATATAAATAATAAATAAATAAATAAATAACACGGAGTTTGCAGATTGCGACTAGAGCTCCATAAAATAGCCTCTAAAAAAATGAATATGCAAATTTTACCAATTTTTAATGCTGACTCATTTGAATCACCGGCAAAGTTTTGGGCGCAGTTGTTAAATGAGGGCAAAGAGGTACCTTAGATTTATACAATACGTTTTCGATTATATCGAACCTATAAGTAAGTCAGGTTACTGGTAAAATTGCTTATACAGAGTGGGCAAATTTGAGGTTAGGAAGTAAATGGCTGTCAAATGATGATATGTCGAGAGTTGAGCTGTCAACCTTTGACACTTATTCAGTATAAAATTGGGAAATTTAAATTACGGAACGCTACACTCTTGAACAATGAATTTTAATTGTAAAAATTAACTGTTTGAAAAACTGAAAGAAAACAACGCACTTTTCAACAAAATCACACCTAGTGCTGAGGCCCATTGTCAATTAGACGGTTATGTAAACAAACGAAATTGTCGCAAATGGGGCTCACAAAATTCACAAACAGTCCTCGAAAAACCATTACATCCAAAGAAAGTGACAGTATGGTGCAGTTTGTGTTTAAACGGTATAATCGGCACGTATTTTTTCGAAAATGAGCAAGGAAACGCCGTCACAGTGAATTCTCTGCGCTACCAAACCATGAGAACCAATTTGTGGTGACCGCAATTGGCTAATGTTGACATCAGTGACATTTGGTTTCAACAAGGTGGCGCTACAAGCCACACAGCCAGCCAAACAATTCAGCTATTGCATTAAAAATTACAGTCGCGTAATTTCTCGATTTGGCCGCCTCGTTTTTGTGATTTAACGCCACTGGACCATTTGAAAGACGGGCTTACGTGAACAAACCACAAACAGCTGACACTCTGAAAGATGAAATTCGGCGCTGCATTGCCGATATAAGCAAATCTTTGTTGCAAAATGTGGTTCAAAATTTTATGAAAAGAGCGGACGTCTGCCAACGTGCTGTGCTGCCGTGGGTGGCCATTGGCCGACATCATATTTCATTACTAATTTCCATATTTCTATTTTATATTGGTATTCTATTTTATATTGAATAGAACTGAATTTGTGAGAAAAATGTGTTTTTAAGCCCATTTACTTCCTAACCTCAAATTTGCCCACTCTTTATAAGCAAGTCCCCGTTTATACGAGCAAACATTCTGAAGGAAAACATTTTGAATTCTCTTTTGTTTTTTCCATTCGCGTTCACACAGGCAAACATTTTGTCGTCAACATTCCATTACTATTGTTATTGTAAAGAAGTAAATCTAATAAATATCAACAATGCGAATATGACCACAAAGCGTATCGCCGAGTACCGAAGACAAAAACGATTCTCTCTTCCCCACCCGTAATTTGCTACCAAACTAAATGGTTCCATCAAATTGTTTCCTCGTATAAACGAAGACCAAGGCAAACAAACAGAAAAATTTATTAAAATTTTCTATTTTGGCATAGAATTCTTGGGACAGATGATTCTAAATATTAAATATTCTTGCGGTATGGTGTTTGTATGTCGTAACCCTAGCGAACAGCTTATATGCAAGTGTACTCTACCCGCCTTTAAGTCGTTAGAAAGTGCCCGAATGATTTGGGGATGCTTATCGGCGAGTGGTAAAGGTAGTATAGTTCTTTTGGAAGGGAGAGAATTTGCAGCTGTCTCCCTAAAAATTATAGAGGAGACTGCAATAGCAGAAGGTAGACGACTAATAAGGAAAAACTTCAACCTGTACAGGACAATAAACACTGCAAAAGTAATCAAAGATTATTTGAGATTAGAACATTAAATGCTCTAAAGTTTACTCCGCAGAACACATAAAAATGCTTGGGGAAGTTAAAAAAATCCGAATTTTTAAGGATAGGGCTCAAAAACTAGAAGATATGAACAATTATATATTTTGACATTCGATTATTTTTTGCGGGATAAGTGTATTAAGTTCGTGTACTCCGTAAAACACAGACTGGGCAAAGTGATCACACAAGCCTTAAGGTATTGCGGCTATTAATTTATTGACAATTTACTTTTTCAACATGAATTTCGATGGTATAGTTTGGCTTCTTTTTTAAGATTTGTTTTCATTATAAAATATATTTTAGTTTAAAACTGCGAAGTATGTAAATGATACAAATTAAGAAAAAAAATTTAAACACCAAAATAAAATTTACTGTGCACCATTACTGAAACATTGGTCTTGACAACTTATTTTTTCCACCCACTGTATTTTAGTTACAATTCATACTTAATTTATGTTTAATATATAAAAATTTAAGAAATTGTTAAACTGCGTCCCTATTATTTATTCCACGACTGAACAAATAATTTCAATTTCATTACAGAATGATGCCCATTATTGGTCAATACACAATTGGTGATGTAGCAAAAATTTCGTCGCAGCTACATGAGCAATACGGTCAAATTGTGCGTTTCAGTGGCTTGATAGGAAGACCTGACTTATTGTTCATATATGATGTAGATGAAATTGAGAAATGCTATCGTAATGAAGGCCCTACACCTTTTCGACCCTCAATGCCTAGTTTGGTTAAGTATAAAGGTGTAGTGCGCAAAGATTTCTTTGGCGATCTCGGTGGTGTAGTAGGAGTGTAAGTATTTGATTTAGTAAAATTAAACAACACGCACAAACACATATTATATGTATATTTTATGTTATAGACATGGTGAACCATGGCGAGAGTTCCGTTCGAGAGTGCAGAAACCAGTTTTACAATTGTCTACCATACGTCGTTATTTGCAACCTTTGGAAGTGGTTACTAATGACTTTCTGGAGCGTTGTGAATTCTTGTTAGACGAAAATTCGGAGTTGCCTGATGATTTTGATAATGAGATTCACAAATGGTCTTTAGAATGTAAGAGTTCACAATCAAATTATTCACATCTGGTTCATTATATTGTTTTTTGAAGGTATTGGCAGAGTGGCTTTGGATACACGTTTGGGCTGCTTAGAGCCAAATTTATCTGCTGATTCGGAACCACAACAAATTATTGATGCTGCCAAATATGCTTTACGTAATGTGGCTACTTTAGAATTAAAGGCTCCATATTGGCGATATTTCCCCACACCATTATGGACACGTTATGTAAAGAATATGAATTTCTTTGTTGAGTAAGAATTTTAAACTTTTAATAGAACCTTAACTGAACTTTAATATTCACAGTGTATGTATGAAATATATTAAATCGGCTACAGAAAATTTAAAAACCAAAGGACCTTGTTTAAATGGTGAACCATCACTTTTAGAAAAAGTCATATTATCGCAGAAAGATGAAAAAATTGCCACCATTATGGCTCTCGATTTAATACTAGTGGGCATAGATACTGTGAGCTATTTAATAATTATTATGATTTCTCATAACAGTATGTTATTATAACATTTGTAAAACCTTAGATTTCTATGGCTGTATGTTCCATGCTTTATCAGTTGGCTACTCGTCCGGAAGAGCAACAAAAAATACACGAAGAATTAAAACGATTAATGCCAGATCCAAAGCAACCTTTAACTATACAACTGTTGGATCAAATGCATTATTTAAAAGCTTTCATCAAGGAAGTATTTCGCATGTATAGTACAGTTATAGGCAATGGCAGAACACTACAAGAAGATTCTGTCATTTGCGGTTACCAAGTACCAAAAGGAGTAAGTTCACGAAATTCATACCCCTTTTCACATTCTCATAAATTTACATGTTTTTCTTTATAACAATTTTAGGTTCAGGCAGTTTTCCCTACTATTGTCACTGGCAATATGGAAGAATATGTTTCTGATGCGGCCACCTTTAAACCAGCCAGATGGCTTAAACCTAGTCAAGGCGGTATTGAGGGTAAACTACATCCTTTTGCTTCCCTGCCCTATGGTTATGGAGCACGCATGTGCTTAGGCAGACGATTTGCTGATTTAGAAATGCAAATTTTACTTTCAAAACTTATACGATCATACAAATTGGAATACGAACACGAACCCTTAGAATATGCAGTGACATTTATGTATGCGCCAGAGGGGCCGTTAAAGTTTAAAATGACTAAATATTAGAATTATGTTGATATTATTAATTATAGGTATACATCATATATTATTGAAATTATTATTTTTTACCAAATTATTTTTAAGAATAAAATATTTAATTAAAAAAAAATTTTTAATATTTTTTTTCTGGATTCACTGACTACTCTGATAGAAGGGTATAGAGGCTAACGAAATTGCTGATGAGCTGACGAGAGAGGGCACAAGACAGTGTGGATCTGACCGTAGGCCACCTTTGAGTTTCTTTATTGGCTTAGTGGATCTATGGGTTCGCCGTAAAGTGAAAGAGTCATGAAAAGGCAGAGATATCTTTCGGCTACTTTGTCTTAGACTTAATCGCTCAAGGACGGAATGGGTATTGAATCTGAATAGGGAGTCACTTGGGATTCTCTGCTCTGAGGGCAAGTACCCCTGATATCTGCCGAGTGTGTGGCAATGAATGGAAATCAAAAACAGTTGAACACATCCTGTGTCTTTTCCCTGCATTCCAAAAACGTTAGCACAGGTTGCTGGTCCGAGGCTTTTTCAGTTGCCTCAGTAAGTTTGGGCCCGCCAGGAATTTCTGACCTGGAGGGATTTGTATCAGATCTCATCTGGTTGGTGAGGTGACTCCCGGTGTCAGGGGTAGATCTTATTTCTTTCATACTTTCCTTCTTTCTTTTCTTCTTTTATTTCCCTGAGTTTTTATACTCTTCCTTTTATATTCTACATCCTTTCCTCTTTCTTTCCCAAAGGCTTCCGCAATGGATCTCTTTCTCTCTATCTACATACTTAAATAAGTGTAAAAACAGTGAAGTTAGATTGTTATTTTAGTTGGTCTATTTATTAAAATTAATAATTTGGGATTCTTTTGATAAATAGTTATATAATTCACTCTGTACATACATACATACATCCATACGTATGCATATCATAAATAAAATATTTTAATGGAAAAATAATTCTTATAAACTTAATTGTGCAATATGTAAATATTTTGCTAAAAAATACATCAATACTACAACACTGCTCTATTTCCGTTTCCATGCTTTAAACCAGCTTTTGACGGATTTAATACTATTTTCACCATCCTGTTTAGTTTCACCTTTCAGCTCAAATACTATATCTGGCTTGTACGAGTCTCTAGCTTCTTCCAGTATTGTACCAAATATTTCACATTCCAAATTTGATTTTAATTTCTTTTCATTGTAATTACGTTCCTTCAAGCGATCATAGAGCACTGTATTATTGGGGCAGGTAACCACAAAGACAGCTTGAAACCAACGCTCCGGAAAGAAATCGCAGCCATGATACTCTACTACATTACCGCCCTTTTGCATAAGGGGTTCCATATAATCCATTAATTTGTCTTCATCTAATATAGGGCATTCGTATTCCTCATCATACTCTTCAATAAAATCTTTCTCTTTAGCCACTTTGGAACAGTCTATCCAATTTAATTTTAACTGTTCCGAGATACGTTGACATATATAAGATTTACCAACGCCAGGTGTGCCTAAAATTGGAATACAACGATTTAAGCTGTAAAATGTTACATTAAGTTATTACATTCTTACCAGTTATCAATATATTAGGTAAAGCATCGACAGTTTCATCTGTGGAAGTCATTTTTATTAATTTATATTTTCTCGTTCAAATATAATATGTTGTTCCGTGTTAAAATGTAAACAAAAGCATGTGCAGCTTTATATTAAAACAGAGCTGTTATTCGAGACATAAACAACAACTGCCATATTGCTTAAAAATGAATGCAGTATAATATTCTGATTATGGCATCTCTTCGTTGCATTTTCACTCTGGTATCTTTGTTGCAAGAAAATATTGTTTGTAGAGTTTGTCGTGAAAATTTTCAGAAAATTTAACAAAACACTTTGAAAAGCATTTATTTGAAACAAAAAAGTGTTGCAATTTGTTTTTTGTGTATAATGATATAAAATATAAAGGAAAAAATGTCCGAAATCGAGAATAAAAATGAAATAATTGATGAGCTTCTTAGTGAGGCTCCATTTGCTAAAGCTGAAACATCAAATACAGAAATGCCGGTCATGGAAAACTTATTTGCGACACAGGATGTTAGCACAAGTCATAATTTTAAGCCTTCAACGCCAGAAATAGAAAATACAACACTAAAATTGGATGAAGCAACCGAACAAGGTGTTGATACGTTAATTGAAAATGCCACAGCTGCTACCAGCAAAACTAAGCCGCAGGGTCTGACTCCAACTGAAACTATAGATCAAGAAATGACAGGATTAAATGCAGGTAATAAATAGTAGCTCCCATTTATGTACATTATTTAAATACATACGGTCTTTACGGTCACCTCAACTTTTGGAGGTATGTTGTATATAGCGTTTGCTTATAAATGCGTTGCAATGTTTATAGTCTGTAGATCACCATGTTCTGTAGTACACAAAGCAATAGATTTCATCATAGTTGTCACTTATTAATCATTTTTAACTATTTTTCTAGGTACTACCAAAGAGGGCACCATTGATAATGTACTGAATACTGCTGATTCCAATCTTCAGGAGTCAAATGAAGATGCTACTTTAAAACAAACAGAAAATCCTGAAAACGTAGAAAGAGAAATTGATATTCAAGGTCTTAACGTTATTACAGAAAATTTATCTGTAACACCAAAAGAAAGCATATCAATAGAAAAGAAAGAAATTTCAGAAGAAAACCATTCACCTAAAGCGGACCAAAAACAGGAAGAAACTAAAAATGTCTCAACGGAAATTGAAATTACCAATGTAGAAGATAATAAAAACCCAGAAGAAAGTATAATACAAGATCCTAAGATTTTAGAAAGCTGCAAAGAACAAACAAAAGAACAAAATGAAATTTCAGCCGATATAACTGAAGACGTAACTAAAAACTCTGAAGAAGTAGCAGTTGTAGAAAAAACTATTGCCGATAACTCCTTAGAAGTAGATAAAGACGAAGCTATAGTGAAAAGAAATGAATTGGAAAATTTTTCTACAGAACAAATTGAACCTATGGATACTTGCGATAGCCAAGAGTCCTTAAATTTAATCATAGATGAAACTTCAAATGCAGAGATTAGTAAAGCTGATGATGATACAAATATGGAAGTAGACCTCAACAAAGACTCTTCAACTGCTGCAAAAGAAACAAATGATAAAAACCAAGAGAATAAAGATCAAAATGAAAATACATCTAATGAAGAAGTAAAGTCTGAAGAAACTGAAGCACAAAATAAGACAAAAGATGATGATGTTATACCAATAGAACAGCCACCTGTACCTATAATTGAAATAGACGATGAGGACGATATTGTTACTATCACGTCTACACAAACCGCAACAAAAGAAAACGTAGAGAAACAAGTACAAACCCCTATGGAAATTGATGTGAAATCAGGGGATTCTATTTCTAACAAAGAGATATCTTCTTCAGTAAAAGAAAATAATACAAATACGAATGAAGTATGCGAGCTAATTGAAAAGTCGGAAGATGCTCTATTAGATGTGTCTTCAGAAAAACCTTCAGAGGAAGTTTTAGAAGTATCAAATATATCTGACGAAAATATTGAGGATGCTAGCGTTGAAATTTTCTATAATAAGGAATGCATTAACCACGAGTGTCCACGGAAACACAAACAGTATCTTAAGGTTCCACTATTTGCTTTTAGCTACTTTAAGGTAACTAAAAAGAAATTTAAGGTACAATATATTTGTGCCGATTGCTATGATATAGCTTTAGAAATGTATGAGGTAGGTAACACAACCATCTATTTATGTTTTGTTAAACAAATTGTAATTATTTTTTTTTTTTCATTTTCAGGAATTTTGTGGTTTAATTAGTGCTAAACAACCTATGCTATTGGAAGAGATACCGTCTGGCAGACAAGAATTTGTAGAAATCATTGATAGCAGCGATGATGAGGATACTAACTATAATGATAAACCTGATGAGCCTACAAAAACTACGTTTGCTAAGAATGATTTATCACTTATAGAAGCCGAGCTTCATAACACCATAAAATCTGTATTAAATAAAGTTGATATACAACATCAATTGACCTGGTCCAAAACTATACTATCAGAAAAGCTCAAACGTTTAGAGGTGGAAACAGAATTCATAGATGGTGAACTAAAAGCTCTGCAGAAAAAAGCTGACAAAATGCACGAGGGTTTATATTCATGTCCCAAAATTAAGATACGACAACTTCAACCATTGGATTTAAATAGTGGTAAACCATTAAGTTTCGATCATACTTTACAAAAAGAAATGCAGGTTGGTTTTTGGTTGCAACGATAGCGTTTCAGATTTTAATTTCTTATTATTATTATTCTCCCTAGCCCATACCACCGGTGGGAGAGATAGAAAGACCTGCTATACAAGTAAATAATATTTATTATGCTGTTAAAAATAATCCTATTGCTAGTTGGGTTCCTTGCCGTGTTATTGAGCAAGTAGAGGGCAATGTTCTATCTCAAAAGAATGTTAAACACTACAAGATCAAATTTATTAAGAATCAAATCCAAATGCCAAAAACTGTGCCAACAAAATATTTGGCTTATTACGATCCACCAGCTGTAAGATTACCTATAGGCACCCGAGTAATTGCATATTTTGATGCCACTTCTTTGGCTAGAGGTCGGGAAAAAATTAATGTACAAAGTGCTTTTTATCCAGGCATTATAGCAGAGCCCTTAAAACCTAACAATAAATTTAGGTGAGTGATTGTTTATGAAACTATTTATAGTTATTATGTTATTTTTTTAGATATTTAATATTTTACGATGATGGTTATACCCAATATGTTTACCATAACCATGTACGCCTAGTTTGTCATGTTTCCGATTGTGTTTGGGAAGATGTGCATCCTGCTTCAAGAGATTTTATACAAAAATATTTAACACAATATTCTATAAATCGTCCCATGGTACAAACACAAAAAGGACAATCTATGAATACAGAATCGAATGGTTATTGGCTACATGCTCGTGTCGTCGATATTGATTGTAGTTTAGTATTAATGCAATTCGAAGGCAGTAAAAGTCATACTGAATGGATTTATAGAGGTTCATTACGTTTAGGTCCCGTTTTTAAGGAGTATCAGAAATCATTACAAAAGAATTCTACTGTGCCAGTATCACGTTTGCCAAGAGTAAATTTTATTTGTTATGTGTTTTAGAATAGGTGTTAACATTTAATTTTTTCTGTTTAAAGCGCACCGAACCTTTTATACGTTATACCGAAGATGAAGAAAACACGTCACAACAGCAAGCTGATAAGTCCAATGAAAATAGTCGAGCAGTAGCCCGTAAAACTTTTGGTAGACCTGAATCAATGATGAATTCTGGATCATCAACGAGCTACCAACAGCAGCCTCAGCCAACTGTAAAACATCTGAATAATTCGACAATTTATGTAGAAGATGAAAATAAACCAAAGGGAAAGGTAGCTTGTTGAAGAACTTATTTTCCTTATTTCAATCAGAGTTATGACGTATTATAATTATAGGTTGTCTACTACACAGCTAAACGTAACCTACCTCCGCGCAAATACAAGCCTCATACTTGTTCTCCATCATGTCTCTTCGAAATTAAACACAATCTGTCCGCTTATAGTCCTTTGTCAAAACCTTTGCTTTCTGGCTGGGAACGTTTTATTATACGGCAAAAAATTAAAAAAGTTGTTACCTATCGTGCACCATGCGGTAAAATTATGCGTAATATGAAAGAGCTGCATCATTATTTACGTTGTACGAATAATGTTTTGAATGTGGATAACTTTGATTTTAGTCATGAAACAAATTGCTTGGCCGAATACGTTATTGAAAGTGCTATTGTTCAAAAACGTGATATTTCAGGAGGGCAAGAGAAGATGGCTATACCATTGGTTAATTACTACGATAACACACTACCACCGGAATGTAAATATTCTGCTAAAGTTATACCTACTGAAGGTGTACATATAAACACAGATCCAGCCTTTTTGGTGGGTTGCGATTGTGAAGATGACTGTATAGTAAGTTTTTCTTTTACCTCTTCTTTATGTTTCCAATTAAATTGAAATTTTGTTTAAGGATAAGAATAAATGTGCTTGCTGGCAATTAACATTAGCTGGTGCAAAATATGGTAATCCAAATGCTGCCCCCGAAGAAGTTGGCTATCAGTATAGACGTTTGTTGGATCATGTGCCGACTGGCATTTATGAATGCAATGCCAATTGTAAATGCAAAAGCAGTTGCCTTAACCGCGTTGTACAGAATTCTTTAACCATGAAACTGCAAGTTTTCAAAACATCTAACCGTGGCTGGGGCCTACGTTGTATTAATGATATACCACGTGGTAGCTTTGTGTGTGTTTACGCTGGTCATCTGCTTACCGAAGCAAAGGCCAATGAGGTATGCAACAATGAATTTAAAATGTCATTATAGTGAATTATGTAATAATTTTTAGGGAGGCCAAGATGCTGGTGATGAATATTTTGCTGAGCTGGATTATATTGAAGTTGCCGAACAAATAAAAGAAGGCTATGAATCGGAGGTTGAACTCCCTGAGCCAGAAGAAGAGGAAAGTTATAATCCTGAAGGGGATGATGATGAATTTACACCGAGTAGATCTTGGATGACTAGAGCGCGGCAAAGACAGAATGCTACCAAAACAACGCGCTCCTCAAATCAAGAAGAAGATTCCCAGGAGAGACAAGTAATAAATTTCAACCCGAATGCCGATATGAATGAGGATTCTTCTGTTCGAGAAAAGTACGTTCAAAGGATTTTAAATTAATTTTTTTTTTTTGCTTATTATTTCTCTAATTTTGCCTACAGTTCCATACGCAAACTTTATGGCAAAGACGAAGCGTGTTATGTTATGGATGCTAAAATTTCTGGTAATTTGGGACGTTATTTCAATGTAAGTTTTGTTTATAAAGAAAGTATGGGATATAATAATTCAAAAGCCTACTTTGTTTTCAGCACTCATGTTCGCCTAATATGTTTGTGCAGAATGTATTTGTAGAGACACACGATTTACGCTTCCCCAATGTAGCATTCTTTTCGTCTTGTAACATACGTGCTGGCACTGAATTAACTTGGAATTATAACTATGAAGTTGGTGTAGTACCAGGCAAAGTGTTGTATTGTCAATGTGGTGCACCAAATTGTCGTTTGCGTTTACTTTAAGTTTTTTATCCTATTTTAGCTTTTACTTTATGCAGCAACATATGTTCTCTTTAAGTTTGTAGTTTATTAAACACATACATACATACTATCTTAATTAGTTTTTCCTTTTTTTCTCGTCTAAATATTTAAAAGAAAATGTTAGAAATATAATACTTAAAATCTTTTAAATACAGATTTTACCTCGAACTCAAGAATTTTTTACAGAATTAGTCTTTGAAATACAAGTTTCTGAGAGTCTGGGCCTGATATCAAGTGACATGATATAAAATATTAGAAATGGAGGAGTGTCGTGTGGTATTTTGCCGCCCTAAAAAAATGAGAATAGGAAATATTTGTGTTTATTATAGCATTATACTGCAAATGTATAACAGTTTAGTAGTTTTAATTTATTTATTCAAAAATGCTTTATAAATAAATTTACGAAACATAATTTAAAGGCGCCGGGGAGCTGGACCATATGCGCACGTATATAATTTAAGATCTAAATTTAAAGTTAATGGTCGTCAATATTAGTTTTTAATTTTGTCGTTTTTTACTTAATTACCTACACTAACAAGAAATCGATTATTCAACAATCGATATCCATATCTACCATCACTATGATTATCATTGTAAAACTTCATTTCTGGGTTTTGTTTACTGCACATTGTTTTTGTCTTCAAATATCCAGAAAAAAGGTTTTAAAATGGGTGTTCAATTCAATGCTGAAATTGAGAATGCCTTACAGAGCCTTTTAGAAACATACCAATTAGCTCAGGAGTATGGTGATGAGGGTAAGTTGTGCGTGAAATTCCTGTAACCATATTGAGTACTTAAAAAAAACCCTCATCAGAAATGAGGAATCCTAATATGTATTTAAATTTAGCCGCGCAATTGTTAATCACTAGGGAAAATGGCAAACGCACGGATGAAGCTCTTGAAGCATCTAAAGAACAACGTACGGTGGAAGATTTTGAAAAAGAATTTAAACAACAATTGCAGACACGCTTGTCCAAGAAATTTGACCCTAAAAAATGTGCGGAATATAAAAATTTCAAGGAACAGTTAACGCAAATATCCCAGATACAGTGTGAGGAAGCTAGCAGTAGTAATGCAACTCGTGTGGAGGCTGATGATTTTATAATGGAAGGTGAAATAAATGTATTTGATCCTTTAACTAAGCAACGCATGCAAAATCCGGTCCGCAATACTTTGTGTAATCATCACTATGAGAAATCATCAATTTTGGAGGCTATACAAATCAACAAAGATTTGAGATGTCCGGTGGCTGGTTGCGGTAATAAACAGTTTGTTAAACAACAACATTTGGAAGACGATAATAAGTTTAAAATACGTTTACAAAAGATGGCCGAGCAGGAGGAAATGCAGGAAGTTTAGTTTTCTATTTTTTTATTATTACTGTTGTTAAACCTAAAATAAAAAAAATTTTCATGAATTGTTTTCTTTTACTATCAACAGAGGGTGATAGTTTCGTTCGTTTGTCATTAAAGAATTTCAATTCATGTTTAATTATCATCAATCGGCTTGAGATATATTTTGTGAAGCACTAATCAAAGTATCTCGTAAATCTTTAGTTGACTGAATGTGTACTCTTACAGTATTCAAAAATGTGGGATATGGCATCGGGCCAGCTGGGTTATCTTGCATATAAGGTTCAGTTCTCAAAGCAGTTACAGCGCCTGGTAAATAATGTTGAGCCGACGACAATTGTTGCATGCATTGCATGGCTGTCTTTAAATGTAGTTCGATTTGGTCGCAATAAGCATAGAACTCTTCTAAATGTTTATCAAAACGAGCCGTATTCATACCAGCATCCCTTTTTAAATTGTCTGCCATATTATTTTGCTGTAATGTTACAGCCGCACCGCGAAATGTCAGCAGTAGCGACTCTCTCATGGGCATAAAAAGACTTTTAACCTTAGATATATTATCCATTTTCTCCGGTTGTTGCTGCTGCTGTTGTTGTGCTGGTGGATTTTGTTGCATCTGGCCAGCAGACATTTGTTGTTGTTGCTGTGGTACCATCTGTTGGCCTACCGGTGGCTGTTGAGGTGATGATTGCATCAACGGTGATACACCTGGTTGCATCATAGGATTTTGTGGTCCTACAGGTCCTGGTATATTACCCACCCCTCCCATTTGCTGCTGAGGCATAGCGTGCATATTCATGTTTGGATTCATATCGTTTCACTTTGTTTTTACAAACTTCCCGACACTTTAGTGTATAACTTCAACCACAGAATAACACTTCAACACTTTGTTTATACGACGAACTAAGTTGACTGACAAGTTTTGTTAGAGATGAGCATTTTGTGTTTGTATTGCATTTGGTGTTGCCATATCATAGTTTATTAGCAATGATGAGCTATTATATTTGCCTTTTTGCCCTTTTTTCCTTTTTAACTAGCCGTTGAAACGTGGGAAGATTGCTATGGTTCCAAAATCAAATAAATCAATTAATACAACTGATTTTAATGGGGCAATAAGTTGGGGTGTCCACTGTTGAAAGAATTACCGATTTCCCTGCACTTTGACGATTTTTACCCCAAACTGACGATTCGACGCTTTTAGGTCATAAAATACAATTTAATAATGAGTATAGTAAGAAGTAACATCAAAATATACCTATGTAGTAGGCGTGATCCACGCAATTGTATAAATAATTTTAAGCTTGGGGGAGGCAACGTAATGGTGCTGACTTGCTTTTCGGCAAATTAAATAAGACCCTTGCACAAAATTAGTGGCAAAATACATCGATTTGTTGCACAGAAACATTCCATATGTTGAATGGAATATGCCACATCGATGTGTTTCAACACGATATTAGCCCGAAACACACACCGAGGTTAGTCAAAGAGTTTATTAAAGAGAATAGGCCGGCACAACCACTGGACTTAAACCTATTTGGAGTAACGAGAAGGAACATCTCAGGAACAATTCAAAAATCAAAACGAACCCTTCGCAAATATGGATGGTAATTGGAACATATCTCGAAGCGCGCACCTAATAGCATTATTGATATATATATATATATATATATATATACATATATATATATATATACATATATATATATATATATATATATATATATATATATATATATATACATATATATATATATATATATATATATATATATATATATATATATATATACATATATATATATATATATATATACATATATATATATATATACATATATATATATATACATATATATATATATACATACATATATATACATATATATACATATATATATATATATATATATATATATACATATATATATATATACATACATACATATATATATATATATATATATATATATATATATATATATATATATATATATATATATATATATATATATATACATATCGGGGGAATTTTCCCGAGAATTTTTTGTGAACTGAAACAAAAATCTTACAAAAAAAAACTAGCTTAAAATTGGGTAGTGTTATTTATTTCATAACCTAAAACTCAAAAGAGCAGCTGGAACAAACAGAATCATTTCAACATTCTCTTGGGCGTATTTTCCCGATAGAACAGAAAATGTTAAACTTGTATATATGAAAGATTTATAAAACTAAGTTAAGAAATATTATATAACAAGTTTTTGTAATAAAAGCAAGCCGAATGACTTATCTACTTATATGAGTCGTTTATTTTGAAATTGGGTAAGTCAATTTTTAAAGAAAATGGTACTTATGTACATATATTAACTAGATAAAATATGATTTCTGTGCGAAAACAATTTAGTGTAAAAAAACTTAGATTTTAGTTTTCGGAAGTCAGGCAAGTCCATTTACCCAATGTAAACACCATTGGATTATATACTTAGATTCTCTGGATTCACAAAATATTTAAATTATACCTGTTAATAATTACTAATGTTTTTAAATTTGATAAAATAATGCTTAAGTATCTCAAATTAAGAAAAATTAACTTGCCCCGCTCTCAAAATAAATAGCTCATATATGAAACACAAAAATTGAGTATTTTGTATTTTCAAACCCAATAAAATTGAAAATTTCAGAAGCCATCTGACGAAAGGTTTTCAGTGTGACGCTTACTTAAGATCTACGTCTGCATTTAAAAATATACTATTTAAAACTGTTTTATAACATGTTTTGCAAGCTCCACTTATTTCGAAGTTATAGAACTGATAGCTAATTACTGCAATGATAAATGAAGAAAAATGAAACACTCGTTTTATGATTTTACTATTAAATTTACATATCTTTTATAAAAAAAACATCATTTCCATAAAAAGCATGTTACAATTTGACTGTTACATAAATTATGAACCTGAATTAAAGGAAGAAATAAAAACAAATTCTTGTATCTTTACATTGTTACTAATTTTTGTTTAGAATATTAAATTTATAAAACATTACGTACGCATTTCTAATATGAAAAGTAATCGTTTAATATCTTTGTTTTCTCTTTCTCTCAAAAAAATTATTTTATTAAGAAATATGTATGATATTTCTAGACTAAATAACAAAACATAAATTGTGATTGGTTTTTAACATTATTTGTTATATTTCTGTGTGTGCTTATAAACATTTTTCTTCGTTTTCTCTTTTTCAATTTTCTTTTTGTTTGTTTTATAAAAAATATATGAACAAGGTTGAGCTTCAATTTTTTTATACAACAAATATGTATAATCATTAACACAAAATGATTATGATATAAAAAGAAAATGTTGTAATAATAAAAAACTCAACCAAAAATAATATTGTTTTAGTTACTGAAAGACTGCATTAAGGGGATTCGGTAGTAAATAATACAAGGATTTGTATGACTCGAAAAGATTGACTATTATTTACATAAAATCATCGTAATCATCATAGGTATTATAATCGTTGCCATATTTTTTATAACCATCAATATCCTGCAAAAAAGGAGAAAAATAAGTTTTAAAATTATGTTTTTATATAAACAGTAGCATTTATACATACATCACTTTCTTTTTTCAGTGTCACTTTACCCTTGCCTTTGCTGGCTGGTTTCTTGGCATTTTGTTTTTCTAATTTCACTTTTTCAGAATGCAAATTTTCTACGCTTATTTTTAATTTTTTCAGATCGGGAAGAGCCACTAAAATCAAATAAATAGAAAAATGATTAAAATTGTATTAAAGTATAAATATAAATCTAAATATACTTACAGTGTACACCTATGCTACGTACTAAATCTTCAACAAATTGCGGGAAATGAGGTGATTCTTTGTATTGTGCCAATTTCCAACTAAGCGTCGCACCAAATTCTTTGAATTCTTCTGGTGTTTGAGGATTAAATGCATCTAAGCCACCACTAATATCGTTAACACCAAAGGTTTCTAAAGCACTCTTTAAATCAGATTCTTCTTGAATTTTTTGCAATCTCAATTTTTCGGCTAATTTTTCTTCGGGTGTCATATTTGCCAACCGTTGAGCTTCGGCTTCTTCTTCCAGTCTCTAAAGAGAAACAACGAATAAAATTAATAATTAAAGATATATTAAAACAGTTTTATGTGAAGGCTTATTTTTATATATACCAATAGAACTAAATTTCATATAACTTGTATCGACATTACACATTTTTTAAAACAATTCTATCGAATTTTAATGATTAAGTGGATACTAAGTGAAAATATTTTTCTTTCTATTTAATAATAAGTAAATTTAATTTTACAATAGAAATTAAAGTCTTACCTCCTGTTCAGCTAATTTAGCTTTCAAAGCTTTGCTGGGTTTCGTCTTCACCGGTGTTTTCGTTTTTATTTCTGTTTTTTCTTCATCTTTTTTTTCCTCTTCCTCGATATCCCAGCTATCCTATAAAAATATAAAACATTGTGGGTTTAATAAATATGATTTAAAAAAAGTCATTAATTGATAAACATTATTTAAACTGAACAAATATTGAAACAGTAGAAAAAATTATAAAATTACGTGAACTATTCTAATACACCGGACTTTTTTATATTTGGACTTAAGCCGACTAAGAAATTGTTTGTAAAACGGGTCGTTTCTAAAAAGCAATGTAAAAAATAAATTTAAAAATTGTTAGTTTATAAAATTTCACAGACTAAAGTCAATCCGTTCATTTACATTACGAGGCTTGTCAAAAAATAAGTTTCATCGAATCTTGCAAGACAGCGACAAGTAGCCTCCTTACTGTTCTCAAAATTATAGAGATAAATGCAACGACTAAGAAAAAAAAAAAAAAAGAAAATGTGTCTCTGAAAGAGCCAAATGTTTTTAGCGACCGGCTTTTTTCCTTTCTCTTAAATTTTTTTCCTAACGTTAAACAATGGCTGCACTGATATAAAAAAAGATAGAGAAATGTCAAAAATGTCCTTAAAATACAATTCTACTCTTTTTCTACGAATCTTGCTTTTCGCCAACAAGCCTGGTACCAGCAAGACTCTATATCTATGTACATATATTTTAAGCTTATGCTTTGTTGGTGGAGTTTGTTTTTGTCAGCTGTTGATGAAGTTTTCAGAAATTTTTATTGTAGCAATGTGCATCATCATCATAAAACAAAGAAACTTTCACACAATTTGAACAAAGGTTTCTTAGTTTCATGAATGTACATACTTTTGTAGTGTAAATGGACTATTAACATACATAATTCCAAAATAATTTGGGTTTTTAATTTATTATCTAATACCTTTTATAGATAAGAGAACTAATTTTAACCTCTATTGATGGTAATAACATGATCCTTTTAAGCTTTGTTTAGGTAATTTTAACATCATTCGATAGCTCTTGCATTTGATATGTAAAACAGGACTTTGCATCCATTAAAAATCGTCAGCAGAAAAGTATTAGTGTGTATTTAATATACCAAGTGGGAGCTATATTCCATATATTACTTTTGTAATCCTTCGGTCGGAGGTGAGCAATACGGGAAAACCATATTCAGCGTGGGAGAAAAATGTAGTTAGCAATTGGCCGATATCAAAAATTTCTTTAAAAAATTTTCAGCCATAAAGCCAATTTTGTGTAAAAATCAGCTGTGTCAATTGAAGGTATTACAAAATATTTTGTAAAAAATACAACAAAACCGTATAAACTTGTTGAAAACCACTTTCTACTTTTTTGGTTTAACTTGACACACTAGCATAGCAAAAAACAACAATGTAAGTATGCAAGCAGGCACTTTGTGCACATACACACTCGTATAACAGCACAAACGCAAGGGGTGCGAGACAAATAACAAGAACAACAACACAATATGAGTGAGGACAACAAAAAAAAATCATACACGTGTCAATTGTATACTTTGATAGCAAGACTGCTACAATATATTACAACTAAAAAGAAAAAAGGAAAACATTAGGATCTAAATAAGTAAAACTCACTTTAACGTCTTCATCGTCATCTTCGCCAGCCCATTTGTTAACTTTGTCGGGTATGACCACTATGGGTTTGACCGCAGCACTTTCTAGAAGTATTAGAAAATAATTTTTGCACACATGAGAAGATTGTTGATCTTCAATTTATTTTTAAGCATTTCATAATCTCTTTTCACTCTATTAATATTATGCTATTTTTTTCTAAACGATGCAAGGTTACTGAACATATATTCTCAGACAATTTTTTTTATTAATTGTCTATAAAGCACATGGTCAAATTATTAGTGTGTATGAGGAATAAATTCCTTTGAGGACTTCTCCAACACTTACCCCAATCGTCTTCCATGATTTTTGGATATTTATAATTTTTATTTATTTAATAAATCTTTGTTTATATGGCTTTGTAATTTTCTTGACAAGGCGAATTATTTTTTTATTTATATTTATACTTTATTTGGTGAAAATTGAAAGATTTTTCCGTAATTTTTTCTTGTTTTGACTACAAAAAATGTGACGAATTAAATTTAACTTTAATAATGCACAAAATATGCTTCTTCTGCCTTCTGATTTCATGTACTAACTTTCCTCTCTTTTCACTCATTCTTTGTGTACAATTTGACATTTCAACTCAGGGTTGCTTTCAAAGTGTATAGAAGTGTTGCTGAGTATGTGTGACATATAAACAATTTTGAAAAATAGAATAGATAGATATAAAGAGTGTTTCAATGCTCATTGTCAGGTGAGGCTATATGCGACTCATTTTTAAATACGAACTTAAATTGTTGGTGAGTTTTAATAGTCTCAAAGTAGTTAACATAAAAATAGCACAAAATTTAATCCACATTATAATACTATGAACATGCATTGGATTTCGGTTTACATTACATAAAACGCTTAATTTCCTGTTAACTTTAAAGTGACGATTTTTAACTTATTTCTGCCAGACAACATTGTCTAACGAATAAAAATAGTTCCGGTAACTTCATTTGTTACCTTTCAAACAGCTGATAAAAAACAATACAATTTGACAAAATAAATCGAAAAATTTTGAAATAATTTAGTTAAAAAAAATTTCAAAATTAAAAAAAAAATTATTTAAGTTAGAAAAATTAATAACAGAATAACAATAAACCGAAAAATAAAGAACTCGTTAAAGAGCTGTGTGGGAAGTTGTTGCAACTAATTGAAAGTGTAAAAAACATTTTTCTTTGTCTTATTAGAACGAACAACAAGGGTAAAAAATAAAAAAAAAATTAAAGCAATGGCTAAAGTAATATCTCAAGATACATTTGACGATGTGGTTAAAGAAAATATTGTAGAGTTCGCCATGTCACCCGATGAAGCCAAACAGGAGACTATTAAACAATTTGAGGCACAAGTAAGTCAAGTCGTTGTTATTGCATGTATTAAAAAGCAAGCAATAGTATAGGTAGATAGTGGGTGGGATGTGTTAAGTTGTACGAATGGGTTTCTGCTTCATTAATCTCAACAATGACTCACTGTTTTAGTGTTATTCGCTTATTTTAATTTCTTTACTCTTTCTTATAGGGCATCAATCTGGCAAATATTATTAAAGATTTAAACATTGATGCTGACTCTGGCAAACCCATTTTAAATGAATCTATTGAAAATCTTAAAACTCATTTAGATAACAAGTCCACCGACGACGAAAAACTTTTAAATTTTCTCAAAATAATCGATGAAGAATGTCAAAAATCTATACCACACCGTGTTCTGGCCGCTAAAAACAATTTAAACGATCTGCTCTTGCAGGCTTTGTGCCAGCAGCTGGATTTGACAGAATCTCAAACAAATACGGACGTTATAGAAGCCATATTAAAAACTTTGAACAGTTTATACAATAAACAGCCAGATATTTTTAACTCTAGTGGCTTGGCTTTGGCGAAACGTTTACTAGACACATTCGTGGACAACGAGAAGATAGCCTGCTTAACTTTGCAGTGGCTACAAAAATGTTGTGTTATGCATGAATTGAATCGTCAGAATATAATGAATGGCGATATTATACAGTATTTGAAACCCTTTGTAGGCAAAGAGAAGCGTAAAGCCTTGAAAGATGTTTTGACAGTTTGCCGTTATTTAGTGTTGGATGATGATATTCGCGTGGAATTTGGTTGTGCTCATGAACATGCACGCCAATTGGCAACGGAGTTTATAGTTGATTTGACAAGCCTATTGGCCGAGTTCAACGATGCTGCACTACTGTCGGATTTGTTACTAACTATTGGTACATTGGCAGTTCGTCAAGAATTCTGTACAACAGTCGATGAAGCTGGTGGCATTAAGTTGGTGCTACAAGTAATGGTAAGACTATAACAGTGATGAGTACACATATGTATATCATGCAGATTTGTATTTATTTTGTTCTCTCAGGCCAATAACATTAATGCTGTACGCCTTAATCGTGAAGCTTTAAAGCTATTACGTGCTTTAGCCGGACACGATACTGTAAAATGTCATATAGTACAGGCAGGTGTAGCTCCCATACTTAAAGAACTGCTTCAAACTAATATGGTAAGTTTCATTTACAAAAAAATTCAAATTTTTATTATCCTTAATAAAAACTACTCTAACCATGGCAGGCTAATGAAAATTTAGTGATAGCAGCATTGGCATGCGTTTCCACGTTAACACTGCGCGTTAAGGATAATAGTAAAATTTTATTTGATACAGGCATTGCTGAACATATTGTCGAAGCCATGCGTTTGCATTCGAAAAATAAATTTGTACAGGTTGGTTAATTTTAGGAAAATACCTCTGTTTTTGAAAACTTTGAAACATTTGAATACGTACTTTTTAGCGTAATGGAGCCTGGTCTATACGCAATATGGTATCACGTTCTAGAGAACAGTGTGATACCTGGTTATCCTTTGGTGTTGAGGACATTCTAAATGCTGCCATGATCGAACATCCTACAGTATTGCAAGACATTAAAGCGGCTTTGCGCGATTTAGGCTGTAAGGTTGAGTTGAAAGAGGAATGGACTGGCACTGCCGAAAAAAAGATTTTGGATAATAAAATAAGATCATAAGTTCATATTACTTGCAAAGCACTTGATTTCAAAAGACTAACAGCAGCTTATCGTTAAATATACACAAACACACAACCCAGATGTACTCATACACATTTATACATATTAAGCATGATTAGTTTTCCTAACAATTTGTATTTAACATTTTTTTTGGTCAACGGCTTTTTTCGTAACAATATTTAATAAAGTTTTTTTTTTATATAATTAAAAACAAAATTTGTGTGTTTGTTTCGTCGTTTGCGTACCGTCGGTAGGGATAGCCCCCCAATAAATGTATATTATCAGTTTGGTCTAAGAAAAACAATTAGTACTTTTATTTTAATGCTACTTTACACTTACACGTTTGATTTTTAAAGATATACAGAACTAAGCATAATATATTAAAAAATTGGCGCTTTTTAAATAAGTTACTATGTATAAGGAAATATATAATTTTCATAATTATTAAATAAATGACTTAAGTAATCTAAGTTCTTTTTTAAACAAAAAAACTTGAAACTGTAAAGTTCAAGGAAATTGAACTATTCGATTATCACTTGGTAACTCTAAAATTCCGCAGAACACCAGCCTTTAAACGACTATTTACGCTAGATGAGGGTACAATTTTAGATTTATTCTCAGCCGTGGTTTCCTTGGTATCAGTTGAAACTAAAATACATTCATCATCGGATTTATTTTCAAAGGGGTCCACTCGATCCGAGCCACCAAAACCATTGAAGACATAATTTGGCGCTAAGGGTTTCATTGTCGAACCAGATGATAAACTAGAAGCTGTTAACTCATAGCGGGGCCTTTTAAATATGGAATACTGTAAAGGACAATAATATTAAGATAACATTAGGGAAAAATCAAGAAAATCTCACCTTTTGAATCAAATCACTTTTAGTTTTACGTATTGCTCCAGTTCCATTCGGTTTAGTGGGTGAAATTTTTAACATAGTCACTTTATTGCCCACCGTCTTGGTAGCATTATTGTTAAGGCGGGCTTCATGATTCTTCATCAATAGGTGAGGCATAAGGACATTACAGGATTTAATGTTGAAATAAGGTGAAGAGGACTCTTCAATTTTTTTGATATTATCAGTCTGAAATCGAATGAAATATGAATATCTTTTTATGACATTCGGTTTTCATAAATAAAATATTAACTTACTATTGTAGGCGATATGGTTAAACGTTTTTCTTCTCTGACTTTAGTAACCGCAGGTGATAACACATCCATGGAATTGTTGTAGGCCGTATTTAAGCCAATGCTAACATTAAATGACCTTTCAGTATCACAATTATTATTGTTTTTCTTAATTGTAGCCTCTAGAACTTTAATCTGAAAATTATATTACTTTATAGCTATATTTTTATGTATTTAAAGTAAAATAGTCGCATTTTACTAAATACCTTTTCCAAAAGTTCATAATTTTCACTTTCTAATTGCGATATCCTTTCTTCCTGCTTTCTATTAAATTATAATAATTAAAATAGATTTTAAATAAAAAAAAAAATAAAATAGATTTTAGATAAATAAATTCACTTACTTTCTTTGTTCGATTTCTTTACGCAAATCAGTCTGCACTGCTTTTAGGACATTACGCATATCACTCTTTTTATTTTCACACACTCTTAACTCTCTGCAAATAAATGAAATTGAAAAGTATTATATTAAGTATGGAATAAGTGGTTTTAATTTTATTTTTTTTTCTAAATTCACCTTTTCAATGTTGCTACCCATACTGATAAAATTTTTGGATCATTTTCATTTTTAAGTAACTTTTCGGCATCACTCATTGTTGATGTTAACAGTGTATTAACTCCCTCCATGGCTTCAATTTGCTCTTTAAGCTGTTTACATTCTTTACGCAAATCATCCATAGTTTTCACTTGGGATTCAAGCATTTTAGTCTGTGTTAGTGGGAAAAAATAGATAAACCGATGAAATTGGTTATTAAGGTATGTTTACTCTCAAGTTGATTTACCTTTTCTGTATAATTGAGAATGAGAAAACTTTTACTTTGCAATTGCTTTTCCAAGCCAGTTATTGTCTTCCTGCAATAATAAAAAAAGGATAAATGATAAGTCTTGGAAAAATTGACACTAGACAAGAAAGAAGAGTACAATTCTATACACACATATCAGCCGCGACATCAAAAATGATTTCAAAGAAATCTTTCGCCTGGATTTTAAAAATTCAGAAATTAGCAAAACTTATTACGAAAACACGAACAATGGAAGTTTTGGCTAACATCAGATCAAACCCGATTTAAACTTTTATCATTTACTATACTTACATGCACTTCTTCTGTGCTTCTTTGGAACTTTTTATTTGCTCTTCGGCCTTTTGCAATTCCTTTTCTTTAACCTTCAGCTGTAGTTGCACGTTGTCCAACTGTTCCTGCAGTGAACCAACATCAAGCCGACTTAGATCTAAATTAGCTAAATTAAAGTAGAGGCGGATAATACTGCGATCGGTGCACTTGTTGCGACATTGGGGACAGGTTTTTGATCTAAATAATTGTAACTTATTAAACATTGTTTATTTACTAAAAGCACTACTTTCTCTTTACCGTTGCAACCATTGAGTCAGGCAGGCAATGTGAAACATGTGCCCACAACTTGTGACATGAACATCATCAGTGGCCGTAAATAGTTCAGCACAAATGACACAATTCAAATTTAACATTTTATTTTAATTTCCTAATATAAAGGCATTCAAATTTAAAACAACAATAACGAAACAAAGTTCACTTCAAGAATTGCGAAAAGTGTATTCTACTAGTGCAATGCATTCACTTATGAACGAGCGAATGTAAATAAATTCTTTTTGATTTTATTTTATTTAGACATTTTCCAAGATTGTTTTGGTTTTTTTACCGCCAATTTCTAATCTGACATATGTTATATATACTAAACACAGCTGATTATAACACTTCCGAAGTGGTGCTTGTCTTGGCTTATATAAGCACAGGTTTGTATTATATTCTTAAAAAATACAGGTTATTTTTAAATTCAAAATAGAATTTGATAAGAAAGTTTTAAAGTTTGCCAATTGATCGTTAAAGCCAAAGCTGAATTGTTTTCAAGTTTACAGTGAACGCCAATCCCAAAAAAAAACAAAATTTCACAAGATGTTGGGAAAGCATAAATCTCTATGGCAAATAATGTCATAGAATTTGGTTTATAAAATCACTGCTTTGGATGTTTTCTAAAAATATTTATAACGGATAACGCTAGGTTAGGTTGCAGGCATGGTTGTCAGATTTGGCGATTTCTCGCCAAACGTGGCGATTTTTAAATTTATTTTCCAGCAACGAGAAATTTGCAATTGTCTATATGGAACTGAAACTCATAGATTTTTAGGGTCTATTCTACTTATGTAATGTAATTTTTGCAACTGCCAACGAAAATAAGTTCGTAAATGGTACGAAAAAGCTCTAAGCTTGAAGAATGTAGAAAAAAAATTAATGAAAAATTCACGCATATGTATACCTTAAGGCTATGAAAAGCTTAAATTCAGATAGTATACAGCTAAGTTATTAGTTTATAAGTGAATGAAGGTACAAAAAATCTGGTTTTTACCCGCAATTTAAGATTTTTGAGGTGTTTCGAAAATTTCAAAATCTGTCTTTTGTTGTACAACTTTTCAGGCATTTCAACTTCGTTCTTTCGCATACAAAACAATGTGAAATGTATCAAAGATAAAGTGTAAAGCGTCTTAGATATGTATATAACAATAATGCGACTAATAATAAAATTAACTAAATATATATTATGGCGAATTTTTTTCCATTTTTGGCGCTTTTAAGAATTCGGAACAAATTATTTTTTATTTATTTTAAAAATTTTTTTTCGTTATATTAAAATATGTAAATTTTATTGTCAAAATGTAAAAAAATGGTTTTCTCCTAGTTTTTTTTTTAATGAAAAGGATCACTGAAGCATTCCGAGCTCAAAAATAAAAGACGGTATTCTCTCGGTACATGGCAGTGATACAGAAAGAGAAAAATTGTTTACATTACAAGAATTGCTACAGGAATTGTTAAATGGAAGACCGATCCCTATTCAAACTACCCCTAAGAGTAGCTTAAGTCGATGGTTGGAACCAAAGGACTATGGTATGTCTTACGATAAGTCTGCTACAGAATGACTTTAAGGCTGAAAAACATGCTAGATTCGCAACACCCGCATAAGATTACTCACTGCAACAACACTGACTGCTTTTAAAGAAACGTCTCTAAAGCCACACATCACCCACCAGTGATGGGAAATGTGATTTTCATTCGGTATATAAACAATTTTTGAGAGTACTTTTTTGACAACAAGAGTAAGAAATATAAAAAAAAGATTTTTTCATAAGTTACTTTATTAACAAATTTAATATTCTCTCAATTTCCAACGAATTTTCAAAAACAAAGTAGCATTTTACTTTTAACGAAACATAGGTTAGATTCATCTGGCAGTTACCATCGGTTCACTTAGGTCCAAAAAGTAGGTTCCGTTTTATAACAAGCAAGAGTTAGCCATTTAGTCGCCCTAAAGAAGCCAATTTTTTGTTCAGATCGTACGTTAGAAGCAGTTCTTATAGTCCAATATCCTCCTAATAAACACTGAAAGTATCAAATTGTCAAGTTCTGGAACGTGACAAAGAAGGTGTTCCATAAATTCCTCCTCCCCTTCATCATTGGAATTTCTATCCTTTGAGCATTTCTACTAATAGCCACATATAAAATTCCTCGCATGTGCTCTAAGCAGCCTCAACAGCTGTTTCATTCTCCGCTAACTAAAATGTAGTCAGACCCTTTTTGTCTCGTAGCGGGTGGGTTCATTTCCCAATCGTGTGATCGAGATTTGGCGAAATTTCCGTGATACCAGCCGTTTATTCTGCCTATGAGAAGCACCGATGTTCCCAATCGATTAGTTCAGATCGAAAGTGGTATTAGCCTGCTCAAGTACAGCCGCCATGCAGCTACCTTCAATGTCCTCAAGTCTATGAATCCAAATAACGATAACCGCAGAATGTCTTGCTAAGTCATCCATAGACATGCGGGATTCATGAACATTCTCAACATGTTGTGTACATTCTCCAAGTATCTTATGTAAATATAATGATATGTCTACTGCGTGGCTATGTTTCTGTTTTTTTTCTTTTCATATTCGAAAATTAAAATCGATAAATATTCAGCTAAGTTATTATCTTACAAGTAAATGCATGAAGGTAATAAAACTCGGTTTTCAATATTTTAATAACAGATTCTGGTTGTGCTTGATTGTGCCCATCAAGAAAATATTATTACTGTAATCGAGTTACAATTAGAATTAAAAATAAATAGAAATCGGAAAATGCTAAAACAAAGGAATGAAAAAATTTTGAAATAGGGAAATATTTATGAGAGTATCAAATCTGTTAAGGGAGTACTATGGTATTTTTTGAAGTTAAATAGTAAAAAATTACAATCGTATCAACTCAAATAACACCTCTTGCAAAAAAACATCGCTGCTTTGGCAGTTATACTTTGCTTCGATTCCCAAATTGATGTTTGTAGTGTATAACTGCATTGCAATCTCTAAAGATTAGTAAATGTCGACTGTGGTATGGCCCATCTATATTTAGCATAGCTTTTAAACGAGCGTTAAACCAGCGGCTTTCTTACATGTGTAATTCCGCTGTTTTGAGAAACTGAGGCTTTTATTAGCGTTAACTCAATTCCTTTATAGCTCTGATTGATACCTCCTGGCTAACAACAATAATCGTATCTATCTCCACCACTATGGTAGTACAAAGTAGAATAACAGCTCTAAGATATCCCTTCAAAGAAAACTTGTATCATACTTTTGATTAGTTTTTATCGTTCCCTTGAAGAGAATTAATTTCATAGCGAATTAATAACGTTTATATTAAAAAAAAAAAAAATTGTTTTTAAAACTTTACACTGAAAATACAAAAAAACTTAATTTTGTTTTTTAGTTTTAGTAAAGAAAATAAAAATTAAATATAATTATATATTTACATAAAAAACAATATGTAACTTTATTATACTCATAGTCTATACAAATATATTGAAATACATTATGGAATCATTAATACAAATTAAAATGTTTTAGTTATCAAAGGTACCGATGTAGGCGTTACAATTGGGGCAGTAATGGTTGGCACTTTGGCAGGAATCCATACAATAGGGAACACAAACACATGGCCAGCAACTGTAATTAAAAGAAATTGAAAAATTCTTATTATTTTCTTTTTGAAAATTAATAAAAGTAAATAAACACTGTATAAAAAAATCGAAAACATAAAATTTGTCTGTTGTGCTTTCTATCCAGGCCATCTTAATATGAAAATTGCTAAACAGATTTTGTTTAAAATCACCATTCCTAAACGTCAGCAATGAGTTCCTGCAATCAAATTCACCAGCAAGATCAGGCTTATTTCGCTTGGCATTATGTATAAGCTTCGTATGAAAATTATTAAAAATACAAGCTTATCAACATTTTATCTTAAACATTAAATACATGACCGAAAGTAAGCAGCATGAAAGCAAGCAGTAATTTTTTGTTGGCAGCATTGCTGCCATGCTATCGACTTCATAAATATTTTGAAAGCAGCAGCAGCAATAAAATTGAGTTTCATTGTCATATTTGTTATAAAAAAATATTTTTCAGTGGTGACTCCCAAGCATTTCAAATCCACCAAATTAAAATTGCTTTTTTAAAATATTACTCAAAACTATAAAAATTAATGAAATTATGTGTTTAAAATTTGTTAATTATAAGCATAAATGTTGTTTGATACAATATTTAATTTTTATACTGTTGCTTACTGATAAATATAAAAAACTATTTTAACGTTTTTTTTTATTTAAAATTGTATATTGTATTGGTACCACTAATTTTTGTTTTTCTGCCTAAAAAAATAAAAATTATTTTATGTTTAGCAGTAGCGGCAAAGGTTGTTGTCTAGGCTTTAGCTGCGCTGCCTTTAAAATAATTGTTTTTATATAAACGTATGCATTCTAATTTTGACATTTTGCTGTCTGCTGCTTGCTGTCGGTTATGTGTTTAATGCTTTAATCGTTGTAAATATGAAACAAGAATTTATTTTGTTTTTTGAAAAGTAACGTCTTATACCTGTCTTTGTTAATAGACCGCTACGTTACATATTACGAATTGTTGGCTCTGCCTGTAATTGTTGAGAATTCTTACAAATAGTGAAAATATGCACCAGCGAAGCTCTTTAATGGAATCAAAATGTTAAAATATAGGTTTGACAGACCGCACACACAGGGAAGTTTAAATATCTTGTCTTTATTGATCAACAATTTTGCCACTTAAGCAATGTTTTCATAAAAAATTCCGGTATTTTCCTTATTTAAATGTTTATTACAATTTAAAAACGTGTTAGTGCTATAAAACGTTCGTCTTTAATGCCAAATATTTACAAACCATTATAATTACAATTTTTTTAAAGTAATTGAAATACATGAATATATATATGTATGTATGCATGTACGTATGTGAGTACATATATACAATTGATTCATTTTGCATTTTTAACCCTGTTTGTTGACATTAAAAGTGTATCATCCATACTGAAGTACTAAACGGTGAAGTACAACATATTCTGTTAATGCGTGCCATACATTTGGTTACAATGTTGTTTAAAAAGCAATTAAATTATGAAAACATCATATATTTTGTTTAATATTGAGAGAATAAAAAATTTATTAAAATAATATTAAATATGTAAAATACAAATTTTAATCTCTCTCAAGGTTTGTTTTCGCTGCAGTTCAAAGTTGTATAAACCATTGGGTATATGGGCGTTTTGTTTTTCTCATTTAATGATTCATCAATCAGTTGTTTAATGTTTTTCTCTTTCGATTGTATTGTGAAATACAATAACAACATGTTCAAGTAATAATAATGACGATAAACAAATACTGTATTGTATAGAGACATTTATAAAAAGAAAAAAAAAAAAATAAATATTTTCACAGTCGTTTCGAAGAACGAGCCTAATTATCACACTCTGTTTAGTTCATCGCAACTGTTTACAAATACGTCATCACGTTATTAGCCAAACTTTAATAAGTACATTGGATTTCTTTTAAGTACGAGGCTTACGTAGATTTTAATTAGACTTGTTTTTTTATACCGTAACCCACCATAGATTTTGAAAGTATAGTATGTTTGTGTTTGTATTTATTACAACTAAAAATATAGGCTCTAGTCTTTTTTTTTATGTTTCGGAAAACGTCACAGCTTAAGCTGAATAGAGCATATTTTCCAGTTCCATATGCATTTGTGACACTATACGACAAAAAAGAAGCAAAATAAAAAATAAATAAAAAAATAAAATACCCGGGTAATTGCTGGTAGTTACTATCAAGTAAAATCCTATAAAACCTTAAGTTACGGACAAAATTCAGGTTTTCATACCTTCAAACACTAAAAAGCCAAAATTGAATATTAAGCGATTTCAAGATTCTCAGGATTTGGTCACAAGAAGAACAGTCCTTTCCAAATCCATTCAAAAATAATATTATTACTACTTCATAATTCAGCATCATCAGAGATATTTCGATATACAGTTGAACCTCGATTATCCGGGCCTCTATTAACCAGCTACATCTATTAGTCAGCAGGCTCCTTGTTTTTTTTTAACCTCTATAATCAGTGCTTTTGCCTCTACTATCCGTGATTCGTTTTTGAATCTCTATTAACCGTGCTTTTACTCTATTATCCGTATAAGAAACACATTTTGCATTATACATAATTCTAATTCGGTGATTCCCATTCTTTGGGTACATGATCATGTGATCTTAATTTTGTTTTTGTTTTTCATTACACAAATAAAATTTGATCTTGTAAGTCGTGATTAAAGTCGTCGGGATCAAAGTCCCAAAAATGATCTAACTAAACACTTGGAAATATCAGGAGAGCCATCTATCGGTTTAAATTTGAACCAGCGGTTATTTAGAATCTGGCAATACTTATGTCGTTCTATTCTGTCACAAAATTCAGTATATTATTCCCACTGAACGGAAATTTATTTCCAGAACAAAGACAATTAGTCGGAAATTGCAAAAAAAGAAATTAAAAATATAAATAAAAAAATTGGTCTTTTCGGATGAAGCTCATTTTCATCTTATTGGGTACGTTAATAAGCAAAATTGCCGTATTTGGGGCTCAGAAAACCCAAACGTGGTCTTACAGAAGTCAATGCACCCATTACGAGTGACTGTTTCGTGTGGCTTGTGGAGTAGGGGCCATCATTGGCCCATATTTCCTTGAAAAGAGGGCGGCGCAATCATTACACTTAATGGAGACAGCTATCGCACCATGGTAACCGATTTTTTTGTGCCCGCTCATCATGGTATTGATGCCACACATTTAATGCCACAATCGATTTATTGTGTCAAACGTTCAATGGCCATTTAATTAGCCGAAATGGTGATGTCAGTTGGCCGAGAAGAAGTTGCGATATGACAGCCGCGGCAGCCATATGAATGAAATAATATTTCATTTCTAACCGGAGCAATTGTACTTCAAAACAAAAAAATAAATTTGGCAAAATTTCTAACCGTTTTGTTTTATTGTATTTTTAAGTTTGAACTTTTAAATGGCGCACCCTATACAGTCGGATATGGTAATGCCGTCTGGCTGCACAGCTGATGACATCACAGAGTGGGTGGAATGCGATAATGGTGTGGCACTATTTGCCATTGTATCTGATGAAAAAAACAGTTCCGAAGAAGAAGGGAAGACGAAACTCCTACTTTAACTCAAGCAATAAGAGCAAGTAATGTTCATTTAAATTTCTTAGAAAATTATAGTTCCCCAGGCACTTCAGAGTTGGATAAAATTCAAGTACATCGCATACAAACTCTTTTAATTAAAGAACAATTAAAAACAAAAAGACAAACTACTTTAAGGGAATATTTTAAATAATGGCCGTTATCATGGTTGGCGTATTTGTTGTTGTATTTCAACGTTTTTGTCCTAGAGAACAAGCAAAATGTTTCTTTAATCTATTACAAAAATGTCGTAAATCGACTACGACACGCCAACCACGTTAAGGGTGAATGCTTGTATGTTAAATAATGACTAAAATTTCATGTTTTAATAAACTTAACATGTACTTTTTTGTGTTTTTATATAACCTCTATTAACCGTGTTATCCGTGCTAAGCCAGATCCTGTGCTACCCGTATAATCGAGGTTCAACTGTATGTATATTTTTAAAATTTTTCTTTAAAATCTTTTTCTATTGTAAACATTTCTTGGCTAAACTTAAGCTTTCTTGAGAAACTTAAAATCGGTTAATATTCAACAAGTTATTAACTTATAAATGCATAATGATGTTAAAAACCGGTTTTATTGCAAATTTTGAAAAAAAAGTTCGTTTTGTACTTTGTAGCAACTATCAGAAAAATAGTAGAACTTGCGGTTATTTCCACTTCATTATTTTTTATTTCATAGTGTAATTGTTCAGTCAGGTTTTGTTAACTTTAAAAGCACCTTGTACTACTGTAGCTGTTTGAATATTATTTTTGTCGTTTATCAACTTATTTTTTAGTTTATTATTTGAATTTCAACACAAGTTGGCTTGCATTTCCACTTAAAGTGTTTTCTTTTATATTATATCGCTCTTGTTTTACTTAAACCAGAACAAACAAAAATAGGAAACTAACAACTGCTACTGCCAACATTTTCTTATCAATGTTTTATAATTATATTTTTTATTATTATTCTATATCTATAAAACACTATTTCATAGCCCATATTATTTTCCAAGAATTACGGTATGGTTATTTTTCTTCAATATGATTCATATCTCTAAATAACTAAAAAAAAATAAATACTTACATAAATAGGCACAGTATTAGGGCCCAACAATGTGTCCTTGAATTGGGTGTATGTTTAACGGAAGTCAAAATTTCAGCATGACAAGATGGACAGGTAACGCGTGTAGGACTGCTACCTATGGCCACCAGGTTTGGTCTCGTTGTTGTCTGTATAATAACTGTAGATTGCTGGGGTGGTGGTTGTGGCATTTGTGGATATAGATTCGGTTGAGACGGTTGTCCGGGCTGGTATGTTTGAGCCGGTATGAAACCAGGTGGCGGATTTGCAGAATATGGTGGTGGTTGTGATTTTTCCATTATTCTCAAAAATTGACTAGATTTGATAAAAAAAAAATTATTTATAAATTAACGTTCACTTTTTATTTCTTTATTCGTTTTCACACTGCGCGATCTTTACTTTCGTAGCAATTTTTTAAAACTAAGTATTGCGTTTACCGAACTCTTTATTGTTATACTAACAGAAAAAATTTACTTCAAATATATAAATAAAATAAATAAAAAAATTATTCATATGTAACGTCTGTTATCAAATACAAGTGCGAATGAAAATGAATGTACGAGTCGAATACTCATATAATTTGTTTTTCTTATTTTTTTGTGAAAATGTATTGGTGTTTGTTTTCAATGTTTTCTTTAGAATCGTAAGATAATGTGTGTTAAAGCCCGTAGAACCGATGGAAGGAAAGGGTTGCCAGCAGTTTTTAATGTAAAGAAAAATTGGTACCTATTCTAAAGACCAAAACCAGAGACGTAAAAGTTATAAGAAAAATAACAAACCAGGTCTTATTTAACCATTAAGATTGATGAATTCAAATATTAGTTATAAACAACGATTACAATGCTCAACAAAGTTGTTGTTGCCTTTAATTTTTTTGTGTTATTGGGATTTCTATGGCCCTGGGAGATTGCTAACAGCTTTTTATTGCGATATCTGCAAATTAATAACTTTAGAAAAAAAAAAAAAAAAAATACAAATGATCTTTTAAGATTTCCTTGAATGAATGACTGGTTGATCTCTGCCATCATATTTGAGACCCACATTCCGTGATAACGCTCTACCATTGTTTGAATTTCCTGATTAAATATTTCACTCTGCTCATCGTTAAAATCACCCACAGATTTTGTAGAAATCGGTCTAAATGCGAGTGAAGGAATTAGTGTTTTACGCTCATGGTGCACCCTAGCTTATGCAAGTTTGCCTAGGATTTTACTCATAACCAAGAGCTGGCTAATCTGTGGCCCAACGAAAATACCCATGGCTTGCCCTGATTACGCAATTTAATTTTAAAGTATTGATATAACGCAGTTTTCACAAAGTCCGATATAGGTTTTTGATATTTTTTAAATATATCATCAGCACAAATGTAACAAAAACAACCTGGATTAAGCACACAGTATTCTTAAGGAAGTCATATCTCGTAAAACATCATGAAAATAATGTTACGTTTTAACGTTTTTAAAACGTTTAAATTGCGTTACTTTTGTTACAGTTTTATTTATTTTACTGCACAATAACTTTTATACTGTTTGTCGTAATACAAAACTTAATATTCGCTTATACAACACTTTTATTTCCGCTTTAACACGTCTTTATCTTACGACAGCCAAACGATAACCAACTATGTAGGCAAAGCAGTCTCCTTATATACCTAATTGCCTACAGTTTGGAAAGTTCAGGATATGTCGACCATCTTCTATTTTCATATCCGTTAATTCAAATGTAACGTAAAGATGATCGATGTAGCAGTTCTGCCAAATTGACAAGGTGACACAAAATTTACCAAAATCCCAAAATACAGTGTTGTATTTTTGTTTTCGTAACAATATATTTTAGTGTCCAATAAAAAATGAAAATCTTAGTAAAAATAGGAAATCTGGGTAGTTAGCTATAACTCAAAACCAAAAGGTGTATTTAAAAATTCGCGTCAATTTGATACAGAAACAAAAAAAAAAATACCCAAAAGCAGAAAATTTTTTTGTTTTGTTGAGCAGTGTTATCGTAAGATAAACAGGGTGGGCAAATTTGAGATTAGGAAGTAAATTGGTTGCCAAATGATGAAATTTTGAGAAATGAGCTGTCAATCTTTGACACTTATTTAGTAAAAAATTGGGAAATTTTAACTATGGAACGCTACACTCTTGAACAAAGAATTTTAATTGTGAAAATTTACTGTTTGAAAAACTGAACAAAAACAACGCATTTTTCAACAAAATCGTCTTTAGTGATGAGGTCAATTTTCAATTAGGCGGTTATGTAAGCAAACAAAAATGTCGCATATTAAGCTCACAAAATCCACAAACAGTCCTCGAAATACCATTTCATCTAAAGAAAGTGACCGCATCATTGGCTTGTATTTTTTCTAAAATGAGCAAGGAATCGCAATCACCTTGAATTATCTGCGCTACCAAACCCTGATAACCAATTTTTTGTGGTCACAATTGTCCAATGTTGACATCAGTGACCTTTCAGTTATTTTCGATTTGGCGATGTCAACTGGACGGCTTACGTGAACAAACCACAAACAAATGACACTCTGAAAGATGAAATTCGGAGTTGTATTGACAAGATAAGCGAAGCTTTGTTGCAAAATGTGGTTAAAAATTTTGTGAAAAGAACGGATGTCTGCCTACGGGCTAGAGGTGGGCATTTGCTCGACATCATATTCTATTACTAATTCCCATTTTTCTATTTTATATTGGTATGAATAAAACTGAATTTGTCAAAAAAAAAATTTGTTTTTGAACTAATTTACTGCTTAACCTCAAATTTGCTCACCATTTACTAATTTCTGGTCATCGTAACTAATATAATATGTAAGTGAAACTTTTTTTTAGGTTATGAGGAACTATTATAGCAACCAAAAAATAATCAACGCTAACTTGAGTTGACGGAACGCCATGTACAATATTTGTAAGGTTATGAGGAACTATTATAACAACCAAAAAATAATCAACGCTAACTTGAGTTGACGGAACGCCATGTACAATATTTGTAAGTATGTTTGTGGAACAGAAACGTATATTTTTTTCTCTTCCAAGTTTTGCTAAAAGTTAGAGTCGAATCAAAATCTTCTCACCCAATAACCAAAAAATGAAATTACTTTCCATAATGGTTATTTGTAACCAAAAGAATTTTTTGGTTACTATTGGATATACAAGTTAATAATGTCGATTTTTTTTACTTGAAAAATGCATTTACTATAATAACAAAATGAATTGATATATTATTCAAAGTATTGCCCATCGTTAGCCACAACTTTTTTCATCTTTCTGGTAGCATATGGATTCCGCGCAAAAAAAACTGCTTCGGTTTCTAGGTAAAGAATGATGAATTTCTGATACCATTATCTGAAGTGAAGCATATTCCAGTAAGGACGTTCTGCATCGATCGAATCAAATGGTTGTCAGGAGGGACAATATCTTGGCGGGTGAGCCAAAACTTCCCATCCACTGTTTTTAAAATAGATTTTGATTAACATGTGGCTGAGCGTTGTCATGATGGAAGATTATGACATCGTGTCTGGTCAAATACTTTGGTTTTTTTTCGTTGATTGCTCTCTTCATACCAATCAATTGTGTTCGGTACAGGTCGCCTGTGATCGGCTGACCCGATTTCAATGGCTCATAATACAAGACACCCTTCTGATCACACCAAATACAGAGCATTACCTTGGTGTCATGGATATTCGGCTGCGGCGTTGATTTGGCTGGTTAGCCGGACTTTGCATATGACTTTTTGGGCTTGGGGTTATCGTAATGTATCCATTTTTCAACACCAGTAACAATACGATGCAAAAATTCCTTTTTTTTTGTAGCGTTCAAGCATCATTTCCGACATTCAAAATCGCCTTTAAACGTCTTTCAGCTTGAAGGTAGGGTTCAATGCTTTTAAATGTAGGGGAATAGCTTGTTGTGTAAAGTCCAATGATAATACAAGTTCTTCTTGCATTTGGCAACAATCTTCGTCGAGTAATTCTTCCAATTCCTCATCTTCAAATTTTTTCATCTAAGCAGGCCTCCCCTTGTTTCCTGTGTCGAAATCACCACTTTTGAATTGCGCAAACCATCGTTTCCAAGTTTTTTGATAACTTTCAGCAGCCGTTTTCTTCAAATGAAAGATGGTTATCAGATTTCCCCGTAAAACATCGAAAAACAATGGGCGAAATTTCTGCCACGTCCATAATAAAAATTTGAGCCCGATGGAAAAAAACTGAAAACGGATTTGAATTCAGCCCACCAAATTACCATAGCGAGAATTCTTGTTTGCTCCAATCCAAAACCTTGTTGGCTAGTGTAATTCATACGTAATCGTCTCATGTAGTAGGCCCTAAGTCGCATTTGTTCGAAATTGAGTATTTTAGTAATTTCAATAAACTGCACACAAATACACCTCTACATACCTTCTTCTATGAATTTGAAATTATTTGAGCTAGGGCCTGTCTACATATGACTAACGATATGTATATCCCATTATTTTTGTCGAAACAAAAGTTTAGCGAATCTTTTACCAAATAGTCTTTCTAACTGAGCGGATATTCCCAACATCGTTAGTTATTTAAAGGCGGTCTTACATACGATCATTTCCGCCGAAATGTAACGCATTTATTCTCATTTTTCTACTGGCTGCAGTAATTAGGTAGAACTATGTTTAGTAATAAAATCAAAATAATATAGTTTTGGAAACTGCGCTTTGTAGTCATTCAAAATTTTCAACGGATTTTCTTCTAGTTTTACGACAGATATCCTCAAATAATCTAGAAGTTCATGAGACAATATATCTTCTGTTTTTTTACTCTTCCAAGTCCGATGTAGGACTTTGTAATAGCTAGTCCATAATGAAAATATATCTTCACTTTTATTGGACTTGTCTATATATACGAGTATGTAAATGTTTTTTAATTGATATACCTTTGGAGAAAAGTCCACCTCACAAATAAAAAAAAATTAAATAAAAAAATTTAAAGTATAAAGAACGAAGAATCCTATGTGCCTTGGCCTGAAGCCGAAAATATGTGTTTTGTTTATTGGTATTAGTAAATAATTTTATAATCGCATTATTTCTAAATTACTGCACTTCTGTAAAGGAAATTCTTTGAAACCATGTACAATGTATATTATACATATGTATATATTTTAAAAATCGGTACAGTATTACGGGCGTAAAAGGAATTACAAAAAACGTGTTTGCCTATTAATTATATGCATACGTATCTAGATGAGCCAAACATGTAAAAAAAAAATTCACAAAATATTTTTTTGTCTTTCGAAATTCTTTCCTAGAACAAAAATCATTAAAATCAAAATCTCAAAAACTTATTAGAGTTATACCGCTGGCAACATTAATTATCGGTTATTTTAAATAAACTTGCAACAAAAATTGTATACATACGTATAATTCATATGTTGCTTCGATCTCAAATTGTTGTAGATTGTTGTGCTATAAAAAACTTGATAATGACATTTAACTTGGGCTATAAAGTACTTGTGTTGTATTTACTTTAATGCATTAAATAAAATACATCGATCTTTTATCGATATTGATCAATAAAAAAACATCAAATTGTATCGCTGTATTAATGAATTACATCGAGTGTTTTTAGAACATCGATTTATATCGTCCACCACAACTCCAACGCATAATAACGACTTAAGCTGTTCTTACTTACTGAAGCAGATTTATATGATAAAAGACAAAATTCGAAGAAAAGAATTTCGAATATGACTTGAGTTTTTCAATAGAAGTGTACTCTGTTAGATTTTCTCCGATATTCGCTCTTATATGTAAAATCTGAGTCGGTGAGTAAGAATAGCTTAAGTCGATTTAAGCTACTCTTCCATATTAACACAGATATAATCAATTAGGTTTTTTTCTCATAGATAAGTCCTCTAAACGTAAAAATTCTAATAAATATATAGAATTTTCGGTATCTTATTTATACTTTAGATACTTATCTCAACGAATAATAGGAAAACAAGCGTTTGATGCAATAATAACAAAAACGAAAACAACTCAACTCACAATCGGACAAAGCACAGTTTGAATTACTTAACCCTAGAATGTCCAATAAACACTTCACCACTAAGAGCACCATTGTGGTCTGGCTAGACCACAAGAAACTGATTATTTATATTGTGATTCCAGAAGACGTGCGACAAACAAGTTGAATGACTTGTCTATTTACATTTCAAACACTAACAAAAATTGAGTGCTTTGCTTGTGTTTTGCATATAAGCAGACAAGTCACTCAACTTGTTTGTCGCACGTCTTCTGGAAACACCACATAATGTGATAAATTAACTTTTTTATTTTGTTTATTCTTATATACAAGTGTATGATAGTAATACATCAAACTTTGTAATAGTATATCTAATATGTGGATAACGCAATATATAAGCATTAGATGCACAAAATTCCATATGTTGCCGTACTAACTGATTTGACGGCGACGGTCCGTTTGCTTTGTTTTTACTATCTCTTCATAAATAATAAATGCAATCAATCCTGATATGTCCAGCATATTGAAAAATATAGCCAAAGCCCAACGTTTTTTTCACACTTGCAGATATAATACGATACCATATGATCCATTGTATCTACTCCTGCTTCATTTTAGTTGCAGTCAATAATTTGGTTGGATTTTTTTATAACGTATGGTTCGTTGCTCTATCTGGTACCTCTACTGCAGTTATATACGCTATAGCTAAGTTTAAATAAATAAATAATAGTAATATACAGCAGGGTTGCAAAAACATCAAAGTTGTACTCAGAAGCTCATAAAATTGTACTTTTTTGACCCTAATTGTACCAAAAATATTTCTTTAATATTTTTTTTTTTTTTTTTTTTTAAGTAAGAGCATAAAAAATAGATAAAATCCTACATAAAAATTAATTTTGATAATAATAAAATTAACATTTGTACTTGAAAGTTCATTTATACTTTGGAAGTATACCACCTTGATCAAAAAGTTCTCGGAATTTATTCAGAAAATTAAAAATATCCGGCTATTCTTCTAAATCTGTATTGTCCGCTTCAAAGTAATCTCCATTGACTGCAACACACTTATGCCAGCGCTTAATCCAATCCTCGAAACATTTTTTATATTCGGTTTTCGGTATGCCCATCAGTGCTTCCTGGGATTTTTGCACTATTTCCCCTCGGCTGCTGAAACGTGTTCCCCGTAATGGCTTTTTAACTCGAGTGAGCAGAAAGAAGTCACAGAGAGCCAAATCAGGTGAATTCGGAGGCTGTTGGTTGGTATTTGTTGCATTTTTCTACAAAAAATTTCCAATAATGATGGCACTGTGCGACGTTGCGTTATCATGGTGCAAAATCCAAGAGTTTTCTAAATTAAAATGGCACAAATGCCCTGTTAGCGAGACCTGTACCAACAAGAGCAGGGGGAAACTTCCGTCAAACGTTTTCATAGAGTTAAGTTTATTATTTTAGCTTCCGTATACCATGAGAGCTCTTATATGTATAAAATTGAACTCTTAATGCATAACTTATTCATGAGTCACATAACCATCGTACTTTTATGTCATATCTGACTGGTTTTTACCCGAGTATTACCTGAGATTACGCCCGTAATCTAGTACGTCAGCGATAAGAAAGAATCTGGATATCTACCACCAACTTTGGATCTGAGGTATCTAGTAGCAGCCGTTAAGTACCTATGGCAACTGATTTACTGATTCTTCCCGCTTTAGACGAGTGTTAGCGTGTTAAAATCGTATAATTTGTAGTCCAGTCAGACCACAAAGGTACATTTAGCACACTATTTAAAAAAAAGAGAATTCCAACACCTTAATGTGTACCGATAATAAATTTTTTTTCGATTCAGAACACAGTGGTCGAATTCATGATCTTCCTTTCCTTCTGACTTAACTAGAAAAAAAGATATAGAACATTAAGGTCAAAAATGGTCTAGGCAGACCAAGTTGGACATGCTAGGGTTAAATACAATATCCGACCAATCAAAATCTTTTTAAAAAACTCCCCTAGCCAATTTCTCCCAAAGACATCCAATTACATAAGATTCTGAATTCCGTGTATGTGGGATCGTTATCTTGATAGATTTCACGGTTGTTAACGAGACCCAATTTCCCTGAACTAGCTTTGCGATTTCTTCTCGAATATTGAGATAAGCAAATGTGACCATTTTACTACAAGCAAAATACATTTTGCCAATGTTCCCATACCAGCATTCGAGATACAGCTGTCGTGATGTGGAAGAGGATAAGATAATAATGTAACTTCAGTGACACCGGACTCAGGTTTTTGGACTCGCAGTACTTTAGGGATATTTCGGAGCTTTCGGAGCTTTCGGACAAGAAACTAAAAAATATAGACTTCTTTATTAGGGCTAGTGGATGGTTTTCGCAGTCCGCCTGATTGTGAATTTGCTTATTATATTTCTCCTTCTTAATCTCTCTTGGCGTATGACGCTCATCTACGTTTTTTACGATCTCTTTCTTTTTCATTTTTCTCCTATACAAAATTGATGGCTGTTTTGAACCTCATCTAAATTTATTTTTTAGTATTCATTCTTTCTATCTTTCTTAACTTTCTAATTTTTTTCCAGGCTTTCCAAGTGAGCTCTATACTTACTTTCAGCGGCCTGCAGATTTAACCTATGGTATAAAATCAATAAGTATTTAAGTCTTTGCTTTTTCATTCTGCTCTGAAGTACGCGTCAGTTTAAGTTGGCTTTGATTTTCATTATTTTAAAAGCTATGGAAACTCTTTTGCCACACTTGTACTTGTCCGCGATAATAACACAGAAATAATAGATAATTTTATTTTTATCTTATCGTCAGTTTTATCATTATTAAAACATTTGAGATTAAAGGCCATAAAATTTAAGAGAAAAACGAAGTCTATGAAAATGTCAAAAATAGAAAAAAAAATAGAACAAATAGATCGATGAACATAGAGTTCTAAAAAATATTTTTCAACATGAATCAATTAAATGTACGAGTATATGTCCTAAATGATTACATTTCTACTCTAATTGTCACAATGTAACATATACGTAAGAAATATGTATGTATGTATATGTAAATTGGTTTTAAATATTTTGAATAACTATCTTTCTTATTTCATATAAAATGAAATTTAGTTTTTTTCTTTTGTTTAACAAACTTTTTAAATTCATCATCCTTAAAATAAACTTAAGGCGCATAAATACTCGTATATCATTAATTCGATTTTTGTAACTGATAGAGTATTATGTGTTGAATATTTTTCTATCTATTGATTATCGGCTTATTAATATATACATGCACATATGACTATTTATGTATATATGTACTTACTACTTAGTGGTGGACATTGGGTTCGCACATTTGATGCATGCTGCTGCATTGAAATGCACACCTTTTTTCTAGGCATCAATATTAAGTAAAGTATTTACCAACATGTGTTGTCTATGGTGTGCTCAGTATGTACCCTAACTTCCTTTGTTTTTTTTTGGCGGTTTTAGTTTTTATGTTTAATTTGTTACAAATTTTGATATTGTTATCTAATTTGTTGTTTATTGTGAATGTTTAATTTCAAAAGTTTTAATAAAAACCATAAAACAATAATTAGAAAAAGGTCAAGGTAAAAAGTGCACAAAGGCATAACTTCATCAAATAAGCTCGAGAGGTATCATCGTCTTCGTTTTCAACGCCATGTGACATACACGAAATGGTATTACACAGTCCACTAGGCCTAGAAAAACAACTCGTAAAAATATCTCTTTTATTTATAGAGCGTCAGTTGCAGGCCGCTTTAAATTCTCAACTCAAGATGAGTTTTCACTAAAATTTGTTATTGACATCATCCTGCGAACAATTAGAAGGTCAAATGAACAAAAAAAAATTGCTAGGATGCATTGTACAACATAAGACGCACGTTTCAAAGAAGAACTTGAAGTCCTGAATTTTATTTTGCTTGAGCATACAGTAAAGCAACTGCTCTTTTGGAAAAATATCTTCTGGAGCGACAAATAAAATTTTTTTTTGATTTGGATCTAGGGATGCAACATCGATGGTTTTACAATAAACACCGAAGTTCAAAAATATCTACCTTTTTAAATATTTTATTTCTCTATCATTTAATAGCTAAATATTAATGCTATGTTCGCCATTCGCTCTCCATTCATAATATAACCCCCAATTATAAGCTTAATTACATAAATTTCCATACAAAATCTTGAGAGAGAATCACTCAAATTGTAAGTAATTCTATTTCTATTACCCTAAGTATTACTTTAGATCTAATTTTTACAAAACTTAGATCAAAAGAGTTTGGCATATTTGTTAGCTCTTAATCAAAATGTTTTTATTATAGATTTAACATTGCAAAATTTATTAAATTGACCTCCCTAATGTATGCCGTCAAGTGCAAAAAAAACGATATTAAGATAACAAGCAAAACATTGGTCGCTCGCTGCATTGACTCCATATACTAGCAGTTAAAGGGTTCCGTGTGAACGGGAGAATCCAAATAAGTAATACAAACAGATAACGAAGTAATCCGAAGTCTCTTGCGAACATAGCGTAAATTAGTGCAACAGCGGAAAATATAAACGCCGTAAATAACAACTACCCGGTGGCGAACATCGTGAATCACCGTGACAAACGCTGACAACGGTAAATTATCATTGACATACGATAAATTTTCTTTGGTGTTAGGCTTTTAAATAATAGTTCAAGTTTTCATAAATGGCAAATTCGGATTTTATTTTGCAGCCGTCCGCGAATTAGTAAGTTATAACGGACAATATCATCGAGAATTATTAGTGATTTATTCGTTATCGGGGTAGCATACAAAATTCTGCATCGTTAAGCATAAAAGATAATGTAGCAAAATTTCAGCATGTAGTCGGCTCATTGCAGACCATGTCGTTAAATTCCAACGTTCTTTATTAAGGTGACATTCAATGGCGTTATTATACATAACTCCCTTTGTTGGTGTCATTGTCACAAGAATTTATCAATGAGTTTTTTTATTTGTGATAATTCCTACTTTATACTGATTTTGTGAGAATGATTCAACGATGAAAATATTATAGTGACAATGTCGCTCAAATACTTCAACAGGTAGTTGAAGTAAACAACGCCAAAAAATTTATTAAAATAAACAAAAGTGCAAAAAGAACAATATCGATGTTTTCCAATATGGAGGTCGATGTATCGGCCATCAAAACATCGATGCTTATGAACGATACATCGATGTTTATGAACGATCCAACGATGTTTTCTAAACATCGATACATCGTTTGCATGCCTATTTGGATCTGATGGAGAATGTTATATACGGCGTTCTTTAAGCATGCAACAGGTGTTTGGTGTTTATCCTATAATTAAAATAGGTACGCAAATAAATCAGTACGATTAGAAGGAAATACTTTTGAACACAATGATTCCATTTGCAAAGGAAAACATGCCACTAAGATGGTAATTTGTGCCTGATATTTATCCGAAACACATTTCACGTATAGTGAAGTGCTGCTTAGAGCAAATTAGAAACGATATTTTTAATAGGCCAGCTTAATTACCAGATCTCAGTCCTATAGTAATCCCATGGAATGATGCAGAGCAACACATTTTTGTTGTTAAACCTAAAAATGTTAGTGGTCTATGGACAGAAATCTGAAAAAAATGGTAAGCAATACCAAAGTAACGTTGAGTGAGACTTATTGACAGTATATCTAGGAGATGTGAAGATGTTATTAAGAAAAAGAGTTATCCTACCAAGTACTTGGTTTTAAATAAAATAAATAAGTAGTTGGGTATTTTTCTTCCTGAAACACAAAATAAATGAACTGAAACGAACAAGACTAAAGTATACTAATACTACATATTCCTTGGACCACGACTGATGCAATAGGACATAGAAAAGATTAAATTAATAAACACGTAAAAAAAATTTTGATTCAAAAAAGGAGTCATGGGTAATGTGCTAACCCAAGGTCCAACACTGTATGTATGTATGTTGTGTTTTTTTTTGAGAGCCACAAGCTACAAATATGAGTACTGTTTTACTTCCGGCAAATTGTAAAACATTTGCGTTTTTTATTACTTTTTAATCAAATTAAACAAACAACAGCCCTTTTGCAAAAAAAAAAGAAAAACAGACAGACAGACACCTTCTCTATCTATATGACTAATAAGACAACCATACTTTTTTAAAGATAATTCTACTATATGTGTCTAGGGGAACTAAATTAAGAATATAGAATAAAAATAGCATATTAAATATACATTTCTATCTTTATCAGTGAATCTATTTTATAATCATTTTGCTCTATACTCAAATTCTATACCACAGGTAAATATTAGTCATCATACTGATGGTTAATAAAAATCTGTTGATAAGACCATCACTTTTATGGCAATTTTTATTATGCACATATTCCTATTAATTTGCTAATATTTTATAGGAAAAATAGGTACATAAGTGTACTCGATTCTAAAAAACATTCTAAAGGGGGTTCACACGAGTTTTTGTGTAGAAGAGAGCGAATAGTGTCGTGTAAACACAGTATGTAATGAAAGCGTACGACATGGAGAGAAAATACAGATGAAAATTTGGCGGTCGTACGGCTCTCTTTGTTTTAAATTTTTTTTTTAGTAAACAAATAAAATAAGCAAATAAAAAAGCAATTTTGTTTCCCTCGCAATATTGGTCTGTTTTAAAACAGCTGCTTTGATTTTATTTTATTTTGGTTTTTTACGTATCGTGTAAAGTTAAAAAATTTTTTCGTAAGATTTTTATTCTCATTTTTAAAATACAGTTAGAATTTTATAATATTTTATTTCTGATTTTACGTACGTAAAGTATTATCGTGCAAACTACCCTTAAGCAATATTGTATGTACGCATTTTTGAAATTAGTGCTGCCAACTTTTTACGATCCAAACGCGCAAACATTCTACACAAAAGGCGCTAAAAAACGATAATTATAATCTATATAACTATTTGTAATCAAAACGCGCTGTTACAAAAGCGTTAACAATATTTAAAAATAGAAAATATTTCGCAATTGTGAAAAAACGTCATTATTAAAATTCATATTTTTACAAAGAACTTTTAATAATTTGAAGGATTGCTTAAAAAATAAAATTTAAAGCGTTTCGAGATTTTTGGGTTCAGGTGTAACAAAAATAAAATATCTATTGGTGCTGGTGTTAGACAAGGTTGTGTCCACTGTTGTTTAACGTTGTACTCGATTTAACACAAAGTTGAAAGGACTGGATTACGCAGATGACATCTGCTCACAGACATGAAATGCAAGGAATTCTATACAGGCAGAAGCATACAAAGCGGGCTTGCGGATAAACATCTGCAAAACCGAAATTATGCGAATCAACGATATTATCACAAAAATCTTTCGAATTGGAAACAGATATTTGGGAGATATTTCGTCTTTTGGCTGTCTCGGCAGTATCCTTAAGAAGTCCGGCGGTTTGTAACAGATTAAATCTAGGTACCTAATTTTTTTCCGACTGAATGCTATAGGGCGTTCTCCACATATCTCTCCAAAAACAAAAATTAACATCTTTAACTCGTGTGTGAAGCCTATTTTTGTATGGTTGCGAGCTATGAAATACGGCTGTGATTGATGCCAATTCCATTTAGGCATTTACAAATCGTTGTCTGCGGCACGTTTTGAAAATATTCTTGCCAGAAACAAGATCATGCTAAGTTTCTGTAATGCAGAAAATTGTAAGAATGAAATGGAAATGGAGTGGGCACACTCTAAGTAAGCCAAACTACGACTTTGCGAAACTGACAGCCAGCCTATTTTTAGAGAAGACAGATTGAAAGAAAAGCTGTTTTCCATAGAATGTCTTGCAGCCAGTTTACCATTGGCTGTAGATAGGAGTAGATGGAAAGAATTTGGTATGGCCCTATGATGCCCTTGGGATCTTGAAAGGATCTTACAATAACAACTTACAAGTTCAGTATTGCAATTAAATAATTACAATTTCTAGCTTTCTTCTTTAAAATATTTAATTTATTCTACTTTACTTGTACTATAAGTCTTGAAAAATAATGTGGTCTTTGGTTTGAGATTTTTTCTGGAATAATGTAATATTCACAGTGTGAAGCATTTTAAGTCCATAGTTTATATAAATTAATGAGTTTATTGCATTTAGTGACGTTATACTTTTCACGAAAAGTTGTAAATAGAAAAACGCTAATCTAGCGTGTTTTTTAGAAAAGCGTTAAAGAGCAAAAATGCGATTTTTCGGTAATTGAGATCCTTTTGAGATCCTTATAATAATTATTTTATTATTCAATTCATTATCATATTGTTACGTTTTTACCTTTTTAAAACGTTTGATTTCGTTTCAATTGTTTTAAAACAAAATAAATTCCACGTTTGTTCTTGTTTTACAGTTTTTATTTATTTCCTGCACTATAACTTTTATACTCTTTGTCTTAATACAGCAAATTGATATTCGCTTATACAACACTTTTTATTTACACCCGAATACGACTTTTCTTATTGACAGCCAAACGATAACTAACTACTCCAAACGCAATTTGCCTTTTTTATAGCATTCATTTCATTTCATTTCATTTCATTTCACTACATTTCATTTCATTTCATTTCATTTCATTTCATTTCATTTCATTTCATTCGAATGTTCTTGTAGTTGCTACAAATTTCGATTCATATACGGTAAATTAAAATGGTGTAAAACCACAATACACCAAAAAGAAATGCAATGGCAACACCGTTACACATGCAGACCGCAGTACTCTACGGTACGGACAATCATGGCAATAATGGCAAACCTTGACACAAACCAAAGTTTATAGTTAAAATCTTACAATAAGTCCCTGAAGTGATGAATTTCCTCTTCAGCATTTTCATTTTCGTAACAATATGAAAACTCTACCCATTTAAATAGACACATATGTACTGGTGCTGTTCCTTTGTAGACCAATTTTCAACAAAAGTTTTTCCTGTGTCTTACGATATAAATAAATTCAAATCATATGTATATGAACACTACTCCCTCTTTATTTCTGTGAAAAACCTATTTTTATAGCACCAGCATAATGCAATGTATGAATAGGTGTCATCCCCAGAGTGCTGGGCTTACAAATAAAAAAATTATTTTCATTTATATTATGAGTGTTCACACACTGATGAATGGTTGCATTCAGATTGAAATTTTGGGCAAAAAAGCCTATATCTGTAATCTCCGTGTTTTGGTGTTAAAGGGCCAGTGTCAAATTATTTTCTCTTGAGAAAATTGTAATTAAAGTTTTTATTTTATATATGAGTTCATAGTAAGATTAGCTGGCAAAATCATTATAAAGCTGGTCTGTCTGAATTAGACATTGGGTTTAGTTAAAACATTTAAAAGAAAGTAAGAAAAGGAACCCAATGCAATGACTAACTCTAAACAGCAAAATATTGACATTGGACCTTTTAGCACCAAGCCACAGATCTATTATCGTATTATAATTAGTTATGTATGGCCAGCCTTTAAATCATGACGCCATAAAACACTATAAACAAAACTTCACTTTCAGTTGGTTGCAATCTGTCTACAATTTAGCACAAAAATATCTATACACTTCTTCTATATATTATTGAAAAATAAAATAAAACTATATTTTCACGATGAAACCGAAAATTGTTGTAAAAGAGATTCAATTACACCGTACTGTAATTGGTCAAATCATTAATCATAAATCTGAGTTTGACGTTCAGTTTGGACGGTCGATGTTTGGCCCTAATAATTATGCAACCAATAATCTTATTTTGTCCGTAAGCTTAATTGCAGTGTAGGGTATCTATTACTTTTCATTGAACTCCTTTTTATTCACTATAAATGATTTCATTGACTGATTAGATTAATTTACTTGTTGATATAAATTAATTGATTTTTCTATGATTGAAAATATTATTTATTAGTTAAGGCAAAAATTAAAAAAATTACGGGTATTTTCGGTATAAAAAAATAAACAATAAAATAATCTTTTATTTGTAAAAACACAGAAATAAAAATTAAATACAAAATTCTAGATTCAACCCTTTATAGCTCAAGGTCTTGAAAAGCTAAAATTTTCAATATAACATATAAATAAACATTTGTTTTACGAAATTCAAAAAATAGGTCTTTCTCTAAACTTCAAAATCATATAACTTCTTAATGACGCCGTCTGAAACGTTCACTGCAGACATCACTATTAAATAACATGTTTCCATATTATTACAGTTATTTATATTAACAAATTTTATCTTATTTACATATATTTTAGAGTTATTTTTACGGTTTGTGACATATCTGTACATGGGGCTATAAAGGGTTAAGCATAATGTATATCTACTGTAAAGATAAAAAGAAATAAAAAATATTACGTCTAAAGCTTCTCCTTGTTAACTTTAATGAAATAGTTTTCATGAGATTTGAAGTATAGCGACTGACAATCTTACTTTTTGTACTTACGATCTTTTTTAGTGAAAATGTTGTCACTTTTTTTGTGAGGTAACATAATAGTAACTTTCAATTGAGATATCAATCAAAATTTGTAAAAGTTTTTGTTACTTGAATAAGCAGATTTTTCGGAGAAATCCTTAATGGATTATTTTTTGAACAACGCATACTTTTGAAATATAAAAAAAAATCTTATGTGTGAGCATAAAGGCAAAAGTTGGAATTTATAATTACCTTTTTGTTAATATTTTTCATTTCAGTGGGTTTCACGTTAAAATTAACAAAGGCAACATTTTGATGAACGGAAATCGGGATGTGAACAGTGCATTCGATGCAGCAATTATAGTTAAAATTACGTGCAAATATTTCAATTTTTTTGTTTAATATTTATTTATTACTAATTAGCTTAACCCATATGGCGTTGCCCGGAACTCTATATGTATGTAATGCAATAGCCGCTCTTGGCAGATGTGGATAGATAACGATGCTTTAACTTTTACCATTCTACACACATGCAAAATTTCATATTTAGTTTAAATTTGAGCTGCCCCGCCCACTTATTTAATCTCGCCCAGCTATTGACTGATGATCTGTCATGTCCAAGAAGTTATATAAACCAAATTTAGAAACCTACTATATTCGTTCTCAAGATATACAAAAATCAATCTTTACTTTGTGTGGGAGGTACCATGCTCACTTATCCAATCTCGTTCATATTTGCTGCAGAACTTAGAATATGTGCACTGAATGCACCAAATTTTATTCAAATACCTTTAACAGGAGCAGATATAAGGAAATGACCGCCTATAGCGCCAACTGTTGAGTATTTTTCGACTTTTCTTTTTTCATGAACATTAGGAACAAAATCGCAAAAGGATGTATCCAATTTGGCCTAGTCGTTTTCAAGTTTTAAGCATACGAACAAATCACAATTCATTTTTATATAAATGGATATTTTAAACAGGGACTGAAACCTAAGTCTAAAACTTTGAACCCGAATCCGGTGACCCATGTAAGAAGTGTTTAATGGGTTCAGGTTCGGAAATAGTTAATGAAAAGTAACCAGAGCACAAACTGAACGCCAAATACAGTAAAAAGGGAAATACCCTTTTTCTGTTCAAAAATTTATGAGGGGAAAGGGAAGAAAGTCGTCGAATGTAAATATCACCGATTCGATTGATCGCTAATTTAAAAGAATGAAATTGCAATCAATATACATGCATACAGTTTGTCAAATAAATGTTTTCAGAGAAACAAAAAAAAAAAAAAATTATTGCCATTTGAGAATTCCAACAACATACTTGTTGGTTTTTTTGCACCTAATAATGTCATTACTGTAACTGTTAAAAACTATTAGGCGTCATAAGCCAACAAGAAGAAATAATTTTTACTTGATTTTTGCGCTATCAAATAAATGTTTTCAAAAATAAGAAATTATTGGCATTTTATTTGGAATGTGTTTTGTGTATGTAAAAGAAGTCTCAAAGCATTCAGCAATAAAAAATTGGTCAAACGTACTACAAATGAATTAAAAATAATAACATTTCGCGAACACATTCTACAAAGATTGTGGTAATATGTATGCAAAATATTCAAGACTGAGAAAAGAAAGAATCATTGTACTATCTCGGAAGCAACATAAAACGGAAACGTCAACATTGTAACAAACGGCTTAGATTATATTCGTCGTACCTGCTACACAAGTAGGTGTCGAGAGAGTCTTTTCAACCTTAAAATCAGAACCGAATCCGAACCTAATGAATTCTTGTCTTTAATTTTATAGCTGTTGGCGACGGATAACGGAAATTTAACTTATTTGGAATTTTATGCGATATTATATTATAAATTAAAATTGTCGAGTATGTACTGGAAACAATAAGAGGAGCGATATTCGATATATTTGCAAATTTTGCTTAGAACTTCTTCACCATGAAACTTGATTTCAAAAATATTATACCGAAAAACAATACTGGAAGTATTTAATTTCGAACGAAGATTGGTATTTCAAACAAAAACTAAATCGAAAGAAAAAGAAGATTACAGAAGAAGGGGTGAAGCGGAGAAATAAGCAATTTTGAATAAAAACACAAAATGTAGTGCGTGCCCAAAGGGGCTCAATAAGAAAACACGCAATTTGTGTTTGGCTTTTTCATGCAAATGGAGAAGCGTTTGCTTAAATATTTATTATATTTGTTTATATTTTTTGTATATTTTCATTCCGTATTTAATAAAAATAAATAATATAATAATAAAATTTACCCAAATAATAAGCTTAACAACAGCCTTAACAACTTGGAAAAACGTAGCTACGATCTTAGTGCAGATACATACAATCGAAAGAAACTGAACAGAATCAAAACGCAGAACACAAAATTTGAAAAGGTAGAAAATTTTGATTCGAACCGAAACGCCGTTTAGGGTTGTATACTTATGTAAAACATTATACTTATGCAGAACATTACATGAACTTATGTAAATGTTATACTCTTAATAAATGTAAAAAATATGCGGAAATTTAGGCTATACACTTTTCACTGCATACCGTCGTTAATGTGTTAAGTGAACAAATTTCTTTATCTCAATATTTGAAAAGAAAATATAAAGCAAAGTGCCGATAAGGGGGGTAAAACAAGCAATTTGTCCTTCTACCAAGACAACGACCCCAAGCAAAAATCAGTTAATACAAAGATTTGGCGAAACCTAACACAAACTTACAAAGAAACCTGCGCAGAGTCCATGAAGAAAAGTTTAACACCCTAGTTTAGTTTAAAATAACATTATTAAGAGTATAAGGTGGGCTTGAAAATGATAAGGTCACCTTAATATTTGCTCAATTCATCCAAACTATAAAATGTTATGTATGGTCACTTTATTCAAAAAAATTCTACGTTCAAATAAGTGAATAATAAGCCGGTTTTGCTTTAGAGATGTACCATTATATAATGTTTATTTAAATTTATGTAAATAAGTGCAAAATTCAATGCGTCAAAATGATAAGGTCAGTGATTAATAGGCAATTAATATCACACCTTAGTACTCCATAGCGCCGAAAGGATGCTAAAACTTGTTAAAATTAATTCCAAGGCCCTTACTGACTGTTCTGGATTACAAGGGATATGTAAACTATTACTAATTGTTCCCGTATTATAATTTAAGTATTCATACTTTGTTTTGATCGAATATGCGATGAGCTCCAATGATACTTGCAGCTATTATTAGATAAAATGCTGGTTTTATTATTATACACAAAGGCTCATATTTGATGTATAATTAATACACCGAAAAATCTGTATATATGTTTAGAAGACTCTTCTATGACAAAAATTCTTGTCCGATTATACCTTGGATTCACCGCATGTATATATTGTTCGTATAAACAGACCTTTGTGTGGAATTTTTTTTATATGTGTATTTTTGATACCGGTTATGTGTAATTATAATGCTCTTGGTGGCAACACTGTATTTTAGGTATAGATATCTGTACCTTGTAAAGAATATAATCAAAAAAATTGCTAAGGTTTTGAAACTTAATTAATTCCCACAATAATTTTAAATCTAAAGCATGTACTTGAAATCTGGTAATTTTTGATTGTAAAATAAAAGCTATTATCATACAAAAACTTTTGAAAGCTTATTGACGAAACGACCGTTAAATTAAATAAACAAACAACGATTTTATTGCTCATTAAAATTTCAACACACGTTGCAGTCAACAGTTGCAGTAAGTGTGTGGATTTAAATAATTTTTGTTTCAAAAACAAAAGAAAAAAATAACAAAACAAAAACAAAATTATATACAAAATAATAAAAAATGTAAAATTAAAACAAAATGAACAAATTGTTTAAACAAAATTGAATTCAATTAACAATTGATATGCAAACGTACGAGTATCTACAGTTTTGTACGAATGTGGGTCTATTATTAAAAGTTGAATTTAAAAAAAACAATAGAAAAAAGGCAATTGTTTAAATAGTAAGAGTAAAATTACTAGTGTTTGATGCGGTTTATAAGATGAAGTAAACAGTACGGTTGCAACGAATCGAATAAGAGCTATACTATAAATTTGACAGATATTTCAATGCCCACAGAGGTTCAAGGTCATAGATAGTACACTAATTCTCAAAATCATATTTAAGCTGCATTTTGAAATTTCCCCTACTTTTACAATAAGAGAGGGCTACATAATTTACAAGACATATTTCTTTCATCAGAAAGCAATGATATTGGTTACGACCAGTGTTGTCATAATTTTTTTTAAAAACTGAAAATTTAAAGGAAAAAAAACTTCACAGTGGTGCTAACCACTTTTTTGGGTTAGCTCTTGCTTATGTGATATACCGTTATTTCGAAAATGGAGGAGGTCCAAAAACGGTTTAGTGTATTAAATAAACTAAAAGAAAAAAGTATTCAGTATTCAGTGTTCAGTATGTTAATTGTAAATAAAAGAAAAAGGATCTATCTACGGAGAATTATCTTAATATTTTTTATTATGATAAAAGGATCTATGCCATTTATTTGTGAAACAATGAATATTGGTCAAATGATCGCCACGGCTTCGGTGGCATACCTCTATCCGTCGGCCAATATTTTCAATGACTCTGGGACATAATTGAAGCTTAATGTTGTTAATGTGCCGAATTACCTCATCCTTTAGCTCTTGAATTGTTCTTGGCTTATTGACGTACACTTTTTTTTAAATATCTCCAAAGATAGACGTCCAACGGTGTCAAAACACATGATCGTGGCGGCTAATTAACATCGCCACGACATGAGATAAAACCGCCATTAAATTTCTTGCGTAAAAGAGCCATTGTTTAGTTAGCTTTGTGGCAAGTGGCACCATCCTCTTGAAACCACATATCGTCCAAGTCCATATCCTAAATTTCTGGCCTGTTATTATCTCGCAATTGCAAACGCCAATCACGGTGACTGCTTGGTCGACCTCATTTTCTAAGAAGTACGGCCTGATGTCACCGCCAGCCCATAACCGCATCAAACAGTCACAATGTTTGGATGTATCGGCTTTCCAACTGTCACACGTAGATTCTAATTTGTTCAAATGCAGCAATTCTACTTGTTAAAGAACGTCGCTGAAGATTATTTTGTTTGCAAAGTCAGCATACACTTTTGTGAATGTGAATTCTCGTTACTTCCGATTGCGATGACCGAAATTGGCTTGATTTCTTCTTGGCTTCAAAATATGAATGTAATTCATACATATATTGCTGGAAGGATAGAAACGGCTACAACTAGCAAAGCTCAATACTATGAAAAAATGTTTATTGTACCAATGTTTCACAATAAACGCCCAAAAATTGTCAATAAAACAATAATTGATTTAATTCGAATGCTACATATTTATTGTTTCATTAAGTGCAAGGCGAATTCAATAAGGTGGTCTCATTTTGAAAACGAATACAATACTGTAAACAGACTTTAACGTTGTGTCAGAATAATGCAACACTGTAGGTGGGAAATAGTAAGCAAATTAACTGTGTGTCAGATATATTTGTTATAAAAAAAATAATAGCGAATCGTTTTGACATATAGTTACTTACCGACTGTTGCTTACGTAGCAGACCAAGGTCACCTGTTTTGAATTCGTCTTGATTAAGTGTATAAATTGTGTTCCACAGGTGTTACGATTTCGATAACGAAATTAAATTACTAACATACACATTCTGTAGCTCACTTATTATGTGACAGACAACCTGAAAACTCTCTTTATTCTATTTTATAACAAAAAAAAAAAAAAAAAAATAAATAAAAAATACAAATTACCAAATATAAATATAAGACACACCGGCGACATACAAACTGCAGTCGTAATCGTACTAAAACATTTAATCAATTGTTGTCGATTTAATTTTATTTTGTCCGTTAGGCCAAACGGTTGTTTTGAAAGAAAATCTAAACATAAAAAATGATTGAGGAAAGAGATATGATTGAAGTGAATTTAAGTCCAACACTTAAACATTTACCTCATGAAATTGATGATTTACGCCTGCGCGAAGCGTCACATTGTATAACGAAATGCTATAGTAATAATGATTTGAAAGAACGTGAATTGTTGGAGAAGAAGAAAGATACTCATAAAAAATATGCCACAATAGCTGGAATTAAGAAAAATTCGAATAAAATGTTGGATAGTCCAGATATAAGTTGTTTAAGGCAAATGTATTGTCCCGATTGTCATCAGCGTTTGGATAAAGAAAGTGTACGATTTGAAACGATGTTGTCGTGGTAAGTTATGTCCGCTTTTTGAAACTCTAAACAATAAATTACTTTTAAGAACAACAAGAGCCCAGCATGATTGCTAGGGCAAATTTCGGACGCAACTTATACAAAATTGTATTGAATGATAGACACCTAGATTCAAATTTGACTTTTAATTACTTTCACAATGACCTTAACAATTATAATTAATTTTTTCGTATTTTTCGGTCTATTGGTAACATAATTTTTCTATTTTAACCAAGTTTGGCACAGTTTTTAAGATATTTATAAGATTAAATTAAAATATAATTTTTTTGTTGAAGTTATGCCACTCAAAGAGCCTTTACGAAGGTGTGTCTATTAACTCGATCAAAAGACGGTATGGTTGGTCCTTCGGCCAGAATAAAGCGAATTGTTAAATTTAACACCAAAACTTTGAACGTTAATTTGACGGCTCTGAATTTTTATTAATTTTTATTTTTAATTTCTTTATTAAATTTATTTAAAAAACAAATATTTTTTATTCTTTTTTCTTTTAGTTGCTTGCCATTATTCTCTTTAAATCATATCTACCAATGCTGTTTAAAGCGCTCAATAGGTCGTAAAGTCATTTGCAATAAATGTGGCAGTAATTTGGGTTACTGGAAACGTTCCTAATTTTAAGTTTTTTTTCCTTGTTTCTAACAATACATATTCAATTTTAATATTTAAGTACAAAATGCCGTACCGTAATCGTCAAAAAAGCTTAACCAACAAAAATAAAATTTTACAGGAGGCTTTTTTTAAAATCTCTGCTTTTTCCTTAAATATTACCATAAATAAATATTAATTAATTTTATTATGACACTTAAGCTTTTTTCGCTGTCACTGATGATATTTGTGCCAGTTAAGCTAAAAAATCTTTTTTAAAGTAATAAATGTATATTATGTTTATGTGTATACAGTGGTAGACATTGGGTTATTACATTATCTATGTGTACTTTTTGGAATCAAAAATTTATTTACGTGCTATTATTTTAATCATTTCTATGTCGCAACGTATCACTCGCGGTCCAAGGAATACGTAGCATTAGTTAACTTTAGTCATGTTCGTATCAATTTATTTACAAGTTATATTGGTATTGCTTAGAGTTTCTTTCAAATTTTTGTCCATAAACAACTAAAATTTTTAGGTTTAACAACAATAATGTGTTGTTCTACATCATGGGTTCACTACAAGATTAAGATCTGGCTAATTAAAATTTTCGATTCTAATTTGCCCTAACCAATACTCGTGAAATTTTTTTCTGATAATTTTTATGCATAAAGTGCCATATAAATGGCATGTTTTCCTCTGCAAATAGAATCATTGTTTCAAAAGTGTTTCCTTCTAAGCGTACTGATTCATGTGCGCATCTATTTTGATCAGAGGATCAAAACCGTGCGCTGAAAATGCGACCCAAACCATCACATTTCCGGCACCATGCTTTACTGTCATGGACGTATATCTTGGGTTGTGTTTTCATCAGATCCAAATCGAAAGAATTTGGTATCGTCGCTCCAGAGATAATTTTTCCAAAAGAGCGGTTGCTTTACTTTATGCTACAGAAGAATAAAATTCGGAATTTCAAGATTTTTTTTAAAGGGGTCGAATATGAACTAATAGATTGTACACCATCTTTTTGTAGCAATTTAACAGGGAAGCATGATGAATAACTTTACGCTATACCTCTGAGCACTCTTTAAAAAATGTTTTTTTTTTTACTGTTCACCAAATTTTAAGGAGAATTTTAGCTTAACCAACAAGTTGTTGTTCACAAACAGTGTGAATTTAAGCTAAAATTGTTTTTGCTACAAATTTGTAACGGTACTTTGTATGATAATGACATTTTAAGAGGTGATGCTGATGTTGTCAATGTCATTTATTTAAAAAAACGATAATCGAAAATTATGTTGGTTAAGCTTTTTTGGCGGTTACGGTACGACATTTATAAACTTGTTTTAAGACGTATAAGTTGAATTGATTCAAAATCATTCGAAATTAAAAATTTTTGAAGTGCAATTGAGTGAGGCCTAACTTAACATCAGTTTGTACTTTTTTTATATGCGTTTTGACCGTGACTTAAATTATTTTAAGTATAATGCACTCACTTTTAAATGTTGGCTCGCTTAAAGTGCTTATTAAAGACACATGAGGTATTTTTTTTATTCAACACGTCTAAACAAGTGTTTAAAAGTTGTAGCTTGGATTGAGTAAAAAAAAAGTTATAAATAAAAATGTAAAAAGCGCAGTGTCATTATTGTGTTATTTTCATTATACACTGGGATTTACTAAAGCACTTCCTTCCGCATTTAAAAATTTGTATTCCACTAACAATTTAAAACTTCTGAAAGTAGGTCAACATATTATATACTAAACAAACATATGTATTTGAAAAATATTGAGCTTATGCTGTTATTTCTAATAAATAAAAATAATCAATTATACTGATATACTTGTAACCAGATAAGGAAGAGTGCTCGAATTAAATTCGTTCATAAAGATCGATTCTTCTTGAGAGCCGAATTTTAAGAGAATTTAAATTATGACTCGTGAGAAGAACCAAAAATAAAAGAATTTAAAAGAATTTAAAAATAAAAAATTTACAACACAAACCGACTCGAAAAGCATCGAAACGAGTTGAAAATTAGATTTTTTAGTAAATGGTGTTTGTGTAATACAGGGTAGGAAAATTTGAAGTGAGGAAGTAAATTGGCTATCAAGGCACATTGAACAAGCTAATGTTGTCTGTATAACAACTAACTTTTTAACAAAAACAACATATATTTGTTGCTTTTTTGTGATTTTTAAATGTCAAAAAAACTAATATAAATTATATAGGGTCCGTCATCTAACGTTTTTTTTCAACTAGTGTTTATTTCGTGAATGGTAACAATTAGCTCATGTCTGATTTGCAGATAATTAGTTTTATCCCTCCGCTGAACGAATATGGTGTATTGTGTATACGCTTGAACAACGCTGGGAATCTGGGCCTGCGATAGACTTACAGAAGATGCCGATTTTGCCAAATCTTTTCAGATGAAGCTTATTTTGATCTTGGCGGGTATATAAATAAGGAAAATTTTCGCATTTGGGGCACAAAAAACTCGCACGCATACATTGAAAAGCCGATACACCCAAGACGAGTCACTGTTTGGTGCGGATTTTGGTCCAGAGGCATAATTGTGCCATTTTTCTGCGAAAATGAGCAAGGAGTGGCCGTTACAGTCAATGGCGATCGTTATTGGGTCATGTTGAACGAATTTTTGTTCACAAAAATTGAAGAGGAGGATATTAGCAACATTTGGTTTCGACAGGACAGATGAAGAGCTGATGTCGTTTGGCCACCTCGGAGCTACGATTTGACACCGTTGGACTATTATTTGTGGGGTGCCGTCAAAGATAAGCATTACGCCAACCAGCCAGAGGCAATTGACGCTTTAAAGGACAATATTCGTAAAGCCATTGGTGAAATACAGCTGCACACAATCGATAATGTGCTTAAAAATTGGACCGATCGTGTAGGCTACTGCATGGCTAGCCGAGGCAGCCATTTGAATGAAATTATTTTCATTATTAACCGGAAGGATTGTACTTTCAAATAAAAAAAGAATTTTGAGAAAATATTCAGTAGTTTTTTTTAATAGCATTTTCAAAAAAAATTTATTTGACGGACCCTTTATTTAAAATAAAATACACCTAATCCTGTTCTTACACTCTAGATAAATTCCATACGATATCGTGCCAAGAAGGGCGTAAATACAGGGTTAGGTGTTAAATAAAAAAACATTTGGTATTTATAATCAAATACACCTGAGCCTGTTTGTACATTTTACTTACGTTCCGAAGAATACCGCGCAAAAAATTATGCAAAATCAAGATTAGATGTAAACTAAATAAAACTATTGACAATGAAAAATCACTATATTACATAAAAAATAATAATCACCGAACTGGCAACATCACCTTTTTAAATAAGCCTTGTTGGCTGACAAATGATGAAATGTCAAGAATTGAGCTGTCAATCTTTGACGCTTATTTAGTAAAAAATTGGGAAATTTTAAATATGGAACGCTACGCTCTTAAACAGTGAAAACAACGCATTTTTCAACAAAATCGTCTTTAGTGATGAGGCCCATTTTCAATTAGGCGGTTATGTAAACAAACAAAATTGTCGGATATGAGGTTCAAAAAATCCACAAACAGTCCTCGAAAAATTATTACATTCAAAGAAAGTGACCATATGGTGTGGCTTGTGGTTAGGCGGCATCATCGGCCCTTATTGTTTTCGAAAATGAACAAGGAAACGCCATAATTTTTTGTGGCCACAATTGGCTAATGTTGACATCAGTGACTTTTGGTTTCAGCAGGATGGCGCCGCTGGATTATTTCTCTGTGCCATTCGAAAGACCGGGTTACGTGAACAAACCACAAACAGCTGACACTCTGAAAGATGAAATTCGGAGCTGCAATGACGAGGTAAGCGAAGATTTGTTGCAAAATGTGGTTCACTGGGTGTCAAATCATGACTGTACGGAGGATGAGATTATTAATTCGATGTTTTGATTGCTCCAAAATTCACCAGTTTGACGAGATGTATGAGAGTTCACATTGCCATGATGAAGAATGATTCGTCTTCGGCGGATAAATAAATGGTCGTGTAGCCCTCAGAATTGACCGTCCTATGTTGCTCAAGCGAAATAGTGGCCACATGATCAATTCGGCTGAAGAGACAGGCGACCATTTGCTTCACCGTATTTTTTCCATAAAGAATTTTCGTCTATTGTCAATTTCCGGTTCGTACGCATATGTCCATGATTAGTCTCACCTGTGACGATTTTATAAACGTTTTTTTAAGCACCATGGTCGAACTTTTCAATCATTTCCATACACCAATCAACGTGAGCCTTGTTTTGAGCGATTGATCAATTATGTGGTATCCAAAAGAACACATTTTTTTACATCTAAGTGTTCATGCAAAATCGTATAAGAAGTGGAACTAATATGTAAGGATGCGTCATCAGTTCACGCATTGCAACCGATTTAGGACGACCTTTACGGAATTCTTCGGCGACCAAACTACGATTACGATTGAATTCACTATATAAGCGATATACTGTGGTTTTGGATGGTGCTTTATCGCTATACAAAGAACTGAGTTCATCGACACATTCTTCATAATCCAACGAAAACCTTCCCTTGAAATTTTAATTTTTTAGCCAAATTGATTTTCTTAACTCACGGTAGCAAAACAAATAGCATTTGTACATTAAGTTTATAAGTTTATGCTAAAAAATGTCACACTTCATTATGGTGTTGCCAGATTTTAGCTATTGACCTTAATGTTGCCGGTTCTCGAAATATAAATAGTACCCCTCGTATGTCTTTTTTAGCATTAAATAGCATTTGGAACATAAAAATCGTCTTTTAACACTACTCGGCTTTAACTCGCGTATCAAATTTTCTTTCCTATAGTTTGTTAAATAGATGTAACCATGGGTCAGAAAAATCCGCAAAATTTTCCGAAGATATTGATTTATAAAAACTTCGATCTTCTGTAAATCTCTTGGTACAGTGTTATAATCTTCATCTATTTTTGTAATTAGAGGTCTATTTTTAGATTAATAAGCATTGCTAGAAAACAAACTGGTAATTACGGGAATATATATGTACTCGTATATATAGATGAAATTCTATAAAGTAATATATTTATTTTCTTTTTAATATCTTGAACCCTAAAGAATATTTTGTTTATTTTCCAATGTTTTATGAGTTATCTCTTGAAATTCGAAATATTAAAGACTCTTAAGACAATTTGCCAAAATAGAAAAAATCTCTTAAAAAATAAAATATAAACAAATCTCTAGAAAAAAGCGTCACCGAAATATTTTACTTTTTTTCTTTGTTGCTTTCTACCTAAAAATCTTCATCATCAATTTAGTTCTTCAAATAGACGCGCTGTGACCATAAACACGCACTCAATTTGTTCAGAGTTTTTAAATCGTTTAAAATTTTTGCTTTTGCTTACAACTTTCGTGTAGAACGCGTCTAAAGCGAGAAACTATTAAGAAAACATTGTCGAAATGCCACAAATTGAGGAAATGATTGATGTCAATTTAGATTCACCCCGTACACCCGATGGTGATCATCAAAATCCTAAAAAATGTATTACTTTCAACAAAAATGTCGACAATATTGAATACGAAGGAGAGGATTCAGTTGATTATATATCGTCGTCACCAGCACATAAATTACGTTCCTGGTCTACACTCGCCGACAAAGATGATGGCAAACCACATTTGCGTTATTTTTCGGTTGGTCCCAGTACATATCAGTTGCGTTGTCCACTGTGCAAACAAAGAGCCGATGCTGAAACAGTACAAATGAGTGGTATATTGGGTCAACTGAGTTGTGTGCTGTCAACTTTCTCATGGTAAGTACAGATGATACAGCATCATTAAAAGAAAATAGGTAAAGTAGCGTATAAATGAGGAGATGGGAGTCGTTCTTATATAACGTTTCCACACACCTTGTTAGCACACAGCTTGGAACTCCAAGTTAGGACCAAAATTATCTGAATTTTTTAAATTCTATATAACTTTAGAAATAGTAGATAACTGTGATTTTGGATATATAATTTAAACGGATTTAAGAATTGGTGGCGTGATGCAGTGGCTAGAGCATATGCATACGATACAAGTGCACCAGTTCGAAGAGCAGAGGATATGAAATTACAGTTTCGAGTGTTTAATAAAGAGACTTCAACCTTCCTCTAGTCAAATGCATCTAAAAGAAGTTTCACTGACCTTCCGTTAATTCTTTAGGGAGCGCATAGACTTTGTTTCGGCTTAATTAATCAAGTTAATTTTCAAGCTAAGTAGATGGTTAATCTACTGTAGCTCGCCTCTTTATGATTGTGTGGTGGTGAAGACCTTTGCTAATTGGTGGTGGTTATCTTTACTTAGCTTTATAATTTTTTTTCCAGTAGGTAACGTTTTCTCCTGATTTCTGGCTATGATAACACAAACATCAGGCGAATGATCAGTAGAAAACGTCACCTACTGAGAAAAAATTATAATGTTAAAGTAAAGCTGGATTCACCCATTTTGTCCCGAAACAGTTTTATTTTTTGAAAGTTTTTTCTGAAACGTTAGTGTTAGTTTTACAATTTGGCAGCACAGTACTATTAGTCACACTATATTAGTTGTTTTGTAATAAACAAATTGTAAATTAATTGCTTTTAGCTGTTTTATACCTTCTACGCAAACACTTCCAAAGTGTTTGGCATTCGCTTCTTGCAATTCATTAAACACAACTTGATGAATGGTTTTGATAATCATCTACAAAATTTAACTTTCTTCCCATTCCAATAGAGGTTGCTATTGTTAACCACACACCTTGCTTCATGTGATTATTATTGGAACTTTTATTACTATTAATATCATACGAACATTCCCTGCCCGGCTTTTTTATTTCTGAAATAAGCTTCAGTGCAACTTATTCATTTAACTCGGTGGTAATATTTATTTAATTTCATTTTTAATATAATAATATTAATCAACAGTTACTTTTTAAAACAAACAATACAAAACAAGTGATATGTATTGTATTATACATACATACATACTACATATGTACATAATATATGATATGGCAGCGCAGTCCAACTTTGCTTAACAAATTGAAGTAGCTGGCAGCACAGATCAAAAAAATTAAAATTAAAGCAATTCAAGCTGAAATTGTTCCGAAGTTAGTTAACTCTCTTTCGCTCTCGCTCTCTCCCTCTCTATCTCTCAAATAGAGAAAGGTCAAACTACATATATAAAAAAAAAAAATAGTTTCGGAACAAAATTTTTGTATCTTCCTCTCTAGACAATCAAGTGGAGACGAGCAACAGGGTTCTAATCATCTACTAAGCTTGAAAAACAAGTTGAGTAATGAAACTGAAACAAAACAATGGATGCTTTGCGGAAAGCCAATATGCTTCAAAGAGGAGTGACGGAAAAAAATTAAGAATTGGTTATGAATATTCAATTAAATGGTTTCATTGTCACTAATTTCCTGGTCCTTATGAGATTCACTCTTACTCTACGCTTAAAATTAACTGAAAGATTTTGGAATAGATTTTAAATTACTCCTAAATTTTACAAGGTTGGTTAACCTAAATGTGGCGGGAAATCTGGAGGCATAACATAGAGCATAACCCGCATTTAGAACAGATTTTTTTTTAAGTTTATTTATTGAGTTCTTTCACATTAGGCTTTACCTTAACACTTTGAGTGCCATCATACAAAATTAAAATATACTATTAGGGTACAGTACAAAATATATTCAGTTTAATATTTATATTCAATGTGTATCGCTGGCGGTACACATAGCACTCTAATTATAGTTAAGTATGTACGGCACTTAACGTGTTAAGTTGATGTCTTCAAGTTCATCTACATACAAATACCAGATCGAGTATTCTTTCCAACGAGTTTGGATCATAACTCATTATTATAACTAAACTAACATTTGATTCATCGCTGTTTAAAGGTAAAAGTAAGAATACTGTTTTCACATTTTTCTGAGACTACATTTGAAAAAAAAGTGTGCAATTAGTGGCGTTTTATTTTCTGATACAAAAAGTTGCACTTCGTTTGTGTTTTGCCATAAAACGTATTCAAAAATTTAAAAATGTCTAAGATTTTTAAAGGCAACATCGTAAGAGATAGACCCAGGAATCTTTTCGTGTATTTTTTTTAGAAAAGTAACGCAAAAAACTAAGGGCAACAAAAGCAACAATTTTTTCTCAGAAAATAAAACGCCGTAAGTAGCGATTTAGCGGAAGAAAAAAGTGTAAAAGTGAGTCTTAATAAATATTAAAATTATGTGCATAGGCAAGTTTAGATTTAAGTTAATTTGTGAATCTGGACAAATCCAGAAGTAAAACTCTTGAAAAATACAGAACCAGACTCCAAGTCAGGGCAAAATAATGGTACTTCCGAAACAGGAAATATTTTCAGAAAAGTTAATCAAAATATAGATTTTCACTGAATTTATCTTCGAACGTATTTTATTTTTATATAGAATTTACGATTAACTAATTATATGTGCAAAAATATATAAATTTCAAGACTTCTAAAATAATTTAAAATTTCTTTTTCTATATATTTACAGTTGCTTTCCCATATTTTCACTCTCATTTGTGTATCTGTGCCTGCAGAGTCGTTTAAAGAGCAAGAGAATGTTTTGCAATAAATGTGGAGGCCACTTGGGTTTCTATTGGAGGCCCACATAAATTGTTTAAAAAAAATAAAAATAATATTTTTTTTTATTTAATGTTGAAAGAAATAATATGTAAATAAATATTTGTAAAATAATAACAGACCCCCACTAAAAGAAACAAAAAAAAAAAAAAAAAAAACGAAAACAGAAACAGAAACACATAATTTCAAGTTCATATATTAGAAAAAAATTCTCTTTTTTGATTAAGAATCCATTTAATTTTTAAAATATTGAAAGACACTGAGTATCTCTATGGTATTCAAAAGATTGCTATGTACTCTTAAAAATGAACTAGTGACGTTGGACCATTTTAAAATATACATTTTGTGTTTATTTGAAAAATGTTTGAGTATAGAATGAATAAAAGAATTAAAAATAAAAAACAAATTATATTTTATTTTATTTTTAAGAAGAAAAAGACTTTTTAGTAAAAAATTGTGTCGGAGACAATCAGTCACTACGCATTTGCAATTAAGTTGATTGGCTCTTTTTTATTTTGTGCCTAGAAAGAAACAAAATGACTAATACTTCAGTTAGTGACAAACAAACGCCTAAAGTTTTAGAAGATATACTACCGGTACTGCCAAAGAATGTCGGACATTTACAGAAAGAACCCACCGAAATCGTTTGTCCCGCTTGCCTGCACAAAGGTATAACACGAGTTGAAAGACAAGCTGTCACTCTATTGCAACGGATTGTGGCCACTATTAATGTCGGTCTTTGTTGGTAATTAAATAGGTTAAATTTATTTAAATTATTTAAATTTCATCCTTCCTCTAATTTTACGCCCTTAGCACGCCCATACGTTGGAGTGGTCGCCATGATATTAATCACTATTGCAGTAAATGTGGCTGTTTTATAGGTCGTTACATTACTTTGAGTTGGTATAAACGTCAACTGTTTCGCATGCAACGCTCTGATGTTGAGGAGGAAAACAGGTGGCAACGTTTTCGTAAAATCGAAAAGGAACAATTGGATAGAAGTAAACAGAAACATTCAAAAATGGAAATAAAGCTCTCGTCGAATGTTGAAGACATTTCAGATGAAAATAAATAAAATGTGAAATACAATTTTAGTTCAAGTGTTGGTTTTACTTTAAATTTATTTTAAAGGGGTTTTTTTAAGGTCTTTTTTGAAGGCATTTTAAAAATATGTATTTTGGATTTTTCATGAACTTGTGCACTTTTTTTTTGTTTGTCATAATCTTGACCAACTAAAGCGAATCCATGGCATGACATCATAACGAAAATGGAATTTTAAAATTAGAATAAAACGTTTTAGCAGAGAGAAAGAGAATAAATTTGATACAAAGCATAAGGTTGCCATGGTAAAGATATCAAAAGATAGCTAGTATATAATATACGTTGTTGTATGTGTACAAAACTTTTGCCCGCTGTTTTTCGCCACTTTTTTCTTTCACTACGCACTTTTTTCAAAGTAACTTTTGCCTGTACAAATGGGCAGTTTGATCTAAGAGTGAGTGCTCTCATTCTAACAAAGCTTAAATATTTAATCAGAATCAAACAAGTTGCAATAACATTCTAGATGTCCCATGTCCCATGGGACGTATACTTATTCTAGCTTGGTCGACTCTAACTTTTTGCTTATTTTAGTTAAAAGTTATAATATTTTCATTTTATTAAAAATTGTTTTTGTTGCCGTTTATTCCTATAGTGTATTATGTATATAGATTTGCTATATGACAACCCAGTTTATGCCCAAACACTTGTGTTGCTTTTTTTCTCACAGTAATATTTAGTTTTTTTGCTTGAGTATACTCACAACGTTCTCTAATGATCATTTTTCTCTCTTTTTAAAATAAACACTTTTTCTGATTTTCATTCTCTTAAAATAATTAATTTTCTTTTCTCATGACTAATTACTCAATTACTCTTTAATTTGATTACTTTTTCAAATTCAATTACTGTCACATTTAAGCGAACCTATAGTTCAAGCAGCATTAGTACCCCTAAACTATTCCGTCAGTATGGAACAACAAGTGGAGTCATCGTCTGAGATTAAAATCAAATTGATACCCGCCCAAACGGCCGAAGAACGTAAACATAACATTATTGCTAATGTAGTGATGGTTGAAGATGTGGAAAATGATGGTGCCTCATCCCTAGTGCCCTATATTGATGAAAGTGTAACGGAAAGTAGTGCGAACCAGTTGCAGAATACCCATGGTAAACATGAAAAGCCACGTTTACGTTATTATGCTGTCGGTCCATCAACATACCGCATTAAATGCCCCTTGTGTCGTCAACGCGGTGATGCAGCTGTGGTGCGGGCGGCTGGTATTAAAGATGCCACTTGTTGTTTATCGATGCTGTCGTGGTAAGTATCTGTATGTGCCACTCTGGTAAATAAAACAATTTAATACTTTTGTTTATATTTTTTTAAAGTGTTTTTCCCATATTTTGGATTTGTTGCATCTGTACATGGTGTGGCTGCAATCGTGAATGGACTACAAAGGGCCTCTATTGTAGTCAATGTGGCGGAAAACTGGGCATTCAAAGGAAACCGAAGTAGTTTTAATCCATTATTTTTTTTTATAAAAATTTGTAGATATTAGTACATACGTAATAAGTATTAAACAATAAAACTAAATTATTGAAACCAAAGTTGCAGTTTAAATTATTTTTTATTTTTTTGAACAGTAATGCCAAATCAGAGTAGCCTTTTTGTCTGAAATATGAAGTACAGACAGCGTCAAGAAAAAGCTTACACCCTTATTCTCTGGAATTTATTATTGGTTCCAGCATTGAAAAATGCGATTAATTTAAACATTTTATACAACAAAATTGAAAGGTACTCTAATTTTTACGCGTCAAAAAAAAAAAAGTTTACAAAACTTTGCGCAAAATAAGAATGAAGTAGAAATAACATGGAAGTGATACCATTTTTTTGATAGTTGCTATCGAGTGCAACAAGAATCTGTCTTTGAAATTTTCGAAACATCTCTAAAATCTTAAGTTACGGGTAAAAAAGCGGTTTTTCGTGCCTTCATGCACTTATAAGCTATTTTACTTAAGTAAGGTCTACCAAACTGCTGTAAGTAAAATACGTTTTACTTAAGTGAAACAAAATTTTAAGTCACGCGTAAAAAACTGGTTTTTCGTGCCTTCATGCACATACAAGGTTTGTTTTTACCAGTTTTTTACCTGTAACTTAAGATTTTGTAAGTAAAATACGTTTTACGTAATTAAAACAAAATTTTAAGATTTTTTAAGTAAAATGCGTTTTACTTAAGTAAAACAAAATCTTAAGTTACGGTTTCTTTCGCGCCAAACAGTGACCGATAATTACCGGGCCATCAACTATCAACCATCAATGGTATTGCAAAATGACCATACATACTTATTATTTCCGTACAGATTCGGATATCAACATCATATACCATATAGTACATCAACCAGTCCGCTGCCCTCTTTATCGCCGAGACTTCCGCCTGTTAGATACTGCAGTGGTCCTGCTGTTTGAAGGATACTCTCACCCCGTATGCAGGAATAAACTCACCGCTCCAACCCCCTCCGAGAATTTCGGTCGATCCGTGTATACCTCAACAGAACCGGGTGTAATTAACGGTTCTGGTGAGATACGCGCGGCGAACATTCTATCCAAGAAGGTTTTGGGTGTTCAGTAATCTATCCTGTCAGCGATCGTATCCATATAACCAAAGATGGCCGCAAGCCTGTAATCCCTCTCAGACCATACCCCCGCCATCTTTAACCTTTTCGCAGACATGATCGCCATCTGCTTAGCTATCAGATCCACCGAAAGCCAGTTGAGTAATTCACACAAGGCCCTCGAATAAGTGGACCTAAGCGCACCTATAATTTTCATTGCCGAGCTTCGCAGAATCCTGTCAAACATCCTGCTATATGTGAACTTCTCGAGAGACCCCCATCAAACAGTCGCACCATACATAAGTATGAGCTTAACCACCGTGTCAAAAATCCAATGGGATTCCGACCCCAGGACTTTCCAACGGCCCTACGACAAGTGTACAGCGCAATGTTCAACCTCGCCGCCCTCGCACATGTATTCTGAAGCCAGGATAGCTTGGAGTCCTGCATTACTCCCAGATACTTCTATGCTATCCGACAGCCCCAGCTCAACCCCGTGCAGACGCGGTGGGAAAAATTACGGAACTTTGTACCTGCGTGTGAACACTACCAATTCCGTCTTTCCGAGCAGAGTGTTGACGGTCTACACTCGGGTGCCTCTTTCAGACACCCTATAGACGGTGGCTGATCCCATAGTTGAGACAATGACCCTGTTGGTCAAGAGTCTCCCTGTAAAACTGATCACGAACCCATTAACCAGAGTCGATCTAATCGCGTCCAGTGACACATTGTTAAAAGCCCCCTCTATATATCAATGAATGCAACTAGAGCATACTCCCTGTGCTCGAGGGCATTTTCAATATACGCCACAAGCGAGCGATGCGCAATCTCAGTTGGAATGCGTTACACTTCAAAAAAATAAGCAGTTTTTTCGGCGCGGATTGCATATGTTGTAAGAAAGAATGGAAATGCCGTAATGAATAAATTTATATTTTAAAAATGTTTTACAATAAACGCCAAACGTTTTTGTAAATCTCCTTTATTAATATAAAAGAATGTTTTTTATATAAAGTTATTTTGAAAAAAACTATTTATTAAAAATCATTTCTTATTATTCAAAAATGTAAATAAAAAAGAATAAAGTGCAATTAACGATTACATATTCTTACACAATTATAATTGGGGGCGCCTATATGAGCCCAAATATTCACCACATTCTGAGCAATAATGACGCCTCAAGCAACAGCGAAGAAAAGAACGTTTCATTATAGTTTTACCATATTGTTTACAAAATGGACAAGAAACTTCATGGGGTTGAGGACCAACAGCAAAATAAACAGGTGTGGGAACAGTTTCTGACAACATGCTGAAACGTATGTAAATAATTTAAATTAACTTATGCATAAATTTAATTAGTAAATAAAAATTATTTAAATATACAAACAAATTTTACTCACTTTTTAGCTTTTGCTTAGAATATATTTTCTGTTCAAATTCAAGCGCTTGCAGTTAAATATTCTCGTAAAACGTTCGGTCAAATACTGAGTGAGAAAAGTAGGTTTATGTTGAAATGAGGCATAAAATACTCATACATTGGAAAAGTATGCTTAAGAGATTTTGTTCATTTAAAAATTAAGAGAGTTTTTATATATAAAAAAAGTATTTTAAATTAAAAAAATTATTTATTTATTTAAATAAACGTACTTAAATACACTCGTATACGAAAAAAATTCTACAAAAATTCTATTATAATATATGAAATAGATATTTTATATATATATCTATGCTTATAAGATTTAACAAAAAATAATAATAAATAATATAATTCGAAAAGAATATTTTTCTGTTTTTGTTTGCAAATACACTTGATTCTATTTGCTTTAGAAAAATCTAAACATTTTCTTTAGCGCTTTAGTAAATGCCTTATTTAAACAAATTAAAAAAAAAAATAATAAAAATAAAAAATAAAAGTAAAAAAAAAATTTTATCATACATTAGAACCATATGAACACTTTATAGTTTTTAACACCTGCTTGTATATCCCTCCCTCTTCATCTATCCTTTTAGTTATTATTGCTTCGGCGTTTTCACTTTCTTCAAGGGGGGAATTCTCATGGCTCTGCCAAAGTAACAGCCACAATTTTTACAATAATGATTGCGATCACTGGCTTTACAGGGTATAGAATAATCCAGGCAGCAAAAGCAACACAATGTTCTTTAAAAGAGAGAAATTTTAAAATAAAATAAAGCATTTTTGTTTATCGTTATCTAAAATCTGAAAGGCTGTATTTGTTCATTGTTACTGTAAATATTGTTGTCTTTAATAGCCTACCCTGCCATAGGCTATTGGCAGCAGAACTGTAATTAAGAATCACTTTCAGAAACCCATAGAGCATGGCGACTCGTACAGCTATGAATATCAATCTTACACGGATTTATGATCTAAAAACGAATTTTTTTATTACAACAAATTTTAAAACACTAGTCGGTCAGTTTTTTTGTATCGGGTGTATTCGGATTTGATTTAAAAAAAAACCCAGAAAATTTAAAGAAATCTTTACTATTTAAGTCGATAGAACGATCTACTATCTTGACCAAAAAGTTCCCGAAATAACCCCCGAGTGGCGGTCCGATCGTTCGGATTTGAGTATTTGTTTTTTGTTAGGTTGGTATATCTGTAGTTGATATTCCCGCTAATCTTAAAGGATTTAGCCTCGCAAATCATGTCTTTTGCGTAGAGCAACCAGCAGCGTACGGCAATTTTTGCTTGTCAAGTATCCATTCAACCAGAAATGAACAATTTTCCGATAAAAAAGCGGATCTTCATCCAACTGAATTTTGATAATAAAATTCAATAATCAAGCGTTGTTCATTTGTAAGTCGAATCATGGTTAAATTATAGACCAAACTGAACATGTTTATAGCATAACATGTTACACGAAAACAGCTGAGCTGCCAAAAACAATGTTACCAAAAAGAAAGTTGCTAAAAAATCACCCGATATAACATACAACACAATAAACACTAGATAACACACCACTTGAAAAAGTGATGGTAGCAATTAACATCAACCGCAGGCTCCGAAATATGTAGAATAACCGGATGAAAAATGTGGTCTTGAACTATGTTTGGAAATCATCACAAATCAGACATAACACCAAAAAATATGTATATTTAACACAATTGTAAAATCGATATTAATTTATAGGTGCGAAACATGACATATATCTGCAGGAGCCATTAGTAGAATCAGATGATTAAAAAGATTCTTGCAAATCCATTGATCAAACATAATCTTTGACCAGCATCTGTTAATATATGCATATCGAAATTTATAGCAGAAAGTGGCTGATGGTTTACATATTCAGTAAATCTAAAGAAAATATGACCAAAGATATCTTTGAATTCATCAAAGTGCACAGAAAGACCCACTCTAATATGGAGATCATAACTTTGAGATGAACTAAGGAACCCGAATATGAAGTAGAATTAAATAAAATTTATTACAATTGCAATTCTAAACTTGTGAATATCAGTCCAAAACTGGACGAAGAAAGAACTTTAAAAACTCTGTAATGTCTTGAATAAGCAACCTCATTTTTTGTCATAATTTTTTTTTCCTGACACTAGCACCCTGTGGTACTAGGAAATCAGGTTGTGGGAAAGAGGATAGAGATTGTAGTGTTTATGGACGTTCAGTGTAAATATACTCATGTCGTAAGTGACAGGGAAAACTTTCGCACAGTGCGAATTCTTCCAATAATGCGTTGTTCGATTCATTTGACAATCAACTACAAAGTAATGTAAACAACGAGAAACACGAGTACTACCTAAGAATACCATAAATGATTATTGGGAAGCAATTCCTTAATTTCGTCAGAACACATTCCGTTACAGTACCGACAGAACAATGATACACACGCCACATTGCGATAATGCTTTAACAAATCGATAGAGTTGACTATCCTACCGCCATTAATGAGTACCTTCGCCCTCTCCCGTACGCGGTCCAGAATCTCCAAAATAGACTTTGAAGCACCGGCTCATATATGAGAGTTGCATTTCATCTTGGATAGAATATAAGTCGTGAAAATATTAAGAAGAGATGGCGAGAAGTATATCTTGCACCGTCTTAAAAAAACCAATGAAATCGTTCCAATGTACGTACCACAGTGAATTCTAATGCCCAGAACATCAAGAGCATCTGATTGTTCAATATATTACCCATAAACACAGATGACACCACCCCACCACGTCTGTGTATTAAAAAAAACATTGGGTCTTGCATTCATTGAAATGGACTCTGTTCGCACGACCCACCCCGGAGATTTTCACCAGATCGAATATGAACGACAAATGTTGCTGTCGTCTGCAAAAGAGTAGATAGGATTATAAGTGATAAGATGAAATTCACTAACAAATATTAGAAAAAGAGTAGGAGAAAGAACAGAGCCTTGTGGTACCCCTGAGCTTATCCTGAACTCGTCGGATGAGACCCTATCTATAACCACTCTTATAGAGCTATGTCTGAGAAAGCTCGATATAAGTCGAGAGAAGTGACTACTGACATCAAAAGCTTAAGTTTCGAAATGAGAGTCTCATGCCAAATTCTATCAAACGCCTTGGAAATATCCAAAGCTACAACCTTACTCTTGCCAAAAGCATGAATGGACCTGTTTCACCCCTCCGAAAGCAACGCTAGCAGGTCGACAGTAGAACGGCTCTCGCTGACATCGTACTGGTGATCGCTTAGCAAATTGTTGAACTCCAAATAATTCACAAGGTGGTGAACAAACATAGCTTTAGAGAGTGCGGAACCAATTGCTATTTGGTGTGTAGTTTTCTCAGTGTTACTAACCTCACCCTTTTTAGGGATTGGCTTTACATGATATGACGCACTAAATGCCATCCAGCCCAGATGACTTATTAACGTTAAGATTTGCAAGAACCCTTTGGCGCCAAGAAAAATATTGGGGCTTATTTTGTAAATCACTTAGGAGATGCATTGCGTTATTTCTATACACTTTGTTTTTTTAAATTGGTTTACAAACATTATTTTTTGACAAATTTGGTTTTACTCCTATCAATATAAAATCTTTTCACAAAATTTTGAACCACATTTTGCAACAAAGCTTCACTTATCTTGTCAGTGGAGTGCCGAATTTAATTTCTCAGAGAGCCAGTTGTTTGTGGTTTGTAACGTAAATCTGGTCTTTCAAATGGCTCCAGAAAAAATAATCCATCGGCGTTAAATCACAAGAATGGGGCGGCCAATTCACATCACCAAATCGAGAAATTTCCCATGCAATAATTGAAATGTTTGGCTGGCTGTGTGGCTTATGGCGCCGGCTTTTAGAGCCAAAGGTCATTGATGTCAATATTAGCCAATGGTGGCCACAAAAAATTGGTTATCATGATTTGGTAGCGCAAAGAATTCACGGTGACGACGTTTTCTTGTTCATTTTCGAAAAAATACGGGCTGATAATGCCGCCTAACCACAAACTGCACCATACGGTCACTTTATTTGGATGTAATTAATGGCTTTTCGAGGACTGTTTATGGATTTTGTGAGCCCCATATGCGATAATTTTGTTTGTTTACATAACCGCCTGATTGAAAATCGCCTCATCACTAAAGATGATTTTGTTGAAAAATGTGGTTAAAAATTTTGTGAAAAGAGCGGACGTCCGCCGACGTGTTGGAGGTGTGACATATGCCTGAGATCATATTCCACTGTTAATTCCCATATTTATATTTTATATTGGTATGAATAAAACTGAATTTGTCAAAAAATAATGTGTTTTTAAGCCAATTTACTTCCTAACCTCAAATTTGCCCACTCTTTATTCATAATTTTTGACGACGTTTTATAGCGAAGAACAAACGAAGTGTAATTTTTTTTGTCAGAACAGAAAACGCCATAAGTGATTTATAAAATTACCCCCAAGGCGAACTCAATAAGGTGGCCCTAATTTACTACGTAAGCAACAGCTGATACATTCGCGTATGTCCAAAAACACAAACATTCTGTATTTTGTTGACAACTTTTTTCTTACTATAGTGTTGCATTATATTGTCACACCGAAATTTTGTTTTACAGTGTTGTATTCATTTTCAATTTAAGACCACCTAATTAAATTCGCCTTAATTACCCCCTTTGCATAAGCTTGCAAAATTTTATTAAATTCATAAAAGGCAACTTTAATGACAGCGAGTTAAGCAAAGTTTGTGTCTAAAATTGGATTTTGTACTGTAGGGTATCATACTATCGGATATTATTTAACATCAATATTCTGATGATATTTAGACAGTATTTTTTTGTGGGCAACAACCTTTCAGATTTTAGTATATGACTTTATTGATCGCTTCCACTTACACAAATAAACAGCCTAAAAATCGATTAATTTCGGTGGCCCACCATTTCAATTCATCCATAACTTCACTCATTTCTTCTACGCCACAGCTGGGACATTTAATCAAAGCAGGCTGATCGGTCAAATTTAGATATGTGCCAACTAAAGGCGTGGCAAAATTATTATATATCTCTTGCTCCTTTTGAGCTCGTAACATTTTTTCACCAGCCTTTTGTGCTTTCTTATCGATAACCACCTCTACATTGGCAGGTTTTTGTTCGTTGGTTGTAGTCATATTTTTAGTTTTGTAAAAAAACACTTTTATTTTTATTTTAATTGCTTAATTTACTAAACACTTTTATTTTCTTTTTAAATGATTGAGTCACTTTTACGAATTTTTTTACGTTTGTCTTTTTTTATCAATTTTTTTTTTCGTTTTTCTTGCGTGCGTTTTTTCAAATATTTTTCAAATGCTTTCGTTTATTTTCAATAGAAACTGCAAAATTATACTAAAATTTATTTATCGTAAATAAAATTTTTTCAGTTAATTTTATGCTATAACTTGTGTCAGTTTCTGAAATTAAAGAGTAAAAAAAGAACAAATATTTTCTTTCTTAAGAGAAAATTAAAAAGAATTTAAGAGAAGTGACATTTCTTCTAAAGATTCGTAATATATTTTGTGCCACAAATGAAAAATTCTATCAAGATTTTAAATTTTAAAACGAATCACAACTAAATGATAGGCAATTTAAATAAGAACAGCTAGTCAGCTACTGATAATACAAAACCAGTACAAGTTATACAGCGTTAGCGATAATAAGAAACTCTGAAACCGCTAAAAGAAACGACTTAAATGAAGAATATTTTTATTATTCGTAATTTCTTATCGATTTTAAAAGCCATAATTTTCGAAGACTTCAGTTTAAATTTGGTACTTATGAGATTGATACCAAAATTACCAGATCTGACGTATAGATGGCAACAGTAGTTAATAAAAAATATCAGGTGATTTTTTAAGAACTTTCGGATTTGATAAAAAAAAACACATACAATTTAGAGAAATGTATCAAATCTTTTTTGAGCCGATGGAACGCTCTATATAATACAATGTTTAAAGAAGATTTCATGTGAATGTTAACCGCGGCTACGCCTCAAATGGTTCTTACGCTGGGCGCAATTTTGGCATACTCTCTCCAACATATCGACCGGTATCTCACGAATAAGTTCTTCAATATTGGCTTCTAGTGCGTCAAACGTTGCTGGCTTGTCCGTCTAGACATTTGCCTTAACATAGCCCCACAAAAAATAGTCTAAAGGTGTTAAATCGCATTAGGCCTATTGATGTCTTTTTCACATATCTCTTCTAGGAGATAATTCTCGTGAGATTCAAGTCTATTCACAAATTTTCTTTGTAGAAGAAGCGCATAAGATCAAAAAAGAACCACTGATGATCTGCTGTATATCGTGACATTAGTTAGAGTAACGCTTGTAATGCGAAGAGAAATTCATGTTGATGCATTTCCTTAATACTGACCTTTCAAAAATTTCAAAATCTTTAGCCATGTGGGCGAAACGGTTAATAATATAGGGCAAGCATCTGATGGCCACCTTATATATAAGCAATTTCATTTTTTAGGAAGATGTCTACTGTTCAATAAGCCGGAGAATATGTTAGTGATTTTCTTTGTTTTAGATAGGACCATTCTACCATGATTATTGCATATTTAAATGAAGTTTGCTTTTAAGCTGACTGCGAATCTGTGTTTAATGCTGACGTAATGAGTTTAACCAACTTACGTTATTTTGTTTTTTTTTACTAAAATCTGTCATATTTCATGTCAATAATTTTACAATTTTTTTTTTTAATTTACTCGATTTGTAATTATTAGAGTTGTGTTTATTGCATTACATTTATAATGCATTAACGTTTCCATTACCATTAAACGACTTAGAAGTAATGCAGCAATATTTCAGCCACTACTAGTGGCAGATGGAAATAATTAATCTCTAACTCAAACAGTTTTAGTGGTAGTGGAAATTTAGTTTGAGTTAGTGGTTAATTATTTGGATGCTATAATGCACTATTTTTTCCACTACCACTAAAAGTAGTGGAAAATGAAACCGTTTAAATAAATCCAACTCTGGTAATTATATATTTAAAAAATTTCTTTCCTTTAATTTATGGGAACAACTGTTATGTGATTTGTTTATGCTTCAAAGTGGACAAATAAATTTTATAAATGAATACTATTCTTCTAATGCCTGTCACAACTTTGATTTATAGTTCAACTGTCTCGAAAATCTACTTTAACTGATAGACATGTGAATTATAAACAAACTAACGAAATAAAAGCGTGAGCGGAGAAGATATATAATTTCAATTTTAAAGTTCATATACAATCTTGAAAATGCCAGATACAAAAATGTTACAAAAAAAAAAAAAAAAAAAAAAAATTCAATACAGAAATTAAGCAATAATTAAATGTTTTGTTGTTGTGAAAAACTGAATAAACGAGAAATGAACAAAAAACGTAAAAATGTCATTAAAAATTGGGGGTGGGTGAGGTCATTTAATAGTGCCAATTACGCATAATAGAAAATATTTCCATAGAAAGGACTGAATTAAAGTACTCAGAGTACATTACTAGTGTGACAGTAACTATAAACAATTTAATTAAATTGTTTAGCTATGAATAGTTTATTTTTAAGTGTTGGATATTGAAAAATAAAAATTCATTAGGAATGTGGAAATTGTAATTGTATTTTCATTTAATGAATTAGTCAAAGAACTTTTTTAGGAACTCTGTAACTACATTAACTAAACTGTCGAACACGTTAATAATAAATATATTGTTACGTTTTAACCTTTTCAAAACGTTTCAGTTCGCTTAAATTGCGTTAAAATGAAATAAACACCGCTTTATTTTGTTGTTACAGTTTTATTTATTTACTACACTATAACTTTTATGTAGTTTATCTTAATACAACTTAATATTCGCTTATACAACACTTTTGTTTCCGCTTAATAATGTCTTTATCTTATGGCAGCATAAATAAATAAATAACTGACGTGTAGGTAAAGCAGCCACTTTATATACCTAATTGCCTACAGTTGGGAAGGTTATGGAAATGTCTCATATTTTCTATTTTTATATCCGTTAATTCAAATGTAACGTAAAGATGGACGATTTGGCAGTGCTGCCAAACACGCAAATATGTACGGTATTGGCAGGGTGGCACACAGCTAAAAATTTAGCCATTTTTAATTTCGTAACAATATTTTGCCGAACATATATTGCTGTACACTTTAATAAATTTGTTAAATGCATAGTTTTAGCATTTGTAATGAATCCATATTTTAATGTTGCACTAAATGAATATATCACTTTGGGAAATAATTCTCATCATATATGTATTAATCTTAAAATGATGCGCAGCACATGCATGTATTTATCAAGCAGGCAGGTGGACCGACACGGATAGACTGACCACCCTTTATATTAATGAAACAGTGTTAATGGACGTGACTTAAGGTAAAGCCTTAACAGAAATCGTAGAAATGAAATCAAACTGAGTGGCAAAATGCCAGTCAACTAACTGCCCTTAGTATTAAGAAAACACTACTTTTTAGACCATCTTTTATATTAATGAAGTGAGGACGTGAATTAATGTAAAGCCTTAATCATAATAGTCGAAGTAAAGTTAAACTCAAAGTCAAAATGCCAGTCAGCTGACACTCTTTTATACTACTACGGAAATAAAAAAATACCTTAAAAGAAAATACAACATATCAGCGCCTTTCCTTTTTGGAATTTTGGTATATTTGATATTAATGTGTCATCCTGTTAATGCCGTACTTATTCGTGTATTTGGCAGCACTGCCAATTCAATCATCTTTGGGTAACACAATCTTACATGTATAAAATAAACGAACATAAAATAGAGGATTTGAGAGCGTTGGAGACATTTCCGCAACTTTCCAAACTGTAGGCAATAAGATCAGGTAGTTATCGTTTTGCTGTCATAAAGTAAATTTGTTTTTAAGCGTAAATAAAAGTGTTGTATAAACGAATATGGAGTGCAAGAAAAATAAATTGCTATATTAAGATAAACTGTATAAAAGATAAAGTCAGGAAATAAAAACTGTAAACAACAACAAAGTGGTGTTTATTTTATTTTGGCGCAATTAAAAAGAACTCAAACCTTTTAAAAAGGTTACAAAGCAACAATATGATTCGTTATAATGAGGCTTTAAAATTTGTTTGTACAAATTTAGGCTCAATAACACTTACTAACAGATATATTTATAATTCGCGAAAAACCCAAACCAAATGGTAGCGTTGAAGTGAAATGGTTAACAAAATTTTATAATAAAAGGACTAGGACTTATAGACTTGATTGCTTCACCCTCAGAAGCAACATCTCATCAGAAGTTTTTGAATAAAAATTTTAACCAACAGGTATTATGAAAGGCATATGTATCTAGTTATAAACCAATTATAAACTTATACTGCTTACAATAGTAGAAGTGAAGTTAAGTGAAGCTTGATAGTAAAATGTTAGAGAACTGACCATGAGACTGAGCATGACTTAATGTCATAGCCATAATCGTAGGAGTGAAGTTATAAAATATTTAATTTCTGCATGTCAAAGAATTCGAAAACTAATTTTTGATTGAGTTTGATGTAATTAGCCACTTACGGCCTTTTGTATATTAGGTGACGATATGTAAGTATATTAAGATTACAGTTTTTAACGAATCAATTGTATGGTTGATTGAACCACGTAATTGTAACAATAATTTTAAGTATGAGGGACACAATGTTATGATGTGGACTTGTTTTTCAGCAACTGGAGTAGGATCCAAAAATGAGACATATTTGATAAATTTATTGAACTAAAACATTTTCGAAATTATTTTGATTCCATATGCTGAGTAGAATAGTGGAGTTGGATGTATCAACATGATAATGACCTAAGCCACATATCAGACAGTTAATAAAAAGAATAGGGTTTCAGTCCTTGATTGGACGGTACAACTACCAGACTTAAACCTCTTTGGAATATTGAAGAGGAACATTTCAAGAAAATATATGGATACGTGTCTCCGAATCCGTACTTAATAGCGTCATCAGCGAAATATTAATTTGTTGCTTTTGTTTTCCACGCCTTTGTTTGATGAAAAGTAACATAAGTTTTTATGTAAATCTGAGTGTACGAGTATATTATTGTAAATAAACAACGGAAAATATTTTTTAATTAAATAATTTCAGAAATAAATGACATTATTCGTATTTACAGAGTTTGTTAATTTTCTTTCGCACAACACTGTATTTGCTAATAAAAAGCGTTACAAACGAATACAAAATTTCTTTTGTGTAATTTATGAAATTTTTGAATCATTTTGATGCCTTGAATGAAGAATCGTATTTGGATTATGGCAGAACTACTGCCTAAGCTTGGACTGTAATGCAGTTAAATTGATTTCAAATACATATGTATTTGCACTAAATGAGTTACATTTGAAAAAAAAAATAAAATAAAATTAAAAAGATTTTCCTTAAGAGTTAAACAATTTTTCTCAGACCTTCTCTTAAAATGAGAGAAATAGTTAATAAATATATTTAAGAGTTTCAATTAAAACTCTTAAATTTTTCGCAACAAAACTATTCAATTTGAAAAAGTACTTCTATTTAATTTTCAACAACCTGCCATCAGTTTAGTTTTTGTATCAGAGAAACTAACAGAAATTCCGTTGCCATGGTAGCTGTTGATGAGGAAAAATGTATAGAAATCATATTGCCAGAACCACCTCGACCTCTAATTAAGCCCATCGAATTGAAAAATATAGGGTTTTTGCAGAAGCATCCCACTTACATTAACTGTCCGGCCTGTTGGGCCGAATCATTAAGTGTCGTACGTTTGGAAGTTGTAACTTGTTGGCAGAGATTTCTAAAACTTACAAATATGTGGTAAGTTTTTGGCAACAAATATTAATTATTTCAACTTCAATTTAATTTACTTGTGCATATATTTTTATTTTAGCAAAACTTCTGAAAGCCGCTATGATATCAATCATTACTGCAGTATTTGTGGTTGTTTTGTTGGTCGATACGTGCCCATTGGCTGCATGGAACGCTGCATATCGAAACAGGCACGTAGAAAAGCAGCCCATGATGCCATGACTTTGAAAACTAAACCAAAAGATTGTGCCGAACATATGCAAAAGGCTAGGGAGAGAGTCAAAGCGAATCGTGCCAAAGAAAAGGCTAAGAAAGAGTTTAAAGAGACGAATGATAAAGAGCAAACAAAGTGAATAAAAAAAGTTTTTTTAAGAAACCAATACTATATTATTAAATACCATATACCTGTATGTATGTAAGTAGTTAAGAAAATTAAGTAGAGTAAATTAAGAAAAGGAGATACATAAACCACGCCCACAAGAAATTTTTTAAAATTTGAATTTGTAGCAGAGTTAAAGGATTTTTTGAAGAAGGTGTCTTTTTAAATTTTGTCAGGATATTTACAGTCGATTTTTTACTTCCTACCCCCTTGTTATACTTGTACCGAACATAAGTCAACAGTTTCAGCTGTAAAGTATACTTTATTGTTTATGGATTTTCTACTGTTGAAATCAAAATATTAACATCAACTTTGGTTCGGAAACTAATACATAGTTCTCTAAAATCTTTAAAATTGTGTAAACATTATACGGTTTATCTACTCTAACTGTTCTTTTTTATATATCGCGAAGACGTAATATATTAAAAGCATTTTTAAAAAAACGTGGTTGTGCAAAGAAATTGTTTCCATTAACGTATTAGTCGAAAAACCCATCTTAGCTTTCTTTGGTGCTCGATTACCGGAAAAGAGACCTTTGTTTTGATTGTTCGTCAAACTCTGGTATGTCTCTATCCTACCATTAGTATCCACGGGGGCTCGAGATTATCCCTAGTGACTTATGGTATCTTAAAAATGAGCTACCGATAGAGAAACTACATAAGACTCGCTAGCTTTGTGCTCGAACAGGAATATATGGAACTCACGAGGTTCGTAGCGTTGTAATATTCACGTACGTTACCTCGTGTTTGTAATGCTAGTCATGCTATGAGCACTTTGGAGTTTGCCTACATATCACCTACGATAATCTCTTGAACTCTGGTCAATAAAATCCTTCGAGTGGTTGCTAGTTTAACTGGCCTGCTTCTAACCAAAAATCTTTAATGGGAAATAATACTCCGATTTATACCGTTTACACTAGTCTGTCTACTTTAATTAACTGCTATTTTAAAAATGCCGAGAAGACTTATGGACGTATAATGAGTGTGTGTATGTGTGTGTGTATGTATGTATATATTTATGGATGTATGTAAGTATTTATGTATGTGTGTGTATGAATAATTGTTTGTTGGTTGGACCTTATGGACAGCTAAACGGCTGAGCCGTTTTTTTGGAATTTTTTCAGTATCTCTTTCTGTATGTCTGAAAGGAACTATAAGCAATTAAATTTTGAAAATTCCACCAGGGCGGTGCCACGCCTATACAAAGTAAATATTAATTTTTATATACCTTCAAAATGGAAAAAAATACTCTAAATTTGACCCAAATATATTCATAGTCCATACAAATCAAAAAGTGATCGACTTGGAAAAGTGGTCGTGGTATCTCCCTTATAAGGTAAATATTGATTTTACCATATCTTGAGAATGGTCACAGGTAAAATTTTAGAATTTGGTCTGATTAAATTCAGAGTAAATACAAATCATTAGTCAAAAACTTAATGAAATTGGATAAGTGAGCGTGATACATCCCATACAAAGTAAATATTGATTTTAGTATATCTTGACAACGGTTAAAGACAACGTTTCAGAAATTGGTCTGATTGAATTCACGGTCAATACAAATCACCGATCAAAAACTGAAGGGAATTGGACAAGTAGGCGTGGCAACTCCCATATAAACTAAATATTTATTTTTGTATATTTGAGAACAAATAAAGCAAAAACTTTTGGATTTGGTCTGAATGACCTTAAAATCAATCAAAATCATCAGTCAAAAACTGCGCGGAGTTGGGAAAATGGGCGTGTTACCTCTCATATAAACTAAATATTGATTTATTATACCTTGAGAGCGGTTAAAGCTAAAGTTGCAGTATTTCGTCCAAACGACATCAGCTCTGCGGCTGATAATGCGATCTCCAAAAACAGGGCGCAAAACATCGAGTGTAGCTTCGGCTGTGTGGCACGTAGCGCCATCCTGTTGAAACCAAATGTTGCTAATATCCTCCTCTTCAATTTTTGTGAACAAAAATTCGTTCAACATGGCCCGATAACGATCGCCATGGATTGTAAAGGCCACTCTTTGATCGTTTTCGAAGAAAAATGGCCCAATTATGCCTCTGGACCAAAATCTGCACCAAATAATGACTCGTCGTGGGTGTATCGGCTTTTCAATGTATGCGTGCGGGTTTTCTGTGCCCAAAATGCGACAATTTTGCTTGTTTACATACCCGCCAAGATCAAAATGAGTTTCATCTGAAAAGATGATTTTTTTTTTTTTTGGCAAAATCGGCATCTTCTGTAAGTCGATCGCAGGCCCAGATTCCCAGCGTTGTTCAGGCGTATACACAACCATATTCGTTCAGCGGAAGGATAAAACTAATTATCTGTCAAATCAGACATGAGTTACCATTCAGTGTTTCCATTCACGAAATAAGCACTAGTTGAAAAAAAAAACGATAGATGGCGAACCCTATATACAAAACAATAACTAAATTTATCATATACAAATAGTTAAACGATGACCATATTTGCAATAAAAAATATACAAACGTATAAAAACTATACTTTTTTTAATTTAACTTGTTATCCGTGTCAAATTAACCGGCTTATTCGGTATTCGAAAAATTAAAATGTTGAAAAAACCGCATTCGACAAAACCAAACAAACCAGTTAAAACCGGTCGAATAATAGCCGTCCGATCTCCCTAGTGGAAACCCAAAACTGCCTCTCGAGCAGGAAATTTAGTTCTAACTGTAGAACATAGGGGTAGCAGTGGGATTGTTAGTGGAGCAAGTGGATTACATATAGTTGAGAATTTGGGCTTTATGGATGATGTTATGAACCAGTATCTATATAAGAACATATTGCAGGAAAATTGGCAGGATTCTGTAAGCAAATTATACCGTTATGCCATTGGATATTTATCGCAAACTCTGTTACCGAATGGCTGCTAAGCCATGTTCCGCGGTACGCTTATAGCCTTCTCTAATCACCAGACTTAAATCCTATCGTGTGTTATTGCAAGACTTTACAATTACAAGCAAGGACTCATTAGAAGAGCATTTCGAAAAAGTCTGATCAGAAATATCGGTGTCTAAAATAAGATAATACGTATATAAATACGTTTTTACCCGGTGTGCTTTGTGCAACACCCCCTTTTCCAATTTCTCTCTCTTTTTGACTGATTTAAATAGATCATGAAACTTTAACAGTTAACACTTTCCACACATGCAAAATTCCATGTTTAGTATGAATGAGAGCTGCCACGCCCACTTATTCAATCTCGTCCAGTTAAAATTTTGCTGTTTCCTCGACATCTACAAGCAGTCATAGTGAGCCAGGGAGGCCCCAACATATATTACATTAGTATTTTGTTATCCACTGTTTATAAATATTAATGCTTATTTCAAGGTGTATATATATGCCCCGTACATTTTTTTATGTTTATAAAAACTACCGTTATATTTTCGATGAAATAAATAATTATTCTTTTCGTTTTAACTTGTTTATGAAGGTAATTAAAAATATGTTCTTACAATTTTGGTAATACGTTGAGTTTTCTTAGGACTCAAAGTTATTGAGATGTATTTAAACTTTAGTCTCTGACTGTTAATATACTATTTTGTTAACAGCTGATAAAAACAAATATTTGTTTATGGTTTTTGTCATAAAATTTTTTTTTCAAAAAAAATAATTCGAATGAACAAAACGTTTGAGAACACGAGTTTAGAAATTATAGGGATTAAAAAAATTGTCATAACGAGAAATCTAGAACATACCTACTATACATGTGAAAAAACAAAGTAGATTTTGTAAATAAGTTAAAAAAACGCTTATCTTCTTGCCTGAATTAACTTTGTATGAGAGCGCGAAAAGATTAAACCTTAAGATAAGACCTTCCCTTGTAGGAACTAAGCAAAGATAGTTTTTTAAATCTCTCACTGTATAAAGATTTCTAAAATAAGTGGTGTCTTCGGTTAAGGTTTAATATTTTATAATTTTTTCACTGAAAATTTAAAATTTACAATTTCTCATAAAAGCTTAAGCTTTACAAAAGCTTTTTACAATATCAAAAGCTTTTACTAATATTGTAGTAAAGTTTAAACACTATATCTTTTACCATCACATCTGTCTCTATTGGCAATAGAGGGCGCCTTATCTTTTTGCTGTGTGGCCATTTTTACATCATCATAATATGTTTTGTTTGTTGGACTTTCCTTATCGGTTAAGTCATCTAAATCTATGCCCAGCATGGAGCTGTATCTTTTATATTTTTGTAGGCGCGCCACCGTTTCCGGTGGTAGTTCTTTGCCATTAATTGTTATGGAAGGCAAGCGACTCGAATTAGTAGGACTACTGTTAGACGTCTCTGCTCCAGAACCAAACTGTGGTGGTTCAGAAGTTTTTGAAATTTGAGTTTCGTTTTCTTTTTCTTTTTCTTTTTCTTGGTCATGATGGTGGCTCTTCCGAATATTTCCAAAACTTCTGCGATTTCTTATAACACAGTGTCCATTTTGTCCGGTTGGTATATATAAACGATTTGGCTTGATACAGTTTGTAGTGGGATTGTAGAGACCCAAAAAGGTTCTGCAATTGGCACAGTGCAGATATTCTACATTTTGGCCAGGTATTAGCCAAGGTAAAAAACAAAATGGCCAACAACTTAATAAACAACAGGCGCCACATTCGTTATTTGTAAAACGTTCTACTTTGCTTTTAATTAAAGGTTTTTTGGTCACGCCACATTTGGGGCAATATATAGTACCAGCACCAGGACGCCATTTTTCTACAGAACTATAATATTTAGAGCGTTTTGCTGGAGATTGCAAATCTATCGATGCTGTGGCAGAGGGAGAACTAAGTTTGTAACGACGTGTGTAGATCACTTGGGCGTTTGGGTTATGTGGACAATATTCACTCTCTTTGATTTCAGGATATTTTTTCACTAAAAAATATAAAACACAAATAAATTACTTAAGAATTTAATTAATTTTAAAAAACTTACAAAGCTCCGAAGTTTTACAGTGTTTGTTTAAGTTGATATCTTTAACATACTGCGGCTGTCTGGGAAAATGATGCTCTTCATTCTGTTCATTTTCATTATTTTCATAGTGTACATTATGTTCCTTGTACGGAGCAATAGAATCCTCGTCGGCACAACGATATTCTCTAATTTGATCGTCTAACTCGTTAGTATCGTTAGAATTATCTACTGAAGTATTATTACGTCTCTTCATGGGAGGTGAACGCTTCTGTTTGGTATCTGTATCGATAATATCAATTTCCGGGTGATCAGTGCGTATATGTTCCAATAACGCTGACGTATCATAACGGGAACAAGTCAATATTTTAAAACATTTAAGACAACGTACAAAATTAATTTCTCTTGAATCTGGTGAACCCATTTTCGAACATTTTCTTTTTTTTTCCAGTTTTTGCGAAAATTATTTTTTACTTAAAAGTCTTCATGAATGACAAACAACAAAAAAAAAAAAAGACACAAATAAGTTTGAGAAATAAAAATTATTTCAAAGCACACACAAAAAATTTATCGATGTAACGATAACTGCTACAAAATTTAGGGGATTCAAAAACGACGAAATGCTTTAAAAATAAGCCGTTAAAGAATGTTAATATTAAGGACCATTATTACAACTTGCCATTAGCTAGAGTTAGGATGTTAACGGGCAGACAATGGTTCCAAAAAAACAAAACTTATCTGTTACTTATTGGTTTCCTTTTAGTTAGAGTTCATCTATTGCTCTATTGCAAACTTTAGGTCACTAATTTGCAGAAACAACGCACTTGGTATGGGTAAGAGTTGTAAGTACTGGTATTGTAGCAATGTCAACAACAACAAGTGAACAAGTGAGAACAAGTGAAGCTTGTCAAAAAAAAAAAAAAAAATAACGGTTTAGGCGAACGCGAATGTGGCCAGACCTTTGCTGGTCTAGGTGAGCTTACTTACCCACCATTGGTATGTCTGCGACCGCAGTTGCGTACTCCTTTCAAACGAAGCTCTGATGTACCAAATTGGTTCACAAAGATCTAGTTATTGCATTGAAAGATAATCGATGTGCTATATACACTCTTCAGGGGCCTTATGACGACTTTGACCGCCATTTGATATATAAAAATGAATGTTTTTTTGAAGTCTGTAGACAGCTAACAGGCTAAAGAGATTTTCTTGGAATATTTTCTCTGTATGCCTTGAAGGAACTATGTTTTATATAAATTTCAAGATGGTGCCACGCCCATATAAAATAAATATTTATATTTTTGTATCTTTAAAATGGTTACAGAATAATTCTTTAAGTTTGACCCAAATAGATTCATAGTCAATACGAATCAGCAGTTAAAAAGTGGGCGGAATTGGACAAGTGAGCGTGGTAACTCTCATACAAAGTAAATATTGATTTGAATATACTTTGAGAACAGTTACAGGTAAAGTTTCAAAATTTGGCCTGATTAAAAATTCATAGTCAATGCAAATAATCAGTCAAAAAGTGAAAGGAATTGAACAATTGGGCGTGGTACTTCCCATACAAATACCATACCATATATTAATTTCTTTATATCTTACAAACAGTTATAGCTATAGTTTCAGTATTTGGTTCAAGTGACTCAATAACCAATACAAATCACCAGTCAAAAAGTAGGTGAAATGCAAAAGTGGGCGTTATACCTCCCATACAAAGTAAATATTGATTTTAGAATATCTTGAGAACGCAAATATTAATTTCTTTATATCTTGAAAACAGTTAAAGCTAAAGTGTCAGTATTTGGATCAAGTGACTACATAGCCAAAACAAATCATGGGTCAAAAAGTAAGTGGAATTGAAAAGTGGGCGTTATACCTCTTAGAAATATCAGTCAAAAGGTGGGAGGAATTGGACAACCGGTCGTGGTAACTCCCTTACAAATTAAGTATTGATTTCTTTATATCTTCAAACGGTTAAATTTAAAGTTTCAGTATTTGGTTTAAGTGACTTCATAGGCAATTCAAATCATCAGTCAAAAAGTGGGCAGAATTTAGCAAGGAGGCGTGATACCTCCCATGCAAAGTAAATATTGATTTTTGTACATCTTGAGAACGGTAATAGTATAAGTTTCTAAGTTCGGCTTAAACAAAGTCATCAGCCTGTAAATCGGTGAATTAAATAAATGGGTATGCGCCTTGCATTCATACTTAATATTGAATTTTGTATATCTTTAGAACGGCAACAATTAAAGCAGCGTTATCTATCCCCATTAGCCAAAAAGAGGGTATTCCAGAAAGCGTACTGGATGAAAGCTCTCTATATATGTATGATGAGGATGAAAAAAGTAAAAAATGTAATTCAAATAATATTTAAGATAATAATTCAGATGAGGGTAGCGAAACATGCCGGATTTTATATGATGTCCCTGTCAAATATCCCGAAACACTGTATCTGGTAACCGTCTAGATATTTAGACCCTCAGCTCAATTGAAAAATCTTCACAGCCAGCATTCCCATATCTCTTCTTGATTATGGTGGTGGGCTAGATCACAGTGTTATGCGACCCGTGCCTGACGCTCTTCTTTTTCCTGGGATAGGAAAAGAAAGAAATAGTGGACTCTGCCGTAATAGGCTGGAAGTCTTTAGGTCAGTTTTCTCCGCTAGTTTGGGTGATCTACTTGCCATCCATGACTTAGACGGATAAGAAGGTGGATGGATATGACAGCCACCAATAAGGCCTGCAGAGGGAAAATCCCAAGACGCAAGGCTTAGCCTACGTGGTGGAATCCTGAGATAGCGGCCTTAAGGGGCAAGTTCCGAAGGGTGTTTTACGAGGATAAGTTGACGAATGACTGGGCTTTTATAAGTCTACGAGTAAACTGCGGGAATTTAAGGGAATGATATGGAGGACGAAGAGAAGCTCATTGAGGTCCTTCTGTGGTGAAAGTGAGGAATCCAGTGAGGCTGGCAGACTTCGCACACTTCTCACGGGGACCGGCTATGTTGTGTAGTCCATACGGTCTGGGGATAATTTCTGGACTACTTCCAATGAGGAGACCTTGAAAGTACTCCCTGATGCACATATTCCGGGTAATTGTAAACGAAATTGCAACTCTCCTCGAGTGGATACAACTGCCCAGCAAGTTACTCTTAACTTGAGCTATGGCAACCTTTAATGGCCATCGACTCTTTTAAAACACATAAATCACCTGGTACTGATGGCAGCATACTTGCTGACCTTCAGGAGACATCTGACTAGGTGATTCCTTAGCAGCGGAGAATTTATTATGCCTGTCTTCAGTACTCTTATATACCAATCATGTGGAGGAAAGCGAGGGTTGTTTTTATCCCCAAAGCGGGAAAACCCTCTATTACCACCGCGAGGGATCTCAGGCCTATAAGCTTGACATCTTTTGTTTTAAAGACCTTGGAGAAGATTCTGGACAACGAAATACGGTGCATATACTTTACTACGCTTCCCAACTGGTCAACTGAGACTGCTCTGATCTCCTTAGTGGGCTGTGTTGAAGAGGCTTTAAAGAGTAAGCTTTACTCTTTAGCGTAATTTATCGACATGGAGAGGGCTTTCAACAATGTCCATTCGACGGCGATTTTTGTGGCTCTCAGAGCGCGTAGTTTGGGCGAATGTCGCCCCTTGGTCTTTGGACCGAGAGGCTTATTACAGCCTCCATTAGTGAGGCTAAATTAGTAAGGGCTGTGGAACATCGCTGTAGAAGGGCTGGACTAAATGTCTTCTCTCGCTAAGTCGGGTGGCCATATACCGGACAATTGCGGTCCTAACGACTCACTGTCTGATTGGGGGCATGCCGATAGACTTGGCATTCCCTCGAATGATTTTTGCAGGAGTTCTGGTTCCGAAGAGGAGGAGGGACTTTCTTTCACCTTATGTGTCAGTGTGCTGCCAGAAGGCGGAGGTTCTTGGACTGAACTCTCCAGGATAAAGGTGACCGCAATCGCGAGATTTATTTTGGAGGCTTAATGGTTTCCTATGGAGACTGTTTGATCCCTGGGTTGGCATTGATGCATGTGGCATCGTAATGAGCCAGATATCTGGCCTAAGTGGACTCCTTCCCTTTAGAGCGCCTACCACCTTACCTAATCTAACCTAACCTCTGCTGGGGTTTGAGTCTGGGCCGCTTGTGTTTTATGCCTGCGCTTTAACCATTACACCACACACACACAGCAGATACCAAGTTTTCAGAAAGCAGTCCCAGAGCCTTACTTGTAGCCATTATAGCAACATTTCTTTTTAATGGCCTTAGGTATACTTTTTATGTTTATATTTCGGAGCAGCGGCAAGAATATATAACTCTAAGGTGAATCCCGTATTGCCACGATGTGAATATGTCTGTCTAATCCTGAAAATACATCTATGCTTTAGAAGCCTGCTAATAGATAGGACTATTGTCCGGTCGCTTCACATCCGTGTTGTTGGTTCTATGACAGAGTCTGTGTTGACATAATTAGAATTGAGAGTAGAGCTGTAAATTGAGAATTGAGAGTAGAGCTGCAAAACTATCGGATTATTTTGAGTACTATCGTGGCAACAATTTTGTAATTTAAGTGAAAGGGAAAGAGTAGTAATAAATATACAGTGTTAACACAAATAATAGGGACACTTTATTTTTGTCCAGTATGTCATAATATTTGATGTATTGAAGATTTTGATGGAAGAATAAACCTTATATATAGCGAAAATTGTTCAGACCATGAAGTGTTCCAAAACTAAAGTAATTATAAGATCCATTAAAAGAAGACTGCAGAGACTATGAAAAGAAAGCGTAGAACAACTGACAGTTTTGATAAACTTTTAATTCGTACTTCAAAGATTAATACCTTCAAGTCATCAAAAAGCCTCAAAAATGAATTTATTCTCCTGTTTCAAGTCGCATAATAAGAAAAACAAAACTTATGGAAACTAGACTTATGGGTGAGTCCTTGAAATGTATTATTTCTCAGCAAACGGAAGCAACACCTACCACGTAATAGTAAGAACAACATGCTATGGTCTGACGAAATGAAGATTAATTTGTTTTGAAGAAACATATTTTAGTTGCAATTCATACTTTGAGTTTAATAAATAGAAATTTAAGAAACTGTTAAACTGTGTCCCTATAGTTACATATGGTTACAGACGTCTAACAACCTGCGTCGAACAAATTTTTGCAAATGTGACTTTGTCTGTGTACATTTAGTGACCTCCATATTTAATCTTAGCATTTGACGATAGTATCGATAGCGAAAAATAACTATCGATGGTCACCCAAAAACAAAACTATCGATAGTACTATCGATGGTTGTGCAGCTCTAATTAAGAGTGTATTTCCTGTTATAAAAAGAGCCATAATCATTCTATTTATAGGCATGTTGTGACAAGGATTTCAGTCGGAGAGATGCTCTAATGTGTGAGTCTATAATAATCTACTTATGATTTCTTCCATAAATAAATACAAAAATTAGTTTTAAATTTCTTTTTTGTTTTAAATATATTATTATCAGAAAATATTTAACTTATTTATCTTTTTTGCAAACATTCTTTTGTTTGTTTGTTTTTTTATATATATTTTTTTGTTTGTTTTACATATTTTACATATCTTTGCCTAAATTGATCATATTTGGCATGCATGTATGTATGCACATAAGTTAATCTGTTAAATTTCAACATTTTTGGGTAAACTAAATTATGTTATACATACATTTAGGGTACTCACAGTATACTTAAAAAAACAATTTAAATTACTGAAGAAATCTGACTGGCAACTATTTTTTATAACTAAACTTGTTTTTTTATTAAGTTTTTTAATGTAAAAATAATACTTTATATATGTATGTATGTATACCTTAAGTTTAAATTTGTAATTTTTAAATTCTTATAATTTTTCGTTTAATTTACTTTCTAATTATATATTAAACCATATACAAAATAATGTTTAATTTTCTTTTATTAGAATGCTATTACAAAAAATTCCTTTATATTTTGTATTTAAATAAATTGAGGCACATTTACTTTTCTTCTCTTCAGAATTATTTTAAATTTTTTTAATTATTAATTATTGTAATTTTAATTTTACTTATTTTTTCCAATGTTAGATCTTAAATTAACTTAATTAATTGTAATGTTAACATTCATTTATAGAAACTTATGTATTTTTTGTACCACATAATTAAATGTGTTTTTTTATCCATTTAAATATTTTACTTTTCACTTAAATATTAAGAATTTTTTATTTTTATATTTTTTTTTATAACTGTTGTTTTTGTGAGATTTTAATTTTTCAGAGTACGGCAACTTTAAAATTTAAAAGAAGGGAATGGTCGATTTTGAGATTTCAAGAAATTTCTAATCATTCATTTCGGTTTTAGTCTTATGTTATGAACACATTCAAGGCTACCGATCATCGACCGTGTGGACTACAAAAGAAGCTGGCTACAGAAGAAGCCAAGTAGCCATTTATTTAATTATTTTAACGACTAAATCTACAAAATTAACGTCTGATTTGACACTTTGAACATAACTTAAACAAAACATAATAATGATGATTTTTTCCACTGGTGCCAGATACATACATTTTTAATGCATATAATTCATGTATTGCGTTTTTAAAATGCCTATTTTATACATCTTACTGTATTGACAGCACTAAAGTGTAGTCGGTAGCCGTGTTGTCGCTAAAATAATTATTCTCTAATTCACATATATATTCTATTTTTGACAGTTGTAGTCGATGTTCGGTAGCCTTGAATGTGTTTATAGCATACTGCTGACTTTATACTAAAGGCCAAATTAGTGTAGAAGTAACATAGACGTGACGTGTCAGCTGATATGATAACTAAATGGAGAATACATACAAATGGTTAGTTGTTCTGTAACGAACGTAACGTGCACGTGGTGTTACTGTTTTCAGCAGAATTTTTACACGTTTTCATTTGACACAGATTATCAGCTGATATAAAATTGTAAACAAAGAATTTGCGTTGATATAAAAATGTAAACAAAGAATAATATTGTTGGTGCAAGAACTTTAATTAATTAAATTTTTTTCAGTTGTTTTGTTGTTTACACACACACAGTTGAGAAAAGCTGACACGTTTTCACTTCACCAATTAATCACACTTCACGTTAAGACCACGTTACTTTTACGTTTAGCTAAGTTACTTCTAGACTAATTGAACCTGGCTAAAGAGTAGTAGTAAATTTTTGTGCGTTGAAGAAAAGAAATCAACAAAGTAAACAACAATAAAACAAATAAACAATTTTAATACGCAGAGCGACATATATGTGCTTTCGTCAAAAGCTATCACACAACTGAATGAAATTGTGGTTTATTTCTTATTTTCGGTTGAATACTTTTGATTTCGTTCGGGTGTATACATGTGGGGAGGCACTTAAACTTTGACCTTTAAAGGACCAAGTGATGCCTTATACCATCACTTGATAACTGCAATACTTTACAAACTTCAGAGATATAATTAACAGTAACAGCCTCTTGGGATATGTAAGCATATGTAGTAAATGCTGTGGTGACAATAATGTTAAAAACATTGGATGCTGGTCAGTTAAAGACATCGTATCACTTCCAATTTTTGCCGAGTGACAAGAAATTGTAAAAACAACTTTTTAAGCAAGATTTTATTGTTTTTCGATCTCAATACAGTATAATTCACAAATTAGAACCGCCTATTTCAATGCATTGGACACTCTGAAATTAGAGCCTGAAACCTGTGGTTCTAATTTGTGAAGGTTTTTTTTTTGGTTTCTATTTCCACTAGAATATAATTTCTTCTATGATTTTGAAATAAATAGGTGAAAAACCAAATTAAACGCTCTAAAATTAGTACAGGTGGTTCTAATTTCTGTAAGTTTTTTGTATTTTTTTTTTTTTGTATTTGCACTACAAATTATTTTTTTCGCTCATTAAGGTAAAAATAAAACTGAGAAATTTGTGAGTGCAAATCGTTTAGCTCAAGATTTTAATGCGACAAAATGTTCCATTCGCTACATGAAAAAAAATAATATTGGATGTAGTTACCAGCACCTATCAGGAAGCAAAAAAGAAATCTGTGCATATGACAAAATATGAGAAAATGGAAGGCCCCTTTATAAGTGGTTTTAAAATCAACATGAAACGAACACAGTGAGAGGATCCATGTTAAAAGCGAAAGCTAAATCAATTTTTTGTGAAGTGTACCTCGATAGAGATGAAAACGCATTTACTGCTAGTGATGGATGGTTTTTCAAATTTAAAACCCGCCATGGAATGTGGTTTTTAAAAAATGGTGGTTAATAACTCTCGAGTGATGTTGGTGAAGTCACTCCACTTTTATACAGATTTCGTGGAAAAAGCTCGAAAATTGGGTTATTGGAAACGCTAATCTGTAATGCTGATGAAAGCGGATTATTTTTTCGTGGCTTTCCTGATAAAACATATGACGCTCCTTGTGAAAATGTGCCCAAGGATTTAAGATTCAAAAAGAACGCGTTTTAATTTTACTACGCTCAAATTCTGATGGCTCACACAAATTAAAACCATTGGTTATTGGAAAGGCTAAAAAGCCAAGAAGCTTCCAGGGGACTTGATAACCCACTTCAATATGACTTTTCGAAAAATGTGTGGATGACATCCTGGATTTTTTACGTTTTGTTTCACAAGATATTTTAAAAAAAAGTATGTTTTAATCAATGCATATGTATCTTAGTTCCATATTTGCTAATTTTTTTCTTTTTTTTGGTCTACAGGTCATCCGATTTTCTGAAGACGATAATTAGGCCCCAAAGACCTTCTGCTTGTAGATAACTGTTCCGCTCATGCACCAATTGATTAACTTCAAAGTGATATGATAATACGATTGCATATTTCTTGTCGCCAACTGTAACAGCAGCTGTGCAGCCAATAGAACAAAATCCCTTTAAAATGACAAAACTTATTTGCGGAAGTAAGTTGGTATCTCAAATAATTGGTGATGGTGGTGATATTGATAAGCAATAATATGGTTGAAAGAAGCACGGGATGAGGTACAACAGACAGTGTTAAAAAATTCTTGGACCAAATTATTAAATTGGGACTCAAACAATTACGAAAGCGATGATGATTTGGCACTAGTAAAATGGGCTCAACGAAATCAGGTTTGCAAGGAAGTTCTTCAAATATCTCTTGATCTTTTGAAAGAAATTATGCCAAACAATTCCGCAAATGTAAATGAAATCAAGGAATGTTATAAAGATGTGTTTACTGACGGATCTCATGCAGAGAATAGTGATGAGGAGGCTGCAGATAGCAGCGACGTCGATATTATCGATATAACGCCAGCTATTCCTCATTCAAAAGTTCTTGCAGGCATCAATAATGTTATAAAATTGTGCAAAACCAATGATATAGTTTCCAGTAAACACATGTCTAACATTTTTAACTTTCGTAACGTATCGTTGTATGCAGTTTAAATATCTTAAAAAAAAACGAATATTAAATTAAATACTTAAGTAATTAAAAAACTTTTTAAAACTTTTTCTATGAATTTAATAGGTTCAATTAATTAAATATTTATAAATAAAAACTGTTTTGTGTTAAAATAAAGCTTACATAACTAGTTTTATTATAATTTTATCTTTTTCTGTAAAAAAAAAAATGCCAGGAAATTCGAACTGCCCAGTGCAGAAAGTGGCTAAAATTCGTGAGATTCTACTGTAAATGGTAGATGAAATCGAATTATAAATAAATATTGATGAAAATCGCTTGAAAAATTTCATAAGTTCAGATGATTTTTTCACTCTCGCATTAAACGAACATTAGTGTAAGAATTATTCCAACAGTTATTTCAAATTTAAATGGAATGCGATATATTTGCTTTAAACAAATTTTGCCCGATCAGATAGCAATTTTAACAACCGGGATAATATTTTTTAAAGTTTTCAGCAATACAGTTATTTAATTTGAAGCTAAAAACTGAAGCAAAGCAAAAATATTATCTTTTTGCTTATGCTTTTTTTCTTTTGCTGTGTAGTTTGTTTTAAGTTTACTTAAGCAATTAAAAATGCATTGAAGATAGTCAATAATTTTTTAAAGCTGGATGTTATATGGGAATAGTTCTATGAGTCAATTATATATATATATATTATTCCCCTAACATTCCATAAAGGAACATGGGGACTTCTCTCAGTCAATGAGCTGCACCCGATTCTATTTTTAAGCTCATTGAAAGAGACCTACAGGTTAACGCCGGCTTCGAAAGGCAAATGCATTTAGAGATGTTTTCAATAGTAGTAATAACCAGTTACTAACTAGCTAATGTTATGAGGTGATACCGCTGTTGAAAAACTTTTTCTTTTTTTTTAAGATGGTCTGTCCTGGTATGGAACCGACGACCTTCTGGTTGGTAGGCGGGAGTCTTACCTACCATACCACAGCGGCACACACCCCTGAGTAAATTAGTCAAGTTAAAATTTGTTAGAATTTCAATTTAACGCTTTACAAAAATTAGTATAAATGATAGTTACCCTCTTTATTCTTATTATGAAATACTTTGGCATGTAGATTAAGACCTTAACCAGCTGCTGTGTAATTAACTAGAATTTCAATAATGCTTCTAAATTATTACAAAGAATTTGCTAACGTAATAGTTTCATTTAAATATTAAAAAATGAGAGTTAAATTAAATTACTGTATACGATGCCTACTGGTCAATACTACAACTTCAGTATAGACAGTGACAAAAGTAAGCAAACATGTATTAAATATGTCAGATAATTTTTTTATTGTATCAATTTTTCCAAAGAAATAAAACACATTTAAAAAAATTAGTACTGATAAAAAAAAAATTGCATCATTAGAGGGTAGTCAAAATAACATAAATATTTAATGCTGCTCTTAAACTAGCATACATAATAAGCCCTTGGTAGGCATCAGAAATTATTATGATATTAAAGCCAAAATAGTTTATGTCGTCTAATATCACTTCTTCCCGTCCTATAAAAATTATTTAAAAAATCTCTTAGAAAAGACTCAACGATGTTGTTAAAAATACATTGTATCGGGTGTTCTTTTACGGTTACACAGGTTTAAATCAAAATAAAACAAAAAAAAATATATTTTTAATATCAATGAATGATGTTTAAATATGATGTCGGCCAAGTAACCACCACGACTGGAGTGTACAAGATGCAATTCGCAACACCAGAATATGCGATGTTTGAATGTTGATTTCCAGGTGTTCAATTGTCTCTGATTTATCAGTGAGGAGTAATCCTCGCTCCTATCGCAGCATTAGGCTCTTGCCAGTATTTGCAAAAATATTGAAAGAATCACGGTGTACAGACTTAAGGAAAGCTACAGCTAGGATACTTCATGTCACCAGTTTGGTTTTAGGGAAGGCAAATGCGTTGAACACGCTTGGATGTATGTCAAGAGTTCTGTCGAACAATCTACTTCGAAGTATGATTAGATTTTTATAGATTTTAAAGGCACTTTCGATTATCTCTTGTAGGATAATGTGTTACGAAGGTTGTTCGAGCTTGGCTCTCGTGAGTTGAACATATGGCGTAGCTATTTCGATAGTAGGAAAGCATATGTTGTTGGATCTAATGAAACGGTCTGCATGGAGGTTGTCCAGGGTTGTCTGCAGGGGTCCATCTATGGTCCATGTATTTGAAATCTCATGATAGATACTCTGTTAGAGCAGCTCTGGCTGAGACTTAAACTGTGTGGGTATGCGGATGATTTGCTTATCCTGATCGAAAGCCAGTCTCGTGCTGAGCTGGAAACCATGCGTATCGGATGTAGAGATTGCTGTTGATGTCGTAGTGGACAAGACGGTGATGATGTTGCTCAAGGGCATATATTGTCCGGGCGACCCTCACATATTAGAATTGATGATAACAGCATTTCCTATGTGACTCAGGTCAGGTACCTCGGAATAGTTATGGGAGAGCGTCGCAGCATTGCATACAGGATCAAGAAAAGACTGTCACTTCGAACGCATGACTGGCTTTATACTTCTGATTTCGACATGGGTAAACAAGGCAAGGCCTTTTTGCAAGGGTGCCTTGTAGATAGGTGGCAGATAAATGGACGAACAGTGGCAATGGGAGGGCTACATATGAGTTTATTCCGGATGTGACGTTCGTACAGGAACACCCAGTCTTCGGCTTTGGCTTAAGCTTTGTGTTCGTACTGACGGCACATGGGTATATCGATGAATTTTTGCATCGAAATTGTCAGACCGTATCTGCTGACTGTCGTTATTGGTTGGGAGCTGAGGACTGAATTCATGTACCGACTACATGCCCAGATTATGCTGACATTAGAAATCTCGATAGCATGGGTATTACTCATAGTGGAAGGGCTTGGGATTTCAGTAGGTGTCTGAAGGACAATCGGAATATTGGGAGGTTGGGCGCTTTTGTACTTGCGGTGTTTGATAGGAGAAGACGGAACGTTAGGGGAGGTACCTCCTCCGCTTTCAATACTGGGGCTCACTGAGTTGCCGTTTTGCTCGTTCGCACATGGCAGTATGCATTGGTGTTTGGTTGGTATGCAGCCTGTTGCCAACTTTGGTTCGTCTCCGGCTTCTGGCCATCGTGCTGTTCCTGTTTGCTGTGTTCCTGTTTGCTGTTTGTTATATTGTTGGTGTTTCCAGTGTTTCCCATTTGGTGTTTTCACCTTCATCTTGGCCACCAGTCCGGAGTCGTTTGGGACTTACACTGATAGTAACATTATGCAACGAAGCCTGACTGGAGACTTATTTTTGGTACTATGGGTTTTAGGAGCCCCAAAGACCTCGGTCCCTTCCCGACTACAGTTGGGCCCCTTTGTGGGAGTAACGTAGTGGTTGTGCTTTAGACCCAAATCGCGGGGAGATCTATGCTGGCTCGAGATCTATGCTATTTTTAACCGGGCGCCATGAACCATAGATCGGTAGGAGTGTAGAAAGTCTCCGACACCTTACCAAGGTGGAGGTCATGTCCAAACAACATGGTTTCGAATCACTTGTGATTTTAATCATATGTGGTGGCGTTGGTGGCCGCAATGTATTCACTTGTGCATTAGCACCGTGAGGTAAAGTCCTAGGACTGGTACTCACGTTAAGCAACTGACTCATTGTCTCATTTATCGATGTAGACAAGCGACTTTACATAACCCTAGAGAAAATAATACAGTGGAGTTATATCACATAATCATAGTGGCCAATTAATTGGACAATTATGTAAAATTACTTTTTCATTAAAAGTTTCTTTGGCTAAATCAATTGTAGCGCGTGCTGTGTCATGTAGCTCCGTCCTGTTCGAGCCATATGTCAGCAAGATGAATGCCAGCTAACTTCTAATCCCTATACAATTCAATGACTCCGCCATCCCACAAAGCGCATCGAACAGTAATTTTCTGTTGATGTAATTGTGTCTATTATCCTCACTCCAAATGCGACAATTCTTGGAAGAATAAAATTGAATGGAAATTCAATACCAATTTGTGCTTTAGCCCATTTTCAAGCGTTGCTCTGTTGTAATTCTATTCATAATGAAATGTCAAACCAAACTAAGCAAAAATCAACTATCAGCTGATGTGGTGATAGTTGTCAAACAAAGCAGTGTTGCCACCAACAAAGCTATTAACCTCTAAAAAGACACCCGATATTACTGACTTGATTGAAATTGTATTAAAAATAAAAATACTCTGCCGTATTGTTGAGTGCCTTTTATGACACATGTCACGAACCTTTGTTGTATAAGTTTTAGGCAGATTTTTTAGAATTAAGTGGGATGATTAATCCTCCAATCTGTACCAAAACTCTGGCGTTCTCTATATACCAACAATATAGATACGTACTGGTAAATAAAAATTGTGTTGTGGTACGTTTGCTGACATGTCGTCAAAGACATCAAAAAATCAACTACAAAATTACAAACCGCCCTTTTAGAAGTCGAACAACGGAATAGAAAATGGCGGATTAAACTAAATGGTTTATTGTTTACACATTAAAATTAAAGAAAAAAAAACTACTAATACAGCCCAGTTTACATAAATACGAAAAAGAGACAAATTATTTAATCATAATTTTTGTTTACTTTTGTCACTGAATGTATAAGCTGCTTTCAATTTATTAAATATTAAAAATGTTTATATACAAGTGGAGAATGGGCATCAATTAGTTAAAATAAATTTCTTTTCTTTGTGAAACCTCGTTTCATTTGTTCATTTCAACTTAAATTACACGCAGTATTAACTTGGCCATCTTTTTTTTTTACAAAAAAAAAAAAAAAAAAAAAATTGTTTTTTTACTGCCATATTGTTGTAACATATTTTTGTTCTTTACAATGTATTCTGTTTATTGTTATCGATTGATTTTGAAGCGGTCACTGGTCTTGGCCTTGGACGTTTTTTTGGTTGCAATGAATACAATCTACCACTACGTGGTGGCCTCGCATGTTGTTCTGTCAGGGAATTGTTGTGTGTTAATTGGTAACTGGAAAAAGATGAAAATCCAAAAAGAAAAAAAGAAAAAAGACAATTACTTTATGATTATAATGTAATTAAAATTGTTCTGTATATTTGAGAGTGTGTGCGTGTCAGTTGCAAAAGAATGACAACGGTATAGCAAAAGTTGACAAATTAGTAAATTAATGCATGACACCAAGTCATAAAGCCATCCTGCTTCTACTACTACTACTACTGCAGACTTTACTTTTACTTACTTGAGTTCAAGTTTAGCAAGACGTTGTTTTAATTTTGCTTGACTTGCTGTATATTCAGCCAATAAACGTGCCAGTCTCATATTAAGATTTTCCACAGAAACTTCCAATTTTTCTATGCCACTCTCTATGCTGTCGTGAACGCGTTGGGAATCTATAAAACAAAACATTGAGGAAAACATTAATATTTGTTGGGGGGAGAGAAAAGGAAAGGCAAAGCGTAAAATAATAATTTTTCGAGTAATCGTAACCTTAAAAAGTTGCTTAATTAAGTAATTTGGGAAATAAAAACAAAAAAAAAAATATGAGTTTTATGATAACCTATACCAAGAGCATGTATCATATGTACGATGGAGGTACCAATATTGATCAATCTAACAAGGAAAACAACAAATTTTGGGTGTAATTTTGTTTATTTATCAACATAATCTTTGACGATAATAAATTGATGCGTTTGGAATGATAAATAGATAAATTTTATTATATTTGGTTAGTAAGGTTTCATGATTTTGAGTACCTATATGAACGTGAACGTGGTATGGTAGGTAAGTCACCCGCCTATCAACCAAGAGGTCCTCGGTTCAATGCCAGGCCAAGAGCGGTATCACCTCATAATATTTCTAGCAACTAGTTGTGAGTATTAACGCTATTAAAAACTTCTCTAACTAATGCATCTACCGTTTGAAGCCGGTGTTAAGCTGTAGGTTCCTTTCAATGAGTCTTAAAATAGAATTGCGTGCAGCTCATTATTTGAAAGAACTCTCTCCCCTATGTTCCACTTGGGATTTCGTGGGAATTTTTTATGTATGTATGTATGTATATGGACGTTTATCTAGAGAAGTATCTGATATATCATCTTTATATATGAAACTCAATGTGTGTTTGTATGTAGGTATATGTATATATGTGTTTTTGAAGTCTATAGGTGGCTGAACAGATTTTCTTAAAGTCTTCGCTGTATCATCCTGTATGCCTAGACACCTTTTTTTCGATATGGTCTGGGGGAGAGGTACCCCCATCGCGTATCTAAAGAACTATTTCAGCCAGAGTCATAAAACTTAGCCTTAATTACTTACGTATGAGACTGATTTATTGGGAAAAATGTGTGGCGAATATAATTCGGGTGGACAGGTGTACCCTATAGAAAGCAAATTTTAATTATCGTGTATTTAAAAAAACTACCACCTTGATCAAAAAGTTCTCGGAATATCCCCCGTGTAGCGGTCCTCTCGTTCCGATTTGAGTTTTTTTTTTTTTGTTAAGTTGGTTCATCTTTTATTGAAGTAGGTGTACTCTTGGCTAACTCACACGGGAGATATTCCGGGAAATTTTTGATCAAGATAGTATTATAGCGACAGTCTTCAAATTTTATTCCAATCACTTTTCGATGAAACTAATTTACTGGAATAAATGTAGAGTTGATATAATCAGGTGGAGAGGTACCCCCATGTCAAGCAAATATTAATTTTCGAATACTATTACACTAATTGCGATAAAATTTTACCTCAGCCATTGCCTAAAACATGAACCAATAACCACTAAAAAAGTGGGCGGAATTGAACAAGTGGGCGTGGTACCTACCATACAAACTAAATGTTGATTTATGTATAGCATGAGAAAGGTTAAAGCAAAAGCTTCTGAATTTGGTCTGAATATCTTCATAGTCAATACAAATCATCAGGTAAAAAATGGCCGAAACTGGACTAGTGAGCGGGGTACCTCCCATATAAAGTAAATATTAATTTCTATAGATCTTGAGAACGGAAAGAATAGAAGTTTTTAAATTAGATTCAAACAACATTTGAAGACTGTATACAGTTAAAAAGCGGAAATTACAGCGTCTTTCGAGAAGTAACAAATGATTGGATAAAAAATTTAACTAAGATAGCATTCTAGATAATAATTGAGTTAGGGTTACTAATAAAAAAGTTACTAATAAAAAAGTCTTTAATTGTCAAAAGCTTAGTCAGAAGGGGGTTTTCTAATAAAGTGTATCATACAGTCGATTTTGGCCAATGATAAATTTCTTACGTATTTAATTAACCCTCATACGTTCTTCAAAAAACGTAACACTTCAATGTTTTTAATTAAATTTGTTAACAAAATACTTAAAATTAAAAAAAATAGCAAATAAAAATATTAAATTCATCTATTTAATTCGATCTGAGGCATATAAGTATTCAGATTATGATATGATGATAAAATATCAGTAACTTTTTTTGTAGAAGTTTTGCATATAAAATATGCAAATTTATGTTGCTTACAAATGAATTTTTTGCAAGATGTATGTACACGTATGGTAGCCAGATATTTAACTGATAAAAAATTTTACATTGGGGGAAAAATGGGCAGTACAACTAATAAAAAAGTATAATTTTTTTTAAATAAAAACGCCCTAAAAATTCATTAAATAACATGGAATCACAGTTAATACATCAAATACATCCTATCATTTGCAATAATAATTCTATCGAATACTTAGCCGGAGTATGACCGTACGGTAACATTGAGGTAAATATTAGCCAAAACAGCGTAACCACTACTTTAAAACATTTTATGAAAACATTTCTTTTTATATCTACATTTCTTGAAAAATTATTTAAAACAAAAAAATAGTGTAAAAAAAATCGATACAAAACAAATATTTCTATAAAATAGTGATTACGCTCTTTCCGTCTAATACTTTCCTCAATGTGAACGTACCTGTGGTTAAAATTTTAGACAATTTGATTTTCCTACATATACATTTTAAAGACACATTGCCCTATCAATCTTAACAAAAGTTTGAAAAAAGGTGTTATATGGTGTCGTAAATATGTAAGGGGTGTTTTTTTTATAGAGATATAGAATTGACATGAATTTTATTTATCCGAAAGATAATCTTGTGGCATTACATTTTAAATATGATTTCTGGCATATGACCGCCACGGCTGGCGCGGATGTAGGCCAATCTGGACGTCCAATTTTCGATGACTTTATCAAAATTTGTGGCCGTATATCGGCAATAACACAACGAATGTTGTCTTCCAAATGGTCAAGCGTTTGTGGCTTTACCGCATAGACTAATGACTTTACATAGCCCCACAGAAAGTAGTCTAGCGGTGTTAAATCACAAGATCTTGGAGGCCAATTCACAGGTCCAAAACGTGAAATTGGCGGTCACCAAACGTGTCTTTCTTCTCTATACCGATCACTATTGACTGTAACGTTCTGGCCATCATCGTTTTTGAAAAAGTACGGACCAATGATTCCACCAGCCCATGAAGCGCACCAAACAGTCAATTTTTCTGGATGTAACGGCGTTTCCACATAAACTTGAGGATTACCTTCACTCCAAATGTGGCAGTTTTGTTTGTTAACATGGCCATTCAACCAGAAGTGCGCTTCATCGCTAAACAAAATTCGCTTATAAAACTCCGGAACAAAGGTAATCTCGTTATGGGCGCATTCGACGAATCTACGCCGGGCGTGAGTCTATTCATGAGAATAAATCACTTGGCAGCTGTTAAGTCGGTCGCCATCTTGAAAAGTAATGTCAACTTAAAGTTCTATACCTCTATAAAAAACACGCATTATCGGTATGATTCAAGCCACTTTTGTTCTTGGCTAAAAAACTTTTATTAAAAAAAAACGTCTAACAAAAAAAAGTACAAAAAGAAATACAAAGAGCTAAAAAAGTACTTTTGTAGTTATTATGAGGAAGACAGTACATCGACTTAAAAGGTGTACGTAAGTCTGGCTACCCTACGTACATGCCGAATAGCCTTTTGTATCTTTTTTGAGACAGTTTACCTCAAAGTAAACTTTTAAATTTATTCCATTAATCTTTCATTATTTTCCTACATTTGCCATCAAACTTACCAGCAAAAACTTGTTCATCCAGTAGACCATCTTTGCGCAGCAGCTGACAACCTCTTTCGGTTAGCGTGGCACGTGCTTCCGGATAGTCAGCTAAAGTTTCCCACAAATCACGTTTTGCTAAACAGAATAAATCTGAGTAACCCAACGAACGTACATTTGCTGTACGCCTATTACCCGTACGATTGCCAGCAATCTCCAGCACTGATACTTCACCAAAAACAGAACCAGCACCCAAAGTGGCAAACACAGTGACGCCATCGTCTGCCACCACTGACAATTTGCCTCGTTTCACAATGTACATCTCTTTGCCAACATCACCTTTGCGACAGATGTAGTCACCTGGACTAAAGACTTGAAGTTTTAATTTCAATACTAAAGCTTCCAAGAGGCCAGGTTCACAGTCGTGAAAAATGCGCACCTGCTTTAGTGTATCCATGTGTACTTGTATAGCAATTTCCGCTTTAAGCTTATCTGGCAGTGCGGCCAAGACACGTTCCTCATCTAAGGCGCCACTTTGTGACCAGGTGTAGGCAAACCAACGTATAACACGTGCCTCAAGTTCATGGCCAACTTTACGGAAGGCCATATACTGTTTAACACCATCCATACGATTTTGAAATTCAACACGCGCCACATTCATGTTGGAGATCATTGAGCCAATATTACCTGTAGAAAAAAAAAATAAAAAATAAATAAAATAAAATGGAGAAAAGCAAGAGAGTTAGAGAAATGAGGAATAGAAAATTTAATACAAATTTAAATGGAAGTGTCAGTTTATTTTTTTTATTAAAGTGCTTTGGAAATACAAATACTATTGCTGGAACATATTTTCATTCCCTTCTTTATTTTACAAAGTTTACGTATATTTTCCATAAAAAAATAGACGGAAAATACAACAAACTATTGAGAGAGAAAACAAACTTAAAATAACTTTTTTTATGATTTTTAGCAGCAAAATGTATTCTTTTAAAAAAGTTATGTAATATCAAAAATAACAACAACAATACTATGGTATTTCAGTTCATCTAAATTTAATACAAAACATTTATTAGACAAAATTTTTATTAGAATACCGAAAATAGAATATGAAGTATTTATTTCAATTTAAGTTAAACTTATAAGCTCTTTCTGACGGAGAATCAAGTAGGCTACCAGACACTCCATCTCAATATGCTAAATATCGAGGTAGACAGGAATAATATTTTCCCAGTAATGCTGTTTGTTAGCATACTTTTAATGTACGGAGAAAAACAAAATGTGGTCTTTAGCGAATTGAAGATGACGTTTGAGAGTCCTAATTCTAGGACTCCCAAGCTTAGCTTGTAGCTTCAATTTGATGTATATGTATATAGGTCGCTGAGCGCTTGTACTTGAACAACATACTATAATACATAGAACAAAATATAAATTGCAGAAACTTGGGCTTTTCAAAAAAAGGGTACACATTGATTTGGGGTTATTGAATTCAAGTATCCTTATTCCATTAGCTAATAGCATATTTTATGTTTTCTTATTATGGTTGCCAGATGTTCTTTATTTTGTTTGATTTAGAATAATTTTGTCAGTTTCTGCCAGGTCATCAAAGATATGTATTCTCTGGTTAAGTCTTGATGGAACACAACACCATTTCTGTTGATCAATTTTGGCCTTTTTAATTAAATTGCTTGGTTCAATCTTGTTAATTGTTGACAGCAGATATCACAATAAATCGTTTGCCCATTCTGTAGAAGCTGGTAATGACCAGCAATACAAAATTGTCTACCATCTTTTTACTATAACTGCTTAATTTATACTAAAACGGGCTCCCATCTTTCTACTATGGCTGCTTTATTTAGATTAAAACGGGCTCCCATCATTCTACTATGGCTGCTTAAGTTATACAAAAACGAGCTCTCATCTTTCTACTTTGGCTGCTTATGGCTGCTTAATTTGTATTAAAACGGGCTCTCATTTTTCTAAAGTGGCTGCTTAATTTATACTAAAACGGGCTCCTATCTTTCTACAATGGCTACTTATGACTGCTTTATTTAAATCAAAACGGGCTTCCATTTTTCTAAAATGGCTACTTAATTTATACAAAAACCGGCTTCAATCTTTCTACTATGGCTGCTTAATTTATACTAAAATGGGCTTCCATCTTTCGGACATATCAAACAAGCTATAACGAATGAATGATGCAATTGATATTGATCAGAGATACTTATTAAATTTTAGAGCTATTTAAAAAAAATGTGTAACTAAAGACTTTAGTTAGACGAACGTCCAAAATTTTTGACTGTCAATATATTTTTTTTTAAATCAAGATTTTTTTCTATAAACGTCAAGAATGTTGAATCTGGCAATGCTATTGCTATAATAGTTGAAAACAAGACCATAAACCGGTGTAGTGTTCAATTGCTATTGTTACGTTTAAACCTTTTTAAACGTTTGAGTTCTTTTAAATTTCGTTAAAATAAAATAAATATCATGTTGTTGTTTTTATTTCCTCACTTTTATTTATACAATTTATCTTAATGCAGCAAATTATTTATCTTGCACTTAATATTTGTTTATACAAAACTTTTACTTACGCCTAAGCACGACTTCACTTTATAACTTGATAACTCGATAACGATAACTATATCAATGTAGGCAAAGCAGAGTTCTTATATCTCTAAATGCCTAGATTTTGTAAAGTTCCGGAAATGTCTTAAACGCTCTCAAATTCTCTATTTTATGTACGTTAATTTTAAACATGTAAGATTGTGTTACCCATATATGGTCGAATTGGTAATGCCGGCAATCTTTATATATTGTTACGAAAATGAAAATGCCGAAGAAGAAATACACCACATCAGGGGCTTATTGGATATTGATAACTCTGTTGAAAATTTTCAGATGGTGAGGCCTGGTATTTTACCGGCGACTTCTTGGTTGGAAGCTGGGTTCTTACCTAACACACCTCTGTGGGACACACACAATTTAGTTTAAATAAAAGAACCGGTTAACCGGTTATTTGAATAATTATTAACTGAAAACCGATTTTTTAAAAGTGCTTCTTTTCGAATTATTCGAAAACCGGTTTTTGAAAAAAGTCCAATAATCGATCTCCCTATTATATATCTTTAGTTAGAATGACAGTTTTAGGTCTAAATTATTTGGTTATTAACTTTAATGCATTCCTTTAAATACACTTTATAGGTATACAACACAAAGGCTCCCCAGCAACGCTGGTAAAGTTACTCTAGTAGCATATATATAATTGATTTAAATGGAAATTAGTCACACATGTCTTTTGTATAAATTTTTTCTCTATGAAGACTTAGCAAATTAAAATGCAATTTTGCAAAGAAAAATAAGCTTGTTTTTAATTGAATTAAAGTTATTCTTATACAAAAATATTATTTCGAATTTAAAAAATATGTATCTTTTTTATGTCGTTGCATATTCATAAATTTTGTTATCCTTGTGAATAATTTTGCCTTATAGCAAAGGAATGTACTTGAAAATTTAAGTTTGTTTATATTAAATTTCCATTTCATTCAAATATTTAAACTGGGTGCGTGTTTGTCTTTCTTCTTTTTTATATTCATTTTGCCTTCACCTTCTAATCGTCCTTTGACGATATGCTTTTTGTTTTACTTTTGCCACCACTGTTGTCAAGTGTAATTTTTGAAGGCAATGAATGATAAACGATTTCGGTTAATATTCTTGTCGTTGTTGGTTAATTTTTGTTATTACTGTTTGTCCGTTTGTTGTTTTGTTTGATCATGTCTAAAAGAGTGTATTTTTTTTATGTTCAAATGCCGGAAGGATTAGTTGTCAACACGTGGCAAGGACATACATAAATACTTTCAATTTGTTCGTCATTGTCTATCAGTCTTTCAAATTTGCTGCGTAAAGACATTGTCTTTGGTTATAGAATTAGGTGGCTCTATTTGGCATAGAGAATAACCATTTGCTGCAAAATTTTTTAAGGATTTCTCTTTGTCTGTGCAAAGAGAATTTTGAATTCTTCTGCAATTGAATTGAACTGTAATTTGGCAGAGCCGAGTCAATGTAACGTGAGTTTAATGACCCAATTACTAATCCAACGGCAATTTATAGAGTCAATTAAATGTCTAAAAATAATTACTTTGTGGCAGAGACTACATATACATCTGCAAATAAAAGTAAAAGGCTATAGAATATAAATGAAAATTAAAAAGAAATTTTAAACCAAAGACAGACTTATGAAATTTGAAATTTGAAATTTTAACTTACCGACAATTGTAGCAAATATCAGTACACCAGCAAGAAAGTCCGCCACCACAAATAAATATTCAGCATCATTTTCAGGTGTCGGTGTTTCACCGATCGTTGTCAGCGTTAATGTTGACCAATAAAAGCTATAGATATATTGACGCTGTAATGTACTATTACGTTCACCACTTAAATTGTAGACCCAATTGTCGGTACCAAAACCGAGTGCATAACTTATCGCAAAATACATACAGGCATTCCAATGTATAAGCACCAGTATGGCCAAGACCACTTTACAAATACGAAAAGCATTTGGATAACCTGTAGCTGTTTCTGTACGATCGAACCATTCCCACATGCGTGGCAAACGAAACAAACGATTTAAGCGAACAATCACAGCACAAGGTAGGAAATGTGGACCGCAAGTGCTGGGCGACCACCAGAAATAGGAGATGTCGGTAGGCAGCATGGACAGGACATCGAGGTACCAGCCTTTGTTAGTAAAATAATGGCGTCTTAATTTATAGGCATCACGTACGAGAAGACCCTGATCCAAGTAGCCTGTAATAAGAAGAAAAGAGTGAAATAAAAAAATTATAATTAATTTTCTATTTTATTATGTCCACCTTACCTTCATGCATATGAACTAGCGTATCCATTAAATATATAAAATCACATAAATAATCTAAGATATACCAAACTGGAGTGGCTCGTTGATTGATTTCCCAGAATACCGAACGACCCACCACAAAAATGATATTGTATAACACAGCTAAAGAGACTATAGCCAGCCACTGGAAATGAAAGTGAACAAAATTTAAAATATTTTTAAACAATTTTTTTATATTTTTTGAGGAAAAATCTGAAACTTACCCGATAATGTGACTGTAGCGAGGGATTTACCGATAAACGATTACACAAACGACTTGAGCCACGTATCTCACAGGCTGGACCCGAATCGGCAGGATTTGTTGTTGTGCCATCATTATTATTGGCATTTGTCGATGCAGGTGTTTTGCCGATTTTATCGTTATTTGTGGTATTAGAGAAACGTTCCAGAAACCAATCAGGTGGTTTAGAACGACTACGTTTTGTTAAGCGTTGTCTCAACGCATTCAATGTGCGGCGCAGTGTTGAGGGTTTTGAACGTTTTGTGGCATCCTGTAGAAAAATTTTTAAAAATATTGTTCTTTAGTCAATTGTCTCTTTGTGAATTAAAGTGTTAAAGTGTTTTAAATAAAAAATAATTGTTTGCTTAAAGCAATATGCGAGTTTCTTTTACTCTCACTTTTATTCAGTTTAATAAACCTTGAGGTTTTTTAAAAAAAGTTGCTTGAACGTTATATCAATAACAAAATTAATATTATTTTTTTATGCTATAACCTCCCACACACACACACACACACACACACACACACTCAGATGTAATTGTCAAAATAAACACACCCATCAGTGATGAAGGGAATACATTTTGTTGTCTATGAAATGTATATAAAAAAAGATCCCAGTAAACCATTTTGAGAGAACGTATCCTGCTTGATTAGGGGGCTAATTCGAATGAGTTTTTGACTATTTGTAATTCTTTTATTAATTCACGAGTAAAATGAATCGAAATTTCTAACGATGGCTTTCGAAAACGAACAATATTTCTATTGTAATCTTGCAAGTTTATACACATAACCAAAGAAGTATGCGAAGAAAAGTTGTTGCACAAGATAATTAATAAAAAAAAATATTGAAAATTTATTGAGGAAAAAAAACTAAAGTAAAGATCACCACCAATTAGCATGGACCTTCACCACTACGCAAAATCATATGGAGGAAGCTACAGTGGATTAACTTGGTAGATCAAACTGAGTAAAGAAACTGAAACAAAACAATGGGTGCTTTGTAGAAAGCCAATGTTTTCCCTAGAGAAGTGACGGAGAAAAAAATATATCCGGTGGGCCAATTAAAAGTTTAAATTTAAAAATACAATAAAACAAAAACTGTTTGAAATTTTGCCCATTTTACTTGTTTGTTGTGAAGTATAATTGTTCCGGTTAGAAATTAAATATTATTTCATGCATTTGGCTGCGGCGGCTGGCCAATTTTGGAGAACTTTTCGGAGTGTATAGGGTCGTATCTTGGCAATGGCATTACGAATGTTGGCTTTTAAATGCTCAATTGACTCTGGTTTGTCGGCATAACACTTGCTTTTAACGACGTCCCACAGTACATAGTCCAACGATGTCAACGATGTCTTGGCGGCCAACTGACATCACCATTTCGGCTAATTAAACGACCATCAGACGTTTGACGCAATAAATTGATTGTGGCATGCGATGTGTTTCAAGTTGCACCATCCTGTTGAAACCAAACATCGTTCAATCAATACCATGAAGAGCGGGTACAAAAAATCGGTTATCATGGTGTGTGATAGGTGTCTAAATTGACCGTAATGGTTGCGCCGTTCTCATTTTCAACGAAATATTGGTCAATGATGCCTTCGCTCCACAAGCCGCACCAAAAAATTACTCATAATGGGTGCATTGGTTCTGTAAGACCACGTTTGGGTTTTCTGAGCCACAAATTAGTCAATTTTGCTTATTAACGTACTCACCTAGATCGGAATGAGCTTCATTCGAAAATATGATTTTAAATGATGATAAATTTCTAATAAATCTTAACATTGGCCAAGCGCAAATCGATTCATTTCGTTCAGTGGAGATAATACACTGAATTTTCTGACAGAATAGAGTGGCATAAGTATTGCCAGATGCGAAATAACCGCTGGTTCAAATTTAAACCGATATATGGCCCAACCGATGTTTAGTAATTTTTGGTCTAAAGTGCAAAAAATAATTCAATTCCAAAGAATCTTAGGCAAAGCAAGCAGCCTAAGCAATAAAAAAATAAAATTAATGCCAATTGGTTGCCAGGGAAAAGTAAGGGCGAACCAATTTTAGGAGCACGTTTTCAATAAATTCAAAATCAAGGATCCACCTACAAATAGGGGAAAAATATTTACTGCAGCATGCTTAGAAGTCGCTGTCGATGGTCTTAAAACTTTAAAAGTTCTTATACTGTGTTTCTTCTATTCAAGTACTACTTTACCACACCACTTACTTGTTTTTTGCTTTTACTTGTTTATTTTCTGTCAAAAATCAATTTCATAAATTTTAAATAATTTTTTCTCGTTGTTGTACAACAATTTTTATCAATTCTTTTACAACAACACATTTAAAATTGAATGATATCGAAGTATTTTTCTATTTGAATCTCATTTTGATCACGTATGTCAAATTTAGGCTCCAGGACAAGCTATGATTGTAATTTAATTACAGAATTGTCGAGTATTTCAACTGGTGTTTATCTGTAGGCTAATGAGTTACAAATAGCCGTGTATTCAAAGGTGTCAAAAGTCTTTTCGCCATAAATAAATGTGTAAAGTAAGTGTCCATCGACATTGCATGGGCTGCTCAATAATGATATGAAGGGGCTTTATTTTAACCGCACATGAACTATGTCTGCCATATCCTGCTTATTCATCGCTTCAGGTAGACATTTATTTATAGGTGGAGAAGTGACTTTGTTGTTGGTGAGGGTTATTCAGTTTCAATTTTCGTCATGTGCCAGGTCATTCTTTTTCGTCATATATATGTTGACTCCTTTCAGTTCATAACATAAGTTTAGAGCTTAGTGCTAGTTTTTGCTGTTGCCTTTGACAGCTCGTGGTAAACTTTGTTCAATATCGAAGTTTTGTCACTCCTAAGGTTATTAATGGCTTCGGTTACTTTCCTCATACCAGATATATCCCGCCTGGCAAAGTGGGTTATGTGACTGAAAACGAATACATAATCACAGAGACACATATGCTGAAGGTAAGTATCTTTTAAGTTTCAAAATTTCCATTAACAAAATTTTTGTACTGCCGCTGAAATACTTGCTGGTTTTTCCATTTAAAGTGTGTATCCCTTTTGGCTTAATTTGTATACCCTACAACACTAAAGGTGGTGGAAGTATATTGTCATGGTGCTGGTTTTTTGTAAGATCTTTTAAAACGCTCTTGTACACACTGAATTATGTTGATTGACATATAGTCCCATAAAATCTTGTTCTTAAAGTACAGGTACAACATTCTTGAATTAATAAAATCAGATTTAAGAAACAGCTTTCTTTTAGTCTAAAAACTGATTAAATTATTACGTCAACAATTGACCGTGATTGCTTGTTCTTATAATCGTAGCCAATTCAATTCGTCTCTTAATTAATCTGTCATACAATGTTTTATAAAGGGTCCGGCATCTAACGTTTTTTTTTCAACTAGTGCTTATTTCGTGAATGGTAACACTTAGCTCATGTCTGATTTGACAGATAGTTAGTTTTATCCTTCCGCTGAATGAATATGGTTGTGTATTCGCTTGAACATCGCTGGGAATCTGGGCCTGCCATCGACTTACAGAAGATGCCGATTTTGCCAAAAATAATCATCTTTTCGGATGAAGCCCATTTTGATCTTGGCGGGTATGTAAACAAGCAAAATTGTCGCATTTGGGGCGCAGAAAACCCGCACGCATACATTGAAAAGCCGATACACCCAATACGAGTCACTGTTTGGTGCGGATTTTGGTCCAGAGGCATAATTGGCCATTTTTCTTCGAAAATGAGCAAGGAGTGGCCGTTACAGTCAATGGCGATCGTTATCGGGCCATGTTGAACAAATTTTTGTTCATAAAAACTGAAGAGGAGGATATTAGCAAGATTTGGTTTCAACAGGACGGCGTTACGTGCCACACAGCCGAAGCTACACTCGATGTTTTGCGCCATGTTTTTGAAGATAGCATTATCAGCAGCAGAGCTTATGTCGTTTGGCTACCTCGGAGCTGCGATTTGATACCGTTGGACTATTATTTGTGGGGTGGCGTCAAAGATAAGTGTTACGACAACAATCCAGAGACAATTGACGCTTTAAAGGACAATATTCGTGAATCCATTGGTGAAATACAGCTGCACACAATCGATAATGTGCTTAAAAATTGGACCGATCGTGTAGGCTACTGCATGGCCAGCCGAGGCAGCCATTTGAATGAAATTATTTTCCATTATTAACCGGAAGGATTGTACTTTCAAATAAAAAAGAAATTTGGGAAAATATTCATATTCATATTTTTTTATAGCATTTTCAAAAAAAAAGAAAAAAAAATTATTTGGCGGACTCTTTATAAAAATAGAAACCAGACAGAAGTAAGTTTTGAATTAACGTGGATGAAATTGTGTATGGTTCTTATTCAAATATTGCTTATGAAAAAATTCTACACAAAAATCAAACAGTGCCGACTGAAGTTTATAAAGAAAATTTGGTCATAATCCCATCAAACAAATTCATACAAAAAGACCTGCAAAATTATTTAGGCCACCAGCAGAGTTACAAAGGTTTATATTCAACTCCGATTACTATTATTATTATCTATGTATGTAATTTTAAAAGGCTTAAAACACATGATAATGACCCGAAACATGCTTCAAAACTTATCACAGAATAGTTGGTTAATTCAAAAGTAAAAGTTCTCGGGTAGCCAGCTGAATCTCTTGACCTAAACACTATTGGAATTTTTGTAGCATCATAGAGCGCTAGGATAAAATGGATTCTGAGACGAATAATCACACCATTTTTATTCGTGTCCTGGAGGTATGGTATACCGTTTCTAAAACTTAAATTTAGGGACTTGTTGATGCAATACTCCACAGATGTGCTGCCATCATTAAAAGTAAAGGTTACGCTACGACGACTAATTTTATTTTGAGGTTCTTTGACAGAAATACAAAAGTTGGTTTAGTTTTGACCAGACATATTTTAGACCTGTTTCATTATTTTGATAACAAAATAACTGTTGGAATCATACGTATGATAAAATCTTTTCATTTATCGGGTGGGCCATCTATCGATTTAAATTTGAACCAGCAGTTATTTCGAATCTGGCAATACTTACGCCATCCTATTTTGTTACAAAATTCAGTATATTATCTCCACTGAACGAAATGAATCGATTTACATTTGAGCAACGTTGGGATTTATTGGAAATTTATTTCCGAAACAAAGACAATTGGTCGGAAATTGGAAAAAAAAACCAAAAAGAAAAGTAAAAAATAATCGCAAAAATCGTCTTTTCGAATAAAGCACATTTTCATCTTGATGGGTACATTAATAAGCAAAGTTGCCGTATTTGGGGCTCAGAAAACCACAAACGTGGTCTTACAGAAGTCAATGCACCCATTACTTGTGATTGTTTGGTGCGGCTTGTAGAGCGGAAGCATCATGGACCGTATTTCTTTGAAAATGAGAACGGCGCAACCATTACGATAAATGGAAACACCTATCGCTCTATGATAACCGATCTTTTGTACCCGCTTTTCATCGTATTGATGTTAACGATGTTTGGTTTCAACAGGATGGTACAACTTACCACACATGTCCTGCCACAATCGATTTATTGCGTCAATCGCTTGATGGCCGTTTAATTAGCCGAAATGATAATGTCAGTTGGCCGCCAAAAGGCTGCGGTTTGACACCGTTGGACTATTCTCTATGGGTCGCCGTTAAATACTAGTATTATGCCGACAAACTAGAGATGATTGAGCATTTAAAGGCCAACATTCGTGGTGTCATTGCCGAGATACTACCACATACACTCGAAAAAGTTCTCGGAAAATGGTGCGATCGAGTGGGGTATGAATGAAATAATATTTCATTTCTATTCAGCACAAATGTACTTCAAAATTTTTTAATTGCATTTTTAAATTTAAACTGTTAAATAGCCCAACAAATATAATTTTGTGAATAGATTGCTAAGATAAAAACAGAAAAATTTTTCGTCCAAGATTTTTCCAAGCAATATATTGGCCAAAAAGTCAATGTGTAACATCAGTTGCTTTAGTTATGGCCACCAGTGTATAAACAAATTTTTTTGTTAACTGAGTTCTTTGTTAAGGTTTTGCTTTGGAAAGATACAATAAAAGGCTTCGGTGTTCCAAGTATTTATACTGAAGTGTAGTTTCTAAACTAGTCTCCTATGGTAGTTTCAGCAATAACTCCTAAACTTGCTCTTAGTAGTAATAACTTCGAATAGTTAATAAACTAACTTAGTCTGTATAATGCATGGAGCAGTAACATAAAGTAGTTTTGATTACACTTTTGTAATGCATGGATAGGTTATACGGCCCTCACATAGGGCATAGTACTATTAAAAGGAAAAAGTTTTTTTCATACATGTGAGTTAGGTTTGGACTAGTCCTAGTCCTTTGTGGAGTACACTTTAGACGAATGGGGGGTAGCCGCATTTTTTTTTATTTAATAAAAACCATTGTGAAAAAAATTATTAGATGTGTTCAATCAAAACAGTACTGCTGCCATTTTTGTTTATAGGGACGTCAGTCGTTTTTTTTTTTCAAATATGTTTTTTAAGTTAAATTTTCTTTGTATAGGGTGTACCTCTCCCCTTGATTATATCCGCCCTACATTTTTTCCAATAAATCAGCTTTATACGAAAGTTGTATGACTCTGGCTGATATAGTTAATTGGGTGTTTGTGGGGGTACCTCTCCCCCCGACCCTATCGAAAATAAATGAAAATCTGTTCAGCCGTTTAGACGTCTATAGACTTCAAACACACATTGATTTTTAGATCTAAAGATATATATTTTGTATATATGGGAGTTACTGTAAAAGAACTAATTTATATACAAACGTAATTAAAACAATTATTAGATGCTAAAATGCGGCTGATTGTGTCAGCCGCTAAATACACTAGTTATTTATTAAAGCAATATAAAATATTACCCTGAATTATGGTCCATGCTAGCTACTATGTCATAGGGTTGGTCTTATTAACTATAAATCGTAAACATTATTTTGTGAATGTAATTATTCCAAAAATTATATATTAGTGTAGGTCGTCATTTAGTGTGGTTCGACCGGCAAGAACACTTTTGCTTTGTTTTATCTGGTTTTCATACGAAGCTACACACATTCTCGCTCATGATAATGGCAATCATCTGAAATTGTTTGAAATATGAAATTGTATATGGAATGTTACCGACAAGTGAGAGTGCGAGTGCGAATACGAATATATTGTTAATAAAAGTGTCGTTGACATATTATGCCATCTTATGATTATTATTTTTCAATTTCTTTTTTTCTTCTTGTTTTTCTTTATTCTATATTTTCTTTTTTCTTATATATTTTTTATGACACCAGCAGGCATTAATCCATTAATAATGACATTTAATAATTTGTGCATGTAATTCTTTTTCTACTTCTATGTTCTGCGAGAGTCGAAAATCTACACGTATATTTTTTCCTTTAAAATTTAATTAAGGAATATCTAGACACATAGACAAAGTCGTCAAATTCAATTTTTTTTTTGGGTTCTATTTTCTTTTTTTCTTGTTTTCAAAGTTATGTTGATTTTAACTTGTTGAGCTGTTGAGTAGTTAAGAAAATATTTTTGAACTTAAACAGCAGATGGTATAAGAAAGGAATACAATATTGAAACTTTAATGGCATTGAAATTTTAAATCATAGCCGCTTTTTAACTGCAACCACTTTTTAAACCGCTTTTTAACTGCAACATGCTTTTGGTGTTGGTAGACACTTCTCTAGATAATTGAGAGAATGTACTAAGAGAGAGTTATTGGGTGGGTAAAATTATATAGAAAAAAAATTTTAAGTCATATAGCAAAAATAAAATCTTGCGAAAATTCTAAGAAACTTTCGGAAGAAACCATAGGTCTAAAATAAAATCCTATCCTGCGCAAATCGATCTAAAGTTTAAAAAAACTATCACATCATTAAAAAATACAAAATTATCTTAAGATATTAAATGTTTCTTTCGAATATAATATTTAAAACAGAGTTGGCAAAAACTCGGGTTTTTTAACCCAATCCACCGGGTTTTATTGGGTTTTTTGATGGGTTTTTTTGAGTTTTATAACTACTTCGTAATTTTGTCCAATTAGACAATAATTTTTGTTTGTTAGTACAATTACGTTATTTTAGTATTTATAATGCAATTTTGAACTTTTTTGGTGGAATCAAGAAGGTATTGTGTACTATGAGCTGTCAAAACTCGGTGACCGGATCTGCAATTATTTCATTTCAATCGTGCTTTATGTGAAAAACGACCAGAATATAAAGGCAGACATTCTTTACTTGATAATTGCCGCACTTGCCGTATTATTGTCCCTTCTGACTATTGGCTGTTTCGACAAATGTTATGTTTATACAAAACTTTGTTATACAATATGTTTGGCAGGTCACAGAATCACTTCTTTTAATGAAATAAAAAATCGGCTTCAGATTTGTTAGACGGGATTCAGAAATTATGTCAGAGTTGTTCATAAATTTTTATTTCGATAAATTTGTTAATTAGCTATCTTTTTCGACTCAAACAAACTCGGCTGGCTTTAATTCTTGAACGATTTGAACTGTATAAGCATGAAATGAAGATTTTTATGCAAAATGTTGCGCAAAGATCATTTGGTGATGTCCGATTGATGTTGTACAGCGGTTATATTTGCATCACTACGGCCACTATGAACATATTGTTTTGATCTATTGTCAGCAACAGAACCGAGTACCTCGAATATAGCGATTAAATTGCACACAGCGGTCTCAGAAGTAGCCTGATTTCGAGGAAAAGCTGCACGAATTTTACGAAGTGATACAGAAAAGTTTTCACCATTTTGATAATAAATTTTCACAATTGCCAATCTTTGTTCAAGAGTGTAGCCTTCCATAGTTAAAATTTCCCAATCTTTTACTAAATAAGTGTCAAAGGTTGACAGCTCAATTCTGGTCATTTCAACATTTGACAGGCAATTTACTTCCTAACCTCAAGTTTGTCCACCTTGTACATTAATAAATGAGTGAGTAAATTGTATAGTTATAAAAATTTTGTCTCAAGTGATATGTGAATTAGGTGTTCAAAAAGTGAAGAATGCCCGATCTTATAAGGACATTGGAACAGAATTAAATTTGCCCAAGTCTACTGTGCAGTATTAATTCAAATCTTATAAGGAAAACAATTCATTAGACAAGAAGTATAAAAATTGTGGAAAAATTTTCCAATATCACGCAACGTGATATAGTATATTTATGATTAAATTCGATTTGGTTTGCGAATCAGTAAATATCATATGTCAAATTTCATATGACGAAAATTCAAAATATATCGGTTAAAGATAAAAGTAAAATTGCACACAAATTATACAAAAATCTAATTACACACTAGCTACTCACAGAATGAAAATTATAGACATTATGTGTAATTACAGATAAGGTGGCAACATTGATGATTTCGTTCGCTTCCTAAGCGAGAGACGACACTTTTTTGTTTCTCTATCTCTACTTATTGTGTATTATGAATCGAATATTGTTTATAAAATTTACTATAAATTTTTTTGTTATGCAATTGGGGGATTCATAAAGTGTCATAAAATCGTAATTCTTATAATAAAAGCACGAAAAAATAAGACTGTTGTGAATAAACCTTTATAATATGCTGGTGCTATTTTGAATTTATATGTAAAACTAGCAGGGTGCGAATACAAATTGCGGATAACACTTACAAATAGCAATACGTTCTCCACACATAACGTAAAAATATTGATATTTTTCCAAAATTTTTTAAATTTTATTTGTTTTTAAAATACGACAGTACAAAAAATAAGTCATTGAAAGTTTTATTATTTTAAATCACTGTTTGTTTGCAAAAAATAAAAAAAATTTTAAACCATTTTAAAATTATGACAATATGACACGATAGCACACTTTGTGAATACCCCAAATATTTTTATAAAACACCACTTCCTTAAGTAATAAACATTATTTTTTTATGTTTTAAAAATAAAAACAGTACTACAAAATGGATCTGAGTTAAAAAAATTGGCAAATGATACTATTTTCTGATAGTAGCTATCAAGGCGAATTCAATAAGGTGGCCCTAATTTACTACGTAAGTAACAGCTGATACATTCGCGTATGTCAAAGAACACAAATATTCTGTAATTTGTTGACAACAAATATTTTTGATGCTACAGATTTTTGCTTACTATAGTGTTGCATTATATTGACACACCGAAATTTTGTTTTACATTGCTATATTCATTTAAATTCGCCTTGGTAGGCATCGAGTACAATAGGAATATATTTTTGAAAATTTCTAAACACCCTCAAGAACATGAGATATGGGTAATATATTGGTAACTTAGCTAAATATTAACCAATTTTTCATAAGTTTTTACAATAAGGCTTAATAGCTCCGTTATACTCGTTTTATTAATAACTAAACATAGTTTCTTAATTAAGGCATAATCATACGGTTCCTATATAAATTAGTGCGTAGAAACGCATTTAAACTTGAAACACTAAAACAAAAATTTAATGAAAAGTGTGTTTGCTTAAGAAATACACACAGATATCTCAAGTTTTCTTAAATAATAAATACATATGCATAAAAAAAGAAGCAGAATTTTTAAATTATATACAGTGGAGGATAAAATATGGACACATCAAAAGTTTCTTAAATTAATATTTTTAAATTTTTATTTATCATTTTTTATGTAATACTTGTAACGATAATTTTTTAATGATATACGATGGAGGATAAAATAATAGGGACGGATCACAGTTTTCTTAAATTAAAATTTTTTTAAATTTTTTGTATCATTACAAAAATTACATAAAGAATGATAGATAAAAATTTAAGAACATTTCGATGTGTCCCTATTATTTCATCCATCACCGTATATCATTTAAAAATTCTGTTTTCTTCTTTTCAAATCTGCTGTGAAACTTAAAATCGGTTAATCGACTAAGTTATCAGCTTAAAAACGCATGAAGGTACGAAACACCGCTCAAATTTTGAGGGTGTTGCGCCAATTTTAAAACAGATTCTTGTTGTACTCGATAGTGGCTATCAGAAAAATACTACCACCTTCCAGGTTTATTGTTGTTGTAGCACCGTGCAATTAAAAATAATACAAATGTAATTACCATTTCATTGTGACCGGTGATAGCTGCAATATCAATGGCCTGTACCATGTTGCTGATAAGGATAACGTTTCTTAAAATATAAATATTTTTTTGTTTTTCTTTTATTTTTATGATTTTAAAACACTTTTAAGTTATTTCATTTGTTTCATTAACTATTCACTTGCCTCAGTTTAATTAGCAATTGTATTTATTTTATTAATACAGAATATTTCTTTCTGATAATTAAGAGTATAAAACATTTAATAAAATAACATTTTTAAAATTTGTTTAAATATTAAATTTCACATATTAAAACGAGGCAACGCAAAACATACGCTTTATGTCAAGTAGCAAACTTTACTGAATATTTTTATCATAAAATCTACGGTTTTTTTCGCACATAAAAATGCATATTTTGTTTTCAGTTCTTAAGCGTTTCTAAAAGAATAAAATTAAAAAAATACACTTTTTCAATAATACTTTTTCTTGTGTTTGTTTTCTTTTTTACTGAAAATTTTGAAACTTTTTTTATTGTAAACAATTTAAAACATTTGTAATCAACACGCATTTTTTTTTTAAAGAGGTGACCAACTTAATGAAATTCTAATGAAATTTATTCGTTAAACAAAATTAATTAAAATTCCATTAATGTTTTGTTTGTTGTTATTTTATTGTTGTTGTTGTTGTTACTGTAATAAAATTATTTTATAGGCAATTATTTATTGTGGTTGTTATTTTTTCTGTATATGATTTTTTTTCATATTTTCATTGCATTGACATTAAGCCATGTTTATACCCTATAACGATGTTAAGAGTTAAGATGTAGTGAGTTGTGAAAGTCTAAATTATTATTATTATACTGATTGATGCAGCATAAATTTTCGAGATGCATGAGCAACGTGGCCAATTTATGCCGGAAACTAAAGTACTGTTAAGACACCGTTGGTTATAGCAACTATACAGATTTCTATTTAAAAAAATTCAACAAAATTATCAATTTCTAGGTTAGACATACACAAGTGCCAAATCTGGCTCTACCACTGCTTTAAATTTAATGGGTATCAGTAAATATTTGAGTTGAGCTGACGTAATATATTTGATAAAAAATATATTAAAAAATCAATCATTTCTTGAGTAGGCACAGAAGTTAAATTAAAGACACTGCTCGTCATCAGGATAGCACCCCCCTTTTACTGACGGTTAATGTTAAGTATTATCTGAACCAATTGGGATATGACTTTACAATATCTATGTAGAAGACTCGTATCAATTATCTTTAAAATGAAATAACAATGACTGCTGTACCATTCAAGATAGTATTTGAATTCATCAACATTATGTATGGGATCTCTCCCACAAGAAATAAAAACGCAATAGAAGATAGTGGGCACGCTGTGATAGTGTGGGAAGCAATATCATACTATGGCGCCTACGAGTAGTATAATGGAGTTTGGAAAGCGACTTTTCCTTACTTTCAAAACTTATTTGGAAATCTACTCCGATCCGTAAATCATGGATTCAGAGCCAAAAAGCTGACGCCCCTGAATGGCCACCTTACTTGCCCGACCTTAATATAATCAAGAACGCCTGGAGATGGGTGGTGAGGAAAGTGTACGAGTCCGGAAAAGAATACAACACAAAATGGAATTAATGGAATTGATTTCAACACACTTGGTCCACTATTTCGTTGAATTATATTGAAAAACTTTACAATTCAATTTTCAATCGAACTTTCGAGTTTATTTCAAACAAAGACGGTACCACGGATTACTAATTATCCTTAACACTGTTTAAAATATAGTATTTAAGTATTAAAACGCTATAGTTGCTAGTTGCTTAAAATACTAATTTAAATGAAATTATAGCGAATAGCGCAATCCTGATGACCAATTTTTTTAATACGTTTTTAATATAGTTTTTCTAGAAAAAATTATTTAAAATACTATCTCAAATGGTATAGCAGAAATTGCTGTTTTATTTTATAGAGAATTGATACGAGTCTACTACATAGAAATTTTAAGGCTATAACTCAATTGGTTCAGATGATATTTAACATTAATCGTCAGTAAAATGGGGACGCTATCCTGATGACGTGCAAGATGTACAAAAATTTAATTTCATTAGATTTCTGCTAAACAATGGGCTTTTACAAGTTCTCACAATTCATATGAGATTAGAAAAAAAGTTCGGCATATAAACTTTTTCAAACATTTTGGTAACAAAAAAAAAAAAAAAATCTATTTCATAGCGCAACATATAGTCGTGTTTGTCCAAATATAATTTTCTTAATAGTTTGTATATCATTTTATTAAAATTTTTTACGTTTCACCAAATATCGTTGTAAAAAAAACATATTTTTTAAATTGTTTGCCGCTTATTTTATTTGTGTGACCGAATATAAAAATTTGTTGCATGTTCTTCCACTCATATTCCATACACAGTGAATGGAATTCTTTTGGCTGCATAAAAAATGTGTTACACGTCTCGTTTTTGGCACAGATTTTTATTTTTTTCAAGTTTTTCTGGGCTGCTTTTCAAATGTATCTGTTGGCCCATATCTCATTTTTAGGTTAAAAAAGTGTTTTACTTGCTTTGTTATTTTTCTGTTTTCACACTGCTCGCCACTTTAATAGAACGCCATCTGTAGTTTCCAAAAATCGTCTTCTATCTCAAAAATGATAAACGCAGTAAGGCTATCATATCATATGTCGTCTTTCATAATTTATTTACTTCTTCTTTCTAGGAAAAAATTATTACAAAAATACTATATGGACTTTAAAATATGATTTTTTTTTTGCTTACAAATAACACTAAAAAAATGCGCCACTTGAATAGATAAAATTTAGTTATCTGTCACGTATTTTTTCATTAAAGTTAACAAGTTAGCTAAATAGGATTCTTTTTTGATAATAACTAGAGTAACCATTCTTGCGTTGCTGGGAGCCTTTGTGTTGTATATAGGGAGATCGATTATTCGACTTTTTTCAAAATACGGTTTTCGAGTAATTCGAAAAGTAGCATTTTATAAAAAACAGGTTTTCGGTTAAAAATAATTCAAATAACCGGTCAATTAGCCGGTTCTTTAATTTAAATAAAATTCTTCCTAACTCTTGAAGCGCAGAGTTGGACCACATCGTTTTAAAAATAAGCAGAAGCTGACTGAGGGCTTGAAATTAAAGTGATAATCAATACTAACAATAATTCTAACAAATTTCATAAAAGCTACGCCAAAACGGTGTGCGGAGGCCATAAAAAACAAAGTTTATTACACAAAGTACTGGAAAATGCTTAAGTTTCGAACAGCTACTCAAGAAGCTAATTTCGTTTTTGTTGTATTACTTGGTAGAGAATGGAGTTTAAGGTTTGTTATTATAGTTATAATTTAGGTGCCTAAGATAACAAAAATTAAATGTTTTACTTTAAATAAATCTAATAGTGATATACGAGTCCTAAATTGCCTCGACAAGAAAATTTGCTCAGATTACGAGGAGCACTGTACATAAATTTATGCACCACGTATTTAATAGTGTGTGTGTGTCACTGTGGTATGTTGAGTAAGAACTCGTCGGTTCAATCCCTGGTCACACCATCTGACAATTTTCAACAGCGATATCGTCTCAAAACATTACTAGCGATTGGTTATGTGTATTTACACTGTGAAAAACTTCACTAACTAATATATCTGCCGTTCGGAACCGGCGTTTGTGGGATTGTGGGCTTTCAATGAGTCTAGATGATTATTCTCCATATATAAAAATCCATATTTATTTACGGAAGATAAAAAAAGATTATTTTTACTCAAGAGTGCATATCTTTTACGATCTAACTTGGTTTTCACGCTCTTTGTGAGACGTTCAATAAATTTATACAAACAGTTAAACGATGGAAAATATACAAACGTATAGAAATTATACATATTTAAATTAACCGGTTATTCGTGTTAAATTAACCGGTTTATTCGGTGTTTGAAAAATGAAGATTTTGAAAAAAACCGTATTCGACGAAACCAAAAAAAAAAAAAAACGGTTTAAACCGGTCGAATAATAACCGTTCGATCTCCCTAGTAGCTATTAAAACTTTTCTATATGTATACAACTTTTTTTAAACGTCTAAAAAAATAGTTTGATTAAATTATATTTTCATAACGACATTAACCATGTACGAAATTTCTATTGCAATTAAAAGTTTTAATTATTACACTGCCATCAATTATTGCCAATTAATTACACTGCATTTTACAAGGCAATCAATTAAAAAAAAAATCCCATTTTTTTCTTGATGCCAACACAGGCAGTTATTATTGAGTTGCTTAAACTGTGCGGTCGGTCGGTGTCTTTAAATGCATAACAAATTGCATATGGAAGTTATTTGGAAGTTTTCACGCATGCGTGTTAATATCTACACTTTCCATTTTTGTTATTTTCCAAAACTCTTGTTAAAAGAATAGTTTATTTTAAGCGATTACTATAACGTTTAATTAATTGCGAATGTATTCTTTTTTGGTTATGTTTAGGTCACATTTGATTTTGTTTTTAATTAAATAATAATAAAATATTTTGTTTACATTTATTCTGTTTATTTAATTTTGTTTTAATTTTATTTTTTATAAAAAATAGATTTTCGTTAATTTGTTACGTTTATTGTTACGCGTTTATTTTCATACTAAATTGTTATCAACTGTCATTTTTGGTATGACAGCTAATTTTGTTTTTATCGTTTTATCGTTTAGTACAAAAAAAAAAAAAAACAAAAAAAAATTATAAAATTTAAACGCGTTTCGCACAATGTTACTGACCAATGTTGGTTAAACAAAAATATTTTTTTTCCTTTACTTATTACTTGTCTTTCTTTAAAATCAATTGTATTTGATGTTCGTACTGATAAACGATGTATTCAAATGTTGTGAGCAAACTATTTTGAAAATCTGTCATTATTTGCTGTTTTCCCAGGAGATTGTAGAGGAATATTTTCACTTTTTTTACGGATATGAAGTCATCTTTAGAGATAATTTATATTATTACTCGTAAATTCATTTTTAGTTGGAAAACGTTTAACAATATAAAGGGTACGCCAAATAATTTTTTTTTAAAGCAGGGCGCAATACATCGAGTGTAGCTTCGGCTGTGTGGCTCGTAGCGCCGTCCTGTTGAAACCTAATGTTGCTAATATCCTCCTCTTCAATTTTTGTGAACTAAAATTCGTTCAACATGGCCCGATAATGATCGCCATTGACTGTATCGGCAATTCCTTGCTCATTTTCGAAGAAAAATGGCCAATTATGCCTCTGGACCAAAATCCGCATCAAACAGTGACACGTCTTGGGTGTACCGGCTTTTCAATGTATGCGTGCGGGTTTTCTGTGCCCCAAATGCGACAATTTTGCTTGTTTACATACCCGCCAAGATCAAAAAGAGCTTCATCTGAAAAGATGATTTTTTTTTGGCAAAATCGGCATCTTCTGTAAGTCGATCGCAGGCCCACTTAGCGAAGCGTAAAACCATATTCGTTCGGAGAAAGGATAAAACTAATTGTCTGTCAAATCAGACATGAGCTAAGTGTTACCATTCACGAAATAAGTACTAGTTGAAAAAAAAAACGTTAGATGGCGGACCCGTTATATATACATATATATGTATGTATGTATGTATTTATGTATGTTTTTATATATGTGTGTATGCATGTAATTATTTCTTAAATATCGATTATGAATACATGGCGTTAAAAATTTAAATATTAACTGGTTGCAGGTCTATGAGTGATTGGCTCATATTAGGTTTGTACTGATGTTTGCAACATCTAAAAATAATACTTCAAACGTTGACTTTAAGTTTCGTTGTGATCATATTAGCACAAGTGAAGTCAAACATTCAGAGCTCCCAAAAGTTGTTGTCACGCATAAAATAGTCATTAAAATCCGTGAAATGATATTCGACGATCTGATAATGAAACCACGTGAGATATGTAGCTGAAGCTATAACATTTTTCGAGCCATGACATGAATCAAAAATTGGATATAAAAAAGCTGGTTGTGCAATAAGCACAACTACAAATATTTTGCCCAAACTAATAGGTCTTAAGAGTAGGCAGATCGAATATTTGACTTTTTTCAAAAACCGGTTTTCGGTTCTTTTATTTTATTTAAATATTTAAATTGTTCTTAATTCTTAAAGCGCAGACCTGGCCCATGTCATTTTAAAAGTAAGCGGAAACTGATGTAGAGCTTAAAATTAAAGTGGCAATCAATACTAACAATAATTCTAACAAAACTTATAAAAACTATGCCAAAACGGTATGCGGAGGCCATAAGAAACAGAGTTTATTACACAAAGTACTGAAAATTGCTTAAGTTTCGAACAGCTACTCAAGAAGCTAATTTCGTTTTTGTTGTATTACTTGGTAGAGAATGGAGTTCAAAGTTTGTTATTGTAGTTATAATTTAGGTGCTTAAGATAACAAAAATTAATTGTTCTACTTTAAATAAATCTGTTTAATAGTAATATACTAGTCCTTAATTGCCTCGACAATAAAATTTGCTTCGATTTCGAGCAGCACTGTATGTAAATTTATGCACCACGTATTTAGTAGTATGTGTGACTCTGTGGTATGTTGGGTAAGAACTCACCATCCAACCAAGAAGTCGTCGGTTCAATTCCAGGCCACACCATCTGACAATTTTCAACAGCGTTATCACTAGCGACTTGTTATGCGTATTTACGCTGTGAAAAACTTCACTAATTAATATATCTGCCGTTCGGAACCTGCGTTTGTGGGTTTGAGGGCTTTCAATGAGTCTAGTTGATTATTCTCCATATATAAGAATCAATATTTATTTACAGATTATGAGAAAAGGTTATTATTGCTCAAGGGTGGATATCTTTTTGGATCTACCTTGGTTTTCACGTTCTTTGTGAGACATTCAAAGTTGTTATATATACAAAATGAATTAAATTTTTACAAATAGTTTAACGATGAGCATATTTTCAATACAAAAATATACAAACGTTTAAAAAATTATACTTATTTAAATTAACCGGTTATTAGTGTTAAACCAACCGGTTTATTCGGTGTTCGAAAAATGAAGTTTTTGAAAGAACCGTATTCGACAAAACCGAAAAACCGTTTAAAACCGGTCCTATAATAACCGTCCAATCTCCCTACTTACAAGCAATAGGTAAAAATTTCCTCTGAAATAAGATTGTTTTGTAGTTTAACAAATAGTCGGGCTAGACCTACTACAACTTTTTATATACATATTATATTCAATAAAATATTTAGCTCTCTAGCCTTTAGCAAATTAATTACCAATTAAATTATTGGTTAACATGGTGTTAAAAATTTTAATATTTTTATTTATATTTAATTAATGCTTACATACTTGAATATGTTAAAAATAAAAAAATAAAAAATCCAACTTACAGCCCACACGTTATGTCTTTACGCAATATTTATAAGTATCTTAACAGGGTACAGACATTTCTGTATTTTTGCCGTCTCAATGGCAAAAAATGATCATTTAATGCTATGTTCGCGCGAGACTTCAGATTTTTCGGTCTGTTTGAATTACTTATTTGAATACGCCCGTTCGCACGGCCCTATTTTAACTTTTGGTAAATGAAATCAATGCTTTTGTGCTTGACAGCATACTTTAAGAGCTAAAAAGTGTGCCAAACTTATATGATATAAATTTTATAAAAAATTAGAGATGACAATGATTTTGAAGTAATACACAGGTTAATAGAAATAGAGTTACTTACAATATGGGTGAATCTCTCTCAAGATTTTGTATGCAAATTTATGTAATTAAGCTCATAATAGTGATGGCGTGGTGTAGTTGTTAGAGCACACTGCAATCCCTGCAAGACAAGGATCCCAGCAGATGAAATGACAAAAAAAAAAAAATTAATTGTGGTTTCGAGTATTTAATAAAGAGGATTTCATTTCTCTTCAGACAGCTCCATCTAAAAAAAAGAAAAGGAAGGTTAGGGGGTAACCTTTCAGCTTACTTCAAGCGATGACAAACATCAGACGAATGATGAAGAAAAAAACGGCACCTACTGGGAAAAAATTACAATGCTAAGCGAAGATCACCACCACCATTTAGCACGGATCTTCACCACTACACGATCATATGGAGCGAAGTTGCAGAGGATTAATCATCTATTTAGCTACTTAATATAATGAATGGGAGAGCGAATGACGAAGAAACGTTGTCGCACGAACGTAGCATAACTTGGCTCATATAACTTGTGAGCTTAAGTTTATGCTGTACATGCATTATTCATTTGACATAATCGAACTAAGATTTCTCGACACATGTGCTTCGATACCATATAGTGACAAAAAGTCGAGAAAACTTTATATATAATTTAGTATTCGAGGACTCTTATGAATCATAGCGTTTTTATATTTTGGAAAATTAGTGATAAAAAATTTAGTTTGAGAACTGAGTTATGCAAAAAAAAAAAAGAATTATTTTATACTTAGTGGGTATTACACAAAGCACGCCGAATAATAAAATGTGTGAATTACTTTAAAGTTAAAATATATTTGAAGGTATACAGAACAAAGGCTCTTATCAACTCGGGAAGAGCTACTCTAGTTGAGGACAATATTATACTTATTTTAAATTAATTATCTTTTTCTTGAGAATAACCTTAACCTTAATTGGTTTAAAACCGCTTCACATCCATGTCATGAAGGAGGTAGCATGTTCGGCGACAACATAATAAGGCCTCAGTTCGAAGTAAGTTTGATCTAAGCTGGTATACCGATGGCTCAAAAATGAACGATTGTGTCGGTGCAGGTATGTGCCGTTGTGGTATGGTAGGTAAGATGCCCGCCCACCAACAAAGAGGTCCTTGTTTCAATACCAAAACAGACCATCAGATAATTTTCAAATGCGGTACCACCACATAGCACTGCTACCGACTGCTTATAGGTATCTACGCTATGAAAAACTTCTCTAACTAATGCATATGACGTTCGGAGCCGTCGTTAAATTGTAGGTCCCTTTCAATGAGTCTACAAATAGAATCGGGTGCAGCTCATCGTTTCAGAGAAGTCGCTCTTGTTCCACTTGGGATGTTGCGGGAATTATGTATGTATGTATGTGTCGGTGCTGGTGTTCATGGATCCAACCGAGACTTGTAGATCCCACTGGGAAGATCGGTAAGTGTCTTCCTTCATGGCATTCGCTATATATGCGGGGATCAATAATAAAACCATTAATATATTCTCTGACATCCAAGCTGCCTTAAAGACACTTGGCTCGAATCGTATGACAGCTATACTGTTCAAATATTACTACGATACATTGCAAATGCTTTCGCTTGGTAATAAGGTCCAGTTGTTTTGGGTACCTGGACACAGTGGAATAGATGATAATGAAATAGCGGATGCATTGGCCAGAAAGAGTTGCATGCTATCAGATGGAAACTGGCTGTGCAGCATCACTTACTACCATCCTCAAGGCAGCAGATCAGTTGAATCAACTGGAAGCGGCACAATAGATGCCATGGATCGGAGTGTACAGCAATTGTACTTGGTCGATATGATGATGTTTTGAGAACCGTCCTTATTTTTTTGGCACACTCTTTACGTTGTTTTATTGAAAATTGTAATTAAAAAAATGTTTAAAAAATTAAAAACAACATAAAATATGTATTGTAATGATTTAATAAATAATAAATAAAATAAAAAATAAAAAATAAAAACCAATCTAGACATGTTTTTTACTTTAATTTTTACTGGAGTCAGAAAATTATATTTTTCAAGTAAATTGCGTAAAAAGTCTAATCTAAGCCTAAAGCTTAATAAAATATTTATATATATTAAAACGATTATGAGTACAGTAAAGTTTTTATAAATTGAATCACTGTAATGGATTCAATTCTTTTTACAAAGGATTTTACACCACTACTGGTTATGCGCTTATGTCAGGGCTGGTAACCCACTGGGTAATCCAATAAGACTCGGCTGGGTATTATATTTAAAAATGCTCGAGAGATTTTTTTAACTTAATGTAGTTCGTAACTTATTTACAAGATATATAAGTATAATTTAAGTATTGGGAGTACAAATTAATCCTGTTCTTTTTATTCAGTTCAAAAGAGATGATGAATAAGCAAAATTATCAAAATCAAAATGTATGAAATCACTGCGTACATCGTTTGCCACCTCTGAGCCAATTTTCGAATCCCATTTCAGAAAAACTTCTCGTTCGACTTTGAAGCCGATTTTATATTTCTTGAAGTGAAGTGATTCGGTAATAGGCTGAAAAATAGTGTATTCGTCAAACAGCCAATGGTCAGAAAAACGAATGTGCGGAGAATACGGTGGCATTTGAACATTTGTGACAATCGTTTGGCAACGTTTGCTACATGAGCGTTGTCATGAAAAATGATAACTTAATCATGTTTGTTTTTTTATTCCTGTCGTTTTTCTCATAGTGCGCAGTTCAAACGAATTTATTGCAGTCTGCTTTAGCAGCGCACGAGTGCAAAGTTGCATTATAAATAGTAAAACAACGTAATTACACTAACGAATAAAAAAAATTAACTAATTGAACGAAATTAGGAAGCAATTATAAGATTCAATAAAACCCAAAAACACACCATAAAAAACCCGATGGGTTGTTTTATGTTTTAAGCCAGGGTTGGTGCCAGCACTGGCTGATGTTGATTTCATTTTAAAAGTTAGCGTTTATTGTATTGAAGTTTTACTGTATTTTGAAACTGTTTTTTTATAAATAAGGAAACTTTATAGATTTTGTTAAACCTTTATTTGAACCTTAAGGTAGGATCACACGATTATCGTAATGCACCAATAATTAGTGTTTCTTATATGTCAATCGTGTGATTATACAATTTATTGGCTCATACGGCAACTGACAATATTATTGTGCTTTTTTATCCCAATCAAATGAAAACCTGGTTCGATAATCGTGTGAAGGCCAAAATATACACCAAAATTTATTGTATTCTTCTGTAGCAATTGAAGAAGACAATAATCTGATTTTTATTTTTTAATTGATTTTTTCTGAAAACACGTGTTTATACGGTATTTATAATTGTCATCCCTTAAAATATGAATTTTATTAATTATTTATATGTAAATTGTGTCACAAACTTCCACCATTTCCTTTTTTTCATTACTTTTATTTTTTTATCAAGTGGGCACCTGATAATTAAAGCCGATGGAATTATTATTTTGATTTTATTTTTTACTTTAGAGAATTAAATATAATTTGTAATTACATTCCAATTTAAATAAATAAATATTTTAGTGAATTAATTTTTTTTTAATTTATTGAAATTCCTTCTTGTGAGCTAATCCCTGAACCACACACTTCTTCTTTTTGTTTATTCATTTGTCACTAAATGACCTCAATATACGTAAATAAAGAGGACGCTATTTTTTTTAAAGAACGAACCATCTTGAACACAAAGAAAAAAAAATTTAATTTACCATAACAGCTGATTTATAGAGTTGCCGTAAACTAGAACGATCGTGTGACAGCATTGGGACAATTATTGTCAATACATCGTTTCGCGCCATCTTGTGATAATAAATTTTGTATAAAATAAGACAACCGTGTGAATATATAATATTTAATTGTGACAATTTTATTATTGTGCGCTAAGTTGTCACAATAAAACTTGTATCACATTGGTGTTATTGAGTCAATCGTGTGATCCCAGCTTTAGAAAATATTATAAAAACTCATATTAAAGCTATCCCTAATCCAACGCGTTTTGTCAAGGATGGCTAATAAAGTGGCTGTAAGTGTTAAATTATTTCTCATAAACATGGAAACTAAAAACACTAGAAGAACTACCAGTTAAAAGCCACAAAAATCAGCGTTGACACTAGCATAACCACAACTTCCAGAGAACAAGTATAAAAACCATTAAAAATAAAGTTAAAAAAACCTTTTAAAAGTTTTTATGAAAAAGGAGAAAAACGACTCCGACAATAAATCCACTTAAACTGGTCATCACGTAAATATTATTATTTTTTTTGTCACTTGCGTTAGATGAAAGCCATTGACTATATACCAGTATGAATGAATAAATGAATGAATGAATGAAATTTACAAATTTATTGCTGCCAATTTGTTAAAATTGATGATAAAACGAACGTTATAACAGTACAAATGTACAGAGACATTAATATTGTCATTTCAAGTATTAATGATTATGATTGTGAGTGTTTGGCACTGCTAAATAAAAAATGTGAATATAATATAATGACACTTCTTTATTATAGAACTAAAGATGTGCGATATACAGTTAAGGAAAAAAGTCTACATACACTCTACGATTTTGAAGTTTTAGAGAATTAGTGGCGAAATTTGAAAAAGCTGTAATAACAATATTTAAGCTATTTATACTTCAGATTATCTGCAGAAAAAAAAAAATAATATGAAAAAAATATAACTCAGAAGTCAGCAGAACAAAATTGATAGTTTTTAGTTGTTTAAAAACAATTTGGTAGTTGGGTTGGTTTGTTGCAATTTTCTTATATTTTTGGTAAGTTTTTGCTCTCAGAAACACCAATATAATTTGGAAAAAATTAGAGACCGTCAACCCTGCCTTTGCACATATATCACTTTAAACAATTAAAACTTAAATGCTAATCTCAGCCGTCATATGCAACTCTAAATCATAACGAAATTGCCTACAGCCATGCTCTATTACAGCCATGCTCTTTCGTTAGCTTTATGTTTTTATGTTAGAATACCTTTTGTTTTTCGTCACACTCGTAATAAACGTACTTTAGTCGCTCAAAACAACTTTAGGGTAAAGTATATAGTATATTGTATTGTGGGATTTTGGTCTATTGGGTTGTGTCAAGGTAGTTAATGTGTCAGCCTGGCAATGCCGTATTTATTTGTGTATTTGAAAGTTACATTTGAAATTAACGGAAATAATTCGAATGTTGTAGCAAAACAAGAACAAGCGGAAGTAATTTAAATTGTACATAAAAGGCGGAGCCTTATGCATTAGTTAATATAGTTATCGCTTTGCAGTCATAAAGTCGTGTTTACGCGTGAATAAAAGTGTTGTATAAACTAATATTAAGTGCAAGATAAATGTGTTGCTGTATTAAGATAAACTGTATAAAGATAAAGTGAGAAAATAAAAACTGTAAAACAACAACAAGCTGGTGTTTATTTTACTTTGACGCAATTAAAAAGAATTCAAACATTTTAAAAAGGTTAAAACGTAACAATATATATGTATGGCTACTTTCAAGAAAGTTCTTTCATGCGTCAAGGCTGGGTAACTGAGTAAATTTTCGGTTCTGATTAATAAATGAATTTTTAAAGTTTTTACTTGAGTTTTTGATAGGCTGCGAACGGTTTTGTTAGAATTTTTGATAGGAAATTTTGGTAGGAAATCAATTTCTGTCGTGGCAATGCTATTAGAAGTTATTAGAGAAAAACATAAAAATTAGCCGGAAAAAAGTCTACGTACAACGTGCAACTACTAATATCAAATAGAAATTTAAAAACAAAGAAAACGAAATAATAGTTGATTTGGTTGATTTATTCAAATGTACAAGCATTACAAATGTTGAAGTGGTCAAAGCGATAATGAAAAAAGACAATTGAAGTTTTATTTTCGAAAATGACAAATCGAAATAAGAAACATATTTCAGATTAAAATATGGTAGTAAACCTTTAAACGGATAATAAGTCATATCAAAAAATTGCTAAGACAACAAAATTCAATCGTGCTACTGTACAGACGATCATCAGAAATTATAACAACAGTAGTACCAAAAATAAACCACGATCTGGCAGACCTAAAAAGCTTTCGAGTCGTGATGTTGCCAGTATTGTGAAATTAGTCCAACAGGATCCTACAATAAACGAAAAATGTTCCAATTAAATTGTTGTTCCACAAACAATAAAAAACATTCGAAAGCGAAGAATCGTAAATTTCGCCTTGAGTTTGCTAAAGCACATACGAGTATAGACAAAGGCATGGAGTTTTGAAATCGTGTTATACTAACCGACGAAAGTAAGTATAACATTTTCGGAAGTGATGGTCATTCCAAAGTGTGGAGAAAACGTAACGCTGCACTTGATCCAAACAATAGAATACCTACAGTCAAACATGGTGGAGGTAACGTTATGGTTTGGGGCGCCATGGCGTCATCTGGAGTGGGTCATTCGGTCTTTGTCGAAGGTAATATGGACCGCTATCAATATAAGAACATATTGGAACAAAATCTAAAGGCAAAATCTATTGCAAGAGAAGACAACAGTCTTGCGTGAATTATTGTTGCAACACTTTGCTGGCCATATTTATCAATGTTACAACTCTCAAGTTTCTGCATTCCGTGAGATTTTCCCTTTCATCCAACTCCCTTCATCCAACTCGGACGGGGGCAAATGAAAATACCTAAACTCTTTGATAATAGCTCTTATTATCGTTGTAATGAGTGAGCTTTTGTGGTCTTATAGTGCAGTTGTGGTCTTATTATCTCTTGATAGCTTGGGGCTGGGAAATCAATTGTTTTTCCAGTAAGATAACGGCCCTAAATACTGCGTAATTTTTTCTAGACTGGCTTCTTTGCAATGCTTCAAAACAGCTAAATTTACCGCTTCAGTCAGCAGACTTAAGCCCAATACAGCACATAAGGGACCTTTTCTACGAAAATATGCCGTTAGTAATCGTGAAACATTAAAAACTGGCCTTATTCGTGCATGGTCCGAAATAAAACCCACTATTACAGAGAACTTGGTGACATTTATGCCTCGTCGTCTTCAAGCCGTTATTGACGCCCAAGGTGCATCAACAAAATATTAAAAATAATTTTTTTTTTGTATATAAAATTTTGAAATAATAATTATTTTTTGTAAGCTGTATGTAGACTTTTTTCCTATGAATTTATATTTTTGTTATTGTTGTTTTTATTATGTAAAATAATTACTTTTTTATTTTATAAATAAACTTGTTTATTAACCCTTTAAATATTAATATAAACATTTATTTTAAATATTCTTCACAAACTCTTTGAAACCCCTAAATTATAGGGTGTATATAGACTTTTTTTCTTGACTGTATGTTATAAAATGAAAAATATTAACAATTTAATAAATAATATTTAAAGCTTACTCTTTAATTCCTTTTCGAAACAACTTTTCATACATACATATGTATCTTACATGGTTTCTTACTTACTTTCCTTTTTTTAATTCTCAACCCTTTCTATAGAGAAAAGAAAGTTGTAAGTGATACATCATCTAAAATATCAGTTATATCACCGATATTTATATACAATTGTAGTTAGAAAATTGTAAATATTTTTTTTTTCAATATTTCTACTTGACAATGAATGTTGACGCAAGTGTCCATGGCAGTGGTTGGTCTCTATACATTATTTCTATTTTTTTATTTTTATTGTATTTCTTAGTTGTCTTTTAAAGGAAACGATAATAATTAACAGAAATATTCATGGTTATATTTTGTACGTCTTTTTATTTTGTCATTCATTCATTTATTCGTTTATTCATTCATTTAATATTAAATATTTAATTGTTAAGCTAGAAAAATAAACCATTAACTTTTAACGTTGAATTAAATTTGAAAAGAATATCTTATTCAAATGAAAAGAATTGAAGAAAATTGAATTCTAATTAATCAAGAAATAATTAATAACTTTTATTTTTAAAATTGGTTATAATGTAGTACACCTATATAGCATAGAAAATTATTTTTTAATAAATGAAATTAACAATATATATAAATTATTTTATCACAGAGTTTTTTGAATACATTTTTGATCAAAAAATTCTAGGAGTTTATTCAGAAAATTAAAAATACAAGTCTATTCATCTAAATTTATATTGTCCCCGTCAAAGTTATCCCCATCGACTGCAACACACTTATGTCAGCGCTTGATCTAATCCTCGAAGCATTTTTTATATTCGGTTTTGGGTATGTCTCTATGCTTCCTGCGATTCTTTCGGCTGCTGAAACGCATTCCCCATACTGGTTTTTTAACTCGATTGAACAGAAAGAAGTCACAGGGAGCCAAATCAGATGAATTCGGTGGCTGTTGAATGGTATTTGTTGCATTTTTCGTCCGAAAATTTCGATTAATGATGGCACTGTGCGATAGTGCGTTATCGTGGTGCAAAGCTCACAAGTTTTATGCACACAATTCTCACGGAAACATCTCATTACGTCCAAAAATACTCTTTGTTTACTGTCTGGCCTTGTGGCAAAAATTTATGATACACTACACCGTTGTAATCCATGAAAACCGTGAGAATTGAATCTTTTTTTGATTACAAATGGTCACGGCTCATTTGGTGAACACCATTCACTTGCTTGATGTCTGGATTGCGTGTCGTACTCATAAACCCATGTCTCGTCTCCAGTAATGATCCTTGTAAATCATGACAAGGTCTGTTTTTTGCATGAAATTGAGGTCTTTGCTGCTAAATGACAGAAACTCAAATCATTTGCCTAAATGTCTTGAACGGATCCATAGACAATTTTAGGTCCTGCGTTATATCTCTAATGGTTAATTTGCGGTTATTGACCAACATTTATTTTATTTTATCAATGTTATCGTGGGTTTCCGATAACGTTGATCTGCCACTGCGTTCATCATTTTCAATTGATTCAAGACCACTTTTAACTGCTCGTAATACTGGTAAACGACCGTTTGCTTTAGAGAATCGTTGCATAAACACTTTTCTAACATCGCCACTGTTCGTGCATATTAAATTCGTTTTTACACAAAATTTAATACAAGTTCGTTGTTGCAAATTTAAATCCGTTTTTAAAATTGTAAAAAACTGCCAACACACATAGATATAGACGTACTCTTGGCTGCGTAGCTTTTGTAAATGCCAAACAAAAAATAAAAAAACAACAAAAAACAAAAAAAAAAAAAAAAATCGGTCATACGGGGGTCATTTCGAGAACTTTTTGATCAACGTGGTATATCTTAAAACTTACGTACATATATGCTAAAACCTGGTTTGCTATGCTATCCAAATCTCAATTATAATCTTAGCTTTATCATAATTATCATTTTTAATAATTTTCCCAATTTTATTCTCTTCCGATTGAATTTCAAGCATTTAAGATACGCTATAGTTTCTTCCAGGAAGACACTGTAGAATCTGTTGTGTAGCTGTATACTAGGCAGATCGGACGGTTATTATTCGATCAGTTTTAACCGGTTTTTTCGGTTTTACCATATACGGTTTTTTTCGAGTACCGAATAAACCGGTGGACTTATCATGAGTAACCGGTTAATTGAAATAAATTAATTAAATTAATATGTTTGTATATTTTTTTTATTGAAAATGTGCTCATTGCTTAACTATTTGTGTAAATTTTAATTATTTGTGTATATATGACAACATTGAACGTCTAACAAAGAAGGTGAAAACCAAACTAAATCGAAAAGGACATGCACTCTTTAGCAAAAATAACCTTTTCTCATCTTCTGTAAATAAATATTGATTTTTATATATGGAGAATGATCAACTACACTCATTGAATACGGCCAACAAATGTCTGCTCCGAACGGCAGATATATTAGTTAGTGAAGTTTTTCACAGCGTAAATTCACATAACCAGTCGCTAGCAATGTTGTGAGATGATATCGCTGTTGAAAATTGTCAAATGGTGTGGCCTGTTATTAAATCGACGACTTCTTGATTGGAAGGTGGTTCTTACTCGTATCTAACATACCACAGTGGCACACATACTATTAAATACGTGGTGCATAAATTTGCATACAGTGCTGCTCGAAATGTGAGCAATTTTTTTTTGTCGAGGCAATTAATGACTCGTATATTAATTATAGATTTATTCAAAGTAAAACATTTAATTCTTCTTATCATAGGCACTTAAATTATAACTATACTAACAAACCTTGAACTCCCTCCTCTACGAAGTAATACAACAACAAAAACGAAATTATCTCCTTAAGTAGCTGTTCGAAACTTAAGAAACTTTCAGCACTTTGAGTAATAAACTTTGTTTTTTATGGCCTCCGATCACCGTTTTGGCACAGTTTTTATGAGATTTGTTAGAATTATTTTTAGTATTAATTGACACTATAGTTTTAAGCTCTCCGTCAGCTTCTGCTTATTTTTAAAACGGCGTGGTTCAGCTCTGCGCTTCAAGAATTAAGAACAATTTTATTTAAATAAAAGAATCTGTTAACCGATTATATGAATTTTTAGTAACCAAAAACCGGTTTTTTAAATGCTTCTCGGCAATACCCAATCTTTTTTCCAATCTTTCGGAGCTTTAATGTTGTTTTCAACACATAAAAATTCCATATTTAGTATGAATTGGTGGTGCCACGCCCAATTACTATAGAATGATAGTGTGTATTGTTCATTATGTTGTTTGAACCAAATTTTAATATTATTGTTCTCAAGATACACAAAAATATGTTTACTAAGTATAGGTGATGCCACACCCACTTATACATTTTTTGTCTGATGATTTGTCTTGATTACGAAAACATTTAGACCAAATTCAGATACCCACACGTTAACCGTTCTTAAGACATACAAAACTCAATATTTAGTTTGTATTGAAGGTCCCACGCTTATTTGGCCAATGCCGCCTACTTTTTGACTAATGGTTTGTATTGACTGTGAAGCTATTTGCACCAAATACTGAAGCCTTTGCTTTAATGTTCTCAAGGTTTACAGAAATTAATATTTACTTTTAGGCCTAATTTAGAGACTTTTAATTTTATCATTTTAAAGATATAGACAAATAAATATTTTCGATTGTGTTGGCGTAGCACCGCCAAGTTGATATTTTTAAAACTTATTTAGCCTATAGTTGTCTTTAGATATGCAGAGAGATACTGCAAAAGTTTCAAGAAAATCGGTTCAGCCATTTAGTTCCCTATAAGGTACAAACAAACATGCATACGTATATAAACACAAACAAAGATTCATTTCTATATACAAGATGTATGTATGCATTTGAAAATAATTTTTCAATTGTTGTTAGCCTAGTGACAAAGCTTATTTATTAAAATTGAAATTGAACCATTATTTTCAAAATCTTCTGAACAAATCATCTCCGCATTACAGCTTTATGCTTTATAGAGCAAATAATTTATTTTCAGAAAGAGGTTTAGATAAAAAGTTTTGTCAGCAGATACTACATTAATACCCAATTCAATAAGCAGTATCATTCTATTTACTAAAGCTAGGTTTACACGATTGTCGCAAATGTACCAATATGACATAATTTCTATTGGGCTTTATTGACGTAAAATATTAAAATTATCCCAATTTATCCTGCGAAAAAAAATTTAATAATATAATTATTGGTACGTATTGTTTACTTCGATTGTCACATAAGAACACAATAAATATTGGCGCATTTTTGATATTTTTGTTGCCGCATTATTACTTAACAATAACTGATGCATTGATACAATCGTATGATCCCAGCTTAAGCTGTAAATATCCTAATGATTAAAAGTTAACTTTAAAGCCTCTGGTTAGCAAAACTTAATTTCAATCAGTCTATTCTGCATGATGGCAGGGACAGTTAACCAATCGCTATTTAAGCTGGTGTTAGAAATGTCTTTTTCTCTACTTTCTCCCCGCTTCTGTTCAACATTGTTCTTCACTGCATGATACCACGAGCCTGGAAGACTTCGACTACGTATAAGATAATTGTCTCCTGGCTCACAGACATTGCGACATATAGGAAAAGGTAAAGTCTGTACAGGCAGAGGCATACAGGGTTTGAAAAGATTATATATTATAACAAATTGTATTGAAACTAAGCAGCCCATGTTTCGGCCAACTAAGCCCCTTATGGCGGTCTCCAAACATCTTTATTATTTTGAAAATTAAAATCTTTAAGTCGTTTGTAAAATATTCACTTCTGCATGGCTGCGATTTGTTGAACGCAGCAATTAAGGATGTCAGTTCCATATAAGCATTTATTAATCGCCGTCTACGGCTCATTCGAAAAATATTGCAGTCAGACACAATATCCAACCATTTCTTATAGCAAAGATTACAAAGGTCAAATGGATTGCGTAAGCCTTGAGAAAATTGCACGTAATTAAAGTGACCATAGAATGAAACCAAATGGGAATAAAGAAGCTGCTTCCTATGACTAGGAGCCAGATAAAAAGTAATGATGGTTTGAATATAATCTACAGTCGTGCGGACTTAAGTAATTCACTTAAAGAATTTCTCTTTTAAATTTTTTACATTATTTCCAGTTTGGGGACTTGTAGTAATTAGTAGATTTTTTGATTTAAAAAAACAAATAATAAAATATGTCATAAATAAGTAAATTGTCTAACAATATCTGCATTACTATGGTCATTTATATTATTATGTCAAAATCGAAAAAATATACATAATTTAATGATACATTATATGTATGTATTTTTGTTTTTTTTAATGAATTCACATTTTGACCAAATTTGTGTTGTATGTATGTATATTATATATATTATTTTATGTAAATTTGTTTATTACATTTTTAAAATACATTTATTTGTTTTAAATCATATACCGCCAATCATAGACCGCCAAATAAATTTTTTTTTTCTTGAAAATGCCATAAAAAAAACTACTGAATATTTTCTTAAATTTCTTTTTTTATTTACAATCTTTCCGGTTAATAATGGAAAATAATTTCAATCAAATGGCTGCCTCGACTAGCCATGCAGTAGCCTACACGATCGGTCCAGTTTTTAAGCACATTATCGATTGTGCGCAGCTGTATTTCGCCAATGGCTTCACGTATATTGTCCTTTAAAGCGTCTGTTGCCTCTGGCTTGTTGGCGTAATACTTATCTTTGACGGCACCCTACAAATAATAGTCCAACGGTGTCAAATCGCAGCTCCGAGGTAGCCAAACGACATCAGCTCTGCGGCTGATAATGCGATCTTCAAAAACAGGGCGCAAAACATCGAGTGTAGCTTCGGCTGTGTGGCACGTAGCGCCATCCTATTGAAACCAAATGTGAACAAAAATTCGTTCAACATGACCCGAAAACGATCGCCATTGACTGTAACGGCCACTCCTTGCTCATTTTCGAAGAAAAATGGCTCGTATTGGGTGTATCGTCTTTTAAATGTATGCGTGCGGGTTTTCTGTGCCACAAATGCGACAATTTTGCTTGTTTACATACCCGCCAAGATCAAAATGAGCTTCATCTGAAATATGAACACACATTCTGCAACATTACCATGATTTGCAAAGTAATATCGCAATATTTCCCAGCGTTGATCAAGCGTATACACAACCATATTCGTTCAGCGGAAGGATAAAACTAATTCACGAAATAAGCACTAGTTGAAAAAAAAAACGTTAGATGGTAGACCCTTTACATGCGAATAGAAATAATGAGGCAAATTTTACAGAGAATATATATTAATATATTAGTTTAAGATTGTCTTCGGTAAGAACTTTTCCGTACCCCTGGGTAGGGCTCGTTCTCATGTTTTAGCGATACATACATACTTCAGTCCTCACTATAGCGGATACGATAGAACAAGCAATGACAACGAGAACTTAATCACAAGCTGAACATAAAATAATTTAAAAACTTAAAACCACAAGATCCATAAATTTAATAAGAAAATAAGACAGTTGATAATTTAAACTGAAATCATCGCATAATCTATGGAATAGGAACTAATGCGCATAGTTTGTCCTGTAAATGTCCAGTGCAATTTTATTTTTTTCAAAACTAGTTATTAATACTTTATTGGGAATAAAACATGTATTTATCAATCGATTTTCATGAAATATGGTTTAGTTTATTTCTTTTATACGTAACTTTATAAATAAATAGTGGAACTGGTAAATACTCGTATTTGCTGCTTTCTATTTTTTGTGAATTTTTAGAAACAAAAAATGTAATAATTAAAAAAAAAAAAATTTGTTATGATTGTTTTCTCAATAATTTCATATTAAAACGATATAAGATGTATGAAGCAGCCTCTTCAAGAATCTCAGTTTTTAGAAGAAAATGTCTGAAAAAAACTTATCCATAGAATCTGAAATGCTGATGATTTTTGTAGTTAGGCGATCGTAGAGCATCAAAAAAATATAGTGGTTATCCAAGGTCGGAAAATTTTTCATCCATTTGTTGCATAGTGTTATCTCACTGTCCAGACGAATTCTATAATGTCACTTTTTCATCATGGTTTTTGAAAGAGTAGGTCTACAGTAACTAATGCCATATGTACTTTCTTTGATCCGTATTCGTGACAGACTTCATTGTTGTATTGACTTTTACCTTTCTTTTATAACTCAGAGAACTCTGTTATGGGAATGTATTGTCTAAGACTGTTTATGTTTCTTTCGGAGCTCTGCAGTGTAACGCTATTGTTCTTGTTATTTCTAATGGACTTTCCTGATGTACTTTCTTAGTGTGGTGTTCTTGTGTATTCTGATGATGTCAAATTATTTTGTATTCTAATGATGGTTTCGGGCAGACTTTTTTGCAGCGAAGTATTGATGCTTTTGTTGATTGGAGCAAAAAAGGAATTAATGGATCTCAATCTGAAAAAATGTAAATATATGGGTTTTCTTGCAGGAGTTTAGTTACGTTCGTGTATACAATTGTTACTTTATTTCTTGATCTGTTGCGGCGTGTTTTAGGAAACTGCCTTTCATTGGTCATATTAGTGAGGTGACCAGTAAGGCTAAGACTGTTCCAGGTATTGTGAAGAGATGGTCCAAAGAAGTCACTAATCTGATTTTGTATAGGGTCCGCCATCTAACGTTTTTTTTCAACTAGTGCTTATTTCGTGAATGGTAACACTTAGCTCATGTCTGATTTGACAGATAATTAGTTTTATCCTTCCGCTGAACGAATGTGGTTGTGTATACGCTTGAACAACGCTGGGTATCGGGACCTGCGATCGACTTACAGAAGATACCGATTTTGCCAAAAAAATCTTTTTTCAGATGAAGCTCATTTTGATCTTGGCGGGTATGTAAACAAGCATAATTATCGCATTTGGGGCACAGAAAACCCGCACGCATACATTGAAAAGCCGATACACCCAAGACGAGTCACTGTTTGGTGCGGATTTTGGTCCAGAGGCATAATTGGGTCGTTTTTCTTCGAAAATGAGCAAGGAGTGGCCGTTACAGTCAATGGCGATCATTATCGGGCCATGTTGAACGAATTTTTGTTCACAAAAATTGAAGAGGAGGATATTAGCAACATTTGGTTTCAACAGGACGGCGCTACGTGCCACACAGCCGAAGCTACACTCGATGTTTTGCGCGCAGTTTTTGAAGATCGCATTATCAGTCGCAGAGCTGATTCGTTTGGCCACCTCTGAGCTCCGATTTGACACCGTTGGACTATTATTTGTGAGATGCCGTCAAAGATAAGTGTTACGCCAACAAGCCAGAGACAATTGACGCTTTAAAGGACAATATTAGTGAAGCCATTGGTGAAATACAGTTGCACACAATCGATAATGTGCTTAAAAATTGGACCGATCGTGTAGGCTACTGCATGGCCAGCCGAGGCAGCCATTTGAATGAAATTATTTTCCATTATTAACAGGAAGGATTGTACTTTCAAATAAAAAAAGAAATTTGAGAAAATATCCAGTAGTTTTTATAATAGTATTTTCAAAAAAAAAAAAAAAAAAAAATTATTTGGCGGAACCTTTAGTATGCGTTGGTTATTTGGAATCCTTATTATCGGTGTCGTATGGATTCAATTGAGTCCGTGTGGAGGCAATTTTTGTTATTCTGTTACGTGGCTTATGTAAGGTAAGGTGCAAAATACAAACCACTTTGTTCAGAATTAACTATAAAAAGTTTTAGTTTAATTTGCTTAAATGTTTCTCTTAATATGCAACAGTAAGTGCACAAAATTCAAACATGTACTCATTTCTGCTGCCCCCTGTAAATGTCATATGCACTACATAATACGAGTATATGTACATTAGAAAAAAATCTGCATTAAACAGGGGATATAATCATATATGCTATGGAAATAAAAATTCATACAAAATATGTGATGATATTTATTTTGGAATTTTTACGAATATGATTTTTATTTGATAAGCAGTCAAAAGCAAACAACATATGAATATAACATTTTTTAAAAGATATTTAAAAAACAATTATTAGATTTTTTTTTAGCTAGGGCAGCATTTTAAAGTAATTAGAAAACAAATAACTTATCATAATTCTCTGTTACTTTCATTTAGGAGTTATTTAGGATATTTAATATCTGATTGATTTCTGTTTCAATAACTTCACCAAAAAAAAAAAAAAAAAATATTTTGTCGCATAGCTTGTAATATGCAATTATTGCTCTTACTGTTCCTATTATTTTTTATTTTTTTTTTACTTGTTGTCAGAATTATTTATTATTTACGCATATTTTAACCAATAGCAACTAAAATGAGGAAAAAAAACTTAATTAATATTCATTACGATAATTGTTGAGTATTTTCAAACCAGCTTTTGACTAAAATATCTACAAAAAATAAAAAATAAATCAAAAATTTATCACCACATGACATTGAATGAGGCCAGTGTTATCAGCTGCTCTTTTCTATGTATGTGCTGTGCTCAAGTGTACTATGTCTGTGAACTAGACATAGCGATTCAGAATAAAATTTAAAATTTACTTCCACCAGCGATTTGTCCAATAAAAACTGTAATAAATTTTAAATTTAAATAATAAACTTCATTACCGGCATATTTTCATTTACTGAAATACAGAAGTGATTATAAACTTGGAATTTTATTCTAAAACTACTTTAAGTCGAAAACCTATACCAAATAGGTAAATATAGTTAAAATATAGTTAAAAAAGTAAGATTATTATGTAAAAGTTGTTAAGTCCGCCTACATAATACCTTACATCACAGTCTTAGTAACATATGATTCTACGAGTATTAACACAAACGCCAAAATGAAATTTGTTAGCAAAATGAATAAATAATGTTCAAACTGGTTTTACAAACGAAAAACGAAATAAGAAACGTGCTTGAAATAGGTGTATTCTAATGTACGAAGACGTTGTCAAATTAGAAGTTTTGACATGGTCCGAAAATAATTACTTTGGTGAAAATTATAAATCTTATACAACATTTGTTTTGAGTTTCATAACAGCGTACCGGTTGGAATTTCGAACGACATTAACACTATTATATTTTAACCGATGAATCATCGTCAAAATATCATTATCAAGTTGAAATTCACTGAAAAATCATCGTGACAATGACACAAACAAAGGGAGTTACGTATGACAACATTATTAAATGTCACCATACTACACAAAATTGAAATTTAGCGACATTGTCTGTTATGAGTCGACTTCATGCTGAAATTTAGCGACATTGTCTGTTATGAGTCGACTTCATGCCAAAATTTAGTGATATTGTCTGTTATGAGTCAACTACACGCTGAAGGATGCAGGGTTTTGTCTGCTACACCTCCCCGTGAACGAATAAGGCACAATGATTTTTGATGATATCGTCTGTGAGGACTCACTAACACACGAACGCCTGTAATACAAAATCAATTTCTGTCATCTATGATAATTTGGACAATTCCTTTAAAAAGTCATGTATGACACCAAAAAAAAAAAAATTCATCCTCAGTCATCGATGTCTTAACATTTTCTGTGTTTGTCACAATGAATCACTATAACTTTTGTCACTTGGGTTGTTTGATACATTTTTTACAGCCATAAAAAGAACAAGTCAGTTCGTGGAAAAAAATTAGTCCCCGTAATTCAATATTTGAATTTGAAAAGCCTCAATCCAACTAATATTAAAGTCGAGCTAAATTATACTCTAGGTCAGTCTAATCATTCGCTACAATTATAAAATATATGATGGTAAAGTTTAAAAGAAGTCATATGAGCTATCAACACAAACACCGTAGTGTTCTCCCAATCGAAGTTTCTACGTCAGTAACGGTTAAGAAAACCACATAGATTTGCTATGGTTTCTTTGCCAGGTCAGTTAATCTTGTCGGCTCCTTTTTATATCTGTAATATACAAAAAACTCTCCTTTGAAAATAAATAAGTCATCTAGGCTCGATGGCATACCAGCACTAGTACTGAAGCAGTGTTCCTCAATGCTTGCGCGTCCATTAGCTAACCTTTTCAGTGCATCTTAAAGCTATGGCTGTTTTTCAGCTTGCTGGAAGGTTGATAATGTAACGTCTATCCACAAAAAAGGTGAGGCTAGCAACTCTGAAAGCTACCGCTCAATAGCAGTTCGTTTCTTACTTTCCAAAGCTATGGACAGTTTGATTAATCACTACCTTGTGAGGTAGTCGGTATGGATTCCGCAAATGCCGCTCTACTGGTGAGCTGCTGGCATTACTTTAAAAAAGTGAAAAAGGTCGTTCATGGATTTGGCGAGAGTAATTTTGTGGCTCTGGATATTTCCAAAGCATTTGATAGAGTTTGGAATGAGGCTCTCATATCGAAGCTTATTGCTTTTGGTGTCGATAGTCGCTTCTCTCGGTTTATATCGGGCTTTCTCAGAGATAGCGCTATAAGAGTGATTATAAATGGGATCTTCCCGATGAGTTCAAGATAAATTTAGGGGAACCGCAAGGCTCTGTTATTTCTCCCACTCTATTTCTAATATGTCTTAACGACTTTTTACTTCTCATTTATAATCCTATCTACTCTTGTAGATTGTAGCGAAAAGGATGAATATGAACGACACGCTTACAAGCGATCTTGTGAAAATCTTTAAGTGAATGCGAACGAACAGGGTCGACTTTAATGCGTGCAGGATCAATGTTGTTTTTTGGCACGCAGACGTGGTGGTGTGTAGAGGGCGAAGGTAATCATTAGTGTTCTCATTGTTCTGTCGCTACAACAACGGAATGTGCTGTGATAAAATAAGGGAATTAGTTCCTAATAATCACATATTTTCACGTAGTACTCGTTTTTATTATAGAGCGCATACCTTTTTAATTAATTGATTTTCCAATGAATCGCACAACACTTTAACTGATCACTAAATAAGTCCGTAGAGTAAGAAAAACAAGATTTTAACAAAACTTGATTTTAATATTCAAAATAGTTGCCTGCGAGGAGGCAACGAGTATAGCGATTTTCAAACTTTTCGATGCCACTTTTATAGTACGTTTTCTGTTTCTCAACAAAATATACCACAGTTTCAGCGATTTATTTCCAGCAAACATTCTCTTAAAACAGGAAAAAGTCGCCGGGGGCCAAATCTGGAGATTACGGTGGTTGGGTAAGCAATTCGAAGCATAATTCATTCAATTTTGCCATCGTTTTTATCGACTTGTGACACGATTTGTGAGCTTACGAGTCACCAACTTTGAACAGTGCTTTCGCATACCCAAATGTTCGTGTAAAATGGTAAAAACACTACCATCTGATATCCTTACAATGTCAGCTACCTCGCGAAACCTCAATTTGCAATCGTTCATAACCAATTTGTGGATTTTTTTGATGTTACCTGGAATAAAAGCATCATTTGGTCGTACGCTACGCTACGCATCATTTGTGCTGGTACGACCGCGTTAAAATTCAGCTATCCACCTATCTACGATTTGTCTCGATAGAGTAGAGTTTGGATAATGTTTATCAAGCCCATGTTTGGCTTTTTCAAAACTCGAAATTAGCTTTTTCCATTTTTCTTTTTAATAACAAAAGTTACTTCACACAAAGTGCTTTAACTCACGAATCAATAGTCTGATTGCTGTCAAATTTGTACACGTATCGTTTGAAGGTTAGTATTAAATAAAAATCATATGGAAAAAATTCTAGTAACGCCATCTATGTGTCATCCCATGGACTTATTAAGTGATCTGATATAGAGGGATTCGTTCTTTGCCGCACCGTTCTTGTGTAAAATAATCTCACTGCGAAAGCCACTTACGACATAAATAAATTTAAATCGTACGTCCAAAAACACTACTCGATTTTCCTCCTTCTCACAACCTATTTTTCTAGATACATTACATACCCTGAGTCTGGTCTCAAATTAAAAAAAAAAATTGATTTTAAATCGAAAATTTTTTATTTTGGGTCACAACCAAGTTTTTTTTGGTACTTAACAGTGACCTATAAACTGTTCTAGACATGTAGACGTTACAATAATTTTTCGAAAGAAATGAGGAAAACAATTTAAAGAAAAAATATTTATTGTGTAGACACAGTCACAATAAAATATCACATAAATAAAGAAAACGTGTCTTGTTTTGTTAAATCACGTTTATAACACTCTCATACACGGTTACCCATGTAAAATTAAAACAAAAAAATATTTTTTTTGTTTAGCATTCACTTATGCCCAAATTAGCCCATTTTGTTCACATGCCAAAGAAATAAAAAATAAAATTCTATAAAATTTTAATTTTATATGTTTGCCAAACCAGTTAATATTTGAGACCAACAAAAACAAAACAACCAGCACAGGTACAACAATTTCTAAAACCAAAAACAAATTTAAAAGTCAATTCATTGTTATGCCAACCAGCTGGTTATTTATGATGGTATTTCGTTTTTGGCATTTACTTTACGTTCTCTATTTTATTATTTATTTATTTTGCTTTTTTATTTTTAGTTTTTAGTTTTTAGTTTTTAGTCAGTTTGCAATTTTCATTTTAATATGAATTTGTATGTTCCATTAATCTAATTTGAAGGGCATTGTGGCTCATTGACTTTGACAATCATACCCGGGAGTTCATATGTTTAAATTTGGCCATAAAAATTGGAGAATTTATATACGTTTAGCGTTTTTAAAAGGTGTTTCGGTTATTTTCTTTGGAGAATATCAATACCGTACAATGACCAACAATGTGTAACATTTATTGTTCGAAATTATGCACTGAGAGAAAAAAAGTGTAAATAAGACTTGAAAAACAAATAAAATTCATTTAAAAATCTAAAACTAAGTTGTGACTCATTTTTAAAACACGATAAACTTTAACAATTTGTAACAACTATAGGATGCGGAAACGCAACTAAAATACTTGTTTTACAACCAATAACAGGTTTTTAAAAAATAAGTATCATTTGAATTTTCCCGCCATTTTTTTCAACTTGTAATTTTTATTTTCAGATTCAAACTACAGAACGGTTAGTTAATACGGAACGTTACAGGATGGAACAACGTGTTTTTATTATTAAAACAGTTTTTGAAAACGGCAAAAGTTTCCAAGATATAATTTGGAAATTTAGAACAAAACTCAGTAGAGATAATGCTCTAACAAATCGTGTCATCAAATTGATGGTTGAGAAATTTGAAGAAATTGGATCCGTTTATGATAACAGAAACGGTATTTATCAACGTAGTGGTCGTTCAACCGAGAATATATCAGCTGTGAACAGAAATGTTAAAGAAGATTCAAAAACATCCATTCGTCATCGTTCGTAGCAATTTAACATCAAACGATCCATATTATTCAACAATTTTCATCGTGATCTCCATTTAAAGACTTGTAAGATCCAGCTGACCTAAGAATTCAAACCAGCTGACCAGGCATTACGTCAGAAATTCGTTTATTGGGTCATCGGAAAACAGGAAGCAAATGGGAATTTTTTAACAAAATAATCTTCACCGACGAAGCCCATTTCCAGCTCAATAGTTTCGTCAACTAGCAGAATTGCCGCATTTGGGGTAAAGAGAATACAAGAGTTATCTTAGAGCAACCATTACATCCAGAAAAAGTTACGGTTTGGCTTGTTTTGTGGTCCGGAGGAATCAGCCGACAATATTTTTTAGATATCGCTACAGGGAGATGATTAGACGTAGGGAATATGTGATTTCAACAGGATGGCGCCACAATGGATCTTTTGAAACAAAAGTTCGAAAATCGTATTATTTATCGTAGAGGAAAAGTAAATTGGCCACCAAGATCGTGTGATTAGAGGCCTTTAGATTTTTTGTGGGGTTTTTTGAAATCGAAATAGCAATAATATCACAACAATACAAGAGCTTAAAACCAACATTATCAAGCAGATATCAACCATTGACAACAGTTTGATGATAAACGTGATTAATAACACTGGTCTACACTAAATGTTTAGAAACAAAATTTCCCATAAATCCACTGTATAAAACTTTTTGTATTTTCAACAGTTTCGGAGCTATTTATAACTTAGTTGCCAAAAAAAAAAAAAAAAATTTTGCGCAAAATTAGAGCAATTTTTTTCTTCAAAAAGCTATAACAAATTTTTCATAATGCGAATTTTACATGTTGCTGGTACTTTCATTCAAGTCGTTTTGAAGTTATGATGAAATATATTGACATAACTACAATATTTTGGGCAAAAGAGTTGCCACGCCCATAAAAAATTTTGAGCCCGATGGAAAAAACTGAATAGAATTTGAATTCAGCGCATCAAAATCATTATATTCCATATAGTTTTATACGAAGTCCCAAAAAATGTTTGTATTTCGTAGACCAGTGCAATTTCTAAATCATTCTATGCAACATTATGCGAACAAAACTGTGAGCTTTAAAACTAATGCTTAAATAATATCACAATTTTACAGCCTCGATTTTTTTAAGTGTATTTTAAAATAAATGGTTCCATTTCGTTTGATATTTGTTAGTTTTTGCACACATGGTATACCCACATAACATACATACGTTCACGCACTTTGTCATGATTTATGAATTTTCCTGCAAACATTTGACTTAATGGTTCAATTAAAATGACACTTTAACGCAGAGTGACAAAAACAACAGCAATAATATTAACGAAAGAAAAAAAATTTGTTTAATTTTAAATTTTTTAATGATATCGTTTGACAAAAAGGAACAAAAAAAAAATAAACATTTGTTCAGTGCAATTGAAATTGATTTAAAATCTCATAAAATTTTATTTAAAATCATTGCCATACGATTATCTAACGGTTTGATTCAAATAAAATTTTATTTCAATTTGTTATTGTTTTTGTTATTCTATTTGTTATAGCGATTTACTGTGATTTCATAAATATACGTTTAGAATATTAAATGATTTTCGTTATTAATTGTTATTAGTGCGTAAGTGGGGAATTATTTTAAAATGAATTTTCAAATTGAAATGGCCAGATCGCTGTAAAGTATGACATTTACTCGTATTTGTTGTATATAGGAATTGTTTATTTTTTTATTTAAAATTTTGTAAAGCAAACTGTATACATTATTTATGACATAGTTTTTCCAAGCTCAACAATAAGTGCGCAACTAAATTTCCATGCTTTACTTGGTTGGGGGAGATGTATTGTGTTCATATACGGAAAAATAATTAGTCACCTTATATAGTGAATAACACTATGGAACAAGCAAAAATAGCTTTGATATTTAATATATTTTTACGATGCGCTACAGTCGCCTAACTTCAAAAATCATTAGCATTTCCGATTCTATGGATAAGTTTGTTTTTTAGAATTTTTTTCCAAAATGTGAGATTTTTGAATAGGCTGCTTTATACATTTTATAATAACTTTGTAATGACTTATTCGATACTGTTAAGCTACGAGGGCGGATTGACATTGAAGCTACCTAGCGCTAGATGGCAGCACTAACACAAAAACTTTTTCTTAGAAATTTAGATCTGTCAAACGTCAGCTGTTAAAATTTTAGCAAAATTCATCGATTAGTTTATTTGTTGTAGTCGTTTGAAGTAAGCAACTTTTGTGTTTCTTGGTAAATGGAAAAAAGTAAATTTCGTTTAGTGATTAAGCACTATTATTTCAAAGGGAAAACGGCGAAAGAAACAAAAGAAAAGCTTGATAAACATTACGGTGAATCTGCTTCGTCAGATTATATGGTAACATATTGGATTGCTGAATTTAAATGGGGTCGAACAAGCACTGCAACAATACCATCCAGAGAAAGGCCAAAAGAGGTGGTTACTGAAGAAAATATCAAGAAAATCCTCGATATCGTTATGAATGATCGCCGGGTCAAAATACGTGAGATTGCTGAAATAGTAAACATATCATATGAACGTGTGTTCAACATTTTGCATGAACATTTGCATATGAAAAAGCTATCGGCAAGATGGGTGCCGCGTTTGCTCAGTGTTAAACAAAAACGAGTTCGACAGATCACTTCACAGCGGTGTTTGGACATGATAAAGTATAATCCTGCTAATTTTTGGCGTAGATTTATAACTTTTGATGAAACGTGGGTCCACCACTACACACCTGAAACCAAAAATCAATCGAAGCAATAGGTGGAAGCTGGTGGAAGTGCTCCGAAGGAGGCGAAGACAGCGAAATAGGTTATGGCCACTGTATTTAGGATGCACACGGAAAATTGCTCATCGATTATCTTGAAAAGGGATCCACAATCACAGGAGAGTATAATCGTGCATCATTAGATCAATTGGTTGATGCAATCAAGGAAAAACGACCACATTTAAATAAGAAAAAAGTGCTCTTTCTTCAAGATAACGCACCGGTTCACACAGTATTCGATACGATGCTAAAACTACGAGAAATCCACTTTGAATTGGTTGATCATCCACCTTATAGTCAAGATTTAGTCCCTAGTGACTTTTTCCTGTTTCCACACTTGAAAAAATAGCTCGTAGGAAAAAGATTCATCTCAAACGAAGAAGTTATTACCTACTAATGCGTATTTTGAGGAGTTCCCAATATCGTATTATTCAGATGGTATAAAAAAGTTGGAAAATCGTCTTACCATGTGTATTGAAAAAAAAATGTTTTTTTCCTACTTAGGTAGCATCAATATCAATCCACCCTCGTATATGTTACAAAATTCCATATTATACCAGCTTTAAGTCATTCTAATATAATTTTTTAATATAACCCCTACTTTACATAGAAATGAAGTAAAATAATTTGCGCCTTAAACCGAAGGTGTTGCATAATTCAGACCTGCAATTATAGCGAAATGCCGTAAACAGAAATGCCATATAAAGAGGTATGAGTGTATTGTTACGAAAATAAGATTGGGAACCTCTGCGTTTATTACTTCGCTAAAATAAATAAACAAAAGCTGCAAGAATAGCTATACGTGCTGTTTACAAATAACCAAATCTACAACAACAAACATTAGCACAGGTAAAGTAAATAACAGACAATAAACAAGCAACAACAAACAAAATAACTAAGAGCAGAAAGAGGTTTATGTTTACATACGCATGGCTACAAAAGAAATAAAAAGAAATTAAAAGAAAGAAATGGAATCTACCTGAAATATCGAACGGTTCGAGAGCTTTCGATGTGTTGTTTACTCAGCCATATAAAAAGCAAATTGATGCGAACAGCAATCAGTTTAAGTAAAGTAAACTTAACGAGTACAGCTTGTGTGAAGGGAGTTTATAAGGAGTAAGCTCGTGAAGTGAATCGTGAAGTGAAAAACCAGTTTAGTTGGAGCTAACTCAGTAGAGTTAAGTGTGGATAACCTCTGGTTGAAAAGGTTCTGATCGAACCTAAGTTATAACTACGAAGAAGATCTTAAGGTAGAAAGATCTGTCGAGTAATTGTTGTTGTTTACATGATTGTGAACAGACGGAGTAATTAAGTATAGAAAATTGTTACTGCCTGTAAAAAGGCTACAAGCAGTGGTGCACAAAACTGTGTTGAATAAAGGATTTAAATTAAAAACCAAACGCAAGTTTTATTTTATTTTAACTACAATCTACGAACTCATAAATACACGTTTTTAAAAAGGTAAAAACGTAACAGTATATTGAACTTTGGCATAGCGTTTCTGATATGTGGATATCGCAAAAAACGTAATTTCATGTGAGGAGGTACGAACTGATTTGACAGTGCAATAAGGAAGCGATGACGACAGCCTATTTTACCATCGAAAATACAAAATACTGAAACACAGAGTCAACGGTGATTCGTTATATCTTCTCCTGCTTTATTTCGGTTCTAGCCAACAATTTGGTTAACTTTTTTTGCAGTATTTGGTCTCGTTGCTCTACCTGGTTCATTTTATGCAGTTATATTCGTATTGACTGTATTTGTGTAATGTTCTGTTGATAATAGCATTAAAGGCTTTTTTCAATCAAATTTTTGACTAGAGTTAAGGTAGAATTAGCCGAGCGTTGTCGTAATGTCATGTGTCAGTTGTTCGCTTTTGGTATATGGGAATAGAACAGAATTTCTCAATGGCGTTACGTGACATTTGTAGATGAGTGACGGACTGTTTGCATGTTAAATTATATGGGGTATTTTTACTTTTTTTGCACTTTTTTCCACACAATTAAAAAGATCAAAGAAATTTATAATAATTTAATAAGTTTAAAATATATTTTAGAAAATGTGTATCCAATTTTAAAAAATATTACTAATATTACTGATATAAAATAGCTCCTACGTATGTATATTGTAATGTGAAAAAGGAAAATAGTTTTAATAAAAATTCTTAGATGACAAGCAAACATTTTGTATGTAATTTTTAGATCAAATTAAAAAGAACTTTGGATCAGTAAAGACTAGTTTCCGAGGTGTAGGCTACTTAGTTTCATCAATTAAGTGAGTATTATGGTGAAATTTTAATAAACAAAAAAAGAAGGATGTCAGGTAAAAGATATTTCAAATGACTTTAGTTTGGTGTGAAAAAAATTTGGTTAGATTGGTCTATCGTGACTCAGTGAGAAAGAAAAACTGTTTTATGTTGACTTCTTATAAAATTGCATTTATTTGATAAATAACTTTATATTCCATATAAGTATTTTTTCTAGCAAAAATTTGGCTTATAATTTATTGTATTGTTACGTTTTAAACTTTTTAAAACGTTGCGTAAAATAAAATGATGCAGCGAATTTGTTTTTTATACAGTTCTTTTTATGTGTACACTTTTATACAATTACACTTTTCCTTAACACAGCAACTTATTTATCTTACACTTAATATTCGTTTACAAAACAGTTTTATTTACGCCTAAACACGACTTAACTTTATTACTGCAACTATAATCGATAACTATATCGACGTAGGCAAAGCAGCGTACTTGTATTCCTAATTGCCTAGAGTTTGGAAAGTTCCGGAAGTGTCTCAAACACTCTCATATTCTATATTTTATATCCGTTAATTTTAAAGGTGTAAGATTGTGTTACCAAAGATGTTCGAATTGGCAATGCCGTCAAATACACAAATCAGTACTAGATTCTTTTTTTTTATATGCTATAAAAAAAACTACTTAATATTTTCCCAAATTTTTTTTTTTTTTTTTTGAAAGTAAAATCCTTCTGGTTAATAATGGATAATAATTTCATTCAAATGGCTGCCTCGGCTGGCCATGCAGTAGCCTACACGATCGGTCCAATTTTTAAGCACATTATCGATTGTGTGCAGCTGTATTTCACCAATGGCTTCACGAATATTGTTCTTTAAAGCGTCAATTGTCTCTGGCTTGTTGGCGTAATACTTATCTTTGACGGCACCCCACAAATAATAGTCTAACGGTGTCAAATCGAAACTCCGAGGTCGCCAAACGACATTAGCTCTGCGGCTGATAATACGATCTTCAAAAACAGGGCGCAAAACATCGAGTGTAGCTTCAGCTGTGTGGGACGTAGCGCCATCCTGTTGAAACCAAATATTGCTAATATCCTCCTCTTCAATTTTTGTGAACAAAAATTTGTTCAACATGGCCCGAAAACGATCGCCATTGACTGTAACGGCCACTCCTTGTTCATTTTCGAAGAAAAATGGCCCAATTATGCCTCTGGACCAAAATCCGCACCAAACAGTGACTCGTCTTGGGTGTCTCGGCTTTTCAATGTATGCGTGCGGGTTTTCTGTGCCCCAAATGCGACAATTTTGCTTGTTTACATACTCGCCAAGATCGAAATAAGCTTCATCTGAAAAGATGATTTTTTTGGCAAAATCGGAATCTTCTGTAAGTCGATTGCAGGCCCAGATTCCCAGCGTTGTTCAAGTGTATACATAACCATATTCGTTCAGCGAAAGGATAAAAATAATTATTTGTCAAATTAGACATGAGCTAAGTGTTACCATTCACTAAATAAGCACTAGTTGATAAAAAACGTTAGATGGCGGACCCTTTACAATACCAAGGTAACACATTATCAACCTTGACACAGACCAATAGACAAAAATCCCACAATACAGTCCCAAAAGCACTAATGTGGTGTATTTCTTTTTAGACATTTTTATCTTTGTAACAATATTTTACATTTGTAAATATGTACACATATAGTTATATTATTTTTATATAATTAGATAAAAAACACTAAACCTATTAAACCTATTTGGAACTTTTTCAAAGCTCACACAATTCGAAAATTTAAAATATAATACCATTTTTAATAATTTATATCCACACATTTGACAAAAATATATGACATGTTTTTAAGTGGTTTCTAATCGCATGGACGTTCTTAGGGTACGCTACGTTACATTACGCCTATTACAACATTCGAAACTAGTAAAAAAAATATCAGCTTATAGTACGTTACGCATAAAAGCACGTTTGAGTCAAGTTCATCACAACTCTTCCCTCATATTTTACCTCCCATATGCCATCAGAGTTCTTACCTATATAAATTGGATCTCTTAATGCATAATTTATTCATAAGACATATATCCACTTTACTTTGATGCTACATTTGGCTGGTATTTGACGGAATATAACGGGATAATCTCATACATTAGCAATAAGAAAATAAGAAAGTCATGCGTCAAATTTGCATCCGTGGTAAATGATTACTCTAAATAAGTAGCAAGCGTTAACCAAGAGTTCATCTATGGCAACAGATCTACTAACTCTTGACGTTCAGATCGAATGTGTCCAAAATATTTTAAAACAAATATATTTTTTTAAAAATTATATGTAAATACATACATACATAAATTTTTTTTATTCGAAGAGTTATGGATTTATCATAATTCCCGTAATTTATACCAATAGATATCTAATTGTGTATAGTTATCTATGATGTAACGAGTTTTTAATAATTTTGACCTTACCTACTGGTTAAAGATTTTTACCAACGATTTTCGATAGGTAATTCACATTTGTTTTATTGAGGTTTCTAATGATTTTTAAAAATTTTGTTAACATATAAAAACAAATAATCTTATTTATAAAAATGAATGTGTGCTTGTGTTTGTAAGCAGAAGCAATTATCTTGAAATTTTTGTAATATCATCAGGAAGATTCTGTAGACAATCTTAAATGTTTGAACTTGGACTTGCATGCGATAAAATGGTTAAAAAATGCAAAAATGCTAACAAGGATAAGAGCTAAAATAATAAATTAAAGAGGAGAAGCGAAGCATGCCGGGCTTGAGCTAGAAACAATATAAAATGACATATACATTTGAAAATTTTGCCATATTTTTAAAGAAAAAAGACCAAATTACCAAAGTTGTTTTACCGAATAGGTAAATATAACTGTTAGGTAGGAACACGACCAGATATCTGTTTGTAGAAATTACGGGCATAAGTAAAAGTGAACGCATATACTTTTCTTTAAAACGTTTATTTATTTCTTACATATTTTTTTGTTAAACTTCGCTTGATGCTTTAATTGTTAAAAATTACACCGTAATTTTACTGATGATGCTTATGGGTTCAAGTTTTAAGATTTGCTTAAAAAAAAATTCGTTTCAAATAAATTAAAATCTGAGATATTTTTTTTTGTGGCGAACAAAGCAAGAACAGGAACAAAGAATGAAAAAGACACACCATTTTCAACACATTTAGAGGAGTCAAGTAAATGCGACTGTCCTTTAAGTATTTAATTCGTTTATTTTTGTATGTATATGACAGTTGTATGTGACAGTAACACCAGCAGCCGCAGTAGCAGCAGCAGCATTAACATTTGTATCACAAAGGAAAGTGTATTAATGTAATCACTTGTAGAACATTGTAATCCCCATTGGTATGGCGATATATGTATATAAAAAAGTCTCTTTAAGATTTAGCATGTCTTTTCTCTTTTTATTGTATTTAATTTTTGGTTCCTTTTTCAATTTTGTAAAGAGGACTTCACTTTAGAAATAAGCACTTTTTGTACAATAATTCGGATGAAAGTAATGACTAGAAAAGTAATCTTTTTGTGGAAAATTTATTCAACTTTATTAAGTTTGTATTAAAACATAAGATTTTATATAAAATATGTGAAATTTTTTTTGTGTGCCGCTGTGGTATGGTAGGTAAGACACCCGCCTACCAACCAAAAAGGTCGTCGGTTCAATACCAGGCCAGACCATCTTAAAAAGAGAGAAAATTTTTCGACAGCGGTATCACCTCACAACATTAGCTAGTAACTGGTTATGAGTATAAATACCGTTCGGAGCCGGCGTTAAACTGTAGGTCCCTTTCAATAAGTTAAAAATAGAATCGGGTGCAGTTCATTGCCTGAGAGAAGTCCCCATGTTCCTTCATGAAATGTTATTGAAATTAATATAAAGGGTCCGCCAAAAAATTTTTTTTGTTTGAAAATGCTATTAAAAAAACTACTAAATATTTTCTCAAATTTCTTTTTTTATTTGAAAGTACAATCCTTCCGGTTAATAATGGAAAATAATTTCATTCAAATGGCTGCCTCAATTGTCTCTGGCTTGCTGGCGTAACACTTATCTTTGACGGCACCCCACAAATAATAGTCCAACGGTGTCAAATCGGAGCTCAGAGGTGGCCAAACGACGTCAGCTCTGCGGCTGATAATACGATCTTTAAAAACAGGGCGCAAAACATCGAGTTTAGCTTCGGCTGTGTGGCACGTAGCGCCGTCCTGTAGAAACCAAATGTTGCTAATATCCCTCTCTTCAATATTTGTGAACAAAAATTCGTTCAACATGGCCCGATAATGATCGCCATTGACTGTAACGGCCACTCCTTGCTCATTTTCGAAAAAAAATGGCCCAATTATGCCTCTGGACCAAAATCCGCACCAAACAGTGACTCGTCTTGGGTGTATCGGCTTTTCAATGTATGCGAGCGGGTTTTCTGTGCCCCAAATGCGACAATTTTGCTTGTTAACACACCCGCCAAGATCAAAATGAGCTTCACCTGAAAAGATGATTTTTTTTGGCAAAATCGGCATCTTCTGTAAGTAGATCGCAGGCCCACTTAGCGAAGTGAAAACGCATTGGATGGTCAGTTGGCTTCAACTCCTGAACAAATTGGACTTTGTATGGCGTCATACAAAGGTCTTTATGCAAAATTCGTCGCAATGATGTCTCCGAAATGTTAAATTGTTGAGAACAACGGTGAATTGATGGTGATGGCGCTTCAGGCACACTTCCTGCCACACCTGCAATATTCTCGGGTGTACGCACTGTTTTTGGCTTTTCGCGCTTTGGTTTATCGATGAGGATGCCAGTTTCTTTCACTTCTTTTACAAGATAACAAACGTACGGAGCTGACGGTGCTTCTGTTTCTCCAAAATCCGTACACAATTTTCGCACACATTCTGCAACATTACCATGATTTTCAAAGTAATGTCGCAATATTTCCCAGCGTTGTTCAACTGTATACACAACCATATTCGTTCAACGGAAGGATAAAATTAATTATTTGTCAACTCAGACATGAGCTAAATGTTACCATTCACGAAATAAGCACTAGTTGAAGAAAACGTTAGATGGCGGACCCTTTACTTTGCCGGAGTGATTTTTACTGTTCCATCGCTAATATCTTTCAATTTTAGCTAAAAGTTTAGTTAGGTACTCACTGATTTTTTCAATGATAATAATAATGTAAGTCAACGTTTTAGGATTCCAAATGCCACACTTAGTGTTATCTCCCACATATAAAAGCGAACAGCTTACTGATGTAAGTGTTTGTGTTGGTTCTTTTATTTTTGTGGCCTATTTTATTTGAATTGTCATATTTTTTCAGACATGAACAACATAGAAAAATGCACGATGTTTGAAAAATAAAAAAGATTGCAAGTAAAAAAGGGTCTTAATGATATTGAAAAAAAAAAAAAAATTCTGCCTGGATTGCCCTAAGGGGTTGAATTTTAATAATCTTACAGGCATCTGATTCAAATAAAGACTATTAAGGGGGAGAATATCGATTATAAATGACAGAATTAGCTAAAATTGATAAGACCTCTGCTAATGGATAACCTACACATGATTTCTTCGTTTTTGTCAGCAAATGCTAAAGACATTACATTACTTATAGTCAATTTAAAAAGTGTCTCTAAATTTACAACTTTTTTAAAATATTTTTATGTTTTTTTTATTTTTAATAAAATTTTATATTGTACATTTTTTAAACTTATTTGTTTATTATTTTATTAATTCACTGATGTTTTAAAGTAATTTCAAGTTTATGTCTTTGTTCTTTTAAACTTTAAATATTTTTTTAGAAGAATTTTTTTGTTTTATTTATTTGTAACATAATTTGATTTATAATGATGACTTTCATAACAATATTTATTATTTATAAGACTATTTAATAATTATTTCGATTTATTAATCTCTAACAAAAAATTTACAAATTTTTTAACCAAAGTCTTTCGCACTTGGCAGCCTTATAAATTTTGTATTCTTTTAATATCCGGCCATATACTATGTTCGAAACGAAATTTGAAACTAGTCAGTCCAGTCAAGTTCATTATAATTTTTGCAATCATCTATTGTATTATTTTATTCACCGTTTAATATTCTTTTGTTGTTTTGTATATCAATTAAAAAAAAAAAAACACGCAAAATATTAGAAAATTAGAAGGAAACAGGTGAAAAAATAAAATGATAAAAGACATACAAAATAGAACTATATCGAGTATAATTAAATTATTAAATTCAATAGAAGCATTTTGAAGACAATTTGGGGAATATCTGTTGAAGGGAAAAGAAAATGTTTTTTATGGCAAGAAGTACAGATAAAAAGAAACAGAAAATTTAAATAAAAACTATTGTGTTTTGGTATTTGAACCACTAGCGGTTTAAAAAAGAAAAGAAGAGAAATAACAATAATAACACAAAATGTGTTTACCGGATGGTGGCGTTAAGTACAGCAAGAGTTACCCAAATGGTTAGTTTATAGAAAGAATACACCTTTACATTTAATTTTTGTTATAAAAAAGTTTGTCAATACCCTTTATTACGACCATTGCTGTATAGGTTTCATTTGTTGTTATTGTGATTGCTTGTTTACTTACTTTCAGGGAGCAGTGTTTTTCTTTTCGCATTATCACATTTTCTTTTCGAATATCACTAGCATGACAAGACCCTTGAAATTTTCCAATGTTGAGCAATATGCATATCAATAAGGCACAAAATTTTAATAGATTTTTGCACTATTAAAAACATAAACTAAATATAATATATAAAGGGTTCGCCATCTAACGTTTTTTTTCAACTAGTGCTTATTTCGTGAATGGTAATAACACTTAACTCATGTCTGATTTGACAGATAATTAGTTTTATCCTTCCGCTGAACGAATATGGTTGTGTATACGCTTGAACAACGCTCGGAAATATTGCGACATTACTTTGAAAGTCATGGTAATGTTGCAGAATGTGTGCAAAAATTGCTCATTGAAGCTCATTTTGATCTTGGCGTATATGTAAACAAGTAAAATTGTCGCATTTGGGGCACAGAAAACCCGCACGCATACATGGAAAAGCCGATACACCCAAGACGAGTCACTGTTTGGTGCGGATTTTGGTCCAGAGGCATAATTGGGCCATTTTTTTCGAAAATGAGCAAGGAGTGGCCGTTGCAGTCAATGGCGATCGTTATCGGTCCATGGTGAACGAATTTTTGTTCACAAAAATTGAAGAGGAGAATATTAGCAACATTTGGTTCCAACAGGACGGCGCTACGTGCCACACAGCCGAAGCTGCACTCGATGTTTTGCGCCCTGTTTTTGAAGATCGCATTATCAGCCGCAGAGCTGATGTCGTTTGGCCACCTCGGAGCTGCGATTTAACACCATTGGACTATTATTTGTGGGGTGCCGTCAAATATAAGTGTTACGTCAACAAACCAGAGACAATTGACGCTTTAAGGGACAATATTCGTGAAGCCATTGATGAAATACAGCTGCACACAATCGATAATGTGCTTAAAAATTGGACCAATCGTGTAGGCTACTGCATGGCCAGCCGAGGCAGCCATTTGAATGAAATTATTTTCCATTATTAACCGGAAGGTTTGTACTTTCAAATAAAAAAAGAATTTGAGAAAATATTCAGTAGTTTTTTTATAGCATTTAAAAAAAAAAATTTTTTTTTGGCGGACCCTTTGTATTCTAAAACTAAAATTATGAGTGCAAACAACTCAATTATCATAAACAGCTTACTAGTTGCTCATTAAAACTGTCCCTCATGTCGTATGAGTAACAAGTTAATATCTTAACATCACTCATACGCACACAATTACTACAAAAATATAAACAAACAATAAAAACGGCAGCATCCCGCACTAACCACCATTAACAATTTAAAACAGACTTTGTTTTTGTTTTGCCTTCTTACGCGCTGTCTCTCTCTAACTATTTTTTTCTTAAATTTTCATTTGTTTTTGCAATGACCTTCATTTTATTTATTTGTTGGTTGGTTTTATTTTTTGACTCTGTTTATTTTCCCTTTATTTAAGTTCTCTCTCTATTGCGCTTTCTCTAGTTCAAGAGTATGAGTAATTATAACAACTTAAACAAGTCAATTCACACGCACACACATAAATATTTCCCTAATGTAAATAGTTTGCCGTAATTGTTATTGTTATTGCGTTTTTGTATTTGTTTTTATACCCAGTAGACAGTTTAATAAACGTTTGATAAGCGAATGGAATCGAAATTTAATTATGCTATGGTGTAGAAATTATGACAAGTAAGTATGTAAGTGAAATTAGACTGTAGACTGTTATTTGTGGTGTTCTAAGAGGTGGTCTTGTTAAGGTTACGTTTGTATCTGTATTTGGCATAAACTTCGACATTTTTTTAAATGTAATAAAATATTCTATTCCATGACATTTAATTTTTGTTGATAATAAAAAAATTTTCTCAAGGAAATGTTAAGGTTCCATCAAAGTGACGTTGTCTGAAAATATTTTGTATATATTTACTTTAAATAAAATGCTATAATTTTTAACGTTTTTTATGATTCAATTGTTAAAAGACTTAAACAAAGAAAATAGGTATGAATGTTCCTTCAATAAACTTACATACAAACTTACTTACTTACTTACTTACTAGGGAGATCGGACGGTTATTTTTCAACCGGTTTTAAACGGCATTTTTGGTTTTGTCCAATACGGTTTTTTCAAAATCTTAACTTTTCGAATACCGAATAAACCGGTTAATTTAACACGATTAACCGGTTATTTTTGTATACATGGCAACACAGAACGTCGCACAAAGAACGTGAAAACCAAGGTAGATCAAAAAAGATATGCACTCTTGCTCCGACCGGCAGATATATTAGTTAGTGAAGTTTTTAACAGCGGCAATACACGTAACCAATAGCTAGTAATGTTGTGAGGTGATATCGCTGTTGAAAATTATCAGATGGTGTGGTGTGATGGTTCTTATCTAACACACCACAGGGACACACACACTATTAAACACGTGGTGCATAAAATTATATACATTACTCCTCAAAATCTAAGCAAAATTTCTATTCGAGGTAATTAAGTACTTGTATATTACTAATCAATTTGTTCAAAGTAAACATTTAATTTTTGTTATCTTAGGCACCTAAATTATAATTACTCGTATAATAACAAATCTTTAATTCCACTCTCTACCAAGTAATACAACAAAAACTAAATTAGCTCCCTGAGTAGCTGTTCGAAACGTTTTTTATGGCCTCCGCACACCGTTTTGGCACAGTTTTTATGATATCTGTTAGAATTATTGTTAGTATTGATTGTCACTTTAATTTTAAACTCTCCGTCAGCTTCTACTTACTTTTAAAACGACGTGGTCCAGCTCTGCGCTTCAAGAACTATGAACAATTTTATTTAAATAAAAAGACCGGTTAACCGGTTATATGAATTATTATAAGCCGAAAACTGGTTTTTTAAAAAGTGCTACTTTTCGAATTATTCGAAAACCGGTTTTTGAAAAAAGGCGAATAATCGATGTCCCTAATACATACATATGTATGTAAAAAAATAAAACAATTATTTGCACACGAAAGTATTGCTCCTATATTTTATATGAAACTGAATGTGTATTTATATGTTTCTTTGTTGATTTGATTATTTGTTTGTGACTTATAGACAGACAAACGGCCGAGCCGATTTTCGTGAAATTTCTACAGTATATTTCTGTATATATGGAAGGAACTAAAGGCTATATTTAATGTAAAACTCTAGCTGGGCGGAGCCACGTCCATACAAAGTACATATTTGTTCAAATTATTTAAGGGGTAGGCAAATTAAAGGTTAGGAATTAAATAGGCTGTTAAATGATGAAGTGTCAAGTACTGAGCTGTCAACCTTTGACACTTATTCAGTAAAAAAATTTGGAAATTTTAACTTTGGAACGCTACTTACTTCATAATGTTCAAGCAAGTTTTCCTCATAATCAGGCTCTTTTTGAGACTGCTGTGCGTCATTTAATTGACAAAAAATCATAACAATACGCTCGTGTTGACCGTAGTGATGCAAACATAACAGCTGTACAGTAAAGCGTTTAGAATGAACTTTGATCATCAATTGGGCATCACCAGAGAAACTTTGCGCAGCATTTTGCATAAAGATCTTCAGCTTTACCCCTATAAAGTTCAACTCGTTCAAGAATTAAAGCCAGCCGGCCATTGTTTGCATCGAACGTTTGTGAATTGGCTGTTTAAAAAACAGAACGAAAACAACGTATTTTTCCACTAAATCATCTTTAGTGGTGAGGCCCATTTTCAATTAGGCGCTTATGTAAACAAACAAAATTGTAGCACAAAAATTCACAAATTGTCATCAAAAAACCATTACATCCAAAGAAAATGACCGTATAGTGCGGTTATCGGACCGTATTTTGTCGAAAATGAGCAAGAAAACGCCGTCACCGTGATTTCCCTGCACTACCAAACCATGACAACCAATTTTTTGTGACTGCAATTGGCTAATGTTGACATCAGTGGCCTTCGGTTTCAACAGAAAGTCGCCACAAGCCACGCAGCCAGCCAAACAATTTAGTTATTGCAAGAGAAATTTACCGCTGAATTATTTTCTCTGGGACCAATTGAAAGACCGTTCTTATGTGAACAGACCACAAATAACAGACACTTTGAAAGATGAAACTCGGCGCTGCATTGACGAGGTAAGCGCAGCTTTGTTGCAGAATGAGTCTCAAAATGTTGTGAAAAGAGCGGACATCTGCCAACATGCTAGAGGTAGACATTTGCCCCACATCATATACCATTATTAATTCCCATATTTCTATTTTATATTTTTATGAATAGAACTGAACTTATCCAAAAAAAAAAAAACAGTTTTTAAGCCACTTTACTTCCTAACCTCAAATTTGCCATCCTTTTTATCTTTGAAATGGTGACAGAAAAATTCTCTAAATTTGTCCAAAATATATTCATAATTGATGCAAATCATCTGCCAAAAAGTGGTTGGAATTGGACTAGTGGGCGTGGTATCTCTCATACCAAGTATATTTTATTTTAGTAAATGTATCTTGAAAACGGTTACAGTTAAAATTTCAGAACTTGGCTTGATTGACTGAATGGTCAACACAAATTATCAGAAAAAAGTGGGCGTGGTACCTCTTAGCTTAGTCATCTATTCACATCAGCCAAAAAGCGGGTATTTCAGAAAGCACAGAGGATGGGCAATTAAAAGCTTAAATTTAAAAATGCAATAAAACAAAAACGGTTTGAAATTTTACGAAATTTTTGTTGTTGTTGTGAAGTACAATTTTTCCGGTTAGAAATGAAATATTATTTCATTCATATGGCTTCCGCTGCTGGGGCTCACAGTACTCCTTTCGATCGGACCAGTTTGCAAGAACTTCTTCGAGTGTATGTGGTCATATCTGGGCAATGGCATTACTAATATTGGCCTTCAAATGCTCAATTGTCTCTGGTTTGTCGGCATAACACTAGTCTTTAACGGCGCCCCACCGAAAATATTCCAGCGGTGTCAAATTGCAGCTTCTTGGCGGCCAACTGGCGTCATCATTTCGGCTAATTAAGCGGCCATCAAACGTTCGACGTAATAAATCGATTGTGGCATGAGATGTGTGGCAAGTTGCACCATCCTGTTGAAACCAAACATCGTTCACATCAATACCATGAAGAGCGGGCATAAAGAAATCGGTTATCATGGTGCGATAGGTGTCTCCATTGATCGTAATGGTTGGCGCCGTCCTCATTCCAGTCTGTAAGACAACGTTTGGGTTTTCTGAGCAACAAATCCGGCAATTTTGCTTATCAACTTTCTCACCAAGATGAAAATGAGCTTCATCCGATTTTTGGCAAAATCGACATCATTGTGTAATTTTGCGTTGGCCCACCTAGCAAAGCGAAAACGAAACGGATGGTCATGCTCTTCAACTTTTGAACCAATTGAACTTTGTAAGGCGTCATACCGACGAAAACTGGTGCGTGAAATGTTCAATTCTTGAGAACGATGATTAGCTGATGTTGATGGATTATCACGCACACTCTCAATCACAGCTTTGATATTTTCGGGTGCACGCACTATACGATCAAGCTTACGTCTTGACGCACTGACAATGAAACCAGTTGCATGAACTTTAGCAATAAGCTTGGGTATACAGAGCAGTGTTGGTCCAACTTCAAGCGTAAATCGATTCATTTGGTTCAGTAGAGATAATATACTGAGTTTTGTGACAGAATAGAATGACATAAGTATTGCCAGATTCGAAATAACCGTTGGTTCAAATTTAAACCGATAGATACGTATATTATATAATGTGTGCTTGTTTGTAGACTGCATGCAATTAAAAAGCAGATTCTACGGTATCTTTCTAGAACTATAAACTATCTCAAATGCTTGGATTTGTACCAGAAGGGGACAAAATGGGGAAAAGGGATAACAAATTTAACTACGATAACATTTAAGATAATAATAAAGATTGGTGCAGCGAAACGCGCCGGGCTTTAGCCAGTAGAATAATAAAAAAGACTGAAATAAATCTTAAACGTATTTTATTGTAGAATATTTATTTCACCAAAGAAAGCTAAGCATATCAAGACTTAAGCTTATTTCTTATTTTCAAAATTGCAGACAGAGTTTTGAAAGAGTAACTGTACTCTATGTAGACTCTGTCGTAAAAGTCTTGTTATAAGACACATGAGTGGATATTTATAAGGTCAGTCATTGTAATCAGTTGGTAAAATTGTGAAAAAATTTCTATGATGCTACGGGTAAGTCTATAATTTTGCAAAATTTCTGCAATATATCGTATTTATTATCGAGTTATTTTTTTTTCTTCGTCACTCTTCTAGGAGCCATGTGGGCTTATCACAAAGCATTTATTGCTTTGTTTCAGTTTCATTAATCAAATTGACTTTTCAAGCTGAGTAGATGATTAATCCACTGTAGCTCCACTCCCTTTGATTGTGTGGAGGTAAAAATCCTTGCTAAATGATGGTGGTGATCTTTACTTAGCATTACAATTTAGTTTTGCTTATAGTCAAATATAAGTCACAGATAAAACTTCCCTAACATTTAAAGTAAATGCAGTTCGAGTTAAAACTGGTTGAGATTAGTCAAATCAATAGGATTTCTTCACAACCGATGAGGGTTGCTGAAGTACTACTGAATTTGACACCAAAAGGTTTATGCACTTTAATTGCTCACCATTCAAATCACTTTTAAAGCATTGCCAACTAAGAATTACTTGTGATCGCTCTAAAATTTACCAAATGTTGCCAGATATCTTATCATAAAAATTAAAAAAAGGAAAAGAATTTTTGGCAAAAAATTTAAAATTTATTTCGCCCCTTGCCCTTAAATGGTTATTGTGTGTATCATACCTTTACATTCTGCAAATATTTTATTTCCTATGTTAAGATTTTTTTTATTACATATGTTATAACATTCGTATTCCCATTTTTTCTCTACATTTTTAAGCCACTTGAATTTTATGTTTACTCTTAAGAAAACATTTGATGGGAATATTTCTGTATGCAACCCCTACAGACTAACAGATTCAACGAAGGATTTAAGTATAAAGACAATTTATTTAAGGATAATATACTCAGTCTTAAGACCTTAACATGAAATTTAAATTTTTCACGTCTAGTTAAACACAGCAGTCACAGTCACCGCCACAGTCACAGTCACAAACAATTGCGAATGCTTAAGCGTTTATGCATTAAAACTACTTGGAAAAAAAGTAGAATTAAGTCAACTAAAGGATTATATGTATGAAGTTATGGTGAATTTCTTAAATTTGAGAATTTAATATTAAAATTTTAAAATAAAGAACAATATTTACATTATATTGTTAAGACTTTAAAAATAACTTTAAGTAACAAAAAAAAAAGGAAAATCATAAGGATATCTTGAAATAAACAGCTGCGCTGTTTTCACTTTTATTGCAGGTTTTTGTACTCAATGCGCGTAAAAAAAACAAAGAAAAATGCCAAAGCTAACAACACAATAAACCCTCATCATATTTTAAGGACAAATAGAGATTATCTGTGTAAAGACAATGAAAAAATTTAATAAAGAAATGCTAGCTGACCACTGCTTAAGTATTTCTCATTGATATTTAAAACAAAAAAATATAATAAATTTTTTCAAATAGACAAGAGAGTCCGATATGAGGGATATTTATATTTTAGAGTAACACAAGAACTAAGAAGTAGAGGTTCAAATAGATGTGAATTAAGGTAAGGACATAACTCTGACCAAATATAAATTCTATTGATATATATGGTTATTGGGATACCGCTATGTTATGTCACTGCTACACCCTAATGCAGTGTTGACCATAAGGGTGGTTGGTTAGGTTATGGATACGGCGTTAGGTTTAGCTAAGTCTAATTTATCCTTAAGTCATTTCTTGGTCAGCAAGTTTTTGTTTTTTAAGGTAAATTTATGATCAACCGATCGGTTTAAATTTGAAACAGCGGTTATTTCTAATCTGGCAATACTCATGTTGTTCTATTCTGTCACAAAATTCAGTATATTATCTCCACTGAACGAAATGAATCGATTTAGGCTTGAACGACGTTGGGGTTTATTGGAAACTCAAAAAAAAAAATGAAAGAAAGGTACGTTAATAAGCCAAATTGCCTTATTCGGGGCTTAAAAAACCCAAATGTGGTCTTATAGAAGCCAATGCACCCATTACGAGTGACTGTTTGATGCGGCTTGTGGAGCGAAGGCATCATTGGCCCATATTTTTTTGAGAATGAGGAGCGCGTAACCATTATGGTCAATGGAGATATCATGATAACCGATTTTTTGTGCGCGCTCTTCAGGGTATTGATATGAACGATGATTGGTTTCAATAGGATGGTGCAACTTCCCACACTTCTCATGTCACAATCGACTTATTGCGTCAAACATTTGATGGCCATTTAATTAGCCGAAGTGGTATTGTTAGTTGGCTGCCAAGAAGCTGCGATTTGACACCATTTGACCTTTTTCTGTGGGGCGCCGTTAAAGACAAGTGTTACGCCAACAAACCCGAGACCATTGGCATTTGAAGGCCAACATTCGTGATGCCATTGCCGAAATACGACTCCATATACTCGAAAAAGTTCTCAAAAATTGGTCCAATCGAATGGGGTATTGTGAAGCCAGCCGCGGCAGGAACAATTGTACTTCACAACAACAAAATAAATTTGGCAAAATTTCAACCCGTTTTTGTTTTATTGCAACAAGGAAAGACATATTGAAGAGGCCGAAAGGCCTAAAGATCTAAAAATAAAAAATAAAAGAAATTAAATATCTGTTTCCCTATTTGAGCCAACTCTTGACCAAGTTAATCAACTTCGACAGGTATAAATCTGTAAGATAGTCCAAAAAAATAGAAGCGAAATGCACCCAAGTGCTTTAGTTTAAGCTCCGATAGAGCCTGACAGTCACAATGAAGGTGTTGCACCGATTCCTCCATCTCCTTATCCTCAAAGCCCCGACAATAGCCACAACCAGGATATCGCATGCGCTCCGAAATACGGCTTATAATACAATGACCGGTAATTATAACCGAAAGAAGTCCGATCGACCCTTTTCCGAACATAAGAAAAGACCTCGTTCTTTCCATAGAAAGAGAAGGAGAATCTACAAGTGGTGATATTGGTTCACCTGTATTCCATCCTGCTCAGTGCCCATTTATATAACAACATCGACGACGTACATAGAGGGGCCCTCTAGTAGCGCACTTATCAGCAATTTCATTCTCTCGGATACCCGGAACCTATATCAGTTCGACATGATATTGCTCCAGATGGGAGCGAAAGAAGCTGAGGAGACATTTCGATTTAATCACATACGAGTCGAGAGTGAGACTGTCGATATAGATTCTAATAGGCCTCGAAGCCTCGGGATTTAGTTCGCGGATACGCCTAATGGCCCTATCTATAGCTCCGAAAAGCTCAACCGAATTTCTGACGCGTTAAAAGCGGTCCGCCGCCCATCCGACTCCCTGAGTCTAAGTGCCGACTTTACAGAGCCACATTTGATAAAAATATCACGGGGTGGTATACTCAGCGTTTTCTCCAGACCGGCCTGAGGAACGGAAATCATGGCACTGGTGATTGTAAGACAGACTAGCCTCTGCATCCTATTCAGAATGACCAGTTGTGACCCAATATCCACCGCTTTTCACCAGACAAGAGCGCCATAGGTTAGGATTGGTCTACTGATCACGGCATACATCCATGGGTTTCACAAAAGCCCTCCTACAAATGTAGAAGCCAAATAATGCCTTTCTCATTCGACTCTCAGCATTATGTTTTGACGAGAGCTTCGAGCTTAAAATCACGCCTAGGTACTTAGCTCCCTAAAGATAGGTGTACTCTTAGCTACTTAACTTTTGCAGATGTCAAGCTATGACGCTAAGATTTAGCGAGAGTATCAACAACAGATGTACCAACTTAACAAAAAACAAAAACAAACTCAAATCGGAACGACGGTACCGCCACAAGGGAGTTATTCTATACCTTTCTGCTCAAGGTAGTATTGTTTAGAAGAAAATCTTCGTCTCTAGATTTAAGTTGACTTATGATAAACTAGCAGTAAGCATTTATTACAATAGCACTAGTACAGTCAGTCTATTATTGCCTTAGGTTCTTATATTAGTAACTTATTATTCCAAAAAGTAATTTGTGGTAAAGCTTATTATGAAGTCAGACTCTTCGCCTTCTTAACATTCTTTACTTGTTTTTGCTGCTTGACTCATGCCTCCTTATCTTAAAGAAGTATTTGGTTGCTGTCACTGTTTTTAAATGATTTGTTAATTTCTCAGTACTACTTAACACTCAATCTAAAATTAGAATTTTATGCTTATTGTCATTGCAATTGTCATTGTCAGTCATCTTATTTACATACATATATACATACATACGTCAATATGTTTAAATGTTAAATAATTTCAATGGTAAATTTTAAATGAGAATACATTGGGCTTTAATTAGTATGGATATAAATACTGTTAAACATACATACATACATACATTATTTCTAAGTCTAATAAATGTTTTTCAACTAAATTTTATTTACGATTTAATTCAGTCTTAAGAGAATCAGCGTTGTGGCAAATTTTGTGGAAAACTTTGTCCTCTAAAATAATTTTCAATATGTAATACAGAGGCTTCAGATCAGGGCTGCCAGAGCAAACGAAAGCTTAAAAATTATTGCGAAGCCAGGACTAAGTGGTTCTATTTATTAAATTTTATTTTTTTTAGTTCTTATGCTCTAAGGAGCTTGATTAGGAGCACGTTTCTTAGCGGAAATTTGTTAAAGATACAAAATCTAAAATCTACTAAGTCGTTAGAGTCAATGTTCAATAGATCGGAGATCAATTATTAGACGATATTTCCCTATAAAAAGTAAATCAGATGATTTGCAAAGTAAAGAACAAAAGGCAGAGAAACACAGTTTGAAAAAAGCTATTTGAACAATTCAAAGGAAAACAAGTGAATTGTATATAAAGCTCAGTTGAGTATTTATCTCGTTTAAATTTTACTCTTATATTTTTCGTGGTTATCAGACAGAGTTGGCAAAAACTCGGTTTTTTCTTAAATTCAACTCAAGGGGTTTTATTCCTGCTTCCAAATTACGTTCATTTCGATAATATATTTTGTTACTTGCAATTTTACAATTTTTTATTCGTGGTGGGATCAAGGCGACTTTGTGCTCTGACTCGGTGATCGGAGCAGGCTGCAATTACTTCGTTTGAACCGTGGATTATAATAAAAACGCTCGGAATATAAAGACAGGCAAACGGATAAAATTTTCTTTTTGCATAACAGGGCTCGGTCCCACATCGCAAAAGTTCCCAAGCAATTGTTAGAAACGATCACTACTGGTTGTTTCGACGGGTACAATAACTTTTGGCATGTCACCAAATCGCTTCTTTTGAAGATATATAAATTCAGCCCCAAAGCTCGAGAAGCTTTTCTGAGACAGGATTCGGATATTGGTGGGTGGAAGATGGGGAAAAGATGTAAGCAGTGATTTGATAAATTTTTATTTCGATGAAAAAAGCGGACTGAATTTATTTGTACTCCCAATACGTAATTATTTTTGTTGCAAATAAACTACTGAAACCTTTAAATAAAAAAATTCACCCGGTTTTTTTTTAATATAAAACCTTATAAAACCCAGTTGGTTTTTGGAAGGACTAGCCAAAACAGCAGAAGGAGCAGCTGGACAGAATGACACCAGATTATAGACTATCTCATAAATAGAAAGTGTTGCAGTAACAAAGCAGTTATTGATCGTAGTGGCGTATGAATATCAAATAGTGAAGCACAGATGCAAAGATGGAGGGAACATTTCGAGAAGATTACAATAGCAACGTCACAGACACTGCTGAAGACATTTAAATATACCATAACAGTACTATACAAAATACACAGTTTGAATAAAGTAAAAGAAGAAATAGTAGAATTGAGGAATAATAAACCAGCAGGCAAAGATGGCTTACTAATGGAAAACTTATGGTCAGACATTATAACTGCAGCTGAATTGCTACGGCCTCTTATCACATCAGCGTGGAGGAAGAGAGACTGCCATTAACATGGAAAAAAGGCATCGTTGTGAAGCAACTAAAAGTCCGACTTGAAAGATTGCAATAACTGGAGAAGAATCACTTTTCTAAACCTCATATACAAGATATTAGAAGTCATAATACAGGGAAGGCTTCAGAGCAAAATAGAGAACATGTTACGAGATGAACAGGCAGGTTTCCGGCCAAATAGAAGCTGCGTAGATCAGGCCAATACACGACGCTTCGGGAAAAGACTCTAGAATGGTTCCGTAGCCATTCAAAAGCCATATGGAAAGCATTGAGATGAAAGGGAGTATCCCAGAAAATAATCCGAATAATAAAAGCTATGAGCATCAGTCAACTACTATCGCCACAAAATTTTCAGAACCTATTTAGGCCTTATAAAGAGGTATGCGTATGAGTATGCAAGCATGTCACCAATTCACTTCCTTTGAAAAAAATATAAAATCGGCTTCAAAGTTGGAGCGCCTTATAAAACGAGAAAGTTTTCTGAGACGGGTTTTGGAAATTGGATCAGAGGTGGGAAAAGATGTAAGCAGAGATTTGATAATTTTTTTGTTCTTTTTTCAGCTAAAAAAAACTGATCGAATTAATCCGTAGTAGTTATACGTAAATTCTAATTTTGTTGTAAATAAACTACGAAAACCTTTAAATTAAAAAAGCCACCCGGATTTTTTTCAAATAAAACCTGGTGGGCTTAATTAATTGGTTTACCCAATGCGTTGCCCAACATGCTACTCTTATACAAGATCTTCAACATGCAGCCAAAATTAGACGACTGAAAAGACTGGCTCGCAGTGTTGAATTTGAGATAAATATCAAGAAAAGCAAAGCCATGAGAGTTAACTAAAATAGCGCAGAAAACATCATGCTATAGTACTCAACAATTGAGTATGTAGATAGCTTCTGATGTCTAGGAAGTACAATGGCAATAAATGGAGGTGCAGAAACAGACGTTAATAACAGGCTCAAAAAGGCAAGAACGGCATTTGGACGACTGCAGTCAGTACGGAGAAGCTCATACATATCCATGCAAACCAAGCTCAGAATTTTTAACTCATGTGAAACCTGGCTTGCGTAAGCGACATACAACTGTGGTATTTAACAAATTAAGAGTCCATACTGAAGCAGGTAAGGCAAAAGAAGTGGAGATGGATTGGTTATACCCTAAGGAAATATCCCTATAGTATTACAAGCATGACACTTGAGTGGAATCCTCAAGGATCAAGAAACACCTGGCGACGTACAATTAACCAAGAACTAAAGCAAAACAATCAGACATGTGCAGAGGTAAAGACAACGGCAGCAAACCGTGTAAGATGGATATGCTTTGTATAAGCCCTATACTCACAAGAGAAATAACGGAAAAAAAGTTTTATTTCACATTTGGTGGAATCAAGAAATATCAGAGTAAGTGAGAGATGTGTAGAATGTAAGGATTGCATAGCTCTGTCTTACCATATAGCGCACATTTATTTCAGATACGCTCATAATGAGTTTTTTCCAAAACTACTCTTGGTAGCATGTGGCTTCCACAAAGCATCCGTTGCCTTACTTTAGTTTCTTTATAATTATATTTGTCTTCCATCTAAACGGAGGATCGGTCTACTATAGCAGTTGTCTAAGACATATGTTGTCGTTGACTAGAAACAACGCCCTCTGCATATCAAAGTATAGTAGTGGTACGGAGCCTTGCTGCTGCTTTTCACAGATTCCTACTTTTTTTCCTTTTTATCCAAGACCAACTCCACGTCTGAATCTTCCGATGATGTTTTGTATTCAATGTCCTTTATCTTTTTCCTCTGAAAGAAGGAGGAAATAAAAGAATAATGGATTGATCACTTGAAGACCCTAAATTGTTAAAAATATAAAGACGCTGTGAAAATTCTTCTTGCCCTCACTGAGAGTTGCATCTAAGCCGCTTGTGTTGTCTGTGAGTACGTTAGCGATTACAACACGCCACTACCCACTCATAGTGATAATTTATGCATTCTTGCTTATTCGTGATAAGTGAAAAGAAGAATATGTAAAATGCAACGCCATCAAAGTGGCATTTCATTTCACCAAATGAAGTGCCAATAAAACTGAACTGAAATTTTATATATTCAGGGGAGTTTGTTCATTCTATTTAATATGGTTTCTCTTAAATTTCAAACTGAAAAGAAAGCAAAAACTTGAAAATTGTCACTGGATCCTATTGGTTTCAAAATTTTTTTTCGATTTTTTCTTTTTATTTTATAAATTACATTTGATAACTAATTCACTGGTGTAAAAACGCAGTTTTGCTTTTTATATCTTTAAATTTTTGCGAGAGTTGTGCTATAAGTTTATTTCTTGTGACTTGTATTGTTGTATTATACTATATTTAGTTTTTCTTATTGTTTAAGTCATTTGGCCTTATTTTACTACCCTCCTTGCTAACTGCAGTTATTTTTGCATTAAAGACATTAGACTCCGCTTGGTGTGTATGTGACAAGCATCTTAATAGGGTTTCTGTTCCATTCTACAGTTTTTTTTTTCTTCTCTATTTTATTCTTCATCAATTTCTTATTATCGTTATTGTATTACAAATTCAAAAGTTTTTGACCTCAACAGAAAAATGAAGACAAAAAAATTCTTTAAAATTGTGTTTCTTATCCTTTTCTTCTTTTCTTATTGTTGCAATAACTTTCTGTTTCAATTGTTTGTTTAAAAATAAGTTTTGTATTCTTTTCTGCTTGTAATGTCGGTAAAAAGTATTGTAATATAATCTGCCCTTCGACATTTTTCTCCATTTCATGTCATTTGATTTTATCTTTTAGTTTTGTTCCGTATCAATTGCTATGACAAACCAAAACTAGGGAGGAAACAGAAAACTGCTGAACTTTTTAGTGCAATTCTTTTAATTTGAAAAAAATTACTATTTTTATCTGCACTTACATTTTGACCACTAAGTTTATTTAAGTTGGCATTAGTGTTTTACTTGGTATACTTTTAAATATTTATTTTAAAACCTTTTTAGTTGTTAATATATTTTGATGGAATAAATTGTTATTTTTAGCTACGACTTATTGCAATACTTTTAGCCAAATATTTATACATTTTTTCCACTTAAAATTCTGGCCTACTCTTACGTATGAGTTATATTATTTAAATATGTAAAAGAATGCATTCTCACCATCAGACTTAATGATTGTCTAAGATTATGGGAAAACAATATTATGAAGGTAGTGGCTTGGAAAACAAGATGATTCTCCGCCCTATAAAAATAATTAAAAAGAAATATTTTGCTTCTAATTAAAGAAGTCTGGTATATACTTCTTTGTACCGGTATGAAATTAGTGTTTTTTTGTGAAAATGAAACACAAATTTTTAATAGAGAAATAAAAAAAAAAAATTTCAAAGTAGTGGCCATTGCTGGCTACAAATGTTAGCCATCTCTTAGGCAATTTGTGGATTCTACGCCAATAAAACTTTTGAAGGAAATCAATTAGTCTTCCAATTTTCGACTTCCTCATAGAAGTCGAAGTGCTGCTCACCCAATATATGTCCCATCAATGAAAACAAATTGGAGCCAAGTCTGGAAAAACGGCGGAAGCACATGAACAACAGCAAGCAGCAGACAGAAAAATTACAAAATTGGAATACATACAGTGGGTTGTAGTAAAGGGTCCGCCATCTAACGTTTTTTTTTGAACAAGTGCTTATTTCGTGAGTGGTAACACTTAGCTCATGTCTGATTTGACAGATAATTAGTTTTATCCTTCCGCTGAACAAATATGGTTGTGTATACGCTTCGCTAAGTGGGTCTGCGATCGACTTACAGAAGGTGCCGATTTTGCCAAAAAAAAAAAATCATCTTTTCAGATGAAGCTCATTTTGATCTTGTCGGGTATGTAAAAAAGCAAAATTGTCGCATTTGGGGCACTGAACACCCGCACGCATACACTGAAAAGCCGATACACCCAAGACGAGTCACTGTTTGGTGCGGATTTTGGTCCAGAGGCATAATTGGACCATTTTTCTTCGAAAATGAGCAAGGAGTGGCCATTACAGTCAATGGCGATCTTTATCGGGCCATCTTAACGAATTTCTGTTCACAAAAATTGAAGAGGAGGATATTAGCAACATTTGGTTTCAACAGGGCGGCGCTACATGCCACACAGCCGAAACTACACTCGATGTTTTGCGCCCAGTTTTTGAAGGTCGCATTATCAACCGCAGAGCCGATGGCGTTTGGCCTCTTCGAAGCTGCGATTTGACACCGTTGGACTATTATTTGTGGGGTGCCGTCAAAGAGAAGTGTTACGCCAACAAGCCAGAGACAATTGACGCTTTAAAGGACAATATTTGTGTAGCCATTGGTGAAATACAGCTGCACACAATCGATTGTGTGCTTTAAAATTGGACCGATAGTGTAGGCTACTGCATAGCCAGCCGAGACAGTCATTTGAATGAAATTATTTTCCATTATTAACCGGAAGGATTGGACCGATAGTGTAGGCTACTGCATAGCCAGCCGAGACAGTCATTTGAATGAAATTATTTTCCATTATTAACCGGAAGGATTGTACTTTCAAATAAAAAAAGAAATTTGAGAAAATATTCAGTAGTTTTTTTTATAGCATTTTCATAAAAAAAAATTATTTGGCGGACCCTTTACTTCTGGACCCGATAGTTGACATCGTTCCTTCTCCTGATTACTTTGCAAATTCCTCTTTGCCTAGTTACAGTTCAGCTGACAACCCTTTCCTTTATTATGACATATACATTGGGACCAATTGTAGCTCACTAAAGCCCTCAATATTTGTTGTTTGTCTATGTAAAGCCTTCAACCTTTCATTGACCATTTATATTCTATGTCAACGGACCAATTTCCTCTTGGCTCTGTTCCTTTAGCTGCAATACTCTTCGCCAGTGTCTAGTCCCGTTGGTGCCTGTACCTTTTTTGCCGATTATCGTAAATGGACTCTTCACCTACGGCATCAACACCTGTCTCAGCCGATTGCGACCTTTCAGCATTGCCTCGACTCACCCTTCTCTTTGCTAGATTTATTACCATCACCACCACTTTCACGTTCATCGCTGCGCTTATTTCTCTGCTCCATAACTTTGTAGTTTTGTGCTTCGTTGTATTGCACTTCAGCAGCCTCTTCAGCAAGATCTCTCCTTGGGCTAACACTATCATCTCTTTGGATTATCTTCTTCTTGAGTTCTATCAATTTTTCTTCTATTTTTTGTAATTTTTTTTTCCATTTGTACCTGCATTCTTTCCATCATGGCATCCAGCAGCGAAATAAGTAACTTCTGCAGTGCTCCTTACAGTAGTGTGAGCTTTACGCTTCTCCTTATAAGAAAACTCATAGGTCTCGGTGTTGAGACCGATCTGCTAAAAAGTATCAGCTATTCCCTCTTGCGTCTCTACTTTGCTCCTGCCTGAGCCGGTCCTCGTTAAATTCATTCAGCTTAATTTTTTTATTTTATTTTATTTTTAGAGATCTGCAATCCCACTTCTGACACTAATTGTTACGTTTTAAAAACGCTTATTTAATTATTCCGTAATATTATATTCATTAAATGAATAACTAAAGTACGTTAGGTGCCTAAGGCGGTAGACATCTTAACTGAGTAAGTGCATTACATCTTGCATTTATATTTTTTTTATTAATCATTAATCCTTAATCATTTATATTAAAATTACTGTTGAAAATATAAAACAAAAATCCTTTTTTTAGATTTCTTATCTGCCTTTTAAAGACAACATTTATGATGTCAATCAAAATTTTATACTTATTTGCATAAAGTAAATCCATTATAAATAAAAAAATAATGGCAGGGCACCCAAAATTTAAATAAAATTTTACTCGCATGATATAGGAGATTTGCATAAAAACCTTGAGCTTATCAAACGGTAGACAATCTAAAACAAAAATTCTTTTATCAATACAAAGTAATCTTTATGCTGTCTTACTGTTATCCTTGGGTACATCTGTGTGAAGGACACTTTTCTACCTTTACAATTTGCATGATGTTACACATAAAAATTTCAACACTTTCCTCTTTACATTTGCCTTCCATTTAGATAAACTCTGCAACGAACAAGCATCTGTTTAAATCATCCTTTTCATCTTTATCAGATTTGTTTAACTTTTGTTGCCAGACAACTGGAGTCTATAAAATGTAAGGCAACATAAATTTTCTGAGTCATTATAAAAATAACAACAAAACTCTATTGTCTGATTTTCATTTAAGTCTTTAAGGATAGAGAAAGAGATTGGTTTACCTATGTCTAGTTTCGATTCTGTTGGTTAAAAACCGGTCTTTGTCAAGTTAATTTTCAGATCACATTCTTGGCATCAGCTAATAAATGTCAGGTTAAATGCGGATCCCAAGACTTCAAAAATCAGTTACGGAGTCTTACCTGAAGAATTATGAGTACATACAGTTGTGGACAAGCAATTAAGTTATTAATGAAATATTTTTATTTACAAATCCAGGTCAACTTTTGGATTAGAAAAGATGAGAACTAATCTTGATGTTATTTGAGGCGCTGAATTCAAATCCGGGTTCCTTTTTTCCAAATTGGGTCTAGTTTGCTGTTCCTCGCATGTTGGCAACACTGGGTTATCATAACAGTCAGCTGTTATCATCGCTAGTACCGTTATTTAATTTGTATTTTTAAAGTTCTTTTTGGAATCCAAAACGTGTGAAAATGCAAAGGCAGAATTGTAAAATTGAACCAAAGTGTTTTTGTTATATTTGCGGATGTTATATGATCAGAAAAAGTGGCAAAGTTATTACTGATGTGATCAGAAATGCATATTTTTATTATTTTGTTTTCTCTGTATCAAACACTCCAAAGCCGTGGGTACCGAAATTGATTTGTAACGCGTATAGCTCAATATTATACAAGTGGTCACGCGGTAAAAAGTATATTTTTCATCTTCGTTGCCAATGTTATTGAGAGAGCCGAAAAATCTTGCAGGAGTGGAAATTTCTTGATAGTCAAACAAAAGTCACTGTATATAAAACCAGAAATAAGGCACTATTACCGTTTTTCGAAAAAGAGGAGAATATATGCTTCTGCAAAGATATCAACGGTTTGCTTGATGCGATGAATACACCATACGATGTAAATGAATGGCGTTTGTTCATAGATGGTTCAAAATACACCCTGAAAGCTGCTCTGATACACAATGGAAATATAAAACCATCAATTCCGATCACTCATGCAGTACAAACGAAGGAATGCTGCGATACAATATCTAAAATTTTGACCAAAATAAAATATAAAGAGCATCAGTGGAAAATGTGTGGTGACTTGAAGGTTTGAAAATAAATTTCAATTCAATTTTAAAGAATAATTTATTTATATGTTTTATTCCAACAGGTTGTTGGTCTCTTGATGGGAATACAATCTGGTTTTACTAAATTTTGCTGTTTTTTGTGTCTGTGGAATAGCAGTGCAACTAACCAACATTATGTGAAAAAAGATTGGCCAAGCCAAAATTAATGGCCGACAGAATCTTTGCAAAATGTTTAACGCCCAATGAAGCAGCAGCATGGGTATTATTTTAAGATGTTGTTCATAACTTTCTCGGCAACCGTAAATCCCCGGATTTCAAGCAAAAAATCGACAGTTTGTTGCAAAATTATTGCTAGATTGGAGCTCGAATGTCTCTCAAAATACATTTTCTGCATTCTCATTGCGATTTTTTTCCTGAAAACTTGGGTGATACAAGCGACGAGCAAGGAGAGCGACTGCACCAAGATTTGGCGAAAATCGAAAAACGATACTAAGGATTTTGGGACGAGGGCATGATGAGCGACAACTGTTGGACTTTAATGCCTGAAACAGATCCCAAAGAGTACAAGCGACTCAGTTCGACTGCTCTTCATTTCTAAAAACCATGTATACTTGTGTAATTGTTTCATATAAAAACATATAAAATTTTTATAAAAAATTTCGTATACTTTTTTTAATATTTCTGGAAGCGGTCAAGGGTTTAGAACTTTAATAGCTTATTTTAACTACTAAAGTGTCTAGTGTACGCTTTACAAACTAAAAGTTAAATCAAGTCATTGTTGTGGAGACTATGTGGTCAAAACTATGAAATGAGAAATTTTGTGTTTGATGCTGAATTGCAACAGTATCCATATATATAGAAAATGGTTGTTATGCTTAAAGAAAGCACAACTTGAGATTATGAAACCTTAAGAATATTGAAGATATTCCAGCATCACTTCACACTATTCAACAAAATATTCCAAAAAACATGAAATGCTCATTATCTCGAAAACCAAAACCAACAAAAAAAAGCGAAGTGCAGATTCGGATTCAGCGTTCCAAATAACTTTAGAAACGGCTTTCGGTTGCCTAGATCCAAAACCATATATACTTGTGTAATTAGGGTTTTTATATTAAAATAAAAAAAAAGTATTTGAAAAAAAATTTCTTTTGGTAACAAAATAAAGAACATTTCATACCTACTTTAAGAAAACTACGCTTAAGTATTATTCACAAACGAACTTTAGCTTAAAACTCCTACTTTAAAACAATATTAAATAAACAATTTTTAAAGTTGGTTCGACCGTACTTTAAAGCTTTTTTAACGAAAAGATCAAAGCATCATAGAAATTAATTAAAAAAATAAAAGGAGACAAGCGGTCATTTCTCCATACCAGATAGAAATGATCAACAATACCGTAAAACTATACTTGTAGTTTCAAGATGATCCTGGAGACCTTTAAGTCTTTGCAAACCATGGTAAATAGAGTTTGTTCAAAACACAGTTCTCCTAGACACAGTGGAATCGATGTTAATGAAACAGTGAATGCATTGACTAGGCAAGATTTCTTGACACCATACATATATTGGCTCGCAACTGTATTGTGCAGCACCACTTATACCATTTTCAATATAGCTAAAGATTGAGGAAATGCCATATGCTTGGAACACTTGTATGCTAAAAGGGGACTATGTCACTTCAGTTTAGCGATCAGTCCGTAATTTGGGCGTCGTTCTAAGGTACTTAAATTTGGTAGGACGGACTTAAAACTCTTAGCGAAGTTTCTTACACGCCACTGTGATACTTGATAGGCTTAGATAGACATATGGTTTCATAGGGTGACATATTCACCATTATGGTTTCAGTCAGCAAATCTGCTGAACAAACTATAGACCGGAAAGGCACAATAGATCTCATGGGTCGCAGTGCCCTGCAATAATGCCTGATCGGTATAGTAAAAATGATGATGATAATAAAACTCTCATTATGACTTAATATCTGTTGAAAAAAAAGTAAAAAGTAAAAACAATTAATATGTAGCCTACTTTAGAATTAAAAAACTGAAAGTGATCTAGTGACATACTATTCATAAAAAGAAGGGAATTTATTCTCAAATTCAAATTTTATTTGTATAGTTATGCAGTTGGATTACAACAGCCAAAATTAGATAAAATGGCAAGATAGATCGCAGTATCCACTACTGTCTCAATTAAATTTAAAAGAAAATAAGGAATTTAGAGAGCGATTGCTTCGTGGCGCAGGCTAGAAACTAACGCCATATTATTTTCTACATTATAACGTATCATACATACATTTCGTTGCTTTATAAATATAAAAATTTTCTCAATTATGACAAATTGTCAAATATTTCCTTAACATTAATTACAGTATGCCACATCAACATTCGTACATTTTTTTCAGAAAGCATGTTTTTTGAAATCCCTTTTTTTAAACGATTTTGGATCAAAAAAGTTTTCTTTCTTAAAAGAAATATACGAAAGGCATTTTAATCATAATTATTTAGAAAAATAATGAAATTCAAGAAAATAAAATTTTCAAATTGTATGAATTTGTATTTTTCATATTGTAAATGAGAAATAAATTTAATATAATATTGCCAGTTTCGAGTATAAAAATACCTTGAAGTGTACTTTAGTTAATATATTGATTTTGAATAAGAATTCCTAAAAATGGTTTATTAGCCTTAAAGTGTATTTTAACTAATTTGTACTTGAAACTTAAAATTAAATTTTTTTGTGAATATAGCCGTTAATTTTTATATAAAAATGTTTGGGTCACTTTTAACAGTTAATAAACTAGATATTATTCAGTTGTGGGTAAGAATATGAGCTCCACTCAAAGTATGGTTTTGTGTACTTTTAAAGTATTGGTGGCTAAATATGTATAAAAATAAAATAATACCCTTACACAACATTTTCAAAGCCAGCACCACTTAAATAACTACAAGGAGGGGTTGCGTGTAGTGCCTGTTATACCCACACTTATAAGTGTAAAGTGTGTATGAGTATGGGTATATTTATACTTGGGTATAGGTATATTTATGTGCCGCTGTGGTATGGCAGGTAAGACACCCGCCTACAGACTAGAAGATCCAGTTCAATACCAGGCCAGACCATCTTAAAAAAAAGAGAAAAAATTTGTCGACAGCGGTATAATCTCAAAACATTAGCTAGTAACCAGTTATGAGTATTACTTACTATTGAAAACTTCCCTAATGCATTTGCCGTTCGAAGCCGGCGTTAAACTGTAGTTCCCTTTCAATGAGCTTAAAAATAGAATCAGGTGCAGCTCATTGACTGAGAGAAGTCTCCATGTTCCTTCATGGAATGTTATGGGAATTAACATGGGTATATTTCTACTCGTGTATACACGGAGTATACTTAGAGTATATTTATACAAAACAAAACCTTTTGAAATCTCTGTGATAAAGTTAATAAAAGTGTTTTATATTTGGCATTTTAGTATTGCTAATATGATAACATATATACATACATATGTGGATTACTTTCAAAACATTTTCAACATATTTTATTTGTATAGAAAAATAGCAACTGATTAAAAATTCATATTGTTTCGTTTTTACCTTTTTCATGGATTGTAGTTAAAATAAAATAAATTTTGTGTTTGGTTTTAATTAAAATCCTTTATTCAACAAAGTTCTGTGCACCACTGCTTGTAACCTTTTTACAGGCAATAACAATTTTCTATTCTTAATTACATCGACGGTTTACAATCTTGTAAACAACAACAATTACTCGACAGATCTTTTTACTTAAAGATCTTCCAATCCGATCGTAGTTATAAGTTAGGTTCGATCACTACCTTTTCAACCAGAGGTTATCCACACTTAACTCTCTCTTTACTGAGTTAGTTGGATAAACTGGTTTTTCACTTCACGATTCACTTCACGAGTTTACTCCTTATAAACTCTCTTCACACCAATAACACATTCGCTGAGTTAACTTTACTTCAACTGCACTCGCTGAGTTTACGACACATAAACTGGTTGCTGTTCGCATCGATGTACTTTTTATATGGCTGAGTAAACAACACATCGAAAGCTCTCGAACCTCTCGATGTTTCAGGTAGATTCCATTTCTTTCTTTTAATTTCTTTTTAGTTCTTTTGTAGCCATGCGTATGTGAACATCTACCTCTTTCAGCTCTTAGTATTTGCTGTTGCTTGTTTATTGTCTGTTACTTGTTTTCTTTGCTGCTTAATTATTGTTGTTGCCGTGTTGTTTTTATTTACTTTATCTCTGCTAATGTTTGTTGTTGTAGATTTGGTTATTTGTAAACAGCACATATAGTTGTTCTTCCAACTTTTGTTTATTTATTTTAGCGATGTAATAAACGCTGTGGTGCCCAACCTTATTTTCGTAACAATATGATAGAAAAAATTCTCTAGTGGAGGTATAGAACTTTAAGTTGCAATAAAACAACGATGGATTATTCGATTGACATGAATTTTATTTATTCGAAAGATAATCTTGTGGCATTACATTTTAAATATGATTTTTGGCATATGACCGCCACGGCTGGCGCAGATGTAGTCCAATCCGGACGTCCAATTTTCGATGACTTTTTCCAGCCCATAAAGCGCACCAAACAGTCAGTTTTTCTGGATGTAACGGTGTTTCCACATACACTTGAGGATTACCTTCACTCCAAATGCGGTAGTTTTGTTTATTGACGTAGCCATTCAACCAGAAGTGCGCTTCATCGCTAAACAAAATTCGCTTATGAAAATCGGAAACAACGGTAATCTCGTTTTGGGCCCATTCGACGAATATACGTCGGGCGTAAGTCTATTCATGATGAATTGCCAAACCAAACTGAGAATAAATTACTCGGCCGCCATCTTGAAAAGTAATGCCAACTTAAAGTTCAATACCTCTATAAAAACACGCTTTATTTGTATAGTATGTTTAGCAAATTTTTTTTATTGTTTATTCCATTTGACCAAGTCCTTGCAAATCTCTACCAAAACTTACAGAACAGAATAATTAAAACTTAACATACGTCGCCTTCGAAGATTATCCTCAACAATGTCATTGATCTTTGTGCAACTTTAAAAAATATACTCAAATATTGCGAAATTTGAATTCCATCTTGTAGAACTATTGCTTTTCAAAGTTGTTTTCAGCAGGGTTACAAAAGTTGGTACAATTGTACTTTTTTTGGTACAATTTCAGACTCAAAAGTATATTGGTACACCAATTACTTATTTGGTACAATTTACGAACTACCGATAGCAGTGATGGAAAAGGACTTTTCGTTCGGTATAATAGAAGAATTGTAGAGAGTACTTTTTCGCCAACAAGAGTGCCAAATTTTATAAAACAAAATGACTATTTTTATAAGTTGCTTTACTAAGCAACTTGATAAATCTGTCAACTTCCAACAGATTTTCAATAGCAATAAAGCATTTTATTCTTAACTCAGCATGGATTAGATCGTACGTTAGAAGGTTATCCTTGTCGTCGAGTATCCTCCGAATAAGCACAGAAGACTCAAGTCGTGGAATTCTTTCATTTTATTCGACAAAAATAATTATACGGAATTCCCACAATTTAAGCGTGCTGCTAACAGTGCAACGGTCAGAATTAAGTCATATAGGATTCTAAAAAAGTATTCTAGACAGCCTCTATTATAACAAAATGGGACCTAAAGTCAAACTTAGCTGAGTGTAATTTGATTTTTTACTACCAGCACGCCTTCAGCCTTTCAATCAAGTCCCTTACTTGTACAAAAATTTAATTAAAAAACTTTTTTAAACCAACACCACCTCGTATATGTATAAATTTGTTTAAAAATATTTTTTTGTTTTAACCCTGTTTGAAATATATTCAAAGACAAACTTAAAATAATTATATTGTACAATATGGAATTGAAAAAAATATAAACTTAAATAAAATAAAAAATTTTCATAATTTTAAACGAAAAACGAAATGGATCCAAATTTAATTAAACCTGAGGGTTTTTATCAAACGCGCTATTTCGTTACATTGATGCTCTTTCTCGGTATGACGAATGCATATGTAATGCGTACAAATATGTCTGTCGCCATAGTGGCAATGGTCAATAATACAGCGATAACAAAAACATCCATTCAAAAATTGCAAGCAGAGTGTCCTGATGTCAACTTAACAGCCATTACAAGGCGTCAAGATGGTCCCTATATATGGAGTTCACAATTACAGGGCTATATATTGGCTTCATTTTTCTATGGCTATGTACTAACTCAGATTCCTTGTGGTGTGCTAATAAAACGTCACGGTGCTGTATACTTTTTAGGATACGGCATGTTGTTGAACTCAGTGGTTGCCTTTGCAGTACCCATAACTACTGAACTGTATGATTTTTGGGGTCTGTGTGTTATACGTTTTATACAAGGACTGGGAGAAGGCCCTATAGTGCCATGCACACATGCCTTGCTAGCCAAATGGATACCACCAAATGAAAGATCACGCATGGGAGCAGCAGTGTATTCGGGTGCTCAGTTTGGCACCATTATATCTATGCCCTTATCAGGTATTTTAGCGGAACAAAATTTTTTAGGTGGATGGCCGACAATATTCTATTGTTTTGGCTTTGTAAGCACAGTATGGTGTGTAGCGTTTATATGGTGGGTTCATGAGGATCCCAATTCACATCCCACTATATTAGACAAGGAACGGCACTATATAAACTATTCCATATGGGGCACAGAAGATGCAGTCAATTTAAAATTGCCTTACAAAAGTATATTCACATCATCAGCATTCTATGGCATTTTATTTGCTCATATGGGTCAAAACTATGGTTACGAAACTCTTCTCACGGAATTGCCCACTTATATGAAACAAATTTTAAGATTTTCTTTAAAACTCAATGGCTTTTACTCTTCTCTGCCCTATTTTAGCATGTGGATATTTTCGCTTTTTATATCTTACGTTGCTGATATGATGATAACTTCGGGGATTTTTAGCATACGTAGTACCAGGAAAATAATGAACTCCATAGGGCAATATGGTCCTGCTATAGGTTTAACAATTGCCTCATTTACCGGTTGTGATCGTATTACTACCATGGCAGTACTAACTGTGGGTGTAGGTATGAATGGTGCCATTTATTCGGGTTTTAAAATTAATCACCTGGATATAACGCCTCATTTTGCCGGCTTCGCAATGGCCATAACAAATTGCACAGCAAATCTTGTAGGCGTACTTGCACCCATTGTCGCCGGCTATTTAGTAAACAATGAAAACACCATTGAAAATTGGCGATATGTATTTTTTGTTGCTGCATTTGTACTTTTTCTGGCAGCCACTATATTTAATGTGTTAGCCAAAGCTGAAAGACAGCCATGGGATCGCGATGATGATGATGAGGATAATAACGATGAATTCAAATGAAATTAAAATTTTTTTAAATCGAAATGAGAAATCAATAAAAATCTGTTTATGTTTGTTAATTACACAAGTTTACAAGAAATTATTATTTTTTGTACATGGAATGAGACATACATATGTACATATATATTTGTAAGAGAGTCTATCTATGGTAGTTAATTACCACTTGTTGTTTGTTCACCTCTACGTCACAGTTTTATGATAGACAAGTTTTTAATTTTCCCCTACATGCTGCAGCATGGTAAAATTATTAAGAAGGGGGTGTTTAAGAATCAGCTGTTTTTTTTTTGGTCGTCCCAATTCTGTCAACAGTTTTGCTCATATTTTGTTTTTATTCATGTTTTTGTTTATATTTCATATGTTTATGTCTTATAAACAGCAGATGCATAACTTTTGTGAAAATTTTACAATTTTTGTGGAAATTTGTGAATATGTGTGGTTTTTCTACATCCATAGCATTCATTTTTTTTTGTGATTTACTGTCGCACACAGTTATACAATTGAAGCGTGTGTCTTTTTTGATGTGGTAGACGGGTCATTATCGTTTTTTTTTTTTTTTTAATAAAAATAATTTTTTTTTTATTTTCTATTTGTGTTTTTTTTTCGTTTATTTATACTTTTTCACTTTGGCAGCTGCTTTTTTATTTTACCACAGCCACTTTTTGACATAACTAGAGCAAAAAATGTCCTGTTGTTTTTGTATTGTTGTAGGCTGCTACCACCTTATGTAATTTCATCATGATAGTAAAGAAAAATTATGGTACAAGAATATCAGGTAGCCTTTCAAAACCAGCCGGTTTTACTTACCTTTGACTTGTTTTGTTGTCCTGGTGAAACGTCAAATTTGTTTACGTTTATATTTGCTTATAAACAACCACTTTGTGTTTTTTTGTAAAAAAGGGACAAAATTTAAATTAAAAAATATATCTTTTTATTGTTTTTATATTTTCTTTATGTTTTTATAGTCATTTCTTAGAAACGATATCAAAACCAAGGCACATTGAACAAGGTAGTGTTGCCTGTACAACAACTTACTTTTGAACAAAAACAACATATATTTGTTGCTTTTTTTTGAATTTTGAACGTCAAAATTAATATAAATTATATTTTAAATAAAATACACCTAATCCTCTACTTACACTCTTGATAAATTCCAAAAGATATCGTGCAAAAAATCATGCAACATCAGATTAGGTGTAAACCAAATAATACTATTTACAATGAAGAATCACTGCATTACATTAAAAAAAAAAAACAGTCAGCCGAACCAGCAAAACCACCTTCTTAAATGTGCCTTGATGAAAACGTTTTGTTACTTTTGTAAACAAAAAGGTTAATTTTGACATGTTGGCGTACAATAATAAAATGCAGGTTGTTTTTGTATGTTGTAGTTAGTTATGACGTTATCTGATAAATTTTACCATGAGAAAAATATTTAAAATTTCTCTGCAGAAAATTTTATACACAAAATTTTAAATAAAAAACAGTTCTTTTTTTAAATTGTATATATATGGGGGTTAATTTTAAAACACTAATTTATATACATACATATCTACATACATATGTACATACATACATACAAATTTACATAATTAAAATAAATGTTAGATGCCATAATGCGGCTGATTGTGTCTGCCGCTGAGTATACTAGTTATTGATTATTGTAAAAGGGATTTCGCTTTAAAAAAGTCTAAAAGAAGGTTTAACTCTTTTTTTTTCTAAATGATGATGAATTTTTTTTCGCGTTACGTTCATTCGTAAAGTATAGCTTCACCTATTGTTTTCCATGAATTCTTTTTCTTTGCTATCGTAGAAATGTCATCAGCTCTGCGCCCCACACATCAAGAGGGATGCATATTATCCCCGCTTCTATAGAATATAGCTTTTCATGTTATCGTTTGCAATGGAAGAATAGTTAACAGAGGCATAAGATGGGAACTTAACCAACACTTAACAATGATATTTGCTTTTTAACACACAGCAATCGTTGCATGTTTGCTAAACTTAAATTTCTAAATAGTGAAGTTGAAAAGACAAGACAAAGGCTCAACATTGAAATATGTAAGATAATGCGCTGCAATAGCCTTAACAACACCAACTTCAGGATACGTAATATCGAGTTGGAAAAGTTTAGTTATTTTTCCTACTTTCACAGCATTCTAACAACGATTGTTCGCTGTAACGACAATACAATGTTTTAAATGTCCACACCCTGACAATATTTCGGTATTTTAATTTATTATTTAAATAAAATATAACACAATGCCTTAGGGAGTGAGTGGGAGGGAGTAGTATTTATGGACGTTTGATTTGAACTTACCCATATCGTAAGTGAGGGGAAAACTTTCTCGAGAGGATCGTTCCACAAACGAACGGTGAGGCTAAGGAACGATTATCTCGATAATGCGTTGTGCGATGTGGTATGTGCTCTACGAGAAAAACGAGAACTGCGTAAAAATATATGATCATGCGGAATCAATTCCATTATTTCATTAGAACACATTCTGTTATAGTACCGATAGAACAATGAAACACATGACACATTGCGACGGTGCTCTAAGGAACCGATAAAGTTGGCTACACTACCGTCATTAAGAAGCACTTTCGCCATCTCCTGTACACGATCGAAGAGCTCCAAAATAGACTTTGAAGCACCGGCCCATACATGAGAGTTGAATTCCATTTTGTGTCGGATATTTGTTAGTTAGTTAGTTACGTCCAGCCCACCTTCGTCCAATATTGATCCCACTGTGATACCCATCAGTAATCCAGAAAACGAACAACCTATCTGTCCGCGTCCTGGTCCGATCCGAACCAATCAGACGCATGTACAAAAGAACAGATCCTGTCGATATTCATACCGGCCAGATCCGACTGCCAAGCAAATCAGTGCTAATATCCGAAACACTCGGGCACTGGCATAGAAAGTGCTCGACAGTCTCCTCTTCCTCCTCATCCTGACAACCACTGCAGTAGTCATTAGACGGCAGACCCAATCTCCTAGTGTGCGCACCAGCCACACAGTGCACAGTAACCACAGCCACAAGAGTTCGCAGCCTAAGTAACGGCAACGCTATAATAGACTCCGAGCTAGCCCGATCATATAGAAGCCAGATTTGCCTCGATACAGAGCACGTGGGTTCATCATCATCATCGGGTTGGATATATGTAGGTCTTGTAAATATTAATAAGATCAGATGGAGTGAGTGCTCCTTTCGAAACTTGAAAAATGTGATCGTTCTAACAAACATTACTATGAATCCTCATGCTCAGAACATCAAGAGAATCTGGCTTCACGTCTGTGAATCAGAAAAAATCATTAGAACATGTGGAACTACCGAGCCAACGTCGAACTCACATGGAAATTAACGATCGCATATAGCGCTTGAACTAAAGAATATAACTTATACACGCTTACAAACACAATATTTTTCACCAAAATTTTTCACCAAAAAATATTTAAAAAATTAAAAAATTAACTGGTGAATTAAAAATTGGCTACAAAAAATATGCAAATCGATTAAATTACCATTATCCGTTTTTAGGCAGTTGTGTTATTTATTTGCATTTGAATCACAAATTACCAATTCAGAAAACTCATTGATCAAAATCATATAGGCAGTCAAATATACAAACAGGTCTAATGACCTCTGCTCGTCAGTATAGGTTTAAAAAATTAAATTAAAAAAAATAAAAGTGAGATACAAAAACCACTTGTTCAGAGTTCCCACTTTCAAATATTTAATAAAAAATTATATTTAAACATTATACCCACGTTCATACATACGTTTTAATTGAGTCAATTAATTTTTAAATTGTGCTATTGTATTTAGTATTCACACAGAGCGCAATTAACGCTACACAATTAGCATTTGACAGCTGAATATGTTAAGATACATTTTGTTCATAAAAAGTTTAAGTTGTTAACTTGCAGTATGGAACTTATAATTAATAAAACTTAAGCGTTGCAAAGAATGTAAAATTAAATTAAAAAAATTAATTCAATATACAAAAATTTTTTTGTTTACTTTTTCATTTTGTTAACATTAAATTTCATATGTCATTGTACAACCTTAAAAAGAATTATTTACTTGAATTTTACCATTTTTGTACATTTTTTTTATTTGTTTTATGTAACAAAACCTATTTTAATTAAAATCGCATAAAAAATATTATTTTTAAATATTTATTTTATTAAAAACTAATGAATTTAATCTTAATAAATCCTCTTTGAAAATTTGTACGAATATAAATTTTTCTTACTGTATATAGTTGTCACTCCTCACTGAACATCTAAACATACCCAGAGCTGCCACTCTACACTCGTCACACAGGGTTGCATTTTGATTTTTATTCTATTAATTGTACACTTAAGTACTAATTGAGCAATTTAGAAATTGTGATTTTATATGGTAAACTGAGCTCCTTTAAGACCTCAATTGCGTAAAATTCCTTAATTGGCAATTAAAGCTTGTGTGTGAACATGATAATTGGTACCCATTTGAAGCTAATTCAACTTAAAGTATACTTTATTTTCAACTATGAATATGAAACAGATAGTGAAAGGCTTTAAATTAAAGACTTACTCTAGCAAGAGTCGAATTCAGTGTGGGACTATGAATATGGGCCGTTATTTTGAACTTTTATTCTAGCGGAGGTGGTTTGTTAAACAGGCTCAGTGGTTGTCAATTAATTTGAAAAGCCAGTAGATTTCACAGAAATGCCAGTGTAAGTATTTGACATACCTAAATGACAGTCAAAAATGGTCTGAAGTAAAATTATTACACTTTTTTGTGTCCGTTATGCTTTAATTTTTTGTTTTTCTAAATTTCCTATTTCTTTAAGCAATTTATCATAATATTATGTTATAGTACATAACAACATATTGACAGGAAGTAAAACATTAAGGAAAAATAAAAACTTTGCCTTACTACTTGTACTTACCTGGGACATTTTTTTGCCATTTTCCATAATATTTTCATTATAATTGGCCTCTTTTTGTATGTTTATCACATCATCATTGTTTTTTTCATCATCATCATCATATTCATCATAATCACTGCCATCTGATATATTAAAGTCTTTATTAGTGTCCTCTTGATGCTGACTATGACGCTGTTTTCTATGCCTCTCATGATCCTTAAATAATTTTGTAGGTTTCGTAGTACCATTACCATTAGCATCACTATAATCATCGTCTTCATCACTTTCTTGATAAAAAGGTGATGTGGTGGTAGATGTTATTGTTGTACGACGTGATGGTAATCGAACAACAGCTGCCTGACTGCCAACAAAACAATTTTGTTCATCAGCATCTTCAATGTCGGTACCACCACCACCTCTCATCAGTGATGAGGTGGTAGTAGTACCCTGATGAAGAGAATGTAAATGCTGATGGTGGTCTTGTTGATTCGTTATCATATGTTTTCGGGCTATAAGAACAGCCGTATCGGCTGTCATTGTTGTACTGGTCGGTGTGAGAGGAGAGAAGAGACTGGTGCCATCTTCCATTTCAAAAGTTTCACTTGAAACAGGATTTGTATAGACATCATCAATACCAATAATATGATGACGTTGTTGTTGATTTTCATGATGCTGTTGGTGTTGGTGTTGGTGCTGAGAAAAACTTGTTGTTGAAGCTGTATGACTGCCAATGGTTGTGCCATAATTATGACTCGTTGAAGTGGTATAAGGATATGTGCTACCCAATGTTGAAGTTTTACAATTTTGTTGTAAGGATGGTCCATTGTTATGACGTATGGAACGGTACATAGGACGGGAAAGGCTGAAGGTGAAAAAAAGTTTATTAATAATTTCAAACGCTAACAATCAAATAAAATTAAAATGTTAAAAAATTTAAATTTAAATTTTATCCGGTCATGCATTTCAATAAAAGATCAAGGACAAGTAATATTAAAAGCTAAAAAAATGTTAGAAATGAAGGTTGACATGTCACAAAAGAGGAAAAGTCTATAAAGTCTACGGAATGATGTCGGACGGTCGGAAAATTAAAGAGCGAGTGATAACTAAAGTTGTAGGCTTATCAGCAGAGTACGTACATCTCATGACTGCATGACTATTTGTAATCCCCGCGATGGATACCGCAATTGCTTATACTCGACTATATGCGCAGCAGTTTGACCAACACATTGACGTGTTAAAAGATTTTCAGACACAATATGAATTAATTTTCAAGCCATTTTGTAACTATGAAAGAAGTATAGATCCATTATGACACATCAGTGACTAAAAAACTTTTAAAATACTGAACTTCGTCGGATAAAAGTATACCAAACAAGTCTCTGTCAGCCATTAAATAATTGGCAGCAGTCACGCGAATATTATTCTGAGCTGGAATCAGAAATAACTTCATCTAGTTACTTCATCTAGTCGTTTTGCCAAAAATACACACCAGCATACTCTACAGATTTAACCGATACCGAGAATTTTCTGTTTTCAAATTTAAAGAAATGAATGGATGGCGGACATTGTTGTAAACACATATTTTAATGGCCTTCAGAAATTTCATTATCAATAGGTAATAAATTAACTATAAAAACGTCGAAAGAAATATTAAAAACTTAAAAGAGACTATGTTGAGCGATAAAACGCTTTTTTTTTGGCAAAAAAAAATCCTTTATCTAAAAAGTCCCGGAATTATCAAATTGTTGTTATACTATCCCACTCTACCAGGGCGTATACTTAATTTTTAATTAATTATCATAATCATACGTGAGTGTTGCATTTGCATAAAAATTTGAGCACGATTATAACCCGAAGAATCGCATAAGCCGCTGTAATTCTTTAAAAACTATTTAAAGGGCACAACAAAATATGCTTCGTCTAAAGCTACGGTCACATTTGTGAAATATTTGATGAAAATAACATTACATGGTCAGTAATATGAAAAAAATTGCATTCCGTGTTAGAAAGGTGTTAAACAATACTTTTTGCTTAAAAAAAAGAGTTTAAAATTTGAAGTAGAAAAACTAGCAATCTGGCAAGACCATTTTCATATTTATGTACATATGTATTTATTGAAAACAAAATAAAGACATCGGCTGGGTTATTTAAAAAATTAAACATAAAAATGCAATGAAAACAAAAACAGTTTTAAAATTTTGCAATTTTTTATGTGAAGTACAATTGTTCCGGTTAGAAATGATATATTATTTCATACATATGGCTGCCGCGGCTGGCCTCACAGTACCCCATTCGATCGGAACAATTTTCGAGAACACCTTCGAGTGTATGGGCTCGTATCTCGGCATCATATGCTCAATTATCTCTGGTTTATCGGCATAACACTTATCTTTAACGGCGCCCCAAAAAAAATAGTCCAACGGTGTCAAATCTTAGCTTCTTGGTGGCCAACTAACATCACCATTTCGGCTAATTAAACGGCCATCAAACGTTTGACGCAATAAATCGATTATGACAAGAGATGTGTGGCAAATTGCACCATCCTGCTTAAAACAAACAAGGTTCACATCAATACCCTGAAGCGCAGATACAAAAAAATTGGTTATCATGATGCGATAGGTGTCTCCATTGACCATAATGGTTGCCCGTTCTCAAATATGGGCTAATGATGTCCCCGCTCCACAAGCCGCACTAAACAGTCACTCTGTAAGACTACGTTTGGTTTTTCTGAGCCCCAAATACGGCAATTTTATTTATTAACGTACCCACCAAGATGAAACTGAGCTTCATTCGAAAGAATATTTTTTTTTTTTTTTTTTGCAAAATCGACATTATCGTGCAGTTTCTCGTTGGCCCATTTAGCAAAGCGAAAACGAAGCAAATGGTTATGCGGCTTCAACTCTTGAACCAATTACATATACTTTGTAAGGCGTCATACCGAGATCTTCTCGCAAATTTGACGTAATTTGGTGAGTGAAATGTTCAATTCTTGTGAACGATGACGAGTTGATGTTGATGGATTCTCACGCACACTTTCAACCACAGCTTCGATATTTTCGGATGTACGCACTTTACGAACACGCTTACGTCTTGTCGCATCAACAATAATCTTTAGCAATGAACTGTTGGTCCTTTTCTCTTTCGAAATTTTGTTCGACATTTTTGTGCAATTTCCGACCAATTGTCTTTGTTTTGGAAATGAATTTCCAATAAATCCCAACGTTATTCAAACGTAAATCGATTGAAATCGTTCAGTGGAGATAATATACTGAATTTAGTGACCGCTAGTTCGAATTTAAGCCGATAGATGGCCCACCCGATACATATGTACATATTTTTTAATCTAAGAACTTTATTTTTGGGAAAAAATCTAAATTTAATTTGCGAAAATTGAACTAAGTCAGTCATTAGATTCATCTTTGTCATCTGCTCTATTTTGCAAAACAAATTTTTTAATTAAGTAGTAAGCACAGGGAATTCCCCTTTTTAATATTTGTGTTATGTTCTTCTCAAATAAAAAATTCGATTATTACAGGTTTGGTCAGCATTTATTTTAAAGCAACTTTTAACAGGGTGATACTTTTTTTTTGTAGAAAAGAATACACCATAAGTAATTTAAAAATTTTAATATTTTTTGTTACAATTATTTGTTTTTAAATAATTTTATAAGAAACGCTTTCACACGGGGCTTATGTCAAATATTTCACTAGTGTGATCGTAGCTTAAGATATCTTAGCTTTAAAAACTATTCGAAAAAAAAATCTTTACTTACTTATAACCATATTTAGGTGATTCAACTTCATTACGACGTCGGGACGAAGACATCATTGAATTGGCCCGATCTCCTCGGGCAGCTGCCATCATATACGTCCACATGACGACTCATGACACGAACACTTCCAACTGCAACACACTACTTTATATTAAGCCACAATATGACAAACATAAGCACAGATGTATGTTAAGTAAACAAATGCTGTCTTCTCTTGTAAAGTTTTTGCTATTTAATAATAATACTGATGCGTTTGGAATGTAAAATAAAATCTTATCAAATTTTTGCACACTTTTATTTTGTGTTTTCTTGTTCTCTAACAGTTATCGATTTATTTAAAATGAATTTGTTTGACAACACATGTACGAGCTAAAAGGACATTGACTGTAAAATCTTTACACGTGTTTAGCATTGAGTGGTTGGCACACACACATATTTCTGTAGTAAAATAAAATAGTTTTAATAAGTACAGCCTTTGTAGTTGTTGTAGCTTATGTATAATCTGTTTCAAACTTTGAAAATTAATTTTATGGTTATACATTGAAGTGTTTAAAGGGAAAATGTAGTTAGAACTTAAACTTAAATTGAAGTAAATTTGAATGAAATGAATTTTGTTGTTTCTATTAAGTACCTATGGTGAGTATGATGAGTCCACTTTTTGTCCCTTTTAATACCATTTCAAAACTTTCCTTTTCCTTGCTATCTATTCCATATAAATTTCTCCTATTCTCCTTTTAAAATTTACACAATAAAATCATGTAATTCTTTGCTCTCTCTTTCTCTCTCTCTCTCTCTTTCTCTCTGCTTGATTTCTGTTGTGTAATCTAGACCATGTGTTTGTTTCGTATCATATTACAAATATTTGTAATGTATTTAAAGGGTGGTTCAACCACAACGCACGATGTTAATTGTAAATAAAACAAAAAGTTTTCTGAATGGCCACTGGTGCGGTGTACAGTGACAGGAAAATGGAATTGAGCTGTCCTTTAGACTCACGGCTGAGTGCAACGTTTTACAGGCTGAGATCTTCGCTGTTCTCAGAGCAGCTGAGCGTTTTCACGACTATCACGTCGCTCCTGGCTATGTGCAGTGTAAAACTGCAATCAGGGAAATAAGATTGCAGATGAACTGGCAAGAGCGGGCGCGTTCAAGGGAATAGCACTGGCGGATGCGTCCGTAAAACCGCTGCTTGGTTTCTTTGGAGGATTGATAGATAGCTGGGCCCGTCGTAGAGTGGAGGAGTTATGGAGGAGTAGAGAAGACTGTAGGGCCTCCAGACTGTTTTGGCCGCGACTTGACCGCTCTAAGATGTAATGAATCCTCAATCTGAGGAGGGAATCTCTCTCGATACGGGGGAGCCGGAGACTGCGGAACATATCCTCTGCCACTACCCGGCTTTTTATGGGCGCAGACTCAGGTTACTGGGTCGGTGTTCTTTTGATGGCCTAGGTGATATTGCGTCGGATAGGATATGCCACCTGGATGGTTTTCTGTCAAGTCTAAGCTGGCTCCTTAGGTGATGCCAGGTTCTTTTTGGGCGTCTGTGTTTTTTCTATAAACTCTGTTTGATCGTTCTTTCTTTTTTATTCGTTTTCTCCCTCTGTCCTTCCTTTCTCTCTTCTTTCCTTTTCTTTATTTCTATTTCTTTTCAGGGAACGGTCTTTTCACAATGGGCCACTGTGGTCTCTGAGTGGTGTACTTGGGTACCGCCTTTCTTACCTTCCCACCTATCTACCCACCTTAGCTCTTGAATTGTTCTTGGCTTGTTGACGTACACTTTTTCTTTTAAATGTCCCCAAAGAAAGAAGTTGAATGGTGTCAAAGCAAATGATCGTGGCAATCAATTAACATCGCCACGACATGAGATAACACGGTCATTGAGTTTCTCTTTCAAAAGAGCCATTATGTGGCACCATCCTCTTGGAACCACATATCTCTGGTCACAAGAAGTTCATTATAATCTCGCGATAGCGAACACAATTCACTGTAACTGCTTGGCCGACCTTATCTTCGAAGAAGTACGAACAACAGCAAAATTTTCTACAAAACGAACTGGGCGACCATGCACAGGTGTTGCCACATTTCCTACAGACCCCGCTTTGCGCATTATTCTCCCTATTGTGGACACATTTGGCTAATTCTGCTGAACAAAACGGCGTCAACAATCTTAACGTGCCGCTTAATTGTGTGTTGAATTTGACGAACACTGAAACAACGGAATGCCAAATTAGGTTGGGTGACCCACAATTAACATCGTGCATTATGATTGGACCACCCTTTATAAAAGTGTAGTTGTGTTAGTCGAGTTTGTCATTGTTAAGTTAGGGCAAATACTACAAATTTACACATACATTTACATTTTCATAACACCCACTTAATCTGTATTTTTTTTTAATTTCTCCTTTACGTAATTGTTTTATCTTCATTATCTTTATGGTTTTTACTTTTGTATTGATCTGTTGTTATGCATCGCTTGACTACACTGTTGATATTAAACAGCATACACACATGCACACATTAATTAATCAACATTTTTTACACCTACTCTATCGCTGTCTTTCATAATTTATCCGTTAGACCCATTAAATAGTTTGTGTATATGTAAGTAAGTGTACCGTTGAATTGTTGTAGCGAGCATGCTCTTATATGCTGGTTTTCTTTAATCTCTGTAATGATAAATAAAATAACAACAAAAAGATAAAATTTATTAATTTAATTTTGTATCATTTTGATTGACACGACATAAATAATAAATTATTTTATATATGAGTAATAAATGTATAAAAATACATACATATATACATACATACATGCATATCATGCATTTATTTACACTATATTCGTGCTAAAGGGAATAATTATTTGTTTTTCTTTGTAATTGATTTGCAATATTTATTTGTAATTTATTGTTAGAACAGCACTTGTATTATTTAACCTTTATTTGAGTGTATTTAAGATTAGAACGAAATATATGGAATAAATTATTTGACAGTCATCATTTGTTTTAATTTATTAAATGCTTACGCAATCGCTTAATAAGGCACTTAAGCATATTCATTACCACATACCAATGGCAATATACTGCCACTTAATACAGAATCAAGATTATTTTTTATTTGTTTTGATATTATTAATGCCAGTTTTATATACGGTTGGATGTCTTCTTGACTGACGAGGTCGCTTGCCTGTATACCGATGATCTGAAAAGCTAAGGTATAATCATCAAGGAGTTAGAAATCAAATGGCTGCCCGACATTTGTAGCAACATTTAGACAGAGTTGTTTACAAACTAAGGCTAAGGTTTCTTTGGATACCTGGAATCAGCGTTGCCAGAAGTAGGGCAAAATCCCTACATGTGAGTTTTTTTGCTATTAAAATAGAAGCGTATGAAAAATCGGAGAGATCTTATATACAAAACGCTTTAAAGATTATATTTTTCCAAAAATCGCTTAAATATAAATATATTGCCTTAAACAGAGTAGTTGCGGTTGATAAAGTTGACGACACCGATGAGTCCGTATGATTTTATAAAATTCAATTCAGAAGAACTACAAACATTAATTTTAATTTTCCGTTGAGTTTCTGTGTTGAGACCACGGTAGGGTTAATTTCGTTCCGCATACTCTAAGGCATAATGGAGGGAGTATTATGGCTTAGGTGTGCTTCTCTAAAATAAGAGTATATAACTCGATGGAAATATCGTAACTAATGGGTTTAATACAATTTTAAGAAATCTACCGAAATTATGCAATTAGGAATAATGCTCTTCTAACAGAACAATGATCCTGAATACATAACATATTATACATTCCATTTTTAAATTTAAGATCTAAGCCCCATTGATAAAATGTTAGCAACAATAGTCATTAAAATTTCTTTAAATAGCAGTACTAACGTCATGAGTTTCTGAACAAAAATGCAAATACAATGAGCAAGGATTCCTTGAGAAACATTAGAGAAGTAGTAAATATTTACAATTTTATGTAGGAAATTAATCATTTACCGTCTTATCCATAATTACTTAAAACAGATTTATAACAGGTTTATAAGACAAAATCAAAAAATTTTTATTCATAAACGACAAACGGTGTTATAAAGCTCTTAATAATCATTTATAAATTTGAAATTTTTATTGTAGGTTTTTTAGCTTCTTTAAACCTTGAAAAAGTTTCTTTTTAATTCTGTTTTATAAATAAAGTATTTTTTGTTTGATTTTTATTCATTGACAGTCATAAAGGCGCTAAAGCCCAGGACTGTGGCATAGCAAATGAACCACAGCCTAAAAATTACTGGCGAGCGGTTATCTTATCTACTTATCATCCCCCTTGACCCTTAGACCATACTGATTCAAACTCGAAAGAACCTTGGCAGACTCAGATTGGACCACAATGTCCTAAAAACTCCACACTTTAATATCTTTTTTCATTCATTATTTGTCCTGTCCAGAGTCTGTTCCCTCATGACCCTAAGTTAAATTCTAACGGAAGCCTCTTATGTTATATGACCAATTTTTTTATACAATTTTAATATGAAATGTCCAACCACCTCTAAGAAAAACCTCTGAAAGAATTACTAAAATGCAGCAACAAGGAGTCATTTAGAGAAATTTGAAATTTCTTTTAATCTGCTCATATTCTACATGAGTATAATTTTCAAAATTGGCGGATCGAGTGAGGAGGATCCAATAGGAGTTCCTCTTCATCGCACAAAGCTGGAAATTTTAACGGAAAAGTAAAATATTTTCGCTGCCTTTCGAGACATGCTGAATATCCAAGATTTTGTGATTCAATGACTTTACAATATGTTACGAATATTCTGGCCTAGATTGATGTGGAGTAGCCGGATTTAGGAATAATCCAATCAGCAACCCATAACCATGGAAAAAAAAAGAAGTAAGTGGCTGTGGATTGGCCTCTCTCTCATTGACTGAAACCGAAGAAGAGGGTGTTCGTCCCTTCTGTGGGAGCAGTCGTAATGGGTAGAAGCTGGGAAAAATAAGAGCGTTGGTACATATCAGTGGTATATTCAAGAGATTTATTTATGTATATATGTATGTACACACATATATTTACTACATATATACATATATGAAATGCAGTCCACTTTATTCTTTTTATATAATATTGTTAGATATTAAGATATTAAGACTATCATAGATATTAAGACTATCATAAGTTCTTAAACAGATGTAAGTCTTACACGTTAAAGAAGGTAAAGTAATTGCGCGTAGTTCAGCAAAGTTTTGCAGCAATATTTTTTATTTATATCAAAAGCGTTTTAGTACCGAATTCAAGGTTTACGGCGAACATTTATGAATCTATATCTCTATCTATATATATAAAAGTGGACTTAAATGCGCCAACCAATTTTATTTTCTAAGTGAAAGGTAAATTCCATACCAAGGTTTTTATGTACATAAATGCAGTTTTTGTAGCTCCATTGGTTCGCAAGTTATTGACCTTATAGTAAAACCCTTTGTATTGCATAAGTTTTACTTGAAAACGAAGTTTATTACAGCTTTTAAACCTTTTGTAAGTTAGAAAATATTTTTAAAATTGTGTATATGAAAAGCATACAAAAGCTTTATTTAGTGTGTGGCTTCACTATTGTTTAATTGAGCGATGCCCCGGCCATATAAAATTAGTGTTTATATGTATATATATATTTAAAACGGTAATAGTACGAGTGAGGGTCTCAAAATTTGGCACAAATAACCTGTGGTCAATGCAATGCATCAGGCAAAAATTGAACCGTATTGGATAAGTGGGAGTAGCACCTCCCATATAAAGTAAATATTGATTTTTGTACATCTTTGGAATGGTAATAGTGGAAGGTTCTGAATTTGGTCTAAATAACTTAGTAGTTAATACACATCATTAGTCAAAATGTGGCAAAAAATTGAATGAGTGGGTGTGGCATCTCCCACACAAATTAAATATAAGATAATACAAACTATCAGTTAAAAGTGTACGGAATTAGATAAGTGGATATGGTACCTTCTATACAAATTAATTAATGATTTTTGTATATCTTGAGAATGTTTAGAGTTAGAGTTTTTGAATTTGGCTTAAATAACTTGACAGTCTATACAAACCATCACTTGAAAGAAAATATGGAATTTTGCATGTGTAGAGAACGGTAACAGTTGAAGCAAAAAGCAAGTACCAAACAAAGTCTCCCAGCAACGCGAGGGGGAGTACTCTAGTCTACTATATTTTTCATTCACTTTATATACTTTTCTGACTCTCTATTCTCACTGTACTAAGCCCTCTTAAAGCATAAATTTATAATATTTTTTCCATATTTTTATTTCCATTGCTATTCGACATTGGCATCATCTCGAATATAACATTGCTTTTACTTCAATTTTTAATTAATATTTTTCAAAAATTAACAATAATTTTTTTGTTCTCAATGTAAATAACCAATAACCAGCAGTATTTAACAATCAGACTTTTCGCCATCGTTGTAAGCCACTTTAACAGAACACCACAAAATTTATCTGATAAAACAAACAAGAAAATGGAATATTTTTTGGACGCAAGACGAACAAGTACTTTTGCGCTGAGTTGCAAAAAACAAACAAAAATTCAACTTGAAAATACTCTAAAAACGAATGATAAAAATGGATGTCATTTAGCCAAGATTAGCTAAATTGGCAAATGGCCAACTGTATAAACACAATCGCAAGAGGAACTAAAACTTGAAATATAAACTTTAGTAAAGAGAGATAAAAACTAAAAACTAATAATTGAAAATTGAAATACTTGTAAAAAAAGACAATAGAAGACGAAATCTTGATTTGGGCTAAATATGCAAATACAAAATGAAAAGGGTTAAATGCTGAAATTTCAATTTAAATTGTAATTTCATTTTCAATATTTTGTTCAGAAAAAGCAAACAAAAGCCTAAACGTAGAGAAATAAAATTTTTTTTATGAAAATGAAGAAAGCAAAACCAATCAATCAAGCACGACTATAAGATACTCTATATAATAATTAATTTTGTTATTATTCACTCTTGCTTCACTTGCTTTAAAATACCCATTGTATCAGTTGTTTATTTTTTAATAGAAACTCTGTTATCTCTAATTGATCTGTAATGAACCATTTTGTACAAGCTTATCGGATATGCAGTATACTTCAAGGCCCACATGTCTCATTTATGATTAACAGTCAAATGTCTTGCTATCTTATCCCTAGACACTCGGCACTAATGAGCGATTTTCGGTGAATTGTGTATACTGTTACGAAAAACAAGTTTCTTACAAAACACAGAGAAACAACTACGTGCTTGTTTACAAATAAACATAAGCTACAACAACAAAACAAGCAGACAATGAAAAAAATAATAAACAATCTCAAGAGTTTCGAGAGCTTTCGAAGTATTGTTTACTCAGTCAATCAAACCGATGCGGACAGCAGTTTGATTTATTAGATATAAGCTTAGCTTGAAGAGATTTTAATTGTGGTAAACTCATAGGGTGAATCGCACTCAGAGTGTAAAATGGCAAACAAGTTTGAACAACATTTTGTATGTATGCGTGAAAAGTAAAAAAATGGTCACATACATAAGTTGTTTGAAGCGGAGCGCAGTGGATACCCAAATACCAGAAAACATCATAATAATCCACAAATTGGTTATGAACGATCGTAAATTGTAAGTGCACGAGCTAGCTGCCATTGTTAAGACATCAGATGGTTGTGTTTTTACCATTTTGCACGAACATTTGTGTAAACGAAAACTGTTCAAAATGGCTTCCGCGTTAGCTCACAAATCGTGTCACAAATCGATGGAAACGACGGCAAAATTGAATGACTTGGGCTACGATTCTCCAGATTTAGCCACCAGCGACTTTTTCCTGTTTTAAGATTTCGAGAGAATGCTTACAGGGAAGAAATTTAAGTCCACTGATAAAGCGATCGACGAAACTGAGGCCTATTTTGACGAGAAAAAGAAATCGTACTTTAAAAATGGTATCGAAAAGCTAGAAAATCGTTCGAAGGCTATCATTGTTGTCCCAATTGCCCCGGTTAAGCTGGGTATTCTCCAGTCGTTTATGTTGACGCTCAATATCGTTGGCAGCCTGAGGGCACGTGCTGGACCAACCTCGACGAAAGGAGCACTAAATGTCTTCTCTCCCTAAGTCGGGTTTCCATACACCACACAATTGCGGTCCTAACGGGTCACTGCCTGATTAGGAGGCATGCCAATAGACTTGGCACTCCCTCGAATGATTTCTGTAGGAGTTTTCCGAAGAGGAGGAGAAGACTGTCTTTCACCTTATGAGTCAGTGTCCGGCTCTTGCTGCCAGAAGACGGCGGTTCTTGGACTCCGAATTTTTGTCATCTTTGACTGAACTCTCCAGGATAAAGGTGACACGATAGCGAGATTTATTTTGGAGGCTAAATGGTTTCCTATGGACACTGTTTGATCCTCGAGTAAGCATTTATGCATGTGGCATCACAATGAGCCAAATATCTGGCCTAAGTGGGACTTCTTCTCTTTTTGGCGGTCCACAAGCTTACCTAACATAACCTAACAGCAAAACATTTTTGGTTTCAAGTGGACAATATAGATTTAAATGAATAAACTTGTATTTTTCATTTTCGGGAACTTTCTGATCAAGGTGCTATTTTGAGGCAGTCAAATAGATGTTATTTTGTTTTCGCTCAATGTGGTCTTCGTCTATAAAGAACTGTTTTTTAATAGCTTTATTTCGATATAACGACTTAGACTAGTTAACATTGCTTTATATTTAACATCATGGTATAATAGAGATAAAAAACTTCGTGTTGACTAGGCTAAACGCTAAAAATGCATTTCAAATGTACCAAAAAAATTATTATAATTTCTTGACTTCAGTTTATCTAACACTTAATACAACTTAATATCCTTGCCACGTTTAACATCCTTGCCTCTAAATGATTCCAATGGCTTTTAAATGACTTAAACATTTTATATATTATTTTACCAGCTCTTTTAAAAGGCTCTGGATTTCATTTAAAATTTATATAAATTGTACGTTTGAGCATGTGGAACAGTGTCAAAATGTTTAAATAATCGATTATATTCAACCAAAGTTCGACCTGGTGATGTAGGGTATAACTGTTCAATACCTAAAAAAAAATCAAAAGCTACTCCTTAAGTGGAGAAATGTAAAACAAAACTAACAAAATAAGCTGCAAAGAAAACAATAAAATCAAATAAAAAAATAATTTTCAAACAAAAACAAGAAAAAAAAATTCTTTAATATTATTATTGCATCCTTATGGAAGAAACCACACACAATATTACAGCCATTAAAGGGAAAGTAACTTGAAAAAGTTTAACATTTTAAGTCAATATTCTTAAAATAAAGAAAAATACAAAAGCGACTTTAAAGAAAGAAAAATTTCTTTAAATAAAAGTGAAATAATCATTATTTAAGACAACGAAGTCGTCGTCTGGTCTTTTAATAGCCACAATCCTCACCTCTCTTCATCTTCGTTTATAATTTTTTTTTCAATTGATTGTAATTCCCCTTCAGCACAAGTGTCATTGGCGCAAAACAAAAGCAGAAGACAAGGAGATGAGGAAAACAGAAGTGGCGTCAACCTTAAAATTATTCAACTGCAATTCTGCAGTCATACATATGTATGAAGTTGAAATTATTTGTATTTTTTTGTATTATTTTTATAACTTTTTTCTTATTAAATAAATCCCAGTTGACATTAAAATACCCTACAAAAAAAAAAATAAATAAAAAAAATTGAGTATAATTCCAATTCATTCATCGTTTTAGGTTAATATGGAATTCAATATGGTCCTATACAACTAGGATTGCCAGATGTCCTTGATTTACAAAAATTTTTACAGCTTGTTAAGAATAAAAAAATATGATTTGTCACGACTTTTTATAGCGCATTTTTAAAGTTTTCATTACACAAAGTTTTGTAAAAAACTTTTAAACATTTTGCTGAATTAATAACATAAAAAGTTTTAACTGAATTTGTTTCCTAATTCAGTTTATATAAATAATGATATAAACACATTCAAGGCTACTGACCACCGACTGCACGACTACAAAAGACGCTGGCTACAAAAGTAGCCATTTAATCAGGCACTTAATTATTTTAACGACTGTTGTCAACAGATATTCGTCAGTTGACTTCTACTGAAATTTAAACCAACTGCATCAAAATTATTTTTTTTACAATTGGAATTAATGGTGCAGAGTTGCCATAGAATTAATCAAGCTTAACCCTGTGTTTTGATTGATAATCATGCAGTAGTCTGCTATCTCTCTGATGGTTAATTTGTGGTTATTGGTCAACATTTCTTTTACTTAATCAATGTTTTCGTGGGTTGTCTGCCACTGCGTTCATCATCTTCGATTGACTCACGAGCACTTTTGAACCGCTCGTGTCACTGGTAAACGACCGTTGTTTCGTTACCGCAATACTTTTCCAACATTTCCAACGTTCGCGCACCATTTAATATATAACTCTAAAGAATATATTAAAAATGTAATTCTGACATATAGTATTAGCATGTACTTGGCAAGTTTAATAATTTTTAAATTCAATTTTTCCAAGTGCACTCACTATACAACCAATGCAAAATAAATTCCTTTCTGATTATTTTCTATGCCTTTCTTTATTTTGAGAGAAAAATTACCAGTAGAAATTCTTTAACACTGTTTAATTGACCAAATTTGATATAGAAGCACTCTTGTCAATTTGTTCAAATCCTGCTTTGTGCTGCTTTCAAATACAGACACATTGTCATATCACACACAGCATCATATCTAGACTTTTTTAAATATATATGTTAAGAATTTTGTAAAATTGAATCCGGCAACTCTATATGCAATCCAGGCATTAACTGTGTATACATGGTCCTACATAATGCTGGCATGGGCTATGCTGTTTTAAAAAATACATTTTAGTTACGTTTGGACTAGATCTAGTCCCTTGTGTAGCATATTCTACACGCGTGTAGAGTATAGCAGCATTTTTTGCAGGTTACACACACAAACACGTGTTTATTTTTGTTTCCAATTCCTTAGGGTGTCCCTTCAGTGATTAATAGAAAATATTATGTGAATGCATCACATGCCAAATTGATTGATTTTATCAGATAGTAATGTCAAAGCACTGTATTGACCCTAAACTGTAGGTCAGATATAGGACTTGTAATTATCAAAAAGGTTAGATGGAGTGAAACATTTTTTGTATTGTTTGAAGAAACCGGTGGAGATTACTAGACACCATTTGTCAAACGCGCTTAAAATGTCTTGCGCGCTTAAAATGATTTGAAATATCTGTTTTAGTATTATTTTTAATAAACTACAAACATAAGATCAAACACCTTACGTGTATAGCTCAATTACTATTATACAAATTAATAATGTCGATTTGGACGACAACATATAGCCTAATTATCACATATGGTTTGTGTTAATAGTAACAAATATGGTATTTTGGAGGGTAAACATTTGTTACTATAATTCAGTATTCGATAGACGCCAAAGTGTAAGCACACATTTTATTTATCGCTATAATAATGTCGAATTTTGTGCCAAAAAATGATGATTTGCGGGGAAGTCTGATAACCTTTCATTTGAAGAAAACGGCTGCCGAAAGTTATCGATTATCAAAAGTTATCAAAAAACTTGTCAACAGAGGTTTGTGAGATTCAAAAGTAGTTAGGATCGGCCTGGTCAGTCGAAAAAGTTTGTAGATGAGGAATTGAAAGTATTACTCGACGAAGATTATTGTCATTATCATTGGGACTCACACAACAAGCCATTTCCCTACGTTTAAAAGCAAGGAAATTGGGTTCCATATAAATTGAAGCCGAGATACGTTGAAAGGCTATTTTGCATATCGGAAATGATGCTTGAACGCTACAAAAGAAGTCATTTTTGCACCGTATTGTTACTGATGATGAAAAATGGATACGTTACAATAACCCCAAGCGCATAAAGTGATATGTAAAGCCCGGCCAACCAGCCAAATCAACGCCAAAGCCGAATATCCATGACGCCAAGGTATTGATCTGTATTTGGTAGGATCAGAAGGGTGTTTTGTTTTATGAGCTGTTCAAATTGGGTCAGATGATCACAGGGAACCTGTACCGAACACAATTGATTCGTTTAAAGGAGCATCAACGAAAAACGATAAACCATAATCTGCCATCATGACAACGCTCGGCCCCAAGTTGCAAGACCGTTCAAAAACTATTTGAAAAACAGTGGATGGGAAGTTTTGGCTCCCCGCCTTATAGCCAAGACTTTGCTTTTTCTGACTACGATTTGTTTTGATCGATGCAGAATGCCCTTACTGGAATATGCTTCACTTCAGAACAGCGTATCAGAAATTGGCTTGTCTCATTCTTTACCTGAGAAACGGAGCAGTTCTTTTGGCGCGGAATCCATATACTACCAGAAAAATGAGAAAAAGTAGTGGCTAACGATGGACAATACTTTTAATAATGTATTATTTCATTTTGTTATTTTAATAATAATTGCAATTTTCAAGCAAAAAATCGACATTATTGACTTGTATACCCAATAACAGCAGTGTAGGGTAGTCATATAATAGAAAAATACATTATAATAGAAAATAAAACTGAAACTTAAAATGCACATTAGAATCGTCTGCAAAATTTTTTGTCCAGCATTTTTATTTACTAACAAACTCAAATATACAAGCAAGTTTAAAAAAAGGTACATGTGCAGTCTGTAAAATAAAAAAGTACTTTATTTTAAAGTGTATACAAAGGAAAATAGACTGCATTAAAAAATATATTTATTTATTCAGTTTTATTTTTACATATATTTACACATACAGTGCTAGATAAAAAAAACAACATATGTACGAGTATATATCCTTTTTATAAAATAAAAGGACATGTGAGAGATAAAGTAAAGTTAAAATTAGATGTGTGAGGGCGTTGTCTGCTTCAAAACTCACATGTCTTCCTTTAAATTCATTTCAGGGTTTTTACTCTAAAATGGCTGCTTGGGTTGCAGGTCTTTAAAACTATTTTTTTTCTTCTCATAATTGCTTGTTCTTTTGTTTTATAAGCGATTTTTTATTTATTTTATTTTTTGTAATTTATTTAAAGCTTTTGAAGCCATTATAAAGTATTCTTTTCTTTCTTTTTCTTTTACTTCTTAATAATTACTTGAGCAATTCTTCTTCGAGTCGAGTAAATGCCAAGTGCCACCGCACAAGGTTTCTTGCTTTAATTCATTTCCTTTTTGTCATTTAAAAAATTAATTTCTTGGCCTGAGAAATGCACACACGGCTACTGAATTGTGGTCAATGTCAATGTGGGTTCGACAAAAGCTTTCGTTTTTGTTTTTTTTTTTAAGTGTGAATAAAAGAATTTAAAATAATAAGGATAGTTGAGTCAGTTGTACCAGCTATATGACATTCTTTAGCTAAATTGAAATGATTCGTCTTCTGTCTAAATGCTTGGGTAAAAACAGAACCTCCTTATATCAACCCTTATTTATTATTAAATTAATTCCCATAACATTCCATGAAGGAACATAACATTCTCTCAGTCAATAAGTTGACCCGATTCTTTTTGAGACTCATTATATGGACCTACAACAGGGTTTTAAATGAAGTTAAAACGCTGTTAAAAATAGGTATTCATACAAGGTATAAACATGTATAAATTTATGTAGCTTATTACTAACACTTCTCGGTGTAGATATCAAAATCTTAGCTCTCTTCAAAATCTCTTAAAATTGAAAAAACACAAAAACTTGCGCTCCACTCCTCCTTCGTTGACAACTAACAAGCCACTGATATCTTTTTGTGTCTCAAACACATATATTTTGTTGTAGTTATGGTTGCCGTTTGAAATAATGTAAACACAGCGTATGAATTTTTTTTTATACAAGATTTTTAGCATTAACAATTCCAATTTCTTAAGTTTTTTTTTGAAAAATAAAACAAAAACAATTTTTTTAGGAATTATAATAACAATACCAATAAATACCGTATGATGTTTAAATTAAAAGAGTATGTAATAAAGGTTAGCGATACAGTTGATTTTTTTTTCCTTTTAGCAACCCTGTTTGTAATATTCACGAAGGGAATAAATAAACAGCCGAAAAACTTCGTAATCTGAACAATATGGATGAGCGTCACTGACCTACAGTTTAACGCCGGCTCCGAATGGCAAATGCATTCGAAAAGTTTTCAATAGTAGTAATACTCATAACCAGTTACTAGCTAATGGTATGAAGTGATACCGCTGTTGAAAAAACTTTTTTCTTTTTTCAGATGTTCTGGCCTGGCATTGAACCGAGGACCTTCTGGCTGGTAGGCGGGTGTCTTATCTACCATACCACAGCGGCACTCAATCTTTATTTAGAAACCAGTTTATGTGTGACTTATGAGAGCAGCTTGGGGCGTGGCGTGGTGTAGTGATTAGAGCGCACGCAATATAGCACTAACGGCCCTGATGAATAATAAGCCGGTTTTGCTTTTAGAGATGTATGTAAATAAGTGCAAAATTCAATGCCTCAAAATGATAAAATCAGTGATTCATTTATCCAGACTTTTATTTAAACTAAACATTAATCAATTATTTATAATTTATGCAGTTCTCATTTCCTTCTATTGTCTTAAAACTACGGGACGGAGCGTTGGAGCGGATTTCGTGCCAGCTGTTGCAGATTGCCGGTACTATTTGTTGTCTGCATAAGCATTACGCACAAGCAGTCCCCACAAATTTTCCATGTGTTTTAAGTCGGTGAACATGCTGGCCAATTAAGTACTTCAATATTGTACTCCTAAAACCATTATCCGGTCGACTTGCTGACATAAATCGCAACGTTATCTTGCTGAAAGGTGAACGTTTTGTCAGCATTTTGGGCCAAATAAGGCAACAATTGTTCACATAGAATGCCCTGGTACTATAAACTATCTATTCGAGTGGAAGGATAGTAGAGTTCCAGGATACTATGTGAGCTAAAGCCAGTTCAAACCATCAAACTGCCACCGCCGAAATTCCGTTTGGAAAAAAACAAGAGCTCCTTCCTTAAATCTCGCCAATAGCAATTAAAACCATCTGGTCCATCCAGGTTAAATTTTTTATCATCAGAAAAAATTACCTACAAACCCAAAAATGTATGGAGTATCTTATAACCTTTTTAAAAAAATGTTTACCTGATGCCATGGCAATTAATGCCATGTTGTTTTTCGCAAAGTCCTTACGCTTAATCTTTTGCTGCTTAGTCAGACAAGGAATTTTTTTAATATTTTGCTCGATTAAGGTTTGGCTGGGCGTTGATAGCATTTAGAATTGTGTTTTTTGAAGCTTGTTATTTTAGTACCTCTTTTATTGTTACCGCACTTTTTCATGGAATTCGAGGCCAAGTTTCACGGACAGTCAGTACTTTGGATGACCCGTGCTTTTTAATTTTCCATAATTTTCTCTGTTTTTGAGAAAATTTTACACAACACACAAAGATCGTCCCAGTTTTTTCGCCATTCCACGCATACTCAATCTCTGCTCATGACGGGACACAATTTGTTCTTGTTCATAAGGTGACAAAGGTTTCCCGCGACCCATACCGCACAGATTTTATTTAAATTATAAATTATTACAAAAAAAAAATATAATAATTTTGATACCTTCTGATGAGATTAATTGCTTATTAATCACTGACCTTATGACGCATTGAATATTGCACTTATTTACATAAATTTAAATAAACATAATATAACGGTACATCTCTAAGAGCAAAACCGGCTTATTATTTACTTATTTAAACATAGAATTTTTTTGGATAAGGTGACCATACATAACATTTTATAGTTTGGATGAATTGAGTAAATATTAAGGTGTCCTTATCATTTTTAAGCACACCTTAGTATCTTGTGATAGATTCATGTTTATCTGAAGTCAGCAATATCTGAATCAGCAATAACCCAGGATTTTACCTTTATTGCTCCTGAACATTGTGCAGATATTTATTAAAAGTAGGTGGTGCAGGGTGGATATGAAGGTAAAGGGACCGCCATCTAACGTTTTTTTCAACTAGTGCTCATTTCGTGAATGCTAACACTTAGCTCATGTCTGATTTGACAGATAATTAGTTTTATCCCTCCGCTAAACGAATATGGTTGTATATACGCTTGAACATCGCTGGCGGGTATGTAAACAAGCAAAATTGTCGCATTGGGGCACAGAAAACCCGCACGCATACATAGAAAAGCCGATATACCCAAGACGAGTCACTGTTTGGTGCGGATTTTGGTCCAGAGGCATAATTGGGCCATTTTTCTTCGAAAATGAGCAAGGAGTGGCCGTTACATTCAATGGCGAACGAACGAATTTTTGTTCAAAAAAATTGAAGAGAAGAATATTAGCAACATTTGGTTTCAAGAGGACGGCGTTACGTGCCACACAGCCAAATCTACACTCGAAGTTTTGCGCCCTGTTTTTGAAGATCGCATTATCAGCCGCAGGGCTGATGTCGTTTGGCCACCTCAGAGCTGCGATTTGACACCGTTGGACTATTATTTGTGGGGTGCCGTTAAAGATAAGTGTTACGCCAACAAGCCATTGGTGAAATACAGCTGCACACAATCCATAATGTGCTTAAAAATTGGACCGATCGTGTAGGCTACTGCATGGCCAGCCTAGGTAGCCATTTGAATGAAATTATTTTGCATTATTACCCGGAAGGATTGTACTTTCAAATAAAAAAAGAAATTTGAGAAAATTTTCAATAGTTTTTTTTTTATAGCATTTTCAAAAAAATAAAAAGAAAATTATTTTGCGGATCCTTTAGAAAGCCAATATGCTTCCTAGAGCAGTGATGAAAAAACGAAAGCAGCTTAAGATATTTTCTAACTAAAATGTCGTCAGAACAGGAGTTTGTTTCAGTGACAAAATCTTTTAATCCCCTACAGGTTGGGATAATAGCTTATAAGCGAATTCATATTATTACTTTAGTTACCGCACATGCATGTACATGTACATTGCTTTGACAGAACAGATTTTCTTTTTTATCTCGGTTAGGAACGTTTGCGAATCTTGCCAGATTTTCTATACAGTCCAATTTTCCATAGTGATGACATGATGTCACCAAAAATAGTTCTCTTCTCTACCATACAATTTTACAGGCAGAAATTCATGCCATGGATGAAATAAGCCCGCATTTACATCAATACTTTAGAATAACCAAGTGGCAGTTAAAGTCTGATTAGAAAACTTGAACATAGTTACTATACACTGGGATGAGTTTCTAGCTATGAGTTTTGTTGTAAGGGTAATGAAATGGCGGATTAACAGGTCACTTAATAAATCCGTAGGGTAAGTAAGAAGAAACAAAATTTTGACAAAACTCGATTTTATTAATCAACATAGTTGCCTTCGAGTGCGATACAACGAGTTCAACAGTTTTCAACTTTTCGATACCACTTTTAGCGCATGATTTCTCTTTCTCGTCAAAATAGGCCTCAGTTTCAGCGAATACATCATCACTGGACTTAAATTTCTATCCAGCTGGGGTTAAATCGGGGTGGGTTGGCAAATCGAAGACCAGTTCATTCAATTTTGCTATAGTTTTCATCGATTGTGACATGATTTGTGAGCTCACGCGGCAACCCCTTTGAACAACTTTAGTAAAAACGCTACCATCTGATATTTTTAAAATGTCAGCTAGCTCGTGCTACTTCAATTTGCGATCGTGCATAACCAATTTGTGGATTTTTTTAATGTTTTCTGGAATAACAGCTTCATTTGAGCATCCACTGCGCTCTGCATCTTTTGTGCTGGTACGACCACGTTTAAATTCAGCAAACTACTTCTTTACCATTTGTCTCGATTGAGCAGAGTTCGAATAATGTTTATCAAGCCATTGCTTGGCTTCCACTGTATTTTTTTCATCAAAAAGCAATGCTTTATCAAAACTCGAAATTCACTTTTTTCCATTTTTTTTTTTTTAATAACAAAAGTTGCTTCACACAAAATGCAATAACTCACGAATCAATAAGCAGATTGCTGTCAAATTTATACAGGTATCGTTTGAAGGTTAGTATTAAATAAAAATTATATGGAAAGAATTCTAGTAACGTCATCTATGTGTCATCCTACGGACTTATTGAGTGACTTGTTATATAGCGAAAAGAGGAGCAAATTTATTATAATTGTCTTCTAACCATTCTATCGACAAAAAGCCACAAAAATAAAAATGCGAGGAAAGAGAATTCACTGCCCACTGGCATAATTGTGTCGGCCAGTGTCAGGCCGAACAGTTACTAATCCTTAACAGGGAAATCTCAGACAAGCTGCTTTAACTATGGAGAACATACTTAAGTATGTTTTAGTGTTTAGATTATTTGAAAGCCTTAAGATGAAGGCGTTAATGAGCTTTAAACAATAGATCTTGTTTAGTCGCGGTGCCTTCTGGCCGTGGATAATAATAATATTTATATATACATATATATTAATTCCCATAACATTCCATGAAGAAACATGACAACTTCTCTCAGTCAATGAGCTGCACCCGATTCTATTTTTAAGCTGATTGAAATGAACCCACAGTTTAACGCCGGCTTCAAACGGCAACTGCATTTAGAGAAGTTTTCAATAGTAGTAATACTTCTAACCAGTTACTAGCTAATATTATGAGGTGATACCGCTGTCGAAAAACTTTTTTCTTTTTTTTAAGATGGTCTGGCCTGGTATTGAACCGACGATCTTCTGGTTGGTAGGCGGGTGTTTTACCTACCATACCACAACAGTACTTGGATAATAATAATAATTCCCTGCTAATCCATTTAGTCTTTGCAAAATCGAGGTGACTGACCAACCTAAGCCTTCTTTGATGAATGGTATCTTGTGACTCAAAAATCCAGGATCTTACCTTTATTGCTCCTGAACATTGTACAGATATTTATTAGAAGTAGGTGGTGGAGGGTGGATATGAAGGTATAAAAAAATGTTCTGCCTACAATTTTTGGTTAATTCCGAACGAATGACCTTCATAATATGGCTTAATTGAATAAAAGTAATAATGCCTTATATGTACTTGAATAAAATGGATTTGCTATACAAACAAATAAAATAAAGAATTTGCTTAAAATGTACCAAAAAACCACTAATACCCTTAATAATACCCAATAATATATTTGAATTTTTAATTAAACAAAATTAAAATTAAGATTTTTTATCTCTCGACTTAAATGCAATTATTTATCTTTTATTTCCTGATGATGTCTTTTTCACTCTCTTTATTTTTAAAATAAACCTGCATTTTGAAATTTTCTTCACACCAACTGTCTCTGCAGAAATACTTGATCCAGCATTCAACAACGCCATTATATGACTGGCTGGCAAATACATTTTCTATGTGCAAAGGATTTAAATGCCTCAAACGGTTTAGAGGTGATATACACAATGTTAAGTAACACCTGAATGCCAAGGGCAAATGTGAATCAGTATATAAGTAAATATATTTGTATATCCTTACACAAGTTTAAAAACTATGTTTTCTGTTGCTACTTTTTTCCCCATTTATTCCTTGCAATGATTCGTACCATCAGCAAAAGTTTTTTTTGTTTTTATCTGAATTTGTTTATCGTTTTGTGTGGTGTGTAGAGTGTAGAGTGTAGAGGAGAATGCTATCATAGGAAATAAACCAGCCATTCACAATTTAAATACAATCAGCAGTTCTTGTGGTGTTTCTATACATTCATTTTGTGTGTGTGTGTGTGTTCGTGTTTGAAATGTATTTTCAAGTGCAGGTATCGTCGGTATATGAATGAATACAAATGAATGCATCTGTAGATAGAAATAAAGGCTGCATGTTCTATACGAAGTCTGAGGCTTAGTTGGTTGAATACAAATCAGTTTTTACATTAAGGGGAATTGTTTAAATCAAGTAACAAAAAAAGTAAATGATTTTCAAATTTAAAAATTTCAAATTGAACTTAAAATTTAGGTCATAAATTTTATTGTAACAAATAAGAGTTTATTTTTTTGATTTTCTGGAGGCGCGTATATGCATATGTATGGCTTTTATGGATAATTCCATGATGTTTTCTGCATATTCTGGGTATTCATTCTAACCATAAAGTTGCGAGTCATCCAACTGCTCTACTATTTACCTAATTGTACCGATATTTTGGTTCTGACCATTAAAATAAAGTCAAACACTGTAATAGTCAATATAGACAATACAGTCTAAAAGTGTCCCATACTACAAGAGGGGCTGACCAGCCAGAAAATTAAAATTCGTACAGACAAGTTAGAGTTTTGTTCCTTTTCCTTTCAATATTGTGTTGGGCATTCTTATGATTCCTGCGACTCGGGAGTCTAACATAACTTAGGGTTATAGCCTGTAATTAAGAACAGAATAAAGGATATTGATTGCTCTAACGGCATATGACTTTGCGAACAGTGCTTGTCTTGCAATCCGTAATTCCAAAACCAAATCAATGCACAAACACCAGAAATACAACACTGTTTATCTAAGATACTACACCACTAAAAGAAGTAATGGGATTTAAGTATTTCGGTAGCATATTAACAGCATCCGAAGACTTCGCAACATATATAGATAAAGGGTGAACAAATTTGAGGTTAGGAAGTAAATTGGCTTAAAAACATTTTTTTGACAAATACGGCAAACATCCGCTCTTTTCACAAAATTTTTAACCACATTTTGCTACAAAGCTTCGCTTATCTCGTCAATGCAGCGCCGAATTTCATCTTTCAGTGTGTCAGTTGTTTGAAGTTCGTTCACGTAAACCCGGTCTTTCAAATGGCCACAGAGAAAATAATCCAGCGGTGTTAAGTCACAAGAACAAGGAGGCCAATTGACGTCGCCAAATCGAGAAATTACGCGATCGGAAAATTTCTCATGCAATAACTGAATTGTTTGGTTGGCTGTGTGGCTTGTGGCGCCGTCCTGCTGAAACCAAAGGTCACTGATGTCAACATTAGCCAATTGTGGTAAAAAAAATTGCTTATCATGGTTTAGTAGCACAGAGAACTCATAGTGACGGCTTTTTCTTATGAATGATGATGAAGCCGCCTAACCCTAAACCACACCATATGGTTACTATCTTTGGATGGAATGGTTTTTCGAAGACTGTTTGTGAATTTTGTGAGCCCCATATGCGACAATTTTGTTTGTTTACATAACCGCCTAATTGAAAATGTGCCTTATCACTACGCAAACAATGGTCGGCTGACTTTAATTCTTGAACGAGTGGAACTTTATAAGCGTGAAGATTAAGATCTTTATGCCCAGTTGTTGCGAACTTCGACCAGTTAATGTTCCAGGATCATTCTCAACACTTTTCTGTACAGCGGTTATGTTTGCATCACTACGGCCACTACGAGCGTATTGTTGATCAGTACCGTGAGCCTTGAATTTAGCGATTAAATTATGCACAGTGATCTCAGAAGAAGCCTGATACGAGAATAAGCTGCTCGAATTTTACCAAGTGACACAGTAAAATTTTCACCATTTTGATAATAAATTTTCACAATTAAAATTCTCTGTTCAAGAGTGTAGCGTTCCATAGTTAAAATTTGCCAATTTTTGACTAAAAAAGTTTCAACGGTTGACAGTTCTATTCTTGAAATTTCATCATTTGACAGCCCATTTACTTTCTAACCTCAGATTTGCCCACCCGTTTACAGCATAAAAAACAAGTGGAGCATTTGGAGCCTTCAACAAATGGGTAGTCCTAACCTAATTTGACATTTCTTTGTTTCAGTGTTCGACAAATTCAACCATGGAGAGGTAGACAATTGAGCAGAGCGTTAAGATTGGTGAAGCCCTTTACGGAAATGGGCATTCAAATAAAAATGCATTTCGTGCACTTCGTGATTTTTTTGTTCAACATAATCAACCAAAAGTGTCCGCAAACGGGAGAATTGTGCGCAAATTTTAGCAAACTGTGTCTGAAGGAAATGTGGTAACACCTGTGTGAAAATCTCACGAACATCACTGTTGCGAATTTTTAATAAAGGCTTAAATTTACACTCTTACAAGATTTAATTGACTCAAGATCTGAAGCCTACTGACCATTTCAAGCGTCGTCATTACGCCAAACGCTTAGTTAAACAGACAGAAGTGAAGGGTGACCTTACATAGAAAATCATCTTCAGCGACGAGGCACACTTTCACTACAGTGGATTCGTTAACAAACAGAATTTCCGCATTTGGGCAAATGAAAATTCAGGAGTGATCGTTGAATAGCGGATGCATCCACAAAGAGTGACTTTTTGGTGCGGTTTATGGGCTGGCGGCACCATCGGGCCATTCTTCTTCGAGAATGAGGTCGGCCAAGCAGTTACCGTGAATGGTGCTCGCTATTGCGAGATAATAACGGACTTTTTATGGCCAGAAATTTAAGATATGGACCTGGACAGTATGTGGTACTAACGGGATGGTGCCATTGCCACACAGCCAAAGAAACAATGGCTCTTCTGTATGAGAAATTCCATGTCCGTGTTATCTCTTGTGTGGTGATTTTAATATCTGCCACGACCTTGTGGCTTTATTCAAAATCATACTTATGCTAGACACATGCTAGATTTTTATTATGAATACGGCCGTTATATTTTTGAGAATGGTTTTAAAAAAGCCAAAAAAAAATATTTTTTTGTAACAATGTTTTTCTAGAACAAATATTTTTATGACAAATAAAACAGATGACAATGAAACCTAATTATATTGCTGCTGCTGCTTTCAAAATATTTCTGAAGTCGGTAGTGCTTGCAGCTTGCTGTCGCCTATGTTTTTAAAGAATAAGTATATTTATAATGAAATGTCAAACCAAACTAAAAAAAGCAGCTATCAGCTGTTAAATTTGTTTTCAAATAAATTAGTGTTGCCAACTCAAAATTATGAACTTCTAAGGAAACACTTAATATATGACTCATTATATTTTAGCTTTAAATATACTGTGACAATTCAATTTTATTGAAAAAATATTGTACTTCCCCCAAATCAAAGATTATTTTCGTATTATTTAGTGAAATTAAACGATAAATACTCGCATCATTTAGAATCACTATAACAATAAGTAGACAAAAAATATTGCATGAAATAGTTTATTGCAATACAAAAAGGCAAAAAAAAAAAAAAACTTTTTTGTCTGGCAGTCATTTTTATCACTTCAAAAATATAACATCCTTTGCAGCAGAGCTCCTTTTGTCGTCCAAAATTATTTTCTTTGTCTTTATAATTTAATAAAACTCTAGAAAGAAGGACAATTTACCACATATACACAATAAATTAAATCTATAAAATTCACATCTTTATTACACATTGTCAGTCACTCAGTCAGTCACTTTCATTTTTGTAAGACATTACTCAGTGTGTCTAATAAATTTTTCCTTTATGCTGCTCCTTTAAGCATTCGTAACAGAAAAAACTATAATAGTTGTAGCAACAAAACCCAGAAAGTACAAATGAGTCAAGGTTGAATTAATAATATCCTACACTTTTTTTCTCCCTCACTCCTCTAGGGAGCGTATTAGCTTAGCACAAAGCATCTATTGCTTTGTTTCAGCTTCTTTAATCAACTTGATCTTTCAAGCTAAGTAGATGATTAATCCACTGTAGCTTCATCCATATGATTTTGCGTAGTGGTGAAGATCCTTGCTAATTGGTGGTGATCTTTATTTTAGCATTGTAATTTTTTTCCAATAGGTGGCGTGTTTTCCTGGTCATTCGTCTGATGTCTGTAATCATCGCCAGAGGTATTATGCGGGAAGGTCAGGGAGGCTTTTTCTTTTTTTTTAGATGGAATTGTCAGGATTAAACATTCAAAACCACAATTAAATTTTCCTTCATCATGTCCTCTGCTGGGGCTCGAGCCTGGGTTGTTTGTAGTGTTATCCGAACGCTCCAACCCCAACCACGCCACCCCCGCCTTATTCTATCTAAAAAAATAACTACAATGCAATGGCAAGAAGGGTTAGCGAGTTATTTTCTAAAAATGTCGCCCGTAATAAAAATACAAATGATGCATATTTTGTTCCCAAAAAAAATCATACGGTAAAGATATTACCCAGAAAAATAGCCGACTTATTTTAATATTTTGTTCGAAATCTCGTGTTTGTCTCTGACAAAATAAGTGAACATTTTAATAGAGAAATTAAGAAAAGCACTTTGCAATTGTAATATTAAAAAGACAACATTTTTTCAGGAAAGTAAGCTCCATTAGTTTTCATGTGGCACATGGTAGTTTACGTTAACGTTTCTGAACAACACATTCACCCAAAAAACATCTAGTGGCAAAACACACTACAGATACTTTTTGCTTGATCTCATGTTATCCTATTACCTGAACTGATGTAGCGTAAACCAAAGTAAATATATTATAATATTTCTAGTCTAAGAAACCACTTTATGTAAGTGTTAGATTGTCGTTTGGCCGACTGATTATTTGGTTAAAATACTATGTCCTTTAGTTTCATTTGATAGAATTCTATCCACGGGGCATGTCTCTTTATGGTCACACATTCTTACTGTGATAAATAAGATTTGTTATACACATCTCATGAAAGTATGAGTAGCCACTTTTTTTATAACAACAAAAAAGAAAACAGAACTCTGCCTAAGGGAGAGACGTCCAAATGATGAAAACATTTGCTTGGAATTAGAGCCATTATAACAACAAAAAGCCAAATGATATATAATATATGTTTTAGTGAGAAAATAAAAAAAGAAAATAAAATAAAATGATGTTTATATAGAAAAGTAAAGTCTTTTATGTATATGTATAGGTATATACTAGTACATACATAGAAAAGCACACACATACAGTAGCGGGCAGAACTGGATGAGTACCAATGAAGTTTGTATTAAAAGCACAGTAAAAAAAAAAAACTTAAGAAAAGTAGTTTGGCTTTTTGTTTAAAATAACATTGATCTGCAAATTTGGAAGAAAAAAAAAATTGACTGCAGTAACGAAGCATGTTTGTTAACTAATCTGGTTGCGCTTTATTCGAATCTGACATAAAAATTTGGCTATAACGTTTTGTTCATTTTTTATTGCATGCTGGCAATACTGTAAAACAGTCAATACTGTCACTACAATTTCACAATTATTAATTTGACAGAAGCCCACATTCAATCTGAGTCTTCATAATAGTACTGATTAAACTTTTTTTTGTCGTGCATATTCGGTTGGAAAAAAAGGGTATGCAATATCAGAGTCAAATGGCAAGAAGGTCTACGAGTACTTCGATTTTTCAATTTCAGTACTTTGGAGAAGTCAAGTAACCACCAAACCGATTGTTATTTCTATTTAACAAAAGTTGCTGGATTCAATATGAAAAATCGGAACGCGAAACCGTTTCCAAACCAGTTCAACGTCAGCCAAACGATCCATTACCAATCACTCCCAGTGCTACGAGCAGTGAGTCCGAAACATTGTTCACCAGCAGTGGTAGCTTGTATAAGGCTGATGATGAACGCAACTTAGTGACTCAAGCTGAGCTGAATGATGTGATTCGGCATTTACATTTAACGAAGCATGCAGCAGTGGAAACATCTAGCAGTTGGGAGAAAAATAACAATCTATAGAGATAGAAGCTTGGAATTGGCTGCATTTTTTAAAAAGAAACCCTCTATTCTATTCTGTATTGATGTATACGACAAAACTGAAGCAGATTCTTTTGCATAATGGGATTGGAAAGGAAAGTTACGAATCAATGTCTGAAATTTTGACACTGCTCAAATACAACAATAATAAATGGAAGATCTGTGGTGACCTTAAGTTGTGTGACTTAAATTTCTTTTTATATATAAAGGGTCCGCCAAATAAATTTTTTTTGTAATGTTTTAAAAAAATACTGAATATTTTCTCAAATTTCTTTTTTTATTTGAAAGTACAATCCTCCAGGTTAATAATGGAAAATAATTTTATTCAAATGGCTGCCTCGGCTGGCCATGCAGTAGCCTACACGATCGGTCCAATTTTGAAGCACATTATCGGTTGTGTGCAGCTGTATTTCACCAATGGCTTCACGAATATTGTCCTTTAAAGCGTCAATTGTCTCTGATGATGCGATCTTCAAAAACAGGGCGCAAAACATCGAGTTTTGCTTCGGCTGTGTGGCACGTAGCGCCGTCCTGTTGAAGCCAAATATTGCTAATATCCTCCTCTTCAATTTTTGTGAACGAAAATTCGTTCAACATGGCCCGATAACGATCGCCATTGACTGTAACGGCCACTTCTTGCTCATTTTCGAAGAAAAATGGTGCAATTATGCCTCTGGACCAAAATCCGCACCAAACAGTGACTCGTCTTGGATGTATCGGCTTTTCAATGTATGCGTGCGGGTTTTTTATGCCCCAAATGCGACAATTTTGCTTGTTTACATACCCGCCAAGACAATTTTTTCTCTTTTTCATCTGCAACATTACCATGATTTTCAAAGTAATGTCGCAATATTAAGCGTGTGCACAACCATATTCCTTCAGCGGAAGGATAAAACTAATTATCTGTCAAATTAGACATGAGCTAAGTGCTACCATTCGCGAAATAAACACTAGTTGAAAAAAAACGTTAGATGTCGGACCGGATATTATAGGCCATCGTAAATAACTGCAAATTAATCTGTTTCTAGTCATTGGTTTGTTGACTGGTATGCAAGGAGGTTTCACAAAATATTGTTGTTTCCTTTGTCTATGGAGTGGCCAAAATGAACCGAGTATTTATCAGGAAAAGAAAACATTTCAAATAAACCATTAATTGATCCAAATGACGTTCTTCTTCCGCCGTTGCACATAAAATTAGGCCTTTTTAAGAAATATGTCGAGGGTCTAGACAAAGATGGTGCAGCATTTAAATCTTTGTTAGCGGTTCTTCCTAAAATTTCATATGCTAAAATCGAAGAAGGCATATTTGTTGGCCCTCAGATCGCTAAGCTATGGAACGATGCCAATTTTTCGCAATATGAAGAAATAATATGCAGTCTGGATACCTTTCAAGATCATCGTGAACAGTTTTCTTGGATACAATAAGAGTGAAAACTGCAGAACAATTGTTGCTGAATTATTGCACGAATGTCACTTAAAAAGCATTTTCTTCATTCGCATTTAGATTTTTTTTCCAAAGAACCTAAGTGCGGTGAGCAACGAACAAAAGGAGCGTACTCACCAAGATTCTATGAAAATTGAAAAAATTTCTCAACTCCAAGAATATGGGTTATATTATAAAACGATGTTAGAAAGACTTAAAGTTGGTATAATTTGGAATTTTTTAACATATGGCTTAACGAAATCGAATTAGTCACTTCAAAGTTATCATAAGATGTATGAAGCAGCCTCTTCAAAAATCTTAAATTTTAGAAAAAAAAAATTCTAAAAAAAATCCATAGAATCTGAAATTCTGATGGTTTTTGAAGTTAGGCGACAATAGTTCATCAAAAAAATATAGTGGTTATCCATGGTCAGGAAATTTTTTTTCATTTGTTGCATAGTACGAACCTGCGACGGCTAGCTCTCTCCTCAGAAATGAGGAGATTGACCACTCAGTTGGGATGCCACTCTCCTCTTGCAGACTTATGGTCATGTGGTACATGTTGGCTAGAGCACAGCTACGGTGGTATGATAAACCCACGTGCTCTGTATCGAGGCAAATCTAGCCCATATATGATCGGAGTCTATTATGGTGGTCCCGTGACTTAGGCTGCGAACTCTTGTGGCTGTGATTACTGGGCACTGGGTGGCTGGTGCGTACGCTTGGAGATTGGGTCTGCCGTTCAATGACTATTGTAGAGGTTGTCAGGATGAGGAGGAAGAGCACTTCCTAGTGCCCGAGTCTTTTGGACATTAGGACTGCTTTTCTTGACAGTCCGTTTCTGGATGGCTTGTCGGATCTGGCCGGTGTGAATATCGGCAGGATCTCTTCTTTTGTACATGCGTCTGGTTGGTTCGGATCACACCGGGAAGCGGACATATAGGTTGTCCATTTTCAGGATTACTGATGGGTATCACAGTGGGTTCAATATTGGACTCAGGTGGGCTGGACATGTCTGGCTACCCGTCGTAACTAACTGCATAGTGCAATTATTATTTGTCATTTGCACAATTTGGTTTTCTCATAAATTTGACAATCTTTCTTTTCAACTGGAAGGCAAAAATCTTTGAAAGAAGTTGACAATTAATAACGAAAATTGTTGCTGCTTATTTTGATGACTTCTTTAAGGCTGTATAGCAAGTAGCAAAACTGTAATTCATTGCATTTTATTATTATATTTGTGCTAGCGGATTGAATGAACTTAAACGCGCAAAAGTGCTTAAAACTTAACACCAAGTTTAGATACTAGTGAATTTCTTTTTATTATCATTTCTTATTCCTCTACTGATTATTTTAAACAAAAAGTCGAACAAAATTTTCTAAGTTTTTTGGGTTTTACTGCGCTTTTAATTCAAACTTCATTAGTATTCAGCCAGTTCTGCTCGCCACTGTACATACATATAATACATTCATCCTACATTTAAGCAAGTTAGAGAGTAGCAGGAGTACAAATGTATATGAACATATATTGTTTCTATTTTACTTACACTGGCACATTACCATTCTCACACCTATAGAATCAAATATTTTTTAAAAGTGGTCAGGACACGCGTTTGCTCCTAGCAAAGAGCACGGAAAAGATAAAAAGTGATGCTGCTTCTCTTAGAGAATTGAAATTCAAAAAATGTTGAATTAAAAACTTATCAATATATGTTTAAGAAATGCAGAGAATAGAAGTACTGATTAAAATTTTTTGCAATCTTTTTTTCGCGTGCCGACCTCTGAATTCGTGTGAAAAACATTTCGGAGCATTGTACGTACATAACTTCTATCATTAAATTTCCTTCGGTCAGTTTCATAGTATGAAGCCCACAATTTAAGTACCATTTTAGTGCTAAAAATAAATGAAAAGCACTTAAAACAACATTTTATTTTCCAAGCAATGAAAAGAAACAATAATTTGAAAAAATAATTTGCAATTTATTTGCACCCTATAAAGATACTTAAGCAGAAGCACTTTGAGCTTAGTAATTGGAATCAGAAAAAATATTTATTATTTTTTAATTGCCATTGAGCAATTCAAAAATTAATGCAAAAAATTTTATGTTTTTTGGTCAAAGGCAGGTTTAATAATCTTATATAAGTATGTACAGGGTGTCTGCCGGGAAGGTATACTACTTTATTTTGTCGCCGTTTTGCTAAACATTAGTCTTGACAGTTCATATTTGGCAGTGTTGAAGAAGAGAAGTGGCAAATTTATTATAGAAAAATATTCAGTAAATCAACGTGTTTTGATAGTTAAAACAGTTTATCAAAATCAATCATCGATTTTCATGAAAAAGTCATAATGAATTGAATGGTTATGTGAATAAACAGAATAGTCAGTCACCTTTGCATCCATTAAAAGTGACAGTCTGGTGTGCAATTTGGTCAGGAGGAATCATTGGACGTAACGGTAACTGTCAATAAGAAGCGATATCATGATATGATTGAAAACTTTTTAACGCCACAACTGAATACTTTGGGCATGACTAACATGTTGTTTCAACAAGGCGGTGCCACATCGCATACAGCTAGAATTACGATGGAATTACTGCGAGACGTCTTTCCACAACAAATTATTTCAAGGAATGGTGATGTTGATTGGCCTTCACGGTCGCCTGATTTGACTACTCCGGACATTTTTTGTGGGGATATCTGAAAGGCAAGGTTTATGCAAACAAACTAGAAACACTGGAACAACTCAAACAAAATATTCGTAATGAAATTAATAAAATACCGCATGAAATGTGTGAGAATGTAATGAAAAATGTGCTCAAAAGGGCTCACATTTGTGAAGCTAACAGAGGCGGGCATATATCTGATATTGTATTCCATACATAACTGCCGACATTAATTAAAACATTTATCAATTTCAAGATCCATTCACTTTCATATAATCAAATATTATAAACAAACAAAATAGTATACCTTCCCGGCGGACACCCTGTATAAAAATAAATGTGTGTTTGTATGTATGTATGTTTGTTGGTTAAGCGGCTAAAGCGATTTTCCTAAAATTTTTACAGTATCTCGCTCTGTATGTCTTGAAGGTACTATAGGCTACATACACTTTAAAAATTACAACTTGGCGCTACCACGCCTATACAAAATAAATAGTTAATTGTCTATATCTTCAAAATGGTAATAGTGAATGTCCCTAAATTTTAGTCCATATAGTGTGGTATTCAAGATAAATCATCAGCCAAAAATTTGGAGTAATCTGGCATGGTACTGCCCATGCAAAGTAAATATTGATTTTTATTTCTGAATTAGGTCTAAATGATATCGTAGTTAATACAAATCATGAGTTAAAAAATTGGCAAAATTGGACAGTGGGCATGGTGTCTCCCATTTAAAGTAAATATTGATTATTGTATATCTTAAGAACGGTTAAAGCTGAAGTTTTCAAACTTGGTCTAAATGAATTCGTAGTCAATACAAATCATCAGTTGAAAAATGGACGAAATTGGACAAGGGGTCATAGCATCGGACATACATAGTAAATATTAATTTTTGTATATTTTGAGAACAGTAGCAGGAACAAGTGATTAAGTTTAGAGGCCTTAAAAACATTGATTTTGCTTCGCTAGAAACGGAATTATCAACTATATCTTGGAGTCAAAAATTTTTAGTGCCCAATGTGGATGAACAGTACCATATGATTGCAACACCGCAAGTAAGTATCATTTCAAAGCTATGTATTTGGATCTGATTTTTCTCTTGGTTAGCTTTCCAAACGTATATAATGTTATTTTCCTTCCATAGCTAATGGCAGTTAGTCGTAATTCAACTACAAACTGAACTTAACAACTATTATATAGGAGGGAAGTTGAAGTCCCTTTATTAAAGTCTCGAAACCACACTTAAATTTTTTCGTCATATCCTTTGCTGGAGATTCGAACCTGGGCTGCTTGTGTACAACACCAAGGCGCATAAAACACCGCAGGCGACAAACAACAGTCCCAAAATAAGCACATCCTTCTTCACGGATGACTAAGTGGTTACTATTACAAGACAAGTGATCTCTTAAAGCTACTACTTTGATGAAAAAGTTTTCTAAATAACGCCCGTATGGCGGTCCCATTGTTCCGATTTAAGATTTTTTTCTGGTAAGTTGGTACAGATGGTTTTGATATTCCCGCTAATTTTTAGCGTCATATCTTGACATTTCCAAAAGCTGCCTAGACAAAAGTACATCTATCTCTATGTGTGTTGGCGATTTTTTATAATTTTAATAGGGAGATCGGACGGTTATTATTTGACCGGTTTTAACCGGTTTTTTTGGTTTCTGTTGAATGCGGTTTTTTCGAAATTTTAATTTTTCGAATACCGAATAAGCCGGTTAATTTAAAACGAATAACCGTATTTTTTTCATTGAAAATATGCTCATCGTTTAACTATTTGTATAAATTTAATTATTTTTGTATATATGACAACCTTGAAGGTCTCACAAACAAAGTAAAAGCCAAGGTAGATTGAAAAAGATATGCACTCTTGGGCAACAATAATCTTTTCTCATCTTCTGTAAATAAATATTGATTTTTATATATAGTGAATGATAAACTAGACTCATTGAAAGCCAACAAACCAACAAACGCCGGTTCCGAACGGCAGATATATTAGTTCGCAAAGGTTTTCACAGCGTAAATACACATAAACAGTCGCTAGTAATGTGAAGTGATATTGCTGTTGAGAACTGTCAGGTTGGAAGGTGAGTTCTTACCCAATATACGACGGTGGCATACACACTATTAAATACGTGGTGCATAAATTTACATACAGTGCTGCTCGAAATCGAAGCAAATTTTCTTGTCGAGGCATTTAAGGACTCGTGTGTTACTAATAGATTTATTCAAAGTAAAACATTTATATTATAACTGTAATAGAAAACTTTTAACTCCATTTTCTACCAAGTAATACAACAAAAACGAAATTAGCCCCTAGTGTAGCTGTTCGAAACTTAAGTATTTTTCAGTACTTTGTGTAATAAACTTTGTTTTTTATGGCCTCCGAACACCATTTTGGCATAGTTCTTATGAGATCTGCTAGAATTATTGTTAGTATTGATTGCCACTTTAATTTTATGCTCTCCGTTAGCTTCTGCTTATTTTTAAAACGACGTGGTCCAGCTCTGGGCTTCAAGAATTAAGAACATTTTTATTTAGATAAAAGAATCGGTTAACCGATTTTTTAAAAAGTTGTACTTTTCGAATTATTCGAAAACCGGTTTTCGAAAAAAGTCGAATAATTGATCTTCCTAAATTTTAGAAACTGCTGCTGAAACACTTTCCAGAACGAAGTCACAGGGAGCGAAATCAAGTGAATTCGGTGGTTAACGCTGTCAAAATTGTAAAAAATCGCCAACACACATAGATATAGCTGTACTTTTAGCTACATAGCTTTTGCAAATGCCAAGCTATGACGCTAAGATTTAGCGGGAATGTCAACAACAGATATAACAACTTAACAAAAAACTCAAATCAGAACGGTGAGACCACCACATGGGTGTTATTCCGAAAACTTTTTGATCAAGGTAGTATTGCATGATCCGACTCGTTATCAAACTTTAGCATACCTAATTCAAGTAATTATAGTGCGAACATATCGTCAGTACCTGCCTTCAGTCATTAGTTTTTAAATTTATCTTTTGAAAATTGCTTTAAAAAACGTATAACATACCGTTATAACGTTATAAAGTTGTTTCTTCTTTACCAACAAACTATATTGCTTAATATTTCCTTGGAAAGACTATAGCAAAACGGAAAATTAAATAAAAGAAAAATTTCCTTTCTGTAGTTTCCGCCAAATTATGAACATAAACTGAATTCATAATTCTTGAGAAGTTTTGGTTTAAAAGTCTGACATTTTTTTGTGGTTTTTTTTTTAGTGAAAAGGACAAAATAATATTTATTTTATTAACAACCCAGTTGTTCGTTCATTAGTAAACAAAACTAAAAATGAAATATTTTATTTTAATATTTCCATTCCATCATTCTGCAATATATACATATTTTTTCTTGTTTTTTTCGATATTAAATTTGCCGGAAATCTGTAGAATTTTGAAATTAATTAATCTGCATTTCATATCACAGTGGCATCTCTAAGCAAATCAAAATTTCGTTTTTATCATGATTACTTTCAATTCAATTTTACAGAATTTTTCTTATTGGCTGCGCTTTCTTGCGATTACAATTATAGCCCCAACCATTAAACAAATGATTTGCATTTCTTCTTTCTTATGTTATATTTGAAATTTTATTTCTATTTATTCTGGATTATTTATAAGAGAATTTTGAAAATGAAATTGATTAATGGTTTTATGCGGTCTTTTTTATATTTTCTTTGGTATTTTTGCATATAATATTGTCCTATAGAGGAGTAGTCTTAGAAGAGAGCAAACAGTATACATACCTACTTATGTATGTATGTCTATTATACACGAGTATTGTATTTTATTAGCTAATTTATGGATCTTCTTCTCTGATGTGTATTTTTAGGGAAATAGGTTTTTATTACAAATTTCAGTTTAAGATATAATATAAGTATTTATTGCAGAGATTTGTTATTTTAGCTTAGGAAAGTAAATTGAAGAGTTAAAAGGGAAACTGGATATTTTGAAATCACAAAATTTTATATCTCTATATTGTATAAAAGTGTGCCGCTGTGGTATGGTAGGTAAGACACCCGCCTATCAGCCAGAAGGTCGTCGGTTCAATACTAGGCCAGACCATCTTGATAACGAAAGCAACACCTGCATCGTAATAGTTAGAACAACATGCTATAGTCAGTCTGACGAAATGAATTTTAATATGTTTGGGTCAAATGCAAAATCGAATATATAAACGTATTTTGGTTACAATTCATACTTTATTTGAATTTAATAAATAATAATTTAAGAAACTGTTAAACTGTGTCCCTGTATGTAAATATAAAAGTTTTGCCTCTGTATTTACTCTTAGCATTTGACGATAGTATCGATAGTGCAAAAAAGCTATCAATGGTCAGTCAAAAATGAAACTATCGATACTATCGATAGTACCATCGATTGTTTTGCAGCTTTAGTCATATGCCATGTATGTTCATGACTGCAATAAGTGACACATTTCGTCCTCTAACAGTAGGAACAGTTATTAATGCGGTGATATTTACTTTGGGCCTTGCCTCGTTTCTCCGAAGGTAGTAATTAATGGCGGATTCGTCAATGAATATTATTTTTTCTCGTGCTTCTGGAGGGTTTTGTACGAAATTTAAGGCATATCGTATGCGTTGCTGAATTGTAATGTCGCTGTTAAAACGATCTATACTGATTGTGGCAGATTTTAATGTAAATCACAGATTTTAATGTAAATGTGCATTGTGTACTTATCGTACTTAACCTCACGCAATGGATATGTCGAATAAAAAATAGATTTAATTTGAAATAAAAAAAATTTAAGTTAAAACGAAAAAAAAATTAACTTGATGTGAAAATGCTTTAATTTGAAGTGTAAAAAATTTATTTTGTGTTGAAAATAGTTTAATTTGTTCCGAATAATATTTAACTTGTATTGTATTGAAAAATTGTCAATTTGAGAGTAAAATCCTATATTAATATGACATAACTACTATATTTTTTGGGCGAAAGATTTGCCATGCCCTTAAAAAAATTTTTAGCCCGATTGAAAAAAGCTGAAAACAGATCTAAATTCAGGGCATCAAAATAATTATATCCCATACAGTTTTATTTAAAATATCGAACATTTTTTATTTTGTAAGCCAGTGTAGTTTGGCACTCATTCAGCTTAATTAAATCAATACAAGTAGCACTAAAACAAACTCCCATTAGTTTTAAACTTCCATTATCAAGAATTTTTGTAAAACAGATACTTGCTCTTAATTTTATCTGATATTGTATTTCATTGTCATTGGTATGTACTCGTAATTATTCAATTAAAAATTAGACAAATAGTTTTATTTTGTTTACAAAACTTCTGGCAAGAAATTAAAAAGTAAGTGCAAAAGAAAAAAGCTTTGAAACCTTAACATCTTGACCTGATTTCTTGGCCTTTCATGTCATCGCCAATCATTATAAAATCTTTTACACTCATCTAAAACCCAACCAAACATGTAAGAAATAAAACCCTTTTTGTCCATTTGCCAGAAAGAAAGGATGAATGCAAAAAGAGTCAACCATACGAATGCATATTTATAAATGACCATTAATTGTGTCACTTTTGTTTTTATTCTGATACACACGTATTTTCTGGATATGACAGAAGTTGTTTTATATCGTGTCACAATTAAATTTATTTGTCTAACCTTTCATTTTTCTCTACTGATATCAAACTATGGGTCTACATATGGCAACAGATTTACTTGAAAGAAAAACAAATAAAATCGTAAAATAAAATGGTTGGAAAGCAAAAATACATAAAAAACTTTTTGATACTTCATATATCTACATACTCATACATATGTATATTTTAAATACATATAACGAGGGTTGATAGGAATTTTATTTTCATGAGATTTTGTTCTCAGTAGTTTATCTACTGACTGTTACCACATTAGACAGTTAGAGGTGTTTGTTCTGCGTAACAATTGCCCAAACAGCAGAGGACATGATGAAGAAAAATTTATTTATGGTTTCGAGTGTTTAATAAAGAGGCTTTAACTTCCCTTCAGACAGCTCCATCTAAAAGATAAAGAAGAAAATCTCTGACTTTTCCGCTTACCTCAGATGATGATGAAAAGCACCAGACGCATGGTCAGGGAAACACGCCACCTACTGGGAAAAAATAACAATGCTAAAGTAAAGATCAGCACCAATTAGCAAGTATCTTTACCACTACGCAAAAATCATATGGAGGAAGCTATAGTGGATTAATCATCTACTTAGCTTTAAAGATCTAAATGATTAAAGAAATTAAAGCAAAGCAATGGATGCTTTGTAGAGAGCCAATATGCTCCCTAGAGGAGAGCCGGAGAAAACAAAAAAAAATTTGGGGGTAGCATGGTGTAGTGGTTAGAGCGCACGCTTAACAACACAAGCAAGCCAGGTTCGAACCCCAGAAGAGAACATGACGAAGAACAAATTAATTGTGGTTTCGAATGTTTAAGAGGCTTCAACTTCCCTCCAGACAACTTCATCTAAAAAATAAAGAAGAAACCCTCTGACCTTCCCGCATACCCCTGGCGATGATTGCATCAGGCGAATGATCTAGAAAAAACGCTACCTACTGGGAACAAATTACAATGCTAAAGTAAAGATCATTATGAATGCATTGTGGAAAGCCAGAATGCTCCCTAGAGGGGTGACGGAGCAAAAAAAATCTATTTTTTATGTTGAAGCTTGTTTGAAAATGCCTCCAATAGTTTGACTTCAAGTTTGAACATGCATCCACTCAGGCATAAAAACGGAAAGTTAAGTTAATCATATGGCCATCCGTATTATTAAAAGTGAATGCTAGACTGTTACTTTAATGATACAAACACATACAGTAATGTATTTAAGATATAAATTTTTTTTAAATATTTTAGCTAGAGGCCTCGTATATATGTACATACAGATACTTATGTATAAATATTTATTTTGACTCATATACTTAAACAGACACTGACAGTATCTGAGTTATGACATCTAATTCAATTTCCTTTTTACGCTGCAGAAATATTTTTAAAAAATTATTTTTAACATTTTTTCTTTCTCCTCCTTCAGAACTACTCTTCAAATGCCAAACTCAAAAATATGAACTAGGCCAAGGCCAATTAAAATTGGAGAAATCACAAATACGATGGTAAAAATGAACGCAACGAAAGCCAAAAAACACACATTAAATGGCAAACTCAACTGGATGCCATATTATATGAATGATATCCTCCTGCGTATGTTCAGAACTATACAAATTGAGGGAAAAAATATTTTGAACGCTTCTCTAGTTTATTTGTAAAGGAAAGAATAGCTGAATAATGGCATCACTCATACATACACACTCATAGTATCCTTATTTGCAAATAGTCAACAAAGTGCTTTTTCTCTTTTTTAAAAAATTCTAAGAAAATGTTTTGCTTTTTAACGAATAGCTGAGAAAGTTTTTGGGGAGAAGGAATTGGGCATAAAATGTAAATGTTTTATCAAAATGCTTTTATTCTTGGAAAATGACAAAAAATATGTCAAGTAAACAATGGATCATTTACATAAAGATTTTTGAAATGATAACATTTCAAGGATATTTCGTTTATTATTGTTTCCCGCACATGTTAAAGGAAGCATATTTAGTAAGTCACGATATTGTATTAAAATAGAAAACTTTTACATAAAAAGGCACAATAAACAAAACGAAAATAAGGCAAAATATTGCCTCTTAAAAATGTTGCATTATCATATTAAAATGTTGCCAATTTTCTGGTCGGCAGCGGTTATATATTTTCTACTACCAGCACTGCAAAAAGTTTATCAACATGAGGTGATAAAGACGACTTTAGCAATTCATTATCGAGGTTTAAAGTTGTAAATACGCTGAAAAAAAACTCTAAAAAGTTAGAGCCAAATAAAGGTTATGACCAACTCAAATAAAAACAAAAATTATTTTAAAGTGTTTTCCAGGGTAACATTCTTATTCCTTTTTTTTGGCCTAATGAGGGCAACATATTTAGGAACAAAAAAAAATTCACTAAATTTTAAACATGATGCATTAGTTTTACCAGAAAACAAAACGCCATTATATTGCTTCACACATCCAAATTTTTACAGTTTGAGCTATACGAGTATGGCCTTTATGGATATTTTGTTGTAGTTGTAGTGAGGCCAATAGTAAAAAATGTGTTCAGCATTTTTTCCAAAAAAAGAAAAAGGAATTGGTATTAAATTTTGCTTTAATATCGCAGTGACAAGCGGTGAGTCTACACTCTAAGTATAAAAGATGTTTATAAGTGGAATAAGCTCTTTCAGAAAAACTTGGAAGATGGAATGGACGACTTTAAACGCTTCAGCATTTAACAACTGTAAGAACGTAACAAAAGTAAATAAATTGTGTTAAGCCCGTCAAATCATCGCTCTAGAAATATTGAATAGCTTCAAACAATACTGATTTCTCTCAAAGGACTATAACCACTAACAAGTAGCTTTTCATAGACCACATCGATTTTTCAGTGATCATGTGACAAGTTCCTATACCATTGTTAAATATGATAAACTCTAAACTTCCGGACCACTGCACTGACTTACTGGCGGAGGTCTCGGGGATAAGGAGAGCAGCGGTATAGTTGATGTACTATAGGGTATTTGATGTTGATATCCGGATCTGTACGGAGAGTCAGGCTGCGATCAGGTGTACTCAACATCGCGAATTGTATGTGAATGCCGGGCGTCTCTAAACGAGATGGCGGGACATTTAGACCTAGAGATTATCTGGGTGAGGGGTCACTTTGACAGCCGGAGGAATTGTGTGGTGGAGGTACTGGCTACTCAACATCGTGACTGGTATATGAATGCCGGGCGTTTCTAAACGAGATGGCGGGACATTTAGACTTAGAAATTATCTGGGTGAGGGGTCACTTTGACAGCCGACGGACTTGTGTAGTGGACGAACTGGCGAGAGAAGGCTTGGTCTTTGGAAATGAGGAGATTGATCATCCTGTTGGGATGCCACTTTCTTTTTGCAGACTTTTGGTTCTGCGATACATGCTGGTCAAGGACAGGTTTGGCAAAAATTCGGGTTTTTTAAATAATCACAACCCACCAGGTTTTGTTGGGTTCTTTTATGGGTTCTATTGGGTTTTATAACTACTTCCAAATTTAGTTTATGTCAACAATATTTTTTGTTTGTTTCTACAATGACGCTGTTTTAGTATTTATTGTGCCATTTGGCAGCATTGTGTATTATGAGCTGGTAAAGCTCGGTGATCGAAGCAGACTGCTGTACTTCGTTTGAATTATGCATTATTAGAAAAACGGCCGGAATATAAAGACAGACGTGATTAAGTTATTCTTTTGCATGACAACACCCAACTACTTGGTGCAAAAGTTTCAAAACAGTTGTTAGAAACGGTCAAATGCAGCATTCGCCATATTCTCCGAATATTACTCTGTCGTCTGTTACGACTGATACAATATACTTACACGTGTATTTACGTGCTTTCTTTACATGCCATTTTGCTATAACGGCCTGTTTGAAAATCTGTTGTTAAAAAATCATGAATTCTCCGTATTTTAATAAAAAAAAATGTAAGCGAAGCAAACGCAACACATCTTCATCTCATTTAAAGGCTTACATTTTCAGAAACTATCTAGGCCGTATAAAAGGTATGAGTTTGTCTTTTGACATGTCACCGGATCACTTCCTTTGAAGAAATATAAAATCGGCTTCAAAGTTAGAGCGCCTTGAAAGACGAGAAGTTTTTCAGAGACAGGATTTGAAAATTGGCTCAGAGGTGGGGAAAAGATGTAAGCAGTGATTTGATAAATTTCTTATTTCATTATTTTTTGAGCTTAAAAGCGGAGCAAATAAATTTAAATTCCCAATACGTAAATTGCAATTATTTTTGTTGTAAATAATCTACGAAAACCTTTAAATAAAATAAACCCACCCGCGTTTTTTTTTTAATATAATACCCAATAAAACCGTGTGGTTTAAGACACTGGTGTGTGACAGGGTTATATTATTATTGCTGCTACTTAACTTCGTGCTCCTCCAATAATGCAAAAAGCAACAAGCATGATGAAAGGTATCACATGAGATATAAACGGCTGATAGAACATGAAAACTATACCGATAAAATATGTCTTCATACAAATAATTATAACTTTTCCAATATATCTCTCTGCAAAATTATATCAAACACACCAGACATCGGCCAAACAAGAGTTATTTGTACAATTACTGCCATTTCTTCCATATTCCATATTCAATACCGTAGAAATACCAAATGTTGATATATGTGTATTGCGTATCTGAAAGCATTATATTTATTTTTGAAAATTGCAAATTTGTCATCAAGAGGGTTATAAAATGTATAGAAATCTCCGCAAAATTATTGTAGCATAGCTTTCCGCCTTTTGTTCTCAAATAAAAGTAAGCCTTAAAGTGTAATATTTTGCAAAAATGTTAAAATGATAAAACGCTTGTTTACAAAATTATCCCCATTGAATCTGCAATCTATTATCTTAAAACTATGAATGTATATATTATCTATGCTGTCCCCTTTCACTTTCATTTTTTTTCTTTTGCAAACCAGATTTATACAGACACTGGTGTTAAAAGGTTAAGAGACTGTCACACTGCTGCTGGTGTTGAATTAATTTTACAAATTGTCGTCTATAACTAACCGGAAACGGAAATTTTAATGTATTCAGTTAATAGGAAATGGTCAAAGGCACCCCATTCCATCAATGTATTTAAATGCAATAACGATTGCATTTGTTTTTTCTCTCCATAAATCAAGAATTTTCTGTTTAAAGAAAATTGAAGCGTTAAACGAATGAAAGACAGTAAAATGTCAAATAAGGACACTTTAATGATTGTTTCTTCTTTCTTTTTTCTTTGTTTGATTTTAAAATCAAATTGCAACAATTCATTTGAAATTGCTTAAGAGGAAATGAATGATAAGAATACTTTTTGAAAGGAGGGTAAATGGAGGTTTTTGATGAAATTTAAACAGGAATAATAGAAAAATTTTTAAAGGAAATATCGCTTATTTATTCAGTAGTGTCAAAAATATGCACAGTCTTATGATCTATACTGTATACAAAACTCTCACTGTTTCGTACAGGAGCAAAATGTTTATTCATATTTTTTCTCCGTCACTCCACAAAGCATCTATTGCTTTGTTTCAGTTTCATTAATCAATTTTATCTATCAAGCAAAGTACTATAGATGATTAATCCACTGTAGCTTCATCCATAAGATTTTGCGTAGTGGTCAATATCCTTGCTAATTGGTGGTGATCTTAACTTTAGCAATGTAATTTTTCCCAGTCGGTGGCGTGTTTTCTTGATCTTTCGCCTGATGTTTGTCATCATCGCCAGAGGTATGCGGGAAGGTCAAGAGGGCTTCTTCTTTATTTTTAGATGGAGTTGTCTGAAGGGAAGTTGAAGCCTCTTTAATTTTCCTTCGCCATGTCCCCTGCTGTAGTTCGAACCTGGGTCATTTGTGTTGCCATGCGTGCGATCTAACGACTTCACCATGCCAAAAATTATTCATTTATCGATACTAAATTATAAGAAAATGACAATTTGGTCCAGCTCTACTGCAAAATTTTGTCCTTTGAGTTATGACACTATTGTGGTAAATGAGCAATAGAACATACGATCAGCACCTTCGTTCCGAAGTTCTTACTTTCCCTAGGGGAATTAAGAGCTTTTAGTCATTCGTTAAAAGACTCAAGCATAGCGCTAGTTCGATTTCATTTATTTTAAAAAATGACTAAGCGTTTACGAACCCGGTTGAAAAGGCAAACCTTTTGGTTGAATCATTTACAAGTAATTCTCGCTTGCCGGAGAGCCTTCAACCACTACCCGCACTCGAAAGCGTGTCAGTTTATATTTTCGGGCCCGTGCTGTTAAAATGGTCCTTGCAAATCTCAACGTCAACAAGTCTTCTGAGCCGGATGGCATACCAGCATTTGCTCTGAAGCAATGCTCTTCGACGCTTGGTCCTGCATCCGCCAACCATTTCAGTCCGTCACATCACGCCAGTATTTTTCCACCCTCCCAAAAAATGGTGAGGCTACGAACCCTGAAATCTATTGTCCAATAGGAGTCTGTTCAGCGCTCTCCAAGGTTATGGAGAGTATGGTTAATCATCACCTTGTGAAATATTTGGAGTTCAACAATTTGCTAAGCGATCGTCAATACGGCTTCCGTAAGGGCCGTACAACTGGCGACCTACTGGTGGTACTTTCTAAGATAGAGTTTGGCATGAGACGGTAGTATCGAAACTTATTGCCTTTGGTGTCGGTAGTCACTTCTCTAGATTTATATCGAGCTTTCTCAGAGATCGCACTATAAGAGTGGTTACAGATGGAATCTCATCGGACGAGTTCAGTATAAATTCAGGGGTACCGCAAGGCTCTGCTCTTTCTTCTACTTTATTTCTCATATTTCTAGACGACTTTTTTTTCCACTTCTATCTAACCTTTCACAGATGACAACAACATTTGTCGTTCATATTCCTTTAATCGTAGGCCGAGCCTCTTAGAGATTGGGGCGAAAAGACAAGACCCAATATTGACTTTTAACACACAGACATGGTGGTGTGGTGTCGTCTGTAATTATGGGTAATGTAGATGCTCTTGATTTCTGGGCATGAAGACTCATTCTGATGTTCGTTGGAACGTGCGCATTTTTCGAGACGGTGCAAGAAATACTTCACTCCATCTGACCTTCTCAATATTTACAAAACCTATATCCGATCAAAAATAGAATACAACTCTCATGTATGGGATGGTGCTTCAGGATCTTTTTTGGGGCTTCTCGACGGAGGTGCTTATTAATGACGGTAGCGTAGCCAGCTCTATCGATTACTTGGAGCACCGTCGCAATGTGGCGTGTGTTTCATTGTTCTATCGGTACTAAAACGGAATGTGTTCTAACGAAATAAAGGAATTGATTCCGCATAGTCATATATTTTCACGCAGAACTCGTTTTTCCCATAGAGGGCATCTTTTTGTAGTTGATTGTCTATTATGCACAACGCATAATAGAGGGAATTCGTTTTTGAGCCGCAACGTTCGTCCGTGGAACGACCTTCCCGAGAAAGTTTTTCCTGTCACTTACGATATGGATAGGTTCAAATCAAACGTCCTGGTACCAGCACAATACACGGCATGAGTATGATTCATCCCCTGAGTGCTGGTCTTAAGTTAAAAAAAAACATATGTATGCATAAGAGTTTCCTCAATTTAAAACACACAATATTAACTCCTTTTAATAGTTTATCTAATATCTTTATATATAAAAACCAATATTTGTTTGTATATACGTATATATGTGTTTGAAGTCTATAGACAGCTAAACGGCTAAACCGATTTTCTTGAAATATTTACAGTATCTCTCTGTATGTCTGGAAGGAACTATATGTTATATAAATTCCAACTGGGCGGTGCTACGCGCATACAAAGTAATTTTTTTTCTATATCTTCAAAATGGTAACAGAATGAGTCTCTAAATTTGGCACATATATATGTAGTTAGTCAATGCACATCATCAGTCCAAAAATGGGCAAGATTAGACAAGCAGGCTCTGTACCTCTCATATAAGGTAAATATTGATTTCTGTATATCTTGAGAACGGTTGAAGCTAAAGTTTCAGTATTTGGTCCGATTAACTTCATATCCAATGAAAATCGTCAGTCAATAATTGGGCGGCATTGGACAAGTGGGCGTTGTGTACGAGTATGTATTTAGAACGGTATAGTCGAAGTTTCTAAATTACGTTCAAATAACGTCGTGCACAATGCACTGCATTAGACTGTAACTGGACGAGATTGGATAAATGGACGTAGCACCTTCCATTCATACTAAATATTGGATCTTACATGTGTGGAAAGCGACAACTGTTAAAGCTTCGTTACTTCACCTTATCAGCCAAAAAGCAAGAATTGCAGAAATCACACTCTATAAAAGCCGTCTAAGTATATCGTAGACTATATAAAAATAATTGTGTGTTTGTTTGAAGACTATACACAGCTAAAAAGCAGAATCTACAGTTTCTTTCTGGAAGGAACGAATGATTGGATTTTAACCGGAATGGGACAAAATGGGAACAAGGGTAAAAATGTAACTAAGATAGCATTTAAGATAATAATTAAGATGGGGGTGTCAGAGCACACCGGGTTTTAACTAGTTAAAATATATATTTATATTTATACTAAACCAGTTAAAATAAAAAATATAAATTATAAAATTATACTCTTGTAGTCTAGATATTTTATTATTATTATTCTACAGATATTTTATTGAATTTCACTTTACTCTTAACGTTACATGTTATACAGCTTAACTACCACTTTAACTTCACTTTGATTTTTAGAACTTCAACTTCACAACTTTGAGCCAACTATACAACTTCAATTCAACTGTTCAACTATATCCCATAGACGAATGATCCGTCGAATATTCCAGATACTTTACTCGCAATAATAAAGGGCCCGCCAAATAATTTTTTTTTTTTTTTTGAAAATGCTATAAAAAAACTACTGAATATTTTCTCAAATTTCTTTTTTTATTTGAAAGTGCAATCCTTCCGGTTATTAATGGAAAATAATTTCATTCAAATGGCTGCCTCGGCTGGCCATGCAGTAGCCTACACGATCGGTCCCATTTTTAAGCACATTATCGATTGTGTGCAGCTGTATTTCACCAATGGCTTCACGAATATTGTCGTTTAAAGCGTCAATTGTCTCTGGTTTGTTGGCGTAACATTTATCTTTGACGGCACTCCATAAATAATAGTCCAACGGTGTAAAATCGCAGCTCCGAGGTGGCCAAACGACATCAGATCTGCGGCTGATAATGCGATCTTCAAAAACAGGGCTCAAAACATCGAGTGTAGCTTCAGCTGTGTGGCACGTAGCGCCCTCCTGTTGAAACCAAATGTTGCTGATATCCTCCTCTTCAATTTTTGTGAACAAAAATTCGTTCAACATGGCCCGATAACGATCGCCATTGACTGTAACGGCCACTCTTTGTTCATTTTCGAAGAAAAATGGCCCTATTATGCCTCTGGATCAAAATCCGCACCAAACAGTGACTCGTCTTGGGTGTATCGGCTTTTCAATATATGCGTGCCATTTTTCTGTGCCCCAAATGCGACAATTTTGCTTGTTTACGTATCCGCCAAGATTAAAATGAGCTTCATCTGAAAAGATGATTTTTTTTTTGGCAAAATTGGCATCTTCTGTAAGTCGATTGCAGGCCCACTTAGCGACCATATTCGTTCAGCGGAGAAAACTAATTATCTGTTAAATCAGACATGAGCTAAGTGTTACCATTCACGAAATAAGCACTGGTTGAAAAAAAAACATTAGATGGCGGACCCTTTATTATAGTAGTCCTGCTCTAACCCATACTAATTGAGTTATTCGTTAAATTTAGCAGAAGTGCAAAATTTGAATGATGAACTCGTATTTGGTTTGTACGCCGCTAGCACGTTCAATGAAAGTTTTGGCGGAAGTGGAAAATATTGATATTTCTTAACTTTTGGCTCCATGCCACAGATTCTTTAAGAAAGAGAATTGCACCCTGCTCGACTTTAAGTGTGGTGTACAGTACCATTAAACTGTGTTGTCGGGCCATAATTCCTTGAAGTAGGTGGTCGCACTGTAACTGTAACTGCATATCGTTATTCAAAAATATTCCAAGAATTTTTGTTTTTTTAATGTTTTGTGTGGTTTAAACAAAGAAAATGGGGCAAGCTGTCACCATGCCCGTTATGACAGAGTTCCACCGAGAATTTTCAAATAAAATTATTTCAAAAAACATAACAATTCTGTGGTATTCCTGGTCTCTACATCTTAGCACAGCAATATTTTTCTTGTGGTTTACTGTAAACAGAAAGCGTATTAATTGAAACCATTCATTTTAATTTATTAAAAATAGTTAATCAATAACTGAAGCGATTTCGATATCAAATCTGCCGGCAGTCATACAATACAATTATTTTTAAAAACCATTGAAATATTTATCTATCAAATGAAAAAAAATCAATCATTTTTGTCAATTATTAAAAAAGTCATTTGAGTTTCTTAATGTAGTCAGTCAACCTGTATTTAAAAACTTTTCTTAAATTTTTAATGGTTCTTTCTTTCAATGGTCTTTAATGAATAGAGAAATTATATCCCTGAAAGAAACCATTTAAAAATCTGAAAATATACACTAAGAAAAAAAAAATATTTCTAATCTCAAAGCTAATTTAAATTCAATAATTTTGAAAAACCGCTTACTAACTTACAAAAATGAGTTCATAAAAATCGGTGATAATATTGCAATATTTTTCATAAGTTGTATGATGTTAACACAAACACTGATTGAAAAGGAGAATAACATTGAAAGCGTAAAGACAGAACTTCGACTTTTTCATTAGAAAATATAAAAATTTAATAATTTCTAGAGAAATGTGAGTTAAATAGTTGATGGATATCCACCACACGAATAACTTTGATGAAACTGTAGCTGAGTCGAAAACATGTTCGGTGCTGTTGGTGTTGCGAATATTACTTAACAGATATTATTTGGTTTTGACACTAAATTATATTCAATAATAAATTCTTAATAAATTCAATCATAAAACAGCAACTTAATATGAGTTAATTCCATTAAAAGAAAACGGCTTTAAAGTTTAGGCTTTAAAGTTTAGACATTTTAAGATTTTACATACAGACATTTCCATAAAATAGTTATAAATGAAGTACAGGGTGTCCACCGGGAATGTATACTACTTTGTTTGCTTATAATATTTGATTATATGAAAAAGAATTTATCTTAAAATTGATAAATGTTTTATTTAATGTCGGCAATTATGTATGGAATACAATATCAGATAAATGCCCGCTTCTGTTAGCCCCAGAAATACGAGCCCTTTTGAGCATATTTTTCATTACATTCTCACACATTTCACGCGGTATTTCATTAATTTCCTCACGAATATTTTGTTTGAATTGCTCCAGTGTTTCTGGTTTGTTTGCATAAACCACACCACAAAAAGAAGTCCGGAGCAGTCAAATCAGGTGACTGTGAAGGAATAGTGGCCACATCACCATTCCTTGAAATAATTTGTTGTGGAAAGAGGTCTTGCAGTAATTCCATTTTAATCCTGGCTGTATGCGATGTGGCACCGTCTTATTGAAATCAGATGTTAGTCAAGCTCAAAGCATGCAGTTGTGGCGTTATGAAGCTTTCAATCATATTACAATACCGCCCCCCATTGGCAGTTACCGTTACGCTGTTTTCAGTTTCAAAGAAGTAGGGTCCAATGATTCCTCTTGAGCAAACTGCACACCAGACTGTCACTTTTAATGAATGCAAAGGTGACTGATATATAATTTGAGTGTTTTCCATTGCCCAGGAACGACTATTCTGATTATTTACATAACCATTCAAATCAAAATGAGCCTCGTCACTCATTATGATTTTTTCATGAAAATCGATGATTGATTTTGTTAAAATGTCTTAACGATCAATACACGTTGATTTACTGAGTATTTTTCCATAAAAAAATTTGCCACGTCTCTACTTTACGACTGCCAAATATGAACTGTCAAGACTAATGTTTACCAAAATGACGGCAAAACAAAGTAGTATATCTTCCCGGCGGACATCCTGTATAAAGGAGAGAGATAATTAAATGACTCTAAAGCATATAAAAAAGAAGAGCAAGAAATTTTTTTATACATATGTCTGGTTAAGTGTTTATTTTAATAAAGGGAAACCCTAACATATACTTACTATTTGTCTTCTGTAAGATATACGAATACCACGTATAACAGTATACTTTCATACAGGTAGTTGCAGCCATTGAAATGGTAAATGGTATTTGTGTTTTCAAAAGTATTTGAATAAATGAACGACGATATACTTTATTTTACATCTAAACTTAACCTTGACAATCTTCCTTGAAATGCATGTGGAGCTAAATTGCATTGGTAACGGAAAAATATTCGCAAAACTGGTGAGCAACTAAAGCTACAACCAATCACTCAGTCATTTTGTTGAGACGGTGGTAGACATACAAAGAGATTGTCTTTAATTTTAAATGCAACGCAAATATTTAATTTAAAGGAAAATAAACAGAACGACGTTATTAAGAGATAAAATGAAGAGAAAATTTTAAAATAGTTTTTCTATTTACTAATGCAGCAGAACGCAAATGACTTCTGCTAATTTAGTTGTTTTAAATCTCATTTAGTGTTTTTGTTCTATTTTCCATTAATTTAAATGCATTTTGGCCATAGTATTGTATATCAACGTTTTATTTAATGAGAAAAAAAACTAATTAATGATTTTTTTTTTAATATTAAAATTAGATAACCCGTGCGATTTATTTGCACCCACGTTTGTAACATAATAAAGCGAAAATATTAAATGCGAACATTTTTGGACTTAACTATTTCGGTACTTCTTTTGATGATTAAAATAATTTTTTTTCACTTTTTAACTGTTTAGGCCTCTGTAAAGAATAATCAAAAGCAATTTTTTTATATATAATTTTTAATACAAAAAAGAGCAACAAAGACTCTTAATAAATAATTTCATAATATTTCTTATAAAAGCAATCTTTGAGGTTATGACGTGATTATCGTTCACTTTTGCCCTTACAAATCTGTAAAAAAATAAAATAACTTTAAACGCACGTACTTGTTAAAATCATCGTATAACTGTCCATGAGAAATAACATGTTTGTGTTTGATCTTCTGCCTTGTTAATAGTCAAGAATGATAAACTAAAGACTACGCCTTGCGCATGATTTCTCGTTAGATGACGTATGTGAAAATTAGCATTTCTTCTGAAAAATGTGTGCATTACGTGAAAGTTGGCAGCCCTGCAATATAAATTACACTGACAGTTTTCAAAAAAAATATTTATTTATTCTTGAAATATACATCGAATTTTGTGAAAAATTTAGTGAAGAAGAACGTTAAAAAAATTAATATATAAAATAAATTAGTGAAGTTTCTTAAAAAAAGCTACAAAACAAAGAAAAATATTTCCGGAAAATAAAAACATGAAGTGTGCAGTGGGCAAGTGCAAGCAAAATAGTGCTAAAAAAACAAGTGAGAAATTAAAGAAAAATATATCCCGTATTTTTAATGAAATTTTAATAATTTTTAATTTAATTAATTTTTTATATTTAATTTTTTTTACATTTCACCCAAGAAGATTTTGAGAGAAATTTGAAATGGGTAAGCTCCACAATATAAATTTAGCAGTCCTTTACTTAATAGTTAAGAACGGGATTTAGCAACCGGACTACACCAAAATTGAAATCGGGAGCATTTCCGACCATAGATACGGTCGATACAGCAAAGGAAACTGAAATTCCAAACAAAGTTGAAACTGCAAACGAAGTTGAAATTGAAAACAACGTTGAAATTCTAAAGTGCGACGAGAAAAGCTCTCCAATGCCGACTGAATTTCAAGAAGACAGTTTACAACAGTACATAAAAAGTTTGGAAATGAAAATGTATGTAAGTTGCAAGATGCATTGCGCCAGGAGAATGGTATTCTGAAAATGTCACAAAGTCAATCAGCCATCACCATAAAAAATTTGACTCGGCAAAATCAGAGCTTAAGTTCTTCAAACGTAAATTTGGAGAACTACATAGTTTACACTTAAAAGTACATAATTCTTTAACTGGTAAATCTCGACATACAATTTAAAATAAAGGTGTTTAATTTTCCTTCTGGTTTCTACAGGTACTATATTTAAGAACATTAATACTGATACCCCAGAGGACATATTACACGAAAATAATGAAATAGAATTAGCAAACCTACAGTATGACGGTTTAGAGAATTTGGCCGGATATATTTGTCACAAGTTAAAAAACGAAAACCCCAATCTTGCAATGAACCCTCTAGAGAATTCGACGTATACATGGGTAAACCACCTAAGTGAAGGCGGGCTAAGTAAGCCATCAGATGCACTAATGAAAACATTAAAATCGTGTGATGCCTTTTTTGAAATTAAATGCAGAACAATTGATGATTACGAGCGGGTATATCCAAAAACACTTGTTGGAAGCAAAGGACATTGAAGGAAAGGATGAAGTGAAAAAACTTTTTTTTAGATGTAGAATGTACTTTAGAATGAAATTATTTAATACTGAAATTTCTCAAAATATTAACAAAAGAAAAAGGAAAATGAATAAAATAATAACATAAAGAAGCCTTTTTTCACTTTATTTTATTTTCATTTAATATTTCATTTATAAAATATTGTGGGATAATTTTTATTTATTGAGTTTTCAATTAAATATATTTTTGAAAAAAAAAATGTTTTTGCTAATAAATAATTTTGTAGAAACAAAAGTTAAATTGTCCCACTGTTATATTTACATATAAATATAATAGTTTGACAGTCGAAAATCATTAGCCAATAGGAACACAAATTGCGTGACGTCATTGATTCAACATGCGCAGAAAGTTTTAATTTTGTGTACGTGATGGCGTAATCTTTAGTTTATCATTCTTGGTTAATACATAATTTAGACTTAGAAGTACATAATTCTTTAACTGGTAAATCTCGACATACAATTTAAAATAAAGGTGTTCAATTTGCCTTCTGGTTTCTACAGGTACTATATTTAAGAACATTAATACTGATACCCCAGAGGACATATTACACGAAAATAATGAAATAGAATTAGCAAACCTACAGTATGACGGCTTAGAGAATTTGGCCGGATATATTTGTGACAAGTTAAAAAACGAAAACCCCAATCTTGCAGTGAATCCTCTAGAGAATAACGAAAGCAACTTTTATAGGAGATTTGAATCAGAAGGATCAGAAGATATAAAGTTAATTCGGTGTTTGAGTACAGTTTTATCGTATGTGTTTGTTGTAGAGTAGAGCGTAAATAATTGCTCTATGAAATGAACACCATTGTTTTAAAGGCAAAGTAATTTTTATAAAACTTCTAATTAGTTTACAACAACTGTTAACGATTCTATTGAAATATTTGCTGTTACACACTTATAAAAACTTAATCAAACCTATTATGACAGCTTAAATAAATTTCACTGAAACATATTATTTTAAGCTTATAAAAGATTTAAAATAAAAATTACAAATAAAATAAAAACTCTGGCATGTAGTAATTAGCGCCGCTTATAATCTGTTTACCTTCACCAAAAACCTCAATAACATTTTATGGTTTAAACAACACATTTAAGGCATAAATTTACTATGAAAAACAAAATAAAGGCAAAATTATTAACTGCCTCCGAAAATAGCAAAACTGATAAAGCAATAAAGAAAAAAACAACTTGAAAATACTTGTGGAAAGTAAATCACAGAAAGGAAATATTTATTGCTTTAATATGCAAGAATTAAATCACAACCTTCAGTTATTTACTAATGACAGAGATTTCTATGAAGAAGGCCAAGCGGCCATGAGCATTTCAAAGAAAAACGAATATATTACGTGAAGTAAGGGGTACATGATACATCATAATTCGATTTTATTTAATACACCAGTTACTTATCTCCTTTTTTTTACTTCCATGGCATCAATTTTTTCTTTTCTTTTTTTTCATTGGAATTTCCCTCTTTTCATTTCAATTTCATTTATAGTATGATGTGAAATGTATTAAAGCCATTACTAATGTCTGGCATCTATAAAGGAAATAGGCATTAGGGAATTGAAATATTAGACATCCTAGGCTGTATAATGTTAAATATGATTGATTGAAATAACTCATAATAGATACATTTATGTATGTATGTATGTTAATGCAAAATATTTTAATGTGTGGATGGATGTATTTATTACTTTGAGATTTTATTCTAAGCAATCTCTACAGTTTATGATAGAACGGATAATCGATATTTAATTGACCGTTTTACTATCGTAGTTTTTATTTATTTGTCGGCCAATGAAAACTTTGTAGTTAAAGTTGGGAAAGCTTTAATAAATTCTTGTTCAATAACACTATGGGACAGTAAGGAATGATACAGAAATACTTAGAAAGTGATACTATTTTTCTGGTATGTTCAGTCGAGTACAACACATCCAATTCCTTGAGTTGAGGTTTTTCTTAACTTTACGCATTTAGAAGCATAACTATGGATGTAGCAAAAATCCATCACAAAAAATAACAATCAAAACAATGGGTTTTTTTCGAGAAAAAATACTTTTTTCCTTTTCATGCGAGACCTGCAATTAGGGGAAGACCCCTACGGATGCACTACATTGTATTGTTACTAGGATACTATGTTATATGAAGAATTAAAGAGGGAGTAGTGTTTATGGACGTTCTACTTGAATGTACTGATGTCGTAAGTGGCAGGAAATAGTTACGCCACCAACGAACAGTGCGACTAAAATACGTGTTCTTCCTATAATGCATTGTGCGATTCACATCCACAACAAAGGAATGCGTTCTACGAGAAATACGGTATTGCGTAAGATATGTCGGGCGGGCCAACTATCGGTTAAATTTTAGGCAACGATTATTTAGAATCTTGCAATACTTACGTCATTCTATTCTGTCACAAAATTCAGTATATTATCTCCAATGAACGAAATGAATCGATTTACGCTTGAGCAACGTTGGGATTTATTGGAAATTTATTTCCAAAACAAAGACAAAAACAAAAAAAAGAACATTTTCATCTTGGTGGGTACGTTAACAAGCAGAAAACCCAAACGTGGTCTTACAGAAGCCAATGCACCCATTACGAGTGGCTGTTTGGTGCAACTTGTGGAGCGTAGGCATCATTGGCCTCGATTTCTTTGAAAATGAGGACAGCACAACCATTACGGTCAATGGAGACACCTACCGCATTATGATAACCGATTTATTTGTGCCAGCTTTTCATCAATTTCCACTTCAACTTGCCACACATTTCATGCCACAATCGATTTATTTTGTCAAACGTTTGATGACCGTTTAATTAGCTGAAATGATAATGTCAGTTGGCTGCTAAGAAGCAGCGATTTGACGCCGTTAGACTATTTTCTCTGGGGCGCCTTTTAAGATAAGTGTAATGCCGACAAACCAGAGACAATTAAGCATTTTAAGCCCAACGCCTTTTCTTCCCAATCCCCAAGTGGGTCGGCCTACGATCAAAGAAATTTGAATGACAAATGTTGCTGGACTGGAAGCAAGAAGAAAAAAGTTGTTTAGACATAAAGGGTCCACCAAATATTTATTTTTTTTTTAAATGCTATAAAAAAACTACTGAATGTTTTCTCAAATTTCTCTTTTTATTTGAAAGTACAATCCTTCCGGCTAATAATGAAAAATAATTTCATTCAAATGGCTGCCTCGGCTGGCCATGCAGTAACCTACACGATCGGTGCAATTTTTAAGCACATTATCGATTGTGTGCAGCTGTATTTCACCAATGGCTTCACGAATATTGTCCTTTAAAGCGTCAATTGTCTCTGTCAAATAATAGTCAAACGGTGTCAAATCGCAGCTCCGAGGTGGCCAAACGACATCAGCTCTGCGGCTGATAATGCGATCTTCAAAAACAGGGCGCAAAACATCGAGTGTAGCTTCGGCTGTGTGGCGCGTATCGCCTTCCTGTTGAAACCAAATGTTGCTAATACCCTCCTCTTTAATTTTTGTGAACAAAAGTTCATTCAACATAGCCCGATAACGATCGCCATTGACTGTAATGGCCACTCCTTGCTCATTTTCGAAGAAAAATGGCCCATTTATGCCTCTGGAACGAAATCCGCACCAAACAGTGACTCGTCTTGGGTGTATCGGCTTTTCAATGTATGCGTGCGAGTTTTCTGTGCCCCAAATGCGACAATTTTGCTTGTTTACATACCCGCCAAGATCAAAATGAGCTTCATCTGAAAAGATGATTTTTTTGGCAAAATCGGCATCTTCTGTAAGTCGATCGATCAAAATAATGTCGCAATATTTCCCAGCGTTGTTCAAGCGTATACACAACCATATTCGTTCAGCGGAAGGATAAAACTAATTATCTGTCAAATCAGACATGAGCTAAGTATTACCATTTACGAAATAAGCACCAGTTGAAGAAAAAAACGTTAGATGGCGGACCCTATACTTGAAATGAATTAGAAGAAAGAACAGAGCCTTGCGGTACCCCTAAATTAATCCTTAACTCGTCGGAAGTGATCACATCTATAGCCAGTCTTATAGTGCCATATCTGGAAAAGCTCGATATAAATCGAGAGAAGTGTGTTTCCACACCAAAAGCAATAAGCTTAGCATTTAGCATGGTTCTCTTAGTCAACGTAGTCACTCACATCATTTACTTCAATAGTGTCAATACTCAAAAGACTTAGTAAAGCATACAAAAATATGCGCAGTATTGTGGTCTATACGAAATTCTCTCTGATTCGTACAAAATTAAGAGCACAGTAACAAAATGTTTATTCCTCTCTGTTTCAAGCAGCTCTCCTGAAAAATTTTGGTTTTTGAGTTATGGCACTATTGAAGTAAATGGAGGATATGAAGACGTATGTAGTCATTAGTGAAGAAATCAATGACTAGGTCTACGAAGTGCTATTCTATACAGCATACTGTCGAGATTTAGCACCTTGCGAAAATTTCACCTTTCGAAATTTTATGAAGTGGACTAGATTTAGGTAAAACAAAAAGGTTATTATTGAAACAAAGATCTATTTTAATGGCTTAACATAATCTTTCATGATAAATTTAACATGTCGAGCTTATGTTAAAAATCAAATACATTTTTACCAGTAAACATTGTTACAACATTAACATACTGTTAGGCTTTAAAAGGCGCTACGTTTTTACCCTTTTACAAAAAGTTAATTTTCGGAAATTCTACGAAATTGCAAATAAAATAAAATAAAAGATATTATCAGCGCAAATCTTAAGACTTTTTTAACTTCCTGTTTAATACTCAATATAGTATAAAATAAGACTCGCTTTTCCTTTAAAGCCATGACTGATTATCCAGAAAATTCGTGAGATTATGTAAAAAATAAACCTGTTAGGTTCCTGTCCTACATAAAAAAAATTGCCAAAGAAATATGTGATTAGATGCCACAAAAACATATGCTTCACGAAAAGCAACTCTGATCTCACAGAAACTACTATTTTATGAAAATTTTCAAAAGATTATCAAATCGGACACACTTGTTTAAAAATCTTTCAAACGTATGCACTTTGTCAATACCATCACTCTTTCTAAACATACGTACAATTTTTGTCATATCAAACTACAAAATCTTATAGTCAGTCATGGTCTCCAATACTGTTACGAAAAACGCCTAAAAAGATACACCAACACTTAAAGCTATAAACTCTATTATGGAAATTATTCTATTGGTTTGTGTCAAGACTACGTTCACGTTGCTAAGACAATATTTATTTGAACATCACTACCAATTCAATTATGGGTATTAAGACTTTCATTTGAAATAAAGGAGCTGAATAAAAGGTTATGGAACTTGTTAGAATATTCGAAATTAATGTTAATTTTACTATAAAAAGGCAGCGCACTGCGCTCAGTCAGTTTCACCGTTTTTTACTTCCTTTGTTGCGGGAATACAGAAGACAATTGGAACAAGGCCTTTGGTAATATTAATGGTATATATACTAGTTAAAGGTCATTTTTACCATTAGTTTTAAATGTCACATATTCTAGATAGATTCTTAGTATATTAGAAATAAATATTAGAGGAAATGAACTGAAATTTTTTAATGACTTGATAAAAGGAATATATAAAGATAATGTCAATGTCAATATCAATGCTCAGTCAGTTAGTCATAATTCAACAGTCAAAGAGTAAAGACGTGCTAAGGCGTTAAGTGGAAGTTAAATAGTTGGATACTGTATAACGATAAATTTGTGTCACTTATTTATCCAACGCAATTTGAAGAACTCTTAAAAAGGTTAAAACCTAACAATACTTAATTCAAAACAGCTTTACAAAGCTCTAGCATATACACGAACTTTGTTCATTCATTCATTCCAGAACTTTCGTTACTAATTGCACACGTGCTTTTTTGTGTAATAATGCAAATATATTTGTTTTTTTTTTGTGTGTGCAGTAGTTAAGCTACACAACATGGTCTGCGTTTGTTTGCTATTGTAAAAACATACATATTGTAGTTATTTAAATTTAAAGAAATTTGTTGAAACATAATAGGGATGTATAAGATACGTTCACTTAAAATTATATCTCCGTAGGATTATCTATTATTCAGAAGTTCAAAAAATCAGCATACTCTCCTCGTATTTCTTACTGATCTTCCATCTTCTTTAATTCTTGCATAAACTCGCATAGTAATTTTATTCTTAAATTATGCGTTATCGTGTCTTTAATAATGAGACACTAATGTGACGCAAACATAGAAACGTTAACGTTCAATGCTTATGTATGAATGCCACGCTGATCAAAAAGTTCCCGGAATAACCCCCGTGAGGCGGTCCCATCGTAACGATTTGAGTTTTTTTTTTCTTTCTTTGCTAAGTTGGTACATCTATTGTTAATATTCCCGCTAAATCTTAGCGTCATAGCTTGACATTTGCAAAAGCACTGAATATAAAAATGCTTCGAGGATTGGATCAAGCGCTGGCATATAGTAAGTGTGTTGCAGTCGATGGGGATTACTTTGGAGGGGACAATATAGATTTAGATAGAAAAACTTGTATTTTTAATTTTCTGAATAAATTCCGGGAACTTTTTGATCAATGTGGTATTTTTGTTCGTATTTGTAAGAATTGTTTTATGTACATACATTAATATATACTTATGTGTGTGTGTGTGTGTGTTCGAGTATGTGCTTAAGCATGATTTCATTAAATATTAAGCAGTTTTACATATGATTGTATTATATAACGATTATAAGTATAAAAAAGTATGAGAAGCCTGTATGGATGTGAGTTGATGTCTATGTCCTCCTTCAAAGTTTTTTTTTTCTATTTTTTCGTTGTTGTTATTTTTTCTTCAATCTTTGAACAAAGTTAAGCGTTTAATATATATATTCATCATAATATATGTTAATGATGATGATGAAAATGATTTTATTAAACTTAAGTTGAATACGAAAAGTGATAGACAAAGTTGAAGACTATTTTCATGTTTACACTCAAATGCTTGTGATTTTTAAGTAATGAATGCCAAGTGAAAAAAATTTATATTTTATCTCTTTGAAACTAATAAACTAAATATTTTGCCCTTTAGAGGAGATGAAGTATTCATATGTAAAAATATAATCTATATCACTAGCCAATAAGGTTTTGGACTGGAGCATCCATATATCTTTCCTAGGGTAATTTGGTGGGCTGAATTCAAATTCGTTTTCAGTTTTTTTCTATCGGGGTCAAAATTTTCTTTATGGGGTGTGGCAAATTTTTCGCCTAAAATATAGTAGTTATATCAATATACCACCTTGATCAAAAAGTTCTCGGACTAACCCCCGTGCGTCGGTACCATCTTTCTAATTTGAAATGTTTTTTTTTTTTTGGTTAAGTTGGTACATCTGATGTTGATATTCTCCCAAAATCTTAGTGTTATAACTCTAAATTTGCAAAAGCTACGTAGACAAGAGTTCATCTATTTATATATGTGTTGGCGATTTTTTGCAACTTTAGAAATGGATTTAAATTTGCAACAAAGAAATTGCATTAAATTTTGCGCGAAAGTTGTAAATGTTGGAAAAGTGTTTCGGCAACGTTTCTCTAAAGAAAACGGTAGTTTATCAGTGGTAAGAGCTGGTCAGAAGTGGTCGTGAGTGAATCGAAGATAATGCACGCAGCGGCAGACCATCGTCATCGAAAACCGATGAAAACATTGATAAAGTTAAAGAAATGTTGGTCAATAACCACAAATTAACCATCAGAGAAATAGCAGAGATCTTGAACATTGCCTATGGATCCGTCAAAGACATTTTGGTTAATGATTTGAGTTTCCTTCGTGTATCAGCAAAGTTGGTGCCAAAAGACTTCAATTTCATGTAAAACAAAGACCGTATTGAGGTCTGAAAGAACATAATTTTCAAAGCTAAATCCGATCCCACATTCATTTTAGCAAACATTACTGTTGACGAGACGTGGGCTTATGAATCGACACGCCATCCAGACATCAGGCAAGTGAATGGCGTTCACCAAATGAGCCGACACCAAAAAAACCACATCGTTTAAAGTCAAAAAAGAAGGCAATGCTCACAGTTTTCATGGATTGCAACAGTGTAGTGCATCATAAATTTTTGCCAGAAGGCCAGACAGTAAACAAGTGTTATTATTTGGGTGTTATGAGACGTTTGCGTGAAGCAATTCGCCGAAAGAGACCAAAATTGTGGGCAGAAAATTCGTGGATTTTGCACCATGATAATGCACCGTCGCACTGTGCCATCATTATTCAAAATTTTTGACGAAAAATGCAACAAAAACCATCCATTCTTGTGACTTCATTCTGTTCAATTGAGTTAAAAAAATATTATGAGGAACGCATTTCAGCAGCCGAGAGTAAATAATGGAAAAGTCGCAGAAAGCACTTTGGACATAACGAAAACCGAATATAAAAAATGCTTCGAGGATTTGATCAAGCGCTGGCATAAGCGTGTTACAGTCAATGGGGATTACTTTGAAGAGGACAATCGAGATTTAGATGGATAGTCTAGTATATTTAATTTTCTGAAAAAATTTCGGCAACTTTTTGATCTAGATGGTATTTCAGCATAACTTGAAAATAACTTGAGCGATTTTAATGCAAGTACCAGTGTTATAAATATGTAAATTACCTGCCTAACATTTGGAGTTATTCATAACACAGTTGCGAAAAAAATTTTCGCGTTAAATTAAAGCAATTTTTTTGTTTTCAAAAAATCATAAAAAATTTTCAGAAATAAAATTTTAAATTCTAAGCATTTAAATTAAAGCTCAAAATGTTGAGAATAAAATAAACTATAAGTCATGAAAATCGGTTGGCTATTGCTGATTTTGTTCCAAAATTAGCAAAAGAAAAATGTTTTCTGGAAAAATTAGAGGAATTTTTTTTTTTTTTTTATTTGCAAAAAGTTATACAAAAATAATTAAAATTTAATTTTTATATTTATGCATTTATATTAAAGCCAGATACATAACCTATAAATGCAGGTACCTAACTTTGACCAAAATTAGTGGAAAAATGATTTTCTTGCAAGCAAAATTTGTTCTTTGCATTAAAATCGGTCAAGTCGTTTTCAATTTATGGTGAAATATATTGACATAACTACCCATGAAAAAGTTAAAGTCCGATGAAAAAAGCCCAAACGGATTTCATTTCATATTTAAAGTCCCGAAAATTTTTGTATTTTGTAAACCATTGTATTTTAATTGTTTTGTAATTATATTGTTACGTTTTTGCCTTTTTAAAAAGGTGCTTTTATGAGTTCGTAGATTATAGTTAAAATAAAATAAATTTTGTGTTTGGTTTTAATTAAAAATCCTTTATTCAACACAGTTATGTGCACCACTGCTTGTAATGTTTTTACAGGCAATAACAATTTCTATTCTTAATTACTCTGTTTGTTTACAACTTTGTAAACAACAACAATTACTCGACAGATCTTTCTTCCTAAAGATCCTCCAACCCGATCGTATTTATAACTTAGGTTCGATCACAACCTTCTCAACCATCCACACTTAACTCTCTTTACTGAGTTGGCTCAAACTAAACTGGTTTTTTACTTCACTACTAGCTTCACGAGTTTACTCCTTATAAACTCTCTTAACATTAATAACACATTCGCTGAGTGACTTTAACGCGAAGTTAGGTAGCGACAATACCAACATCCGGTCCACTATGGGAACACACGGTTGTGGAGTCAAGGATGAAAATTGAGAGCGACTAATAGAATTGTGCAAGGCATTTCAACTAGTCATAGGTGGTTCCATCTTCCCGCATAAAGAAATACACAAGCATATATGGACACCCCGAGGGGAAATGCGCGCAATCAGATGGACCACATATGCGTGAGCAGAAGATGGAGAAGCTCTTTATCGGATGTCAGAAATAGGAGAGGAACTGACATCGGACGTGACCACGAGCTTATCACCATCATGCACACAAGGCGAAAACGGCTCTATCTAAAAAAAATTCCAGAATGATGCAACCAGGAACGCATTAACCTTGGCAATCTGGCTACCAACAAACCAACGTTTAGGAAATTGTGGTCGACCAAAAAACACCTGGAAACGCACAATTATCCAGGAACTGAGACAGAACAACTTTATTAGATGGAGATGCTTTGTGGACGCTATACGCTCCCGGAAAAAAAATGGTGTTGAACAAATCACAAATAGTTACTTTTTAACGCCGTCAGAAATAGCAAATTGAATACATATTTTCAACCCGAAAACAAAAATAATTATGTATGACATTCATACATAAAAAATTATGAAATACCCAATAAACATTTTTCTAACAAAAACACTGTCCTGATAGAAATCGATATTATTGTTTGTCTATATAAATATGTACCATGTATGTACAATATATAACTGTTTATCTTCTTTTTAGAATAAAACGGAAACTATGTTTCATTTGAAAGGTGATACCACTAATCACGAAAAGTAAAACGACAAATTCAATTTTGTTTTTTTTTTGCAATATGAAATGTTAATTTATGCTTTAAAGCAAACAGAAATCGTTTTGTAGATTTGGGCGAAAAATAAGTAATAAATTCCGTTTATGCAATTAAATTAAAATTGTTTATGTCAATTTAAGAATGCATATTTGTAATTTCTCAGTCTAGGGATTATCGGCACATTTTTCCCTAGAGATTTTTTTTCTAATCTACTTATCTTTTTTTTCTTTTTATCGATGCTTAAAATAGCTCTTAATACTCGTACTTTACACAATATTTTCAGATTTTCCAAACCTTTGGCATACCAGTTTTTGCCCATTGTTGTTGCTTGAAAAAAGGGTTGTGTATGTATGTTTATGTAAATCTCTACATTAGTTCTGATCAAAGCATTTGTATAACTGTTTGTTGGGTAACTTTTGAAGTGTGTGTTACTGTGTTAAAAAAAATTGTTAAATTTAATAAAAAGTATTTGTACGAGAGTAGCGAAATCTTTGAACAAAACATTTTACATTTTCTATGAAAAAATTGACAAAATATTTCATTCTGAATGGCAGTTCAGACAAAAGTTAGAAAACCATACAAATAATCTAAACAAATCGTTTAATTCGCAGTAGAATTTTAAATTCATATTTAACTGCTGAACGCTTAAAGTAAAATATTAAATATGCGTTTGGTGTTATAAATTTTACATGCAACTCTAAAGGAACGCAGTAAATCTGTCTACAAACATACAATTATAAATTTTTTTTAATATTTTTTTTAACACATTTTGTTTTTTCTGTGTATTTATTGCAGTTTAAATTAGAAATTCATTTATTTTAGCAATAAAACTACTTTAGTGCTTCTGTATGTGAAATGTCGTTTTCCATTTATTTTTCTTGTTTTGTTTTTATTATTTACCAGCAGCTCTTTTCTATATTTATTTGCCATAATAAACATTTGCCATTTTTAATTAATTAGCCGATAAACGTCACTTGACTTGACGCTTTCAACGAATCACATACATAAGCACATTAAAAAATGCGTCATTTGAGCGTTTGAAAGGGTTCCGAATCAATAAATATAAATGGTCAGCAAATATTAAAATAAAAATTTTATAGCATATACCAGTAATTAGGGGAATAACCATAATATTGTTTGTAAAGATATATGTATGTAAAATACATATACTAAAATAAAATATAAATGGTCTTCAATAAATATATCGTTACTTGAAATTAAAAACCGTGTAAAACCTATTTACATAAGAAATTAAAAATGTTAAATACAAACCTAACAGTATTACGTTAATGTTGTGTAATATAGGTTTAGGCTTCAACTCGAACTGTAGCTTTGGAATACAGATTTTAGTCGATTTTAAATTTAAGCTGACGCTTTTGTTTATCTTTGACATAACAAAGGAGCAGCATATACAATCAATCAAGTTCAAAAGCCATTTAAACGATGACAAACTATCACTAAAAGGTCAACGAGCAATGTCCCAACAGAATTTAATTGTTTTTTTTTAATGCCACATAAATTCCCTTTAAATAACAAAAAAAAAAACTTTTTCAGTAGATTTTAGATTTTTTTTTTTTTTTAATAAAAATTACAAAATTTTAGAACGATTTTATTTATGATCATAATTAAATCCTTTGTAAGGGAAAAATCTCTTCTGGCGCTGGATTATTATTTTTTGAGTGTTTGGCCTTTCTTATGTATATACAGTGACTTCAACGCAGAATCAGACACGTTTTTTCTCATAGATAAGTCCACTAAACGTAAAAATAAATAAATAAATAGACGTCTTATGGTCTTATTTATACTTCAGATATTTATGTATACGAATAATAGGAAAACAAGCATTTAATCCAATAATAACTGTAACTTTCAGTTAGAAAGCAAAAATAACTCAATTTTTAAAACTCAACACATAATCATCGGACAAGGCAAAGCTTGAATCACTTAAATACAATAATCGACTAATCGGTAATAATTTGCATATCCCTTGTAATCTAGCATAGTCAGTAAGCGTCTTAGAATTTATTTCGATATACTTCTGGCTACATGGAGTTCAATATTGCTAAAAATATCACATTAATCTGAACAAGGGTGTTGATCTTTTTTTGTGGACTCCCCTAGCCAATTCCTCCCAAAGACGTCCAATTACGTAGGGTTCTGGACTCCGCGCATGTGTTTCTATAAGGTTTCAACAATTACGTATCAACTAAAGCATTGCGACACCTGATGTGTGCTTGAGATCGCTTTCTTCATAGAAGTGAGATTGTGTGAGATAACCAATTTCCTTGAACTAACTTAATATTGAGATAAGCAAATGCGAACATTTAAGTAAAAATGTAATGCATTTTGGCAAACTTCCCTCACCAGCACTCAAGATACAGGCCCAAGTCCTAACTTTTACTCAAAGGGTATTATTAGATGATTACTATCAAATTGCCTGATTACTTAACTAAATGATATTCAATAAAAATAATTACAAAAGTCGGTCGGGCCTGTGTCTCGAGTGCTGGTATCGTGTGCAAGTTGGCAAAATGAATTTTTTTGAGTAAAATAGTCCCACTTGCCGAGAACATCAACTCGTCGACGTTCACAACAATTGGGCATCACCAGAAGAACTATGCGCAACATTTTGCATAAAGATTTTCATCTCCAGCCGACCATTGTTTGCATCAAACGTTTGTGAATTGGCTGTTTGTAAAACTGAACGAAAACAACGTATTTTTCAAAAAAATCATCTTAAGTGTTGAGGCCCCTTTTCAATTAGGCGGTTCTGTAAACAAACAAAATTGTTGCATTTACGGCTCTCAAAATCCACAAACAGTCCTCGAAAAATTATTACATTCAAAGAAAGTGATCATATGCTACGATTTGTGGTTAGGCGGCAATATAGGCCCGCATTTTTTCGAAAACTAGCAAGAAAACGCCGTCATCGTGAATTCTCTGCGCTACCGAACCATGATTACCAATTTCTTGTGGCCACAATTGGCTCATGTTGACGTCAGTGATCTGCCAGCCACACAATTAAGTATTGCATGAGAAATATTCCAGTCGCGTAATTGGTTGACTTGGCGTTGACAATTGGAGCCATTTGAAAAAACGAGTTTACATGAACAAACCATAAACAACTGGTACTCTTAAAGATGGAATTTGGTGCTGCATTGACGAAATAAGCGAAGTTTTTTTGCAAAATGTGGTTCAAAATTTTGTGCCGACATGCTAGATGTGGATATTGCCTCACATTACATTCCATTATTAATTCCCAATTTACTTTCTAACTTCACATTTGCCCACCCTTTAAAAACATGGTGTACTTGTTTTCAACTTGAATTAAATGAAATACCGAAGAGGCAAGTAATCCTTCTTGGAAGCCCCCTGAACCTCCCCTGAGATGGGCAAGTAACTACACTACTTCAAGGAAATAGGTTGGTATCAATGGTAAACAAGGTTTCCCACCACTAAACCAAAATATAAGTTTTGAAACAGGAAAAAGTCACTACGGGCTAAATCTGGACTTTAAGGTGAAAGATCAACCAATTCATGGATTTCTCGTAGTTTTGGCATCGTATCTAATGCTGTGAACCGATGCGTTGTCTTGAAGAAGGAGCACTTTTTTCTTATTTAAATGTGGTCTTGATTACATCAACCAATTGATCCAATAATGCACGATAATATTGTCCCGTGATTATGGATCCCTTTTCAAGATAATCGATGAGCAATATTCCGTGTGCATCCCAAAATACAGTGGCCATAACCTTGCCAGCCGATTTCGCTGACGTCGCCTTCTTCGGAGCACTTCCACCAGCTTCCACCCATTGCTTCGGTTGATTTTTGTTGGGTGGGTCCACCATTACCCACGTTTCATCAACAGTTTTTAATCTACGCAAAAAATTAGCAGGATTATGATTTATCATGTCCAAACACCGCTGTGAAGTGAACTCTGTCGAACTCGTCTTTGTTCAACACTGAGCAAACGCGGCACCCATCTTGCCGATAGCTTTTTCATATGCAAATGTTCATGCAAAATGTTGAACACACGTTCATACGATATGCTTACCATTTCAGCAATTTCACGTATTTTGAACCGGCGATCATTCATAATGATATCGAGGATTTTCTTGATATTTTCTTCAGTAACGACCTCTTTTGGCCATCCTGTTGATGGTATTGTTGCAGTGCTTGTTCGCCCCGTTTAAATGCAGCAATCCAATATTTTACCATATAATCTGACGGAGCAGATTCGCCGTAATGTTTATCACGCTTTTCTTTTGTCTCTTTCGCCGTTTTGCCTTTCAAATAATAGTGCTTAATCAGTACACGAAATTCACTTTTTTCTAGTTTACGTATAGGCCAACTCTAAAGAGTAATTTTTTTATTTTTTTCCAATTACTTTATTACAACAGTACATATAACAAAGTATGGCATAATCTAATTGTTGCCAACAACATAATGGTCATAAAATACTTTTCATAAGTTTGTGCCTGTCTTTGTATTTCATTTGATTTTATATGTTCAAGTGTAAGATGCAGACAACTTTGTAATGCTGTTGTCTTCTCAGTGCTCTAAGTAGCTTATAAAGTTTCCGGAAATTTTTTAAGTTTGTTTTTTATTATCAATAATTTGTAACATTTTATGAAAAAGATTTCTGCTTACAAATTTCCTAGAATTATTCAAAATTTGTCCTTCTCTTCTAAATAGTTTTTCTGTTATTATTTTATTACTTAAGTTATAACATTAATTAGGAAGGCAGCGGATTCTTTTCTTCGGCAGAAGCTGCAATCATAAACAGAATAAGAAGTCTATGCTATTTTTGCATTGTCTGGCATATGACACTTTTACTTGTCCTTGTTTGGTCGGAGCAGATTCTATCACAAGAACATAACTTGGATGACTTGCACATATTCCACGCCTTCATTAAAGCAGCTGGGTGGCTACAGAAAATCGTCGAGGAGTTGTGAAGATTAATCACTTATGCAGCGATAGCTTGTTGGAGAAAGGCTAAGGAAGCTAGTTAGTTAGTTACAACGGGTAGCCAGAAAATGGTCCAGCCCATTTGGCTCCAATATTGATCCCACTGTGATACCCATATCAGTACTCCAGAAAAAAAAAACCTTCATGTTTGCATTCCGGTTCGAACCAACGATATGCTTGCACAAAAGAAGAAATTCTGCTGATATTCACAGCAGCCAGATCTGACAAGGCATCCAGAAACGGACTACCAAAAAAAGAAGTTTTAATATCCGAAAGACTTGGACACTGGCACAAAAAATGCTCGAAAGTCTCCTCCTCTTCTTCATTCTGACAACCCCTACAGTAGTCATTGTACGGCAGACCCAATCTCCTAGCGTGCGCTCCAGCCACAAAGTGTACAGTAATTACAGCCACAAGAATTCGTAGCCTACGTCGCGGAATTCACATAATAGACTCCGAGCGAGCCTGATCATACAGGGGCCAAATTTGCCTTGATACAGAGCACGTGGATTCATCATCCCACCTGAGCTGTGCCCTGCACAACATATATCGCAGGACCATAAGTCTGCAAGTGGTCAATCTCCTCATTTCTGAGAAGAACGCCCTCACTTCTGAGAGAGAGTGACCCCTTACCCAGATAAGATTATCTCCAAATCTGAATGTCTCGCCATCTCGTTCAGAGATGCCCGGCATTCACACACAATTTGCAATACTGAGTAGACCCCGGAGAGCACCCTAATCACACAGATCTGGATATCAACATCATATACCATAGTACATCAAACAGTCCAATGCTCTCTTTATCGCCGAGACTTCCGTCAGTAAGATACTGCGGTGTTCCGGAAGCAGGGATAAAGACACAGCCCCCAACCCCCTCCGAGGGTTTTGATCATCCGGGTATACCTCATCAGAACCGGATGTAATTAACGGTTTTTGTGAGATACGTATACTCCTTCCAAAGATGGCCGCATGCCCGTAATTCCTCTCAGACCATGTCCCCGCCATCTTCAACCTTATGATAGCCATCTGCTTAGCCATCAGGTCCACTGAAAGCTAGTTCAGTAATACAATCAAGGCCCTCGAACGAGTGGACCTAAGTGCAACTGTAATCATTAGTGCTGCATTCCGCAGAACTCTATAGAAGATCCTGCAATATGTGGATTTCTCAAAAGACCACCTCCACCATACAACCGCACCATGCATAAGTATAGGCTTGATAAGCGTGTTAAATGTCCAATTGAAATTCTTAAGATTTAGACCACAGGACTTTTCAATGGCCCTACGACAGGTGTACCGCGCAACATTCGCCATTGACGACCTCGCACGTGTATTTTGGAGCCAGGAGTCTAGAATACTGCGCGCTATCCGACAGTCCCACTGTAACACGGTGCACGGGAAAACAACGGAAGTTTTTACCTGCGTGTGAATAAACGCAGGCCCACTGTCAGTGCTGCAATGACTGAAAAGGCGCTGCGACATTTTGTCGAGAAATTTTCCCGACACAGCTACAGCAACATCGTCCGCATACGCCATAGCCTTGAATAGATTAGAATCAAGTCTCACGAGCAAAGTGTTAACGGGCAAATTCTACAGGAGGGGGCAAAAACCCCCCTGTAGAGTGCCTCTTTCAGCCACCCTGTAGACGGTAGCTGATCCCATAGTGGAGACAATGACCCTGATGGTCAGGAGTCTGCTGAAGAATCTGATCACAGACCAATGAATATTCAGTGCCACCGCAGCTGTGTTAATCGCATCCGGTGTCACATTGTTAGGGGCTCCCTCTATATTCAGGAACGCCACAAGCGTATACTACCTGTGATCGAGATATACCCTACAAGCGAGTGAAGCGCAGTCTCAACAGATCTGCCCTAGTGTTGGCATGTTGGGACGCAGGTCAGGTTCTATCGTACTGCGAAGATGCAAGTCGATCAACCTTTCCGAAGTCTTCAAAAGAAAAGAAGATAGAACAAGGGGATATCACTGAGTGTTTTCCAGGCTGAGATCATGGACATTGCTGTATGTGCGGAGATCAAACTGAACAGTGAGCTCAAGGAGACCTAACAGGCAAGCTGCCTTAAGGGCACTCAGCTCGAATTGTATGACATCTAGACTGGTCAAATATTGCTACAATACGTTCTAAAGGCTTTCGCTTAAATATAGGGTCCCATTGTTTAATGTACCTGGACACTGTACGATAGATGGTAACGAAACACCGGATACATTGGTCCGGAACCTTACTCTGCAGCACTACTTACTACTATTCTCAATCTAATCCAGGATTGAAAAATATGCTTGAATGATCTAGCCACTGACTTCGCCACTCTAAGGCGACAATCAGTCCGCAATTTGGACATCGCTCTACGGTTCCAAAGTATGGCAGGCTGATCTTGAAACTCCTGACAGATTTTCTTACGTTCTCTGTGTAGACTGTGCGTTTATCTAAAAAGAATAGCGATCACGGATGTATAGACTGTGTTCACAGGCAGCAGACACAGCGGAACACATATTGTATGAATGTGGAGTTCTTGATAGGTTTAGATGTAGATGTTTGGGCAGACGTATCCACCATTAGGGTTTCAGATCTGCTAGTGTTCGTGAGGAAGGCACTGCAGACCTAAAAGGCACAATATATTCTTAAGATCGCAGAGTCCTGCCTGATCCGAACGGTAATGATGATGTAAAGACTTTGATAAATTAGTAGACACTTAACGGGTCCGCCATCTAACGTTTTTTTTCAACTAGTGCTTATTTCGTGAATGGTAACACTTAGCTCGTGTCTGATTTGACAGATAATTAGTTTTATCCTTCCGCTGAACGAATATGGTTGTGTATACGCTTTTTTTGCTTCGCTAAGTGGGCCTGCGATCGACTTACAGAAGATGCCGGTTTTGCCAAAAAAATCATCTTTTCAGGTGAAGCTCATTTTGATCTTGGCGGGTATGTAAACAAGCAAAATTGTCGCATTTGGGGCACAGAAAACCCGCACGCATACATTGAAAAGCCGATACACCCAAGACGAGTCACTGTTTGGTGCGGATTTTGGGCCAGAAAATGAGCACGGAGTGCCCGTTACAGTCAATGGCGATCGTTATCGGGCCATGTTTGTTCACAAAAATTGAAGAGGAGGATATTAGCAACATTTGGTTTCAACAGGACGGCGTTACGTGCCACACAGTCGAAGCTACACTCGATGTTTTGCGCCCTGTTTTCAAAAAACAAAAATATTTGGCGGACCCTATAGAAGCGCAAAGAAACTAACTCTTTGAACTTAAGAGAGAATTGCCGCGGGCAGATTACAGTTCCACTCATTTAAAAACCACTGTATTATCAAACCGTTCTCATAAGCTTGTAGTGAGTATGCTGTGATTGTAATATAAATTAAAAGGTTTACTAAAACTTGTTGAAATTAGTCTATTTTTGGTTACAGTCTCTAGGTAGTTAAAGTGTTAAAAAAATATTGAATATGCCTGTTTCACTTGATCCAATACTTTTTTTGAGACGTATAATTAATGCTCTTCCTTCCAATACTCATACGCCACCAGCATACATACGTCCAATATAGAGCATTTGAAGTAACTTAAGAACTTTTGTATATATGTACTCTGTGCGAGTATGTATATAATTTCTAATTCTAACTTATAATAAAACCACATTTATTTTGTTTGTGTTTTTTTTTTAATATAAAAGTTTCTAACAGGCATTACATGCTTTCTGCTGTTACAACATAAGCCTATAAATTACTTGATTGTCAGTTAGTAAATCTACTTCTAAACAAAAATGCCCTTAAATTTTTGTAAATGAGTATAAAATCATTATTTTCTTATTTTATACATTAAACTTTATTCAACTATTTGATTGATTGACTATATGACTGATATCCAATTTTGTTTTTGAAATAGAAATACAAAAAGAAGAAAACATTGAAAAGAATTGATGTGAAAAACAAAGTTTTAAGAAATTTTTCGATTAACCACTAAATGTTTGATGTAAATGCCATATGGTGGTGTTGGCTAAAGTACGTGTTAGGAAAATTTATTGCCAAAACGTATTTCTTTTGAGATTAATTAATATTAAAAATTAAAATATTATTTTCTTAAATATTTATAAAAATTACAATAGACGATTATATTAGAGTAGGCTCCGTGTATATATTGGTGAAATTATTTATCTTTTATCTTTAAAAAAAAATTAGCTTCAGAAAGAGTAGGTCACCATGTAAAAAATATTGCATAAAATTTATTTTTTATCGGAATTTGTAAAAGTTAATCTGCATATGCCTATAAGTTTAAGATCCTTTGAAATTCTTTTCTTTTTAACAAAAGTATCCCTTTTGTATGGAAAACATATTTGCTTAGGCTCTAATATTGCTTTAGATGATGGCTTTTATTAAACAATAAAAGGATACGTACATAGGAGCATATGTATGTATATCTTTGGAAATATCGGGTGGGCCATCTATCGGCTTAAAATTTAATCAGTGGTTATTTCGAATAACTTCTATCACAAAATTCAGTATGTTATCCCCACTAAATGAAATAATTCTCTTTACGCTTGAGCAACGTTGGGATTTATGGGAAATTTATTTCCAAAACAAAGACAATTGGTCGGAAATTTCAGGAAAATATCGTACAAAAGTTGGTCGCAGAGAAGGACTAACAGTGCCTCGGTATAAGCAAGTTTATTGATAAAGTTCGTGAAACTGGTTTTATTGTTGATGCGCCAAGACATAAGCGTGCTCGTGTTTCGTATCGAAGCTGTGGCTGAGAGAGTGCGTAAGAATCCATTAACATCAACTCGTCATCGTTCTCTTGAATTGAACAATTCACGCACCAGTTTGCATCAAATTTTCCGAAAAGATCTCAGTATGACGCCTTACAAAGTTCAATTGGTTCAAGAGTTGAAACCGCATTGCAATCCGCTTCGTTTTCGCTTCGCTAGATGGGCCAACGAGACACTGCACGATATTGTCGATTTTGCCAAAAATTTATCTTTTCGGATGAAGCTCATTTTCATTTTGGTGGGTACTTTAATAAGCAAAATTGCCGTATTTGGCCCAAACATGATCTTACAGAAGTCAACGCAGCCATTAATAGTGACTGTTTGGTGCAGCTTGTGGAGCGGAGGCATCATTGGCCCATATTTCTTTGAAAATGAGGACAGCGCAACCATTACGGTCAGTGGAGGCACCTATTGCTCCATGATAACCGATTTTTTATGTCCGCTCTTTATAGTATTGATATGAACGACGTTTGGTTTAAACTTGCTTGGTGTAACTTGCCACACATCTCATGCCACAATCGATTAATTGCGTCAAACGTTTGATGCCGTTTAATTAGCCGAAATGGTGATGTTAGTTGGCCGCCAAGAAGCTGCAATTTGACACCGGTGGGTTATTTTCTATGGACACAAGTGTTATGCCGACAAACCACAGACAATTGAGCATTTGAAGGCCAACATTCGTGAAGCCATTGCTGAAATACGACCATATACACTTGGAAAAGTTTTTGAAGATTGGACCGATCGAATAGTGTGCTTTGACGCCGGCCGTGACAGTCATATGAATGAAATAATATTCCATTTCTAACTGGAACAATTATGCTTCACAACAACAAAATTAATTTGACAAAATTTCAAACCGTTTTTGTTTTATTGCATTTTTAATTTAAACTTATAAATGGCTCGCCTGATATAGAAAAATAAGTTGTCCTATATTCGTCATTTAATAGCCAGAAAACCACTAATTCGATTTACAAACCAACACATGCGTTGGAAAGGTGTACTTTCACTGATGATTTTGCTTCAACTGGACGGTACTACGTCTATATCTTTAAGACGGCAATAGTAAGAATTTCAAAATTTGGCCCAAATAAATTTGTGGTCAGATCATCAGTCAAAAAGTGGGCGGAATTGTATTAATGGATGTGGCAGCTCCCATACAAAGTAAATATTTGTTTTCTTATATCTTTGGAATGGTAATAGTGGTAGGTTCTGAATTTAATCTAAATAACTTCGAAGTCAATACACAGCATCAGTCGAAATATGAGCGAAATTAAATAAGAGGGTGTGGCACCTTCAATACTTTGTATATCTATTAAACGGTTAGAATGGCAGCTTTTGAACTTGGTTTGTATGACTTGGTTGTCAATACAAATCATTACATTTAATGCGATGTTTTAAATTTTTCTTATGAGGGATACATTTTATAGTTACATATGTAACACAAGGACTTCTAGCAGCATGGGAAGGGTTACTCTAGTATGAAATTAAATAATAATATACACGATGCGACAAAAATAAACGAAATTAAAATGCCTGAGAAAGTATACTAATTTTCTGATTGACGCTATCGAGTAGAACAATAAAATGTTTTTGGAAATGTGTTTCGAAACACCTCTACAATCTCGAGTTACGGATAAAAGAATTTTTTGTAGTTTATAAGAACGTTATTTATTCATTAAAATTTATAAAAATTATTTTAGATGAGGAGGTAATCTCAGTATGTAGATGCAAAGTAAAATAAAACACTAATGTTTGCAAAATTGTTCAGATTTTCACTTTTTCATAAAATGCTTTTTTGAATAATTCTCTGAAAACTTTTTGTCTTGTTTACAATGAATATCGTTCGTTTTGGTCAGACCACCATTTATTTTAAGCAGATCCTGTTTAGTACTATAGTATAGTACTATAGTATAGTTTAGTACTATAGTATATATATATACGCAGAGTTTCAAAATAAAACAATGTGCGCGAACGAACCAGCGTTGCCACCTCGTTCTCAAGCTGGAAAGAAAACATTTTAGAAATTTCTACTTTTGTCGCTAAATGGTACTTATATTCATATGTGTAACACGCAACACTTTTGATCAATTTCTCTCTAAAAAACTGCAGAAGTAGATGAAAAAAAAACTTAAAATTGGGTAATATTCAGTTAAGTTATAACCTCATAGGTGCGTACCCGTAACTCGAGGATTTTACCCGTAACTCGGAAATTTCAAAAACAGATCCTTATTTAACTCGATATCGCCTATTAGAAAAATAGTATCATTAGGTATTTTTTATCGCATCGTGTTATTTTTTCTTTATTAAATTATTACATAAATTATTTTTAAAATATGAAAACTTTTGTTTATAATTTTTTATTTCTTAATTCTATTGCATTACTCATAATATAACCACAAAGTAATTTTCAAATTTTTCCTTGTAGTTTTGGGTTGTCTATTAATGGGTTAATACAGTTTTTGCACATTTGCAGAAAATGCAAATCAGTTCAAATACTTTTAGTTGATACATTTTTTTTTTTTTTTTTTTTTGGAAATGTCCTAAAATTTTAGTTACTTTCAACGAATTTTTTTGCAATCTGGTAGCATGATACAGATTTGTATACGTGACAGAATTTAAACTCCTTTTTTGTTTTATATTTAGTAAATATAAGCATACGTGCATACTCGTACATACAATATACTCCAAATATAGTTAAGAAAATCAACGACCTTTTTTTAATGCACGCAAGTATGGCCTCAGAACAATGTTCAAACAATTTCTATGATCGGTTTACATATATACAAACCTAATAAATTATTTTTTTTTTTTAGACTAAGCTAAGGTCTTATGTGTTTGGTTAAAATAATACCTTAATCATTTTGTGGGTCAGACTGAGACAAAAATCTTAATATCGCTCTGATGTTATGTAGTCAACCTGTTAGGGAAATCGATTTGCGAATAATTCAAAAAGTAACAATTTTAAAAAACCGTTTTATGATTTAAAATTAATCTAATAATCGGTTAAATAAAATTATTTTCCATTCTTGTTGTTTTATTAAATAACATTGATATTTTTCGCCCCATGTTGTAGTTTCTAGCTCGTAAGTGCTATAGGGTCCCCCATCTAACATTTTTTTTTCAACTAGTGCTTATTTCGTGAATGGTAACACTTAGCTCATGTCTGATTTGACAGATAATTAGTTTTATCCTTCCGCTGAACGAATATGGTTGTGTACACACTTGAACAACGCTGGGAAATATTGCGACATTACTTTGATCGATCGACTTACAGAAGATGCCGATTTGGCCAAAAAAATTATCTTTTCAGATGAAGCTCATTTTGATCTTGGCGGGTATGTAAACAAGCAAAATTGTCGCAATTGGAGCACAGAAAACCTGCATGCATACATTGAAAAGCCGATACACCCAAGACGAGTCACTGTTTGGTGCGGATTTTGGTCCAGAGGCATAATTGGGCCATTTTTCTTCGAAAATGAGCAAGGAGTGGCCGTTACAGTAAATGGCGATTGTTATCGGGCCATGTTGAACGAATTTTTGTTCACAAAAATTGAAGAGGAGGATATTAGCAACATTTGGTTTCAACAGGACGGCGCTACGTGCCATACAGCACAATGTTTTGCGCCCTGTTTTTGAAGATCGCATTATCAGCCGCAGAGCTGATGTCATTTGGCTACATCGGAGCTGCGATTTGACACCGTTGGACCATTATTTGTGGGGTGCTGTCAAAGATAAGTGTTACGCCAACAAGCTAGAGACAATTGACGCTTTAAAGGACAATATTCGTGAAGCCATTGGTGAAATACAGCTGCACACAATCGATAATGTGCTTAAAAATTGGACCGATCGTGTATGGCCAGCCGAGGCAGCCATTTGAATGAAATTATTTTCCATTATTAACCGGAAGGATTGTACTTTCAAATGAAAAAAAAATTTGAGAAAATATTCAGTAGTTTTTTTTATAGCATTTAAAAAAAAATTATTTGGCGGACCCTATACCTTAATTATGAGCACATTTGCAATAAAAAAATAAATAAAACGTATAAAAATAATACAGTTCAAAATAACCGGTTATTCGTATTAAAATAGCCTGTTTAATTGGTATGCGAAAAATTGACTTATTTATAAACCCGTATTCGGCAGAACCCAAAAAAAAAACGGTTAAAACCAGTCGAATAATAACATTTTAGATCTCCCTATAATCTATAACTCAGAAGTAAAATTAATTGCTTTGGCGATACTTTTGAGTGAATTTCATACATACATTGTCTAAATAAAGATTAATAGAACGAATTTAAGCCAGTCTTCATTAAATCTTTTTAAATTTTTTTGAATTCGTACCTTTTCTCTTGATTTAGTACAAATAGGACTTGTCTACCTTCAAAAAGAATTTGATGAATATCAGTCCACATTTTGTACAATCTCTCGTATGGCCTGTTAGCACACTTCGACATTGCTTTTATTTATGCGGCAGTTGGAAACAATCCCCTGTTTACAGTTCTCCTTACGAAACAGTATATACCCTACTAGTGTCTCAGGTCCTGTCACAAATTGAAATTCTGTGTAATTAAAACGTGGGCACATATGAACTGAATTTGTATGTGAACAGCAATTGTCTGAGTCCAAATAATATAGGTTTTATATATTAAATGTTAGTTAAATTGAATTTCATTAACATTAGTACACATTTAGAGCAAATCACTGGCATTAAGCCTTTTGGTAAAATTTTCAAATTCAAAAATCAAATATCGATTAATATGCAGCTTAGTTAGTAAGAAAAACCATAACTCGAGGCTTTGGAGGTGTTTCGTATATTCTAAAAATAGATTTTTATTGTACGCGATAGGAAAATAATATCACTTCCCGGTTTTTCAACTTCATTAGTTTTCGTCGCATAGTCTAATCAGCACATTATGTAACAATCTATGTATGTCATCATAAGTCAAACTGAAATTTAGCATAACGTGCCATTATTGTGCATGCTTATCAAGGCAAAGTTTAAACCACAATTTGCCATTTTCTGAACGTAATATCCATACAAAGCGTATCATAAAACATATGTACTCGTACGTGTTACAAGCAGCAGCAAATAAATTTTACAAATACTTTATGCAAATATCCAAACGACCTGTATTGTAGAAATTGTGTGTAAATAAAATAAAGGCTTAACAACATGCCACAAACACACTGATACAGACGATACCGACGATACACAAATTCTTGGTATTATTTAACCATTTATGATGCCAAAATACATTGCTGTTGTTATGTCTGATACCAACATCGCTTGAATGTCATGGTTTTTGTACATTTTTTATAATATTTTTGTTTCTAAAAATGGTGATCGAAAAATAAAATTGAAATGAAATTAATTCGATTAAATCATGCGTTAAATTTAGATTAATTTTCACTTTAATAAATTGTTTCTGTGTGATGACAGACTATATTTGTATCTTTATATAGAAGAATATTTAAAAGAGAGACTATTATAACAATACAGTGTGGTATGTGAAAAAAAAGATAATCATAGGAAAAGAATTTCCAAATGATTTGTGCATTTTTCCAATATTTTCTCACAACTAAAAAATAACTTTAATCAAATACATACATATTTATTTTACTATATAAAGAAAAGGAATACAAACGAAGAAGCAAATGAAAATTCAATACAAATATCATTATCTAGGGTTAAAGCCTTTCGATTTTATCGATTACACTATGCAACAAGCAAATACACCTTTGATATTTAATATATTTTTTTGATGCGTCATCTAACTTCAGAAATCATCAGCATTTGAAATTTTTGAAGAGGCTGCTTCATACCTCTTCTAATAATTTTGAAATAACGTATTCGATTTCGTGAAACTACACATATGGCCAAAATAATAAGAACATATCCACTTTCCTTCTTTTTTCTGCTTTCTACTTTACTATCTTTTATTAACTGTGGCCAGTGTGCCAGTTTTCGATTATATCGTGTTGGCAACACTGTTACAAAAAAATGTATTTCGAGAATCCCATTACTTTTCGTTTGTTTGTCAATTTTGTGTTAAAAGTGCAACTTTTGCTTGGTCAAAAAAATAAGTACATTTAACATTTTGCAATATTTTGCATTTTTAAGAGAAATTTGGTCAATTTATTTGCTTCAGTATTCTCATAAATATTAATCTAAAGCTGAACTAAATAAAATTGCCTTAACAGATGGGTCGAAAAAAGCACTGTACTCCAGAAGAGAAAAGGCTGGTGTTAAGATTAAGAAACGCATGATTTAGTCTTCGAGCAGTATCTAAATCAGTGAATAGATCGTTCATTTTTGTAAAAAATGCCCTTAAACAAAAAACAGGTAGGGAAACACGTGGAAAGCCAACAAAAACACAGCCGACGACATATAATCGTATTATCACTCTCACCAAAAGAAATCCTTTTATGTCCTCTAGGGAAATTTCTGCCAATATAGGCAGTGTGCTATCTTACCGCGTCGAATAGCTAGAAAAGTTCCACTGCTCCGGAAAAAGAATCTAAAGGCCAGGCTGTCCTACGCAAAAAATCATTTAAGTTGGTGTGATTCAGCAGGTGAGAAGAAGTCGCATAACATCTTGTGGAGCGACGAAACAAAAATTAATTTGTTTGGAAATGATAACGGACGTAATGTGCGTCGACTCCCGTGTAAGAAATTTCACACCCGTTACACAAAAAAGACAGTCAAGCACGGTGGCAACAAATTATGGTGTCGGTCCCATTTATCGTATTACCGATACTATGATACGGTTTGACTACAAAAACATATTGGAGCACACAATGTTGCCATACACTGAAAAAAACATGCCCCTTAGATGTGTTTTCCAGCAGGATAACGACCAAAACATACATCCCGCCATGTGAAAGATTGGTTTCGTGAAAATGATTTAACTCTCCTAGACTGGCCAAGTCAGTCACCAGATTTAAATCTAATTGAAAACCTTTAGAAAGAGTTGAAACACAGATTAAGTAAGAAAACATTCCAAAATAAAGACCAACTTTAGAGTTTTGTTCAAAAGACGTGGTATGAAATCCCTTTGGATACTTGCCGTAAGTTAATTAGCAGTATGCCAAGTAGATTACAAAAAATTATTGAAAATAATGGAGTACACACTGGATACAAATAAAACTTAAAAAAAATATAGCAAAACATGCCAAAAAATATGGAACTACAACATATAACTTAATGATATACGCAATGTACTTATTATTTTGTCCCCTAATTTACCGAAGTTTTTTAAATTTTCATTTCATATAACACTTAGTTTATGTAGATTTATCTAGATCCCTTATTCGATTCCATCCACTTTTTTATGATCATTTAGACCCAATTCAGAACCTTCCATTCTAGATATACAAAACTTAAATTTGTATTGGAGATGCCATAGCCACTTATTTAATTTCGTCCATATTTTGAATGATGATGTGTATTAACTACATGGTTATTTAGACCAAATTTAGAACTTTCCACTATTACCGTTCCAAAGTTTTACAAAAATCAATATTTACTTTGTATGAGAGGTGCTTCTGAATCTAATTCAGCCCAATTTTTGACTGATTGACCACAATGACCACAGTTATTTTGGCCAAATTTAGAGACTCTTAATATTACCGTTTTAAATATATAGACATATAAATACATTTTTTTTATGGGCGTAGTACCGCCCATTTAAACAATAGTGAAGCCACACGCCAAATGAAAGCTTTCTGCCTATGCTTTTTATTAAAAATATTTTCTAACTCACACAAAGCTTAAATATCGTTTTCAAGTAAAACTTATGTAATACAAAGGGATTCACTATAACGTCAATAACTCGCGTACGAAAATCAATTATAATGCATTTTATAATCCTCTTTTATGTATATAATTTGCTACGTTTTTACCTTTCTAAAATCGTGTTTTTATAATCTCGTAGATTGTAGTTAAAATAAAATAAATTTTGTATTTGGTTTTAATTAAAAATCCTTTATTCAACACAGCTATGTACACCACTGCTTGTAATCCTTTTACAGGCAATAACAATTTTTATTCTTAATTACTCTGTCTGTTTACAACTTTGTAAACAACAACAATTACTCGACAGATCTTTCTACCTAAAGATCTTCTAACCCGATCGTATTTATAACTTAGGTTCGATCACAACCTTCTCAACCAGAGGTTATCAACACTTAACTCTATTTACTGAGTTGGCTCCAACTAAACTGGTGTTTTACTTCACTACTAGCTTCACAAGTTTACTCCTTATAAACTCCCTTCACACAAACTACACTCGCTGGGTTTACTTTACTTAAACAGATTGCTATTCGCATCGATGAGCTTTTCATATGGCTGAGTAAACAACACATCGAAAGCTCTCGAAACTCTTGATAATTCAGGTAGATTCCATTTCTTTCTTTTAATTTCTTTTTAGTTCTTATATAGCCATGCGTATGTAAACATCTACCTCTTTCAGCTCTTAGCATTTGTTGTTGCTTGTTTAATGTCTGTTATTCGTTTTCTTTGCTGCTTTATTATTGTTGTTGCCGTGTTATTATTTTATTTACTTTATCTCTGCTAATGTTTGTTGTTGTAGGTTTGGTTATTTGTAAACAGCACGTATAGTTGTTCTTGCAGCTTTTGTTTACTTATTTTAGCGATGTAATAAACGCAGGGATGCCCAAGCTTATTTTTGAACACAATATATTTAAAAACAAATTGGAAAAATTATGATATTTTTGACTTTTAAAAATTTACCAGTCTCACTTTTTATTCATAAAGTTTCATTTGATAGAACTAAAATAAACCATAATTCATAAAAATCGACTGGTAAATACATACTTTATTCCAAAAAAAGGTGAAAGTACCTAGTTTTGAAAACAAAAATTGCTGTAATTGCCGGAAATTTCAGTGAGCGTATGAGTGATATTTATGAAATTTGAAGAAGAAAAATCACTTATACGACATCCATTACATACAATTACAACAAGCAAACTTTATTTTCAATACTAGGTAAAGGGTTCGCCATCTAACGTTTTTTTCAACTAGTGCTTATTTCGTGAATGGTAACACTTAGCTCATGTCTGATATGACAGATAATTAGTTTTATCCTTCCGCTGAACGAATATGGTTGTGCATACGCTTTTTTCGCTTCGCTAAGTGGGCCTGCGATCGACTTACAGAAGATGCCGATTTTGCCAAAAAAAGTCATCTTTTCAGATGAAGCTCATTTTGATCTTGGCGGGTATGTAAACAAGCAAAATTGTCGCATTTGGGGCACAGAAAACCCCCACGCATATATTGAAAAGCCGATACACCCAAGACGAGTCACTGTTTGGTGCGGATTTTGGTCCAGAGGCATAATTGGGCCATTTTTCTTCGAAAATGAGCAAGGAGTGGTCGTTACAGTCAATGGCGATCGTTATCGAGCCATGCTGAACGAATTTTTATTCAGAAAAATTGAAGAGGAGGACGGCGCTACCTGCCACACAGCCGATGCTACACTCGATGTTTTGCGCCCTGTTTTAGAAGATCGCATTATCAGCCGCAAAGCTGATGTCATTTGGCTACATCGGAGCTGCGATTTGACACCGTTGGACTATTATTTTTGGGGTGCTGTCAAAGATAAGTGTTACTCCAACAAGCCAGAGACAATTGACGCTTTAAAGGACAATATTCGTGAAGCCATTGGTAAAATACAGCTGCACACAATCGATAATGTGCTTAAAAATTGGACCGATCGTATAGGCTACTGCATGGCCAGCCGAGACAGTCATTTGAATGAAATTATTTTCCATTATTAACCGAAAGGGTTGTACTTTCAAATAAAAAAAGAAATTTGAGAAAATATTCAGTAGTTTTTTTTATAGCATTTAAAAAAAATTATTTGGCGGACCCTTTACTTTAAAAAAAAATATAATTTGTTTCTCAATTACTTCAAAAAAACGGTTTAGATTAAAAAATGATATTTGGAATTTTTTAACATATAGCTTAACGAAATCAAAAAAGTCTTTGCAAAGTGATCATAGGATGTAAGAAGCAGCCTCTTCAAAAATCTCAGTTTATAGAAAAAAAATTTTAAAAATAAAACCTATCCGTAGAATCTGAAAAGCTGATTATTTTTAAAGTTAGGCGATCATAGTGCATCAAAGAAAATATAGTGGTTATCCATGGTCATAAATTTTTTTTTCTATTTGCTATATGGTGTTATTTTTAATACCAAGCGGATATATAGTTTATAAGTGAATTGTTTTTCGTGATTTAATTAAATATCACTGTATAATGCTAAGAAAATTTGAGAATATTTTTATTTTGATTTATTTTTTTATGATTTGCATATTCATAAAGAATTCAAGTGTTTGTGTAATTTTTGTAAAAAATATGATTTAATTAAAATAAATTTAATATTTTTTTAACTTTACATACAGATGTTTTTAGATGTCTACCCGCTCGCATATTTTCTTCATTGTATAGAAGTGAAATGTCATGATGTCACAAAAAAAATTTAATTAAAAATAAAGTGAAAGTGAAAACAACTGTTGGAGACATAAAAGAATCTCTAACCAAACAAGAGTTTGTGTAGGTATATGCAATGTCCAAAATTAAATATTCAAAACTAAATTTAAATTTGACAACCATTTGTAAGTTAAATGCTTGTAAACCATGACCTTTGTATTTATGCAAGACTTACTACAAGTCAAGCAATTTTAACGACAATTTAAATAATTTTAAAATGTTCTCTATGGACAAAGGCAATAGGAACAATTACACGGCGAATTTTCTACTAAAATTAACAGACACCTTCGTCCTTCCTTGTAAGTGATCGAGAGGCTTTAAAATAGAATCTAAAGTGGTTTGAGAGTTGTATGCCATTTTAGATTGAATATAAAGGGTCCGCCATCTAACGTTTTTTTTTTCAACTAGCGCTTATTTCGTGAATGGTAACACTTAGCTCATGTCTGATTTGACAGTTAATTAGTTTTATCCTTCCACTGAACGAATATGGTTGTGTCCAATGCGTTTTCACTTTGCTAAGTGGGCCTGCGTTCGACTTACAGAAGATGCCGACTTTGCCAAAAAAAAAAAATCATCTTTTCAGGTGAAGTTCATTTTGATCTTGGCGGGTATGTAAACAAGCAAAATTGTCGCATTTGGGGCACAGAAAACCCGCACGCATACAATCGGAGCTGCGATTTGACACCGTTGAACTATTATTTGTGGGGTGCCGTCAAAGATAAATATTACGCTAACAAGACAGAGACAATTGACGCTTTAAAGGACAATATTCGTGAAGCCATTGGTGCAATGCACCTGCACACAATCGATAATGTGCTTAAAAATTGGACCGATCGTGTAGACTACTGCATGGCCAGCCGAGGCAGCCATTTGAATGAATAATAAAAAAAGAAAGTTGAGAAAATATTCGGTAGTTTTTTTATAGCATTTAAAAAAAAAAAGAATTATTTGGCGGACCCTTTAGGTCTTGTAAATGTTAAAAAGGTCAAATGAAGTGAAGTATATCTTGCACCGTTTCTAAAAACCGAGGTACTCAAGTCCCATCGTTCCGATTTTAATTCTTTTATTTTTGTTAAGTTGGTACATCTGTTATTGATATTCTCGCAAAATCTTAGGTTAATAGCTTGACACTTGCAAAAGCTACGTAGCCAAGAGTACATCTATCTCTATGTGTGTTGGCGATTTTTTAGAATTTTGACCGTGTTGAGTTTAAGGCGAGGCGAGGCTGAATTCGATCCCACATTCATCAAAAGGATCATTACTGGAGAACAGTCGTGGGTTTATGAGTACGGCACATAATCCAGGCATCAGCCAAGTAAATGGCGTTCACCAAATGAGTTGAGACTAAAAACAACCACGTCTTTTTCTGTCAAAAAAGAAGGCAATGCTCACGGTTTTCATGTATTAAAACGTTGTAGTGAGTTATGAATTTTTGCCAGGAGGCCAGACAGTAAACAAGGAGTATTACCTTGGCGTTATGAGATGTTTGCGTCAAACAATTCACCGAAGGTGATCAGAATTGTGTGGGCAGAAAACTCGTGGTTTGTGAACAGTGCTATCATTATTCGAAATTTTTTGACGAGAATTCAAGAAAATTATCGGTTCACGAAAATAGTTTTTGTTCAAGTGTGCAAATTCTTTTGTCAAATTTTAGCTAAATAGTAAAGAATGTTCACTCAAAAGAACTATGAAAGAATAATGAATGTAAACCAGTCGTAATGAATTTATTCATACCTTTTTTAAACAATGAGTTTTTTGGATTCAAGCCATAATCAGGGAACCAATAACACTTGTCTACAGCAAAAAAGCCTTTAAATAAAACTTTATGGCATACAATGATGTTGAAGCGCTGAATTCAATCCGCTTTCAGTTTTTTTTTTTTAGACCGGTATAATGTGGAAGATAATCTCAAGGGAAATATATCTGAAAATTTCATATTTTTTAATAAATACACAAACAATAGCAGCTTTGACTAAGAAATTACTCTGATTAGATCAATGTTATAAACATTTACTGTTCGAATTATGTTTTTATGTTTTAAAAATATTACCAAGAAACGGGTATAGAAAATAGTCTAAACTCTACTTTTAACAAATTTGTAAACTGAATATTTATACGTATGTACAGTGGTGGACATTGTTTTAGCACATTACCTTTATGTACATTTTGGAATCAATTTTTCTTACGTGTGTTAATTAATTAATATTTTAATCATTTCTATGTCCTAATATATCACTCGTGCTCCACTACTTCAGTTTTATTAGATTCAATTAATTAATTTTGTGTTAAAATAGAGCAAAACCCAAAAAATGGCTATACAGTAATATAACACAAATTAAGAAAAATATTTTTTTAGCAAGAAAAAAGGCAAAATGAATTATTTATTTAATTTAAAATTAAGTATTTGGTAGTATAACTCTTTTCCTTAATAACATATCCAACTGGCATACTGTCAACGTTCCTTTGGTATTGCGCATCATTTCTTTCAAATTTCTGTCCATTAATCACTAATATTATTGTTGCTCCACATCATTTTATGGGTCCACTACAGGACTGAGATCTGGCGACTGAGCTGGCCAATTTAAGCAATACTTCACTGTATGCGTTCCGGATAAATATCATGCCTAAAACACCATCTAAGTGGCATATGTTTCTTTGCAAATGGAGTCAATGTATTCAAGAGTATTTCCTTTTAAGCGTATCTATCAATTCGCGTACCAATTTTGATTATAGGACCCATACCGTGACTACAAAATGCGACCCAAACTATCACATTGCCGACACCATGCTTCATTGTTATTAACATGTACCTGAGGTTGTGTTGCATGCTTGAAGAACGCCAGATATAACATTTTCCAACAGATTCAAATCGAAAAAATTTAAATTCATCATTTCAGAGGGCATTTTTCTAAAAGAGCGGCTGTTCTATACTGTATGCTGAAGAGAAATAAAATTCGGAAATTTAAGTTTTTTTTTTTTTGTTACGTGTAGCTTATGTTTTGTACAATGCATCCAAGCAATTTTTTTTTTTCATTTTTTCTTCTTCTACGCGCTGTGTAATACTTTTAATTGTACCATGGGCTTGAATATGAACTTACATAGGGAGATCAATTTACAATTTTTAAAAAACCGGTTTATCGTTCAAAAATTAATCAAATAACCGGTTAACCGTTTCGAAATAAAATTCTTTTCAATTCTTGTTATTTTATTAAATAAAACTGATCAGTTTTGTCCCATGTTGCAGTTTCTAGCTAGTAAGTATGCTAGAACAACATTCCACTTTATTAGGGCCTTAAGGGACATTCCGTCCTCGACAACACAACGTGCTATTCTTTCACGCAGTGATTGGTTTTTGCAAGAGTGTTATATGCCGGCGCCTCTGAACTACTTGGTATAAAAACAAGTTTTCCTTGCTGCACAATTACGACAATCTTATGGACCATATTTACGGTGCTCAAAAAGCCTTAGTATGATCTGTTCGAGGCGAAGTGTGTTCTGAATCTAGGAAGGAGTCTCTCAGAATTCTGCTAGGCTTTCTTGGCATTATGCGTTACGAGCAAAAACCAGGCTGCTAGACACGGAACAAAACTTTTTTGGTGGTCTTAGTGAGGTTGCGTTTTGTTAGGCATTAGTTAGCCGGTGAGGGGTCTCCCGGTGTAGAGAGAGTGTTGACATTCCTTCTCCAATTCTGTTCTCTTGTCTTATTTTCCTTAATTCTTTTATTCCATTTCTTGTTTTCGTGGTTATTAGTGACATTTATTTGTTTTTCCATACTCAAGGTATGCAAAATGAACCTCTTTTAGTCACTGGGTGGAGTGCACCTCGTTTGAGCCTTGTTTCCGGAGCTATAATCAGAAACCTATAGTTGATATCAGGATGTAAAATTAGTATTTTAGGACAGTTAATACGTCTAGACTAAACCTTATCATCATGTTCCAAATATTTTCACACTTTACCTTTTCAATCGCAATTGCTTATATTTATTTAAAGGGTTCCAAGGCCGACTTGCGCAAAAAATTAATATCCATTTACAGAAAATGAATAAAAGTTATTGCTGCTCGAATATGCATATCTTATTCGTTCTACCATGGTTTTGGCGTTCCATGTGATTTGTTCGAGGCTTTTATATTTATCAAAAAAGACGGTATATATTAGACTTGAAAAAAAGCTTAATTATAATTTTCACATTAAAACAATTTAAAAAATACTAATAAAAATTATACATTTTAAAATAACCGTCTTAAAATGACCGGCATATTCGGTATTCGAAAAATTGATATTTAAAAAAACTGTATTCGGCAAATGCAAAAAAAAAAACGGTTAAAACCGGTCGAATAATCAGCGTTCGATCTCCCTAGTTACACACCATCTCTTTGTAGCAGTTTAATATGGAAGCAATGTCACAAACGATGATTTCTTTACACCTTTTTTGAAGAATATCTTCGCACTAATATAGAATATCCAAATTCGTAAAATGTGGTAATTGGTGTCCACTGCAGATAATATATTTTTTAAATAAATTAAACATAAAACTTAAAACCGCGTAAGAAAATAAAAAGAAGTCATGGTGCGTACTGAGCACATCATAGACAACACATGTAGGTAAATACCTTACTTAACTTTACTTTTTATTTTTTTGATACCTAGAAAAAAATATCATACGCTTTATAATACAACACACATGAAATGTGCTAACCCAATGTCCACCACTGTATGTATTTCTAAACGTATGTGATTAGTAAGAATAAAGTAGAAATATCTGGGAAGTGGTACGACTTTTCTGATAGGTGCTATCGAGTACAACAAAAATCTGTTTTTGAAATTTTCGAAATATCTCCAAAATCTTAAGTTACGGGTAAAAAATCGGTTTCTTGTACCTTCAAGCATTAATAAGTTAATAGCTTAGCTAAATATAAAGCGATTATAAGATTCTTTGCAGATTTCGAGAGTGGAGGAACAGACTTACTAAATGGTGTGTACTTTATTCAAGAAACTTGGGCAATCTGTGTGTATTTATGAAGCAAACATATTTTTTATCCAATTCATTCTAAATTTACCAAATGTAGAGATGTTTTTGCACGTTGTTGTTTTTTATGGATTTTTTAAAGTCGTATTAACAGTCTTGAAAAACTATAAGATGTTTAAGTTCAATGTATTTTAAAAGACTATAATAAAGGGTCCGCCATCTAACGTTTTTTTTTCAACTAGTGCTTATTTCGTGAATGGTAACACTTAGCTCATGTCTGATTTGACAGATAATTAGTTTTATCCTTCCGCTGAACGAATATGGTTGTGTATACGCTTCGCTAATGGGCCTGCGATCGATTTACAGATGATGCCGATTTTGCCAAAAAAAAATCATCTTTTCAGATGAAGCTCATTTTGATCTTGGCGGGTATGTAAACAAGCAACATTGTCGGATTTGGGGCACAGAACACCTGCACGCATACATTGAAAAGCCGATACACCCAAGACGAGTCACTGTTTGGTGCGGATTTTGGTGCAGAGGCATAATTGGGCCATTTTTCTTCGAAAATGAGCAAGGAGTAGCCGTTGCGGTCAATTGTAATCGTTATCGGGCCATGTTGAAATAATTTTTGTTCACAAAAATTGAAGAGGAGGATATTAGCAACATTTGGTTTCAACAGGACGGCGCTACGTGTCACACAGCCGAAGCTACACTCGATATTTTGTGCCCTGTTTTTGAAGATCGCATTATCAGCCGCAGAGCTGATGTCGTTTGGCCACCTCGGAGCTGCGATTTGAGACCGTTGGACTATTATTTGTGAGATGCCGTCAAAGATAAGTGTTACGCCAACAAGCCAGAGACAATTGACGCTTTAAAGGACAATATTAGTGAAGCCATTGGTGAAATACAGTTGCACACAATCGATAATGTGCTTAAAAATTGGACCGATCGTATAGGCTACTGCATGGCCAGCCGAGGTAGCCATTTGTATGAAATTATTTTCCATTATTAACCGGAAGGGTTGTTTTTTCAAATAAAAAAAGAGATTTGAGAAAATATTTAGTAGTTTTTTTATAGCATTTTCAAAAAAAAAAAAAAAAAAATTATATGGCGGACCCTTTATTAACCTTTATTATCAGTCATGTAAATATGGTCAATAAATATTTTTTCTACGTACTGTTTAAAAATATGTAGATTTTGTAAACGAATTTTGTGCCCTTGTTAACATATATAACATAAATGGCAAACATGAATATCAAATGAAATTCTATTCTATTAACTGGATATTTTCCCTTGACAGGGTGACTAGTTTAATGAAAACCAATTTAAATAACATTTCAAAGCGGAGATGGTTTAAAGCCAAAACAAAAAGCTTTTTATAAATTTAAGCTTTTTTTCAAAACAAAATTAAATTTTTTGACAGCTGATACGTTGAAACGGAAAGATATTTAATTTTTTTTAATGTATCCGCAACGCAACTTTACGTTTACATAAGAGCATGTATTTACACATAACCTAGGTGAGGAAAACAGAACAGCTGATCCATCATTCTGAATACATCATTCTAATCACGCGGTAGTTCTTGTGATTAAAATAAAGCAGCTTTAAAAGAAACTTTGATTATACAATACCAAAATAGTGTGTAAATAAGGATATCAATGACTTTTCTCCATTTCAAATTTGAAATAATTTTTAATTAACAACCTTGCATTAAATGGGACTGTATTATACCCACAATTGATACGATAAATTATTTTTAAAATTTAATTGAAACTACTCTCTAATTACACTGCGAACAACATAATGTCAGAAGATTTTCACATTTTCACTATCATTTGCGACCAACGCCAATAAGGCACGTGTTAAATGGTCGCTTGAACAAGCAATTCAAAAATATGCTCAACGTAAAAAAACAATAACAAAAATCATGATAAAAATAACAAAAATAGACACATTAAATAGAGATTGAGAGATAAAATAAAAACCATTTATTTAATGATAATGGCGCAGTAGAAAAAGGAAGTTGATGGTCGTTGTGAAAAAAAAACATAATTTTTCGATAACACCAGCAACTAAAATAGCGTTTTAGCGTTTACATTCTAGCCGTACATAATCCAACCGCAGCATTAACCCTTCTGTTTAAGCATCAGAGGCGAACGAAAAATATGTGGGCTTTCTTCATACATAAATATTTTTTTGTATAAATATTTGTATTTTGAAAAAAGTTCTTCGAGCAATGGGTGCCGCAATTGCTTACATACCCGTTTTAAACCAGTGAGTGTATATGTGTGTATCATAAGACATCACAACAGAAAGTATTTCCAAACAATGGGTTCTTTTGGTTACGAACAGAAACAAAGATAGAAAAACATACTCATCCAACATCTGAAGTGAATAAGGTGGCTGCGATCGTAGGCATCTTAACCGCGCGTCTGCATTTCATTTTAAATAAACGAGCCATGGGTGCCGCTATTGCTTGCACTCGACTATAAGCGTAACCACGTGATTAGTTTAAGAGTGGTTTAAAGGCGCTGCATCGTTTTGTAACTATGGATGTAACATAGACCCATAACTAGACATCAGAGCCCTAAGAAAGGACAAAATAATGGGTTACTTCGAATAAACGTGCACCCTAGAAGGCTTAAAAAAGCTCATAGTTTTCAGACAGATTCAATATAAAAAATGCCTAAAATAAAAGTACACCACATCAGCGCCTTTAAAACTGTATTGTGGGATTTTAATATTAATGTGTCACCTTTTCAATGCCGTACTTATTATTTAGCAGCACTGCCAATTCGGCCATCCTTGTGTTTTACATTTGTATTAACGAAAATAATTCGAATGTTGTAGGAAGAACAAGAACATTCAGAAGAAACTTAAATTGTATATTAAACGTTGTCGTTTTGCAGTCATAAAATAAAGTCATGTTTAGGCGTAAATAAAAGTGTTGTATAAATGAATATTAAGTTGCTGTATTGAGATAAACAGTATAAAGATAATGTGAGAAAATAAAAACTGTAAAACAACAACAAAGTGGTGTTTATTTTGTTTTGACGCAACTTGAAAGAACTGGAATTTTTAAAAAAAGGTTAAAACGGAACAATATCAACTTTAGACAAAAAGTTCGAGCGAATACTCATAGAAGAGCCTGAACTATTCGTCGATTTCCACAAAGCATTTGATACCATCATACGAACTGTGATATGGAAAACACTGGGAGCAATGAGTTAGAGTTTAACATGGATATAACGCCCACCAACTCTCTCCACCTATGATAATCACAAGTGAGTACCAAATTCAAAGCCGCGTTGTTAGGAAACTAACCTTCATACCTTTTTATGATTAATTTTATATATTAAAATATCTTTTTATATTTTACATTATATTTTGTTTTAAATCATTTTTTTAAGAAATCTGGACATAAAAGGAAATGTTTCCAAAAATTGTTTAAAGTAGGGTTTACGTTTTTTGGCCAATATTTAACTCAATTCAACTGTATGGTAACACTCTGGATAAGTAATCGATAGAATTACTCTTACAAGTGATCGCATTTTTATATTCTGTGATGTAATAATTGTTATTCCATGTTATTTAATGAATTTTTAAGGCGTTTTCATTTAAAAAATAATGTACTTTTTTATTAGTTGTTCTGCTCATTTTTCCCCCAATGTACTTTTTTGTCAATTAAATATCTGGCTACCCTATTTCAACAAGACAATGCCTCATGCCACACAGCACGCGAAAAAATGTTCCAAATGAGAGGTAATACTGATGAACAGTTTATTTCACGTGTGGAACGGATCAATTGGCCACCTAGATCATGCGACTTAATGCCCTTGGACTATTTTTTGTGGGGCTATGTTAAGATTTGTGTCTTTAGGAACTAGGGAGATCGATTATTCGACTTTAAAAAAAAAAAAAACGGTTTTCGAATAATTCGGAAAATTATAATTTTAAGAAAACCGGTTTTCGGTTAAAAATTAATCAAACAACCGTTTAACCGGTTCTTTTATTAAATGATAAACATTGTTGTTTCTCGCAAGTAAGAATGCTAGAACAACGTTCAGCTTTTTTAGGGCCTTAACGGACATTATTCCTCGACAACACAACGTGTTCGTATTTTGTAAAAGTTTTGTTTGTTCTTGAAACAACTTGGTGTAGAGTCAAGTTTTCCTTGCTGCAAAATTACGAACGTATTTAAGGTGGTTAGTAAATCATGGTGTCGACGAGACTTTTCAGTTTAGTAGTTCAGGACACTCAATATATCCAGACTTTTCATTTTCAACGTTTTCGAAATTATTTCACATTTCAGATGACATCTGTAGAAACATAAATGCACGCAATACGTATTTAATAATGTGAGCCACTCTGGTATGTTAGGTAAGTCACCCGTCTACTATCTATGAAGTCCGAGGTTCAATCCACGCCACATCATCTGACAATTTTCAACAGCAGTATTACCACACAACGTTGTTAGCGACTTGTTATGAGTATTTACGCTGTAAAAACCTTCATTAACTAATACATCTGCATGCGGAGTCGGCTTTTGTAGGTCTCTTTCAATGAGTCTAGTTGATCATCATTCTCCATATACAAAAAATGAATATTTATTTATGGAAAATGAGAAAAATTTATTGCTGCTCAAGTGTATATTGAACTACTATACTTTTCACATTCTCTGTAAGACGTTCAAGGTTGTCACACATAGTATACAAAAATGAAAGGTATATATTAAATTTAGAAAAATACTTAAATACATAATTGCAATAAAAAAATATAAAAACGTATAAAAATTTTACATATTTAAATTAACCGGTTATTCGATATTCGAAAAATTGACATTTAAAAAAAGCGTATTCGACAAAACCAAAAAAACAGGTTAAAACCGGTCGAATAATAATCGTTCGAACTCCCTAATAGGAACAAACCCGCAGTGGTTGACGCACTGGAAGCTTATATTGAAGAATTTATTGGTAAGATACCGGCCGATATTTTGGAGATAGTATAACAAAATTGATCGCAGCGTAAGAACCATTCCAGGGATAGCCGCGTTGAACATTTACATGAAATTATCTTTAAACATTAAAATATACAGTTCGTTCAATCAACACAAATAAAGTTTTCATACTGTCATCTAAATTTTATGTGTTTTTTTAACAAAACCGAAAACTCATAAAAAAAATCACTCGATAGCTTAAGGACGATCTTGTTGAGAAATAAGCAGCTTCTTTGCAGAGAACGAAAACGTTCTAAGCCTGATGACGAAGGAGATGGAGACCTAAAAAATCCTATAAGTGGTTCTAGGGTATAATAACCGTTTTGTAAACACGTTTACAAATTGTTCACCTTGTTTCTCACATCCATAATGGAAACAGGAAGAATTGCATAAAAACTAGGAAAATCTGAAAATAGAATCATCAGTGGTGATGACTCTGAAGTGGAAAAGTATGGAATTGATTTTATCAGCTTTGTTATGTTAAAGATACCTATTAAACATGTATATGAAAAGGATATGTAAACATTACATAAAGGCGTGTGTGTGTGTATAGGCATAAATGTATTCGTATTGTTAGCACACAGATATATGTATATATACTACGTGTGTTTGTATTCGTTTCTGTGATTTGCATTTCAATTTTAAATTAAATTTACAGTTATTGCTCGTATAACCTTGAATTTAAATGAACGTTGTATTTACCACCACCCACAAATTCTATACTTCTTCCTTGTAGTTTATAACCCTTACCTTCTAATTTTTATTATTGTTGTTTTGCTTAATTTCTATCTCAATTAACCATGTATTTATGCAAAAAAAAAATAGAAAATATGTTCGATTGTTGGCAGCTGTTCTTTTTTGTTTTTTTATTGCTCTGTCGGTTTCTGGTTATCGCGAGGATGGCAAGCATGATGGCAGTGGTGGAAAGATCATAGCGTAACATTTTAAGCAATTTTATTTCATGTCAATTTGTGTTGTAGAACATTTCTATTGCGTTTCCTTATAAACAAAATGTTCATTAAAAATTCCATTTCATGTTTTGAGATTGCCAGTATTAATGTGAGTTGTGTGTGTGTGTGTGTGTGTGTGTGTTCGAATATATTAAAACAAGGTTGTCTTTATTTATATAAAATCGTATTTGAATTATATTTAAATTGTTTACAATGTGGGTTTGATGATACATTTAACACTCCATTAAATTCATTTTGTCTCTAATTACTGGCATTGTTAAATTTAAAATAATATTTAATGAAAGTAGGGCATGAATTTTAATTTGTTGATGGCGAGAGTGTTATGTTGATTCTCAAGGCTGTATGAATTCATTTATTTAATTTTATTCAAGCCTTTTTAAAACGGAGAATTTTCAGGAAATATAGTAAGTTTTTGAATTTTTATTATATACTTATGGCCATATGCAAAAAAAATCTGAAAGTTTGCCAAGGATTCCCTTCCCGGCTAATTTCATTTCCCACTTTCCTGGAATATTTATGAGGGAGTCCCGGGAATTGTTTCATATACAATAAAAGTTTTAGAGTTGCAAATATTTACAAATGGAAGAGTAAAGCAACTGAAATAAATTCTCCAATAAAAACTTGCTTAAAATACTACAATTAAGTAATTGAGATATGTAGTCGCCATATATATACCACCTTGATCAAAAAGTTCCCGGAATTTATTCAGAAAATTAAAAATACAAGTTTATTCATCTAAATCTATATAGTTCCCTTTCAAAGTAGGGTTAGCAAAAACCTGGGTTTAAAAAAAATTGTTTTTTATGGGTTTTTTGAGTTTTATAACTGCTTCCAAATTTCGTTCAAGTCGGCAATATTTTCTGTTTTTTAACACAATTACGTTGTTCTACTATTTGTAATGCAAATTTGCATTCTTGTGGGAGATATGAGCTGCTAAAACTCAGTGATCAGAGCGAAGTGCCATTACTTCGTTTGAACCATGCATTATGAGAATAACGGCCGGAATATAAAGACAGACATAACTAAACTATTCTTTTGAATGACAATGTCTGGCCTTACAATATACTCATGGCTCTTTATACGGCATTCCGATATAACGGCATATTTGAGTTATGGATCACATTCGCTTTACGATAAATTATCTTATGTTACGGCTTTTCTGTTTACGGCCTACATTTTCAGAACCTATCTAGATATGAGTTTATTAACAAGTATGTTACCAATTCACTTCCTTTGAAGAAATATAAAATCGCCTTAAAATAGAGAAATTTTTCTGAGACGGGATTTGGAAATTGGCTCAGAAGCGGGAAAAAGATGTAAACAGTAATTTGATAAATTATTATTTTAACAAATTGGCTAATACACTTTCTTTTTTGAACTAAAAAACTGATCGAATTAAACCGTAGTCGTAAGACGTAACTTATACTTATTTTTGTTGTAAATAAACTACTAAAACCTTAAAATTTAAACAAAACCCAAATGGGTTTTTTTAATATAATACCCAATTAAACCCACCCGGGTTACCCAGTGGGTTACCAACCCTGCTGGAAAGTAATCCCCATTTACTACAACACACTTATGCCAGTGCTTGATCCAATCTTGAAGCATTTTTATATTCGGTTTTCGGTATGTCCATCAGTGCAACCTGCGATTCTTCCATTATTTCCTCTCGGCTACTGAAACGCGTTCCTGTAATGGCTCTTTAACTCGATTGAATGGAAAGAAGTCACACGGACCCAATTCAGGTGAATTCGGGGACTGTTGGATGGTATTTGTTGTATTTTCGTCAAATAATTTCTAATAATGACGGCATTGTGCGACGATGCGTTATCATGGTGCAAAATTCACGAGTTTTCAGCCTAAAATTCAAGACTTTTTTGGCGTATTGCTTCATGCAAACGTCTCATAATGCCCAAATAATACTCTATGTTTACTGTTTGGCTTTCTGGCAAAAATTAATGATGCACTACATTGTTGTAATACATGAAAACCGTGAGCGTTACCCTCATTTTTGAATGAAAATGGTCTCGGCTCATTTGGTGAACGCCATTCACCTGCCTGATGTTTGGATTGCGTGTCGTACTCATAAACCCTCGTCTCGTCTCCAGTAATGATCTTTTTAATGAATGTGGAATCGGATTCAGCCTCGTAAATCATGTCTTTTGCGACTTTAACACTGTCCATCTTTTGCATAAAATTGAGGTCTTTTGGCACCAACTTTACTACTACATGACGGAAACCTAAATCATTAACCAAAATATCTTGGACGGATCCATAGGCAATGTTCAAGTCCTCCGCTATCTCTCTGATGGTTAATTTGCGGTTATTAACCAACATTTCTTTTCATTTATTAATGTTTTCGATGTCGATGGTCTACCACTGTGTTCATCATCTTCGGTTAACTCATGACCACTTTTGAACCGCTCGTGCCACTGATAAATGACCGTTTTCTTTAGAGAATCATTGCCAAAACATTTTTTCAACATTTACAACGTTTTTACGCAAATTTTAATACAAATTCGTTGCTGCAAATTTAAAGTCCTTTCCAAAATTGTAAAAAATCACCAACACACATAGAGATAGATGTACTCTTAGCTACGAAGCTTTTACAAATGTCAAGCTACGACGCTAAGATTTAGCCGAAATATCAAAAAGAGATGTACCAACTTAACAAAAAAACAAAACTCAAATCAGAACGATGGAACCCCCACACGGGGGTTATTTGAACTTTTTGATCCAGGTGGTATGTGGTCCCAAACTAAACAACAAAAGAAATAAACAATTTTAATACGATCAAAAGCTATCGCACAACTGTCTGAATTTGCTATTTATTTGTTATTCTCTGTTGAATATTTTCGTTTTCGTTCGGGTGTATACATATGCAGAACCGATTAAACGAGTGCACTTCTGTGCGACTATGGTCACATATGTCCCAAAATTATGCAATAATTTGTGAAATAAAACTTAGTTTAAGTTGTTTTCTGTCTAAGTCATGCCATACGTATGGCAGTGGTAAATACTTTATATTAAAAACACTGTCACAATTAATTTTTCAGACTCTGTGGTAAAAATTCGATTGTTACAAAAATAAAAATGCTTAAAAAAATACACCACATCAGCATAGCACTTGTCTTTAAAGGCGGCCCACAGAAAATAGTTCAACCGTGTCAAACTGCAGCTTCTTGGCGGCTAATTAAACAAACGTTTAACGCAATAAATCGATTGTGACATGAGATGTGTGGCAAGTTACACTGTTATTGAAACCAAACATCGTTCACATCAATACCATAAAGAGCGAACACAGAAAATCGGTTATCATGGTGCGATAAATGTCTCCATTGACCGTAATAGTTGCGCCGTCCTCATTTTCAAAGAAATATGGGCCAAACAGTCACTCGTAATGGGTGTATTGGCGTCTGTAAGACCACTTTTAAGTTTCCTAAGCCACAAATACGGCAATTTTACTTATTAACGTACCCACGATGAAAATGAGCTTTATCCGAAAAGATTATTTACAATTTTCTTTTATTTTTTTTTTTCAATTTCCGACCAATTGTCTTTCTTTTAAGAATAAATTTCCAATAAATCCCAACGTTGTTAAAGCGTAAATCGATTCATTTCGTTCAGTAGGGATAATATACCGAATTTTGTGACAGAATAGAATGACACAAGTATTGTCAAATTCGAAATAATCGCTGGTTGAAATCGAAAGCGATAGATGGTCCACCCGATATAATTATAGATATAGTGGTATATTACCATTAATCCTCTGTGATTAAGGAAGCGGTAGAATACCAGACATCTTTCCAACGCCCTATATTTTCTAATTTCCGTTTTTTGTTTTACCTGTTCCTAGTTTAAGAGCGTACCCAGTTATTTATTATGATATTTTCTTGAATTCAGAACAACAATTTATATTAAACTGTTTTTACTTGCATGGCATAATGAAGCAAACAGCTTTTTTATATTTATTGGTGACTGCTAGACTACCACGTCAGTCGCAGAGGTTTAATTGTACACAGTGTTGCCCATAAGATTGGTTCCTTACTTTGCAGCTATGGCGCTACAATAAGTCACGTCTAATTTAACTATTATAGTATAAAACTTTATTGTTAACAAATTTTCTTTCCAATTTTATAATAATAGTTACTTACAAATGCGGTTCTATTTAATTTAAAAAAATTCTATGGGTATGTACAAGGGAGGATTGACATTGAAGCTACCTAGCGCTAGATGGCAACACAAACACAAAAACTTTTTCTTTCTTAGAAATTACGATCTGTCAAACGTCAGCTGTTAAAATTTTAGCCAAATTCATCAATTAGTTTATTTGTTGTAGTTGTTTGAAGTAAGCAACTTTTGTGTTTCTTGGAAAATGTAAAAAAGTGAATTTCGTTTAGTGATTAAACACTATTATTTGAAAGGCAAAACGGCGAAAGAGACAAGAGAAAAGCTTGATGAACATTACGGCGAATCTGCTCCGTCAGATTATATGGTAAAATATTGGATTGCTGAATTTAAACGGGGCCGAACAATCACTGCAACAATACCATCAATAGGAAGGCAAAAGAGGTGGTTACTGAAGAAAATATAAAGAAAATCCTTGATATCGTTATGAATGATCGCCGGGTCAAAATCCGTGAGAGTGCCGAAATGGTAAACATATCATATGAACGTGTGTTCAACATTTTGCATGAACATTTGCATATGAAAAAGCTGTCGGCAAGATGGGTGCTGCGTTTGATCAGTGTTGAACAAAAACGAGTTCGACAGATCACTTCACAGCGGTGTTTGGACATGATAAAGCATAATCCTGCTGATTTTTGGCGTAGATTAATAGCTGTTGATGAAACGTGGATCCACCACTACACACCTGAACCAAAAATCAATCGAAGCAATGGGTGGAAGCTAGTGGAAGTGCTCGGAAGAAGGCGAAGACAGCGAAATCGGCTGACAAGGTTATGGCCACTGTATTTTATGAGGCACACGGAATATTGCTTATCGATTATCTTGAAAAGGGATCCACAATCACAGGAGAGTATTATCGTGCATTATTGGATCAATTGGTTGATGCAATCAAGGAAAAACGACCACATTAAAACAAGAAAAAAGTGATCTTTCTTCAAGACAATGCACCGGTTGACACAGCATTAGATACGATACTAAAACTACGAGAAATCCTCTTCGAATTGGTTGATCATCCACCTTATAGTCCAGATTTAGCCCCTAGTGACTTTTTCCTGTTTCCAAACTTGAAAAATGGCTCGCAGGGAAAAGATTCATCTCAAACGAAGAAGTGATTACCGAAACTAATGCGTATTTCGAGGAGTTCCCAAAATCGTATTCTTCAGATGGTATAAAAAAGTTGGAAAATCGTCTTACTAAGTGTATTGAGCTAAAAGGAGACTATGTTGAGAAATGGATGACTTTTGAAAAAAAAAAAGTTTTTTCCCTACTTAGGTAGCTTCAATATCAATTCGCCCTCGTATATAGTATTCAAATCACATCCTTATCATTTAATTACTAGTAGTCATTTATTTCGTTCCATTATCCAAAAACAAACTTTAAATTATTTGCATTACACAGACCTTTTGGCAAATTAAACTCTTTCAAGTGTTTAATAAACGAAAAAACAAATTCAACACAATAAAAAAAAAGTTACATCGAAAAAGATTAAAAAAATATATAGAAAAGGTTACAAATTACAACAAGTCAAAGACCATGCCGCCTACTAAAACCATCAGTCAATATCTCATCAAATATTATTAACGAATCGTATGTTTTCATTTTTTTCTCGTTACTTAATGCAAATTATTTATCACGCGTTTTCATACAAAAAAAAATCTAATTTCGTACAATAATCACATGTAACACATACGAGTATATGTATGTCGTATTTAATCCTAGAATACTAATGTACTTAAATTTTACGTATACTTCTGTTTTATTATTGTTGCTACACAAGCGTGCAACAACAAAATGGTAGCAAATTTTACAATTGCAATTGCTGGTCGTTAACCAGCTTTACGAGCCATTAGATTAGTGTAATATTTTTTTTAACTTGAAACCGGCCCCCAGGGGATGACCCACTTATACTTATGCAGTAGCACCTTTGCCCTCTCCTGTACGCAATCGAGAAGCTCTAAAATAGACTTTGAAGCACTGGCCCATACATGAGAGTTGTATTCCATCTTTGGTCGGATATAAGTCTGATAAATATTGAGAAGGTAAGATGAAGTAAAGTATTTCTTGCATCGTCTTAAAAAACCAAGGCACTTGAATGCTTTTTTCGATATACGAAAAATGTGATCGTTCCAACGGGCATCACAACGAATCCCCATGCCCAGAACATCAAGAACATCTGACTCCACAATATCTACATTACCCATAGTTACAGACAACACCACACCACCATGTCTGTGTATCAGAAAACAACATTGGGTATTGCGCGCCTTAAAATCTACCCAATTCGCACGACCCCACTGGGAGGTTTTTGCAAATTCACTTTTAAGCAGGGTTGGCGACCCACTGGGTATTGGTATTAGTATTGTATTTAAAAAAACCCAGCTGGGTTTCTTTTTAATTTAAAGGTCTTCATAGTTTATTTATAACAAAAATAAGTACAGGGTGTCCGCTGGGAAGGTATACTACTTTGTTTGTTTATAATTTTTGATTATATGAAAGAGAATGGATATTATATTGATACGAGTATCATATGAACGTGCGTTCAACATTTTGCATGAACATTTGCATATGAAAAAGCTATCGGCAAGATGGGTTCCGCGCTTGCTCAGTGTTGAACAAAAACGAGTTCGACAGATCACTTCACAGCGGTGTTGGGACATGATAAAGCATAATCCTGATGATTTTTGGCGTATACCACTACACACCTGAACCAAAAATCAATCGAAGCAATGGGTGGAAGCTGGTGGAAGTGCTCCGAAGAAGGCGACAAGGTTATGGCCACTGTATTTTGGGATGCACACGGAAAATTGCTTATCGATTATCTTGAAAAGGGATCCACAATCACAGGAGAGTATTATCATGCATTATTGGATCAATTGGTTGATGCAATCAGGGAAAAACGACCACATTTAAACAAGAAAAAAGTGCTCTTTCTTCAAGACAATGCACAGGTTGACACAGCATTAGATACGATACTAAAACTACGAGAAATCCACTTCGAAAGTTGATCATCCACCTTATAGTCCAGATTTAGCCCCTAGTGACTTTTTCCTGTTTCCAAACTTGAAAAATGGCTCGCAGGAAAAAGATTCATCTCAAACGAAGAAGTGATTACCAAAACTAATGCGTATTTCGAGGAGTTTACAAAATCATATTATTCAGATGGTATAAAAAAGTTGGAAAATCGTCTTATTAAGTGTATTGAGCTAAAAGGAGACTATGTTGTGAAATGAATGGTTTTTGAAAAAAAAATGTTTTTTTCCTACTTAGGTAGCTTCAATATCAATCCGCCTCGTAAATGTTTATTTATTGTCGGCAATTGTGTATGGAATACATTATCAGATAAATACCCGCCTCTGTTAGGCTCACAAATGCGAGCCCTTTTAAGTACATTTTTCATTACATTCTCACACATTTAAAGCGGTATTTAATTAATTTTATGACGAATATTTTGTTTGAGTTGCTCCGGCGTTTCTGGTTTGTTTGCATAAACCTTGCTTTCAGATATCCCCACAAAAAGAAGTCCAGAGCAGTCAAATCAGGCGATCGTGAAGGCCAATCAACATAACCATTCCTTGAAATAATTTGTTGTCTCAGTAATTCCATTGTAATTCTGGCTGTATGCGATGTGGCACCGTCTTATTGAAGCCACATGTTAGTCAAGTACAAAGCATGCAGTTGTGGCGTTCAAAAGTTTTCAATCATATCACGATATCGCTCCTCATTGACAGTTACCGTTACGCTGTTTGCAGTTTCAAAGAGGTAAGGTCCAATGATTCCTCCTGACCAAGTTGCACACCAGACTGTCACTTTTAATGGATGCAAAGGTGACTGATGAATAATTTGAGGGTTTTCCATTGCCCAGAGCCAACCATTCTGTTTATTACATAAACATTCAAATGAAAATGTGCCTCGTGATTTTGATAAAATGTTTTAACGATTAAAACACGTTGGTTTACTGAATATTATTCCAAAATATATTTGCCACGTCTCTACTTCACAACTGCCAAATATGAATTGTCAAGACTAATGTTTACCAAATTGGCGACAAAACAAAGTAGTATACCTTCCCGGCGGACACCCTGTATAATTTACGTATTGGGAGTATGAATTAATTCGATCAATTTCTCAAAAAAAAATTTGTCAAAATAATAATTTATCAAATCATTGATTACATCCCGTCGCAGAAAAACTTTTCATATTTTAAGGCGCTCCAACTTTGAAGCCATTTGCGTATTTCTTCAAAGGAAATGATTCGGTGGCATGTTAAAAGATAAACTCATACCACTTTATACGTCCTAGATAGGCTTTGAAAACGTAACCCGGTAATCGAAATGCCCTAAAACGAGATGAATATGTGTTGCATTTGTTTCCTTACACTTTATGTTAAAAAACGGAATCGCGAATCGAAGGTTTTTTAGCCATAGAACGAGATCATTTGCGTCGTAAAGCGAATGAGTTCAATAATTCAAACATAGCGTTATAGCGAAAAGCCATATAAAGAGATATGGGTGTATTGTATCCGTCACAACAATATGGCAGAAGAGGCATTTGATCGTTTCTAATTATTGTTTTGAAACTTTTGAGACGTTAGGACGGGCGTTGTCATGCAAAAGAGTAACTTAATCATGTCTGTTTTTATATTCCGGGCGTTTTTTTCACAATGCATGATTCAAGCGAAATACATAATTGCAGTATGCTGTGATCACTGAGTTTTAGCAGCACACAGCTCTCACCAAAAATGCAAAATTGCATTACTAATAGTAAAGCAACGTAATTGTATTAACAAACAAAAAATATTGTCGACTTTAACGAAATTTGGAAGCAGCTATAAAACCCAAAAAAAAACCATAAAAAACCCAATAAAACCCGGTGGGTTGGTTTTTTTTAACCCGGCGTTTTGCCAACCCTGCTTGTGAGTATATCATTCGTATTCCGCCATTTCGACGCAATCTCCAAAAGCATATGAATGACAAATGCTGCTGGCGTCTGTGAAAGAGTAGATATGATTGGAAGTGAGAAGAAGAAAGTCATTAAGAAATATTAAGAATAGAATTGGAGAAATAACAGAGCCTTGCAGTACCCTAAACTCATCGATAGAGAACCCATCTATAACCACTCTTATAGAACGATCTCTGTGAAAGATCAATATAAATCGAGAGAAGTGACTACCAACACCAAAGGCAGTAAATTTCGATACTAGTGCCTTATGCCAAACTCTATGAAACGCAATTGGGCGATAGTTTCCAAGGTAGATAGCCACACCCTTTTTAGGGTTTGTCGTTATATTAGTAACCTTCCAGCAGGATGGAAAAATACAGGCGCGATATGGCTAAAGGACGCGCCTCCGAGGACCAGTGCCGATATGCCATCTGGCCCAGAAGACTTATTTATGTTGAGATTTGCAATAACCATATAAAATAAGTATTCCAGGGTTAAAGATAACTCTACATCAGTAGTAGGCACTTTTGTGGTCTTTCTAATGAGTTTTAACACACACTTGCCCCGGGGTCAACGTATACTAACCACTGCTCTTCATATACAAAATTATCTTTTATCATTATTTTATATAATAAAATTGTTGTTTGTATTTTTTCCGTTGATTTTTTAACATTCAAGGTTCTTAATTTGATATTTGGTACCTGTCGTTATCTTATGGAAATTTGAAATAACTTTATCTTATCGTAACAATTTTCCAATTTTACCTAAAACTATACATGATATACGTATTTTATTTATTTAGTGAAAAACAAAAAACCGTATTTCGAATCAACATGAAGAGAAAATGTGATTCGAAGCCATTTTTTTTTTTTTTTTTTTTTTAAAAACCCACAAGTGTGCTGTTTTTATTATTATTTTTATTTCGATAGTAGGTGGCGATATTATGGCAATATTTTCATGCTGTTGTCTGTCAACACACTTTCCTTTATTTTTTTTTACTTCAGAACTGAAAATAAAAAAATGCTCAGCTATATACCTCTACTCCCCTGTTAAAAAAAGTTAAAAGAAAATTATTTTTTTTTTAAAATGAGGAGGGTTCTTCTTACCCACTTGAGTAGTTTATTCATTCTAAATTTTAAAAAACAATTTTCATGCTCTTATGGAAACATAGGAGCATGAGGAGTAAATTATTTTTCACTTTATAAATGTAAACAAAACTTTTAGTTGAAGACAGTTGTTGTTTGATAACAAACACTTTAACAGCCTAACATAACCTAATATTTTAAATTTAATTTAGCGTTTTTCCTTATCATTAATCTGATTGCTTGCCACTACCGCCAAAGGTAAGCCGGAAGGTTAGAGGTGGCTTTTTTAGATGGATTTTTCTTAAAGGAGGTTGAAATCTCTTTATTAAACACTCCAAACCACAATTAAATTTTTTTTATATCCCCTTCTAGGGATTTGAACAACGGCAGCTTGTGTTGTATGCCTGCGTTCTAACATCAAGATTATCAGATCGAAAACTAACAAAGCATTTCACTGTTGTTTTTCTACAAGTTAATAATGTCGATTTTTTTGCTTGAAAAATGCATTTACTACAACAAAATGAGTTAATACATCATTGAATGCATTTTTCATCATTAGACACTACCTTTTCCAACTTTCTGGTAGCATATCGATTCCGCGCCAAAAGAACTGCTCCGGTTTTGAGGTAAAGAATGAATCAAACCAATTTCTGATAACCTGTTCTGAAGTGAAACGTATTCTAGTAAGAGCCTTCTCTATCGACCGAAACAAATTGTAGTTGGAAGAGGCAAGGTCTGGGCTAAAGGCCGGGTGAGCCAAAACTTCCGCTCCACCATTTTCCAAACAATTTTTGACCGGTCTTGCAATATGTGGCCGAACGTTGTCATGATGGAAGATTCTGGCCTTGTGTCTGGTCGAATATTCTGATCGTTTTTCGTTGATTACTCTCTTCAAGCGAATCAAACGTGTTCGGTACAGGCCCTCTGTGATCGTCTGACGCGATTTCAGCAGCTCATAACACAAAACACCCTTCTGATCACACCAAATACAGAGCATTACCTTAGCGTCATAGAAATTCGGCTTCGACGTTGATTTGACTGGTTGGCTGGATTTTGCATATAATTTTTTGCGCTTGGAGTTATCGTAAAGTATCCATTTTTCATCACCAGTAATAATACAATACAAAAATTACTTTTTTTTGTAGCGTTCAAGCAATATTTCCGATTTCGCCTTTCAAAGTCTCTTGGCTTCAATTTTCTTGCTTTTGAATGAATCCCAATGCTTTTAAACGTAGAGGAATGGCTTGTTGTATGACTCCCAATGATAATGCAAGTTCTTCTTGCTTTTGACAACAATCTTCGTCGAGTAATGCTTCCAATTCCTCATCTTCAAACTTTTTCGACTTACCAGGCCTCTACTTGTCTTCTACGTCGAAATGACCACTTTTGCTTCACCCTCAGTCTGACGGAATGGTAGAACGATTTAATCGAACCCTGGTGGAATACTTGCAAAAAGTAGTGAGCAAGCAATAGAATGATTGGAACGAACACCCCCGATGTTTCTACTGGCGTACCGATCAGCTGTCCATTGCTCAACATTTAGATCTCCTGCCAAGATTATTTTTGAGACTGAGCTAAAATTACCTGGTGTTCTAAGTTTGGTGTTAAGCCTACCACAGAATGGAATGCCACATATGCTGAAAAACAAAAAAGCCTCAATGAACTTCATGAATTTGTGCGCACACGATTAAAAATGGTCAGCGATAGAATGAAAGCCAGATATGATAGTATAGTAAATAGGGAGGGCTTTCATAATTGACAACTGGTTTTACACTACAGCCCACAGCAGAAGAAAAGATTACCTCCCAAGCTGCAAACTAACTGGGAAGGTCTTTATAAAGTAGTCAAAAGGTTAAATGATATGGTATACAGAATACAAAAAAACAATAGCCCGCGATCAAAAATGAATGTGGTACATCTAGAGCGACTGGCGATCCATGGAAATAAAGATAATGAGCCTATTCGGAACGAACAGTGCGAGGCAGTGTTACGAAAATAAAAATGCCTAAAAAGAAAATACAGCACATTAGTGCCTTTGGGACTTTATTATGGGATTTTTGTCTATTAGTTTGTGTCAAGGTTGATAACGTGTTGCTCTGGTATTGCCGTACAGATTTATGTATTTAACGGCATTGTCAATTCAACCATCTTTGGTTAACACAATCTTACATGTTTAAAACTGACAGATATAAAATTGTGGATATGAGAGCGTTTGAGATATTTCCGGAACTTTCCAAACTGTAGGCAATTAGGTATATAAGGAGGCTGCTTTGCCTCGCTGTCACAAAACAAAGTCGTATTTAGGCGTAAATAAAAGTGTTGTATAAACGTATATTAAGTTGCTGTATTGAGATAAACTGTATAAAAATAAAGTGAAAAAATAAAAAAACTGTAAAACAACAACATAGTGGTGTTTATTTCATTTTGACGCAATTTAAAAGAACTCAAACATTGTTAAAAAAGGTTATAACGTAACAATATGTAATCATTTTATATCGGATTTTTTAACAAGAACTTTTTTCCAATTGTGGCATATTGGAATAACATACGAGTTTTGGCTTGTTGACGTTTTAGTACTAGAGGCTTTGGCAATTGCTATAATAAATCAAATTCGTTCGAAAATTTCATTAAAATATTCAAAATTCACAGCTAAACCGGTGCTTATAAGACCGCTTTTAAAAATTTTGTCGATAAAATTGAGCCAATGGGTTCGCTACATATTTTGCCAATACCAACCTGTGTGCGATTGGATCATTTAAGAGAAATCATTGAAACTGTAGAATGCAGTTTTAAAGAAGATTCAAATTTATGAACCCCTTGACTTTCTCAACAAAATATGGCGAATTTTATATAAGATTTTGCCTTCTAAGCCTTTCAAGGTGTATCTAGCGCATGAATTAAAGACGGCTGTGTTTTCATATCGCCGTTGAATCGCTGAATTCATTCAAGAACAATCCGTTGGTTATTCTGGAAAATCATTTTTTCGTTAAAGATCTTTTTTATTTGTCTGAATACGTCAACAAGCAAAGAATAATTGTTGAGAAACCTTTCAATTTTGACTGAGCCCTTGTATGGTGCATTATGTGATCTAAAGGCGGCATTTTTTTTAATATTTAAATGAATCACTCTTACAAAAAGGCTGTCAACTAAATTTAACACAAATTTCCTGATCGCTTATTTATATAAAATTATATTATTTTTTCCTAAATAGAAAGTGACTAAAAATATATCTAATGACGTTTTTAAAGAATTTTTTTTAATTTTTAAAGAATGACAAATTTTAATCCAACTTCTTAATTTTTTATTCTCAAATATAAATATTTTTCCTATAAATTCTAAAATTTCAACCCTCCAATATTCATAAAACTCTCTTCATTTCAACTTAATTTAATGGTAATAAACCATTTTTACGCTCTAAAATTTATTGTCAATTAATCTTAAGAACTGCCAAAATAAAAATAAAATAAAAATTAAAAAAAAATGAAGGTTAATATTAAAATGTCATTAACCTTTGAAACACACATCGGTCCTTGGGGGTGTACATACTACTACTTTTTTAAAAATACTCGTAAATTAATTAACGCACTGTATGCCACACAATAAATCTTTTGGATGTGAATAAAATTAGTTGGAAATACCAAGAGAAACACTTGTTGCTACCGAGTCTATAAAACAGTAGAAAGACGATTTTGGTAAATGGAAAACCAAGAAAAAAATGTTGATTGATTTAGAACACAGATATGTATTTAAATTAAATTATAAGCATTTAACTTGTTATGCCCTACTAGTCAGTTCACTCAATAAGTCCGTAGGAAGACACATAAATGGCGTTACTAAATTTTTGTCCATATGGTTTTTATTTAATACTAACCTTCAACCGATACGTCTATAAATTTGACAGCAATCTGGCTATTGATTCGTGAGTTATAGCATTTTGTATGAAGCAACTTTTGTTTTTGAAAAAAGAAACGGAAAAGGTGAGTTTCGAGTTTTGATAAAGCATTGCTTTTTGATAAAAAAATATACATTATAAACCATCAATGGCTTGATAAACATTATCCAAACTCTGCTTCATCTAGACAAATGTTATGTGGACGTCCAAATGAGGCTGTTATTCCATTTTACACGAACATTTGGATATGCGAAAGCTCTGTTCGAAGTTGGTGCCGCGTGAGCTCACGAATCGCTGAAAGAAATGGCAAAATTGAATGAATTTGGCTTTGAATTGTTAACCCATCCACTAGACTTAGCCTTCAGCAACTTATCTGTTTTCAATCTCAAGAGAACACTTGTTGGAAAGAAATTTAAGTTCAATGGTGAAGTAATCGCTGAAACTAATAATACGCTGACGCTCTTGTGGCACGAACTTACATTAAACTGATATCACTACTACTCGAGCCTACACATCTCTAAGGGTTAGAATACTTCTGGAAAAATGATATATTATCCTTGGTCTGCTTTATGGCTGTGAAATTTTTGGTAACCCGGAATTTTCCTCTAAACACCGACTAAATGCTGCTTTTAACAACAGTATTAGATATGTTTATGGCTTAAATAGATTTAGTCCCACATCTTCCTTTTCTGAGAACTTATATGGAGTATCGTTCGGAAATCTAATTAAGATGAGAGGGCTTCTGTTTTTACATAAAATTGTGCACCAAAATATATTTTTGATAGTATATCGTTTTCCAGATCAATTAGGGGAAGAAAACCAATACTCCCTACACATCACACCCTTCTCTCTTAGTGGCAGTTCTCCATTTACTCCGTTCCTCACGGCCTACGGCTGACTAGCAATGTAACGCCTTTTAAAAAACAATTGTATCTCTTTTTTATAATAAACTTACATATAAAGTGTGGGCAAATTTGAGGTTAGGAAGTAAATTGGCTTAAAAACATATTTTTATTTTTACAAATTCAGTTTCATGCATACCAATAAAACAAAAATATGGAAGTTAATAATAGAATATGATGTCGGGCAAATATCCACCTCTAGCTCGTCGGCAGACGTCAGCACTTTTCGCAATATTTTGAACCACATTTTGCGACAAAACTTCGCTTTTCTCGTCAATGCAGTGCCGAATTTCTTTCAGAGTGTCAGTTTTTTGTGGCTTAATCACGTAAGCCCGCACTTTCAAATAGCCTTAAAGAAAATAATCCAGCGGCGTTAAATCACAAGAACGAGGCGGCCAATTGACATCGCCAAATCGAGAAATTACGCGACTAGGAAATTTCTCATGCATTAACTGAATTGTTTGACTGGCTGTGTGGCTTGTGGCGCCGTCCTGCTGAAACCTAAGGTCACTGATGTCAACATTAGACAATTTTAGTCACAGAAAATTGGTTATCCTGGTTTGGTAGCGCAGAGAATTCACGGTGGCAGCGTTTCCTTGCTCATTTTCGAAAAAATACGGGCCGATGATAACGCCTAGCCACATACAGCACCATACGGTCACTTTCTTTGGATGTAATGGTTTTTCGAGGACTGATTATAGAACTTGTGAGACCTATATGGGACAATTTTGTTTGTTTACATAACTGCCTAATTGAAAGTGGAGCTCATCAGCCAATTCAAAGGGTTCGACGCAAACAATGGTTGGCTGCCTTTAATTCTTAAACGAGTTGAACTTTAGAAGCGTGAAGATTAAGGTCATTATGCAAAATGTTGTTGCAAACGTCGACGAGTTAATGTTCCAAGCTCATTCCCAACCAACACTTTGCTGTACAGCAATTATGTTTGCATCACTACGGTCACAACGAGCGAATTGTTTTGATCTATTGTCAGCATCAGTACTGTGAACCTCGAAATTAGCGATTAAATTACGCGCAGCGGTCTCAGAAGGAGACGAATTATGCGAAGTGATGCAGTAAAATTTTCACCATTTTAATAGTAAATTTTCACAATTAAAATTCTTTGTTGAAGAGTGTAGCTTTCCATAGTTAATATTTCCCAATTTTTTCCTAAATAAGTGTTAAAATCAACTCTTAACAATTCTTGACAGCCAATTGACTTTCCAACCTTAAATTTACACACCCTGCATTAATGTAAAAAAATTAAAGTCCACACTTTTTCAATTTTAAACAATATTTAAATTTAAGCGAATACTTGTAATCCAAAAGAACCTCTAAACACTAGAACTGTTACTTTATAAAACTGATGATCAAACATCCCAAAATTACAACTGTATAATAAAAAACCACCGGCAATAAAGGTTTAAGCCTTCAATGCATAAAATTTTGTTACCATTAGACTAATGTTCTGTACATTACATCGAATTAGACTTAAATTGGCAAAAATTTGGATCAAAGACCTGAATAATCTTTTACAAAAAATATAATTTTAAGGCTTTTTTTAGTAAGAGTTTGTTAACAACCTTATCTACCGTCGCTTAGAATTTTATTAGCTTCGACACATATTTAATTAATCGACACATAATAATTTAATTTAATTTTATTTTATTTTATTTTATTTTATTTAATTTAATTTAATTTAATTTAATTTAATTTAATTTAATTTAATTTAATTTAATTTAATTTAATTTAATTTAATTTAATTTAATTTAATTTAATTTAATTTAATTTAATTTAATTTAATTTAATTTAATTTAATTTAATTTAATTTAATTTAATTTAATTTAATTTAATTTAATTTAATTTAATTTAATTTAATTTAATTTAATTTAATTTAATTTAATTTAATTTAATTTAATTTAATTTAATTTAATTTAATTTAATTTAATTTAATTTAATTTAATTTAATTTAATTTAATTTAATTTAATTTAATTTAATTTAATTTAATTTAATTTAATTTAATTTAATTTAATTTAATTTAATTTAATTTAATTTAATTTAATTTAATTTAATTTAATTTAATTTAATTTAATTTAATTTAATTTAATTTAATTTAATTTAATTTAATTTAATTTAATTTAATTTAATTTAATTTAATTTAATTTAATTTAATTTAATTTAATTTAATTTAATTTAATTTAATTTAATTTAATTTAATTTAATTTAATTTAATTTAATTTAATTTAATTTAATTTAATTTAATTTAATTTAATTTAATTTAATTTAATTTAATTTAATTTAATTTAATTTAATTTAATTTAATTTAATTTAATTTAATTTAATTTAATTTAATTTAATTTAATTTAATTTAATTTAATTTAATTTAATTTAATTTAATTTAATTTAATTTAATTTAATTTAATTTAATTTAATTTAATTTAATTTAATTTAATTTAATTTAATTTAATTTAATTTAATTTAATTTAATTTAATTTAATTTAATTTAATTTAATTTAATTTAATTTAATTTAATTTAATTTAATTTAATTTAATTTAATTGGGACCATAGTAAAGCCATCATAGCTAGGCAATCGCTGGGCAAAATTCAATTAAAATTACACCTAGAAAAACGCGTAAGAGATTTTTTTTATGTGATATGCTTTTTTACAATTTTCTTCTGCATCACTTAAAATAATTTCCTAAGATGACTGGAACATGCTTGTCTAGAATTATTATTTTAAACAACCAAATATCCAAAATTTCTGATATTTTTATCAAAATATGTATAACATAGCTCAGAGAAGAGCATAGTTACGTTAAGTGAAATTTGTAGCAAATTGTTCTAAAAAATATCGTCGTCTTTCTACGTTTTAACAGTCACGAACTTAATTATTGGAACAGTAAGCTTTTTTAACTTCATGGGTGATTTCAACCAGAGGTTATCCACACTTAACTCTCTTTACTGAGTTAGCTCCAACTTAACTGGGTTTTCACTTCACGATTCACTTCACGTGTTTACTCCTTATAAACTCTCTTCACACAAACTGTACTCGCTGAGTTTACTTTTCTTAAACTACCATTTGTTCGCATCGATGTGCTTTTTATATGGCTGAGTAAACAGCACATCGAAAGCTCTCGAACCTCTCGATATTTCAAGTAGATTCCATTTCTTTGTTTTTATTTCTTTTTAGTTCTTTTGTAGCCATTAGTATGTCAACTCTTTCAGGTCTTAGTATTTGTTGTTGCTTGTTTAATGTCTGTTACTTGTTTTCTTTGCTGCTTAATTATTGTTGTTGCCGTGTTATTTTTATTTACTTTATTTCTGCTAATGTTTGTTGTTGTAGATTTGGTTATTTGTAAACAGCACGTATAGAGTTGTTCTTGTAGCTTTTGTTTATTTATTTTAGCGATGTAATAAACGCTGGGGTGCCCAACCTTATTTTCGTAACAATATTATCTTCTATATATAGGCTTTTAAAATTTTTAATTTGAAATGAAATGAAAAATTTAACTTGAAGTAAAAATATGTAATTTATTTTGTGCTGAAAAAAGTTTAATTTGTTCCGAATAAAATTTAATTTGTGTTGAAAGAAATTACGTTTGACTTGTAAAAAATTTAATTTGTATTGAAAAATCGTTAATTTGAGAGTAAAAACTTATATATAAAAGCGGACTATAGAATGCGTATACTCTAAAATGCGAAAACATATCTTACGTTGTAAGGTCTTAAGCGAAAGTTGTAGTCAATACCAAGATTTTTATAGTGCGGTTTTTGTAGGTCAATTGGTTTACGAGTTACTGACATTATAGTGGATCCCTTTGTATTGCATAAGTTTTACTTGAAAACGAAATTATTTGCAGCATATAAGCTTTGTGGAAGTAAGAAAATATTTTTAAAAGTGTGTATATAAAAAGCATCCATAGAACGGTTTCATTTGGTGTGTGGCTACACTAATGGACTTCCTAGTAAATGGACGCCTGCAAGACAAAATCAACATTGAAAAAGTCATGTATGACACCAAAAAAAATTCGTCATCAGTCATTGATGATTTACCATTATCAGCGTTTGTCACGATGACTCGCTATGATGTTTACCACTGGTATGTTGCTACACATCCGTACTTATAAGAAATGTGTTAATTCGCATAAATAATTTAAAGAAGAAAAAAAACGTATTTATGTATATTTACTAAAAGGCCTATTTAATTGATTTAAAAATTTAAAAATTACATTTTAACAATGATTGTATAAAAGTTCATACAACAAATGAATCTCTTGTTGTACGAAAATAAATTATTATTTAATAGATAAACGTACGTTTACATGCTAAAAAAATATTACTTTTGTATGGAAAAGTAAATATTTAAAATATAAAATAACAACAACCAAATGAGTATATAAATGTTGTAAAATAAATAAACACCCACTTGATATTCTTAAGATTTTTTCCAAGAATTATACTCTACACCAGCATAGGTGGTAACGATAGTTGGGTTTATATTGATGCAAGGCCTTTTAAAAATAATAATAAAAGTCTCATATATTGCACTAATTGATTCACAATCATTATCTTAATCGACTAGAGCATATTTGTCGGTCCATTAATCTTTTTATACCTTTTTGTAATCGAGAAATCAAGAAACATGTCACAAACTTAAAGATGGCTTATGGCTTGAGAACAAACCTTGTTGCCTATGTTTAAATTAAAACAATTCTGGGCACCTGCCATACGTATGTATTTATTTGCGAAATTGCTTTAAACATTATATTAAAAAACAGTGCAAGTTTACATAAAATTTTATTCAAAGTAGATATTAATACAGCTTGATTCGCTTATACCATAATTGTTCAATGGTTATGATCCTAACTGTCAAAAAAATGTTTTTGCTGACTGGAACAAGTTAAAATAATATTAATTTTTTCTCTTTCACTCATCTACAGAGCATATTTGGCTTTCCACAAAACGTCCATAGCTTTGTTTCAGTTTCATTAATTAAGTTGATTTTTTAAGCTAAGTAGCCACTGTAGCCCCCTGCTTGACCACGACCTTCGATAATAACATCACCTTCGAACGTTTGGCAAACATTTCGACTAGTGAAGCGAAACGAAAAATAACTCTTAGAGTTCACCCGTCGCTCAGGTTGTGGCAGCAAATCTTTCGATCTCGAACGGTTGCCTGTAATATCAACAGCAAACCTTTAACGAATCTTTGTCTAAGACGAATACCTTTTCTTCGCTCTCTTCTGGTTTTGCTTTTGCTCTCTTCTGTTTTTACCGTTGCTTTCGCTTTTGAATTTTTTTTTTTTACGCTCAAAGCTAAAGCCGAGAGAAACTTACTTTTTTCTTTAAAGATACAAGAAAACAAAAACAAGTATAAAAGAATATTAGCATATACCCGTTACGCGTGCTCATTCGTCGCAGTTTCGGTGACGAGTAAATGTAATAGCGTAAGTATATTTATGAATTGAGAAGGAACAAAAGTCTTATGAAATGAATAGCAATGTTCCATGCTCTGTGATGCAATTTTTTTCGGCAAAAACAAATATTTTTGTTTCGAAAATTCTTTGCTAGTAGCGAACAATCGATTATTGCAAAACCCAGATCAAGCAGGTGTAGTGGTGATCTTTACTTTAGCATTGTAATTATTTTTCCTGTAGGTGAGATTTTTTTTTTCTCATTCGTCTGATGTTTGTCATCATCGCCAAAGGTAAACTGGGAGGTCAGTATGTTCTTCTTCTTTATTTTTTTATATAGAGTTGTCTGACGGGTCACGTCACCCCCACAATAATAATACTCCACCATAATAAGTGATGATAAGGAAAAGGTCATAAAAGTAACTCATTTCTATTCAAACTTTTAAACTAAATAAACGGTTATAAAAAATAGCGAATGTACCGACTGTACAATTTAGTTTGTTATAGACGTAGTTCGTTATAAATGGAGTGGTACAGCAATGCAAAAAAAGAAACATTACCATAACCGTGTGAGTTGTAAACGTATTAGATTATATACATTTTATATAAAAAAAGAGACTAACCGCCCTTTCTAATTTGGACAAATGTGAAACTCAAGTGGTTCCTGTGAGAATCAACCAATACTTCTAATAAATTAAAGCGGCATACCACTGATATAGTACAGATCATGACAGAGATCCGTACCAAGATGCCTTAGTTTACGCTAACACTATGCAACAAATGGAAAAAAAATTTCTGACCATGGATAACCACTATATTTTTTTGATGCGCTATGGTCGCCTAACTTCAAAAACCATCAACATTTCAGATTCTTTGGATAAGTCTTTTTTATAGTTTTTTTCTGATCTGTGAGATTTTGGAAGAGGCGGCTTCATACATCTTATGATAACTTTGAAATGACTCATTCGATTTCGTTAGGCCATATGTTAAAAAATTCCAAATTATAGCGGCTTTAAGTCATTCCAATACAATTTTTTAATATCACCCATATTTTTGGGGTTACTGACAAGCAAATCATAAAAAAAAATTTTTTTTTTGATTATAAAATTTTTGATTTCTAAAAATTCACAAAATATAAAAAAACAGCTAATATTTAGTCGTTTCAATATTTATTCGGAAAGTTTCATTTAATAGAAATAAAATAAACCATAAATCATGAAAATCCATTGGTAAATACATATCTTATTCCCAATAAAGTAAAAGTGTCTAGTTTTGAAAATAAACATTTTTTGTTGTAATTGTATGCATTGTGTGTCGTATAAGCAATAGTTTTCCAAAATTCTTGAATATTACTCATACGCTCAGTGGAATTTTCAGCAATTACAGCAAAAAAAATTTTTAACTCAATAACTCTGCTAATGTTTTTTTTGTTTTTTTTTTTTTTTTTGAAAATGCTATAAAAAAAACTACTGAATGTTTCTCAAATTTCTTTTTTTATTTGAAAGTACAATCCTTCCGATTAATAATTAAAATAATTTCATTCAATTGGCTGCCTCGGCTGGCCATGCAGTAGCCTACACGATCAGTTCAATTTTTTATCGATGGTGTGCAGCTGTATTTTACCAATGGCCTCACGAATATTGCCCTTTAAAGCGTCAATTGTCTCTGGCTTGTTGGCGTAACACTTATCTTTGACAGCACCCCACAAATAATGGTCCAACGGTGTTAAATCGCAGCTCCGAGGTGGCCAAAGGACCTGAGCTTTGCGGCTGATAATGCGATCTTCAAAAACAGGAAGCAAAACAGCGAGTGTAGCGCCGTCCTGTTGAAACCAAATGTTGCTAATATCCTCCTCTTCAATTTTTGTGAACAAAAATTCGTTCAAAATTCGTTCGTGGCCCTATAACGATCGTCATTCACTGTAACGGCCATTCCTTGCTCATTTTCGAAGAAAATGGCCCAATTATGCCTCTGGACCAAAATCCGCACCAAACAGTGACTCGTCTTGGGTTTATCGGCTTTTCAATGTATGCGTGCGGGTTTTCTGTGCCCCAAATGCGACAAATTTGCTTGTTTACATACCCGCCAAGATCAAAGTGAGCTTCACCTGAAAAGATGATTTTTTTGGCAAAATCGGCATCTTCTGTAAGTCGATAGCAGGCCCACTTAGCGAAGCGAAAACGCATTGCACACAACCATATTCGTTCAGCGGAAGGATAAAACTAATTATCTGTCAAAGAAGACATGAGCTAAGTGTTACCATTCACGAAATAAGCACTAGTTGAAAAAAACGTTAGATGGCGGACCCTATATATGCAAAATAATGAAACGGGTAAATATTTATTGTTTTTATTTTTGTGAATTTTTAGAAATTAGAAATATTATTTTTTCAAAAAAATAAAATTATTTCAAAAACAAAATAAAATTATAATTTGTTTCTCAGTAATATTATATTTATATTAAAAAATTATATTAGAATGACTTAAAGCAGCTATAATTTAGAATTTTTTTTAACATATGGCTTAACGAAATTGAAGAAGTCATTTCAAAGCTATCATAAGATGTATGAAGCAGCCTCTTCAAAAAACTCACATTTTAGAAAAAAAAAAAAATTAAAAAAAAACTTATCCAAAGAATCTGAAATGTTGATGATTTTTAAAGTCAGGCGACCAAGCGCATCAAAAAAATAAATAAATAAATAAATAAATAAATAAATAAATAAATATGAAAGGCATTTTTGCTGGTTGCATAGTGTAATGTAGAGCGAAACAGGGGTAGTCACATAGAAAATCTTGTAGCGACTTATCTAAATTGATTCTCCAATAGAAACAATATGAGTCACCCATACGTTTTATTATATAGTATGTCCATACATAGAGTGCCCAATAATGATACCATAAGAATCCTAGTCGAATTTCTACCAAGGAAGAAAAACGTTTTAGACCTTTTCTTCGCCAAAGAAGGAAAAAGTATTCTATAATTTCTACGAATGGTAATATTAGACCAACTAAGTTACTTATTCTTTAGCACACAAATTGGATATTACAACCAAATGAGAGTTAAAGTCACGTTCATGGACGACCCGAATAGTCCTCTAAACTGAAATCAGTTCGACAAAGTGTTGTCCAAATGAGGCCAGAGAATTTATACAACTGAGAAGACATTTCGATCTTATTACTACGGAATTAACAATATCTGTCAAAATTTTTACACTAAGTTTCATCCTGAAATTCTTAGAATTATTAAACTGAATGCTTATTTAAAATAAAATAAAATATAAAATATTCATATAAAAAATTACATTGCAATTTAGGGTATCATATTGTCAAGTTAATCCAACAAGAGTTTCTTATATGATTTTAAATATAATACTGACATTAAGTGAATTTATGGGTTTTTATAAGCGTGTGTATTGTATTGAAATTACGAGATACATATTACATATACATTTTGTTATAGAAAAAATATCTTTTAATTTTTCAAATGATCCAACACCTGCTCAAACACTTAACACTCGTTCGTATTATAAACAAACAATTCACCCTGAAATCATCTTAAAAAAGCAGTTATAAAAACGATAAAAAACAGAGATGAGTGTAAACATTTTTAATAAAAAAAAAATCCATATGACTCCCATGGATTTAACACACATCTTTAGTCTTTCCTGTATGCTCACATATAATACAGTGGTAACGAAAGTAATAGCACAATTAAAAAATTTTTAATAAATTCTTAATATTTCTTTTAATCTATTACAACAACAAATGCACATCAACTAAAAGAGATTTTTATTTTCTTTGCCAGTTCAGTCCTATTGTATTTGTCTAAAATCGATAAATACCATGAGACTGGACATTTTTTGATTTTTAAATACATACCACCTTTATCCAAAAGTTGCCGGAATTTATTCAGAAAATTACAAATACAAGTTTATTCATCTAAATCAATATTGTCCCTAGAGAGATCGATTATTCGACTTTTTTCAAAAACCGGTTTTCGAACAATTCGAAAAGTAGCAATTTTAAAAAAACCAATTTTCGGTTAATCAAAACTCAAATAACCGGTTAGCCGGTACTTTCTTGTAGCGCAGAGCTGGACTACGTCGTTTTAAAAATAAGCAGAAGCTGACGCAGAGCTTTAAATTAAAGTAGCAATCAATACTAACAATAATTCTAACAAATCTCATTAAAACTATGCCAAAATGGTGTGCAGAGGCCATAAAAAAACAAAGTTTATTACACAAAGTACTGAAAATGATTAAGTTTCGAACAGCTACTCAAGGAGCTAATTTCATTTTTGTTGTGGTATTACTTAGTAGAGAAGGGAAATAAAGGTTTGTTATCATAGTTATAATTTAAATGCCTAAGATAAGAAGAATTAAATGTTCTACTTTGAATAAATCTATTACTAATATACGAGTCCTTAATTGCCTCGACAATAAAAGTTGCTTGTGTTTCGAACAGCACTGTTTGTAACTTCATGCACCACGTATTTGATAGTGTAAGTGTCACTGTGGTATGTGAGGTAAGACAACCAAGAAATCGTCGGTTCAATTCAAGGCCACACCATCTGACAATTTTCAACAGCGATATCACCTCAAAACATTACCAGCGACTGGATATGTGTATTTACGCCGTGAGAAACTTCACTAACTAATATATCTACCGTTTGGAGACTAGTCGATTATTCTCCATATATAAAAATCAATATTTACCGAAGATGAGAAAAAGTTATTGTTGCTCAAGTGTACATTTCATTTTCGATATTTGGAATAAAAAAATATACAAACGTATAAAAATTATACTTAATTAAATTAACCGGTTATTCGTGTTAAATCAACCGGTTTATTCGGTATTCGAAATATGAAGATTTTGAAAAATTCGTATTCCACTAAACCAAAAAAACCAGTTAAAACCGGTCGAGTAATAACCGTCCGATCTGCCTAATTGTCCACTTCAAAGTAATCCCCATCGACTGCAACACACTTATGTCAGCGCTCGATCCAATCCTCGAAGCATTTTTTATATTCGGTTTTCGGTATGTCCATCAGTGCTTCCTACAATTTTTCCCTTATTTCCTCTCCGCTTCTGAAGGCGTTCCCCGTAATGGTTTTTTAGCTCTATTGAACAGAAATAAGTCACAGGGTGCCAAATCAGGTAATTGTTGCATATTTCGTCAAAAATTTTCAAATAATGATAGCAAAGTGCGAAGGTACGTTTTAATAGTGCAAAATCCACCAGATTTCTACCCACAATTCTGATCTCTTTTGGCGAATTGCTTCAGGCAAACGTCTCATAACGCCCCAGAAATATTTTTTGTTTACTGCCGGGCTTTCTGGCAAAAATTCATGATGCACTACACCGTTGTAATCCATGAAAACCGTGAGCATTGACTTCCGTTTTGACTGAAAACGATGTGGTCTCGGCTCATTTAGTGAACGCCATTCACTTGCCTGATGTCTGAATAGCGTGTCGTACTTATCAACTTACGTCTCGTCTCCAGTAAAGATCCTGTTGATGAATGTGAGATTGGACTCAGCCTCGCAAATCATGTCTTTGCGACTTCAACACGGTCTTTTTTTTGCATTAAATTGAGAACTTTTTTAAAACAAATTTTTTTAGTTTTCTTTCCACAAAGTTATGTAAAAAACTATTAAACGTTTTTAGAGAAGTAATAATATAAAGTGTTTTAAGTTTCCAAGTTTATCTATATTATTCTTATTTTTTTTTTTATCCGTTACTCCTCCAGGGAGTATACTGATTTTTCATAAAGCATTTATTGCTTTGTTTTAGTTTCATTAGTCAAGTTCATTTTTCAAGCTAAGTAGGTGATTAATCCACCGTAGCTTCAACCATATCGATTGTGTGGTGGTGGTGAATATCCTTGCTAATTGGTGCTGATCTTTACTTTTAGCATTATAATTTTTTCCCAGTAGGTGGAGTTTTTTCCTGATCATTCGTCATAATTCATAATTAACTTTTTATAAAAGATGTTCCAAAAACTATGTTTGAAATGAGCTCTACTAAGCCAAATATGTGCCATCTTTATCAATAACTTTCTAGCATTTTTGAGGTAAAGCCATTACTCCATCCGTATAAAATTTCTACTTCTACGGAATTTAGATTTAGACCATTTAGAGAGTTCGAAACAAATAATGATCTGAAAATGCAAGGTTCGGGCTATATGGTGAATGTATTAAAACTCCCAGCCAAGCACTTTTATTTTCTACCAGGTCATCTAAAATGTCTGCGGTCTAGTGTCGTTATGATTAATTACAACACCTTTTCTGTTGATTAATTCTGGCCATTGTTGACAATGATCAGAATAAATCGTTTGGCCAGGTTGTAGAAGCTCATAATAAGTAATTCTCTTCCAATCCCACCAGACACACCGCATTACCTTTGTTTTTGTTAATCCTGTCTTTGCTAACATCTGCCACGCTGCACCTTTCTTTGGCCATGATCTTTTCGTACTCTATGTCGTCCATGATCCACTTTTTATCGTCAATTAAATAATTTGTGTTGCCTAATGAAATTAATATTACCAGAGATATTGTATGTTAGAGCCACATACCGACAATTTGTAATAGCAGTTATTTGAATTCTAATTTGTTTAACTGTCAAGATTTTTGCTTTAGATCAAGATGTTTTTCTATAAATGTCAAGAATTTTATAATGCTACATCTGGCAACCCTACACTAAAATGAGTCAACTCAAAATTTTTCAATTTTCACTTTTTGCAAGAAAACGATATATTTTTATCCCTTTTTACGATATAATTTCATGCCTCTACTGAAAATTTGGAAATTTTAGGTTGACTCACTTAAAGGTACACGTGCAATATATTAAAAAAAAGTGTACCTATAATTTCTGCCACCACTGTATAAATATAGTTACGTTGTATTCGTGTACATTGTCCAACCATTCATGTTGACTTATTCAATTTAAAATAATCATTGAACAGAAACACTTACACTTCTATGCACACAATATACAGTCATCATATACACATACACACATGCATAAACACTCTTTACTTTTCAGTTACACACACACACATACAGACAGGTGAACACAATGATGGATTGTGTTTTTATAACTGCACACAAACATGCCACAATTTTAAACATTTCCACAAACACACACGCACACACACACTTTTACTTTTACTTTTACTTACTCTCTCTCTCTCTCTCTCTAAGGCTCACATATATTAAGAATAATATTCTGTCATAAGGACGTGTTTTTACAAGTAATACAGCAAAATTATTAAGAAGACAGTGTTCTTGTATCGTTTCATTTTAAACAAAATCATCCGTCTTTTTGGTCATTTCCAATTGAAAAAATATAATGTATTGCCTATTTTGTCGTGGTTTATTAAGATAACTTATTAATTGAACTTAAGGATGTCGATTGTTTCGTTGAATAATAAGAATATTTAATAAAATTTACAAATTTCAACTGCAAGACCACAACTCGTAAATTTCAAATCTCAAATCAAGTGAAGATCATTTAACCCGAAATAACCCACCATATAGTAGCGCAAAATATGCCGTTACATTAAATCTAAACTACCAAATCCAAAACAACGTAACAAATTGATAAAATAAAAAATGTATTTGATGCAAAACATTTGTGGCTTCACAAAAATATAAGGCTTTTGCTATTCTGAGTTCAATTAGCGAAGTTATCGCATGCCAACTTGAGGTGACGAAAAACAAAACGTTAAAAATTCAAGTTTTCAATGTAAAGGCTGGGCAAATTTCAGGTTAGGAAGTAGATTGGCTGTCAAATGATGAAATTTCAAGAATTGAGCTGTCAACCTTTGGCACTTATTTAGTAAAAAATTAAAAAAATTTAATTATGGAAAGTTACACTCTTGAACAAAGAATTTTTAATTGTCGAAATTTTACTGTATCGCTTCATACAATTCAAGCAGCTTTTCCTCGTAATAAGGCTCCTTCTGAGACAGCTGTACGTAATTTATTCGCTAAATTCGAGGCTCACGGTACTGTTGCCGACATCAGATTAAAAGAATACTCTCGTAGTGGCCGCAGTGATTCAAACATGACCGCTGTACAGCAAAGAGTTGAGAATAAGCCTGGAACATCAACACATCGACGTTCGCAACAATTGGGCATCACCAAAAGAACTTTGAACAACATTTGCATAAAGATCTTCATCTTCGCGCATATAAAGTTCAGATCGTTTAAGAACTAAAGCCAGCCGAGCGTTGTTTGCGTCCAACGTTTGTAAATTGAAAAACTGAACGAAAACAACGCATTTTTCAACAAAATCACCTTAGTGATCAAGCCCATTATCAATTAGGCGGGCTCACAAAATGCACAGAAAGTCCTTAAAAAACCATTACATCAAACAAAGAAAGTGACCGTATGAGGCGGTTTGTGGTTAGGCGGCTTCGGTCCGTATTTTTTCGAAAATGAGCATGAAAACACCGTCACCGTTAATTCTCTGCATAACCAAACCATGATAACCAATTTTTGTGTCTGCAATTGACTAATGTTGACATCAGTGACCTTTGGTTGCAGCAGGATGCCGCCACAAGACACACAGCTAGCCAAACAATTCAGTTATTGCATGAGGAATTTCCTGGTCGCGTAATTTCTCGATTTGGCGATGTCAATCGACGGCCTTGTTCTTGTGATTTAACGCCGCTGGATTATTTTCTCTGGGGATATTTGAAAAACCGGGCTTATGTGAACAAACCACAAGCAATTGCCACTCCGAAAGATGAAATTCGACGTTGCATTGACGAGATAAGCGAAGCTTTGTTGCAAAATGTGGTTAAAAATTTTGTGAAATGAACGGACGTCTACCGACGTGTTAGAGGTGGATATTTGCCCGACATCATATGCTATTATTAATTTCCATATTTCTATTTTTTATGGGTACGAATAAAACTGAATTCGTCAAAAAAAAATTTTTTAAGCAAAAAATGCTTCTTAACCTCAAATTCGCCCACCCTTTATGTAGTAAGTCAGTAAGTCTATGCATTTAAAATTACTTTTTAAATAATTACACCTATGGATAGTTAATGAAATTAATTTTTAATTGTCTATCTTAAAAAAAAACACGTCCAAAAATATTTTTACTTTCATAAAAAACGTGTACTCTAGGCGAACCATAGTTACCATAGCTAGTTTAGTGAGTTTTTTCGCAAAACTGTAACAATGTATTGAAAAATGGAATTCGTTTAACATATAACTTTTCAAACAAACATAAAACAAAAATATTCTGAGCATTACCGGATTAAGGTCTCATCGAAATTTTATGACACCACACTATTAGAAAACAAAAAATAAAATATATTTTCTTGTGGTGATGGCCCAAGTTTTTTAAGTTGAGCTGAAATGTAAGATAAGTAGTCTCGTTAAATTTAACCCCTATGCCGAGCTATGTGAAAATAGTAATTGAACCTAGCTGTCATCCTAATTATTGCACTACTAGAGAAAAAAAATAAAGCAATTCTAAGCAAATTCTAGGATGAGAATGATGGATACCTATAAGTGAGGGTGGCGTGGTGTAGTGATTAGAGCAGACGCATTATAACACAAGCGAGCCAGGTTCGAGCCCCAGCAGGGGACGTGATTAAATAATTTAATTTAATTTATGTTTCGTTTTGAGTATTTAATAAAGAGGCTTCAACTTTCCCTCCAGGCAACTCCATTTAAAAATAAAGAAGAGCCCCTCTGACCTTCCAGCTTCTTCCTCTGGCGATGATGACAAACATCAGACGAATGATCAGGAAAAAACGCCACCTACTGGGAAAAAATTACAATACTAAAGTAAAGAGCACCACCAATTAGCAAGGATATTCACCAGCACAACACAATCGATATAGAGTTGGCTACAGTGGATTAATCATCTACGAGTACTTAGTTTGAAAAATCAACTTGAATAATGAAACTGAAACAAAGCATTGAATGTTTTGTGGAAATCAAATATGCCCCTAGAGGAGGAAAAGAAAAAAGCTATAAGTAGCTTTAATTCATTCAGAAAAGGTAGTCAATCCGTATTTAAAGCTAATAAATTCAAAAATAGCATTATAATGCAAACTTTTAAATTATTAGTGTGTTATTAAGATCAATATAACGGGTCCGCCATCTAACGTTTTTTTTCAACTAGTGCTTATTTCGTGAATGGTAACACTTAGCTCATGTCTGATTGGACAGATAATTAGTTTTATCCTTCCGCTGAACGAATATGATTTTGTATACGCTTTTTTCGCTTCGCTAAGTGGGCCTGCGATCGACTTACAGAAGTTGCCGATTTTGCCAAAATAAATCATCATTTCAAATGAAGCTCATTTTGATCTTGGTGGGTATGTAAACAAGCAAAATTGTCGCATTTGGGGCACAGAAAACCCGCACGCATAGATTGAAAAGCCGATACACCCAAGACGAGTCACTGTTTGGTGCGGATTTTGGTTCAAAGGCATAATTCGAAAATGAGCAAGGAGTGGCCGTTACACTCAATGGCGATCGTTATCGGGCCATGTTGAACGAATTTTTGTTCACAAAAATTGAAGAGGAGGATATTAGCAACATTTGGTTTCAACAGGACGGCGCTACGTGCCACACAGCCGAAGCTACATTCAATGTTTTGCGCCCTGTTTTCAAAAAAAAAAAAAAATTATTTGGCAGACCCTATACTTATCTAATGCTTAACAGTTTTTATAAATACTATAATGATTATTTTCTATAATTTTTTTTCAATTTTATTCTTAAACATCTACTTGTAACACCGTTTATAACACATTTTGAGCATTTTTATGTTTTTGATAAATTTTCTCGTTAATACACAAAGTTATAATGTTTACAATTGCATACCTACACGTAACAACACATGTATGCACGTATGTTGTCAATAAATATCAGCACATATCATTTTTTAAACCATTCAACATGAATGAGCAAAGTAAATAAAAAAAAGCCATGAAATTAATCTATTCAGCCAACCTATGGCCCGGTGGGAATTTGAACTTGTAAAGGGTTTTATAAAAACCTAGAACTCTTCTCATACCATATCATATCATATCATATCATATCATATCATATCATATCATATCATATCATATCATATCATATACAATTCTTATAAAAATACAAAATTTTTAAGCTAAAAACCCAAAATTGATAATTTTTCCATTGAATTGTTCAACTCTGCTAGCTCGTAATTCATAATAGTAATTTCTAGCATAACATAAGTTAAGGCGTCATTAAGGCAACACATCAAGTGTGTGTTAAAATTATGAAATGTTTTAACCTGTATGTGTGCAAACACTTTCACCATAGAAGACAAGTCAAAAAAATATGTATTAAAAAGTTGATTTTTACAGTGGTTGTATTGCTGATAATATGTATAAGAATTTGTAAAGTAATATGTATGTGTGTATGTGTGCTTGGTTAGTGAACGAGTAAAATGAACACTTGATGTTTAACCACAAATTAAATTATTTATGCTCAACACTTACACTTCATTCAAATACACACATACACTTGAATCTCTAGTGTTTACCTTAATGTCAGAGTTGGTAAATGACAATTGATTTACTTGTAATGGTAATTTCTAATTTAGTTGGTAAATGACAATTGATTTACTTGCAATGGTAATTTCTAATTTAATTTAACCGGAATTTAAATAGAGAAGGAAAACAAATATGCCAAAGTATGATACATACATATATCATTTATATAAAAGTCGTAATTATTACATATTCTTTTAAATCGATTGAACTATTGCCAGAGAAGTTTTTTATTTTGTATCATTTTACTAAATTGTTTACCATATCAAGTGCTGAGCAGTGAAAGTGAAGCAGGGAAACATGTTTCCACCCAATGAATTTAAAGAACAACATAAGAATTATAGAATAGCTATTGATTTAAAGTTACAGTAATGTGCCATTTTTAAAGTCTAATAACACATAGATGACAGCAAGCAACATGAAAGGAAGCAACAAATTGTTGTTGGCAGCATTTGCTGCTATGCTATTGACTTCATAAATATTTTGAAAGCAGCAGAAGCAATAAAATTGGGCTTTATTGTCATAAAATTATCTTTTATAGAAAAATATTTTTCAGTAGTTACACTCAGCTTTTCAAATCCACCCAAATAAAATCGCTTTTTTAAAATATCGCTCAAAAATATAAAAATTAATAAATTTATGTGTTTAAACCTTTTTAATTATTAACATAAATCTTGTTTGATACAATATTTTAATTTTATACTGATGTTTTCTGATAAATAAAAAAAACTATTTTTAGGTTTTTTTATTTAAAATTTTCTATTGTTTTAAAAAAATAGAAATTATTTTATGTTTAGCAGCAGCAACAAAGGTTGTTGTCTAGGCTTTTGCTGTGTTGCCTTTAAAAAAATTGTTTTTATATAAACGTACTCGTATGTAATTATGACATTTTGCTGTCTGCTGCGTGCTGTCGGTTATGTGTTTAACGCTTTAAACTACAAATTTTGTTTTTGGGAGTTGCAGCATCGCTCAACTTGCAACTTTAGTAAGAAATTGTTTATTTTATTATAAATGATACATGAATATGTTGCACAGAAGTATTACCAATATAATTTTTTAAAGTATTGTTAAAGTAAATTCACTTTTATACAGTTCAGTAGCTAAAATGAATAAATGTAAGCATTATTGGATCGGTCTATTACTGAAAACTTAACTTACTTGCTGAAAACTTCCAAAGTGACAATATTTGTGGCATTTTCTTTTCTGGCAAAAAACCTTAAATTTTTATCTCTTTTGCACTTTTATGTTATTTTCTAAATAAATGCAACACCAAGAAAAGGTACCGTATTCTTTTCTCAAAATTTTGCCTTAATGAAGCATAATAATGTTGCATATTTTTTTCTAAAAGACAAATGCAGGACGTAAATGTTGCCCAGAAAGACAAATAACATTTTTAATATAATTTCTGTTTGTATTTGAAATTACGCACAAATTGTCCTTAATTTTAATTAATTTGTTTATGTTTTTTTTTATTTGTGTGTTTTTAATCGAGTGTACAAATTTTGTGGAAAATGTTATTGGCATGTTTATTTCTGACAAGAAAAACGGCAACATTTTGAGGCAATATTTCTAAAATATTAACTTTTTTTAAGGCAAATTTCTTATTTTAGAAAGGGAGACGTCATTAGTTTTCTTTTGAATGTTTTAATAAACTAGTCTTATTAGAGAATCTGGTTTTTAAATGCCATGAAAATATGTAAGTCTGGTGAAAAATCATTGTTAAATTTGTGTTGAAATAACATTTTCGTTGCAAACATACAATTTAACACCACACCAAGCTAAGCTAGACGCCACATTTATGCTATAACTCTTGCTCAGTTATGCTAAACAAAATTAAAAAGGCTTGGAAACCCTTAAAAAAAGTTATTAAATATATTCTTAGGCAACAAAAAGCATAACTAGGCTCAGTTGGTAGAAATACTTTTAGAAAAAACATCAAATTCCATTAAACCATTAAATTCATTTTTCAACTGTAAATTGTAGGTCCCTATCAATGAATAGAATAAAATCGGGTGTAGCTCATTGACTGAGAGAAGTCCCCGTGTTCCTTCATAGAAAGTTATGGGAATTATTATTATTTACTATGTCTAAGAATGAACCGGAATTTACAAGAGCAAGCCAAATGAAAACTTTCTCAAGACTCTCTTATATGATTCTGTTCACCATTATCCAACAGAAGATTTTTCTCATATATGTCAATTCAGAAACCTCAAATTGTAATTGAAATTCCTAAAATTTCAGATTCACTTGCAATAAACATATTCAAATATAAATTTTTTTGCTTGATGCCTAGATATATCAATCTAGGCGCTTAATAAATATATTCGAGCCACGTTTAATGTAAAAAGAGGATGTACAGTGTAAAGTATCTGTTCTAATCTACAACAATCATAAAAGCTCTTGAATTAGTGATAAACATCAAACATATTTAGAGGAATTCATATCAAAATTGCGATATGTTATTGAATTACAGAGTTTGCATAGGCAGACGAATAGAACTTTATAAATAAAGTTCGGTTTGAAGGCGGGGGGTTTTCGTGGTAAAACTTTATTAAAACGAGTTAAAAATCTTAAGAAGTTGAAAACATGAAAATTTACTTGGCTGATTGTTGATTGGACTAATTTTGTACTCAATATCGTTATAATAATGTCATAGACTAACGGCCATATCCAAAAAATTTGTTATATGCAAAAACGATTATTAGCTTAAAATCCCTTTGTTAGTCCTACGTTAACTTTAAATATTTTAAAGTAGGAAGCTACCTACTTCTAAGTGGCATTTATGTTATGAACATTTTATATACAAATAAAAATAGCATGTTTTGGAGTTAGAGAATATTTTTTGGAGGCATAAACCCTTACGCAAAAGAAAGTCATTTTTTAGTGAGATGTTAATCTAAGCCAGATAGATAAAATTGTCAAAGAGTGGCTGTTGTAACAAAAATTTGAGGTAAATTTGTGATCACCGTAAAGCCCTAGTTCTAGTACAATAAAGAATTTTTGAACAATAGCAAAAAAAAAATGCCTGGAAAAATATAATTGAACTTCGAGGAACATGTTGAAGCTGTGGAAACGGATATAATATGAATGGGAGCATATTTTTCTTAGGTTTTTGGGTAATATTATAGAGAAATTTTTCAAAAAAGCCACACAAAAAAGAGTTTTAAGAATAGTGTTAAGAATATAAAAATCCTCTCTATTTAGGCGAAAAGTGTAAAACTAATTGCATGTGGATGGTTTTACATTATTGCCTTTCTCCCACTTCAATATTTGAATATCATCAGCCATATGCAAAAAGATTTAACAAAGCTTGTTAAGCCTTTGTGTTAAGTATAATTCCATAATGTTGTATGCAAAAACGATTATTAGCTTAAAATCCATTTGTTAAACCTACGCTATCTTTAAAATTTTTAAAGTCAGAAGCTACCTACTTTAAGAGTACTTTAAAGTGAGATTTATTTAATATAAAAATAAAAATATCATGTTTTAGCGTCAAGGAATATTCGTTGGAAGCATAAAACGTTAACAGAAAGAAAATTTCATCATTTAGTGACATGGTGATACAAGCTAGACCACTAAAATTGTCAAGGAATGTCTGCTGCAACAGAAATTTGAGGTAATTAGTGATCACCGTAAAGCCATAATTCCCAATCCAATGGTTAATTTTTGGCCGATAATGAAAAAACGCCTGGAAAAATATAATTGGTCTTCGTGGAAAATGTTGAAGCTATGGCAACGAATAGAATATGAGTGAGATCAGATTTATCTTACAATTTTAGGTAATATTGTAGAAAGTACTTCTAAATTCTTTAAGAACGCCACAAAAAAAGGAGTTCTAAGAATAGTGTTAAATATATATGATTTTTTTCTCTATTTAAGCAAAAAGTGCAAAACTGAGTGCATGCGGATGCTTTTACATCATTGCCTTTCTCCCACTCCAGTATTTGAATATAACCGCCATATGCAAAAAAAATTTAACAAAGTTTGTTTCTTTAAAAACGCCACAAAAAACGAGTTCTAAGAATAGTGTTAAAAAATATAAGTTTCTCTCCATTTAAGCGAAAAATGCAAAACTAAGTGCATGCAGATTTTTTATATCACTGTTTTTCTCCCATTCCAGTGTTTAATATCTATCTTTTTTTGTTAATTTTTTTTTTTTTTTTTTTTTTTTTTTTTTTTTTTTTTTTTGAAGAGACTTAACAATGAATAAATGTCTGAACATTTGTTTTATTTGATTGAGTGTCTAAGTGTTTATAGGAACATTTCTTCAAAACATGCTCTTGGTTTTGCACCCCACTGTATATATATATAAATTTTTGCACTCACTTTATCATCCTCGGCATTTTTGTCGAACCTTTTCGTTTAAAACTAATTTTTTTCTAACAAATTTATTCATTTAATCACAATAAAATTATGTTTCTTTTAGTGATTTATAAATAATCAAAACAATACACAAAGCTCGTTATTCAGGTATTTATTATTTCACTAATAAAATTTTTACGATTTGTAGAATTTTTGCAAATAATAATAATTAAATAAAATATAAAAAGGTAATGAAAACTGAAACAGATTTCTTAAAAAAATATGATTTTATATTAAATTAATAAAAATATATATATATATTTTTTTTGATTTGACTAGTCGTATAAAAAATTATGGTATTGCCAGCATGAAAACTTAAAATTAAGTAAAGCAATCATTAGCTAATGTAGGAATTTTGCATACGTTTTTTTAACAAAAGTTTGTTAAGCTTAAAGGGTGTGGTAACTAACATGCACTACAAGTCTGCTTTTAGATTTTTTTCATATGACCGTAAATGTTAATTTAAAAAACAAAAAATATTAAAAAGAATTCTGCAACTCTGTTTGTGGTTTATATATTTCCTACATTGCTTCTCCTTTCATTTTTAATTTTTTTTATTTTCTTGAATGCTTGTCTTTTATAATGAAATAAATTTTTTGAAACAGGATATTTAGTTGAATAAAAAACAAAAGAACAAAAACTATAAGTAAAAAGTGACAGAATAAAAATGGTGTTTAAAAAGGAAGTTAGTCCATAAAGAAGATAAAAACATCAACAGCAATAAACACTATATACTGGCCACAATGTCAAATAATGTTTTGATAATTTTATAAAATTTACACAAAAAAAGCTTTATATTATTGTTTGCTTCACACTTCATCAGGGTTGCAAAATGAGAACATCAAAATTGTACTCAGAAGCTCATAAAATTGCACTTTTTCAACATCAATTGTACCAAAAATATTTTTTTTTTTTTATTTTAAAAAACAACAACATTGTACATAAAAATTCATTTTTGTAAAAATAAAACTAACATTTGCACTTAAAAGTTCATTTATACTTTAAAAGTATATTTTAAAGAACAAACTACACTAAGGAATAATGTTTAAACGTAAAATAAAGTACCAAAAGTCTATCGATATATGTACATATTCATGAGCTCAAATTGTTTTTAACAACAAATTATTTGGTATTTTAAAACTAGAGCAGAGATAATTTCATGACCTTAACAAATCTTTTGTCAGAATAAGACCGGAAACTGTAGGCACATGAAGACTTTCTCGTTCTTTCGTTTTAATAAATCAATTAAATGATAAACTAGGAAAATTCCATTATAAAAAATAAACTGTGAAAGTTCGTACCAAATGAGTAATTGGTGTACCATTGTACTTTTAAGTTTGAAGTTGTATCAACTTTTTCAACCCTGCTTCATATACATATTTGTACTCATGATATAAGAAAATAGAAGGTAGTACCACTCCCTCATTTTTTCTGACATATTACCATTTGACAGTAACATGTGAGCTACACGATCAAGTTTTGCCTTTTAATTTTTAATACACTCACACTTTGTTACTACTACACCCACAATTTCAAAAATTAATACCAACTTCATAATCAAATTTGCTTTCCATCAGGTGTTTCAAGTTACTTTCAAGAAAACTGCTGATCATAATTGGTATGAACAATTTGTAGTTATATTCTCTGCGAACACATTTTAAACAAAAATTTCAAGTTGCGTGCCGTCTACGTCACAGCCAAGGCGAATTCAAGCCAGGTGGCCTTGGCTTGCTACGTAAGCAACAGCTGATAAGTAACTATATGTCAAAACAATTCGCCATTATTTTTTTATATCTAACACACAGTTAATTTGTTAATTTGTTTACTATTTCCCTACTACAGTGTTGCATTATTTTGATACAACGTTATAGTCTGTTTACAGTGTTGTATTCGTTTTCAAAATGAGACCACCTGATTAAATTCGCCTGGGTCACAGCTATCAATTTTTAGTAAATTTTGACAAGCAATATAGGTAAAACAATTCAAGACAAACTTGATCTTGTAACCGCAGGGTAAACTGCGGAACTGACATTTATGTTGAAATTTGTGCTACCATACCCTGCTTACAAGATCCCATTTTTCACATAAATTTGACTTTTTTCGAATTCGCTTATGAAACCATAACATGCATAAGGCAAAATAAAATTGTTAATGCGCAAACAAAGAAGAAAATTAAAAAACAAAAACTTAAAACAAATCTCTAATAAAACCTTTATGTTTCCCATTTCAATACATATCTTTTAGTATTTATTCTGAAATAGCTTGGGTTGAAAAACATACACACATTATATATTCAAGGTAACGTTGGTACTTATGCTGTCGAATTTTAAATGAAATTCTAAATTTAAAAACTTTATTAAACTACACAAAATTGCTAAAAATTTCTGAGAATATTAATCTTTTCTCTGCATGTGGCAGCACTTTTTTAAATGTTTACATATAATACAAACTTCAAGAATCTCATTTATTGACAATTAATTTTGAGTGGCACTACCTTCTATTTTCTTACATATATCATGTATGTACTCGAAACTGTTATACCGATGGCTCCAAATTGAATGACTGTGTCGGTGCTGGTGTTCTTGGACCCAACCGAGACTTGTCGATGCCACTATGGAGATCGCTGAGTGTATTCCAGTCTGAGATCATGGCTATTGACACGTGTGCAGATACCAATCTGGACTGTGGGCCAAGACCATTAATATATTATCTGACAGCCATGCTGCCTTAAGGGCATTTGACACGCATAGCATAACATCCAGACTGGTCAAATATACACGATACATTGTAAAGGCTTTCGGTGGAAATAAGGTACAGTTGTTTTGGCTACCTCGACACTATCGGATAGATGGTAATGAAACAGCGGATGCATCGTCTAGAAAAGGTTCCGTCACACCTTACAGTACATCACCGCTTACTACCATCCTCAATCTAGTCAAGGATTGATAAATTGCCAGATGCTTGGAACACTGAATTGCTCAAAAGGGAATTAGCCACTCTAGGGCGACGAACTGTCCGCAATTTTGGCGTCGGCCTGAGGCTCTGAAGTATGGCAAGCCGGACTTTAAACCACTGGCTTAAATGAGCACAGACTGTAAGAAAGTAAAAGAAAAGCAACTTAAGAAGCAGATGATGTGTTCGTATCATGCCAATAGTTGTTGATTTCAACGATAAGGTTGTTGATGATGATAAAAACGAAAAGATAAAGTTTCATTTTCATTCTTAACCAGCCAATAATAATTTTATATTTTTTATAATTCTTGCTATACACCCTACACAAGTGTAGGTGGCAATTTATATAATTAACATAAGCATAGTTGAGTATAAACCCACCGGGTTTTATTGGGTTTTTGATGGTTTTTTTTTTTGGGGGGGTGGTTTTATTGGGCTTTATAACTGCTACCAAATTTCGTTCCAGTCGACAATATTTTTTGTTTGTTAATACAATTACGTTGTTTTACTATTTACAATGCAATTTTGCACTCCTAGTGGGAGCTACATATGAGCTGCTAAAATTCGCTGATCTGAGCAAACTGCTATTACTTCATTTCAACCAGGCATTATGAGAAAAACGACCGGAACATAAAGACAGACATGGTTAAGCTATTCCTTTGCATGACAACGCCTGGCCTCACATCGCAAAACTTTCAGAACAATTTTTAGAAACGATCAAATATCGCTTCCACCATATTTTCCGAAATTTGCTCTGTCTGACTATTGGCTATTGTAACGGATGCAATATAGTCAGATCTCTTTATATGGCCTTCCTTTATACGGCACTGCGCTATAACGACCTATTTGAATTATGAAACACCTCGTTTATGGCTAATTACCTCGTTCTATGGCTAAAAAACCGTCAATTCACCGTTTTTTAGCAAAAAGTATAAGGGAAGCAAAGTCAACACATATTCGTCTCGTTTTACGGCCTACATAATCAGAACCTATATATCTATTATTATTTCAAATTGAGTCGGAGTGGCTCAAATGGCCATGGCACTGCGAACTAAAAATATCTATTTTGCAAAATTTAGGCCATATAAAGAGGTATGAGTTTATCGGCAAGCATGTCAGCAATTCACTTCATTTGAAGAAATATAAAATCGGCTTTAAAGTTGGAGCGCCTTAAAAGTTGAGAAGTTTTTCTGAGACGGGATTTGAAAATAAATTACATACATTCATAAATTACTATTTTGTCAAGTTACTAATTCATTTTCTTTTTTGAGATAAAAAAAAAACTGATCGAATTAATTCGTAGATGCAATACGTAAATTATACTTACTTTTGTTGGAAATAAACTACGAAAACCTTTATATTAAAAAATCCAGCCGGGTTTATTTTAAGTATAATACCCAATAAAAATAGTATTGGGTTACCCAGTGGGTTGCCAAGCCTGGTTCACTGGCATGAGAGACGGCGGAACACATATTGTGTGAATGTGGAGTTTTTGATAGCTTAAGGTGAAAATGTTTGGGGAGACATATCCATCATTAGAGGTGACACAGAATTTCCCTGTATTTTAGGCATTTTGTAAACAAAATCCGTATGTTTTTGGTTTGGATCGAAAAAAATAAGAACAAAAAGCAAAACAAATATAAAAACAAGAATGGCAATTGACAGTATTTGATGTTACGGCTGTCGATTTTATTATGGGCCATCTTTTTTTTGACAGCGGTTTTGATTGGAGTTGCGGATATATTTGTTTCATCACTTAGGGTTTTAAATCTGTTGGCATTCATTAGGAAGGCAACAGATCTGTTAAACAAACTGTATACCAAGAGGTGCGCAATGGATCCTAAGCAGGCAAACTTGTTAATTTTAATGCAAATGGAGAAATTACTTTAATAAATTCTATTTTAGAAATGATGCTCAACGTGGATATATTTTTGGCCACGAAACTTTACAAATCCGACCACTGTGCGGACTGACAAACAAATAATTGTGTACCATTTAACCCAAAATCGATTTGCGCGACTAATGATATAGCTACGAGTAGGACAGTATATTTTTCAAGGTGTGACAAATGCCAGCACAAACATGATATATATACCTGCATCATACAATGGTGGAAGAAATAATAGCGACACTTTCATTTATGTCAAATTACTAGAAAAACGTGAAATGGTCTGAAGAAAAGAAGATTAATTTATTTGGGTCACATAGAAAATTGTATGTACGATCTTCTTTCATACAATGCATTCTTTATTTGATTTTTGTAATAATAAATAAAAATTTAAGAAAATTTTGATGTGTCCCAATTAAGGAGATCGATTATTCGACTTTTTTCAAAAATTGAAATTAAAAAAAAACGGTTTCCGGTTATAAATTTATCAAATGGTAAATGGTTCAATTCAATTTGCATTAGCAAATAAAATTGATAATTTTTTGTCTTATATCGTAGTTTCAAACAAGTAAGAATGCTAGAACAACGTTCCTCGACACCGCAACGTTCTAACATTTCATCTAGAAATTCATTTTTTACAGCGTGTTTTGTAAGAGTTCTACTTGCCAAATCCTACAGATTACTTGGTATAGAATCAAGTTTTCCTTGCTGCACAATAGCGTCAATCTCATAAACATATTTAAGGTGGTTAATAATTTCTGGTGGCAAAGAGCTTTTCCAGCTTAGTATTTAAGGACAATCAATATATCTCGACTTAATCCTTCCATCAATTTCCAAATATTTTTAACACTTCAAAGAACATGTGTAGAAACATAAATACATGCATCATGCATGTAATACATGCATCATGTATTTATTAGTGTTTGCCACTCTGGTATGATCGGTAAGACACCCGCCTAGCAACCAGAAAGTTTTTCGTTCAATTACAGGCCACACCATCTGACAATTTTCAACAGCGGTATCACCTCGAAATATTGCTAGCGGCTGGTTTTGACTATTTATGTTTGAAAAACTTTGCTAACTATAACATCTGTCGTTCGGAGCTGGCGTTTGTAGGTCCCTTTCAATGAGTTTAGTTGATCATCATTCTCCATATATAAAACTTTAATATTTATTTCAGAAAATGAGAAAAAGTTATTGTTTTTCAAGTGTGCATTTTTGATCTACCGTGGTTTTCACTTTATTTGTGCGACGTTCAAGGTTGTCACATACAGTATAAAAATAGTAAAGTCCACCAAATAATTTTTTCTTTTTTTGAAAATGCTTTAAAAAAAACTACTGAATATTTTCTCAAATTTCTTTTTTTATTTGAAAGTACAATACTTCCGGTTAATAATGAAAAATAATTTCATTCAAATGCCTGCCTCGGCTTTTAAGCACATTATCGATAGTGTGCAGCTGTATTTCACCAATGGCTTCACGAATATTGTCCTTTAAAACGTCAATTGTCTCTGGCTTGCTAGCGTAACACTTATCTTTAACGGTACCCCACAAATAATAGTCCAACGGTGTCAAATCGCAGCTCTGAAGTGGCCAAACGATATCAGCTCTGCGGCTGATAATGCGATCTTCAAAAACAGGGCGCAAAACATCGAGTGTAGCTTCGGCTGTGTGGCACGTAGCGCCGTCCTGTTTGTGAGCAAAAATTCGTTCAACATGGCCCGATAACGATCGCCATTGACCGCTCATTTTCTAAGAAAAATGGCCCAATTATGCCTCTGGACCAAAATCCGCATCAAACAGTGACTCGTCTTGTGTGTATCGGCTTTTCAATGTATACGTGCGGATTTTCTGTGCTCCAAATGCATGCATACCATATTAGTGTGTGCGATACTTATTGGTCGTTGGCCCAATTATGCCTCCGCACCAAACGGCTTTTCAATGTATGCGTGCGGGTTTTCTGTGCCATAAATGCTACAATTTTGCTTGTTTACATACCCGCCAAGATCAAAATGAGCTTCATCTGAAAAGATAATTTTTTTTTGGCAAAATCGGCATCATCTGTAAATCGATCGCAGGCCCATTAGCGAAGCGTATATACAACCATATTCGTCCAGCGGAAGGAGAAAACTAATTATCTGCCAAATCAGACATGAGCTAAGTGATACCAATCACGAAATAAGCACTAGTTGAAAAAAACGTTAGATGGCGGACCCTATATTAAATTTAGAAAAATACTTAAACGAAGAGTATATTTGCACTAAAAAAATAAAAACATATAAAAATTATACATATTTAAATTAACCGGTTATTCGTGTTAAAAAAAAAAAACTGGTTTATTCGGTATTCGAAAAATGGACATTTAAAAAAAAACTGTATTCGACAAAATCAAAAAAAAACGGTTAAAACCGGTCGAATACTAACCGTTCGATCTCCCTAGTACCTATTATTTCCTCCACCACTATATATGGCAGTTTAGGTTATAAATAACGGGCTAGGCACTTGTGTTGAGTTACGGGAAACTCCACTTTGTGGCTTATAATTGTTGCAATCGAATTGTAATGTGGCTATAATTTCTCCAATTATTATTTAATTTTTTTTAAGTTGATTTTTAAAAATGTATATATTTTTTGTTATAGCACCGAATACATATTTATTTATTATAATCATTTCCTTTACTTAATTTACATACCTTTAAAAGATTGCTTTTCTTTCTCCAAATTGTTATTATAAATGTAATATATCCAAAGGAAATTATGCCACAAAAAGATATTTAATGTTTTCTGATATTACAAAGGAAATCAATCAAAATACACACACACACACACAAACGCATAAAACATATCTTTTAAAAGAACAAACTTGTCAGCTTTAAATGTTGTGTCGTTTGAGGATAAGAGATAAATCAAAGACAAGGACTTTTGTGTAGAGTAAGATTTTAAGATTAATTTTCGTTTATACTTTTAATAGATTTTTTAAAGATTATTTTAAAGATTTTTCTTCATTTCGTTAAACACTTTTTTATTATTTTCTCTTCTACATACAATATGCAAGAATTTTTAATTAAATTGATTTTTTTTTTTTTTTTATTTTGCAGCTCTTTATGGTACTGAATTATTTTTATAAATCTGTAACATTTAAATGTAAATGTTGCAAATAATGATTATTTTATTCCTGTTTTATTTTATTTTAATTTTTTTTTTTTTCTATTACCATTCTTTTTTTATACAAAACAAAAAAATTCAATTTTTCTTTTTTTTCTATTTATTTTTAAATCTTATTCATAATTGTACAAGTGCACCATAAAAATTCAAATTTTTAATATATTTTTTCGTTTTACGCCATTTACAGCAGCTGAATTTTAACTTGATAATACAATAACAATAAGGCAAACAAAGATGGCGCGTGGAAAAGACATTTTGAAAAACAATTTCATTCTCATTTCTTTGTCTAACTCAAAACATATGCAAACATTTATTTTTCTATGCTTTTTTCGTAAATTTAAAATAAAATTTTTTATTTTTATTTTCACAATTTATTTTTTGCTTATTTTTAATAAAACATATTTACACGTTACACTTTACACTTTACATTAAAAAATTAAAAAAAGAACTTTTTATTACTTAATTCCTATTTTTAATTTTTTTTTTTAATTTTAATTTTTCTTTGTTTCTATTTACTTATCGAAAACACATTTGCACTTAGAATAACATTAACAAAGACATCGTTCGTCATATGTACAAAAAAAAACCCATTATAATCTCAAGTATCTTATTCATATAAAATAATTATTTTGTAAACGTTATATTCCGTTAATAGGTACGTTTTTATACCCGGTTTTGAACATAATGATGGTGCTGCACAACACTCTACTGCTACTGGCATACGCAAGAAACAATGTTTGATGCCTGCAGCAAATTGACTGCTCAACATTGTTGTTTTCCAACAAAAGCATCCAACAACACGAACCAATTCAACGAACAACAGTAAAATTACAGTTGACTTTAGCTAATTAGAAAGAAGTTATTTCAAATGGAATACTAAAACAGAGAGAGCGGTCCTAAAACTATTCAACCCGTCATATGGATAGCGGCAGTAGTTTGGAAAAAAATGAGTTTGATTTTCTTTTTCCTTTTTGAGTTATCGAGCAAATGATCACTGCTATATAATTCAATACGTTTATTTGAAAATTCTTACTTCAACCAAAATGAAAGCCCAGCTAGATACTAATCTGGAAAATCCTCACCTTCTTTTTTTTTCATTGTTCATCTTGAAACATATGGCATCCATTTCCTTGATTCAGTATCATTAATAAGTTAATTTTAAGCTTAGTCTCCCATAGCTCGCCTCCATGTGATTGTGTAGTAGTGAAGATTTCTGCTACGAGTAAGTATTGGTTGTGGTCCTTACTTAGCATTGCTATTCGTACTAACTTTTATAAAATATAAAGTGGCAGAGTTTAAACGAGACGAAGTGTGGTAGTGGTCAACCAAATGATATGACCATACATAAGACGGTATAGATTGGATTGGTATTGATAATCGTCGGTCAAAAATTCGCTCTGATTGATCTTAAACATCACCAAATACTTCTCCGAAGTAGTAACACCATTAAGGTATTATTTGAGCATGAGCAATACCGTTGAAAGGTTTTTCTAATTTTAATATTAATACAAGTTTGTAAGCACCGACTTGGTGAAGAGGTCTATGGCTTAAAACACTGTAATACTTTAATTAATTTCCATAAACCCTTTTTGGTATTGCGATGCAATTTTTATCTCCTCAATCCTTGTAAGTCTCTGCCCTTTCATTATACCTGTCAAATCTGGTTAACATAATGCCTGAATTATGACTGCGAAAAACTTAAGTCTAAGGAAATGATAAGTGATCTGGTGCATCATTGTGAAGTTTTCCTTCAAGCTTCTATTCCGTACGTCATAGTTATCGAAAAAAGTGAACCAATATAAATTACTTTAAGTATCATTACGAGTATCATTATTGACTAATGTGAATAGCTAATATCTGGCAACACCATAATAAAGTTTGACATTTTTTGGCATAAACGTACTCACACCGTTTTGATGTACATGCACTGTTTTGCTTACAGTGAGTTAAGAAAATCAATTTTGCCAAAAAAAAATGGAAATTTCGAGAGGAGATTTTCGTTGGATTATTTTTCACAACTTTCTACGTCGATTATCTCAACAAGGTAATATCTTTATATGACGATAAAGCACCATCGAAAATTACGATATATCACTGGTATAGTGAATTCAAACGTGGTCGTAGTTCGGTCGCCGACGAATTCCGTGGAGGTCGTCCAAAATCAGCTGTTTTGCCACAAAATATCGTTGCATGCGTGAACATTACCAGGAGCTCCATGTGACATATTTTAAGATAGAGGCATTCTTACACATTAAGTCCACTTCAATACATAGGATTTTGCATAAACTCGTAGTTGTAAAAAAAACATTGTTGTCGTTGCATACTCCATAATTTATCAATCGCTCAAAAAAGGCTCGCGTCGATCGTTATAAGGAAATGGTTAATAAGTTCCATCGACGTGCTTCAAAAGACGTATATTAAATCGTGATCGGTGACGAATCATGAATATATGCATATGAGCTGGAAGCAGAATAGCAATCGACCGTGCGGGTATTCCAAGACGAGCCAAGTCCAATAAAAGTTGTTCGTGGAAAAAGCACAGCGTAGCAAATGTTGGCCTGTTTTTTAGACCGAATGCGTCATGTGGGCACTGTGGTGGAGTGGTGCACGACCACTTGTTTGCCGGAAGTCTTTGGAAAAATTCACAAAACCAACCGCCGGAGGTGAATTATTCTCTATTATGACAATGCAAGACACATCTCGTCAAACAGGTAAATTTTTGAGCAGTCAAAACATCGAATTGACGTCTCATCCTCCGTTTAGTCCTTATTTGGCACCAAAGACTTCTTTTTGTTCCCGAAAATCAAAAGTAAGCTGCATGGTTAACGATTTACGAGCACCGAAAAAGCAGTTGCAGTGCTTAAAAACCGTGTTTTAGAGGTTTGCTTTGAGCAATGGTTTGAAAGAATGTAAAAGTGTTTTGATCATCAAGGGCAATATTTTGAAAAACAATAAAGACATTTTTATTATATATATAAATAGTACTACTCGTATTATCATCATCGACCACGCACTATTGCAGAACACTACTACCCATGATATCTATTGTGCCCTTTCCGGTCCATTGTTTGTCCAGCAGATCTGCTGCCTTCCTAATAAATACTAGCACATCTGAAACCATAATGATGGTTTCCTAACATTCCTAATGAGATCCTAACATTCCTAACAACAACAATCTAAGCCTATCAAGAACTCCAAATTCATACAATATGTGTTCCGCCGTCTCTGACGTCTGTGAACACACGGACTACAAATATCCACATGTGTGACCGCCATTCTCTTCAGATGCGCTCTCAGTCCACAATGGCACGGCCTGCTATACCTCAGAGCGACGCCCAAAGTGCAGACTGATCGCCGCCCTAGTGTGGCGAGCATTCCAGTGTTCCTAGCATTTGGCAATTTCCAAATTCTTGATTAGATTGAGAATGGTAGTACGTGGTAAGATTCTGGACCGATATAGGGTGCTATGGAACCTTTTCTAGCCAATGCGTCCGCTGCTTCATTACCATTTACTCCACAGTATCCAGGTACCCAAAACAACTAGACCTTATTCCTAATAGCGTTTTATTTTCTGAAAAATAAGGCCACTTTGTTGCCCTTACTTTTTGTGTTAATTTTTGAAAAAACTTAATAGAGAAAGGGTGCTGTGTTTTCCTCTAAAAATGTTGCCCTTAAAAATCTTTGATATTTCATAATTTTTTTTAGTCATAAAAAAAACGCCATAAGCGAAAGCCTTTACAACGTATCTTAGCAATATTTGATCTGTCTAGATGTCATACGTTTCGAGTCAAGTGCACTTAAGGCAGCTTTGCTATCAGAAAATATATTAATGGTTTTAGCTTTGATCACACTATCCTAGTTGATCTCCGCAGATATGGCAATGACCATGATCTCATCCTGAAAAACACTCGGCGATCTCACCAGTGGTATCAACAAATCTCGGTTATGTCCCAGAACATCAGCGCCGACACAGTCATCCAGTCGGTATACCAGTTTAGATCTAACTCACCACGAACTAAGGCCTCATTCCGGTACGGGAATTCAACCCTGAATCTCGTGCCAATGCACAGATCAAAAGGTAAATCATCCAGGATTGATGACGGTTCTTCGACCTCCGAGGGTAACGCATTTCGGGATCCTTTGGCGAAAAACTCTGCCACCCTCAACACATAGATGTGCGGCGGAGTCAATCCAATGAAGGCCTCTAAAGTCGATGTTGGACACATTTTACTTGCCCTAGTCTTTCTCCACCAAGCTATCGCCGCATAAGTGATAATGAGCCGCAAAAAAACGCCTGTTTACCGAAGGAGCAGCGACAAGCCAAGATGGCCCTAATCGCCTTATTCTGGACGCCACCACTGTGCGGGTTCCAACTAAATCTCCTATCCAAAATGACACATAGATATTTAATCTCCTTATAAGATTTGAAGGAGAGAACTTCCCGAGTGCACCAATTTGACACCTCTTCCTCAGCATAGAACTACTTTAGGTATGAATTAAAACTAAAAAATTTACCTGTTTTTTACGAATCTCCTGTAGTTTACAGACTAGAGACAAAGATGTAAATTTTATTTACAAGCTAAACTCACTAAATGCATACCAATACTGCTGACATTTTGTTATATATCATCCGATTTCCATCTGATTATCAAGTTTTGATAAATTTTCTATGTTGCACTATAAATTAAAGAAAACTAATTCACTACCCTCAGCTATTTTGGCACATACTTTATCAACACAAACGAGCGATAAGCAATAAAAGCGTTCGTCTTTTTGTTCGTTCGTACATGTGTTTACATGTGTACGATGGTATGCATTCAGTGTTTGTTTATTAGAAAATATCTCAAGGGATGTTTTGCCGTTACGGCAAAAATAAATTTCATTCATTCATTTACAGTTTTATTCATTCATGTGTATCCCAATAGCAAAGATGTCTTCTTATAACTGCCAATAAAAGCACGCACACATAGACATTTTAAAGCTTTTTATCACTCTCACTTTCTTTCTCTTTTTCTATTCTTTGAAAATGAGAAAATTAGAGTAAAAGTTTCACGAGAAAAAAGCTCTTTCATATGTCCATGAACATGTACACGTATGTGTGTATGTATGAGTAAGTGGGTGTATGTGCATGTGTAAAATTAAAAAAAAAATCGAGGTAAAATATTTGTATGCGTAAAAGCCGGATATCGAAAACCTGTTGCATGCAATACTCGTATACTTCATACCTTTCACTTTAATCACCACCCCGACTACTACTATCTTCGTTTGAAGGTTATGGCCAATGTTACTACACAAATACTCCATTTTAACAAAAGACAATAGATTCCTAAATGCTTGTATAAGACATTGATAATAAAACTTGACATTTTAACCGAGAATACGTACTAGAAACGTAGTTTAATTAATTATTTTTAATATTAAAAGTATTTAGAATTAAAAAAAAACTGGCATTTCGTGAAGAAAAAGCCTTTTTTGTAATTAAGTAGTAGAACAAAAAATGAGCAATAAAATGCTTTTTTATAAAACATTTTCATTTAGTAAAACCTATTAATTAAACTTAAAATAATAGGATATTAGGAAAGAAAAATTCAAAATCAATTCCTAGCGAAACATAAGGCTGCCGCAAATATTGTCTATTATACTAATCAGTTTCCTCTCATTCCAGGATACAAGTCGCTGGCTGTTTTCCTTATTATGTGCCCTAGCCCTTGTATACTTATATCCACTTACTCGATATTTGTCTTGATTCGTGCAGCGCCTTACAAAAGCTTTTTTTCTTCACATTTCGTGATTTGATGTATACCACACAGCCATATATACGTATCTATTAGGGAGATCGAACGATTATTATTCGACCGATTTAAACCGGTTTTTTGAGAAGGTCAAAGCATTCAGGATATTCTACAAGTGGTGATATTGGTCCACCTGCGTTCCATCCTGCTCAGTGCCCATTTATCCAACAAATCGATGACGCACTTGGAGTGGCATGCACGCCCCCCTGAACGAGAGACAGAGAGGACCCTATAGTAGAGCACTCATTAGCAATTTCATTCCCTTGGATGCCCGCATGACAGAACCCATACCAGTTCGACATGATATCGTTCCAGATGGGCCATCGGGTAGTATGATATAGTCCCTAAGGTCCAGATCATCAAAGTAAAATCCTGACACTGTACCCGTTTCTGCCTTCGAGTCATCGGTATAGACCGCGATTGAGTCATCTCGAAGGAGAGATCCAGCAGCTTACTCATCCCTAGAAGATAACCTGCTCCGATAAGCTCTACCGAAGTTCAAAGTAGGCATCGCCCAATCTGTCCGACATGTTACATCGGTCCGCCCATTTTTTGTTGGATGGTACCATAATTGAAAGTAATGGGTCCGCCATCTAACGTTTTTTTTCAACTAGTGCTTATTTCGTGAATGGTAACACTTAGCTCATGTCTGATTTGAGAGATAATTAGTTTTATCCTTCCGCTGAACGAATATGGTTGTGTATACGCTTGAACAACGCTGGGAAATATTGTGTGCGATCGACTTACAGAACATGCCGATTTTGTAAAAAAAATCATCTTTTCAGATGAAGCTCATTTTGATCTTAGCGGGTATGTAAACAAGCAAAATTGTCGCATTTGGGGCACAGAAAACCCGCGCGCATACATTAAAAAGCCGATACACCCAAAACGAGTTACTGTTTGGTGCGGATTTTGGACCAGAGGCATAATTGGGCCATCTTTCTTCGAAAATGAGCAAGGAGTGGCCGTTACAGTCAATGGCGATCGTTATCGAGCCATGTTGAATGAATTTTTGTTCACAAAAATTGAAGAGGAGGATATTAGCAACATTTGGTTTCAACAGGACGGCGCTAAGTGCCACACAGGCGAAGCTACACTCGATGTTTTGCGCCCTGTTTTTGAAGATCGCATTATCAGCCGCAGAGCTGATGTCGTTTGGCCACCTCGGAGCTGCGACTTGACACCGTTGGACTATTTTTTGTGGGGTGCCGTCAAAGATAAGTGTTACGCCAACAAACCAGAGACAATTGACGTTTTAAAGGACAATATTCGTGAAGCCATTGGTGAAATACAGCTGCACACAACCGATAATGTGCTTAAAAATTGGACCGATCGTGTAGGCTACTGCATGGCCAGCCGAGGTAGCCATTTGAATGAAATTATTTTCCATTATTAACCAGAAAGATTGTACTTTCAAATAAAAAAGAAATTTGAGAAAATATTCAGTAGTTTTTTTTATAGCCATTCAAAAAAAAAATTATTTGGCGGACCCTATATAAGTATAGATATATTAAGTGTCCTTAATAGAGCTGCAAAACAATCGATAGTACTATCGATAGTATCAATAGTTTTGTTTTTGACTGATTATCGATAGTTTTTTTTTACTATCGATACTATCGTCAAATTCTAAGAGAAAATATGGAGGTCACTAATATAATCAAATCAAAGTCAAATTTGCAAAAATTTGTTCGAGGCAGGTTGTTAGATGTCTGTACCTTTTATAGTTACATAGGGACACAGTTTAATAGCTCCTTAAATTTATGTTTATTAAACTCAAAGTATGAATTGTAAATAAATTATTCTTTATTTCGTCAGACCATAGCATATTGTTCTAACTATTGCTTCCGTTTGCTGAGATACGATACATTTCGAGGACTCTTACCCATAAGTCTAGTTTCCATAAGTTTTTTTTCTTATTGTGCGACTTGAAACAGGAAAAAAATCATTTTTGAGGCTTTTTGATGACCGGAAGCAGTTAATCTTTGAAGTACAAATTAAAAATTTATCAAAACTGACAGTTATTCTACGCTTTCTTTTCATAGTCTCTGCAGTTTTCTTTCACTGGATCTTATTAATTACTTTAGAGTTGAGGTACTTCATGGCCTGCACAATTTTCGCTATATATGAGGAATACTCTTCCATCAAAATCTTCAATACATCAAATTTTATAACATGCTGGACAAAAATAAAGTGTCCCTATTATTTGTTTCAACACTGTATATTCATTATTATTCTCTCCCTTTCACTTAAATTCTAATATTGTTGCCACAAGTAGCACTCAAACGAATCCGATAGTATCGATAGTATCGACAGTTTTTTGTAAACTGTCGAAACTACCGAGTGGGCCGACTATCGATAGTTTGGCAGCTCTATTCCTTAAATACTAAGCTGAAAAGGCTCTTTGACACAAGGAATTATTTATCACCTTAAATATTGACGTTATTGTGCAGCAAGGAAAACTTGACGTTGTGTTTTCGAGGCAAAAATGTTGTTTAAGGCCCTAAAAAAGCCGAACGTTGTTCTAGAATACTTACTTACATGGTTTAAAAACGTATCAATCTTATTTGCAAATTTATTTTAATATAAGAACCGGTTGACCGGTTATTTGATTAATTCTTAGCCGAAAACTGGTTTTTAAAAATTGCAACTTTTCGAATTATTCGAAAAACGATCGAAACGGTCGAAAAAAGTCGAATAATCGATCTCCCTAGTATCTATATATATATAAGAGGACTATAAAATGCATTGTAATTGATGTTCTCTGAAATCCGCCAACCGCTTTTATTTTTTAAGACTAATACCAAGGTTTTTATGTATATGTGGTTTTTGTAGGTTCATTGGTTCGCAAATTATTGACGTTAGAGTGAACCACTCTGTATCGCATAAGTTTTACTTGAAAACGAAATTTGTTACAGCATTTAAGTTTTGTATGAGTTAGAAAATATTTTAAAACTGTGCATATAAAAAGCATATGTAGGAAGCTTTCATTTGGTATGTGACATCACTATTGTTCAGCTAAGCGGTGCCACGCTCATACAAAATTTGTATCAGTGTATATGTCTATAACTTTAAAACGGTAATAATAACAGACTCTAAATTTGACCCAAATAACTTTGTAGTCAATACAAGTTATCAGTCAAAAATTGGGCGGAATTGGATAAGTGGAAGTAGCACCACCCATACAAAGTAAATATTGATTCTTGTATATCTTTGGAATGGTAATAGTGAAAGATTCTGAATTTGGTCTAAATAACTTAGTAGCTAATATACATCATCAGTCGAAATATGGGCGAAATTGAATACGTGGGTGCGACATCTCCCATACAAATTAAATATTGATTTTTGTATATCTAGAAAACGATTAGAGTGGAAGGTTCTGAATTTGGTCTAAATGACTTCTCAGATAGTATAAACGCTCAGTTAAACTATGGCGGAATCGGATAAGTGAGCATGGTATCTCTCATAGAATGGTTAGAGTTGATGTTTCTAAATTCGGTTGAAGTAACTTGGCAGTCAATACAAACCATCACTTACAAAAATATATGGAATTTTGCATGTGTAGAGAACAGTAACAATTAAAACTTTCTTTATCTGTCCACATCAGTCAAAAAGCAGGTACAACACAAAGGGTTCCAGCAACGCGGTATGAGTTACTCTAGTATGTATATATAAGCGCAAATTTCACATTGCTCTTCTAAACCAGGGTTAGTAAAAGCCCAGGTTTTTTAACCCAACCCACTGGGTTTTATTGGGTTATTCGATGGTTTTTTTGGGTTTTATAACTGCTTCCAAATTTCGTTCAAGTTGACAATATTTCTTATTTGTTAGTACAGTTACATTGTCTTAGTATTCAGAACTCTTGGTCGCACCAAGGCGACATTGTGCTACAACTCGGTGATCAGAGCAGAGTGCAATTACTTCGTTTGAAAAATGCATTATAAGAACAACGACTGGAATATAAAGACAGACATGATAAAGTTATTCTTACGTGTCAAAAATTTCGAAATAATTGCTACGAAAGATCAAACGCAACACCCACAGTTATTTGCAAACATTAGTTCTTCTGATTATAGGCTGTTTCGACAGATACAATCTTTTAGCATATCACCAAACAACTATATTTGAAGAAATATAAAATATGCACCTCAGAAGAAGGGAAGTTTTTTCGAGACGAGATTTGGGAATTGGCAGAAGTGGGGCAAAAATGTAAGCAGAGATTCGATCAATTGGTTAATTCATTCATTCATCTTTTTTGAGCTAAAAAAGACAGACCGATATAATTTGTACTTCCAATACGTAAATCATACTTAATGACATTAAATAAAAGAGCCACCCTGATTTTTTTTAAATGTAATACCCAATAAAGCGCGGTTGGGTTTAATGGGATTACCCAGGGGATTGCCAACCCTCTTCTAAGCCCTGACTTGAGTTTGATTGATATAAGTTCCTACGCCAACGCGTATAAGAAATGCTTGAATTTAGAATGAAATGCTGGGGAAAAGTGGTGGGATTGAAGACATAAAAAGTCTGCAAGGTCAAACGAAATACCATGCTACCTATCTATAGAGTGGTTCATAACTACGTCAAGTACGTAATTTTTAAATAGTTATGAAGGTAAAACACAGTCTTAAAGCACTACTACGTTTACCTTTATGGCTGATTAAAGTATTCAAGAAGTAACGGCCAGTGTTCGATGTAGTAAACCTTGACAAGCCTGCGTCTGGTATTGCATGCATATATAACTCCATCAATTTGAGTTTCAGAAATGGTGTACAATGCCTCTTGGATCCGATTAAAAATGGTGTGCTAGTTCTTCTTAAAACTCCTTTTTTTCTTGGGATGTATGATGTTCCATAGACATCCAATAGGGTTAAAGTCAAACGATTGAGCTGGCTATACGAGAATTCTTACTTTTGAATTACCCAACAAGTTTTGATGCATGTTTCGGGTCATTATCATGTTGGGAAACCCAAACAAGATGCATATTTTCTTCTCCATTACATTCTTAAACACATTTTTAGAAATAAGATAAGATACTTCAATAAGAAAAAACCTCCTTAACCCTAAAAGGTTACTCTTCATTTCAGTACATTAAAGTTACTCTTCGTCAAATCGACGAAGTATTTTGTTTAAATTCTAGCCAAACGATTTTTAAAGAAAAAAACAAAAATTTTTTTCAGTTAACCCATTATTAAAAAAGGGAAAAAATTAAAACACAGAAATAAAAATTTTTTTTACTCTTAAAATTGAACACGAATTTGAACTCCTTTTTTGATTTTTTCAAATTTATTAACTTTTTAAAACAACAATAACATAAAAGATAAATATAGAGAAGGACTCATTTCATACATAGCTTTAAAAATAACACTATGCAACAAATGGAAAACTATTTTCTGACTTTGAATAACTACTATATTTTTTGATGCGCTATGGTCGCCTAACTTTAAAAATCATCAGCATTTCAGATTCTATGGATACGTTTTTTTTAAAAATTTTTTTCTAAAATGTGAGATTTTTGAAGAGGCTGTTTCATACATCTTATGATGACTTAGATGTGACTTATTCGATTACGTTAAGCCATATGTTAAAAAATTCCAAATTATATCAGCTTTAAGTCATTCTAATATCATTTTTTAATATAACCTGTATTTTTGGAGTTATGGACAAACAAATCGTAAACAAAAAATAGTTTTTTGAAAATTTATGATATTTTTCATATATAAAAATCGATTGGTAAATACATATTTTATTCCCAATAAAGTGTACAGAGTACAGAGTTTTAAAAATGAATTTTTTTTTGGAATTGTAAAGGGTCCGCCAAATAATTTTTTTTTTTTTTTTGAAAATGCTATAAAAAAAAACTACTGAATATTTTCGCAAATTTCTTTTTTTATTTGAAAATACAATTCTTCCGGTTAATAATGGAAAATAATTTCATTCAAATGGCTGCCTCGGCTGGCCATGCAGTAGCCTACACGATCGGTCCAATTTTTAAACACATTATTGATCGTGTGCAGCTGTATTTCACCAATAGCTTCACGAATATTCTCCTTTAAAGCGTCAATTGTCTCTGGCTTGTTGGTGTAATACTTATCTTTGACGGCACCCCACAAATAATAGCCAAACGGTGTCAAATCGCAACTCCAAGGTGGCCAAACGACATCATCGTTGAACATGGCCCGATAACGATTGCCATTGACTGTAGCGGTCACTCCTTGCTCATTTTCAAAGAAAAATGGCCCAATTATGCCTCTGGACCAAAATCCGCACCAAACAATAACTGGTCTTGGGTGTGTCGGCTTTTCAATGTATGCGTGCGGGTTTTCTGTGCCCCAAATGCGACAATTTTGCTTGTTTACATACTCGCCAAGATCAAAATGAGCTTCATCTGAAAAGATGATTTTTGATTCTGCAACATTACCATGATTTTCAAAGTAATATCGCAATATTTCCCAGCGTTGTTCAAGCGTATACACAACCATAGTCGTTCAGCGGAAGAATAAAGCTAATTATCTATCAAATCAGACCTGAGCTAAATGTTACCATTCACGATATAAGCACTAGTTGAAAAAAAACGTTAGATGGCGGACCCTTTATGTAATGGGTGTCATATAAGCGAAATTTTTTTTTTCAAAATTCATAAATATCACTCACACGCTCTGTGGAATTTTTGGCAATTGCAGCAAAAACATTTTTTTTTTGCACGTTTGATCCAAAGTGTCGACGCAGCCTTTTGTCTTATTGTATAATATGTATTGTATATATGTATATATGTGAGGCTTACCCGTTTTAAGGTTAATTGTTCCTTCTTTATCGCAGCTTGAATAAAGATATACAAATTTATCTGGTTTTGACTTGTAAGATAATAAAATCAGTTCATTGTCGTAACAGAGCATAGGTGTTCCAGTACGCCGACATTATTCATTCATTTGGAATTCCTCTCTTGCTTGACACTAAAGCGCCAACAATAGGTAAATTATAGGGATCCAGAAGCAGTAATTCGGTAAGAGGAACTAATGTAAGCGAATTGAAAAAGAAACACTAAAGTTGCTCTCCATCGTTTTGACGAATACATACCTGTGAATTTCAACTTTAAGAAAATAAGTGTCCAGCGAACTTTCGCTTAATACAAGCTTTCTTCATCAACTAACGTTGCTGACAGAAAGAGCGTAATTTGAACACACATAAAAATATTATGTGATAAAGAATAAGTGGACTTCGTGGATTCGATCTAGAGTAACCAACCAGTGTTAGTGACTAATTAGAGTTCGCCATCTAACGTTTTTTTTTTCAACTAGTGCTTATTTCGTGAATGGTAACACTTAACTCATGTCTGATTTGGCAGATAATTAGTTTTATCCTTCCGCTGAACGAATATGGTTGTATATACGCTTGAACAACGCTGGGAATCTGGGCCTGCGATCGACTTACAGAATATGCTGACTTTGCCAAAAAAAAATCATCTTTTCAGATGAAGCTCATTTTGATCTTGGCGGGTATGTAAACAAGCAAAATTGTCGCATTTATGGCACAGAAAACCCGCATTGAAAAGCCGTTTGGTGCGGATTTAGGTCCAGAGGCATAATTGGGCCAACGACCAATAAGTATTGCACACACTAATATGGTATGCATGTCTTAAGTTACAAAAACAACATTTTGTTTTGTTGCTTTTCGACTCTGTTTTCATTCCGAATTTTATTTTTAAATTTATTTGTTTTTCATTCTTCTCACGAGTCGTATTTTAAATTCTCTTAAAATTCATATCTCAAAAAACATCGTTCTTTACGAACGAATTCAGTTTGAGCACACTCTTCGTACTCTGTCTAATCATTCTTTTTTAATAGACATACACTGCTATATATTGCAATAGAAAAGAAAATAAATATTTCTTTTATAAAACCTTTGTACCATTCACAGCATGAACTCTAAATTGCTGTCTAAAAATAAAAAATGTTTAATCCATTATCTAGTTCTCATTCTTAAAAAATATATGTATTTTTATGTCATAATGACTAATTATCTTTTAATCAACTTGTTTCGTTGCTTTTTATTAAAAACCTAATCAAGCAAATCAAAACCCACACCTATTAATATCTCTCTAAACATTCTTCTTATTAAAACGAAACGAAAGAAAACAATTTTGCTAAACATGCACACAATTAGCTCCCTAAGCATGTAACAAAAGATGTTTTTAATCCTTGACGAAATTCAGATGTAAATGGGATAAAAATGTTACTTATTTGGACATTTCTCTAAAGGCATGTTATCATAATTGAGGAAAAAAAAATTATGAAATACGGTCATGAAATTGAAAATAGCAAATAATTTTTCTTCTTTCCAGCACTAACAATAGCAGCCACTACTTTGAAAAGAAAATTAATGAGCCAATAGCAATACAAAACATACCATGACAGTCCAAAGGCTGTTATATTAAAAAACAAATTGAAAAAGTAATAAATAAAATGACACAAATGAGTGCAATGAATCCCTTAAACGATCCCCATATACTCAGAACTAAAAGCCGAAAAAAAGACAACAAAAACCGAGAAAAACCCAAATAATTTGGATTTGAGGTTTTCAGTTGTGAGAAATCTTCTTATACGTTTTTAAAATCAAACTTTAGTTAAAAAAAAGGAAAAGTGTTTTTTTTTTTTATTAATGGTGGATTTGATTGTTACAACAATAAAATAGCAAAATTATTTGTTAATTCAAGATTTATTGAAGGTGACTTTTAACAACTTACATATCTATATACACATATAAAAGAGGACTATAAAATCCATTGTAATTGATGTGCCTGGAAAAGCGCCAACCGATTTTGTAGCTACATTGGTTTGCGAGTTATTGACGTTAGAGTGAACCCCTTTGTATTGCATAAATTTTACATGAAAACGAAATTTGTTACAGCAATTAAGCTTTGTGCGAGTTAAAAAATATTTTTAAACTGTGTATATATAAAGCATATGTAAAATGCTTTCATTTGGTGTGTGGCTTCACTATTGTTCAACTGGGTGGTGCAACGCCCATATAAAATTATATAGGGTCAGCCAAATAAAAAAACCTCTGAATATTTTCTCAAATTTCTTTTTTATTTGAAAGTATAATGGAAAATAATTTCATTCAAATGGCTGCCTCGGCTGGCCATGCAGTAGCCTACACGATCGGTCCAATTTTAAGCACATTATCGATTGTGTGCAGCTGTATTTTCCCAATGGCTTCACGAATATTGTCCCTTAAAGCGTCAATTGTCTTTGGCTTGTTGGCGTGACACTTATCTTTGACGGCACCCCACAAATTGCAGCTCCGAGGTGGCCAAACGACATCAGCTCTGCGGCTGATAATGCGATTTTCAAAAACAGGGCGCAAAACATCGAGTGTAGCTTCAGCTGTGTGGCACGTAGCGCCCTCCTGTTGAAACCAAATGTTGCTAATATCCTCCTCTTCAATTTTTGTGAACAAAAATTCGTTCAACATGGCCCGATAACGATCGCCATTGGCTGTAACGGCCACTCCTTGCACATTTTCGAAGAAAAATGGCCCAATTATGCCTCTGGACCAAAATCCGCACCAAACAGTGACTCGTTTTGGGTGTATCGGCTTTTCAATGTATGCGTGCGGGTTTTCTGTGCCCCAAATGCGAAAATTTTGCTTGTTTACATATCCGCCAAGATAAAAATGAGCTTCATCTGAAAAGATGATTTTTTTGGCAAAATCGGCATCTTCTGTAAGTCGATCGCAGGCCCACTTAGCGAAGCGTATACACAACCATATTCGTTCAGCGGAAGGATAAAACTAATTATCTCTCAAATCAGACATGAGTTAAGTGTTACCATTCACGAAATAAGCACTAGTTGAAAAAAAACTTTAGATGGCGGACCCATTATTTACATGTCAATATCTTTAAAACGATAATAGTAGGAGTCCCTTAATTTGGCCCAAATGCCTTTGTGTCAATACAAATCATCACTCAAAAAGCGGGCGGAAATTGATAAGTGGGAGTGGCACCTCCCAAACTAAGTAAATGCTGATTTTTGTATATCTTTGGAACGGTAACAGTGGAAGGTTCTAAACTTGGTCTAAATAACTGCGTAGTCAATCCAAATCATCAGTCGAGATATGGGCGAAATTGAATGAGTGGGTGTGGCACCCCCCCATACAAATTAAATATTGATTTTTATATATCTAGAGGACGGTAATACTGAAAGTTTCTAAATTTTATCCGAATAACTTTATGGTCAATAAAAATCATCAGTCAAAAAATTGGCGGAATTAGATAAGTGGGAGTGGCACCTCCTATAAAAAGTAAATATTGATTTTTGTTTATCTTTGAAACGATAATAATGGAAGGTTCTGAGCTTGGTCTAAATTACTTCTAAGTCAATAAATATCATCAGTCGAAATATGGACGAAATTGAATAAGTGGGTGTGGCACCTCCAATACAAAGTAAATATTGACTTTTGTGTATCTATAAAACAGTTAGAATGGCAGTTTCTGAACTTGACTGATACGACTTGATAGGCAATACTATTCCTTAATTTTAATGCATTCCTTTAAATTTTTCTTATGAGGAATACATTTTATAGGTATACAACATAAAGGCTCCCAGCAACGCTGGAAGGGGTACTCTAGTGTATTGTGAAACTCAAAGGAGATTAGATATCTTTTATATATGTTTTGTGTTTTTAATAACTTATATGACATTTTGGAGGATAATTATCCATCTCACATAGCCATTAAACGAACTAGACTTAACATCATTTTTTTTGCATCAAAAGTATCGAGTTTTGCATCAACGAAGCATTTTTTGCGGAAAGTTTTGCTTATCCTGAGTATGTTCCATATATTTCAACCACTACTTCTCTGGTCTTACGTTAAACCTGCGACTATATCAGAAATAACAGAAGAAGCTGGTCTGAAAATAAACGTTACGTTTTCATATATACGATGCTCTATATAAGTTTAAATTTAAAAATGCCATAAACCAAAAACGGTTTGAAATTTTGCCAAAATTTATTTATATTTATTTGTTGTGAAGTACGATTGTTCCTGTTAAAAATGAAATATTATTTCATTCATATGGCTGCCGCGACTGGCTTCACATTACCACATTCGATCGGACTAATTTTCGAGAAATTTTTGGAGTGTATGGGGTCGTATCTCGGCAATGGCATCACGAAAGTTGTCCTTCAAATAATCAACTGTCTCTGGTTTGTCGGCATAATACTTGTCTTCAACGGCGCTACACAGAAAATAGTCCAAATCGCAGCTTCTTGACAGCCAACTAACATGATCGTCAGTCACTCGTAATAGGTGCATAGGCTTCTATAAGACTACGTTTGGTTTTTACGATAACTTTGCTTATTAACGTACCCACCAAGATGAAAATGAGCTTCATCCGAAAAGAAGATTTTGCAATTTTTTTAATTAATTTGCAATTTCCGACTAATTGCCTTTGTTTTGGAAATAAATCTCCAATAAATCCCAACGTTGCTCAAGCGTAAATCGATTTATTTTGTTTAGTGGAAATAATTTACTTGATTTTGTGACAGAATAAAATGACATAAGTATTGCCAAATTCGAAATAACCGCCGGTTCAAATTTAAGCCGATAGATGGCTCACCCGATATCAATCACTGTCTTATTTACGACGGCCATCATCCGCATAGAAGATGTTAATCAATTATCATCATATCCTCAAGTGGTGAGCCGAGTGAAGACATTGATTACCGAGGTGGTTGGTTGATTGGCTCAAGTGGCCACACATAGCTTCTGCGAGTGTCAAGTAGTGTCCCCGGACACCGTTTTAAGAATTGCCACAAACACTAGAAAACCTCACACTCACTCCATCAGGTTGATATATCTGAGGAGATCACCATTCCAATGCCGGATATTGAAAAAATATCATGCAGAAGCCACCCCGCCTAAGGCCTTACGGGGAGGGTTCTCAAAGGCCGAACATTCACATAGGAAGTGCTCAACAGTCGCTAGCTGCAGCTGCGGCAGTGGTAACCATATCCTGCTGTTACGAGTTTTAATCGGCCAGTTCCCGGTAAGCGCAGCCACCAGTCTGGACGCATTCCTTCAACCACGACCAATGAGCGACAACACATCATACTTAGGCCAAGCAAAAAATGAAGTATTTGTGAATCAAAGACTGCGAACAATCCTGCGCATTGTTTGGCCAAATATCATTTCAAATACTAGACTATGTGAACAGACCAATCAAAGCACATCGCTAACGAAATAAATCTTCGAAAATGGCGGTTGGTTTGACGTACTCTTAGAAGGTGAAATAATGGCTTAAAGTATAACACCATAGGTTAGAACCCGCAAAAAAGCAGGGTTCGCAACATACTAGGTGGGTTTTTTACTTAAAAGTTTTAGCTCAATGATAATGAAGTAACAAATTAATCAAAATAACATCCTTTCCCTTTCTCTGAGCCAATTTCCGAATCCCATTTCAGAAAACTTTATCATTTTTTGAGGCGATCCAATTTAAAAACCGATTTTGCATTTCTTGATAAGAAATGATTCGGTGAAATGGTAAAAGATATTATATCCCTGAAACAGCCAATAGTCAGAAAAAAAATGTGCGGAGAATACGGTGGGTGCGGCATTTGGGCGTTTCTGACAATCGTTGGCAACTTTTGCTATATTAGGCCGATCATTGTCCTGCAAAAGAATAACTTAATCACGTCCTTGTATTCCGGCCGTTTTTCTCACAATGCACGGTTTAAACGAAGTAATTGCAGTCAGCTTTAGCAGCCAATAGTATCCAACTAAAACAACGTAATTTTACTAACAAATGAAAAATATTGTCGAATTGAACGAAATAAGAAAGCAGTTATAAAACCCAATAAAACCCAAAAAAAAAACAATAAAACCCGGTGGGCTGGGTTAAAAAAAAAAAAAAAACTTGGGTTTTTGCCAATACTGCAAGAAAGTCGTAGAAAAAGACATCCAGCATTGAATCGAAAGTAACCACAATGGGTAAAAGCTGGAGCAAATTGAAGCACAAAACCAAAATAAATTCAACCAATTTGTCGAGGCCTTATGCTCCTCATAGGAACGATGTATAATTATGTGAAAAATAATAACAACATTTATATCAAAATATTTAAAAATCCAACTCTGTTTTTATATTCAAACATTTATCAAAAAAATCTTACAAATTGTCTGCCGGCGTAAAGGATCATTATTTGAAAAACAAATTTTTTACCATTTCTCAGTTGTAGTACATTTTTCTCTTAAGCTTTTAAGAAAAAGCGCAAAAAATATAAACAGTTGTTGTTATTGCATTTATGTATATGTTGCCAAAGGAAAAAATAAAAATATTTTGAATAATTTTTTTGTAGTAAACAATACTTATTAATAATATCCCACATTTTTAAATGATACACCCAATACATAAATACACGTACTTTTTTTCGTGCTTATATCAAGCAGAGTCATTCCTTGAGAGCTTTAATTTCACACACAAATTTTTTGAAACTGCAAAAGAATATTTTTTTTAAATCATTCTTTTTTTAATGTATAACAATAACTCCAAAGGTTTAATTACTCTACTTTCCTTAACCTTCAATCGCTGCAGCTCATAACAGCTTTTAATGATTTTTTTTTAGCCGTTGGCTTGCTGTGACTAATACACTGTGTATTCGGTTTCATCTGAATGTTTTTAATCGCTAGTAAATGGTTGTATACTCTCGTAGAAATGTCTTTATTTTCAAGTGGCTAAGTGTATTAAATTGTCTGTCCTCATGTCTGTCTAAATGTCTAGGGGTGATAAGTTCACTTCACACAACTGTCAATTAGAAATTAAAACACACTCTCTCTGCTTGACGACTAATAACAGTGGGGAATATAGATAATAATATTGCAAAAACAACTATAACACCCCTCAACGTTACCCGCAATAAAATTATCAAAATTATTGTTGTAAGAATGTAATTTAACTCAATAACAATAAAATGTTTCAACGTGTGTTGTTGGTATTTGTTTACCGTACTTATTTGTTTTTTTAGGAGTCCTGCAAAATGAGTTATTTCACAGTGAAATCTTATAGAAAAGGATTAAATTTTCATTCACGGTATGAAATGATATTTGATAAATGCCACCCTCACTAGATATTACATAGCTTACGGTTTTTCTTCACAAATTAGTGAAGAGTAATATTATTCATGACGCTTTGCTAATATTTACCAAAAAGAAACGTAAAAACAAATTGCAGTTTTAGATTTGACACTTAGTACTTATACCTACTGAAAGATCGGACAAGCACCATTTATATTGTTACGTTTTTATCTTTTTAAAACGTTCGAGTTCTTTTTAATTGCGTCAAACTAAAATAAACACTTCCTTGTTGTTGTTTTACAGTTTTTATTTCCTCACTTTATCTTTATACAGTTTGTCTTAATACAGCAACTTATTTATCTTGCACTTAATATTCATTTATACAATATTTTTATTTACGCCTAAACACGACTTTATGATTGCAAAACGATAACTATACTAACTAATGCATAAGGCGCCGCCTTTTATATACAATTAATATTAGTTCCAAATGTTCTGGTTCTTACCTCAACATTCCATTCATATTTCTATTAATATCAAATGTAACACCCAAAATCGGTATGGTAACACCATTAAAAACACAAATTAAGTATGGCACTACCAGGGTGGCCTTGACACAAACCAATGTCACAAAAGGTTTATAGCTAATACAACTACTGTATTAATTAAGTGTATCTTTTCTTTAGTCATTGTTTACTTTCGTAACAATATCAAACTCAAATGTAATCATACTTATCATGGTTGGCGATAGGTACTAATTTTTCGACATTTTTGTAATAGATAAAAAGCAAATTTTCCTTGTTTTCCTTAATCTAGAACAAAAATATCGAAATACGACTACAAATATGCCAATAATGATAGGGGCCAAAGATGTATTTTAATTTTTGTAATTTCGAATTTTTTGTACAATCTAATTCGATTTTATTTAATCAGAATATTTCGAAAAATAAAAAGTCCCCCGAAAAACGTGCAAAGTAGAGAACGATGGCAGTTAACTAATTCCACGTGTTGTTGGCTAAAAACTAGTTTTTTAAAGCGGTTTGTAATTTATTTTCCAGTGTTTTTTTAACTTTTTATACAACCGCTTAATAATAAGATTTTTCAAAGCTCCTTAATATAGACCTTTGTTTCAATAATGACCTACTGAGCTCCTTGCAATTTTTAGAAAACGGAAATAAAAGAAAAAATAATAATAAAATAATTTTTTGAAATAAAAGAAAAAAAAATTTCTCTAAATTTGCGCGAAACATTTTTTTTTCGCCGTTAAGTTGTAAATAACCGCAAAACTGTTGAAAATACAAAAAAATGGTTTTCAGTTGATTTATAGGAAGTTTTGTTTCTAAACGTTTGGTGGTAATTGCATTAAAATCGGCCAAGTCGTTTTCAAGTTATGATAAAATATATTGACATAAATATATATAAAATATGGTAGATATTTTGGGTGAAAAATTTGCCACGCCCATAAAAAAAAATTGGAGCCCGATGCAAAAAAACTGAAAACGGATTTGAATTCAGCGCATCAAAATCATTATATTCCATATAGTTTTAGTTAAAGGCGTTTTTTGCTGTAGGCCAGTGTTATCTTTATACCCTTCAAATGACAAATGATACCGCGTGCATCGATCTATTTTACTGTTTTTGTAATCTTTTGTATATTGTATCTAATGGGCAAATGTTTCGTTTAAAGTTACAAAACGGCGTAAGGAGTTGCACGGGTTGCATCTGATTGCAGCAAAGCACTTTTTTGAAGTAAAAACACGGTTGCATTTATAATCGAATGTAAGCAATATCGGTAACCATTATGAAATGTGATGTAATACCACACACGTTTTAATTGTTCCACCTCCCAATATCATTCTCCGAATTTTATCGACTTTTCTTGCAGGAGACTCGAACATGAGCGTCATTTGGGCTTTTGCAAACACAACTCAATGCAGTGAATTACTTTTAAACCATCGAAATTGAAGTGCGGTGTCCACTTAGTGTTTATCAAACCTTTCTTTGATTTCGATAATGGTTTCTTTAAGTAAAAAATACTGTTAAGTCAACACACGAAATTACAAAACTACTCTCGTATCTTTCTATCCATCGCATTTTTCCTTTTTACACCGACTTCATCCTCTTATATAATTTACGAAAATAATTTAAGTATTAATTAATTAAATGATTTTGCTTTTGCTTTTACGGTATCTCTTCTCTCCTGTTATTCAAGCGCGTAACACATTTTCCAAAAAACAAACAATAATTAATTAATTTTTTATTATTATTGCGATTAAAGACATTAAAGAAGGAATGATTGGTTACTTTTATTTAAAAATTGTTTATGATTATATCTTAAGGTCAACAATACTGGTGAAATTGACTTATTTTCTTCACTATGGCGTTATTTCTTAAGTCCCTCTCTACTGTAATTTGTATTCAAAGGCGGGCATGAATATCGTAATAAGCTTGTTTGTGTGCATTTGTGTATTGTATTGTCTTTTAAGTATAATTAATTGTAATTTTAATTTAATTGCACCAATCCCTTAATGGTTTTTGAAGAAAAAAATAAGTAATAAACATTGACAAAACCATAAGATGAAATACATAAATTATTCTCGAGAGTTACACGAAAGTTCAAACATGCAATAGTTCGTCTGTAATAATGGGATACATAATTTGAAAAAATGCTTTGCAACAAAATAACATCTATAGACCTTTTCTAAGTAGAATTTATGTGTAAATTCAATGGATAGGTTTTAAATTCATAATTATTATTATTATTCATTTATTTACGGCTATAGTATATACACAAAAATTTTTATTTTGAGTTTCAAATACAAATTAGTTAAAATATATTTTATGTTTAAAAAAAAAAAAACATTTTTTAAAAATTCTTAATCAAAATCAATATTTTAACTACAGTACACTAAGGTTTTTTCATATTCGAAACTGGCAATACTATCTTTATTTGATTTCTCATTTACAATATGAAAAATACAAATTCATACAACCTGAAAATTTTATTTACTTAAATTTCGTTATTTTTCTAAAAAATTATGATTAAATACTTTTCGTATATTTCTTTTAAAAAAGAAAACTCTTTTGATCTAAAATCGTGTAAAAAAACATTATTACCATTATATTTTTTGATGAAACATGCTTTCCGAAAAAATGTACGAATATTGATTTGGCATACTGTAAATTAAAATATGGAAAAATGTTGTATTTATACAAAATGTATGTAGTATGTATGTATGTATCTTCTTGTTATCGTTATAACGGAGAATATAATATGGCGTTAGTTTCTAGCCTGCGTCACCAAACAATCGCTCTCTAAATTCGTTATTTTCTATTAAAAAATCGCTGATCTGGAATGGCGAAGTCCCCTTTGAGCATACCAGTGTTTCAATCATCTGGCATTTGTCCAATCCTTGACAAGATTGAGGATGACAGTCAGTGATGCTGCACATTAAAGCTCCGGGCCAACAAATGTATGGTGTTAAGAACACTTTTCTAGCCAATGTTTTCAGGGAAACGAGAAGAAGTTTTAAACAAACCCTGTTTATCATGGTTTGCAAGGACTTGATGTGGTATGGAGATATGGCCGCTTCTCACTTTTAATTTTTTAAGCCTTCGTTTCCTTTAAAAATATATTCAGGTATGTGATAGAAATCAATTCGTTTTGAAATGAAATCGAAAGTTCAAAACGAACGAATCAACTGAAGGTGTAATAGAAATCGCATCGATTTCATTTTACATATTTGTTTTATTTCAACGCGTTTCATAAAATATCATACACACATATGACAAATCTTTCGTAAAAAAAAAAAAAATTATCAAACATTTCAAAAAATATAAATTTATCATTTTTGAATTTCTGGATTCTCCAAGTGATGGTCATAGTTGCAGTATCTGGAGTATGGAATTACATTATGTAGATAACATTTTGCTGGTCATTGGCTGGTGAAATGGATTCCAAAAGAGCCATACAATGTTCTGGCAGCCAAGAAGAGGTGGGTAGTTCACATTTACAATATGAAGCCTCAACAGTGTATTGTGCCTTTAAAAACTTCTAAGGTTCCTTAAATGTCTGCAGATTGGTATTTCAATAATTGTCATGTTATAATTGCCTAGACCCTGTTCACCGCCCGATGTTATGCAAATCAACGAAGATGGTAGACGGTGTGTACGTCTCTTCCATCTCGGAATATGTTTTGGTAAGTGTAGGGCGGCCTGATATAACATTTAAAGTCTATTCGTGTGTCTAAGGCATCAGTGCCTGTATTAGAGCCCCCTCTGACTGCCCTACGTAGCCGCTGTCTTCAATCAAAAATTATGTTTTTGGAAGGTACAATTCAAATAATTGATGTAAAAATACTTTATTTTTTCCTCTATTATTTTGTTTAATTTCTCAATACAACACATTTAGAGACAAAAAATCTGAATTTCTAAATTCTTCACAATGAATTTTTGCTTTTCATACATTTGTTAATATAATTCAGCGATATAGTTTCCTCCAGCTTATAGTTAGTTAAAAAATAAGCATGTGGTATACCTATTTCTACCATGAGGTGTTTTTAGACTCCTTGAGGAATTCAGGACAGGAATGCACAGCATACTCAGGATTTGTTGAATATATAGTAGTGAATCAGGAAAAAATTGTATTCCAATGCTATTAATCTATTAATAAAGTATTTTATCTATTAAATAAGAAAGAAAATATGAAATAGTTTTGGCAATTACTTGCATTTTTTACGAAAGGAATTTTCAGGATTTTTTTCATCGTTTTCATTTCACCAATCATTGCCTATTCGATTTGAAAACGTAAAAACAATTCGATTTTCGTTATCTATCACAATTGTTTTTGTTGAAATTTTCATAAAACGAAATGGAAAATGAAATCGAATTCGATTTAAAACAAAACCGATTTGAAAACGAATCTTATGTTGCATTTACAACTTTTTTCGATTTTGATTCGATTTTCTTTCATTTCCGATTTCCATCACATACCTGATTATTACATTTTGAAATTATTTCATCAAGATAGTGTGCCCATTATTTTAAAAATTTGGTTAAACTTTAGATTTTATGTTTTTTTCACAATACTATTCTTAAAAAGGCTTTAAAGTACGGTGGAACTAACTTATTGTTTATTTAATATTGATTTGAAATAGAAATTTAAAGCTAAATTTCGTTTGTGAATAATACTTTAGTGAAGTTTTCTTTAAGTAGGTATGATACATTCCTTATTTTGTTTTTGAATACAGCCGTTAATCTTTATATATAAATATCAATATGTGTTGGTTTGTATGTATGTATGTATACATGTGTGCTTGAAATCTATAGACGGCTAAACGGCTGAACCGATTTTCTTGAAATTTTCACTGTATCATCCTGTATGCCTGGAGGGATACATAGGTTACATTTTTTTTCGATAGTGTCAGAGAGATCTAAAGATCTATATCAGCCAATGTCATAAAACTTTGCCCCAATTACTTCGTTTCATACGATTTATTGGAATAAAATTAGGACGGATATAATCATGGAAAGAGGTATACACCGTACAAAGCAAATTTTAATTATCATATATCTAAAAACCTATTATCGCAACAGTTTCCAAATTTTGTTCCAATCACTTTTCTATGAAACTACGAGGGCGGATTGATATTGAAGCTACCTAAGTAGGAAAAAACATTTTTTTTTTTTTTTCAAACACCACACATTTCTCAACATAGTCTCATTTTAGCTCAATACACTTAGTAAGACGATTTTCCAACTTTTTTATACTGAATAATACGATTTTTGGAACTCCTCAAAATACGCATTAGTTTCGATAATCACTTCTTCGTTTGAGATGAATCTTTTTCCTGCGAGCAATTTTTTCAAGTTTGGAAACAGGAAAAAGTCACTAGGGGCTAAATCTGGACTATAAGGTGGATGATCAACCAATTCGAAGTGGATTTCTCGTAATTTTTGCATCGTATCTAATGCTGTGTGAATCGGTGCGTTGTCTTGAAGAAAGAGCACTTTTTTCTTGTTTAAATGTGGTCGTTTTTCCTTAATTGCACCAATTGATCCAATAATGCACGATAATACTCCTGTGATTGTGGATTCCTTTTCAAGATAATCGATGAGCAATATTCCGTGTGCATCCCAAAATACAGTGGCCATAACCTTGCCAGCCGATTTCGCTGTCTTCGCCTTCTTCGGAGCACTTCCACCAGCTTCCACCCATTGCTTCGATTGATTTTTGGTTTCAGGTATGTAGTGGTGGACCCACGTTTCATCAACAGTTATTAATCTACGCCAAAAATCAGCAGGGTTATGCTTTATCATGTCCAAACACCGCTGTGAAGTGATATGTCGAACTCGTTTATGCTAACACTGAGCAAACGTGGCACCCATCTTGCCGATAGCTTTTTCATATGCAAATGTTCATGCAAAATGTTGAACACACGTTCATATGATATGTTTACCATTTCAGCAATCTCACGTATTTTGACCCGGCGATCATTCATAACGATATCGAGGATTTTCTTGATATTTTCTTCAGTAACCACCTCTTTTGGCGTTCCTGTTGATGGTCTTGTTCGGCCCCGTTTAAATTCAGCAATCCAATATTGTACCATATAATCTGACGGAGCAGATTCGCCGTAATGTTTAACACCCTTTTCTTTTGTCTCTTTCGCCGTTTTGCCTTTTAAATAATAGTATTTAATGACTACACGAAATTCACTTTTTTCCATTTTCCAAGAAACATAAAAGTTGCTTACTTCAAAGGAGTACAACAAATAAACTAATCGATGAATATGGCTAAAATTTTAACATCTGAAGTTTGACAGATCGTAATTTCTAAGAAAGAAAAAGTTTTTGTGTTTGTGCTGCCAAATAGCGCTAGGTAGCTTCAATGTCAATCCGCCCTTGTAATTTACTGGAATAAATGTAGTGTAGATATAATCAAGGGGAGATGTACCATCTATATAAAGCAAATATTAATTTTCGAATATTATTACACTGATTGCGATAAAATTTTATGAGCACACTAGATAAAAGCTTTCTATATAAGTATGCATTTTGACCGGAAGCGAACAAAATGGGAAAAAAGGATAACAAATTGAACAAGATAGCATTTAACATAATAATTAAGTTGGGAGTGGCGAAGCACGCTGAGTTTTAACTAGTTTTATAAATAAATTCTACGGCTGAAACAGAGAGCGCTAGCCGCAAAAGCTTTCGGCTATACATCCATAAATAGCCTATTTTTAATTTCAACACCAGTTAATGGTTTTATTTAACATTTCTCTGTGTATTCCATTCAATGGCTATCTTTGTTTGCCGTCATCGGGTTTACGTAAAATGTATTCAAATTATCTCAACTTTCTTTGGATGATTTCCATTTTTATTGAAACTTAATAAGTCGTTTGCTGCAATGAATTGTTAAATATTATATTTGGGTCGCAATATTGATGAATGCCAGTTGCTTACACGACACGCAGACATACCAAAACGTAGACTTTTACACACATATGAGTTAAAGATGCTAATTTTCGAGGTGAGTGAAAAGTCGGAAGACATTATATCAGGTTTAGTCGTTCAAAAGATTAGCTGCTTAAGTTTATTCTATAATTTATTCTATAATTTATTCCTTACTAAGCACCACATTAAAAGTTCCAGAAAGACGTTCATTAACAATTTGTGTATTGATTATGTGAATGATATTCAAAAGCCTTTTTCTGAAGATTTCTAACCACTCTTTTAGGTAAATCTTATATCTAATTAGAATACTGTTTATTCCTTACTAAGCACCGCATTAAAAGCTCCAGAAAGACGTTTATAAATAATTTGTGTGTTGATTATGTTAATGATATTCAAGAGCCTTTTCCTGAATATTTCTAACCACTCTTTTGGGTAAATCTCAGATTTAGCAGCTAGGCGCTAGTTTCCAGTGCTGACTTTAGTAGCTCAGTTGTCCAACAGTTGTCGTTAAACATAAATTTTCTCTGTTTAAGCATTAAAATTAAACATTTAATTTCTATTATCCTAAAAATAATCAATATATTTTAAACTTAAATAATTTTATTTAGCAATTATGCACTAATTAATTGTAATTAATATATAAATTAATTTAATATTTACTGGTACATGGTATAATTTAATTAAATATTTACTAATTATGTTATTTATTACTTTTTTAAAGTTTTGTTTTATATTAATAATTTAAATCATCTTTCCTTTTTTCGTATTATTGCTTGTTGTGTATATATTTGTGCAAAATTTTTATAAAAAAGAATATGATAAAATTAATATTTACTATATTTATGCTCTCAGCATGTCTTAATATTAATTGGAAAATTTAAATTTTCTATCGCTTACTTTTTACTTATAGACCTTAAATGCTGTTGCAATTGTTCACATCGTTGACACTCCCTTGTTAATTGTTTAACAGCGGCCGCATACTGACGCTGTAATTCTAAGAGACCTTGTAATTCTTCATTAAGCATATCACGCCGTCGTTTCTCTTCAGTGTATTTAGTTTTAACTTTTTGTTCTGTCTGCTTGACCCCATTTACAATTTGTTCAAATTGTTGTATAAACTCCTCACGGCCATGTGTTGTCATCATGCCCTCATTGTAGGCTTCACATATAGAATTCAAAAGAGACAGTTCTTTTTCCATATAACGCTTTTGATCGTTAAGAGTATTATAGAGGGTGTAATACTGTTTAGTTTCTAAATGCTTTGAACTCACTATACAAAACAAACAAATTAATTTTGTTTCAATTTTTTTTTTTTTAATAAGAGTTAAACTATTTTGATTTAAACTTACTTTCATTATAAAGTTCGTGAAATCTTCTTTGGTATTGTGCCAGTTCGGTACGATCCGGTGTATTATCCAATTGTCGTTGTATGGCCATTATGCCTCTATTACGTTTAGCTAATTGCAACTTAAGAGTTTGTATGCGTTCCTTTTCCTTTGATACCGCTTGTTCACGCTCCTCAGGATCTTGGGCATTAAATATTTCGAGTTCTCTAAGAATTTTGTTAATATTAAAAATTTAATTTTGATTTAAGAATAAGAAGACAATCAAGCAATACTTACTCAATTTGTTGTTGTAATTCAGCCAAATCCTTACGGCAATTTTCTTTAAATTCGGATTCTTCTTTTTTCAATTCATCGTGTAGCTTAAGAAGACTTTGTACCTTTGTTAATAAGCTAGAAGATAGAGGAAGTTATTGTCTTCTATAAAATATTTAATTTTAATGCAATCGCTATTGTCTCCTACCTTGAATCCACACTTTGCTCTACTTTTTTATATTCTTCAATTTCCTTTCTTAATTCCTCCAGCTGTGCATTTTCATTTTGTAATAAATCCTTCTGTTGCTGTAATAATTCCAATACTTCTTTGGTCTCATTTTGATTACGTGCCAATTTACGTTGTAAAGCTAATTTTGTTGTTTCTAATGATTTAATTTGATTTTGTTCGGTCAACTTGTTAGCATCCGTTTCCATTTCCTGTATAAATTCTTGATAATGTTGTTTCAATGCCAAACGTGTAGCATTGTCAAGTTTTTGTGGAGATCCTGTATCAGTTTCCTGTTTTTTTTTTTTTTTTTTTTTGTTAATAAAAGAAAACGGTGCTTAAAAACAAATCAGAACTTTAAATATGTATGAAGTGTTAAGTATTACCTCACTGGTAAGAACAAGATTTTTAAGTAACTTTTCAACATCAAGCTGCAAACCAAATTTTGTTAATAAATCAGCAAAATAACAAAATACAGGCATAAAAAAGCGTTGGCAAAAAGTAAAAATTCATATACACATTCAACTATACACATACACACTTATATTCGTACAACTACATTATTAGTTTACCTCCTTTTCTAAATCTTCTTTATGGCCATCATTAGAGCTCTCGGCAGACTGTACTGTATTGGCAGCACCTAGCATATCACCATATTCTAATAAAGTTAAATGAACTCTGGTCTTTTCATCTTCATCTGTTAAATCTTTACGTTGATATTGGCGGACGGGATTATAAATTTCCTATAAAAAATCTGTTTAAAAAAAAATCAAACCAAAGAAATAATGGAGGATTAAAACTCACCTGTATTCTTTTTATATGACTCGATGCATTACGTATCTTTTCTAAATTTTGTTTATCACTTTTATATTGATAATGATTATGAAATTGACCTATAGCAAAACGTTTTAAGCGTAAATTACGTTCGGCTCTATTCTCAACCTAATAAAAAGGTATTACTGTATTAAATAACTGAAACGAAATAATAGTTTATATGCATATGATAAAATTACCGATTTTTTAACCAGCCATTGTATGACAGGATGTATACTTAAAAATTCCAAGCCCTGTATTTGATGCGGCTCAATACGAAAAGGACATTTCATTTGTGGCAAAACAGCAACGATTTTTTCAACCAAAGCACTAAAATAAGAATACCGCCATTCGGTACGTATAATTAATATGAAAATAACTTGATTTCAATGTTACTAATACGATTATACAATACATATAATGAAAATTGAGTGAAAACAGTGCAACAACACAATAATAAAATGCATAAAAAACCTTCTAAAATTATTTTTTAAATAAATATGTAAAAAAATTACAAATTTACGCAAAGAAAAAATAATCCTCTTTTATTTTACGAAAAGATAAAATCTAACCACCATATTCATAAAAAAATTGTCGATCTATAAAGGGTTTATAAAACAAATTTTCATACAAATAACGCTTTTTAAAGCTTTTATAAAAGGAAAATATTTTCATGAGTATGAGGGAAAATCTACTTTTTTCGCTTAAAGATAATAAAAATCTGCTGTTTTGAAATGTTCGATCTTTCATCGTTCCTAAAATCAAATTTAGCAAAATAATACGTTTTACAAAGCAATTTAGTAGAACTCGAACCCTATTCCTCAATTAAGAGCCTAAGAGAGTAGTAAAAAGCCTTTATGCTTTGCATTATAGTTAGTCATTAAGTCTATAGAAATATAGCCTGAAAATAGAAAACGCCTATTTAATTCATCAAAGACGATTAATCTTTACTAGCTTTTTAATATTTTTTTTATCTATTCTTACATTTTTTGTCCAATAGTTAAATTTTCATGGAACAGCAAATCCACATCGACATCATAATCGCAACATTCAATGCACCACGTCATGCCACCAACAACTTTATCAAATGCCGACAAACCCTTTATGCAGGCTCGATAGTAACCTGCCTTTATAAGCATATCAAATGTCTCTTGTTCTTTAGCGGTGGCATCAACATCCTCTCTACGTTCCACCTAATTATAAAAAAGGATATGCATATATATGTAGTTTTCCATCAAGCAGGATAACATGATTTACTTACTTGTACTTCACGCCCTTCTGCATCGTAGCGAGTCGCCAGTTTAACATTTGATTTTATATGTTTCGAAAATATTTCCTTATTTGCCATGATTTAAGAATAATTTTAATACGATAAAAAACTTTAAAATATTTAATATTTAATTATAATTGAATTTTTCTAAGAAATTGCACTAAATTTCATTTATTCGCTTTTTTTGTTGACTTATTCCAATCTTCGAACAGCTGGTTTTTGTTGACATCGTTGCTTTTGTTTGTTTGCAGTTATTTATGCCGGGCAAACGAGCTGCCATGCTGTTTTTTTAAAATCGCAAAGACTACTTTTTTAAGGCGGGAATTTGCATTCTCTTTTAAAGTTATCTAAACCTTTTACATGGGGGCTAACGATTAAGTTTTGCCTTTCAGTTTTTAATACACTGACACTTTTTACTAATACACTCACAATTTCAAAAATTAATACCAACTTGATAAACAAATATATAAATATATATATAATGTGAACATATTCGCTATGATTTGTTTTGTTTTTAAGTTATATACTTCTTTATAAGTCTCCCATTCCCATACTGATAACACATTTTTCTAAGTGTATTACTTTCTTTTGCCTTCTGGTAGCACTATTATTCATTGACATTAATTTTACCGGTATTGTCGTTGTTTTTGTTATTGTTGTTATTTCATTCTTGTTAAAATTTTCAGCGTCTTTGGTGTGGAGGAGGAAGAAAAAACGTGCAGATATTTTAAACAACTAATATTTAATTAATTTCCATTATCCCAACGAATCAATTCACTCTTAACAAAATGCCTTACGTATGTCTCCTGCAAGAAGGCAATCCAAATTTATCCAGTTTCATTGAAACAGCACATCAAAACAATTTTGCTGTAGTGGCCATACCAATAAATTGCACAGACCTGCCTTTAGAATTTGTACGTGAACCCATGAATGAAAAGCACTCAGAATTTACTTATAGTGATCTGCTACTTACTCCTGATCAATGGAATGGTAAAGTGATTGCAATGCTGTCGGATACTATTGACTGCGATTCGACTGATGAGAATGTGCGTAAAAACTCAGAGGAGGTCTTAAAAAGAGATTTATCGTGGACGGAACATTTGCATTATGGTGGTTTTAGCATGATTAAGTTGAAGGGTGGCAATAATTTAAATTTAGCCAAAATTTTGAACAGTAGTTTGAAGGGTAAGTAAAATCATAAAAAAGCAATTCAAATATTATGAGGTCTTTAAATATGTTTCAGGTACGGTACTTTTGCAAGTTCCTCTTTATAATGCCTTTGTAGCCCATTCAGCTTGGCGCCGTGATGTAAGCGAAGATGATGTTCTAGCTTTACAATCTCAGGACTGCTGGCAGTGGTGGAATCGTTTTCGCATGGCAACTGGTTTCAATCCCAAGTTGCGTGTTGTATTAGAGTTTAATGAAGCCGAGCTGCCCGATATAAATATTGTTGCCCGTTGGTTGGGAGAGCCAGTTGAGGCAGTTATGTTACCTTCAACTATGTTTATAAGAAATCGACACAATTATCCTGTTCTTCCCAAAGCCTGGCAGGAGATTTTAAAGTTGTTTGTACAATCTCATGTGAATATAATTGTCTCTACTGATACCAATGATGGCAGTTTACGCTTGTATTCCGATTACTTAAATAATTTTAGACAAACTTTCGAAGATACCCATCCCCTTCAAAGGTATGTAAATATAAAAATTGAAATTGTGTTTGTATTTTATATCAACACAATACTTTTTTTAGTTACGAAGATGTTTTAGAAATTCCCTTACAACCATTGAATGATAATTTGGATTGTTATACCTATGAAATATTTGAAAAAGATCCTGTCAAATATAAGTTGTATCAAAATGCAATTGAAGCAGCCTTAAACGACCGTGTCAAGGAAGAGGAAATTGCAGAAAAATTGGTAAGATTTTAAACTTTTGTTACAAAAGGGCCTAAAGATTCATTTTCAAAGTCGGTTGAAGTGTTTGCTTGTTTCAATCAAACCAGTTACTAAAAATGTAATTTTTACTGTTTTATCTAGACTGTCATCATGGTATTAGGAGCTGGTCGTGGTCCATTAGTTAGGGCTGCTCTTAATGCAGCTGCCAATACTGGTCGTAAAGTGAGAGTTTATATTATAGAAAAAAATCCGAATGCAATTCGTACTCTAACAGCTGTAGCCAAAAAATTGTGGTTTAATAAAGGTATACAAGTTATTAATTCTTAAATTAATTTATATTTTACCACTATTTCTTTGTGTCCTTTTTTTAGACGTTCATATATTCTCCAAAGATATGCGTGAATTTTCACCGCCTGAAAAAGCAGATATTTTAGTTTCTGAACTTCTTGGTTCTTTCGGTGATAATGAACTTTCTCCCGAGTGCTTGGATTGTGCTCAGAAATTACTAAAGCCTGATGGTATTAGCATACCGTGTAAATCCATTTCATTTATAAATCCTGTAATGTCTTCCAAATTATATAATGCTGTACGTCAGGTTGTGCGCCATGAGGCAGCTTTAAGTGATAAACAAGCTGTCAGCAATACAAGCGAAAGTGGCTACGTAGTGTTGCTTAAAAATATCTATAATATAGATAAGACAAAGGCACTATTCGAATTTGTACATCCAAATCGTGAAAAAGTTATTGACAATAGTCGTTACAAGAATTTGAAATTTAAAGCCGAATTAGATTGTGTACTGACTGGTATTGCAGGTTATTTTGAATGTGTTCTCTACAAAGATATATTAATGAGCATAAATCCGCCTACACATTCACTTGGTATGCCCTCATGGTTTCCCATGTATTTTCCATTTACGGTGGGTAAAAAAACATCAATTTTTTTTTTTTTAATTTACTTTATTTTGAATTAATTTATCTCTTTTATATAAATGTTCTAGGAACCTTTGGAAATCAAATCTGGCCAAACAATTGAAATTCATTTTTGGCGTTGTGTTTCTAAACAAAAAATTTGGTACGAGTGGTGTTTGACTTCACCGTTTACAACGCACATACATAATTTAGGTGGTCGCTCTCAACCCATATATTGCTCTTAATAAGTGTCAAAATTGACAACTAATAATATATTAAAGCTTTATATAGTTTTAACTTTTTTCACTTTTTTCTTGACTATTGTTAAGTTTTGTATTATACAAGGCTTGATTGTTATTGCTGTATATTTTGTATTTTTACATGACCAATTATTTTTTGTAGCTATTCTAAGCTTTATAGATTTACCTTATTTTTACATTCTCATATAATTTATATTTACAGACGCTTGAATATAAACAAACTACGTAACATTTCGTACAGAAATGTTTAAATATTAAATTGCGTTTTTTTTTCATTTATAGAAAATATTCAATATACAGTTAGTGTCATTAATATTCGGTTTTCAAGTTTATCGATAATAACACCTTGGCATTAGCGAAATGGATAGGCAATCAGAAGAATAGCAAAAACTTAAATAAATGTTGTCAGTATGAGTATTCAAATATATGGAAAAAATGGCTCTATGCTAACCCTGCAACCGTGATAAATCGATCAAAACTTGTTAACCCTGTTTACTAAGCGTCATTAAGTTTTTCCCCTATTTATATGCTATTTGCAAAAAAACATGTTTTTCAGCTACTTTTCCAGCAATATAGAGATACGTTTTAATAAAAGTGCATAACACCTCCTTTCTTGTCTGTCCAAAATTCTACTTCACTGCAAATTATACAAACGGGGCGCAAAGGAAAAAACACTCCTTTAGAACAGCGAAAACTTGTTATTTTCCATTATGAAAAAGGTAAAAGGTACAAAGAGATTGCTGAAATTCTGAATATGAAACCAAATACAGTTGGGGACATTGTCAGAAGGCACTAAAATGAATGAAGAATACACTTCATAAAGCAGACAAGTCAGCCAAAAAAATTGACCGAGCGGGAAGAAAGTTCAATTGTGCGAAAAATAAAATCTAACCCACGCTTAAGTGCTCCCAAATTTGTCACAGAGGTGCTCAATGAGTTTAAATAGAAAATATCTGCATCTACTATACGAAGAACCATAAGAAAGAAAGGTTTTCATGGCCGAGTAGCACGTCGTAAGCCATTGGTTAATTTACGCAACCGAAAACCTCGCTTGAGTTTTGCCAGGGAGTACATTAAGAAGCCTGAAACTTGGTGGGATGACGTTATATTTACGGACGAGAGCAAGTATAACGTATTTGGATCCGATGGGCGTGTATGGTGTGGAGGAGGAGCTGCAACCACAAAATTTAAAACCAACCTTAAAACATGGAAATGGACATGTTATGGTGTGGTGTTGTATGGGAGCTAAAGGGACGGGAAAATTAGTTTTTATCAGTGGAATTATGAATAAGGAATCATATTTGAATATCCTCCGTCAAAATTTTAAAGAAAGTGGAAATAAGCTGGGCGTTTTATATTTTTTTAAATTCTACCAAGATAACGACCCAAAGCACAAGTCGCGTTTAATTCAAGAATGGTTGCCCATAACTGCCCTAAAGTTCTCCATCCACCTACACAATCTCCAGACCTCAATCCGATTGAGAACTTATGGTATGAGCTGGACCGGCGAATCCGCAACTACAAAATAACATTCATTGAAGATTTGAAATTGCGGCTTCAAGAAGAATGGGATCGTATTCCTGCAGCTTATACAGCTAAAATAGTAAAAAACATGTCAAACCGTCTATGTGAAGTTATAAAACAAAAGGGTTATCCAACAAAATACTGAATTTTATATAAAACCATTTTTCTAATGTATTATTTGTTACTTTTTAAATAAAACCGAATATTATTGACGCGCAATATTTTATGCCACCTGAATTAATTTAGTTCTTTTTGTTATATTGTTATTCTTTTTTTCTAAATACAAATGTGAACTTTCAAGTGTCTAAATAAACTATTAATGAAAAGAAAAAAATGTTGAAATAGATATACATTTAGCTTAAGACGAATCAGTTAAACATATCTCTTTAATAAAACCGAATATTAATGACACTAACTGTATGTATATAAATAAATAAAAATCGATCGGAAGAAATGTAATTTTTGAATGTTTTATCAATTTTTATTTGCATACATATTCAACGAGGAGAGTAGTAATCCGTTTTTTAATCAAATTAATTTAGAGTCTAACCTTCCTATACCCGCGCATTAATCAGTGAGAACGACGACACATTTTCAAAATGAATTTCAATAAAATAGATAAGAGTAAAATTATTGCATGGCATCATTATTTCCCATATTTCAAAATTTGAAACGCTTTTCACAGTGTCCTATTAGGAAAAACTAAGAAATAGTTTTAAATTAGTTTGAAATTAGCGAGGGTATAGAAAGGTTAAAAACCGAAACAATAATTGTTCTTTAGGATTCCTAATATTCTCATAATAAAGAATTGATTCAATATTTATAAATCCGTTGCATACGTTGTTGATTAAAGCACTTAATCTAATCAAACCACTTTGTGCTTGTAAGAAATTAAAGCAGACAAATACGAAGAATAAGCAAAAACGATAATGTACTTTCGCAAGTAAGGTAGTGTATATTCAACCCTACTCTGCGTTTCGATTACGTCTCCGCATTCAGTTACGTTTCGATCGAAAATTGGTATTCCAAAAAAACACTAAATAGAAAAGAAAAGAAGAAAACAAAGCAAACAAATTGTCGTAAAAACTCAAAATGTATTGTATACGCTAGGGAGTTCAGTAGGAAAACACTCACATTAGTTGTCTTTTCCGTGGAAATGGAATAAAATTTGTAAAAACATTTTTTTACATTTTATATTCTTTCACTTTATATTTAATAAAAATAAATAAAATAGTAAGAAATAAATTTTGGCCTAAAAAATCCTAAGAGTCTCCGTCACAAAAATACCAACTTAGAAAAACGTAGCTGCGATCGTAATGCAGAGTACATACAATCGAAAGAAATTGAACGAAACAGAAACTCAGAATATCAAACTTGATAAACGGAGAAAACTTCGATTCGAATCGAAACAAATAATAAGGGTGATTAAGTCTCATTGAGAACCTAAGCTTTTTTAAATAACTGGAAGCTAGTTGACCATTTAGAATTACCGACACATCTCGCAGAGAGTAAATTGTAGTTTGCGGAGTGTACGAGATGCTGAATTCTTCTTTCTGTCTTTGAAGTTTTTTTAGTTTTGCCGAATTGTAAGGGCTTCCAAATTCTTATAACATTTCATACTAACCTACGAAAATTAAAAATGTTGACACTATTTTCTCTTTGTATTGGGATTCAGCGAATGTGTTTACCACCCGTTTCCTAAGTTTCTAAGGCCATTTTCTAAAGATCCTTAATTGGTTTTATAATTAAAGTATTTTAAAAGAAACAGACGATTATTGAAAACCTGGAAAGATTGATTATACCCAGCTAGGAATTAAACTGCATTATAAATAAAATACAGATTTTTTATTGTTATTTTATTTCGATTCGTTTTTAATATTATTTTATTAGTTTCTCTTATGTTGTATAGTAATGAAAGAATTCACAATTTTAAATACTTTCTTTACTCGAATATATTGTATTTCTAGTGTAAAATAAGCAATTTTTTGGTAAGATTTAATTTTTTATTTTTGCATTGAAATAGAATAGCTAAAATACATTTAATTTTATTATCAATAAATATGTATATAATTTTATTTTCTTTTATCATTATTAATAATTAATTGTTTCTCTCAATTTGTTTATTTTTATTCACAAATTAAGCGCTCTCTGATGTTATTTTAAAATGTGCTTTCTTTTTCATCTGTAATCTTCAGATTAATTTTTATATATTTTGAATACCTGTTGGTGTGCCGCTGCCGGCGTATAGATTTTCTTTCTGTGTATTTTATTATGTTATTATTTTTCTTATTAATTAAGTTTTCAATTGAAATTAAATAAAGTGTTGTTCTATTTATTACTTTTGATATTTTATATGAATATGTATTTAAAATGTAAGTTAATTATTTATTTTATATAATACACAATTGTTTTTTTTTTTTTGTTTTTTATATATTAAAAAAAATACTGTGAAAAGTTATTTATTGTTAATTTTCTTAAATCTTTATCATCTTCAATTACTTTTTTAATTAAAAAAATTATTTTTTTTTAATTTAATTTTTAATAATTTTTTTAAAGAATAATTGTTTGCATGATTTCCGTAGGCCTTTTAAAGGGACTTTACCTAAATTCCCAATTCCAAAATCGAGTCCAATTTTCATAGTTTGTGTATTAATTCCAAATAAATTAAATAATTAAGCGAAAAATGGTAGATTTTAATAAAAAAAATATACATATATTTTATAGACAAATATTATAGTTTGAAATTTGGAGTTTAAATCCAGTTTAGACAATTTTTTTATGATGAATATCGTTAGAATTTCGAATTGATTAATCTCAGTGAAATCTCTCGGTTGAGATCCATTTATAACCAACCACTCGTATAGTGTAAACTCTGCTAAAACTCGAGTATTGGTTACTTCCACCAAAAGCAATTAGTTTTGATATAAGCGCACAGGACGAAACTTTATCATACGCCTTGGAAATATCTAGAGGCCCAACCTTACTTTCGCCTAATCCATGAATGGATTTATTCCATTTTTCGAGGACTAAAGCTAACAAGCTAACATCGTACAGCAAATTGTTAGACTCTTAACACTTCACAAGGTGCTGATTAATCATGCTTTCTAAAAATTCGCAGTGCCAAATAAGCACCTTGTTCGAAAAATTTAATTAATAAATAGTTAATATGACTTAAAACAGAAAAATCATACTGACAATTTACTAACAATAATTGAATATGCAATTTCGAAAAAGGCACATCTCGCTCATTTTGGCAAATGCGTTTCTTCGTATCAATGAGTCCCAAATGCTTCTCTGCTCCTACTACGTATGAGATACTGACATCCCTAACATTCTATCAACTTTAAACGATACAGATAGGTCACAACCCTTTTCGATATTATTGTTTAAACAAAGAGTACAAATTATGCAACGCTGCACCGCTTTTTTTAAGACGCAAAGCCATTAATGGCACATCTTGTTAATTTTAAATATATAAACAAACATATATAATAAAGTCAATATCCAAATATTTCTGTAATTTTCGGTTTTAAATTAGCCCCAAAATATAATCCATATGACATTTTTTGAACTATTATACATCATTTAGTTTTTTCATTTCCTGTAAACTTTAAATATTTGGACATGTGCCCTTTTCCAAATTGCACATTCAATTGTTTCTTTGCCCTCGACACTACTGCCAATTTCGTGGTTTTAGAGTGCATATCGTTTTGTAAATAGTTTAAATTAACTTTGTATAAAAGAAAATTCCTATATAGCAAAAAGAAACTAACTAAACCTTCATTTTACACATTATACCAACATGTAGTGTTCTTTTGCAGTAAAATGTTTAAATTTCATTTAACTTGTAATACCGAAAAATGTATTACAAGTTAAGTTTTCTAAGTATGATAATCACCCTTATTCTGAGTTTCGATTCGAATCGAAATTTTCTCCGTTTGGCAAATTTGGTATTCTGAGTTTCGATTCCGTTCAGTTTTTTTTCGATTGTACGTATTCTGCATTACGATCGTAGCTACGTTTTTCTAAGTTGTTAAAGTTGTGACGGAGATTTTTTAATCCTTGTTTTTTGGTTGAAAACAATTTTTTATAGCCTAATAAAACATATTATATTATTTATTTTTATTAAACACGAAATGAAAATATACGAAGTGTAACAAAAATTTAATAAAAATATTAATTTACGCTTGTCCACTTACATGAAAAAGATAAAGAAAAAACAAAAATGTTGTGGTTTCTTATTGAACCCCTTAGTGCATGCACTACTTTTTATTGAAATTTGCTTATTTTTCTGTTTCTATTTCATACGTTCCTATGCTTTTGAGAACACTATTTTCTTCTTATTTTTCTTTCGATTCGATTTTCTTTTGGAATACCAATTTTCCATCGAAACGTAACTGAATGCGGAGATGTAATCGAAACGCAGAATAGGGGTGAATATGTTCTTGAACAGAAAAGTATTATTCTTTATAAATGTCAAATTCGTTAAAACTTTTTTAAAGTAACTTTTTTGAAGTAAATTATATACGTTTAGCTTGTCCACATTTTAGTACACAAATTGTATATTGCAAGCTTTTAGGCGTATAACATAATGTTTCAGTTACTAAGTAAACCAAATTAAAAAAAAAAAATATTTTTTAAATATTTAATTTTATGCATATAAGCTACCTTTTAAAAAATATATATTTAATCACTATTGGAGCTCTATTTAAAATAAATTTAAATAATAAAAAAGCAATTTTAAAATACATTATTTACAAAACTTTTATGTAATTTTTCTTCTTTTTTCTACGTAAATATAAACAATTTGAGCAGTTAATTGTTTTTAAAGTGTTTAATACATATATTTTATTGTTTTAATATATATTGTATATTCATTTTTTATTTTGTGAGAAAAGGCACAGTATATTATTTGTATCTAAACTTTTGTAAATACTTGTTTGTATATAAATAAAGTATACTTACATACAAGACATATATGTATATACATACGTAGAGAGCTGGTACAAAACACACTTTATATTTTACACTTCATAAAATATAAGGTTTTTGTTAAAAAGAAAATAACTAAGATTTAATTAATAATGGCATACTTACTAAAGCATGACGCAGACTTTGCAGTGTATAACATTTGAAAGTAAAGTCAATGAACAGCAGCAGTATACAGAAATTGTTTGTTGCAGCAGTATTGAAATCAACCTGGAAATTTTTTCTTTATTTTTTGGGTTTGTTTTAGGTAGAGGGAATTTGCTTTTGTTTGTGGCTTAAGTAAATAATAATAAAAAATTAATAATCATAAAATAACAAAACATATCGCTCTTTTACTCAAAATTTGTCAATTTTCACTTTTTGTAAGAAAACAACATCATATCTACCCTCTGTAGAAATCTTATACCATAAAAAAATGCAATTGTTACCTCTTTTTGTGATATAATTTCATATTCAATAGAAAAGTTTTCTGCCTCAACTGAAAATCTGATAGTTTCGAGTTGACTCACTTAAGCGGAATAACGATGACATAATATATAAAATGTGATTATAAGCCCAAAATTGTCATTATTAAGCCAGCAAACGTTTGAAATTGCTGATCATATGACTTTGGTTTGTTGATTTATTTTATTATAATTTAACGGATTATTATTAAATTTGTCATAAACAATTTTTAATTTAATGCTTTGAAAACAATTAGCTTCGTTACGATTGTCAAAGTCATGTTATATTTCTTTATCATTTAATCTTTTACAAAAAAGTTTAAACGCAACATTAACCACTATTTGGCGGCATCAACGGTACATTATCACCGAGGGCCTACAAACCGCATCCGAAAACCTTTTATTATCACATTGAGCGCAATAATCCGCTCGGAAATGTTGAACTTTCCTTTTTAATTTTTCTAAAGCAATAAAGTAGTACGTACCAAATGCATACTGTTAACTAATGGCGAAAAAAACGTTTCTCTCCATTTTTTAATTCAATACAAAAAATGGTGCAATACAATACAATGTTGCCCTTGAAAATCTTTAATATTTCTTAATTTTTGACTTGACTACGTTTTATAGCAAAGAACAAAAGTGCAAAATTTTTTTTTTTTCAGGAAAGAAAACGCTATAAAACTTATCCTTTTATATTGCACTACATTTAACCATTAAAGCAGACAATTGTGTATTCCGAGAAGTTTTGACAAAATCTTTACTTTTTCTAATGACAACAACTACAACGAACAAATACTTTGCTGTTACGTAGATTTCTATGGAGCGCAATAATTTTTTTCAGAATTTAACTGTAGAAGCACCGAAAAAATTCAAAATATAAAATAAGAGATAAGCTGCTTTACGTCTTTCAATTCAATACACAATATAAAAAAGAAGCTTTAAAATGGCCTAAAATTCCCAAATATTGTGAAAAGTAGTATTTACAGATTTACAATGTTTCTACAGTATTATGGCAACGATATAAATAAATAACTGACGATCACTTTTATTTTGATTTATCGATATCACGCATTATCTGTAATCTAAATGGTTCGCATACCGCATTAAAAACCGCTTAACTGAAGCACATTGTGTTTAAAGATAAAATTTTAAGCTTTGTTAAAAAATATCAGTGCAGTTAAAAACCTAAAATATCAACATACATATGTATAAAGACGAGTAGTATTAATTTGAAATGTTATATTTTGCTACCTTCGTTTTATAGAAATTCTTTTTATCGAAAATTCTGCTTAGGCGAAGAACAATTGCTATATTTTGCTGTTTTCCGCTTAATCAAATTCGCCTGTATGTATTTCTGGGTTTTTGGAGCTTTATTAAAATCATTTTATTATATAATAAATGTGTCTATTTAATTCTTAATTTGTAGTGCCTGTAATTTATAAAATTTTTGCTATTCAAAATTCTCTATAGTTGTAAATTGTAATTTTTCAAGAGTTTTTGCTTAAAAACATTTCCCACTCTGATGCTAATACAACGTCGTATTTAAATAATTCGTGATAATTATGTAAAAGTAAAAACTAACATAAATTATGCTATAACCTAAACGTACGACAGAGCCCTAGAAATGCAATCACTTGAAATTATGTAGAAAGTGTTACGTTTTTTACTATTTTTTTTATTGGTTTCTTTACTTAATTAAGCTTGATTTTTTTTTTCAAATTTTATAATAATATTTAAATATATAATTTTAATTATTAAGTTTTACTCTTTCGCAAATGATGTTTTAATTAATGTTTTTTTTAATTTTTTTTATATTTTTTAAATTACGTTTCTTCATTTTATTTTTTTATATTTTTTTCTTTGTAAATAAATAATTAAAATAATTTTTATTTATATATATAAAAAAATCATCATCTGGTTTTTGCTTCGCTTAGACCAGTTTTTCTCTAAATTAAGAAAATTAAGAAGCACTGACAAAAAAATATTTTAGCTTTAAAAAAATATTCTTGTCCTTAAAATTTATGAAAAGCTTAACTTGCAGAGCATGCACAAATCTTAATGTCTTCTACCATTTTATATTGGCAAATTATATTTAAAACAAATTATAATTTATCCATATACATATATACTAACATCTTTAAATATTTTTTTCTTTTTTTCTTCCTTTTTCCATCATGCTTCTCTTCATTATTAATGTTCTTGTATGTGTTTCATAATAATTCAAATTAATAATAATAATAAAGAAAATATATGTATGTATGTATGTATGTAGGTGTAAAATAAAAAGGAAATTAAAAGAAAAAATCATAAAAAAATGATAATTATAGTAATTGTAGTAAAAATTACAAATTAATCTTTTTACGAACTAACAACACTTGTTTGAGGCATTTGTGTGGGATTAGCGCCGGCACCACCTCTAATAGCTATTGCACCTTGACCAGCACGTATAGGTTTTGCAATTTGCGCTTGAGGACCACGTCGGCCAAGATGTTTTTGCCGTACGGCCTCCTTAATGCGATCAACTTCATATTGATAACGTTTACGATCACGCATAGCGCCTTCTTTTGCTTCTTTTAACGCTGTCTCCAATGCTTTGACACGTTCCATAGTGGTACGTAAACGTTTTTCCAACTTTGGTAATTCGCAACGCAAGTCAGCATTGTCGCGCACCAACTGTTTGTGTACCTTTGTAAGTTGATCGAGATTGTTCTCGAGGAAGGAGATTTTCTGTTTTTGGGCCAAAGAGCCACCATCTTCTTCGCTGTCTTCATTAATGACGGTTTTCTTGATACGGGCCTAAAATAGTAATAAATAAATATAAGCAAACATATGAATTTCATATTTCTTTTAAATAATATGTAAAAAATGCGACTTATCAACGTACATCAAATAGTGTAACGATTCCTTGACGTATTTCCTTGTATCAAACAAATTAAATTTGAACTTACCTGCAAGTCTTGTACAAACAACTTTCTCAAATTGTGCAGAGTCTGCAATTCCTTCGCCACCGTATCTTCCAAACCCTTCAAATCTTTGCGAGCCTGTTCACGCCGCTCGTTAGTGAGTATTATTTCTTGCAATTTATTTGATTTCTCAGCCTCTTCTTGCTTAAGTTTCTCATAATCTGCGGTCATCTGTTGGTGTGCCAATATCAATTTTTGATGGACATCCTTCATTTCATCCATTTCATGTTGTTTGGCAATGATTTCGTCACGCAATTCCGATACTTGTTTGGTGTGTGCTTCACGCAACTCATCCATTTGCAAATCGAACATCGAACGTAATTGTTCTGCTTTTTGTTTTTCTTCGGCATTAACTGCTGAAACATGTTCGGCAGCTTTAAGTTTAGCACACTCTTCGCGCAATGAATCGATTTGTTCTTCAAGAGAACGTTTCTTATTCTCCGCTTCACGCATGGATTCCTGTAAGGATTTCATGCGTGCTTCATGCTGGGAAATAAGTAGACGATACTCTCCAAGATCTTTTTCGTATTCAGAAAGCTTTTTATTGGAATCCACTTGTTGGGTTTCCATATTGGAGCAACGTTGAGCCATATTTTTAGCTTCTGTCTTCATTTTACTAATGTAAAGACGGGCCATAGTGAAATCTTCCTCTACCTTGCCACTATCGCCTGCACTGGGTATACTGTTCATTTTCATGTCCATGGCAGAGTCCGCCGACGCTAATGCCTGACCTACCTCAGCCAAATCACGCAATAAGTTTGACAACATTTCATTGATACGTTTCTTCTGATGAGAAGACATATCGCGTAGCTGTTGCAATTCGGCGGTGGTGGTGTTAAGCAAAGTTTGCTTCTGTTGCAGTTCTTCGTTTAAGTTGTCAATATCCTTGTTCTTGGTGTCAATTTCTTGTGATTTTTGGTCATAGTTTACGGCCAATTCTTCCAAGGCTTGTAGAACTTCCTTAACTTCCTCCTTAGCCGATTCATTTTCTTGTTGAATGCGAGCCATTTCCGACTGAAGAGCCTCGTACTCACGACGTGCATTGGCAATAAGCTCTTCCTGTTCAAGAATTTGTTCTTTAAGATTCTCAACATATTGACTTTGTTGATTGATTTCTTCATCCTTCTCGTCTAATTGTTGGTAGAGACGTTCGCGTTCGGCCTCCAAACGGGCACGTTCATCACTACTAATTGAGCCCAACATTAAGCCAGCAGCAGGAGTAGCTGGCATCGGCGCCGTAGTAGCAGCAGGAACATTCGTTTCCACTTCAAGATTTGGAGTACTAGCCTCCATGAGATCATCAACGTTGACTTGCTCTTCGGCATTGACGGTTTCACCGGCACGCCAACGTGCCAATTCCAATTCAAGTTTCTCCACCTTACCCTTGAGACGGGCGTTCTTTTCCTTCTCCTTTTCATAGCGACGTTTCCATTCCTCAGCCGTGAGTTCTTCGTTGACACAGACAACGTTCTTTACGGTCTTGGCACGACGACCAAACTCAAGAGTTGACTTTGTTTCGGCTTCATTAAAACTGGCAGGAGAACAGCAAATAACAATAGTTGTGCGTGCATTACCACCCAAAGATTCTTGTAGAATACGTGTCAATTTCGAATCACGATAGGGTATGTGCGTTTTATTGCCATCGGCCAAAGCAGAAATTACATTACCCAAAGCGGACAAAGATTTATTAATATTTTTCGCCTCATCCAAAACAGTACCTTCGGCACCAGTTTTCGATACCTTTTCTGAACCAGCCAAATCGACCAAATAAAGTTTACCCGATAATTTCTTTTGATTTTCCAAATTCTCTTGTTTAACATTGATCAAAAATACTGAATGCGAACGTGATGAATGTTCGTTCATGTCTGAAATTTAAAGAAAATATATATTTAGTATAAAGAAAGTAATAATTTATGAAATCATATAGTTGGACTTACTTGTAACAGCAATGTGACGGTTGGATTTACCCTCCTCAATTACCTCAAATACATCCTCGGGCGACGATACAAATCGTTCTGTTGCACCCTTTACATACGGCACACGATTTTTATCTTCATGGACACTTAAATTCACTTTTGAAACATCCAATAAATCACGTATCTTATCCATATAGATTTCATAATAAGAAACCTTAATATGAAATTCCAAATTCATTTCCATCGTGTATATGTGATTGAAAATATCATTAACGATTCGCGGTATTATACCCTGTTTTACCGAATCACCAATAACACCTTCCATGGTATGTGTTTTACCCGAAGATGTTTGACCGTAGGCAAATATTGTGCCGTTATAACCGGCCAAAACATCGGTAACAATCGATTTAGCTGCCTCATTGTAGACCTTCTCTTGAGATGCATTTGGTTTAAAAACTTTGTCAAACAAATAAACTTTACCCTGGAAAGGAGAAGAAAAGAGAGAATTATACTCAATTAAAACTGAAGAATATAATAAGAAATGACTTAACACAAACCAAACACAACGATTTTGAAAAATAAAATCCTTTGGAAAGTGTTAAATATGAATTCTGCCTAAAACAAAGAGTCCCTCCTGACTTTAACTACATGCTCTATTTATGTTCTTAACAAAAGAGCAATTCCTTTAAGATTATCCATAGAATTTTTAATTAATCATCATGTGCATTTTCTAAACGCTTTGTCTTAACACATTTTACAACCTTTTCTTAACATTTGCTTCTTTTCAACGCATTCGCTTTTGTTATCATTTCACAGGTTTCGATTTATGCTCCGTTCGTTGCCATTAAGTATGAATTTCCTTTTGACTTGGTTTTTATTTCGTATTTCTTTAACGTCTTACTTTTCTTGTAAGTTCAAAAATTTTAATATTTAATCTCTAGATAGTTGTTTGTTTATTATCGTATGTTCGTCGTTCAGTTCTTTTCAATTTCTACATGGTTTAAGCATAAAATTGCTTTTGGCATTAAGCCAAAAAACGAAAATACAAGAACAGCAACAACAACACAAAACACATTAGATTTTTTCAAGTTAATATTTGACAATGATTGAAGGGAGATGTAGAACAACAACAAAAAAAAAACAATAACAATAAAAACGAATTAGAAAAAAACACAACCTACGAAGACGTATTTAACCTAAATTACTTGGAACAGTGGGTTAAAAAAGTGTTAAAATGTAATTTAAGATTTTTATCTTCAAATATTTGAATTGTTTTGTGTTAAATTTACTTTACACCTTTCCACCCCACACATATTTAAAGCATCCTCGCATGCAATTTTAGGAATATGTCATACAAATTACAGCTTATACACGCGGATGCACATGATATCGGCTTACAGATTAACTTGGAGAAAACAAAAATATTACACGTGAATATAACTAATACACCGAAGTTTACACAGTATGGCACAGAGCTTGAAGAAGTGTAATATTTTTTGTACTTGGAGGATCAGGAGAGCATAAAGCAAATCATATTAAAAAGGCAACCCAAGCCTTCGAAGCTCTACAATAAGTGTGCAAATCCCCACAGATTCATAGAAGAACCGAACTTCGTCTTTTCTCCTCCAATGTGCAGTCTGTGTTAGAATACGGATGCGTGTCGTGAACCACCTCAACCAAGGACATACGGTCTCTGCAAGTATTTATCAACCGATGTTTACAGAGGATATTAAAAATATTATAGCCAAACGTAATCTCGAATAGCGAACTATGGGAACGTGCGAGGAGTCGTCAATCAACATTGAAAAATCCAGAAGCAAATTGAGCTGGATTGGCCACGTTATGAGAAGAGCGAAAGAGAATATAGCTAAGAGGGCAATTCAGTGAAACCCCCAAAGCAATAGAAGAAGAGGTAGAACTGCTTATACCTAGAGAAGGCCAATTGATAAGGAAATGAACTCTATTAGAAAGACCTGAACTGAAATAAAACTTTTGGCGCAGGACAGATTATAATGGAGGAACTTTGTTGTGGCCCTTTGTTCCAGCATGGAACCATAGGAGTCAATAATAATATACGCAAAGTACCAAATATGCTCTTTTTCCAGTTTACGTATCTAACTTCACATCCCTCAATGTCATCCTTCCTTCCTTAAGGGTTGTATTGTGTAACAACAACAAATTTAATCTATACAGGAGGTTGTTTATATTCCTTTTAATATATTTGGCATAAGAATAGTGTAAAAAATAGCGTAAAAATAACTGATAAATCATCAATAGATATAAAAATAAAAATTTTTTTTAATTGTAAAATTCTTCTGTGATGCTTTTTTATTATATTTATTATTATAACCTTTATATCAACAAACACATCAAAAATATGCTCGTACTTTTTGCGTTTTGAAACCGCTATGCCTTATAAAGTTTAATTTCAATCATATCGATCTGAAATTCTGAGTGCTCTAAGTGCATATTCTCAGTATTGAATTTGATTAGGCACTTCAGACTGGAAATATGGAGATTTTTCCATTTCTACACTCTAAAACATTTGTAGTGTCTTCGAAAATGCTTGAAGCACAATGGAAGACTGAAAACATTAAGACGCGATATTTACACAATATTTTTTGTTTGTTACTACGTGATAATGCTCTTCAAATCTATTTAGAATCACATAATCCCATTTAGACTCTAACCGGTATTTTTGTAAAGCTGCCTAATGATTTTTCTTATATACACGATTTTGTCATATTTCCAATTTAGATTAATATATTACGTGCATTTGATAATAAATAATTTGTTAATATTGATTATTTGATATCTTTAAACGCTATTTTTAATTTATTGGCATATCTAAAATTTCTATATTTGTGTGCAATATAACTGATTGGATTAAAAATGCAGCGATTACCAAAAAAAAATGTGTAATTAGAAACCAAAAGATTTATTTCTTCATTCACTTACAATTGACAAGCGAAACTTTATCTTAATGGTGATAGTTTAAGCTAAACTATACATTTAAGTCATTTAACGACAATGTTTTTTTTTTCGTTCCAATTATGGGCAGAATTACATAATTGCCCGTACAATATTTGAAAAGCGAATCATCCAAATTGTAAGTATTTCAATTCCTAAGAAATCAATGTGATCTCTAATTTTAATCAGGTGTCTGTCCGTGCTAAATTTATTTATTTGATTTCTTAACCTTTTACATATTTGAACAAACACAATTTGCCGGCAGATAACAAAATAATGAGTAAAAATAAATAAATAAGAACCATCAATACGAATTTCAAAGCTGTCACGAGAACAGGGTAAATAATATAAGTAATTTAAATAGCGAACAAAGTATTTCAAAGTCTCGTGCCAACATGGCTTAATTTGAAAGTCGATTAGAATATAAAAAATATTCAGACATTATTTATATGCTGTATCTAAAGCTGGAATAACACGATTGACACAACACACCAATTATTGATACGGCAATAATCTGACGGATCGATTGACAGTCATTCGTCAACAAAGTGTGAAAAATGCACTAAATTTTATTGTGTTCATGTGCGATAATCAAAGTGGATAATGAATCCGTAAAGTACATTTTGACAATTTTAATGTTTTGAGGCAATAAGGCACAATGCAACCTATATCACAATGGTGCATTTGCGACAATCGAGTGATCGCCAGCTTTATGATGTAGACATTGGATTAAATTTTAAATGAAGTTTACAAAAAGTCTTAAAGAAATTATGAGCTCGTCACTGACTATTCTTGTCGATTTTAAGTTCTTTAACGACAATATTATAAAAATCTTTCTCAATCACTTTTTACGGTCAATATGCTGTTGTCTTCGTTTAACAAACTTTATCACTCTTATGATGGTCTTGTACGATATTTACAATTTCTTCACAAATTCTTCTGAGGGTCCCTTATTTACCTTACAGAATTTACAAATAACGTCTAACTTTTTAGGGATAACTTAAAAGGCAAAGGCCACTGGGTGACTAATTAATTCATCTGTAGCGCTAAGAAAGCTAATACTACTTATTAAGGTAATAACATAAATTATATACTAGTTTACAACTCTAAAGTCTTATTAGCTTATATAGCCACGTCATTATTCAATCATACAATACAGTTGCAATATTATAAATTAAAATAATTAAACAAGAGAAAGAAAAAAACTACAAAACCACTGAATCATACACTTTAGACAAATTATATACAAATTAGATCATATTTCTTTGATAATAAAAAATACTAATAATTCATTAACACTAGCTAACACGTCTAACCATTCAGAGTATCAATATACAGTACATTGTATGTACATACATATAGTTTTTACGATTTTAAGCCTTAAACAAAAAGAAACAAAAAATATATATTCGTATACAATTCGAAATTTCTTTTGATTTCACATGTGTAGTAAAATGATTTAATGAAAGCATGTTCTTAATTCAGCTTTTCTTTCTCAGAACAGAAATTAAAGCACATCAACTTTTTTCAAATGAAAACGCATAGAAAAACTAGTATACCTACTATGAAATTTGGTATGAATGTATGTTAATACTTGTATAGTATTGTAGATACATTTTTTGATATTTGGAATAGTATAAAAAAAAACAATTATTCATGCATTCACATTTCAAAGTCAGAATAGATATTTTGGTTTGCTTGCTTGTTAGAGTAAGTGTAGGAATGGATGAATGTATTAAGTATTCTCTTATATTTTTATGGTATTTCTGTTTTCTTTTTCTTTTTTATTAAAAAACTTTCAAAATTACAACAATAATACATACAACAACGATAATAACTTAAATATGAATAATAAAACCAACTACAAACATTGTTTTTCACTATTTTAAGAATAGTTAGCTAATAATTAATGAGAAAATCGTCTAAGAATGACGAAAAAAAAGAGAATTTTAAACAAGAAAAAATTATTCTTGTTAAATATACAAACATATATGCGCACATTTAAAGCGATGATGTTATATGTATATTTTTATTTTCTTTGCACGTGATTGCTCTTAAGCGTTCAAAAATATGTTTGATATATTATTTCCTTAGATATTTTATTTTTCGGAAGAAAATTCTTGTATTTTGCATCTTTGGGACTTTACTTGAATTTTTCAAACACCCAGTTATAATTACACATTTTACATTAAATTTCACAAGGACAATAATTTCAAAAATCAGAAGTTTGATTTTACAACTGTTTATAAAATCGAAATGTTACAATTTAAAAAGCGTTAACGTTTAATAATTACAATGTAGATACCAGACAAATGAGACGGAAAAATACTTTATTAAAAAAAATATATTTTATGTATTTATTTTAATAAACTCATCTTAAGCGCGCAGTCCATAGTTTGAATTGTAAATGGTTTTTGGTTTACTTGTTACAATAAACACATCAAAGGTATATGGGTTGAAAATGGTCGTCGATTTTCCGCTCTTAACAACCAAAGATTGCATAATTTGCATTACACTTTTCTAGACTTTAGACTCCGGAACGATACTTATCACAACTGGTCTAAGATTGTCAACTCAGCAAAAGTTGTATTATTTCCTCAGGAAAAACTTTCAAACACAGCAGAACAGTTAGTCTAATTTAAGGAAAAGAAAATGTTTTTTTTTTTAAATTTACGAGTTTTCTTCCTTATTTTTTTAGATATATAAGTATTGTGTATGCATACCATCAGGAGTTTTTGCCACCAGATTGCTCAGTTGCTAAAGTGCATAATCTTAATAAGAAGCAATACGAGAAGGTCACTGGGTAGCGTATTGTTTTTTTTTTTTTAATCACAATAATGCACCTGCCCATATATATACTATATTCACGTATAAGCAACATCGCAGTCATGTTTCAGTCATTAAATTCACTGAAACGACTAATGGTATTATGTGTGCATACAAAAATATTTTATGTACTCTTTCCATAACACCAAGCTTGCACTCAAATCAAATCAAATTATCTGTGTGCGCTTATAAAATGACGGCTTATTTCTTATCTATTTGAATTTTTAAATCAATTTGTCTTTGTTACCATAAATATTACAATTAAAAAGTTTTATTTTAATCTTATAACTATAAGGTCACGTTTTGTCAATGAGCTGAGAGATTTGTGTACTTCTAATGATAGTAATTTAAGTTTACTGCAAAATTGCTTAGTTTATACAATTCTTTTTGTATTACCCGAAAGCATGATTTAACAGAAAAAGCATACTTAAGCACGTGAATAAAAAAAATCTTCAATTGAGAATGTTTAGTTTAGAATAATCTTTAGATTACATTTTACAAACAGAAAGTGCTTTAAACATTTATAGCAAAAACAAAAAAAAAAACACATAATTGTATGTAATAGATATTCTTTTTTATTAGCAATAATAAAAGTTTCAAATTTTATCAACTCCTATATAAAATTATAACTATTTATTTTCTGTGTCATCCTTTAATTGGTGTTTCATCGCTTATTGGTCCTGTAAAAACTGTCCAAAAACTTATGATGTTAGATCTGGTGTTTCGAAATCGCTCATAAGGTTTAAATGATTTTGAAATGTAGTGTTTGAGATAACCTCTCGAATTATTGGATCCCATTGTTTTGATATATGGTTCAACATACGCGAAATGTGTTTAGGATCGTTGTCCTGTTGCAAGATATACCATATTAATTTCATTGTTTTGAAGCTTTCATTAGATTTTGCTGTAAATTTTAAACACACACATACACAATTTTTAAGATAAGACTCAATGATACCTCTCGTGTTATTGGATCCCATTGTTTTGATATATGGTTCAACATACGCGAAATGTGTTTAGGATCGTTGTCCTGTTGCAAGATATACCATATTAATTCCATTGTTTTGAAGCTTTCATTAGATTTTGCTGTAGATTTTAAACACACACATACACAATTTTTAAGATAAGACTCAATGATACCTCTCGAATTATTGGATCCCATTGTTTTGATATATGGTTCAACATACGCGAAATGTGTTTAGGATCGTTGTCCTGTTGCAATATATACCATATTAATTCCATTGTTTTGAAACTTTCATTAGATTTTGCTGTAGATTTTAAACACACACATACACAATTTTTAAGATAAGACTCCCTCCACAATGGTTTATATTATGCAGAAAAAAAGTTAAGACTGAGACGATTTGAATAAAAAATTATTAAAAAGACGATTTGCTTTGGCTTAAATATTTGTTAACAATTTAATTTTGGAAAGAACATAACGTAAAATGCAAATTTATAAAGGAAATAAAGACTAGGGATGCAAAATTGAAATTTAAGAAACAATATTCTTATAAAAGCAAAATCCATAATATGAAAAACTATATAATTCTATGAGGGAAACACAAATTACCATAATAATTTATGGTAACAAAGAATCGTTGAAGACCACTGAATTCTGTTAATTTTAGCCATTTTTCAGCAATATCTCAAGCATTACCAAGCGAAGTAAATAATAAAATAATGAATTTTTTGCAAATCATAAATATGCATAATTTTTTTAAATATTCATGTATGATGAATAATTCTGAAACCCCTTAAAAAATAAGAAATTAAAAAAGTTTCATTCCGTATTGCTTTGGCACACGCACGCCTTTTTCAATTATAAAAGCCACAATACAGTGAGAGAGAGAGGCAAACTTTATAACAGAAGTAGTGGTATAGAAATAAAATTTATACAAATTTAACCAAATACACCCACACACAAAATAACATCACATCTCTTAAGTAAAAATTTTTAATGAATTTTTTTATTTTTTATTTCTATTTTTTTAACTACATACTTTATTTCGTATACCGGATTGATGGGGAAATCGTCTTTTACACAATTTCAGCTGCAGTGATTTCTTAAATTAAATTCTAAATTTACTTCCGATTTTATTTTTAAACCGCTGGAAATGGTGTTACAGTACTATATATTTACATATTAAGAATGGATGAGTCATAAATTTTCTTTACTATACGAAGAAGAACTACAACAGATGGAGAGACGTTTGAATATTTGATAGCGATGTGTCTGTTTAGGCATGATTATTTTAGTTTAGTTTATTGGTATAATATAAACCTATACATACATACATATGTAAATAAATATTTAAATGGAGTTCATGGATTTTTATTAGCAATAAACTTAAATACGCAAAAACAAATAGTAAAGACAGAAATTAAACTGTAATATAAATTTAATATGAACTACGGCAGTTTTAAAAACAGTTTTAAGAAATACTATTAATAATTTGAAAAAAATCAATTCACAATCCACAAATAATTGCAAATTTGAGTTATTTTATACGATTTTAATAAAAATTCTTTGGAAAAATGTTCTCCATAATAAACAGAGACATAATATTTCGTTTTTTCAGTAATTAAGAATACACATTGAATTTTGCTAGATATCTACAGTGATTTTTTTTATATTGTCTCACTCGACTTGAACATATGTGCACAGTGGAATATGGTAGATCTGCTCATAGTAAATACAAGTATAAGTAGTACTTGCTCTTGCAAATAGGCACAGATAATGCGAAAACCACTCTTAATCCACAGCATTTATACAACTTATGAAGAGTCTGAAGAAGTAAAGAAAATTATATTGATATAACGTCCAATTACATGCAAAAATAAAATGCTGAAACCGTCGACAAATTGTTTAGTTCAAGAACATGAACTTTCATAGCTGACGCGAATCAAACGTTCATTATTATGACCATAAAAACAAAGCCCATCCGTACAATAAAAACAGCTGAAGATCTAAAGAAGCACACCTTTTTCAAGTTTTTAAAGATTTCTGCTTAACTTAAGTATTTATATAATCAGTAATGCAAAAAAGCAAAGGAATAAAAAAATTATGAAAAATTGAATAATTTTTAAAAAATACACAATTTAATGAAAAAAAATTATTTAGTTTTCTATTTAACAACACTTTCCACTACTAAAAAAACAACGGTTTATTAACTATTACCAATAAATTTTTATAATTTGTCAATAACTAAGTGTTCTCAAATTGGCACGGCTATTGAGAATGAATTAAGTGTAAATAACCCTTAAGAAAAAATATTATTGTTTTAAAGACTTTAGCTAAATATCATAACAAATATCAAAAATTGTTAAAAGCAAATTTGTGTTAATATTAAGCAATTTTAACTGTCTGTGTTTTCCATTACTAATAGCGAGTATATTTTTTTTCACTGTAAAAATATTGTACATATTGTTTGTACTTAATTTGTTTTCAATTTTAATAATGGCCTATTTCTATAAGACAAAAGTAAAGCTCTATTTAAACGACTGTCAGGTCTTACAATATTGTCAGACCTAGCAATTTGCTGATAACGACCAGACGGCAATTGGTAACACTGTTAACAACACAAATAGGTATGGCATTGACAGCCTTGACACAAACCAATAGAATAAATTCTGTAATGTACGCAAAAATAATTTAAAAAGTTAAAAAGTTTCTTAAGATCTTGCTTTTAGTTGTCTCTGAAACAGTGACAAACGCACATGTGTTAATTTTTTTTTAACATTTTTTTAAAACATCAACTTTAATCTCTCTGAGAGAGTAATTTCCATGTTCTCACTAACACAACTACATTTTTACTTTTGCCCATCACTGTTCTAAATGTACTAAGTTTGTGTCTTTTTTCCTAGGCATTTTTATTTTCGTAACAATTACTGTCAGTTCACATGTTTGCAAGACATTTGTTAGAAAATCTGGTAATCCCATTGTACGTATGTTTTCTCTAACAATGCCGTTGTAAGATGTTAAGAATTCGAACATTCTGACTATGCTTTCTCTGACAATGTTGAAAGACAAAAATTGTTATTTGATACAAGCTAGCTTAGAAAAGCAAGTGGAGTCACTTGTTCATTTATGTGTAAAGACGTGACTTAAAGTAAAGCCACAACCATAACACAGTATTTGATTAACCATACCATAACGCTATAACCATAATCGTAACCACAAATATAAATCGAATTTTTATTTTCTGTCATTACCATAAACAGCTGATTGGTAGATAATGGTGTTTTGGAATTTTTCATTTTACAACAAATAAACATGTTAGCCACATCTTTTTATGATTATGGTACAACTAATCGATGAAAATAAATGTACTTTTGTTATGGCTACAGTTACGGCTATGGCGTCACATTAAGTCACGCTTAAGTAAACCTTAAAGTACAAATTTATATCTTTTAAAAGTGACTTATCAATGCAATGTATTTATTCAAACTTATGTATGTGTTAAATTTTATATAAGTTTCTATAAAAATAACTAACATCTACCAATATCGGTCTAAAATTTTATAAATGCTAGTAATCAGAATATCTAATTATTCCATAATTTCAGCTAATATTTTACTATACTGTGATGCACAACATGTTGGTTAGCTTTGTTGGTCCTTTTTGTGCCATTTCATTAATTGATTTACAATAACATAACACTCTGAACTATAATTCTCGTGAAAATGAGTGTTTCATATAATTTTAGACATATAGTAATCCAAACGTTTATAAATGTGAACATACACACAATTTGCTTTTAAATTATGTTCTCTTTTAGATTTGGCTATGGTCGTTTCTTAGTTATGGACATGCATACATACAACATATCGCACTTGTACATTTAAACTAAGTCAATTCAAAATTTTCAGTAGCGGCAAGAAACTAATAAAGAAATTGCATCTCATAAGCAGTAATATTTTTTGGGTGTATTTTTTTGTCGAAAGAGTGGAGAAAATGATGTTTACAGTGGGTAGATATGACCACTGAAAGTTAAAATCAAAATGCCCTCGAGTACAGGGAGTATGCTCTAGTGACATTCCTGGATATAGAGTGGGCCTTTAACAACGTGACACCGGATGCGATAGGTCGACTCTGGTGGCACTGAATGCTCTTTTGTCTGTAATTAGATTTATAGAGAGACTCCTGACCAACAGGGCCATTGTCTCCACTATGGAATCAGCTAACGTCTGCAGGGTGCCTGAAAAGGGCACTCCACGAGACTGGGGATGTTCTTTCCCCTCCCCTGTGGAATTTTACCGATAACACTCCGCTCGTGAGTCTTGAGTCAATGCCGCAGAGCCTTCAAACCTCTCTGGGCCTTCTTAGTCGGTGGAGCACTGACAGTGAGCTGAGCGTGAATCCGGGAAAGACAGAAAGTCCCGCCGTTTTCCCTACCGCGTCTGCAAGGGGTTGAACTGGGGCTAGCGCGAAGTATCTGGGGGTAATCTTGTACTCCAAGCTATCCTGGCTCCAGAATACACGCGCGAGGGTGGCAATGGCGAATGTTGCGCTGTACACTTGTCGTAGGGCCGTTGGAAAGTCCTGGGGTCTAAATCTAAGAATTCCAATTTGATTTTTGACACAATGCTTAAGCCCATACTTATGTAGTGTGCGGTTGTATGGTGGAGGTCTCTTGAGAAATTCACATATTGCAGGATCTTTGACAGGCTTCTGCGGAGTGCGGCGGCACTGATGATTACAGGCGCGCTCAGGTCCACTCCTTCGAGAGCCTTGTTTGTGCTACTGAACTGGCTTCGAGTGGACCTGATGGCTAGGCAGATGACGATCATGTCCGCTATAAGGTTGAAGATGGCAGAGGCATGGCCGACAGGGTCTACGGGCATGCGGCCATCTTTAGATATTTGCACTCTCCGGTGTCTACTCAACATCGCGACTGGTGTGTTAATGCCGGGCATCTCTGAACAAGATGGCAAGACATTCAGACCTGGATTTTATCTGAATAAAGGATCACTCTAACATCTGGGGGAACTGTGTGGCTCTCTCCTCAGTAATAAGATTGACCACTTGGTTGGGATGCTACTATTGCAGACTTATGGTTCTTCGGTACATGTTGGTCAGAGCACAGCTACGGTGGGATGATGAACCTACGTGCTCTTTATCAAGGCAAATCTGGCTTCTGTATGATCGGGCTCGCTCGGAGTCTATTATGGAGATGCCACGACATAGACTACGAATTCTAGTGGCTGTGATTACTTGGCACTGGGTGGCTGGTGCGCACGCTAGGAGATTAGGTATAGCGTTCAATGACTACTGTAGGAGGAAGAGGAGGAGGAGACTGTCGAGCATTTCTTGTGCCAGTGTCCAAATCGTTCGGATAACTGCTCTCCTTGGCACTCAGTTTGTCGGACGTGGCAGATGTGAGTATCAGCAGGATCCCTTCTTTTGTGCATGCGTCTGGTTGGTTAGGCTCGAATCGTAATGCGGACGTGTAGGTTTTGAACTACCGTTATGTACATCACGGTGGGATCAATATTGGACCCAAGTGAGCTGGACCAGTGTCTGACTACCCATCGTAACTAACTACTAACTAACTAGATATGACCACTGAATATCGTTTTCTTACAAAAAGTGAATTTACAAATTTAAAGTTGACGCACTTTAGTGGTACAAGTGCGATATGTAATAAATATTTATACAAAAAATTTTAAAGCATAAGTTATTTTGATACAATATGTTTATGTAAGGGCTGAGACACATGACTTAACATAACACCGTATCCGCAGCAATATTTAAAATCAAAATTAAATTAATCGGTTATGGCGTTATATTAATCACAACTAATCAACTATGAGTTACATCTATGGCGTTTATGGTATGTCAGTTAAAATACACGATATATAAAATACGACGGCATTAAGACCAAAACTAAAAAGTGAATTTACTTACATGTTCTCACATTTTTGAACATTTTGGGTATAAAAAATATTGTATTTACATACAAACGTTTGTAGTGAGAATAGGCTTGATTCTTCTTTCTCTTTATTAGCAAGGTATAGCAAATTATGCTTGGCAACTTATGCCAAAAAGAAGAAAAACAACACCAAAGGACCCACACGTACTGTTTTTTTACTAAATTAAGTTCAATACACCTGCCGTTTATTTCTTATTATTAGATGTAAGAGAATATGTACCCTCTTTATTTTATTGTATTTTATATACTTTACTTCTTCACTTCATTGTTTGATCCCTAACTATATGCTTTTACTGTTATTACTGCATTATCCAATTGGGGGTAGTTATATTGTGCTCTTATTTGTTAATTATGTGTGCTTGTGTTTGTGCATTATTAGTTTGTTATGATTTGGTATAACAAAATGGCAACACTATTTTATTGACACAAAATTTTATTTGTTAGTTGTTTTTATTGATATCGTTGTAGACGTTTCCATTTCACTGTTATATTTTGTTTGGTATTTTTTGTTGTTGTCTGTATGTATGTTGTATTTGTAGACGTTAAAAAGAATACAAAAAGGGGGGTTATGGACAAAATGACGTCATCTGACAATTAATAGAAACCTAACCCCAAAATAAATAAGAAAAATTTAAAGCAGCTATTATTATTAGCAATTCTTATATATATTTACATGAATCAAATTATAATATAAAAACTTACCGCTATGGAAAGGCAATTTTCTTCGGTGCTGTTTGGAAATTTGACAATAAACTTCGAACCGGCTTTTTCTTCACTGTCGTTTAGAGGGCGAAAACGACAGACGACTTTAATACTATCCTCTGCTGGTATTTCACGTTCAGCAGACATTTTATCAAGTTAATTTTCACAATATAATTTTTGTAAATATTTAAATGCTATAGAAACAGCACGAGATAAAGCACCACCTTAATATAATGTGTAAAACAATGAAAATTGTTAATTTATTTCAAGACGTTGTTGTATATGCAATATTTGTGTTGCTTTACACTGTTATTGCCAAATTTTATTTCAACAGCGAAAATATATGGAGCCAACGTTATCTATTTATTTTCTTCTTCTATTTCGTTTTGCACAATATTGGAGTCACCGTAACAAAAAAGCAAAACGATTACTTTACGAACACTGTGGCAATTCTTCGTTTTTTTCTTGTCACTCCTACAGTTATTTTAATATATTAAAAATTTATTTCATTTATATATTTTGTATTTTTTCATAAATATTAAACTATTCTATTTAATAATACGTTTTTGTATTATTTCTTTAAATTTACTTTGTTTTTTGAACTCAATAATCAATTGGAAAATCGTTTTGGGAATGGCCTGTCAAATAGTAAGAAAAATTGCTCATCATTTGCACAAACACAATACACGCATATATATATATATATACACTCACTCACGCACACATATTTAAAATGTGTGAAAAAAGGCAAAGCTCTTTTATAATCTCTTTGACAATTTTTAATGTTAGTTAAAAGAAATTTAGTATTTTATTTTTGCCAGATTTACTTGATTTTTAACAAGTTAGGGAAAATTTTATATATATTTTAATTATTTATTTTAAAAAATATAAAAATTTTCACTATGACTCGTCCCAATGACAACCGATTGAGAGTAGACGAGAATATGAAATACAAGAAAAAGAATAGAGAAAGATAATGAAGGTGCTGCCAAATGTTACCCGAAAAGGGGGTGATGGCAGAAAAGTGATACCAAGTTAATTAAAAATATTTCATTAATAATTAGTAGTAAAAATATAGTATATACTTTCTGTAATACTATTACCAAATCATAATACAATAATTCATATAAATTCTAAATTTAAATAATAATAATAATCACGCTACAAAAAACACTCCTGATTTTCTGGCAACTTTTTTCGTATGCACAAAAATACGGCTGTTGTTCGTAATATTTTCGATGAAGCAATCTTTTGTTTGTCACAGTAGTAATGCCAAGTTTCCAAAAATATTTTGTAGCAATAAATAGTTTCAATAATCTGGCAGCTTGTTTTGTTAACATCAATACAGCTGTTGTATGTGACATTTTTAAAAACAAAAAAACATTTTTGCTGCACGTGTTGCTGTTTTATAAAATAATAAAATCAATTTATTTATAATTAACAATTTTTTTAATTCAAAATGAGTGATGATGAATTAAGCGATGATATGCAGGAGTTAGATGAACTCATTGCAGAATATCGCAGTAAAGAAGAAGAAGACGAACAAAAAGAGACAGATCGCTCTATTGAATTACGCAGTCCCACTAACAGCAAAGAGCAAAATGAGTCCAGTGATAAACTGAGAAAAACCACAGAGGTACCTATGCACAAGATTATCTTTGGCGATAAAACCAGACTTCTACAGAACTTAGAAAAAGCTGTTAACAAATCTATAAAACGTGAGAATGATAGTGAAGACGAAGATGAAGGACTTGACATCCATACAACAAAGGCCAAAAAACGAAAGCCTGTGTGGGATGATGCCGATGATAAAGAAATCCAACTGGGTGAAGTTAAAAGAGAAACAAAACACACAGGACCCTTGGATCATTTGAAAATGGATAAATCTTATAAAGAATATTTAACAGCCAAATTTACCCGCATTGTTAATCAACCTAAATGGGCGTCCTTAGATGAAAATAAGGACAAGGGAAGTGATGATGAAGAAGACCAAGCATTGCTTCGCACAGTTGGTTTTCTTAATAAACCATCAGAAAGTATCCTATCATCAGGGCACTTGCAAGTGAAACGTTTGAAAGATTTAAACCGAGCTACTTATGCAGAAGGTTATATTAATTCCATACAATTTCATCCCACAAGCACAGCTGCTTTAGTAGCTGGCGATAAGGGTGTAGCTACTATATATGCTATAGATGGTAATCAAAACGATAAACTACATAATATACACATACCCAATTTTCCTATACGTTGTGCGAGGATTTTACCCTGTGGTACTAAAGCCATTTTTGGTTCGATTACACGCTATGCTTACCTTTACGATCTGATGAGTGCCAAGGAAACCTGCTACAGGTTTTACCGAGATCGTGGCAATCTAAGTAATTTCGAAGTATCTCCATGTGGTCGTTATTTGATTGCTGCTGGTCTTTGTGGGGAAATACATATTTATGAGGCCAAAACCTTTGAGCTCATAAGAACCTTAAAACAAAATGATGATGTATCAGCATTATGCTTTACTGCCGATTCTCAGAGAATTATTGTAAGTGGTCGATCTTCAAGTGTATACGTATTTTCTATAAGACAACAAAAACTTGAACACAAGTTTATCGACGACGGTTGTATACAGGGTGCAGCTATGGACCTATCTCCCAACCAACGCCTATTAGCCACCGGCAGTAGAGAAGGTGTGGTTAATGTTTACAATTTTGACAACATAATGCTTTCGGAGGCACCACAACCGGAAAAGACATTTTTAAATTTGACCACTGGAATTGGTTGTGTCCGCTTTAATCATTCATCAGAATTGTTGGCATTTTCTTCTCTCCAGTGCCAAGATGCTGTTAAGATAGCCCATTTTCCTTCTGCTACTGTGTACGCTAATTTTCCCGGTCATATGCCAAAATTCGGCAATGTGCGTACGTTAGAGTTTTCGCCAAATTCAGCATATTTCGCCATTGGTACTAAAAAAACATGTCCACTATTTAGATTTAAGCATTTTCAGAATTATTAACGTAAATATACAAAAAATATAAATATATATATATATTTAAAAAAATAAACTTGAAATATTTATTTTTAGAATTTCGGAGCGCAAAACCATTTCAAGCCGAATAAAACAAAAATGTTTTATTTTATTGTTTAATATTATATGATCTTTTTAAAATAACGCAACATATTTAAGAAAATGATTAATTATTAAAAACTAACTTATCAATTATAATAAGCAGAACGAAAAGATCTTTCCGAATCTCTTTTAAAAGTCTCATGCATTTTGGTAATATCCTCTAGTTTACTACCAATCGATGAAGTACTTTGTTCAATCCACTGCAACGAACTCATGTGAGCATTGAGTATCTTGCCAATTTGTATAATGGGATCTGAATTATCCTGACATTTATTAGACTCATTTAAGTTATCGATAATCTCCTTAAGGTCTTCGGACATCTGCTTCAATTGTGTATCCAAATTTTCTACCATCAAATATGTTTGTGAACGTTCTACATCAACTTGAGGTATTTTCAAAAATTCTTTTTGTAGCGGCACAATGCTCTCTTCCAATTCTTTATGTTGGGTGGCTATAAATTCAAGTTCTTGTTCAAGGGTCTGTTGATCGGATTTAACCTTCTGAACAGCATCATTCAAATCAAGTATCTTTTGATTGTTGCTAATAAGAATTTTGTCCCAGGCATTAATTTGTGTGGCTTGATCAGTAAATATTTTCTCTTGTTCCTCTAGTTCTAGAGTCCATTTGTTAATGTGCTCTTCCAATTGATTGTAGGTTAATTGAGAAGCGTTAGGAGCTATGGAGGTGGAATCAGTAGTTTTTGTGGCGGTTGTTAAACTGGCAAAACCCGAGGGTGCGGTTGCAGCTGTAGATGCTGGAGTACCTGCTGTTAAGGATGAAGCAGCTGTGGTTGCTGTAGGAGCTGAGGTGGTATTAGTGTTAGCTGATGGCGTAGAAAATGCGGAAAAGCCGCCAGTTAATGATGTGGTTGAAGTAGTAGGCGCCGATGAGGCTGTAGTAGCATTTGATGCAGTCGAAGTTGCTGCAGTGCTTGCTCCAAATGAGAAGCCAGTAGTTGCGGGCTGCGATGTGGCAGCTGGTGCAGCTAGACCAAAAGCCGGAGCTGCTGCAGGTTGTGCGGATGAAGCTGTAGTAGTTGCAGCAGCACCAAAACCAAAACCTGTTGGAGCACTAGTGGATGCAGTTGCTGGAGTAGAGCCTGTACTTGCCGGGGCAGATGTAGTTGCTGCTCCAAACCCAAGCCCTAAAGGCTTAGTCCCAGCATCGCCACCGCCAGTGGCGCCAAAAGAAAATCCACTTGTTTTTGTAGCAACGGGTTGTGCTGCTGTAGCCGGAGCTCCAAAAGAAAACCCTCCTGTGGGGGGCGTATTACTTCCAGGTAATTGAAAACTCATTTTGTTTATAAAAAATTTTAAAATACGATCTTTAATTAGTTTGTGAAATTTCTTTATAAAATGCTTAGCAAACACAATATTTTCTTCTTCTTGCCGCGGGTTTTCTTTATTAATTCACGGTAAACTATTAGCACTCAGGAAATATTTTTCTATCAACTTGGTAACACTTAATTGAATGCTGCCAAGAAAGATTAAATGTGCCAGTCAAACAAACGTCTTTTTTAATTAAAAATTGTATGCTGTAGCTTGATAGAAAAATTAATTCGTTTTTTATTGAAAAATTAAGCAGTTTTCAAATGTATACATGTTTTATTTTAAAAATATATCCAGTTCCTTATTTAGTCTGGCATCGTTCCTCTCACCCACATGTTTCTAAACATTGCTTATAAACATCAGCTGCAATCCACATTTTGACATTTGCAAAGTCAAAGATAATTTTCGTTCATAAATTAAAAATAAACAATTTTTTTTTATATGAGTACAAATTTTTTTTAAATGAATTATTATGTTAAAAGTTTTATTTAAATTATTTTTAGTATTCGTAAGTTTTTTGGTACTTAATGAAGCCACGACAATAGATTTAGTGGGACCGAAGGAGTCCCTTATATATGGCGATGGCTTAAAGCCAGATGAAGTGGTTTTACCGGCCAGATATTTTTTTATACACGCCAGTACGCCGGAGGGCGCACTGTAAGTATTTTTGCTTTCTGTTCAAGAACATGGAATTATATAATTAAAATATATTTTGTATTGCTCTAGTTTTAAAAAATCACCTCCCTTACAATTTGAAGTGCAAATAGTAGGCAATTCAGCCCATGGCCGCTGTCGTTCACAGGTGGATGTTATTGATCGAGGTGATGGCACTTTTTGGGCTCGCTATCGTATAATCGATAACTGGTGCGATAGTGTCGAAATACATGTACGTTATAATGGTACACATGCTGGTAAATCACCGTATTTCATTTGGAATCGGGTGTATTCCGAAAAGTGTTATTGTCCCACCGAACTTAATCTCTGGATGATAAACAACGAATGCAAGTCAGCTTCACAGGAACAACAAATTGTCACAGACTTACATTCCTTTAAGCGAGTTAATTTTAGTTTGATACGCGATAATCTCATCAAACGTTACAATCAGCCCGAGAGCATTTCATTATGCCATTACATTGTAAAAGATCAAGAAATTTGGCGTAAATGTTATGGCAAATATGATGGCTTTAAAATGTTTATGGATACCACACTTTTGGCTTTAGGTCGTGTCGTACAGCTGCCAGATATGGAATTCTTTTTAAATCTGGGTGATTGGCCTCTATCGAAAAAGGGTGGTCAGCAAAGAACTTCAGGACCATATCCCATATTTTCTTGGTCTGGCAGTAATGACTCACATGATATCGTTTTGCCGACTTATGATATCACAGAATCTACATTAGGTATTATGGAACGTGTAACGTTGGATATGTTATCGGTACAGCGCATCAAATATCCTTGGGATGAGAAAATTGAAAAACTATTCTGGCGTGGTCGTGATTCAAGAAGAGAACGCTTAGATTTAATAGATTTGGCGAGACAGCGACCAGATCTTATAGATGCTGCCATAACAAATTTCTTTTTCTTTCGTGATGAGGAAAATAAATATGGGCCAAAAGTTGAGCACATAAGTTTTATGGATTTCTTTAAGGCAAGTAGACTTATACTATAAGTAGAATTTGTGGAGAAAATTTAGTTTTGATAATAGTTTTGCTATGAATCTAGTGAGCAAAAATATTCAATAACTATTTTAACTTATTTACAGTACAAATATCAATTCAATATTGATGGCACTGTGGCTTCATACCGCTTGCCTTATCTTTTGGCTGGAGGTTCGGTTGTTTTCAAACAAACTTCACCTTATTACGAGCATTTCTACAGTAAGTTGCAACCTTTTGAGCATTTTATACCAATAAAAAGGGACTTGAGCGATCTAATAGAAATGATCGAATGGGCCAAAGAGGAGAAAAATCACAAACGCGTCAAAGAAATTGCGGCTAAATCGCGTGAATTTGCCGTTAATAACTTACTACCCAAACACATATACTGCTATCATATGACATTATTTAAGGTAAGTTTAGCTTTATTTAATTTTGGAGAATGATTTAAAAATTTGCAATAACTTAGGAATGGAGTCAACGTGTAGTTTCGCCCATAAATGTTTTGCCCGGCATGGAAAGAGTGAAGGAACAAAATGCTTGCACATGCAAAGATAACCATATCAAAGATGAACTCTAATTTTATGCTTCTTTTTAGAATGAATTTTATTTTTAATAATTTTAGTATATAAATATATATGTCGTACATATGTGATTAAGTAATCAGCACCCTACCTACCGTCAGTCATTTAAATAGTTTACATATATATTTTGCACTTGTAATCATTATAAGCTCATAGTCGTACACCCGTTTTTAAGTGTAATAAGTATTTACAAGAATCTCATCTTAGAGTTTTTTTTTATAATAAAACAAAAAGCTCGAAACGCACAGTAAGAAAGTGGATTTATTGTTACTGATTTGAAATACATGGTAATAGATATATTCTTTTATATAAACTGCGCGTCATCAGTATATCGCCACCCCTATTATTGACGGTTAATGTTAAACGTTATCTGAACCAATTGAGATATGGCCTTAAAGTAGCTATGTAGTATACTCCTATCAATTCCCTTTAAAATAAAAGAAGAATAACTGCTCTACTATTTAAGATAGTATTTTAATAATTTTTTTTAGAAAAATACTAAAAACGTATTGAAAAAATTGGTCATCAGGATAGCGTCATAAGCTATAATTTCAATTTAATTAGTATTTTAAGCAACTATATAGAGGGTCCGCCATATAACGTTGTTTTTCAACTAGTGCTTTTTTTGTGAATGGTAACACTTAGCTCATGTCTGATTTGACAGATAATTAGTTTTATCCTTCCGCTGAACGAATATGGTTGTGTATACGCTTGAACAACGCTGGGAATCTGGGCCTGCGATCGACTTACAGAAGATGCCAATTTTGCCAAAAAAAAAAAATCATCTTTTCAGATGAAGCTCATTTTGATCTTGGCGGGTATGTAAACAAGCAAAATTGTCGCACAGAAATTGTGGCACAGAAAACCCGCACGCATACATTGAAAAGCCGATACACCCAAGACGAGTCACTGTTTGGTGCGGATTTTGGTCTAGCGGCATAATTGGGCCATTTTTCTTCGAAAATGTGCAAGGAGTGGCCATTACAGTCAATGGCGATCGTTATTGGGCCATGTTGAACGAATTTTCGGTCACAAAAATTGAAGAGGAGGATATTAGAACATTTGGTTTCAACAGAACGGCGTTACGTGCCACACAGCCGAAGCTACACTCTATGTTCTGCGCCCTGTTTTTGAAAATCGCATTATCAGCCGCAGAGCTGATGTCGTTTGGCCACCTCGGAGCTGCGATTTGACATCGTTGGGCTTTTATTTGTGGGGTGCCGTCAAAGATAAGTGTTACGCCAACAAGCCAGAGACAACTGACGCTTTAAAGTACAATATTCGTGAAGCCATTGGTGAAATACAGCTGCACACAATCGATAATGTGCTTAAAAATTGAACCGATCGTGTAGGCTACTGCACGGCCAGCCGAGGTAGCCATTTGAATGAAATTATTTTCCATTATTAACCGGAAGGATTGTACTTTCAAATAAAAAAAGAAATTTGAGAAAATATTCAGTAGTTTAAAAAAAAATTATTTGGCGGACCTTATAGCATTTTAAACAGTATTAAGGATATTTGGTAATGCGTGGAAATATCATTGGAAATTCGATTGGAAACTAAATTGTAAAGTTTTTCAATATAATTCAGCAAAATTGTGCACTGTGTATGACTCCTTCCAATAATTCCATTTTTGTGTCGTATTGTCTTCCGGACTCGTCCTCTTTCCTAGCCACTCATCTTCATACGTCTTTGATTATATTTAGACCGGGCAAATAAGGTGACCATTCATGGGCGTCAGGCTTTTGGCTCTTTATCCACGATTTAACGGATCGGACTGTATGGATTGGAACATTTTAGAGTTGCTAATATGTCTTGTAAGATTCCTAAATAAGTAGAAAATTCTTTTTCGAAACGCTATTCTAGTTCTCTGTGCCGCAGTGGTATGGTAGGTAAGACACTCGCCTACCAACCAGAAGGTCCTCGATTCAATACCAGGCCAGACCATCTTAAAAAAAAGAAAAAGTTTTTCGACAGCGGTATCACCTCATTAGCTAGTAATTAGTTATGAGTATTACTTACTATTGAAAACTTCTCTAATGCATTTGCCGTCCGGAGCCGGCATTAAACTGTCGGTCCCTTTCAATGAGTTTAAAAATAGCATCGGGTGGCAGCTGAGAGAAGTCCCCATGTTCCTTCATGGAATGTTATGGGTATTAATATAATATATAAATATATATTGTAGTTCTCTTCGTTCATATGCTATATTAAGAACTGTAAATCGCAGGTGCCATAGTAGCATATAGCTTCCCACACTATCACAGCCTCCACCTATCTTTTATTGCATTATAATTTCTTGTGGGAATCATTATGTGTGATCTCTCTTACAGAAAATTTCCAAGTTAATGGCTGTAATAATGGTTGCCGTATGTAGTACATGTAGACGTATTTCGACATTTTTGTCCTCGATTAAAGGGAACATTCTAAATTTTTCTTTAAACTATGACAAAAATGTCGAACAACGACTACGCCTAGCTAGCTAAATGCTTTATTTTAGCGAGCATGTGTAGGTACCTAATTTGGTTTTTTTTTTTGATAGGTTTCACGATGTTTAAAATAATTCTTTACCACATTATGGCTCTATCCGAGTTTTTAGCGATTTTACCATTACGATTTTATTCTTCACAGTGGTAAACATCAGTTTTTGCCAATTCCGAGTAGCTTTATGTCTTTATTCCACAAGTTTTTATTTAGTAAACTGTTGTCACTTATTTTAGCTTTAATTTTAACCAGTTTTTATAAAAGTTGATCGCAACGGATGATCGATCTTAATGAATACTGAAAGTGATTCGATTCTGTTGTTATGTTGAATTTTCAAACAAAAGCAAGCATTGAATATTAATAACAATGTAAATCTACATTTTATTAATTCAATACACAGGAAATTTATATATGTATATAAAAAGAAGTGTACAGTTTGATGTCACCATTAACTTCGGAAACTGGTCGACCAATTTCAACAAAAATAACAGGGTATGTTGGGAATGGTTGTCGGGCCAGTGGTTACGGAGATTCTCTCCATTTTCCATATTATGTTTTTTTATAGTCACTTGAAAAGTTACCAAGCCATTTATCGTAATGCCTTATGTCATTGTCCGGCAAACTAATATTAATGTATTTTACAGCTGTGGTAGTAATTTGAGAGCTCTCACTCAAGCCATTTTCCACTGTATTTTTCCATTTGTTTTCTCTTTAGTTCTCTTTGTTTATTTTTTGCTTATTTTTTTCCTATGCGTGTGAGACATACGTGTGCAAAGAGAATAAAAGAGCCGCTCTTTGCCTGACAATGCCTTATGTGTACATGACATTCGGTAATATTGACTTTTGTATATCTTGAGAACGGTTGGAATGGAAGGTCCTGAATTTGTTTTAAATGACTTCTTAGATAATAAAAACCATCAGTTAAAAAGTGGGTGAAATTGGTTAAGTGAGCATGGTACCTCCATGCAAGGTCGATATTGATATTTGTATATCTTGGGAATGTTAAAAAGTTGGTCAATTTAAGCTATCAATTTTAAGAAAATATGGAATTTTGCATGTGTGGAGCACGGTAACAGTTAAAACTTACTTATCCATCCACATCAGTCAAAAAGCTCAATTGTATTCACACAATTTGTCTTTAGTAGACAAAATTTGAAAAAAAAACTCAATTATTTAATATATTTCTGCCTTAAGTGAACTTAACAGGTCATTCAATAAGTCCGTAGGGTGACACATAGATGTCATTACTAGAATTTTGTCCATATTTCTATTTGTCCATATTTCCTATTGATTCGTGAGTTATATAGCATTTTATGTAAAGCAACTTTTGTTATTGAAAAAAGAAAAAAAATAGAATTTCGAGTTTTGATAAAGCATTGCTTTTTGATGAAAAAAAAAAAAAAAATAGAGTGAAAACCAAACAATGGCTTGATAAACATTATTCGAACTCTGCTCCATCGAGGCAAATAGTAGAGAAGTGGATTGCTGATGATGATGCCGAGCATAGTGAACGTCCAAATGAGGGTGTTATTCCAGAAAACGTCAAAAAGCCCACAAATTGGTTGTGAACGATGCAAATGTTAGGTGCACGTAAAGAAGGTGCATTGTAAAGATATCAGATGGTAAAGTTTTTATCATTCTACACGAACATTTGGTTTTGCCAAAGCTTTGTACAAAGTGGGTGCCGCGTTTGCTCATTGTTGACCAAAAACAAGAACGTGTTGATGATTCAAAACAATGGAAAAACCAGATGAATTTAATTTCGAATTGTTCCCATATTCACCGTATTCGCCAGATTTGGCCACCAACTCCTTTTTACTGTTTCCAGATCTCAAGAGTATGCTTACCAGAAAGCAATTTAAGTCCAATGGTGAAGTAATCGCTGAAACTGAGGTCCGTTTTGACCAGAAAGAGATACCGTACTATAAAAGTGGTATCGCAAAGTGAGAAAATCGCTATACTCGTTGTATTGTTATACTCAAGTTTTGTCAAAATTTGGTTTTTTTTTCTTACTTATCCTACGGACTTATTGAATGTCCTGTTAGCTTAAATTTATTTAATAAGCATTGGCTATATACATAAGTTGTAAATAACTGTTGGACAATTATTATTGGAGAGCAGAGTTTCATCTTTGTCGATATTATGATACACCGAAAATGGAAAACAAAACTCATATACATACATATGTATGTATGTTTATAACATTTATTGTATATTTTTTTATTTATTTGTATTAAACTCTTTATTTTTATTTTTTACTACAAAATCTCTTAAGAATACTAATTTGTTTTACAGATTTGTTGTTTTTTCTTTTTATACAAATTTAACTACTAATGTTTTTTATTTTGTTTTTGTGCATGTGTGATACATATTTTTTTAATGTTGCATGGATTTTTACATTTATTTTGATAATTTTAAAAATACAAATATTTGATAGCGTGAAAAGAAGAAATAAAAAATATGTTAAGATGCATTTAAGAAAAATATTATTTACATTAGAATACATACATATATATGTACATATGTATATAAAATTTTAAACTAACATCGAAAAATATTAGAAAATTTGATGAGAAAAAAAAACAGTAAGTTTGCCAGGAAGTTATGTATTAAGTAATAAAATTTTAAAAATATTATTTTTTTTTAAATATGACAAATATAACAACAATACAGATGAGTAATTATGGATAATAATAATGTTCGGGTATATGAATTATTTTAAGAGAGCATTAACGATTATTAAATATGTACATACATATGGTATATATCACACGACTTGTGTTCAAAATAGTGGCTGATATGTCAATAGCCTGGCAAAAACTTTTACTTTTTCAATATTCAATTTCGAATACTACAATAGATATGGAATAACTTCCATTCACTCAGTAGAAAAAGATTGTGGGAAGAAGAAAAGAGGCAGTAGTGCTTATAGACATTTATTTTGAACTTATTTATATCGTAAGTGACAGGATAAACTTTTGCGAGATGGTTGGTTCACAAACGAATAGTGCGACTAAAGAACGCCTCAATTACAAATACGAGTACTACGCGTAAGAATATACAATTGTTAGAAAATAATTCTTTTATTTTGTCAGCATACTTACTATTATCGATAGCATCGATAGTACAATGAAACTTACAACACATTGCGACGATGCTCTAATGAATCGATAGTTGAAAACCCTTAAAATATACCTTGAAGTACCGGCCTATATATAGGTCTCTATAGGTCTTGTAAATATGGAATTTGATAATAAAATCGTAGTGATTACCAAAAACTCTAATAAACTAAACAATCTCTCGACTAATTCGTCAATGGACTTCGACCAAAAAACGCCTAATCTGGCCCTTTTTATAGAAAAGATGGTAATTCGTCAGTGGAAGATCCGAAAAATACGGCCGATGCTGAAGAATCCCCCATTGCTGCTCTTGGACAACATTTTTCAGGCTTCAAAAATTCTTCGAGACACTCTTTCGGTTCTACGCTGTGAGGCGTATCGTCGATGGTAAAACCGGCAATATCTTCAAACCATTTTCACGATGTAGACTTGCCTTTTCTGTATACGTTGCAATTGCTCCGGCAGATTTTTGAACTCGATAAATGGCGAAGAAGAGAAGGAGTCGCAATACTGCTTATTTACCTACTGGGTATTCCATTTCTAAGCCTCAAAAGTAACAAAAAAAAAAAAAAAAAAAAAAAAAAAAATTATAAAATACTCAAAAACACGATTTGCACAGTTTTGTAGAGCAGACAGAGCTCTATCCAATGAATATTATAAGCTGTCAAGAGGTTAAAAAAAATAAGAAAGAAAAAGTACCCAATATAAAGACGGTCAGATGGAGTAAACTATTTATTGCACCGTTAAAAAAAAACCAAGCCACTTTCGATACATAGAAAATTTTATCTACAGACACTCAATGAACTTTCAAGTCTAGATACTCTTCATATTTATGTTCATAATATTTATATTACATACTCACACATGTGCCAAAACATAACAGTATTTTGAATATATATATTTAGAACCTTTCCCATAAAACAATCCTTTTTCCTTTTTTTGGAGGCAAATTCATCCTCATTTTGTAAGCAATTACTCCTTCCATTCGAAAGTCTATTCAAATTGTAAACAAAAAGCATCGACAAAATGTATACTACAAAGTTTGCTTTTGTTTACGCAGTTAAAAATTTTACAATACATTTAGGAATGGATGACTTTGTAAAAGATTGATGGTTGCGTTTCGGAACGCAATACATTGTTCGGTTGCTTTGCAAATGACGTTTTGGTACTCAGCCAGGAGCTCAAAAGAATATGATTGACATTGACATTGACATTGACTTTTTCAACTCTAGGCAATGAATTTATTCGCAAATAGCTCAGCCGAAAGGGTTAGCCTTGTTAGACGAATTAGTAAATCCCAGTTTAGCATTATTTCCTCAACTTTTTATGAATGACCAAAAGCTTTGCCTTCTCCTTGGAAAAGAAATTTTGTAATTGCAAAGTAATATTCCAGATATTCGATTAGTTTGTTATTATAAAGTTTTTCCTTATTGTGTATTAGTTTTGAATATTTGTTTCAAATCTTTATGTGTTTGCATATACATACATACATACATATTTAATAATTTTATTTAAGTTGTTGCTTTTATTTATTGTCACATAACCGGCCTCGTTATTGTATATAGTATTTAATAACTCTTATGACATAGTTTTGTTTCTTTCGAACAAAACAAACTTAAAAACCGATATTATTTTCTTAATAAAAGAAAAATTATATATATAAAAAAAAATTTAACAAAATATATGAATATAAGCATGATTATGGATGGGATGAATAATGTTGATGGTAAGTTTACAAAATTTCGAATTTTGAATATGATTTTTATTTTTTATATCTATTATAATTAAAGGCAAAGTGAATTCATATAAGATGGTTCTCAAATTGTAAATTAATACAACAACACTGATGTAAAAATTGTCATGCTGTCAAAACGCTTTTAGTTAACTTGCTGTCAATAAAATAAAGAAACCCAGGCTAAACAAAATGAAGTGGTTTAAGGATATTATCATTATCATGACTTTGCAATCATAACAAAACTTGAATTCATTTTTATTGCTTTCTTAAGTACATGGCTTTAATAAAACTTATTAATCCTTTCGCTGCCAAGTCCAGATTTTATGAAGCTATTTTCATTGCTACTTATATTTTGAGTGGAATTGCTTACCAAGGCTCTGTTATTACTTGGTAAAAGCCCATATATATACTTGGAATCAATGCAATAGATTCAGTTGCATCCACGATTAAATTTTGCTGGGAAAATTTGCAATTTATTTGATTTTATTTTATAAGGAGGTAAGTGGAATAGGAATTGTAAAAAAATATAATATCCCAACAAACCAAAACGATTTAGAAAAAACTTGTAACAAGCTTACTAACATAAGCCTTAAGCTTAGAAAAGTGTTGTGAATACTATCGTAAAACGTTTATTAAAAATTGTTTAATAATTAAAACTGAACCCTTGCGTTAGTATGCCTGTCTATAATATACAGCAAGCTTAGAGATCTAATTAAAGAATATGCTTACAGAAAAATAGTTTTCTAATCATGCTTTTAATAAGCTTACAATCGTAACATTTTTGTAAGTTGAGGAATATAAATATATGCATATGTATAACGAATGGTTGTCACAACAACAGATTCGGGCGATTGAATTTCCAGCATAAAGCCCTAACGCCGAATTTTGATAATTTTCAGACAAAAGCAAAAAATGCTTCGTAAAATGTCATTGAACTTTCTAGAACAAGTTGGGATGTAATACGAATTCTAAATCTTTTTTCTAACTTCGGAAAAAAAAGAAATATATGCATACATAAATATGTAATAAATATATTGTAAACATTGTCAAAAAATAAAAATATTTTTTTACGAAAACACTTACAAAATTATAGCGGGAATAATTCAAATGCAATCATGTTTGTTAAATTGTTATCTGAACTAAGTGTATAGTAAGTATTATTGTAAAAGGTATTGTCATGTGAAGCATTTTCAAAATATTATTTCAAAACTGTTCACTTTTTGTATTTAAACAAGCTTATAATAAGTGTGCTTATAAAAAGTTATAGTAAATCGCTTATGATAAGCTTATTTTACAATTCACTTACATATTGCTTGTGAGATGGTCTGTTGGTATTTTAAAGAAATGGATTTAATTAATAAAACAATAGAATTATTATGAAAAAGATTTTGACATTTGAGCAATTGTTATCTTCGTTTAAGCTGTTAAAAAAGCCACCAAGGCACATCTAAGAAGGTTAATGCATTTAATGCATGTTTCGTAATTCTCAATAGTTTTATTTAGTTTATAGTTAATCCTGTTCTTACATGATTTTTTTGCATTGTATAGTTTAGAACGTAAATACAATGTACAAACAGGCTCAGGTGTATTTTATTATAAATGTCAAACGTTTTTCTATTTTACACCTAATCCCACCATTTTGTACAAAATATCGTTTGGAATCTATCTATCATATAAAAACAGGATTAGGTGTACTTTATTAAAAATATAATTTATAATATATTGTTCGACATTCAAAATTCACAAAAAAATGCTACAAATATACGAGTATGTCTGTTGTTTTTGTTCAAAAATGAGTTGTTGTACAGGTAACACTACCTTGTTTAATGTGCTTTGCAAGCCACCTTATATGAATTGACCTTGATTAAGAAGGTTTCTCTTATTTATTGTAGTTTTTGTTTTTGTTTGTTCTTTAATTGTATGTGGATGATTTAATAAGTTAATAAAACTTTAAAACATAACAAATTAAAAGGCATAAAATAATTAAAAAGAAAAAATAATATAAAAAATAATGTAAAAAATAAAAAAATTAACTGAAAAAAAGGAAAACTGAAAATAATTCGCTACGAAATAAACAACTTTTTTACTTTTACTCGTTTTGATGCCAATTTGAACCAATTTGATAAATGAATTGCAAAGAATCAAATTTCTAAACAATTGTCATTCATGCATGAATATGTAGTAGTTATAAGAGGGGATCCATTATAATTCCATATTAAATTTGAAAAATTTTGTTGGCATAATACAATCTCTTTCTTTGTTTCATTGTGAATGAGTATTTTTTTTCGTTTAGTAATTGTAGATTTTCTTTTTTCCGGAAAATTATATCATACAAGAGTAGATTTAATTAATTAAATTAGCAAAATGTAGTGATAGTTTTTAATTATGTTTACGTAGACGATGATGATGCCGAATTGGCACCCATAGACAGGGGTCCTCGTGGTTTTATCATCATGATGGCCTTTTTTAAAGTATAATCCCAACCACGCCAGCGGAACCAAACAATACCTTGACGTGCGGTCAAGTCCTGGGGATCATGTAAGTAGAGACCATTAAGACCTCGACCGCAGGACTTCCACCACCAACCGCCCTGTAACATACATACATAAAACAATATTATTAATGTATTTCCTGTTAGAATTTTAATTAAATGAAATTTGAATCACCTTTAGCATACTAGCACAATTCAATGATGATCTATCATTATCACGATTATAGGTGGAGAATGGACTATTATTTGAGCCATACCAGGGATCATTTAGAGAATCGCCAGCATTACCTTCATAGCCATCAATTTCCAATTTATAATAATCAGCTTCAGAATGAATTTTGAAATGCGAATATTGAGCATATCTAAGAAGTTATTTAAATAAATAAACAAAAAAAGAAAATGTTAAATTTATGAATAAAATACAAAAACATTTTGAGGCTTCCAAAACCTGAACCATACATTTTGATTAATCATTTACCATAAATATGCACCATTTTAACAAAAATAAATTTAAACTATTCATTCCCTGTGTAGCGTAATTAGGTTGATACGCATGTGGAATATTTGGTATGTACTATGCCCTATTTAACGTATTATACCCTATCACACCGTAGGCGGTTAAGTTGTATCTGCTTATACATGCTTACGTTTAAGAATTTCGGTATAAAAGGAATTTTTGTCATGTCTGATGGTCAAATGGAAATAAGTCATGCGCATCAAGCGCATTGTTCAACATTCAGAACAAGCTTTTTCTAGATATTCTGGCACAACGGAAAAGTAGTTCAGAGTGTTTTATCAGAAGGCTGAGAATACATCGGCTGATTTTTTAAGAGCTTTCGGAATTGATTTAAAAAAACACATAAAATTAGAGAAATGTATGAAATCTTTATTTGAGTCGATAGGATGGTCTATATAATTCTATGTTTAAAAATGATTTCATGTAAATGTTGACCGCAGTTACGCCTCAAATGGTTCATACGCTGGGACTAATTTTGACATAGTCTCGTCAACATTTCAACCGGTATCTCACGAATAAATTCTTCAATATTGGCTACCAGTTCGTCAAATGGTGTGGGCTTGTCCCTATAGACAAAAGCCTTAACATAGCTCCTCAAAAATAGTCAATAGACGTTAAATCTCACGATCTGGGCGTAAAATTGTCCGGTCCCAAACGTGAAATAAACTCGAATCTCAATGAAGCCATTGTTTCGCATACTGTGTGGCATATGGCACCATCTTGTTGAAACCACATATCAACAAAGACCAACACATAGGCACACAAAAAATTTTGGGCAAACAAAAAATTGTCGTCTTTGAAAAAGTACGATCCAATTATGTCACTGGCCCATAATACACACCAAACAGTGTATTTTGCGAAATGCATTGGCAGTTCTGGATATGCTTTTGGTTGCTCTTCACACCAAATACGGCAATTTTTCTTGTTCCCACATCCATTCAACCAGAAATGAGCTCACCATAAAATGGAAGAAGAGCATGAACCGAAGCATTAACCGAACATGAATTTTGATAATAAAATTTAATAATCTGCAAGCGTTGTTCGTTGTTCGATTTCCTCAAATATTCCAATCTGACACAACTTTGATTGTGTTATTAACGCACAATAATAAATAAGCCCCAATTAAAAACTCTGCATTCACACGGTTGTCTTATTTTATACAAAAATTATTGTCACAAGATGGCGCAAAACGATATATTGAGAATAATTGTCCCAACGCTGTCACACTATTGTTCTAGTTTACGGCAACTATGTGAATCAGCTGTTGCGGTAAATTAAATTTATTATTTTTGGTGTTCAAAATGGTTCGTTCTTTTAAAAAGGAAAATAGCGTCCGCTTTATTTATTTTGAGCTCATTTAATGAACAAATAAATAAAGAAATAAAAAAAGTGTGTCAGTCATTCAATAAATTAAAAAATTAAAAATTAAATTAATTAAAAATTAATTTACTAAAATATGTATTTATTTAAATTGGAATATAATTTCAAATTATATTTAATCCTCTAAAGCAAGAATGATTTGTTCTCTAAAAAAATAAAACTTGCATCAGCTTTGATTATCGTGTGAGCGCTTTTAAAAAAGTAAAAATAATGAAAAAAAAAATTGTAGATATTTGTGATGCCATTTACATATAAATAATTAAAAACTGCATATTTTAAGGGATGGCAAATATAAATACCATACAAACACATGTTTTTCAGAATAAATCAATTGAAAAATAAAAATTGGTGAGTATTGTCTTCTACAATTGCCACACAAGAATACAATAAATATGGGGGTACTTTGTCATTTATATTGGTGCATGATTCGCTTCAAAGCTTTCATACGATTGTCGCACCAGCGTTGCACATATATGATTGGGATAAAGAGGCACAATAATATTGTGAATATGAGCCAATAAATTGTATAATCACACGATTGGCATATAAAATACACTAATTATTGATGCAAGTCAAGTGTGGTTCGTTGGTGAAGAAAAAAAATGTCAGCTGTTTTCAATTGTGATGTGTGTAAACAACAAAAGAAAAAAGAAAAAAAATAAATTATAAATAAATTTATGCTCTTGCACCAACAATATTAACTTTTCATCATCCATTTTATTTAAGTTAATTATTATTTAATAATTATAACTTAAAACACACACTTTTAAAATTTTATTTATTTATTTCATTTAAGCGCAAATTCTTTGTTTACAATTCTATATCAGCTGATGTTGTATGTGAAGTAAAAACGTAGAAAAATTCTGCTGAAAACAGCAACATCACGTCTACGTTACGTTCGTTTCGAAACAACTAAAGGGGGGCTTAGACACTAAGACTTTACGAATGTAAAATCATATACAAAATATTATAAAATTCCATCCGTATTTTAAAATTGGGAGTAAATATCTTGCGATAAATTTTTTACGTTTACAAAATACGTAAAAAACCAAAACAAAGTAAAATGAAAGCAGCTGTTTCAAAAGAGACCAGTAGTGCGAGCGAACAAATTTGCTTTTTTTTGTTTATTTTATTTGTTTACATAAAAATACATCCCTGATCTAATGAAGTTTGATGGTTTTTTTTAATTGTAAAAAACAAAGAGAGCCGTACGACTGTCAAATATTCATCAGTATTTTCTCTCAATGTTGTATGTTATATTTCATAATGAGTTTACACGATACAATCCGCTCTGTTCTACAATTTGACAAATTTGACATATCGTACGACTTGTATCACCGTCTAAACCAGGGTTGGCAAAAACCCGGTTTATTTAAACAAAACCTAACCCACCGGGTTTTATTAGGTTTTTTTGATGGGTTTTATTGGGCTTCTAAACCGCTTCTAAATTTCGTTTAAGTCGATAATATTTTTGGTTTGTTAATACATTTACGTTGTTCTACCATTTATAATGCAATTTTTCACTTTTGGTGGGAGCTATAAGATGCTAAGACTAGGTAATCGGAGCAAACTGCAATTACTTCGTTTGAACGATGTGTTATGAGAAAATTGGCGACAATATATAAAACAGACATGATTAAGTTATTCTTTTGAATGACAACGTCCGGCTTCACGTCGCAAAAGTTTCAACACAATTATTAAAGACAATCAAATGCCGTTTCCGTCTTATTCTCCGAATGTTGCTCCGTCATACAAAACACTTATATCTCCTTATATGGCCTTCTTTATACGGCATTTCGCTATAAAGGCCTATTTGAATTATTGCACAAATTCACTTTATGCCGCAAAAAAAACGTATTCATCACACATGTTCATCTCGTTTTACGGCATTTCCATTTACGGTCTACATTTTCAGAACCTATCTAGGCCGTATAAAGAGGTATAAGTTTATCTGCAACTATGTCATTAATTCACGCCCTTTGAATAAATATAAAATCGGCTTCAAAGTTGTAGCGCCTTAAAAGACGAGAAGCTTTTCTCAGACGGAATGTGGAAGATGGCTCAGAGGAGGGGAAAAGATGAAAGCAGTGATTTGATAAATTATTAATTTGACAAAATTTTCTAATTCATTATCTTTTTTGAGCTATAAAAGTAGATCGAATTAATTTGTAGTTCCAATACGTAAATTAAACCTATTTTTGTTGTAAATAAATTACGAAAACCTTTAAATTAAAAAACCCACTCGGGTTTTTTTAAATATAATACCTACCCACCTGGGTTTTATTGGGTTACCCAGTGGGTTGCCAACTCTGGTCTAAAGCCCCCTTAACCATTTGTATGTATTCTTCATTTAGTTATCGTATCAGCTGACACGTCACGTCTACGTTACTTCTAGACTAATTGGGCCTTAACATGTTACACGAAAACAGCTGAGCTGCCAAAAACGGCGTTGCCAAAAATAAAGTTGCTAAAAAATCACCTGAAATAAAACTTAATTTGGCTCTCTTTTGATGAGAAACGTACTATGGAATTTATAACCCGTTATGGACCGGCATTTGTTGACAAGAACCACGCTTTTACGCCAATAACTCATTTTCATAATTAGCTATCCTAGATGTTTACTAAATGCTAAATTTTAATCGGCTCAAAAAGGTCTTGTTATCTTGGTCGGAAAAAAATTCCATGACAAGAAAAGTCATGCAACTGGCGGTGGGGGCAAGATCTACGCCTTCGTTCGAAGAACTCAATTGGATAAACAGTTATGCTTACTAGATGCCAGATTCTAATTGGCACAAATATGTATGTAGGTTTATATATCTTTAATCAATGTGTTTACAATCGGTCCCTCTTAACCTCTTTACTTCTAATCTAAAAAACACGACATCTGTTGGTTTGTAAAATTGTTCTGTTTGAAGTTATGAACTCCATTCGTAGAAAACTAATTCACAATCAGGTCAGCGGTTTAGTTCATTCAGTTTAAAAGACGAAAGGCTTTTGAAATGAATTTTCTGTTTACCAAATACCATGTGATGGGTGGCAACGAAAAAAAAAAAAACTTTTTTTGTTTAAGGCAACTTACCGCTTATTTCCTTCAAAATCTTCCAATTCTACTCTCAAAATATAATCTTCGTTATTAGTTAGCATATAGATGTTTTCATTACCCAACCAGAATTCTTTACCCGGATCACCAAAACCATTTTTATAATCGGCCCAATCACGATTGAAATTTTCACGAGGCTCACCGAAATCATCACGTCGTTGTATGACCTGGTATATATAAAAGCAACTATGTGATCATGAGGAATATAACGTTAAAAGTTAGAAAAATAAAATTACCGTCCAACCGCCATCGGCTATTTCCTGTTCGCAGAACACCTTTAAGAACCAATAAGTAGTGCCACGTATTTGTAAATAGAAAACTCCCGATTGTCTCATGCCAGCGTTTAATAAATCAACGCAAGAGAAACCCTGTAAGATAAGAAAAATAATTTTAGTCACTGTTTTTGCTTTTGAACCACCTTAATATTTTATTCACAAATTGTTTTGAACTTTTTGTACTCACCTTCACATCTTTTAGCGTCAATATGTCGGTGGTGAAAGTCGTATTCACTACAGAGGGTTTATTCTTAACACTGGGAAAGATGATGCCACCTTTACGTGATATGGGTTTGGTTGGTGAAGTCGAAGCTGTTGATGCAGAAGAAGACGACGAACTGCTGCTGGTTGAAGACGATGTTGACGAAGTTGTGGTAGTAGAGGTGTTGGTGGAGGAAGTTGTTTGATTAGAATTACTACCTGCAGCAATTGTATTGGGTATTGTTGTTGGTGTGGTAGAAGAAGCAAATGTACCAGAGAAAGAATTGTTCAACACTACAGAGGTGGGTGTACTATTCGATGTAGAGGTGGAGGAAGAGGAAGATGAGGAGGAAGAGGAGGAGGAAGAAGAGGAGGAGGAAGTAGGCGACTTGGAAGTAGAAATTGTTGTTGGTGTTGGTGTTGCTGCTAACGAAGCAGTTGAGGGTGTTGTTTGAAAAGTTGATGTTGTCGGGGATGTTGTACTACTTTGTGCGTTAAAGTCATCGATAACGGAGTATCTGTGGTAGTATAACAGTTTAAATTTTCTTTTTTTTGTTACGAGTATTATCAAATCAAATGTTTGTTAAAGTGTTAGAAAATATGAGTGAAAAAAGTTCAAGGTAATGTTGATTTTTGTTAGAAGTGTGAAGTAGGTATGATAAAAGAAAAAACTAATATGTTTGAAGCATATTTATTTGATAAAAGAATAAATAAATAAAAGAATTCTTTTTCTTTTTATCTCAAATACTCTGATTCTTCAAACATTTAACTTTTCAATTTGTTTTAGAAATGCATATAACAAACCTATTTGGATCATATTCTACCAATCTATCAATGGTAGGATCCATTAGGAGCTCAGCCGGTACTGGACGCTGGGCCAAAAGCTGCACATCATCCTCTTGCTTTTTAAGTCTCTTCTCCACCATATCCAAATTGTTGATGATCAAATTGGTTTTGGTTTTCAAATCCTGATGTATCTCTCCAATAGCTCTTTCCTGCCTTTGGGTTTGAGTTAGCAAAGCATCCGATTTAGGCAATAAATGATCAACAGATGATTTTGTGCCCACTACTACATCCCAAACTTCATCCATTTTTTCTGATACCGATACCATGGGACGTATTTGTTTAACCAAAGCATCAATTTTACTTGATTTAATCAAAGGTAAAGCTGTAGTGGTGGCATTAACATTATTATACTGTTCATGATGATCAACAACGGCTTCATGTATATCGCCCACCATGCGTAGCATACGACCCACATTTTCTGAAACAATGTTTATATGGAATTGCAACTTTTTATCTATATTATCTGTAGTATCTCTCAATTCACTCAGTTCATTGGAAACATGTGACATAACCTCAGCATTCATGGCTTTGGTGATTTCTATGACATTCATACTGATGGGTTTCTTTTCACTAGCCTCCGCATTAAATTCATCCACTTGTAGCAAATTGTTATCAATTTGATTTTTTAAAACTTCTAATTTCGAATCAATATCACTAACTTTTTGATCGAGCAATACCAAACGATTATCTAGTTGTTGGGTGGATGAGGCAGTCGAAGTGCGTGGAGAACGTCCATTTGAAGCGCGATTGTCTGAACTATGAATTGTTGTGGAATCTAAAATATCATTTGTAATTTTCGTATCTAAAGATCTTAGCTTTGAAATAACCGAATCCGTTTTTATTAAATTATCTGAAACACGATTATCTAAGATCTCCATGCGTCTCATCATGTGCTCCACAGACTTGTCCAGATTATCAATACGTTTTAATTTACCTTCCAATGTATTGATAATTACTTCGAAAATATTTAGCAATTGTTGTTCTCTGTAAAAGAAGCAGAAGAAGAAAAAAATTATAACTTTTTTCGTTTTTTACAAACATTTTTGTTTTAAACAGATTTTTTTCTAATTCTATTTTTTTTTTCTAACGTTGTAATAACAAAAAAAAAAAAAAAAAAAATCAAAAGTCGTGCTTAAATTAACCCAGTTTCTAAGGGTATTGCAAAGCAAATAGTTTACTGTCTCTGCCTTAATACTGTACGAGTAAATATGTTGCCGTTACATTTGTTGTTCGTGTTGTTGCTGCTGCCGTTTTAATGTTTCTATTGCAATTATATATATTATCTGTCACAACAATACATCACTTACCAATCAATCTGTGATTGATATTTTTAAGTTGCATTTTTGAGAAATCAATTCACGTTGCCAAGATTTATGTCGAAGCCTTATTGAAAATAAAAAAAGAGTAACACTTTTGAGAACAGTTTTGAGTTTAGATATTAAACCAAATTTTTACGTGTGTTTTTGCAATATTAAGAAACGTTGTACCATAATAATAAGATTTCTTTGTAGTAAAATTCCTCTTAATTATTTATAATTTATTTTTCTGTTCAAACAAGAAAGTGCATTGCAGTACAAGTGTGCCACAGATAAACGAAGGAAACTTCTTATTTAAAATATCTATCAAGTTTGTGTCTTAAATCTTTTGTTTTTATTGCTTATGGTTGTGAATTCTTTTAAAGAAAATAAATGAATTAAATAAAGTTTTTACTTAAAAAAGTATTACAGAAATCTAAGAAAAGCTTGCTAAAAGCTGTGTGAGGGACTGAGCATCATCACGTTTAATATCTAAATAGAGGTTTTCTAAGTTCTGTTGTGGTCATATCAGCGCAATTGGCGCCAAATGTTAAGGCTGCACAAAACAGTTCGTTATGCCAGGAATAGCCGATAAAATTCAATTTTTTAATTTCCACTCATGCTGTGAATTATGCTGGTAGTAGGAAAACAGGTTGTAATAAGTAGTTAGTAGCGTTTGTCGAGATTTGATTTGAAAAACCCCCGTTTTGAAGACTTTTATATAACTGAACGATGCGACTAAAGAACTTATTTTCTCCGTAATACGTTGTGCGATTTACTGAACAAATAGACGCGCTTTACGGGAAACACAAGTACTAAATAAAAATATATTATAGGGAATCAATTTATGATCCATTTATTATTACAAAGGGACACTCTGGTCTACCAGTCACCTCTAGCTACCCACCTACCTGGGAATCAATTTCTCTATATCCTCAAAACATATTTCGTTACGATGGTGCTCCAATAAGCATAGAGAGTTCAACACCCTACCGTCATTAATGAGTATAGTCTCGCTTTTCTTTACACGGTCTAGCTTCTTTAATATATTTTTACGAAAATCAAAATGCCTATAAAGAAAACACAACGCATTAGTGCCTTTGGGACTGTATTGTGGAATTTTTGTCTATTGGCTTGTGTGAAGGTTGGTAATGTGTTACCCTGCTATTGCCGTGCTGATTTGACGGCATTGACAATTCAACCATCTTTGGGTAACACAATCTTACATGTTTAAAATTAACGGATATAAAATAGAGGATATGAGAGCGTTTGAGACATTTCTGGAATTTTCCAAACTGTAGGCAGTTAGATATAAGAGGGGGCTGCTTTGCCTACGTCGACATAGTTATCGTTTTGCAGTCATAAAAAAAGTCGTGTTTAGGCGTAAATAAAAGTGTTGTATAAACGAAGTGCAAGATAAACATGTTGCTTTATTAAGAGAATCTGTATAAAGATAAAGTGATGAAATAAAAACTGTAAAACAACAACAAGGTGGTGTTTTAATGTTTTAAAAAGTTTAAAACGTAACAATATATATAATAGAATAATATTATATAATAGAATAATAATAATATATATATAATAGAATTTTTCAGCTTCGGCAGATATATGGAAGTTCTATTCCATTTTAAGATTCAGTTAGACGTGACTTAACTTTACATCATAACCATGACCGTGATTAGCTGTTCACAACCTACCCTATGGTCAAAACTCTATTTAATAGCGGAGCTGATACAGCAGATTTAAAATGGCTTTATAAAATTAAGCGTTTGCAGTTTTCCATGGAAAAAAGTAGTTAGCTCCAGCTACTGTCGACTTTCCACTTGTATTAAATGAAGTGTCAGAATCTAATCTTTAAATTTAGCCAAAAAAATTCCCCGATTTTCAACATTGCTGAACAAACTTGTAAATTTTCCAGAAAAAAGTTTTACTTGGATAGGAACAGTGTTATGCGAAAAAATTGATTTGAATTGTATGGGCAGTGGGCGATGGGTGTGGCCGATTTTAATTAAATTTGGCACGCATCTTTTGTTTATTCTCAAAACGATATTTAACAAATTTGAAGCCTTTTGCATTGAAAAATTTTATGCAAAAAATCAATTTGGATTGTATGGGCAGTAGGCGATGGGTTTGATTAATTTTGTTTCGATTAATTTTTTTCTTAATTTTATCAATAGAATGCTCAGTATCAACATTCAGGGATCTAGTACCACTCCTTATATCTTTCGCACAAAAATTTAAAGCGTGTTTTTTATAGAGGTATAGAACTTTAAGTTGGCATTACTTTTCAAGGTGGCGACCGATTTAACAGCTGTCAACTGATTTATTCTCAGTTTGGTTTGGCAATTCATCATAAATAGACTCACGCCTGAACAATGCTTGCAAATAGTGTAAAAACTAACTGTTTGGTGTGCTTTATGGGCTGGTGGAATCATTGGTCCGTACTTTTTCAAAAACGATTTTGGCCAGAACGTTACAGTCAATGGTGATCGGTATAGAGCCATGATTACTAACTTTTTCATTCCTGAATTGAATAACCATGATGTCCAAGAGATGTGGTTTCAACAAGACGGCGCAACATATCACACAGCTCGTGCCGCAATAGATTTATTGAAAGACACGTTTGGTGACCGCCTAATTTCACGTTTTGGACCTGTGAATTGGCCTCCAAGATCTTGTGATTTAACACCGCTAGACTACTTTCTGTGGGGCTATGTAAAGTCATTGGTCTATGCGGTAAAGCCACAAACGCTTGACCATTTGGAAGACAACATTCGCCGTGTTATTGCCGATATACGGCCACAAATGTTGGAAAAAGTCATTGACAATTGGGCGTCCAGATTGGACTACATCCGCGCCAGCCGTGGCGGTCATATGCCAGAAATCATATTTAAAATGTAATGTCACAAGATTATCTTTCCGATAAATAAAATTCATGTCAATCGAATAATCCATCGTTGTTTTATTATAAGTTAAAGTTCTATACCTCTATAAAAAACACCCGTTATGAAGAAATACTTATGTGCCTCGCCTTAAACAATTGTGATGCTTGTATGCTTCTTTCGGCACTCGAAAAATGTGATCGTTCTAACTGATAACAGAGTGAATTTTCATGCCCAGAAAATCAAGAGTATCTGTCTTCTATATACCAAAAACAATATTGGCCCTATTCGCACGACCCACTCGGAGATATTAACCGTTTATGAGTATGTTATTCATTAAACATTAAAAACGCATTTTTTTTTGACAAATTCAGTTTTATTCATACATCTATTCATATAAAATAGATGAATTGGAATTAATAATGGAATATGATGTCGGCAGACGTCCGCTCTTATCACAAAATTTTGAACCACATTTTGCAGCAAAGCTTCGCTTATCTCGTCAATGCAGTGCCGAATTTCATCTTTCAGAGTGTCACTTATTTGTGGTTGTTTTCACGTTAGCTCGGTCTTTCAAATGGCCCCAGAGAAAATAATCCAGCGGCGTTAAGTCACAAGAACGAGACGGCCAATTGACATCGCCAAATTGAGAAATTACGCGACCGGGAAAATCTCAAGCAATAATTGAATTGTTTGGCTGGCTGTGTGGCTTGTGGCGCTGTTCTGCTGAAACCAGTCACTGATGTCAACATTAGCTAATTGTAGCCACAAAAAATTGGTTATCATGGATTGGTAGCGCAGAAAATTATTGGTTACGGCGTTTCTTGGATCATTTTTGAAAAAATGTGAATGTAATGGTTCTTCGAGGACTGTTTGTGGATTTTTTGAGTTGCATATGTGACAATTTTGTTTATATAATCGCCTAATTGAAAATGGGCATCATCACTAAAGATGATTTTGTTGTTTTCGTTTACAATTAAAATTCTTTGTTCAAGACTGTAGCGTTCCACAGTTAAAATTTGCCTATTTTTTACTAATCAATTCTGGACATTTCATAATTTGACAGCCAATTTACTTCCTAACCTCAAATTTGCTTACCCTGTATTTCCATTAATAAATTGTATGGTCGCTTACGACCGAAATCGGATTGGCAGATCAGGAAGAAGAAGAATTTATATTTTTCGGTCCAATACCCAAAAGGTTCGTCCTACAACTTAACAAATATGAATAAGAAGGAGAAAGTCGTTAAGAAATAGAAAAAAATAAAGTAGGAATTAGAAAAAGCCTTGCAGTACGCTCAAATTAATCTGGCACTCGTTGCCAGAGGTCCAATCTATAACCACTCATATAATGGAAAGCTTGATACAAACTTAGAGAAATGACTATCGATACCAAAAGCAGTAAATTTCGATATGGCTGCTTGTTAAATTACATCAATTGCAGTAAATATATTTAAAGCCATAACCTTCGTATCACTAAACAGATGAATGGATTTAGTACACCTCTTTGACACTTAGTAAAGTGGCTTTTCTAAAAGCTCTAACTCCGTTTGCTTAGCAAATTATTGTTCTCTAACTCATGTTGCCATAACTTACTCTCTTATGACGCCTTAGGCATACCTAGAATATTCTAGAGCGTAGAATCGATTTAAATCAAGTATATCTAAGTTATGTAGAAACAGACAATTTGATTATTCGCTCCGAACTATGTAGATCTTCTTATACATCTTTCATCATTCATGATCATCATTCTGACTTGGCTCTTTTGCAGGACACTGCGACCTATAAGATCTTGTGCCCAACTTTTTATGCAAATAAAACGCGTTTGATTACTTCTAACACAAGACATTTTTTTGTTTGTTTAAATATTACTTCCACCTTAATAACTCAATTATAATATTATTTTATGCTTAAAGTTTTTAATTTATTTTGATTTTTTACACAATCATATTTCATACAATAATTATTTAATTATCATATTAAACTTTGTTTTTTTTTTCGGATCCAAATCATAAATTTAACCAATGATTAATCGATGATAGTCATAAAGAAAAGAGATATCAACAAGCGTTGTATGTAGAAAGTAATATGCTATTTGAATGAAATTTTGCAAAAGCTGAAAAAAAGACATAATCATGGCTTAATTAAGTACGCCCCTCTCTTGAGAAACTTATAATAACTATTTAAAGGAGGGAATAATTAAAAAAAAACATATAAACAAACAAGAACAATGGGTGTCATATACACACCCAGTTGAAGTTCGAAATCTAAACACACTCTTTCTGTTAACACTAAAAAATAATTTTTTTTATCTATTTGTACGCCCCTATATAACAACGCTCGATAACAAACTTTTTCCAAAATTCATTTAAAGGTCAATGGGGCATGACACGGAACTTTAATGAGGTTTGATAACTTTCTTTAAAACTATAATTAAAAGATCAAACATTCAGGTGAAATGTTATACCAATTTTAGTTAAAAACATACAAATATTTAATTAATATTTTTTTTATATATATTTTTTACATGATTTTAATAAATAAAAAAAAAATTACATTTTCTATGAAAACATAAAAAAATAAATAAATAAATAACAATAATAACTAAAAACAACTATGGCCGTGTTCACACTGGGCAACACATCATTTAATCAAAATGTATGTTAGTCATGTTTATCTGTATATCGGGGTTTTTGGCGTTGTCTATGGAAGCACGAGTTTAAGTATGAGTGCGAATTCATTAATCATTAAATCGTTAACAAACTAATTTATTAACAAATTCGCAATTTGTCAAAGTAAAGTGTTTTCAGTGAAATATATGTATATATGTACATACACACACAAACATATTAACATGCATTTTTGCTTGGAAAAGTTAAGATATGAGCACATAAATATGCGTGTGATATGTTTAATTGTGCTTTAGTAACAGTGAAACCTCTTGGTAATGGTTAAAAAAAAAATTATAAAAAAATTATACGCCACACTGATTTAGGTAGACAGTATGAGCGTCGTTTTTTATTTCTCCGTCACTCCCTTACAGGGAACATATTGGTATTGCCTTGTTTCAGTATCATTAATCAAGTTGATTTTTTCAGTGACTAATGCACTGTGGATCCCTTCCATATGATTGTCTTTAGTGGTAAAGATCCTTGCTAAGTGGTGTCATCTGAGTGCACTTGAGTCTTCGCCGTGTGGCATACCCTAATGTGCTTAAATTTGCACGAATGAATATGATGCGTCCACTAACGCCCCCACCTGTGATACCCACAAGTGAATATCACAAGTGAAGGCGTGTTGTTAGTTCAGTCTTAATCTTCACACCTTGGGTGGGGAGTCGGAGACTATCTAAACTCCTGCCGTGATGTGGATCACAGTACCCGGTTGAGGAGATGGAACACCACACTGTCTGCCCTTTAGGTCTAAACCACAGTCACCACGAAGCTCCCACAAGTGGTACCACCCAACAATCGGGCAGACATCGGAATCCCTGAGGCTCACGATTCCCGTGGCACCAGAATACCTCTGGTCAGGCTTAGTGACATGTGAGTGTAAAGATAAACACATGCCGCCTACAGTTTCGGCGCCACAACGGCCCCGGACTGGTCACCAGTGACCTTGCTAAGTGGTAGTGATGATCTTTACTTAGCATTGCTATTTTTTCCCAGTAGATGGTATTTTTTCTGATCATTCGTCTGATGTTTGCCATCATCGCCAGTTGAAAGAAGAGCTAGAATGTAAGGGGCTTCTTCTTTATTTTTTGATAGAGTTGTCTAGATGCAAGTGGAAATCTCTCGAAACCACAATTAAATTTTTTCGTCATGTCCTATGCTGGGGCTCGAAACTGAGCGTTCACTCTAACCACCACACCACGTGTCGCCGTATTTCATTGCTCTGTCACACTATTCACAGTCAAACAAAAGCATGGACTTTTCACACAAACTGAAAATTCAACTTTTGTATTTCAGCAGATATGTAACAATTGCTTCATAAGATTACGACCAGTCGTGAAATTTTCGTAGGACTTTTATCCTCGGTCAACTCGCACGTATTATTATGCTCTTACTTTAAGTCGTCATTGAGACAATGACGAATGCACATGTGTGGTGAATGCACGCAAATTTTTTTAAGGCACAGACAAATAATTTAACGAAGTTCTTACGCTGTTGCTTTTAATTGTCACTGAAATAGCGTCATGTGCACATGTGCGACAGATGTATGTTGATCGTTTCAAAATTTTTTTAAAGCATCAACTTTATTTTCTCTCTGTGAGAGTAATTTCCATGTTCTCACTAACACTGCTATATTTTTACTTTTTATTTTCACACGTAGGTAGTCCACGCATAAGCAAAAATAAGCAAACAATAAACAAAGAGAACTAAAGAGAAAACAAATGGAAAAATACAGTAAAAAATGGCTTGAGTGAGAGCTTTCAAATTACTACCACAGTTGTAAAATGCATTAATATTAGTTTGTCTAACGCTCATCTAGGCGTTCAAAAGATAGCAAAAGAACACAACTTTCTGCAAATCTTAAATCTAGATTCGAAGTCGTATTGTATTAGCAATGTTTTTGCAATAATTTCATTTTGGCGATGTTTATATGCAGGTTTGTTTCGTACGCCTCAGTCTGTACGAAATCAAGCTTGCCTTGCATCTCGTAATATTTCTGTGCTAGAAGGCAGTTTTCATCGGCGCAGTACAAGTCTTCCCGTCTTCTCTTAAGGATTCAGTTTATATCTGTAAAGCTAAGTATATATTTAGCAAATCAATACGTTTGACCATTACTTTCAGATTACACTGTATTTCTCTGTATGTATTCTCTGAACATGTGTTCATTTAAAATTTGTGTTTTTTTTTTTGTTAAAAATTGCAAATTATTAATACAACGTGTAGATTATTTGGGTTAAAAATTGAGAATTAAAAAAAAATTCATTTTTTTTTCTTAAAGAATTTAATAAATTAACAGCAAATACAAGCAAAATGAAACAGTTAAAAAAAAAACGATTGAATATTCATAAATAATAATTACAATTTATCAGCCGATTGTCAAGAATCCTATAACAAGCTATTGATATATTAAAAGAGTGTTAATCATATTAAATCCCATGCTCATTTGTCAGTAATAAAATATTATAAAGCATAAGTAAATGTTTCAATTAAAGCTTCATATGTATATTTTTATAAACTATCGCACTATTATTTTATTGCGTGAAATTTTAAAATATAACTCAAGATCAATCACTAATAAAGCTTTTATTAAAATGGAGACAAATATTTAGTCATATAGTATATGCTTGTGTATATATTACCTAAGAAGTTAAATAACATTTTAGAAGAAAGGATATGGACTACTTGAAAACCATAGGAAAGAAAGCAGTTTTTGACTGATTGACGAAATTTATGCGATCTTCACTTGTGCTAGAGAGTTGTTAAGAAAAAAAATGTTGAGTTTAAGTACATATACCACCTTGATCAAAAAGTTTCCGGAATCACACCCGTGAGTTTTTTTTTTTGTTAAGTTGGTACATTTGTGTTTGATATTCCCACTAAATCTTAGCGTCATAGCTTGACACTTGCTACGTAGCGCTTTTTACATTTTGACTGTTTTTGAGATCGCAAAAGAATTGGCTGATACTGTTGTGGCCAATATGTGGTTACAACAAGAGAGTGCCACATGCCATACAGTTCGTGAAACAATTCAATTACTGCATGTGATATTTCCAGGTCATGTACTCCTCGTTTCGGTGTGAAGTATTCGACCTTAGATCGTGTGATTTAACATCATTAGATATCTTTTTACGGGGTTATTTGAAATCATAGATCTATGTCAACAAGCCCACAACCACCTGTTCATTAAAGAGGAGATTCAACGGTGCCTCAACGAAATTCAGCCATATTTATGCAAAATGATCATAGAAAATTGCGACAAACGATTGCGTATGTGTATGCAACAAGACGGTGCCACATGCCATACAGCCCGTGAAACAATTCAATTACTGCATGTGATATTTCCAGGTCGTGTACTCTCTTGTTTCGGTGTTAAGTATTGGCTCCCTAGATCGTGTGATTTAACATCATTATATATCTTTTTATGGGGTTATTTGAAATCATAAACCTATGTCAACAAGCCCACATCAACTGTTCATTAGAGAGGAGATTTAACGCTGCCTCAACGAAATTCAGCCATATTTATGCAAAATGATCATAGAAAATTGCGACAAACAATTGCGTATGTACATGCAAATATGTGATGGCTATTTGCCCGATGTGTTATTCCATAAATAAAGCTGGGATCACAAGATTGTCTCAAATACACCAATCTGATATAATTTTTATTGTGAAAAATTATTTTATTTATTTAATTTAGTCAATAGATTTAATCCTTACAGACTAATTACAGAATATGTATAATATAAAAAGAAGTACAAGCTTATATTATAAAATTTTTACATTACACTTTAGATACAGCAAAAAAGGAAAAAAAAAGTAAAAATTTATCAAGTACGAGTATTATAATATTATTATTTAATGAAAAATTAACAAATTCGAACACAAAATTCTATTGCCGACAAAATCTTATAAATGGACCAGCTATAGCATAATTTGAACTACATATTTGAACATATAAAGGTTTATAATGACGTGAATATCGACAAGGGACATTAAATTTAACAGATTCTAAAAGAAACTCACAACAAATATACCCATTGTTAAGATTCATTAAAAAAAAGATACATTTAATGTGGTACTTTTAAGAGTAGACAGTTTAATTAAAGATAGTCTATAAGTATAAGAAGGCAGCTCCAAATAATTCCAACCCAGGCGACAGAAACAGAACCATAAAAGTTGTTTCTGAACAGATTCAATGTGGGTGATATGAATATTATAGTAAGGATCACATACGACTGATCCGTATTCCAAAATAGGTCTTACAAGTGAAACAAAGAGCTGTTTCGTAATGTAAGAATCAGAAAACTTCTTAACCCACCGCTTTATAAAGGCAAGAACACCTCTAGCTTTGTTCACAGTCAAACTAATAGGATCAATAAAATTTAATTTACTGTCGAGTAAAATGCCAAGATCACCAAATGAATCCACCAACTCTAATTGGTGACCACCCAGTAAATAATTTACAGCAATTACATTACTCCTAGAGAAATGGATGCATTAACATTTTTTAAATTCAGTTCCAACATGTCGTGTTTACACCACACAAAAAAGTTATTTAGATAATTTTGAAGATAGACGTGATCAACATAATCATTACAAGAAAGAAATATATTTACGTCATCAGCATACATCAATATGTTGGCAAAGTTGATAGCATTGGGTGGATCATTAATTAAAAGAGAAAATAGGAGTGGCCCGAGATAAATGCTCTGGGGAACATCAGAAGGAACATAAATGTATTTGGAAGTACTCTTGTAAGCTCGTACAGCCTGCTTTCTTCCCGTCAAATACGATTGAAGCCAGCTTAAGCTAATCTTAGAAACACCCAACAAATCCAATTTAGTCCGCAGAAGTCTACGATTCACTTTATCAAAAGCTTTACTAAAATTCGTTTGTTTTCCTTGAGTAAATGCAGCGTTAATTAATGATGTTAAGTGCAGAACATTAGTTGTTGTTGAGCAGCCTTTTTTGAAACCATGTTGATACGATGAAATTATTGTCGAAGTGTTATGGTAGAGAAAATCAGCAATTAGTTTTTCAAACATTTTCGGAATAGCGCTCTATTTAGCAATGCCTCTATAATTGGTTACATCGGATTTATTACCAGATTTAAAAAGCGGAATTCATATATCTTGAATTCTTCCACAACCTAGGAAAATAGCCATACTTAACTGAAACATTAAACAATAAAGTAAGAGGTTTAACGAATGATTCCGCACATCGATATAAAATGCAACTCGGAACTCCATCAGGACCGGGTCTATAGGATACCTTCAGCTTTCTTAAGTGTTCCAAAATGTCACTCTCATTCAAAGTAGGAAAAGATATTATTTGATACGATGCAAGCAGATAAGGGTACTTATTTTTATCATTATAAACAACAACAGCATAAGTATTTGCAAAAAAATTGGCAAACACATCGACAAACATATTAGCGCACATTAATAAAATTGTTTCAATTAAAAATTCTGTATTCACACGGCTGTCTTATTTTATACAAAATTTATTGTCACAAGATGGTGCGAAACGATGTATTGACAATAATTGTCCCAACGCTGTCACACGATTGTTCTAGTTTATGGCAACTCTGTGAATCAGCTGTTGCGGTAAGTTAAAATTATTTTTTTTTGGTGTTCAAAATGGTTCGTTCTTTAAGAAAAAGAAAACTCCGTCTTCTTTATGTATATTGAGCTCATTTAGTGAACGAATAAATAAATAAAAAATACAAAAAAAGGAAGAAGTGTGAGGATCAGAGATTGGCTCACAAGAAGGGCCATTGATGGTGCATATGAGAAAACATTTCAATAAATTTAAAAAATTTCAAATTTTATAAAATCCTCTAAAGTAAAAATTATTTGTTCTCTAAAAGAATAAAAATTGCATTGGCTTTGATTATCGCATGTCCGCTTGATGAAAAAAGTGAAAATGATGAAAAAACTGGTAGAAGTTTGTGATTAATTAAAAAGTGCATATTTTTAGGGATGACAATTATAAATACTGTACAAACACGTGTTTTTTCAAAAAGAAATCAATTAAAAAATAAAAATTGGTGAGTATTGTCAACTCAATTGCCACGCAAGAATACAATAAATAATAAATGCTTTTTTGGCACTTATATTGGTGCTTGCTTGCCCTTAAAGATTTCATACGATTATCGCACCAGGGTTGCATTTTATTGGTATAAATAAGCACAATAATATTATTACGTTTTAACCCCTTTAAAATGTTTGAGTTCGTTTATATTGCGCTAAAATAAAATAAAACTCTACTTTGTTTTATTGTTGTTTTTACGTTCTTTATTAATTTCACTGCAATTTTTATACACTATGTCTTAATACAGCAAATTCGCTTATACAACACTTTTTATTCACGCTTGAACGCGATTTTACTTATTGACAGCCAAATGATCACTGACTCACCGGCCGCAATGCGTCATATTTTTATAGTATTTCATCATTAGTTTCCAATGTTCTAGTACAGACACGAATCTTCGATTTTTCTACGTTAATTCAAATGGTCTAATATAACTTTATAAACACAAAAAATAATTGAACTGGCAACTCCATTCGGATGGTAGCACTCACTCTTAATTAGTACGGGTAATTTTAGCAATTTTTAAGCCTTAACACAAGCCAATAAATTTTATAGCTAAAAGCTCATAATAAGTCCTTGATGTGGTGAATTTTGTCTTCAGCATTTTCATTTTCGTAACAATATTGTGAGTTACACGATTGGCATATAAAATAGAATAATTATTGGTGCATTGCGACAATTGTGTAATTCTACCTTAACCCTATCTTATGTACTTTATGATTCAATAAAAAATAACAATTTTAAGACTTAAAACAGTGTTTTCTATTGAATTCAAATCTTGTGTTAATATTGGTACACCCATTGGTAAGTGTTTTAGTTTTGGATAACACTTTTCTGTTTCTTTTTTATTTTTTATTTTGGATATTTATTTTTACAAATTCCTTACTCAATTATAATGATACACTCAGTTAAAAAACATACTGCTGACCCATTTATTATACTATTAATTATGTTGAAATAAACTTCTTCATTGCAAGCAATTCATACATGAAAAATCGTATAATTTTAATCATTATTCGAAAAAAAAAAATAGATATTTTGTAATTTTTTTTCTATAACAACTTGATAATTTAATTGCCTTTTTAAAGTCAAAAATACAACAAAATATTGACCAGAAAAATCAATTACTTGTTTTTTGTTTCGTTTTTTTTTGGCTTAAAACACTTATATTCAGACCAAATTGATTTGTTTCTTAGAAGTAAACACCTAACACTATACATACACACAATTGCAATAAAAATATTCGGTAGAAGAAAAATAAGATCAAAAATAAATGTATTGTAAAAACGATAAATTTATAATAATTAAATTGTAAGCACTTTAACATGCGTACTTACTTGCTTAACAAACTGTTCAAATAGAGTCAAAATATAGAGAAAAAAGCGAATTTAATTGTTTAATGATTTAATGTACATACATATGTATGTATGAATAAGAATAAATTGTAAAATAGCTATTAAATTTTAATTTTTTTTATTACAAAGCCGAAAACTACAGATTACAGGCGAAAAACTTTAATTAAAACTACTGTTTTAACAAACGATTGGTCAATTTTTAAATACTAGATAGACATACATATACTGAACATATAAAAAGTTGCCAACATTCAAATTGCTAAATATATTAAAAAATAATAAAAATTTAATTTAAAACGTTTAAATGCAAAGGATGTATTTTATATGCTCGCATAATTAAAAAGAAATAGATCTAAGACCATAAAATGTAGGCTAATCACCCTACTGTTACATTGCCACCCTTACTTGCCACTAAATGTAACATTACCAACAGTTTTAACTATAAAAGTTTAATGCTATTTTATTTTTTTTTGTTTTAATTTGTTTTTATATTGCAAAATAATATAAAACATATTACAAATAAGTTGGTCAAAACAGTTTTAAGCCACTTTTATTTTATGCATTGTAAAAGCCGAAAGTAATAAAATCTCTATGACATTATATGTAATATGTAATAGTTGCAAATAATATGTGTTCACTCACATATATACTTACATATGTACTCGTATATACATTCAGACATACCCATTGTAAAAGACAAAAATCGTTTTATAATACTACAGTCTTAGTTTGCGTCTGTATGTGATTGCTAAATGCTATATTATTTCATTGTACTGGACAGGTGTGTAGGCAATGGAGAGCAATACGTAAACAATAAATAAAGGCAACAACAGATGACAGCAACAGATTTAATTTACACAATAGACTTGAGATACAAACATTAATTGACATGATTTACTAAACATAAAAGACTTAAGAAACAAACTTTAATTTCTTGTTATTAGTCAACAGGATTCTAGGATTTGTTACGCATTTCAAAGATGTCGTTTAATAGAGTTGCACTTTAGCGAAAGACCTATCAAGTCAAAGTTAATTCCCTAGACGAATTAGGCATATCCATTCGTTTATCTGTCCATGCAAAGTGAGGTAATACGTTGTAATATTGCCTACAGAATCAAGGACGACTAACACTTTAAACGCATGACTGACTCTCTGCTTCTGATCCTGACATGAGTAGAGATTAGGGAGATCGAACAGTTATTATTCGACAGGTTTAAGCCGGCCATTTTAAAATTACAATTTTTCGTCTACCGAATAATATGTATAATTTTTATACGTTTTTATATTTTTTTATTGCAAATATGTTTTAGCATTTTTCTAAATTTAATATATAACGTCTTATTCTTTATATTTGACAACCTTGAACGTCTCACAAAGAATGTGAAAACCACGGAAGATCGAAAAAGAGCAAATATAACTTTTTTCCTTTTCTGTAAATAATTATTAATATTTTTATATTTGGAAAATGATGAACAACAAGGCTTATTGAAAAGGACCTACAAACGCCTGCACCGAACGGCAGATGTATTAGTTAGTGAAGTTTTTCACAGAGTAAAGCAGAGTAAAGCAGTTGCTAGCAATGTTTTAAGGTGATAACGCTGTTCAAAATTGTTAGATGGTGTGGCCTGGGATTGAACCGAGGACTTTTTGGTTGGTAGTCGGGTGTCTTATCTAACATACCACAGTGGCACACACTATTAAATACGTGATGCATGCATTTGTGTTTCTACAGATACCCTCTGAAGTGTTGAAATGTGAAAATATTTGGAAATCGATGGAAAGGATAAGTCTAGATGTATTTCTTGTCATTAAATAGTAAGCTGAAAAGGCTCATCGACACCAGGAATTATTAACCACCTTAAATATGTCTATAAGATTGACGCTATTGTGTAGCAAGGAAAACTTGATTATATACCAAGTAATCCCTAGGCACTGGCATAGTAATTCTTACAAAATACGCTGCAGAAATGAGTCACTGGATGAAATAGTAAAATGTTGCGTTCTCGAGGATTAAATGTCCGTTAAGGCCCTAAAAAAGCCGAACGTTAGCATATTTATTTACTAGAAACTACAACATGAGATACAAATTTATCAACTTTATTTGCAAATGCAACAAAAATTGGGAAGAATTTTATTTTAATAAAATACCCGGTTAACTGATTATTTGATAAATTTTGAACCGAAAACCGGTTTTTAAAAATTTTAATATTTCGACAACAATATTTTGCAATATTCTACAAAAATGGCTAACAGCAATTGGCAATTAGAATAAAAAATAATCCATGATTATAATAGAGAGGAATCAGTGACATCAAAATGTGGATTTCAACACAGTACTATTTACCATCTTATAAGCCGTATCCATTCAAAACCAACAAAAGCAACGACCAGGCGATACTCTGTTTAATAAAAAAGTATGTCTTTGTATCAGAGAGGTCTATTCCAAATCAATTAAAATTAAATGTGAATTAGTATCATGTCGAAGTGCAAAAAGACCATTTACTACTGCCAAAAACAGAATGATCAGTGTTGAATTTACAAAAGAGCAGGTAAACTTAGGTATACTTTGAATGAAAGACCGTACTCTTCTCTGATGAATCTAAGTTATTTAGTTTAATTTACGTAATGGCAGGACGCTTTCGGATTAATTTCTGCAATGTGCGCGATCTACGGGCGAACTTTTTCTCCGTGTATGCGCACATTTGTCTCCATAGGCCGGATGTTTTCGCCTTATGTGAGACCCAGGTTTCTAAAAATGCTGATCCACAGGATTTTCATATCCTTGGGTATCACCTTCTGTCCCTTTCTAATTTTCATAGGGGTCTTGCTATGTACATTCGCAATGAAGTTGTGTACCAATGCCATCAACCTCTTGGCATGTATGATGCGGAATTTAACTGTCTATGGGTTAAGTTCAGAATCAGGGCACATCTTTTGCACTTCAGGTTTTTGTATAGAAGTCCAAACGCGGGAAGAGAGGTTACCATATCTGGCTTCGACTCTCTTTCCCACTCAATATCGAGTATCCTTTCGAATTATCCGAACAGTGAAATTGTTGTTGCTGGTGATTTCAATGTTCATAATTCATCTTGGTTACGCCATTCAGGCCGTACAACTCCAGAAGGCCAATACGTTGAGTTATTTGCCGCGCACAATCACCTTGCGCAATTAGTGAATGAACCTACACATATATCGTGTGTAGATGGGCACCAGAACAATACCCTCGACCTTGTCCTCACTACACACCCTGAAAAGTATGTAGTTGAGGTTCTTGCACCTCTCAGAAATTCGGATCATTGCACAGTTTCGGCCTCATTCTCGTCCACCGCTCTTCGCGAGGTTCCACCCATGGCTACGGAAGGCTCTATTTTTAACTACGAGGATGCTCGTTGGGCAGAGCTAAACGATTTTTTTGGGCATTTTAATTGGAAACTTTGTTTCCTTGACTCAAATGTCGATGCCATGGCAGAAATGGTGGTGAATATAATAAGGCTAGGGATGGATATTTTCATCCCATCCAAAAAGCTTTCGATTAAATCCAGAAACAAATCTTGGTTTAATCTGACGTGTAAATTGGCAGTCAGATCCAGAGAGGAAGCATTCAGAAATTGGCGCAATAACAAATGTGCCCATACTGATTTGCTTCGCAAACAGGTGAGATCTTCATGTGCCGCAGTACTTACTTTTCCGCGGGGAAGTAAAAACTTTTAGTCATTCGTTAAAAGGCTGAGGAACAACGCTAGTTCGGTTCTTGCTCTTATAAAGAATGACCACACATTTATGAACCCGGTTGAAAAGGCAAACCTTTTCGCCGAAATGTTTGCAAGTAATTCTCACTTACCGGAGAGCGTTCAACCACTGCCCGAACTTGAAAGAGCATCAGTAACTATGCCTAGTATATTCTTTCGAGCTCGTGCTGTAAAAAGGGTCCTTGCAAATCTCAACGTTAACAAGTCTTATGGGCCGGATGACATACCAGCACTGGACCTGAAGCAGTGCTCTTCGACGTTTGCGCGTCCATTAGCTTACCTTTTTAGTGCGTCATATTGCGCCAGTATTTTTCCATCTTGCTGGAAGGTTGCTAATGTAACGCCAATCCCCAAAAAGGCCGAGGCTAGTAACCATGAGAACTACCGTCCAATTGCAGTTTGTTCCGCACTCTCCAAGGTTATGGAGAGTATGATTAATCATCACCTTATGTGATATCTGGAGTCCAACGATTTACTTAGCGATCGTCAGTACGGTTTTGCCGTTCTACTGGTGACCTGCTGGCATTGCTATCGGAGAAGTGGAACAAGTCCATTCATGGTTTTGGCGAGAGTAAGGTTGTGGCTCTGGATATCTCAAAGGCGTTTGATAGAGTTTGGCACGAGGCTCTCATTTTGAAACTTAATGCTTTTGGTGTCGGTAGTCACTTCTCTCGACTTATATCGAGTTTTCTCAGAGATCGCTTTATAAGAGTGGTTATAGATGGGGTCTCATCCGACGAGTTCAGGGTAAACTCAGGGGTACCGCATGGCTCTGTTCTTTCTCCTACTCTTTTTATAATATTTCTTAACGACTTTCTTCTTCTCATTTCTAATCCTATCTACTCTTTTGCGGATGACAGCAACATTTGTCACTCATATTCTTTTGATTGTAGACTGAGCCTTTTGGAGGTTGGGGTAAGAAGGATGAATATGAACGTCACACTCACAAGTGACCTGGTGAAGGTCTCCGAGTGGGGTTCTGCGAACAGGGTCGATTTTAATGCACGTAAGACTCAATGTTGTTTTTTAATACACAGGCGTGGTGGTGTGCTGTCATCTGTGTCAATGGGTAATGTGGATATTGAGGAATCAGATGCTCTTGATGTTCTGGGCATGAGAATTCACTGTGATGTTTGTTGGAATGATCACATATTTCAAGTGTCGAAAGAAGCATTCAAGTGCCTTGGTTTTTTGAGACGGTGCAAGAAATACTTCACCCCATCTGATCTCCTTAATATTTACAAGACCTATATCCGACCCAAAATGGAATACAACTCTCATGTATGGGCCGGTGCTTAAAAGTCTATTTTGGAGCTTCTCGACCGCGTACAGGAGAGGGCGAAGATGCTCATCAATGACGGTAGGGTAGCCAACTCTATCGATTTATTGGAGTACCGTCGCAATGTGGCGTGTGTTTCATTGTTCTATCGGTACTATAACGGAATGTGTTCTAACGAAATTAAGGATTGAATTCCCAAAAGTCATATTTTTTTACGTAGTACTCGTATTTCTCGTAGAGCGCATCCCTTTGTAGTTGATTTTCCAGTAAATCGCACAACGCATTATAGGGAGAATTCGTTCTTTGGTCGCACTGTTCGGTTGTGGAATAATCTTCCAGCGAAAGTATTTCCTACCACTTACGACATGAGTAAATTTAAATCTAACGTCCATAAACACTACTCCCTCTGTCCTCCTTCCAATAACCTATTTTCCTAGTACCACCGCAATGCACTGCATGAGTAGGGGCCATCCCCTGGATGCTGGTCTTATATAAAAAAAAAAGTTTAATGTGAGACGTTCTTATGAATTTAGCCTGTAAAGTTGAATAAAAAGGATATCGTCTTTATTCTCGGTATACCAAAGATACGGTAAAACATAAAAAACGAAGCGTTTTATTTTGGGAGCGCATTTCTGGGCATAAAATCGAGCCAATATATAAAATAAAGGGTGTAATGAATCGATTCGTCTACAAGGAAATCCTGGAATACATACCACATACAGAGGAGAAAATGCCACTTGATTGGAGATATCAACAGGGCAATAATCCAAAATGCACAGAAAAATCAATCGGATTCTTGGGAATTTGGGCGCTTTTGCCCTTGCTGTATTTAAAAAGAGAAGAAGATACATTAGGGAAGTATCCCGTCCACTTCTACTATTTCCCTGAGTTGCCAAATCATATCACATACCTTAGTTTTTTGATTGGTTTTCTTTTTTCTGCTTATTTTTTGCTGTTTAATGTTTGCTGATTTTTTTCAACTTTTCATCTTGGCTACAGTCCGGTGTTGTATGGGTTTACACTGTTGGTAGCATTTTTGCTACGAAGTTTGTCTAAATGCTTATTTCTGGAGGGCCTTGGCCACTGCCCGATTTTAGCGAGGACCCCTTGTGGGAGCAACGTGTTGGTTGTGTTTTGAACCCAAATCGCGTGAAAACCTATGCTGACTCAGTGTGGTGTTACACTCATAAGCGGGTGTCCTGACCCATAGATCGGTAAGAGTGTAGATAGTGTCCGTCACCTCACCGATGTAGCGGTCATGTCCAAGCAACATGGCTTCGAATTGTATTCACATGTGGTTTTTATCAAGTGTGGTGGCATTAGTTGACGCATTGTATTCAATCGTGCTTTGGTATCGTATGATAAAGTCCTGGAGCAGGTACCCACGTAAAACGTGTAACTTTATTACCCATGCAAAGTGTAATTAGAATACAAAAAGGGGTGTTTGGCTCTTAAAAATCAATAACTAAAAAAATATCAATACATTTTTGCATAGAAAAACATTGTTACGTTTCAATCTTTTTTAAAATGTTTGCGTTCGTTTTAATTGCGCTAAAATAAAATAAACACCACTTTGTTGTTGTTTACAGTTTTATTTCTTCACCTTATCTTTTATACAGTTTATCTTAATACAATAACTTAATATTTGTTTATACAACACTTTTATTTCCGCTTAAACACGACTTTATTTATTGACAGCAAAACGATAACTAACCTGACGTAGGTAAAGCTGCTTCTTTATATACCTAATTGCCTTCAGTTTGAAAAGTTCCTGGAATGCCTCATATCCTCTATTTTATATTCGTTAATTCAAATGTAACACACGAAGATGGTCGGATTGGTAGTGCTGCCAGATAACGCAAAAAAAGTACGACATTGACAGGGTGAAACAAATTTTCCAAATATGTATACCAAGATTCCACAATACAGTTTTGAAGGCGCTGATGTGGTGTATTTTTTTTCAGGCACTTTATTTTCGTAACAATATGATCGGTATTTTTCGTTGTGATGAATTTAATGAAAATTTATAAGTCTCGAATGCTATTATGGGCAAAAAGTAGTGAATGTGGTTACTACCAACTGCTTTTACTATTTCTATACTAAGTAATTTGGTTGACAAGTTTGGAACTATTTTGGTTTCAACTGGTAACACTGGTGAGCTTTGCTAAGAACGGGGACTTTTTTTGGTGTCATTGATCTCAGGAGCTAAAGAAACCTTTGTTCATATCTGACTATATAGCGTAACCTTCTATTACGAGTGTCCAATAATGTCCTCGGTCACCGGTCGCAGAAAAAACTTGACGAGTCTAGAATTACATTAAACGACAGCAGTGTTAGATACGCTCATACTTTTAATTAAGAAGTTATGTCTAGATACATAGAATTTAATTGGCGTTGTTGCTAACAGGTCACTCAATAAGTCCATAGGATAAGTATGAAAAAAACAAGATTTTTACAAAACTTGATTTTATTATTCAACATAGTCGCCTTCGAGCGCGATAAACGAGTATGGAGATGTACCAACTTTTCGATACCACTTTTATAGCAAGATTTTTCTTTCTGGTCAAAATAGGTCCCAGTTTCAGTGATTACTTCATCATTAGACTTAAATTTCTTTCAAGCAAGCATTCTCTTGAGATCTGAAAACAGGAAAAATACGGGGGGGGGGGGGGGTGGGTTGGGTGAGCAGTTCGAAGCAAAATTCATTCAATTTTGTCATCGTTTTCATCGATTTGTGGCACTATTTGTGAGCTCACACGGCAACCAGTTTGAACAGAGCTTTCGCATACGCAAATGTTCGTATAAAATGGTAAAAACACTAACTTCTGATATCTTTGCAACGTCAGCTAGCTCGTGCGCCTTCAATTTGCAATCGCTCATAACCAATTTGTGGAGCTTTTTATATTTTCTGAAATAACAGCCTCATCATTGGGGATTGTGGCCAACTTGCTCTTTCCACCGGACATGGACATGTGTATACACTGCCTTTAGTAGCGTCCACAAGGCTTATTTCATAAGAGACAGTTGTATTGTAATATATGATTCCAATGTTGTGTAAAAGTAGTTCCCCTTCTTGTTCAGGGATTATGGTCTACTTGAATCTTCTCAACTATTGTGACTACCAAGTCAAGAAGTCAAGAGATCTAGGGTACACTTCCCAATCAATCAAAGACAAGGTGTGATGCAATTTAAAATTTTTATTGATAAAAAATCTTGATTTATTTTAAATAAAAATTCATTGGTAGAGTAACAGCTTATTTTAAGCTTAAAAATTCATACATACATACATACATACATACGTATATTTAAAAATCACCATATTTACATATTTTGTTCATTGATTACTATTTTATGACCAGCGGAAATAAATCACAATAAATTTGCTCTAAAAGCAGCGTAAAGATATTTAGTTTTTGATAATTGTGCTATACACACACATAAAATATATTTGATTATACATATGCGCGTTTAATATTGTAGAATAAAGCTTTGTTAATTCCCTCTTATCAAAGGACATCTCCGACATTAATCAACTCAAAATACGAAAAAATAAAAAAAAAAAAATAAAATCATCTGACATAATAATTTCATATCTTTATTTGTTAACAATACTTATTATTCACAAAAAAATGTGCTTGAATATCAAATTATTTCGAAAATTTTAAAATCATTGAAGAAATAATACCAACAAAGAAAAATTAAAGCAATTGTTATAAACAATACAATAAATTGTCTAAATCCATTGGTCGTAGAACGGAAAATCAAACTGGTATTTTTGGTTTTTTTGTTTTTGTTTTTGTTTTGTTACATTTATTTGAAACATTTTAATACAGGTGTCTCAAATTAATACACCATGAGCCACATTATTATTGTAACGCACCAATTATTAACACTTACTAACTTAACACAAAAAACTAGAAATATATCATAAATATTTTAACAGCAAAAACTGTATGAAAAATTTAAAAATATTAATAACTAGCTAAAGCCCGGCGTACTTCGCTAAAATCATCATAATTATTATGTTAAGTGCTATCTTAGTTCTATTTTTCGCTCTTTTCCTCATTTTGTGCCCTTCCGAGTCCAATAATCAGAATCCAATAATTTATTCCTTTCGGAAAGACACTGTAGGATCTGCCTTTTAGCTGTATACAGTCGTCGAACAAACACACATTTATTTTTATATAGTATACGTATATAGGCAGCTCTTATCCAGTATGATTTCTGCAATTCCCGCTTTTTGGTTGATGTGGATAGATATCGAAGTTTTAATAGTTTTTCTTCTCCACATATAACCTTGATCAAAAAGTACCCGAAATTTATTCAGAAAATAAAAAATACAATTTTATTCATTTAAATCTGTATTGTTCTCTTCAATGTAATCCCAATCGACTGCAACACACTTATGCCAGCGTTTGATTAAATCCTCGAAGCATTTTTTATATTCGGTTTTCGTTATGTCCATCAGTGCTTCCTGCAGTTTTACCATTATTTCCTCTAGGCTGCCGTGCCCCATTTTTAACTCATTTGAACAGAAAGCAGTTATAGGAAGCTAAATCAGGTGAATTCGGTGGTTGTTGGATGGAATTTGTTGCATTTTTCGTCCAAATATTTCTATTAATGATGGCACTGTGCGACGGTGCAAGCACCAAGAGTTTTCTGCCCATAATTCTGGTCTCTTTCGGCGAGTTGTATCACACAACCGTCTCATAACGCACAAATAAACTCTTTGTTTACTGTCTGGCCTTCTGGAAAAAAATTCCTGATGCACTAACCATTGTAATCCATGAAAGCTGTGAGCATTTTCCTTCTTTTTTGACTGAAAACGACGTAGTTTTTTGGTCTCGGCTCATTTGGTGAACGCCATTCATTTGCCTAATGTCTGGATTTCGTGTCGTGTCCATAAACCCACGTCTCGTCTCCAGTAGTGATCTATTTTGATGAATGTGGGATCGTATTCAGCCTCGCAAATTACCTCAACACGGTCAAAATTGTAAAAAAATCACCAACACACATAGAGATAGATGTACTCTTGGCTTCGTAGCTTTTGCAAATGTCAAGCTATGACGCTAAGATTTGGCGGGAATATCAACAACAGATGTAGCAACTTAACCAAATAAGAAAAAAAAAAACTCAAATCGGAACGATGGGACCGCCGCACTGTGGTTATTTCGAAAACTTTTTGATCAAGGCAGTATACAAAATCAATTATATAGTTTGAATGGAAAGTGCCACGCCCACTTATGCAATCTCGACCAGTTATTGATTGTTCATGACACTTAAGATATACAAAAATTAATATTTACTTTATATGGGAGGTACCACGCCTACTCGTCAAATTCCACCCATTTTTTGTCTGGTAATTTGCAAATTCATTCAGCCCAAATTCAGAAGTATTTGCTTTAACCGTTCTTAAGAAATACAGAAATCAATATTTAGTTTGTATGGTAAGTACAAGCCTACTTCTCCAATTCCGCCCACTTTTTTTACTGATGATTTTCTTTGACTATGAAGCCATTTAGACCTAATTCTGAAACTTTAGCTTTAACCGATATAATGAATTCAATATTTAGTTTGTATGGGAGGTACCACGCCCAGCTGTTTAATTCCGCCCATTTTTTGCCCGATAATTTGAATTGACTATGAAGTTGTACAGACTAAATACTGAAACTTTAGCTTTTACTGTTATCACAATATTATATATCGAAATAAATATTTACTTTATACGGGAGCTATCACGCATACTTGTTCAGTTCTGCCCATTTTTACCTGATGGTTTGTATAGACTCTGAAGCGACTTATACCAAATTTAGAAGATTGAGCTTTAACCGCTCTCAAGATATAATAGAAACAATATTTAGTTTGTATGGAAGGTACCAGGCCCACTTAAATCAATATTTACTTTGTATGACCACTGATTAATCACTCTTTGATTGATGATTTGTCTTGACTATGAATCTATTTGGGCCAATTTTAGAGAATCTTTTTGTTGCTACGTTGGAGATATAAACAAAGAAATATACACTTTGTATTGGCGTGGCACCGCACAGTTGGAATTTTTAAAATTTATATAGCGTACGGTTCCTTTCAGACATACAAAGAAATACTGTAAAAATTGCAAGAAAATCGGTTCAGCCGTTTAGCTGTCCAAAAGGCACAAACGAACAAACCAACATACAAACGCACACTGATTTGTATATATCCATATATAAGATAGGAATTCATTTATAGTTTTACTTAAGTACTTGTATGCTATGAATTCAATTCTTAAAATTTCGAAATGGAAAAGAATTGAAGCAGTACAGAGACTTACACTCATGTTCATAAAAGCTATTTTTGATTTATACGGGTTTATAAAACACATTTTCATACGAGCGCGGATTGACATTGAAGCTACCTAGCGCTAGACGGCAGCACAAACACAAAAACTTTTTATTTCTTAGAAATTACGATCTGTCAAACGTTAGCTGTTAAAATTTTAGCCAAATTCATCGATTAGTTTATTTTTTGTAGTCGTTTGAATTAAGCAACTTTTGTGTTTCTTGGAAAATGGAAAAAAGTGAATTTCGTGTAGTGATTAAACACTATTATTTGAAAGGCAAAATGGCGAAAGAGACAAAAGAAAAGCTTGATAAACATTACGGCGAATCTGCTCCGTCAGATTGTATGGTAAAATATTGGATTACTGAACTTAAGCGGGGCCGAACAAGCACTGCAACAATACCATCAAAGGAGTTGGTTATTAAAGAAAATATCAAGAAAATCCTCGATATCGGGTCAAAATACGTGAGATTGATGAAATGGTAAACATATCATATGAATGTGTGTTCAACATTTTGCATGAACATTTGCATATGAAAAAGCTATCGGCAAGATGAGTGCCGAGTTTTCTCAGTGTTGAACTAAAACGAGTTCGACAGATCACTTCACAGCGGTGTTTGGACATGATAAAGCATAATCCTGCTGATTTTTGGCGTAGATTAATAACTGTTGATGAAACGTGGGTCCACCACTACACACCTGAAACCAAAAATCAATCGAAGCAATGGGTGGAAGCTGGTGGAAGTGCTCCGAAGAAGGCGAAGACAGCGAAATCGGCTGGCAAGGTTATGGCCACTGTATTTTGGGATGCACACGGAATATTTCTCATCGATTATCTTGAAAAGGGATCCACAATTACAGGAGAGTATTATCGTGCATTATTGGATCAATTGGTTGATGCAATCAAGACCACATTTAAACAAGAAAAAAGTGCTCTTTCTTCAAGACAACGCACCGGTTCACACAGCATTAGATACGATGCTCAAACTACGAAAAATCCACTTCGAAGTTGTTGATCATCCACCTTATAGTCCAGATTTAGCCTCTAGTGACTTTTGCTTGCTTCCAAACTTGAAAAAATAGCTCACAGGAAAAAGATTCATCTCAAACGAAGAAATGATTACCAAAACTAATGCGTGTTTAGAGGAGTTTCCAAAATCGTATTATTCAGATGGTATAAAAAAGTTGGAAAATCGTCTTACTAAGTGTATTGAGCTAAAAGGGGAATATGTTGAGAAATGAATGGTTTTTGAAAAAAAAAAAATGTTTTTTTCCTCTTTAGGGTGTTATTACATGGGTGTTATTACAGTGTTTTTCTTTAAACTGTTTATTGTCTTAAATGCATATTAAATAATGAGTTAATGGAACAGAGTTAAACGCTTTACAGCTGTTTATTTACCAAATTATTTTGTTTCTATATTGTGATAGCATTCGAAAATTACAATAATTACACAGGCTTGTAATATGAAAAATAGTCGAATAGTCAAAGGATAAGGAATTTTTAACAGAAGTATGACAATAACAGAGCAATTGTAGAACATAATTGGATGCGATTCATTACTTTTAGACTTCTCTGAAACTATACTCTTCTATTGTACTTATATTCCTTCTACTTATCTCTTTCAAAACAATGTAGCATTATTAGCTAAAAGGTATTAAATGATAGAATTAAGCTATTTTTAAAACATGACTTTTATGAAAATTTGTTTTATAAGCCCTTCATAAATCGTAAATAATTTTTATGAATATGGGGGTAAGTCTTTATGCCACCTAATTGGCCATTTTGCCAATTAAAAATGTTTTTGGTCGTTGAGAGATTTCGACTAAAATGGGGGTTATCTAACGTACTTCTGATTAGCGTCAGATGGCTTTCTTAGGCCTGATTGGTAATCAATTACAATAACAGTAGAAATAGAAAAAATACAGCGATAGTAAGAATTCGAAAGCCCTTGTCGTTGGTTACGGTTAGTACGTAAGCCCTTAAAATAAAACGTAGGTTGTTATTGCTTTCAGCCATTTGTTTTATGGCCATTCAACATTTATTTTATGAATGATAAAAAAGCCACCGAACTCTTTCAGCTTGATCAAAAAGTTCTCGGAATAAACCCCGTGTGGCGGCCCCATTGTTCCGTTTTTTTTTATTATGTTGGTACATCTGTTGTTGATATTCCCGCTAAATCAGACGTTATGAGACGTTTGTGAGAAGCAATTCGCCAAAAGAGAGCAGAATTTTGGGTAGAAAACTCTGGATTTTGATCTATGATAACGCACCGTCGCACAGTGCCATCATTTTTTGACTAAAAATGCAACAAATACCATCAAACAGCCACCGAATTCACCTGATTCGGCTTCCTGTGACTTCTTTCTGTTCAATCGATTTAAAACACCATAAAAAATCGCTTTTGCAAATGTCAAGCTATGACGATAAGATTTAGCAGGAGTATTAACAACAGATGTACCAACTTAAAAAAAAAAAAAAAAAAAAAAAAAAAAAAAACGGAACTATGGGACCGCAACACGGGGGTTTGTCCGAGAACTTTTTTGATCAATGTAGTATATGGTAGAATTTTTGAATGGAGAGCCAATGATACTTTTCGATTGCCTACAATTGTTTCAATGGGATTCTACAGTTTATCTTTACATTCGAATAAATGTAATATATAGGGTGGGCTATTTAAAAGTTTAAATTTAAAAATGCACTAAAACAAAATTGGTTTTCAATTTTGCCAAATTTATTTTTTTGCTTGAAGTACAATTCTTCCGATTAGAAATGAAATATTATTTCATTCATATGGCTGTCGCGGCTGTCCTCATAGTACCCCATTCGATCGTACCAATTTTCGAGAACTTTTTCGAATGTATGGGGTCGCATACCGGTCTGGCGGCATAACACTTGTCTTTAACGGACCCCACAGAAAATAGTCCAACATAAACATCACCATTTCGACTAATTAAACAGTTATCAAACGTTTGACGCAATAAATCGATTGTGGCGTGAGATGTGTGAAACCAAATATCGTTCACATTAATACCATGAAGAGCGGCCACAAAAAAATCGGTTATCATGGTACGAGAGGCGTCTCCATTGACCGTAATGGTCGTGCCGTCTCCATTTTCAAAGAAATATGGGCCAATGATGCCTCCGCACCAAAAGCCGCACCAAACAGTCACTCGTAATGGTGCATTTGCTTCTGTAAGACTACGTTTGGGTTTTCTGAGCTCCAAATACGAAAATCAAGATGAAAATAAAAAGATTTATTTGAAAAGAAGTTTTTTGTATTTTTTGAATTAATTTTTTTATTTTAATTTTTTATTTTTTTGCAATTTACGACTAATTGTCTTTGTCACCGGCAATTCTAAACTCTGAGTCTTAGATCAATGATGAGTAATCTATTTCAAAATAAAAGTAGCCACTAAAAACTGTAGGGATTTTCTTATAAATTGTATCCTTTGTACGAATTTCATTTAACCAATTACTTTTTACGATTAATTTTCAAACTCACTGTATACGAATAAAACTCTCAATTTGAATAAATGAGAATATAAAGCATTTGTATGCGTGAATTTTTATGTGTTTTTCATAAATTTTAATTAAAAAACAGTGTATACATATATGTTTTAAATCTTAAATAACCTGTCTACGGGGGTTAAATAACAGAATTTAGAAGAATAAAAAAACTACAAAATATTTAACAGTTGGAGATTAAAAATTTTTATAACAAACCGCACAGCCTTCAATTTATCAAAACGTGCATCATTCAATTGGTTTTAATTTTTTTTTGTGTAAAAGCACTAAATAAAATGCGTTTTTTAATGCCTTTCATTTTCTCAGAAATATTTTTTTGCTATTATTTAAGAAAAAAGGCATATTAAAAGTAGTATACCATATAATAGAAAATAGAAATAAAAAAATCCTTAAAATTAAAAAAAAAATTGATAGGCCAGAAGAAAAATTAAAAAGATGTCTTAAATTCAAATACTTTCATCTAAAAGTGCTATTATATAGGTGTTAAGCGTATTAGTGTAAGTTTATGTATGTATGTCAATGCCCAAAAAAAATATAAAGAGTTAAATAGAGTTGGCGTATCTACTATAAATAACAATTTGAACCTGTGCTTCAAGTATTCATATCTTATCGGAAATCTTTTATTTCGCTTCAATTGTTGTTATTGCTATTGCCATTGCTATTTATGTTGCTGCAGCATCAAGCAGCAGCCGCCGAATTAATTTATTTTTTCGTATTTCTTTCATATGAAATCTAATACGTACAATTGATAGGCGGTGAATATCAAAAGATATCAAGGCGTTAGAAAAGATGAAAAATTTAGTGCAAATTCGCACCATACCATACGATATACAGAGATTTTAATAGATAGACGGACTTAAATAAATATTTAGTTAGTATTCATAGATTTTAATAGCATACGAAAAATAAATATTTGTACGCATGTTTGTATATATAATTTTATTACTGTATGTTGATAAATATGTATACGTCTGTCTGTGTGTACTACTTACGAGTATGTATGTTAGTTTGTCTACATAAATTTATTTTGCATAATCTTAACAGAGGTGATAAATCAATTTTAAAATAAATTTTTTGTTTGTTTATTTATTTTTTACGGCATCTGTTATTAAATCATCCCCTACGTTTCTGAAAGTAGTAAATAGTAAATGGAGTCATTTGTTTGAAACGAAATAATCATATAGTTTTGTAAGAAACAGAACCTTTTAACTGTGCAGTATTTGTAAAGCGATAATAATATAGAAATATTGTTACGTTTTAACCTTTTTAAAACGTTTGAGTTATTCTTAATGGCGTAAAAATAAAATAAACACCACATTGTTGTTGTTGTTTTACAGTTTTTATCCTCTCACTTTATTTTTATACAGTTTGTCTTAATACAGCAATTTATTTATCTTGCACTTAATATTCGTTTATACAACACTTTTTATTTACGTCTAAACGCGACTTTACAACTGCAAGACGAATGCGTCACCTTTTATAGCAATTCATTATCAATTTGGAATATTCATGTCGTTACTACAAATTTCTATTTATCTACTTTGAATTCAAAAGATGTAAAATTATAATATACAAATAGATATCGAACTAGCAACACTGTTAAACATATGGTAGTACTTTTAAGAGCACAGACAATTAGGGCAGTAAAATAAAGTTTATAGCTAAAATCTCACCATTCAGTCCCTGATGTGGTGTATTTTCTTTTTAGGCATTTTATATTCGCAAATATATTATTGCCATCCAATGCTAACAATTGTTTATCATTCTAGTTCTCGTCTCCATTTTTGAGTATGTCTGTCTGCTTATGCGTCGTCTGCGATATTTATTTTAAGTTTGAAGGTATGTATCACTTCCGGCTTTCAATTTTCTTATAATGGGTTAGAAAATAAGTTAGTAGCGCAAATCAAAGCACTTTTCAAGGAGTGCGGTCGCCAAAAAAGTTATGAAATGGCCAAAAACATAAACTGCAATTACACAACGATTCGCAATCACCGTTACTCAATCAGATTTAAGTAAAAATTTAAAGCCTACATGCCTCATGAGCTTAATGAAAAAAACAAAGAAAATTAACTTTAAATTGCTTCTCAATATCTAGCTTGCCTTCGAGCAACATGCGGTCATAAACAGTGCTTTTTGTACCGAATCGCCATGGGAGATGAGAAATGGCGCTTATAAATAAGTGTAAGGTAAAAAAAGAAGTGAGTGACTGCAGGAGGCCGAGCCGAGAGTCATGCCTGACCTCCATTCAAAGAAGAGCATCATAATCTACGTTTGGTAGGACAGGGAGGGCATGGTGCACTGGGGAATGCCAGAAAGCGTTTCATAGCCCAGCTATACCACATGAAAGAGGCTATTTGACTAAAAAGACGTCATGGAGTCGGTAGCCCCACCACTTACGACATGGGTATTAACCCATAAACGTTCATAAACATTACTCCCACTTTCCTCAACCTATTTTCCTGGAAGTAACACAATGCACCGTATTAGTAGATCATCCCCTGAGTAGTGGTCTCAAAATCATGGATAATACCAAACCATATTCCTTTACGGCAACGCCAGGCCCCATGTTACACAAGTCGACAAAGCCGCACACTAACCGACGGATCCTCTTCTCTTCCACGCCTTATCGACAATGAAGAGGATCCTAAAAACTAGTTCAAAAACTTCTTCGATACCAGACCGGGCGATTGATGGTGAAATGACATCGACAAGTCTTTAATAAAAACAAAACCAACTACACTGGCGTTTGATAGCACCTTTCGTATAGATGTTGGTTTGGAATTATTTTTCGCCAATGGATTCTCAAGAGTCTTGTAAGTTCTGATAAATTTTCTAAGTAAAATTATTTAATTGAATTAAGATGTATTCAATATCAAACGTCAGAATCAGCTCCTTGGAAGCTGGCAATGGGTCTTACAGGTATATTCCATGTTTTGCATTCAAAGAGTAAACCAGTTATTACGTTTAATTTGAGTATAAGTATTTTGATGTTATGTTTGATCTGTGATGATTTCCAGACATATTTACAGGCTTGCCCCGTTATTTATATCCATTTCGCAAGCCCTAGTTGATATTAATATGCCATTGAGATATATAGTTAAAATCTAACACTTCTTCTAGTAGTGTGTTGTACTTCATTATGAGCATTGCTTTTCTTCTAGAGCAATTGACCAGCTGTTTTTGAGTATTTTTGAATTTGGTTGAGTTTGTGTTACTTGGCGGACTGCTGATGAGTTAAAAGATATAATATATTGTTACGGAAATAAAAATGTCTAAAAAGTAAATACACCGCATCAGTGCCTTTGGGATTGTATTATGGGATTTTGGTCTATTGGTTTGTGTCAAGGTTGTTAATGTGTTACACCGGTAATGCCGTACTGATTTGTATATTTTACGTTATTGCCATCTTTAGGTAACACAATCTTACATGTTTAAAATTAATCGACATAAAAATAGAGGACTTTAGGGCGTTTGAGACATTTCTGGAACTTTGCCTATACCGATATAGTTATTGTTTTGCCGTCATAAAGTAAAGTTGTGTTTGCGCGTAAATAAAAGTGTTGAATAAGCGAATACTAAGTGCAAGATAAATAAGTTGCTGTAATAAGATAAAGTGAATAAAGTAAAAGTGCATATAAATAAAAACAACCACAGTGTGGTGTTTATTTTATTTTGACGCAAAAATAATAACTCAGACGTTTTAAAAAGAATTAAACGTAACAATATGTTATCAGCGTGGTCAATATCTTTAGACGACCATTAAAGTTTAAAGCAATGGCAATGATTTTCAATCTGAAATGGTTATTTTCAGTTGGAATGCCGCCTCTACCCTGATCATAAAGTTTGTGAAGTTAATTAATTGCCTGGAGTTTTTAACATTTGATGAAACGATAATGTTGTTAGTACAAATCGTCTTTCGTTACTTAATCCCTTTACTAGCAATTAACTATATCGGTCTATGAGATCTAATGATAAGTTTATTCTTGTCTTTTCTTAACAAAGTTGCTGACGCGTGTAAATAATAAGAATAATTTTTCAAGTGTTTGATAGTTTATTGAAAAGAATAAGTAAAACCCCAAGTATTTTATTAAATTTTATAAAATAAGGGCTACAAATAGTTCGCTAAAAACTAAAAAGATTTTCTTTAAAGCATATAAGATCGCCATCTTAAATTTCTTAGACGTCTGTGTCTACTTTTGTGTAAGTAAGTGCGTTTTATTGTATTCGACTGTTAAAAAAAAAATATTTGCCGGCATATTGGATGAGAGCGTAGAGATGTGGCTTCATTAGAGAAGGCCTTTAAATCAAATCTGCAATCATGATAAGAAACATAAGTATAGTGTAAGCTGTGTGTAGTTAGCACACTATTTAAAGTGGTTCATATAATTTTAATATTTTTTCTTCTTTTAATTCTTTTTGCTTTAATGCGAAATACAAATGGATGTTTAGTTGTTTGTTTCTGCTTTTGAACAGATAGATGGATGGACTATTTGTCTATCTTTTTACAGGCCTGTGCTTCGTTTGTTTCTATTTGAAACTACTTGATATGCAGCGAGCATAATAGCAGCAGTCTGCTGGTGTTAACGAGTTAAATTGCAGGACGGTAGCCTGACTAAGAGTTTCAATTGGCGTGGCTTGGCTTAAATGCAAATTGTTTTGCTAGTACTAGCGATCATGATGTTGATGATGGTGGTGGTGGTGTTTGCAGCTTGCAAATAATTATTAATTAAATATTAAATGTCTCGCAGAGTGCGCGCATGCGTATACAATGGTTATGAGTACGTACGTATGCCTAGCGGGTCTTAAGCGAAAATAAAAAGATTGATGAGCCTAAATTAAATTGTTAGAATTGATGTGATGAATTTTCCATAGATAAGAATTTAAATTTTAATTAAAGATGAAAATTATTAGATAGTATTAGTAAAGTACTGATGAAAAATGACGCTGCGGATGACGACGTGGTTTTGTTGCGCACATAAATGATAACAAAAGACTTAAGCAATAAACTTGCTTTAAATTAAATCACTTACCAATCATAGTGTGGCAGCAGTTATGCTTTTGAATTTTACTGATTGAGTAGATTTATTAAAGTAATTTAAAAGAAAATGATTTTTTTCAATGGTTTAATAAAATTAATACAATTATTAATGGGAAGTGATTTAGATAAGAAAGCAATTTCTTGTTAAAAAATACATGTTTTGGCAATTAAAGGTGTTTTCTTCTCCCCGTGTGTACAGCTTATAAGTAGACATAAACGAACAATTAATACTTCATCTCTATGAATCTAAACAAATTACATTCTCTAAAATGCCTCCATCGCCAGTCGTGGAAATGGAATAATCTGCAAAGTTTTAATAGGCAGTCAGCTGAAAAATAAAAAATATTAAGACATAAAGAGTTAAAAGAGAAAAACTGTTGATGATGAGGAAAGTAACTCAACAACCTTAGGTTAGGTTAATAAGAGGACTCAGTCTATCTGTCTCAAATCAATAAGACTCGTGGAAAAAAGTAAAGCTTGAAACTATTCGGAACTATTTTGGCAAAGCATGATTTATAAAAAAATGTTTTGATTATGCTGAGAATTATATTCATTAGCCTTTTTTTCGAATCTTTTGGCCCAACACGATATGAAATAGGGTCTTATGGTTCCAAACCAGTCAAATACCTATCAAAACCGAAATAATAACACGCAAATGCAACCGGATTGGCCATACGCGAAGAAAACCCCATAACGACATAGTTCAAAATGCAATAAATTGGAATCCACAAGGCAAGTGACTAATAGGGTCTAACTACATATATGTATAGGGTCCGCCTAATAATTTTTTTTTTTAAATGCTATAAAAAAAACTACTGAATATTTTCTCAAATTTATTTTTTTATTTGAAAGTACAATCCTTCCGGTTAATAATGGAAAATAATTTCATTCAAATGGCTGCCTCGGCTGGCCATGCAGTAGCCTACACAATCGGTCCAATTTTTAAGCACATTATTGATCGTGTGCAGCTGTATTTCACCAATGGCTTCACGAATATTGTCCTTTAAAGCGTATTGTCCTTTTTGGCGTAACACTTATCTTTGACGGCACCACAAAAATAATAGTCCAACGGTGTCAAATCCCAGCTCTGAGGTGGCCAAACGACATCAGCTCTGCGGCTGATAATGGGATCTTCAAAAACAGGGCGCAAAACATCGAGTGTAGCTTCGGCTGTGTGGTACGTAGCACCGTCCTGTTGAAGCCAAATGTTGCTAATATCCTCCTCTTCAATTTTTGTGAACAAAAATTCGTTCAACATGGCCCGATAACGATCGCCATTGACTGTAACGGCCACTCCTTGCTCATTTTCGAAGAAAAATGGCCCAATTATGCCTCTGGACTAAAATTCGCACCAAACAGTGACTCGTCTTGGGTGTATCGGCTTTTCAATGTATGCGAGCGGGTTTTCTGTGCCCCAAATGCGACAATTTTGCTTGTTTACGTACCCGCTAAGATCGAAATGAGCTTCATCTGAAAAGATGATTTTTTTTGGCAAAATCGGCATCTTCTGTAAGTCGATCACAGGCCCAGATTCCCAGCGTTGTTCAAGCGTATACACAACCATATTCGTTCAGCGGAAGGATAAAGCTAATTATCTGTCAAATCAGACATGAACTAAGTGTTACCATTCACGAAATAAGCACTAGTTGGAAAAAAACGTTATATGGCGGACCCTTTACAATAATATTCGATAACAACATGAAAGCCGAGTGTATTTGTTTTTGTAATATTATAACAATTTAATAAGAAATTTCGTTTAATAATGAAAAAAATATTTGTCTACTTCGTAAAAAATTAAAACTGATTATAGAAAACTTTTTCAAATATTAAACATAATTAATTATTTGCTCTCGAATTTCTTCTAAAGAAAACAGAAAATATTTAATTTCACATTTCTTAAAAGAGTTATAAGCTTTAATACTTATTTATTGCTTTCAAATAATAATTTCATAAAATTAAACAACAACAAATTTTAGTCTTAAACTTATTCACTCCTAAGGCTAATTAACGGAACGAACATTTAGCAAAAATCTTAAAAAAAAAACAAGCAAACATATTAACGAAACTTGTAAACGGAATCAAATAATTATAAGAAATAAAATAATGGTTTGGCATAATTTTCATAGATTTTTCATTTCCGTGCCAAACACAATAAATATCAAATACTCACTTTAATAACATTTTGCGGTTTCTTAAAATCAACTTCAAACAATTTTATGGCCATAAAATAATAAGCCAAAGAACGAACCACAGCAGCACAGCACAGCACAGCACAGCACAGCTCCACTAGAGCGCAATGCTAAAAAGCAATTCATGAGTTATTAACAACATAGAGTCTCTAATAAACGTTATAATTGCTAATGAAAAGTGAGTGGCAGTGATTTAGAAAAAAAAAGTTTAATTGAAACAGAAAACAATTTTATTTCCAAAAAAATAATAAAAAGAAAAATCTTTTGAAAAGAAACTAAGTGATGGCGTGTCTAGCTGCAAGCCGTAATACAAAACAGAATTAAAACAGTAAATAATAGAAAAAAAATTGTAAAAAGTAGTTCAAAAAATACAAGGTGTCCGCCGGGAAGGTATACTACTTTGTTTGTTTATAATTTTTGATTACATGAAAGCGAATGGATCTTATATTGGTAAATGTTTTATTTAATGTCGGCAAATATGTATGGAATACAATAACGGATAAATACCGGCCTCTGTTAGCCTCACAAATGCGAGCCCTTTTGAGCACATTTTTCATTACATTCTCACACATTTCACGCGGTGTTTCATTAATTTCATTACGAATATTTTGTTTAAGTTGATCCAGTTTGTTTGCATAAACGTTGCTTTTCAGGTATCTCCACAAAAAGAAGTCCGGAGCAGTCAAATCAGGCGACCGTGTGGGCCAATCAACATCACCATTCCTTTAAATAATTTTCCTGTCGAAAGAGCTCTCGCGTAATTCCATTGTAATCCAAGTTGTATGCGATATGGCACACATCTTAGTCAAGCCCATAGCATGCAGTTGTGGCATTAAAAAGCTTTCAATCATATCACGATATCCCTTTCCATTGACAGTTACCGTTACGCCGTTTTCAGTTTCAAAGAAGTAAGGTCCAATGATTCCTCCTGACCAAATTGCACATTAGACTGTTACTTTTAATGGATGCAAAGGTGACTGATGAATAATTTGAGGGTTTTTCATTGTCTAGAACCGGCTATTCTGTTTATTCACATAACCATTCAAATGAAAATGTGCCTCGTCACTCAATATGATTTCTTCATGAAAATCGATGATTCATTTTGATAAAATGTTTTAACGGTTAAAACACTTTGGTTTACTGAATATTTTTCCATAACAAATTTGCTACGTCTCTACCTCACGACTGCCAAATATGAACTGTCAAGACTAATGTTTACCAAAATGACGGCAAAACAAAGTAGTATACCTTCCCGGCGGACACCCTGTATTTACACAAGTAAACATACGCTTAATAAGTTATTTAACAATTTTCTTATTCGTATTATTTATTTGAAATAAAAAATTAACGAATTCCAAGAAACTTTTAATTTAATTGTATTGGAATCGGCAAATATAGCAACAAACTGGGAAACGGTGATAAAATTGAGAAATCAAGGGAATTTTTAAATAGTAACTAATAACCAATATTTACTAAGCGTGGATTACGCTACACCCACTTATCCAACTGCGCCCACATTTTGACTGATGATTTGTATTGACTACAAAGTTATTTAGGCCAAATTCAGAAGTTTCCACTATTACCGTTCCACACATATACAAAAATTAATATATATTTTGTATGGGAGGTGACAATCCCACTTATCCAATTCCGATTTTTTACTTATGATTTGATGATTCTAAAAACTTTCAATATTACCGTTCTCTAGATAAACAAAAATCAATATTTATTTTGTATGGGAGGTGCCACACCTACTTATAAATTTCGGCCATATTTCGACTGATGATGTGGATTGACTACGAAGTTATTTATACCAAACTCAGAACCTTTCACTATAAATAACTAAAGATATACAAAAAACAATACTTGCATTGCATGCGAGATCTCACTCGCACTTATACAATTCCACCCACTTTTTGAATGATGACTTGTATTGACCACAAAGCTATTTGAGTCAACTTTATAAACTTTCACTATTAACGTTAAAAAGATATACAAAAATTAATATTAATTACTTTGCATGGGAGGTGCCACTCCCACTTCTCAAATTCCGACTACTTTTTGACTGATGATTTGTATTGACCACAAAGCTATTTGAGCTAAATTTAGAAACTCTTACTAGTACTGTTTTAAAGATATAGTCATATAAACAAAAATTTTATATGGGCGTGACACAGTCCAGTTGAAAAAAACCATCAGTGAAAGCGCACCTTTCGAACACATGCCTTAGCTTATAAATCGAGTTATAAAAAGACGAACATAGGACAACTTATTCTTATATTGTTACGAAAATAAGATGCCTAAAAGGTAAATACACCACATCAGCGCCTTTAAAACTGTATTGCGGGAATTTGGTATATTTGGTATTAATGTGTCACCCTGTCAATGTCATACTTTTTTCTGTATTTGGCAGCCATTCAACCATTTTTGGGTAACACAATTTTGCATGTTTAAAATTAAAGGATATAAAATAGAGGCTATAAGAGCGTTTGAGACATTTCCGGAACTTTCCTAACTGTAGGCAATTAGGTATATAAGGATGTCAATTAGTTATTGTTTTGCAGTCATAAAATAAAGTCGTGTTTAGGCGTAAATGAAAGTGTTGTAAAAGTTAAATAAGTTGGTAATCGTATACTAATAAATGTATACTGTAAAAAGTGAGGAAAGAAAAACTGTAACCGAACAACAAAGTGGAGTATATTTTATTTTGACGCAATTAAACAAATTCAAACATTTTAAAAAGGTTAAAACGTAACAATATGTAAAAATATATAATATATGTATAATCGACGATCGAATAGATAAGGCCAATATTCGATTCACAAGAGAATATCAAAACCAACGCGAGGTGGAAATAATTCAAATTTGATTAAAAATGTCAGCCATTTGCAGGTCTATTAAAGAAAGAGTATAAAATAGCTGGGTTTCGAAGAGTAAGCCACAAAAACGCTTGAACGCCTAAAAGTATCGAAACTAATACAGAAATTTACCAATATTTATAATATAGCAATAACAACCACGGATGAATGCAAATATATAGTAATTAGAAGCGATGTTCAAACAAATATTTTATGAAAACTTGATATCGCTTTAAAACCCTAGAATACTAATTCCACATTAAAACATGTATGTTAGTTGCTTATGGTCTAGGTATATATGGGATCGTAAATGAACCCAGTGGCTACCGTCCACGTGAATCAACGTAACAAACGTTAGTCATACATGACTTTTTATAGTCAATGTTAAAGTTTTCCGAGATGAGAATAGTTGATTTTGTTTTGCAGGCGTCTATTTATGAGTGAGTCCTAACAGACAATATCGTTCTAAAAATTATTGTGCTTTGTTCGTTAACGGGGAAGTGCAGCAAACAAAATCATGCATAGTTCAGCATGTAGTCGACTTATAAGGGAGAATGTCGCTAAATTTTAGCTTGGTGACATAACATTAAAGTTACCATAAGTAAATGACTCTCTTTTTTCTGTCATTGTCACGAGGTTTCATTAATGAAATTTTTTATTAATGATAATTTCATACAAATTTCAACTTGATACTGATTTTGCGACGATGATTTATTGATGAAAATATTATAAAGACAATGTAGCTCAATTACGCCAGCGGGTAGTTGAGAAGGTAAGGTTATGTAAATAAATTTAATAGGGAATAATTATAACTATTATTTTTCAGAAAGTGACATTTTTTTAGTCGTATATATACTTTTGTAACACTGTGTACATAAAACGCCTTTTGTAAGTAAACAAAAATCTTTCCACTCGAAAAATGGTTATCGTTATAAATATGTTTTAATAATTTTTGTCGTCGTCTCTACTCTATGCTTTTAAAAAAACACAAATTGAAAAAATATATATTTAAAGATTATTTTTTAGCCAATGGAGACTGTTAAATTGTTTAAATAACAAAACAATTTAAATGAAATATTTTGTAATGAAATCTGGGTCAATGCATGAAAAGCATAAGATTTTAATTGTTAATAAAATAATAAATAAAATTCTTTTAATAATTAATTCATAAAAACCAAAACAAAACCATTTTTGTTTTATTAAATTAAAACATTTTTTTTTCGTTCTCCGCATAATTTAGTTTAGAGCTGTAAGTGACATTACATATGTACTCTATGATAAATGTTTTGAAAAGTGGATATTTCTGAAATTGTTTGAAATCACACGTGACATGCATTTTAATGCAATAGATTTATTATAAAACTTAAATGCAGAAATATTTTTAAATTTTAAATATTTGCTGAAGATTTTGAGCATTTTCAATAGATACTTTTTTTCAGAATGTAGTCGAAAAAGGCTCTACCAAAAAAAGAAAATTACTGAAATTATTTTTAATTTTTCTTAAGAACTTGTATGACCATAGTGGTAATATGTTATTAGAAATATGTAGTGCCAAAAGCCTGCCAAAGATTTATTTCGGTTTGATTTCAGCTAATTTGCTTTAAAATTAAAGTTTTTTGTTTGCGATAAAGATATTCGTCGTTTATCCTTAAGTGGATTCCTGGAAATGAGGACATAGAAGGTAAAAGCGTGGCTTATGAACTTGTAGAGTCAAATATTCATTTAGATCATTACTGATCAACTTGAGACATCAAAATCTTCCTTTGGAAGACCAAAAGAAACACTTAAATCATACAAACTGCATGTTGGGGCTAATGAACAATGGGTAAAAGAACCCAATTGTAATGCTACCAAAAAAATCTGGTCAAATTTATATTGACAGAGAGCACATCAAATTTTATAGGGGCTAGAACTGACATATGGGCTCTAGAATGTATTTCTTAAAACTAAAGATCTCATATAATATAGAGGTTTCAGTGACGAAAGAATATTCGAGTGTACATTTTTTTGTCATTGCAGATTTTTTGAGATTTTAATGGCGTTTAGTTTACCACAAAAAAAAAAAAATAATAATAAATGTTGCACTTTGTTGCCCTTACCTTTTGTGTGTTCCTTTTCTAAAAAATTTAATATAAGAAAAGGGTGCTGTATTTATACCTGATTATGTTGCCTTTAAAAATCTCCGATATTTCTTAATTTTGACGACGTTTTATGACTAATGGCGTTTTCTTTTCTAACAAAATATGTTACACTTCGTTTGTTCTTTGCCATAAAATGTTGTCAAAAATTAAGAAATATCAAAGACTATTAAAGACAATATTTTTAGAGGTAAACACAGCACCTTTTCGTTATAAAAATTAAAAAAAAATTAACTAAAAAAGTAAGGGCAACAAAGTGTAACAGAAAAGAAAACAACATAAGGCTTAAGACAATCTAACCTATAGTATTAGATATGTTAGACTGGTTCTTATATGATACAAAGTGTTTTTTTAATTTTTCAATGGAGAACCTTTTAATTTGTTCTATTTAGCAAAAAAGGTATTTTCTGAAAATTTGAAATCGATGTTTTAATTTTAACACGTGCCGCATTGAGATTGAACTTTACAAAGGTGTAATGTTCAACTTACAATGGTAGATGGTAAAATTCGTAAGACCATTATTCAAAATATATTCGCAAAATATTGCATATCTTACGCGAAATTCACTGAACTTTACTACGAGAGAGGATTAAAAGGTTTCATGACCTTCAACATAGTTTCAAAAGGTTTCTTGTTGTTACTTTTTATTCTTGGTCTTAGATAAAGTATTGTTACGAAAACAAAAAGACACACTGCATTGTGGGATTTTGGTATATTTTGTGTCACCCTGTCAATTAGGCAGCACTGCCACATCGCTCATCTTTACAAATGTTACGTTTTAATCTTTTTAAAACGTTTAAGTTCGTTTAAATTGCGTTATAACAAAAGAAACACCGCTTTATTTTGTTGTTTTACAGTTTTTATTTTACTACACAATAAATTTTATACTGTTTGCTTAATACAACATTTAATATTCGTTTATACAACACTTTTATTTCCACTTTAACACGCCTTTATCTTACGACAGCCAAATGATAACTAACTGACGTGTAGGTAAAGCCGCCATTTATATACCTAATTGCCTACAGTTTGGAAGTTCAGGAAATATCGCAACAGTATGTGTTGGAGAACTCTCTGAAAAAGTTTCTTATTCAAATAACAAAGATTAATATAAAACCATGCAATTCCGACATCTGTGGAATGGTTTATAACCTGCGCGATAGCAGATAGGTCATATGGGCTCGTTACCTCCATTTCTGTTTAGAATTATCCCCTTCACTTAAAGTTAGTGTCTAATAAAGAAAAATTTCTAGCCAACGCCAGAAATCTGTAAAGAAATAGTAAAGAAACTAAGAGCATTTAAGTTTGATGTTAGATGTTCTACTATTTTGTTATAGAAGTACAAATTTATTACTCCAAACATTTAACATAAAAATTTTTTTTATTACTTTAAAGAAAAAAGTAATCAAATTAAGGAAAAAGTAAACATCTACATATCGTAGAAAAAAATAAACAATTTTGGGTAGAAATAACCAAAAACGGCAACGCTAATGCGTAGGTATTTTTCAAAAAATCTACTGTCAACATTGACCAGAATCAATTTTAGCCAAAACATTTTAGTATTTTTTAATAAACGAAATCGAATACAGTGGACAATTTATAGATATGTAATCCAGAAACATATAGAAAAGAAAACATTTGAGTTGATAATGAAAATGATTGCTAATTGCTTATAACCGTGAACATGGGAGATAATATTTAATAACAATTTTTGATTTTTTTTTTAATTGTATTTCTATAAAGCAAAATAATTTGAAAAGTATTTTTTGACAATTTGTATACATATATGTGCATATGTATGTACATATACATTTGTATGTATGTAAACTAAAAATAAAAGACTTAAGAAACAAACTTGACTTTGTAAAAAAATTTTCTAACCATAGTCTTCCACTTATATTCCATATATTTTTAATCTAATAAATATAGACTGACAACCAAACCCCTTTTAAACGGTACTGGGCAACTGTAAAAAAGTTTCATTAGAAAAATGGAAAAAAAAACATTTCCATACTGTATCATGTTCGATCTAAAAAGCTTGTTGATATGTCACCCTGTCACTCACACACACCAAAAATTTAAAAATCAACAAAAACCAAAAAAGAACTTAAAGGAAAAAAACTTTGTTTTAGTGTTTGTATCTCTCTAGTCATATGCCTCCGGCGGGTGTTTACGGCTTGTTAACATGATTTAAACAGCTGTGTATGGATTTTTTTTCCATTTTCAAATGATTTTTCTTTTTTTGGTTGATTTTCTTTTTTTAACCAATAAGTGTCCAAACGACCTAAACTAGTACATTGTAAATGCAATCTAGTGCGTGTGTATGTGTATATATGCGTATGTTTGTTATGCGGTCATTGAGCTCTGTTATGGTTTTAAGCTTATTTTTCTCATTCTCAATCTTATTTAAATTTTGGACTTGGTCAAGCATAAGAACCGTTCTAAAGATCAAAGTTGTTTGCATAAGAAACGGGACTCAACATCATTTGGCCATAAATATTTCTTGACATTTGCTTTTTAACTCATTTTCAAATATGCGAATGGATTTATTGTTTTAATTTTAACATTTTTTTTATTTAAATTTTTTGGCAATTTTTTGTAAAACAAGAGCCTTTTTTGTCTTTTCGTTCATTCTGTTGATTTGCAAAATGCGAAATGTTTATTTGTTATTGTTCAAAAGTGTCACATTAATTTAGTTTTTTGTACTTTATTATTGAACTGTGAAGGTAAAATATAATGATTTGTCTCGTTTTTCTGTTGTCTTTATTTTAAATGAATGAATTTTTTTAATTTTATTTTTAGTTTCAATTTTATGTTGAAATTTAGTTTTTTTTCCTTCAATTTACTAACAGTCACCCAGTTATACAGACGGCACTATTGTACGAAGCAGCTGGGTGGTATTGAGTTAAAAATTGATGGATATTGAACTTAATTAATTGTTGTATAATTACTATATATGTACATATATGATGACATAAAAATTATTAATTTATAGATGAATTACAAAAAAGCAAAAAAAAAATGATATAAAATAATTGAAATATTTATGTTTTTATTAAAAGCAAATTATAAATAATCGTATAACTTTATAAATATTTAATTATAAAAATTAAGGCCTAAGTTCACAGTCCTTAGTTAACTACAGCAGATACTGTTGTTCTTCAATCCAATACACAAATCTATTTAGGTAAAAAATTTATAAAAATGAAAATATTCCAAGCAAGAAATACGGCCTTATGCAAACAACAAAGCTTGTTAAACCTTTGTTAAGCAAAATTGCTTAATGTTGTATGAAAAAACGATTACTAGCTTAAAATACCTTTGATAAACCTACGTTAACTTTAAAAATTTGAAAGTACTTTACAAACGTGCCACCTACTTTAAGAGTACTTTAAGGTGACATTTATGTTATAAATATTTAATATAGGGTCCGCCAAATAATTTTTTTCTTGAAAATGCTATAAAAAAAACTATTGAACATTTTCTCAAATTAATTTTTTTATTTGAAAGTTAATAATGGAAAATTCCGGTTAATAATGGAAAATAATTTCATTCAAATGGCTGCCTCGGCTGGCCATGCAGTAGCCTATACGATCGGTTCATTTTTTAAGCACATTATCGACTGTATGCAGCTGTATTTCACCAATGGCTTCACGAATATTGTCCTATAAAGCGCCAATTGTCTCTGGCTTGTTGGCGTAACACTTATCTTTGACGGCATCCCAATAATAATAGTCCAACGGTGTCAAATCGCAGCTCCGAGGTGGCCAAACGACATCAGCTCTGCGGCTGATAATGCGATCTTCAAAAATAGGGCGCAAAACATCGAGTGTAGCTTCGGCTGTGTGGCATGTAGCGCCATCCTGTTGAAACCAAATGTTGCTAATATCCTGCTCTTCAATTTTTGTGAACAAAAATTCATTCAACATGGGCCGATAACGATCGCCATTGACTGTAACGGCCACTCCTTGCTCATTTTCGAAAAAAAAAATGGCCTAATTATGCCTCTGGACCAAAATCCGCACCAAACAATGACTCGTTTTGGGTGTTTTTCAATGTATGCGTGCAGGTTTTCTGTGCCCCAAATGCGACAAATTTGCTTGTTTACATACCCGCCAAGATCAAAATGAGCTTCATCTGAAAAGATGATGCTTTTGGCAAAATCGGCATCCTCTGTAAGTCGATCGCAGGCCCAGATTCCCAGTGTTGTTCAAGCGTATACACAACCATATTCGTTCAGCGGAAGGATAAAACTAATTATCTGTCAAATCAGACATGAGCTAAGTGTTACCATTCACGAAATAAGCACTAGTTGAAAAAAAAAACCTTAGATGGCGGACCCAATATAAAAATAAAAACTACATGTTTTGGCGTTAGGGAACATTTTTTGGAGGCATAAACCCTTACGCGAAGAATTAGTCACCTTTTAGTGTCATGGTAATCCAACCTAGACCGTTAAAATGTTCAAAGAATGGCTGTTGCAACAGAAATTTTAGGTAAATTAGTAGTGATCACCGTAAAGCTTTAATTCCAATCCAATGTCGAACTTTTTGACAATAATAAAAAAACGCCTGAAGAAATATAATTGGACTTCCTGGAATATGTTGAAGCTATGCCAACAAATATAATATGAATGGGAAGAGATTTTTCTTACGTTTCTTGGTAATATTGTAGAAGGTACGTCTAAACTTTTTAAAAACGCTACAAAAAGGAGTTCTAAGAATAGTGTTAAATATACAAGTTCCTCTCTATTTAAGCGAAAAGTGCAAAATTAAGTTCATGCGGACTCTTTTATATCATTGTCTTCCTCCCATTTTAGTGTTTGAATAGCATACTTTTTGTTAATGATTTTTGAAAGGACTTAGCAATGAATAAATCTGTGAAGTTTTGTTTTATTTGATTGAGTATTAAAGTTTTTATAGGAACTTTTCTGTTCAACTCCAAAACATGCACTTGCTATTACATTCCACTGTATGTATATAAATTTTTACTCCCACTTTATCATCCACGGCATTATTTTCGAAACTTTTTCTTTTAAAACTATTTATTTTCTAATAATTTTATTTATTTAAGCACAAAAAAAAATTTTTTTTCTTTAGAGATATACATCAGATCAAAACAACTACACGAAACTCGTTATTCGGGTATTTATTATGCCACTAATAAAATCTTAATTTTTTAGGATTTGTAAAATTTTGGCAATAAATATGTAATTGCCTTAAATAAAATTTAAATAATAATAAAATAATAAAAACTGATACAGATTTATTAACAAATTACGATGTTATTATTAAATTAATAAAAATAAATCTTTTTTGGTTCGACTACTCGTATGTGTGGCATTCTTTTTTTTTTGTATTGCTGACACAAAAAAATCATGGTATTGCCAGCATAAAAACTTACAATTTAGTAAATCAGTCATTAGCTAATGTGGGGTTTTTTTAACAAATGTTTGTTAAGCTTAAAGTCTGTGGTAACTAACGTGCACTATAAGTCTCCTTTTAGATTTTTTTTTGCATATGGCCGATAAACTTTAAAAAATTTGCATCATTTTTAAAGTTTTGAAACAAATAAAGTTGTGTTCTAAATGTCTCCTACTCAAAAAAATTTATAACTTTTTGCAATTCTCAAGGTTAAACTACTATAACTAGAAGGAACTTTAATATCGAAATATTCTTTAGTCTGTAGCGCACTGGAAGATCGATTTTTTTGCTATATATTATAAGCAGAAAAACCAGAAATATGCAATTACATGTTTTTTCTCGCGCATCCAATCAAGTCGAATGTAAGATAATTATCCGTTTTAGGAAGTTTTTTAAATTTTTACATCGATTTGTTAGAGCATATTTTTGCATGTTTTGCATATTTCAGTTTTAAAAGCATGTTTTTGATATTTTGTATTACTTAAACGGCATTTTAAACCCTTTTAGAGCTTATTATGATTTTAAAATATTTTTAAATTTTTTATATCATATGGCGTTTTCTGACAAAACATTTTGCAGTTCTTTTGTTCTTTACCATAAAATGTAGTAAAAAATTAAATAATACCACACAGTTTTAAAGGCATCATTTTCAGAGTTAAACATAGCACCCTTTCTATGAATTAAATTAAAAAAAAAATTAACACAAAAAGGGGCAATAAAGTGTAATTTTTTTTTTTTTAGAAAAGAAAACGCCATTACTTTTAATGTATTGCCATATAAAATCCAAAAAGCTCTAAGTTACATTTTAAAATTTATACAGGAGAAGCAAAAAACATTCTAATATTGAATACAAAATTAAGGTTATACAACATCACTATTTGCGAGCACATTTCTAACATCTAACGATATTCTATTTTTTAACGAATTCATTTACAATGAAATTCTATGAATTAGATTTGTATTTAGCAATTTTGCTAAAGCAAACAAAACTTTTGTGTTTTTTACTATAATTTTCGCTCGGTAAAGTTTGCTGATTTTTTTGATATTTATTTTGTGAAAAAATAAGTTAAAAAAACTTGAGATATTCAGTGAAATTTTTTTCCAGTTAAAATAGTTTATTAACAAATAAAATATAAGAAAAAATTTCAAATATTTTAATCAGAATATATGTATGTATGTATTTTGGGACTATAATTTATCTGTTGTATATGTATATACAACATGAACATAAACGGAGATTTCCCTTAATATTTTTTAATACAATTTTCTTTACTTGTGCTTTGTTTTGTAGCCCTATACTTAGTTTTTGTACATTTAGTCAATTATGAAACGATAAAAGTGTTTAACAGTAAAAAAAATGCAACAAATTCTTGAGTTTTATTGGGATGGCTAAAAATTCATGCTGACGAAGCGAACATTTCTGGTAATATTTGTAAAGAGTGTTGAGCTGTCCGATGAATTAGAAAATCAGGGTTTAGAGCTGAAAGAAATATACTATACAACTTCTGAGGAGTCTAGAATTAAGGTGGAGCGCCAAAAAGTACACCTAAAAAATATAAAATGGAGAAAACTATAAGATAATCGTGTGGGAGATGATATAGAAAGAAGTATCGGGTCCGCCATCTTACGTTTTTTTTTTCAACTAGTGCTTATTTCGTGAATTGTAACACTTAGCTCATGTCTGATTTGACAGATAATTAGTTTTATCCTTCCGCTGAACGAATAGGAATGTGTATAAGCTTCAACAACGCTGGAAAACATTGCGACATTACTTTGAAAATCATGGTAATGTTGCAGAATCAAAAATCATCTTTTCAGATGAAGCTCATCTCGATCTTGGCGGGTATGTAAACAAACAAAATTGTCGCATTTGGGGCACAAAAAACCCGCACGCATGCATTGAAAAGCCGATACACCCAAGACGAGTCACTGTTTGGTGCGGATTTTGGTCCAGTGGCACAATTGGGCCATTTTTCATCGAAAATGAACAAGTCAATGGCGATCGTTATCGGCCCATGTTGAACGAATTTTTGTTCACAAAAATTTAAGAGGAGGATATTAGCAACATTTGGTTTTAACAGGACGGCGCTACGTTCCACACAGCCGAAGCTACACTCGATGTTTTGCGCCCTGTTTTTGAAGTTCGCATTATCAGCCGCAGAGCTGATGTCGTTTGGCCACCTCGGAGCTGCGATTTGACACCGTTGGACTATTATTTGTGGGATGCCGTAAAAGATAAGTGTTACGCTAACAAGCCAGAGACAATTGACGCTTTAAAGGACAATAATCGTGACGACATTGGTGAAATACAACTGCACACAATCGATAATGTGCTTAAAAATTGGACCGATCGTGTAGGCTACTGCATGGCCAGCTGAGGCAGCCATTTGAATGAAGCTATATTCCATTATTAACCGGAAGAATTTTATTTTCAAATAAAAAAAGAAATTTGAGAAAATATTTAGTAGTTTTTTTTTATAGCATTTTCAAAAAAAATTTTTTTATTTGGCGGACCTTTTATAAACCGTTTGTAATACTTCAAAATATATTAAATATAATCAATAAATATATAAATCTATTATTTTTTTCTAATAAAAAAATTTGGCTTTTTTACTCCATTCATGCGCCATATGTGTACAACATTTTCTTAAAAGTACACTTCGAGTGTAAACGAGCCCAATCTAGTTGGAAACAAAGTTTAAAAAAAATATAGCTGCTCTAAAAAAAGTTTCGTGCATTTGAGGGTTAAGCTTAGAATATCGTTGACAATTATGTTATACTCCAATAGGGTGCATAAATCAAAAAGTCGATTTTGAATTTTTTGTAACTTAGAGCTTTTTGGATTTTATATGACGATATTGAATTGTAAAATAAAACTTTTTCTCTATTGACAAAGAAGAAACTTTTTCTCTTTTTAGAGCATATTTTTAAAATGTTTAGATCATATTTTTGGAGTTTTATTGCATATTTTATGCGCATGAAACACTTTTTAAGAGCATATTCCTGGTTTCCCTGGCTATAAGATACTACGTTGGGATCTTATTCACGACATTAAGGGTCAGAGATCTTTTATTAGGAGTAATTAGACAATCCTTTTGCTTTGGATATGGATCCTGCTACTGCTCTACCCTTTGTTTTTTTGTCTTAAACTTAATGTTTTTGTTTTGTCGCCTTAATACTTTAATTAGACGAAGTTGTTTAGCAGCATATTTTAAACGCAAAAATAAATTTTTGATTTTCTATTTTAAGAAAAAAGAAAAACTGACAATCTCGATTGTTCTCATATTTTCTTGACAAAATCATATATATTTTTTAAGTCTTTTGTTTTTAATAGACAAATTGCTTAATGATTTATTTCTTATAATCATTTTAAATTGGTACAACAAGTAAACTTATACGAGTAAAACCTAAATTTCTGTTTACACACCTTGAAATATCATTTAATTTAGGCTCATTTCTTTAATTCAAATCAATCAAATTATTATAATTAACGCTACAAGTGGGGGTGATCATTAACCCAATTGTAAAACTATTAAATTAGAAAAAATCACAAATTCTCATGAACTAAAACGCCTTTGCTTCAGGTTAATACGAAAAGTAATGTAATTTAGTCATAAATTTTTTTTAGTATCGAAATTAAAGTCAAAGAGTAATAAAACAGCCACATGTTGTAGATGAATTATGTTTTAAATTTATTTGTCTAAGTTTGTATTATTATTTATTTTTTGTTTTAACAAATCAAATACTAATTTCATGACTTAATTGTATCAAATTGACTAAATATTAGCTTAAGGGTATATGAAAGAGATATGGTCCATTTGGCCTTGTTTTAATAATAAAAATAATTTGTTGTTCGTAACAGTTCTGTTTATTTCGATTAATTTCAAATGTTGTGCATTGTTGATTTATTGATTTGATCTAAAATAAAACAAAAAAAAAAAAAAAAACTGAATTTTTAATTGAGTGTGTGCGTTTATTTGAAAATCGTTCTTTTGATATTGATTTAAATGCTCTTTTTGCGAGAAGTACTATCAAATCAGTTTCAATTATTTCAAAATCAAATTGTTTGAAATAAAACGTTTTTTCTTTTAATTCGCACCGACTTTTCTGTATGACATCTAATGACTTGTTAAGTTTTATTTAAATTCTAAAAAAATATCAACTGAAAAAAGTATACCTTTCAAATATTGTTGGTGGTTTTATTAGCATTTTTTATTTTTTGAATAACCTTGTAACATAAGAACATTTTTCGTTAATGTTGAAAACTTTCTGACTATTGTTCTGTTAGCATAAGACAAAAATCTCGTCCAACATTAAAGAGAGTAGGGGGCCTTTATAGGTTTTATATGTTATTGAGTTTAACCTATTGAACTTATATGCCTAAAAATATAATATGACCATCAAGCTGCATTGGAGGATTGTCTTTAAAAATTGAAGGAGAAAATTTTTAAGGAGAAAATTTGAAATTATCTAAGGAATTTAAATTTTAGCTATACCCCTTGAAAGCGTATAAATTGCATTTCCACAATAAGCTTTACTATGAATTAATCTTTTCGTAGTGGTAAACAAACATCACATAGCGTACTTCTTCAATAACTTAATTCGTTTTCAAATTAATAATACAGTTCGAAAATAAAAATGCCTAAAAAAATAAAGTAGAGGCCTTTAAAAAACTGTATTGTGGAATTATGGTATATTTGGTAATTATGTGTCACCCTGTCAATGCCGTACTTATTTGCGCAGCACTATCTGGCAGCACTGCCAATTCGACCAACTTTGTGTGTTAAATTTGAATTAACGGATATAAAATAGAGATTATAAGACATTTCCGGAACCTTCCAAACTGTAGGCAATTAGGTATATAAAGAGGCTGCTTTATCTACGTGACAGTTAGTTATCGTTTTGCTGTCACAAAATAAAGTCGAGTTTAAGCGGAAATAAAAGCGTTGTGTAAACGAAGATTAAGCTGTTGTGTTAAACTAAACTGTATAAAAGTCATATTGTAGTAAATAAGAAAACTATAAACCACAACAGAGTGGTCTTCATTTTATTTTTACGCAATTTAAACGAACTCAAACATTTTAAAAAGGTTAAAACGTAACAATACTATTAAGAATGCGCTTGCTCGAACACATCAGACCAATAGAGAAAAACACTTCATCTTTTAAAGCGTACAAGGAAAAATCTATCGACAGGCAACGCAGAAAAGAGCGAAGCAATCTCCGTCGGAATGACCAGGTGAAATAGGATCTGTAAATACTTGGTCTCTCCAATTGGCATCAGCAAGCAGTGTAAAGAGGTAGCTGGCATTTTATTGTCTTTTCAGACCTAAATCGGTTGCAATGGCGATATATGTAAGTAAGTAAGTAAGGCTACTTAGACAAGCAACGTACTCGTTGAATACAATTTAGTAACAAAAATCATACATACTTTTATATGCATCAGTATTGAAAAGATATATGGGCTTGCAAATCTGCATTCTTTAATCAGTCTCGTTTGAAATATATCAGATGAATTTGACATCAAGAGCATGATTTTGGTAAAAAAATGACTTGCAAGTAAAGATAAGTTTGTAACCTTCCAACACTTTAAAAATTATCATAGAACAGTCTGCAGAATGGTGTACTCCCCTGTATCTAATGTTTGTTGATTTCAAAAAAGCTTTTGATATTTTCAGCCGAACCGCAATATGAAAAGCACTAAGAATCATGAGTCAGTTGCTTTATGTGAGTAATTGCCCCAAAAGCTTTACCTCACGGAGCCCAAGCACGAGTAAATACAATGCGTCCACCAACGCCTCCAACTATAGAATCACCAGTGAGTACCAATTCCAGTTTGTGCGGTATCGGAGACTTTATAAACTCTTGCCGATCTGTGACCCACGGCACCCGGCACACCGAGCCAGCTTAGCTCTATCCGCGATTTGGTTCAAACTACAACCACCACGTTGCTTCCACAATGGGGCTTCGTCATAGTGTAAATCCCAAACAACTCCAGACTGGTGGCCATGATGAAGGATGAAAAACATCAAAAAACAAACAGAAAACACTGAAAATACCGACAATAAACAACAGTAACAAGGCAAACAATAAATAGCAAACAGGAATAGTACGACAGCCAGAGACCGGAGACGAACTAGAGTTCGCAACAGGCAATGCATACTGCTATGTGCTAACAAGCTGGATAATTGGAATTAAAGAGGATACTTCCCCTAACGTTCCGTCATTTCTCTCAAATACAGCGACCGCAAAAGCGCCCAACTTCTCAAGAGTAAACTCCTACTGAAACCATAAACCCCGCAGTATGAGTAATACCCATACTATCAAAGTCCCTAATACTAGCATAAACCGGGCATGTAGTCAGTGCATGCCGCTAGTCCTCAGTTGCCATTCCACAGCATATACACTCTGCTAAATCTGACGCAATAATGCATTGAAAGAGCCATGTCCCGTCGGTATGAGCCCCTGGTTTAAGCCAAAGCCAAAGTCTGGGTGTTTTTGTACGAACGTCAAGTTCGGTGTAAACTTATGTGTTAACCTCTCATTGTTAACCCGGCTCAAGAAATCGTGGAACTATTATCTGGGAACTAAGATGGGAAGGGGTAAAATTAAACGCGTGAGATGAAGATGCTTTGTGAAAGCCATATGCTGCTCTCAAAAGGAGTAACGTAAAAAAAGATAAGTTTGTAGGCGTATTTTTCAAAAGTATTATACCTTATATGATCGATAGCTTTGAAACAGTTAATCGATTTCACTAATTTGCGAAAAGGATAGGCACAGATTATATCAGTTTTACTGCTATTGTCGAAGATTAATTCCAAATTTCTAGTTTACATATGCTTCTCTTTTGAATAATGTGTTAAAATTTGAACTGATTCGTTTCAAGTTTAAAAAATAAGTAGTTTTGGGTATATGTAGGGAAGCCGAACAGGTCTATTCATGGTTTTGGCGAGAGTAAGGCTTTTGATAGAGTTTGTCATGAGGCTCTCATTTCGAAACTGATTACTTTTGGTGTCGGTGGTCACTTCTATCGCTCTATAAAAGTGGTTATAGATGCGAACTCATCCGACGAGTTTAAGAAAAGCTCAAGAGCACCGCAAGGTTCCGTTGGTTCTCCCACTCTACTTCTAATATTCCTTAAGGACGGTTTTCTTCCTACTTCCAATACCATCTACTCTTGCAGATGACAGCAACATTTGTCATTCATCTTATTTTGATCATAGGCCGAGCCTCTTGGAGATTGGAGTGAAAAAAACGAATATGAACGACACACTTACAACAGACCTGGTGGGTGTGTGCCTCCGAGTGGGGTAGTGCAAACAGGGTTGATTTTAATGCACGTAAAACACAATTATAATTTTTAACACACTGACGTGGTGGTGTCTTGTCTTCTGTGTCTATGGGTAATGTAGATATTGGAGAATTACATGTTCTTGATGTTCCGGGCAACAGAAATCACTATGACGTTCGTTGAAAAATTCTAGAAAAATGACAGAAGTTCTTAGCTTTTAAATGTACAGCATTTTTTTACAGCAACATGATATTTATTGAACGTATTGTACGCCATTTTGATGAATTTGGAATAGTTTGTAATCCAGATCACTACAATAAATACTGAACGTGTAGCATTGCCCTAAGGTACAATTATCAGAAATTTGCTATTGCTTTTTTGGCCCTCCATACACTACAAGATTGTCTATGCCCTTTGAAATTTTAAACTTGTAATGTAGTCGTATTTGAAGGAAACATAGAAATACAAGCTGAACTGAAGAAAAAATCTAAATTTGTCTATCAACTTAACACCACTGATTTTTTTTATTTCTAATTTTAACAGTTTGTTTGTTGCTATTGCTGTTGTTGTTTCTTGGTTTTGTCTACTCGTTGTATGTTTTCCATAAATAATTATAAAGTTTAAAAATGTTTTTTTCCTACTGAAGTCTTACTTCGGTAAAGTGGTGGTTGTAGAGATTTAATTGAATGCAAATTTTTGTTTCATTGTTTTCTGTTTCATAGAATGTTAATGTATGATGTTAAATTTTAATATTATTAAGCCCTTACCACTTCATACGCTCTCATGGGTATTAAGTATAGATTTGCAGAAAAGAAAAACATGGCAACAATTTATCGCTTGAGGTATTCGGTAGTTATTTTATGTTTTTTCATTTGTTTTAAATGAAGAAAAAGATTATTTAAAAAAGAAAAAAAAAACAAGAAAATATTTTTGTGCACCATGTAGGTGTTACGAAAGAATCTGTTCATATTTTTTTCTATTTCTGTATAATTAATGAGCAGCAGAGGAAAGAAATAGAAATCGTCATACAGAAACTAAACTTGTAAGCATTCAAACTAAAGCTATTGAACTTGAAATTAGAAAAAAAAAGATTTCTTTCAAATGTAAATTTTTAATAATTAATACAAAAAACTACTCCATTTGCAGGTATAAGTACATAACATACTTAAAATCAAATTTATTTAATTGAAAGCAATTGTTAAATGATATTTTTGAAGGGCATTTGCGGTACTTGTACTTTCATGTTTCATAACAATTTGGTTTAATTATACATAATGTTTCAATTTATTTAGATGATAGATTAATATGATAGAGGCAGGTTGATTAATTATAATTGATTGAGTTATTAAAAAGAAATATAATCTGCTTTCATTTGTTTTGAGTTTTTAAAATACTGCTTAGTTTCGCTATTTTATACTCAAATGTGCCAAATGTCTTCATATATGTATACATGTTGCGAAAATAAAATTGTCTTAAAAAAGATACACTAACATTAGTGCTACGAGGGCGGATTGTCATTGAAGCTACCTAGCGCTAGATGGCGGCACAAATACAAAAACTTTTTCTTTCTTAGAAATTACGATCTGTCAAACGTCAGCTGTTAAAATTTTAGCCAAATTCATCGATTAGTTTATTTGTTGTAGTCGTTTGAAGTAAGCAACTTTTGTGTTTCTTGGAAAATGTGAATTTCGTGTAGTGATTAAACACTATTATTCGAAAGGCAAAACGGCGAAAGAGACAAAAGAAAGGCTTGACAAACATTACGGCGAATCTGCTCCGACAGATTATATGGTAAAATATTGGATTGCTGAATTTAAACGGGGCCGAACAAGCACCTCAACAATACTATCAACAGGAAGGCCAAAAGAGGTGGTTACTGAAGAAAATATCAAGAAAATCCTCAATATCGTTAAGAATGATCGCTGGGTCAAAATACGTGAGATTGCTGAATGGTAAACATATCATATGAACGTGTGTTCAACATTTTGCATGAACATTTGCATATGAGAATGCTATCGGCAAGATGGGTCAGTGTTTGCTCAGTGTTGAACAAAAACGAGTTCGACAGATCACATCACAGCAGTGTTTGGACATGATAAAGCATAATCCTGCTGATTTTTGGTGTAGATTAATAACTGTTGAAAATAAACCGAAGAAGGCGAAGACAGCGAAATCGGCTGGCAAGGTTATGGCCACTGTATTTTGGGAGCACACGGAATATTGCTCATCGATTATCTTAAAAAGGGATCCACAATCACAGGAGAGTATAATCGTGCATTATTAGATCAATTGGTTGATGCAATCAAGGAAAACCCACCACATTTAAACAAGAAAAAAGTGCTCTTTCTTCAAGACAGCGCACCGGTTCACACAGCATTAGATACGATGCTAAAACTACGAGAAATCAGCTTCGAATTGGTTGATCATCCACCTTATAGTCCAGATTTAGCCTATAGTGACTTTTTCCTGTTTCCAAACTTGAAAAATGGCTCTCAGGAAAAAGATTCATCTCAAACGAAGAAGTGATTACCGGAACTAATGCGTATTTTGAGGAGTTCCTTCCTAAAATCGTATTATTTAGATGGTATAAAATAATAAAAAATAAAAAAATGTTGAAAATCGTCTTACTAAGTGTATTGAGCTAAAAGGAGACTATGTTGAGAAATGAATGTTTTTTGAAAAAAAAGTGTGTTTTTCCTACTTAGGTAGCTTCAACATCAATCTGCCCTCGTATTAACTTTATTATGACATTATTCTATTGGTTTGTTTCAAGGCTACGATCGCCCTGTCAATGCCGAATCACCCTGTTATTTAACAGTGTTACCAGTTACATTTTTGGGTGTTAAAATATCACATTTGAACAGAAGGTTTTTGAGAAGGTTTTAGTTTTTACAAGAACATTCGAAACTAATACTAATTTCATATAAAAGTCGGCGGATTATGCTTAGTCTGCCCTAGCGTGATCGCACTAAGACTTTAGTATTGAGTAAATTGTTGTACTATCGGTGTCGGATATTTCTGTCGATTTATACCGGGCATTTTCAGAAATCTCTCTATAAGAGTGGTTGTAAATGTGATCTCATTCGACTAGTTCAGGAAAAAATCAGGAGTATCAAGGTTCTGTTCTTTCTCTCACTCTATTTCTAATATTTCTTAACGACGTTTTTCTTCTTACTTCCAATCACATCTACTTTTTTGCAGATGACAGCAACATATGTCGTTCATATTCTTTTGATCGTAGGCCGATCCTTTTGGAGATTGGGGCGAAAAGGATGAATATAAACGAAACACTCACAAGCGACCTGGCGAAAATCTTCGAGTGCGGTAGTGCGAACATGTTCGGTTTTAATGCACGAAAAACTCAATGATGCTTTTTAACACACAGACGTGGTGGTGTGCTGTCTTCAGATGCTCTTTATGTTCTGCTCTTTATGTTCTGGGCAAGAAAATCACTGTGACGATCACATATATCAAGTGCCTTGGTATTTTAATATTTACAAGATCTATATCCGACCCAAAATAGAATACAACTCTCATGTATTTTAAAGTTTCTCGACCGCGTACAGAAGAGGGCGAAGGTGCTTATTAATGAAGGTAGGGTAGCCAACTCTATCTATTCATTAGTACATCTTCGCAATGTGGCGGTTGTTATATCATATTCACATATAAGCTTTAATTGGCAATTAAGGGATTTCGGTCAATTAAAGCCTTAATTGAGCTCATTTTACTATACAATAGAACAATTAATAAATTGCTCAATTAGTTAATAATTGCATTATTAATTGAGACGATTTTACAATACAACCCTGTGTAACATATGTACAATGATAAGTGACAGGTTTGTATGATGTGTGTTCAGTAAGAACTAACAACTACATATATACAGTATGGAAAATCCGCATTCATACAAATTTTCAAATAGCATTTTTGAAATGATTAATTTCTAAATAAAAAGGTTTTATTACTTAAAACAAATAAAAAACGGCACTTGAATTATATCCTTTTTTTAGAAAAATAATAAATTTAAACAAATAAATTTATGTCGTTGTATGAAAGCGGATTTCGCATACTATACAATGTTATATGAAATATGCATATGCATATGGAAAATGTAAACAAAAATTTTGTGTTTGAATTTGAGTTCTTTCTTTGAATTTTACACACTTTTTAAAGACAAAATTTTATTATTTATTTGATTATTTTGTTTCAAAATCATAAATTTAAATTTTAACGAACAAAAAATGTCTTAGCATTTACATCTGTCGAATGTTAATAAGTCAACTTAATTGCGTTATATGTGAACAGCAATTTCCATAGTTCAATTTAAAAATTGATTGACTCAATTAAAATCTATGTCTGAACATTATATTTTATTGTTCAATCGGTACTATAACGAAATGTGTTCTGCAAAATTTAGGGATTAATTCCTAATAATCATATATTCTTACGTAGTACTCGTATTTCTCTTAAAGCGCATCCCTTTGTAGTTCATTGTTCAGTTAATTACACAACGCACTATCGAGGGAATCGTTCTCTGGTCGCACTTTTCGTTTGTGGAACAATCTTCCACCGAAAGTCATTCCTGCCGCTTATGACATAAGTAAATTTAAATCAAATATCCATAAACACTGTTCTTCTATCTTAATTTCCACAAACTATTTTCCTAGTATCAGCACAATGCACTGCATGATGTATTTTTGATAAGTATATATATTTTTGTTAACAATTTTCAAACGTTCACGGATTAAATGTCATTGTACTATGATGACATACGAATTTATTAAACAAATTAAAAACTTTGTTTGTGGCAAATAAAATATATGCACTTACTTCCTTTTCTCCTACAGTCAACCTGAATCCATGAGTCATATCTAAATACTACTTTCACTAAAATTTTTTTATTGCCAAAAGACAAAAATACATATCAAAACTTGTCAAGGGTTGTATGTATACACAAGTGCAACAATAGTTTTAACAGAGAAACTTGTATAAATATTTATATAGAAAATTAATAAATAAATTTTCATAAAAGTGCAAGAAATTCAAAAAAAAAAAAGAAATACTAATGATAACGACAATTAAATAAACTTGACATGACATAATTTATGCCTTAAAATGCAATTCATGTTGTGGATACTCGTAAACAAAAGAAAGTTAAAAAATAACTAACATGCATGCACATCTGCATGCATATTATTCACTTGGCATTATTCAACTCATCTTTTTTATTTTCTTTTTATTTTTTTATTTGTTTTTGGGATTTAGCAATATTGTCCTCTAATAAAACTCATAATTCCCATTTGATGCCTTAAGATAATGCTAAAAAAATTTATGCATTTCAATGAATGCATCTTAAGATAATTCGAAATTTCTTCGCTTCACATTCATACACAACATATTCAGACAAATGACATCTTAAAAAACTTCCTGCTGTAGTTCACGTGAACATACACACTCGCTTTGCCTTCTCTACGTGTATATGGAAGTGAAATATATATACGATTATGCTGTAACAGCAACAAAGGCAGTAACAAAATCATGAAAAAAGCAAATAGAAAAATGAAGGATAACCGAAGTCGACTACTTAATATCACTGCAGTGCAATAAAAGGCCAACTTACTGTCATTTAGTCAATGAACAGCAGGATCTAATATAGCTATGGTCCGATATCTTAACTAAATAAAAAAAATTCCGGCCAGTATTCACTTTAGACTTAAATGCTTAACAAATGGTTACATACATAATTCCCGCGACATCCCAAGTGGGACAAGGGGGATTTCTCTCAATCAATGAGCTGCACCCGATTCTATTTTTTTTAAAACTCATTGAAAGGGAGTTTTTGTGAGCGTAAATACTTATAACCAGTCGATAGCAGAGCTATGAGGTGATACCGCTGTTGAAAATTATCTGATGGTCTGGTCTGGTATTGAAACGAGGACCTCTTGGTTGGTAGGCGGGATAACGAAAGATAAATGTAAGCCAAATTTAATGTGAAGGCAGGAAGGACTTTATTTATTAAATATTTTCATTAAATATTTGTTGTCACATGCAACTACGAGTACTTTTAAAAGTAATTTTTTTAATGGACTTCTTTATACCAAATTCAAATTGATCGCAGAAAATTTTTTCTTCACCTTGTTTAGGTGGTTACAGAAAGACTAAAACTTAAAATATAAGCCAATCTTTTAGTTCTTGCTGATTTTTATAACGGGTTGTCCATTTAGTGGTTTAAAATCTCTGTCTGGCAAAGCTGTCAGCTCTGAAATATATGTCATCTGATTTGTCTTTTATTTAGTGAAAGATTTTCTATTTACGAAGATGGATCATTTAACAACTGAAGAAAGTGGGGAAATGGTTAAAACTTACTATTCAACTGGTTATTCAAACGTGCCCACTGATTTTAGATTTTTCAATCAAAATTTTCTTCAGCGATGAAGCTCATTTCTCACTCGGAGGTTACGTCAACAATTGAAATTGCCGCATATGGTGCTTGGAGAACTCAGAACTAATTGTGGAAATGCCATTGCATGTGCAAAAAAAGAGGTGTTATAAGGCAATGTTTTTCCGAAAATGAGGCTGGACAAACCATTATCGTCAATTCAAAGCGCTATGGCCGTATGATAAACGTTTTTGGCCTAAAATCAACGGTTATGAACTAAACGATACATGGTTTCAACAAGGCTATGCCACCAGCCACACAAGTGGACAGAATTTGGCTTTTCCCGATTTGGCAACGTAAATTTGTTTTTTTTTCTCAGTCACTTCTATATTGACTTTCCACAAAACATTCATTGTTTCAGTTTTATTAATCAACTTCAAGCTTTCAAGCTAAGTAGATGATTAATTCACTGTAGCCCCCTCCATATCATTAACGTTGTGATGGTGAATATACTTGCTAATTGGTGGTGATCTTTACCAAAGTGGCATTGTCATTTTTTTCCCAGTAGGTGGCACATTTTCCTGATTATTCCTCTGATGTTTGTCATCATAGCATGAGGAAAGCTGGACTATCAGGGGGGCTTGTACTTTATTTTTACATGGAGTTGTGTGGCACGAAAATTAAAGCTTTTATATTAAACAAGCAAAACGAACCTATAATTGAATTATTTTATTATGTTCTCTGCTGGGGCTCGAACCTGACTTTAAACCAACGCTATATCAAAGACGTATAGTTCCCGAACGTTACAGATTTTGAAAATCAACATTAGTCTAGTTATCGCAGAGATACTGCACGAAATGTGCGAAAAGTGATGGAGAAATACCTAAAAAGAATTGTCTGCTGCAACCAATGCAGAGACGGTCATTTAATTGACATTGTATTTCGTAGATAATGGGAAGGCCAAGACATTATAATGAAAAAAAGTTCTATTGAAATCAAAGTATTATGTGTGTTTTATTTAAAATGTTTAAGCCTTATATCGGGTAACTTAACACTTTAAGCATTAAACACATAACCAACAGCAAGCAGCAAGTTCTTCTTTGCAGCATTTGCTGCTATGTTATCGACTTCATAAATAATTTGAAAGCAGCAGCAGCAATAAAATTAGGTTTCATTGTCATCTATTTTATTTGTTATAGAAACATATTTTTCAGCTTGAGTTTTTAAAATCACCAAAATTAAATTCCTTTTTTGAAATATGACTCAAAAATATAAAAATTAATGAATTTATGTTTAGAACTTTTTAATTATTAACGTAAATGTACTCCGATACTATTTTTAGTTTTTTACTGTTTTTTAATTAAAACATAAAAAAACTATTTTTGCGTTTTTTTATTTAAATTTGTTTAATGTATTGATATCACTAATTTTTGTTTTGCTGCCTAAAAATATAGAAATTATTTTATGTTTAGCATTAGCTGCAAAGGTTGTTGTCTAGGCTTTTGCTATGCTGCCTTTAAAATAATTGTTTTCATATAAGCGTACATATTCAATTTTTTACATTTTGCTGTCTGCTGCTTTATGTTATGTGTTTAATGCTTCAGATTTAATTTTTAATGAAAACATATCTTTATTTCGTCGCTCGTAAAAAAACATTTCGAGCAAATACCCGTCGATAAACTTGTAAAGTGCACGCTGAAAATGCTGCAAAGTGAGCGGTGGACTCATGAAGTTTCTTTTTTTTTTTGAATTTTGAGCGTTCTTGGCGGTCAGTTATTGAAAAAGTGTATGAAAATAATTAACTAATGGAGCAAGACCGGCATGCAAGCTTTCAGAAGAAAGCAGCAGAATCACATAATAGCTTAGAACCATTTAAAAACGGCTAATTGCTCAAAGAAACACGAGTGCCACATGAGCAACGAAATTTAAATGACCGACATACTATCAGTGAAAGGCTTCTGGCGTAACAAAATCTAAGCATTTCTGAAGTACATCATTATGTTGGAAAATATAATGAAGAGAGCAACCACAATTGATGACTCACCAAAGATTTACTGAAGTTGGCTATAAAAAAACGCAAATACTTTTAATACGACATAATATATTGACTTATGTTTGGAGAATTACATACCGTTTTCAATAAATTTATTAAAAGCGGTTCTTTTTACTCCATATCCCAACTACCTAGCACAATGTAGGGTATAACAAGTATCCAATTCGCGTATTTGCCAATGATGCTATTGAGGATTTCTTTCCTATGGAGGGAGTTGTTGTTTACTTTAGACATTCAGCCAATGCTACAGTCATATGCGTGATATCAGGTGTTTGTCATTGGTAAATATGTATATAAAAAAAATTGTTTTTCTTCTTTTTTTTAGTTTAATAATTATCAGATAAATAATAGGAAAATATATGTTTAGAGTGTGCGAGAGATGTTTTACGTTCAAAATGTTGGTATATTATACCGGAAAAACAAAAGACTTGAGAGACAAACAAATGACTTAAGACACAAACTTGTTATTTGATTAAAACATTATTACGCAGGTGTAAACATCGACTTCTTTTTATTGTATTTGTGTAGCTTTTATGGTAAATTTATTACAAACGACTATGTCTGTAAGGCAGTAGCGAATTAGGAATTCACTATAAGTAATGAAGAAAACCTGGATCAATAAAATAATTTTATAAATGACATAACAGAAGGCATAATAATTGTAAATATGAATGATTTTCTTTATTTTATTTACAGTCATATTGAAATTGATTATTAATGGAGATTAGAGATGAATTGATTATTAATGGCAATTAGAGATTTATTTTGACTGAACTGGAATTTCCTTTCAAAAGTGTCTAAATAACTTTGAGTCAAAATTTTGAATTTGGCTTAGATTGGTCTATATAATGATTTATATTACTTACATACATAGTTGTGTGAATTTTAATTTATGTATTTCTGAGAATGGGTGGCATGGAAATAAAATTTTGTTTCAATTGGAAAAAAAATATTTTATATTTCTTATCATTAATTTTTTCAAAAATTGCCAAAATGAAATAAAATTTGGTCTAAAAACCAATACAAACAATCCACAAAAACCTTAACTTTAAGTTGGCTTAGGTGAAAATAGGTTGTGATTAAATCGTAAAGTAGTGTATTAAATGAAGGTTGGGCAAATTTGGGGTTAGGAAGTAAATTGGCTTAAAAACACATTTCTTTTTTGACAAATTCAGTTTTATTTATGCCATATATTATGCTCTTTTTACAAAATTTTGAACCACATTTTACAACAAATGCAATGCCGAATTTCATTTTTTAGATTGTTCGTTGTTTGTGGTTTGTTCACGTAGATCTGGTCTTTCAAATGGCCCCAGAGAAATTAATTCAGCGGCGTTAAATCACAAGAACGAGGCGGCCAATTGACATTGTCAAATCTAGAAATTACGCGACCGGAAAATTTTCATACAATAACTAAATTATATGGCTGGCTGTCCAGCTTGTGGCGACATTCTGCTGAAACCAGAGGTCAGCGATGTCAGCATTAGCCAATTGTGACCACAAAAAATTGGTTGTCATGCTTTGGTAGCGCAGATAATTTAAGATGATGGCGTTTTCTTGCTCATTTTCAAAATAATACGGGCCAATGATGCCACCTAAGCGCAACATATGGTCATTTTCTTTGGATGTAATGGTTTTTCGAGGACTGTTTGTGGATTTTGTTTGTTTACACAACCGCCTAATTGAAAATTGGCCTCACTATTAAAGATGATTTTGTTGAAAAATGTGGTTCAAAAATTTGTGAAAAGAACGGACGCCTGTCTGCTCACGTGCTAGACGTGGACATTTGCCCGACATACTATTCCCTTATTAATTCTCATATTTATATTTTATTGTGGTATGAATAAAAGTGAATTAGTCAAAAAAAATTGTTTTTAAATCAATTTACTTCCTAACCTCAAATTTACCTACACTTTATTAGCGGATCAAAAATTTTTCAATTACAGTCAAATTATAAAATTCTTTTATCAGCTATGTAAGTATATGTATTAGCTAATGTACGGCAATTTTTTATTTATTTATTTTTTTGATTAAAAATACATAATTTTATCATCAAAAGAATGTAATACAAAAAAATTAAGCAAAAGAAATCTAATGGTTAATAAAGTTTAATAAAATATAATTTAAATTTTTTAAATGTCAAGTAACCTCGTCAAACAACGATTACTACCCCTGTAGACACACTTGACATTTACGCATTACGTTATTTCCAACTTATACCTGTACCAGTATTTTGTCAAATCATTTTTCTACCATCGATTATGTTATGTGATGTGTTGTCATATGTAATTACAAAAAGTTTACCTGCAGATTTATTTTTATAGAATCCTGGCATGTGTTTAATAAATAAACAAATATTTTTGTATTTAATATTTGGTTTTTTCATATATGTATGTACGTACCTTCGTGGAGATAATTTGTTATTATTTATTACTTAATTAATATATATAGCAATTGCTATGTTTGGGCGTGTATTCATTAAGATTTGATGACTTACCTGAAAAGAAAAGAAATTGCAAAAAAATATTAGAAATAATTGAAAATAATATTGAAATAAGTTTTATGGAAATTTCTTTTTTATGAAAGGAAAACTTTAGTACTTTATCTTATTGAAAACGAACATAAAATACTCCATACAAAAACTCATCATCAGCAACAATAGATCAAACATTTTATTTCCATTTATCACAAAATTATATTGAAATGTAAAATTACAAAACAAATAAATAAAAACAAAAGCTTAAAGCTACTTTTTGTTTTTTCTTTTTCACTTAAAGTCATCATTCACAGGATAACCCTTACTAATGCTGGCACTTGGAAAAGTGGTTGTGAAAAGGAGAAAGAGGGTAATAGTGCTTATAGACATCTATAAATCGCACTCAAAAGTTGTAAATGTTGAGGAGAGACAAACTCTATTTTTAATCACATGATTGTAATTATAAAGGGTCCGCCAAATAATTTTTTTTTTTTTGAAAATGCTATAAAAAAAACTACTGAATATTTTCTCAAATTTCTTTTTTTGTTTGAAAGTACAATCCTTCCGGTTAATAATGGAATATAGTTTCATTCAAATGGCTGCCTCAGCTGGCCATGCAGTAGCCTACACGATCAGTCCAATTTTAAAGCACATTATCGATTGTGTGCAGCTGTATTTCACCAATGGCTTCACGAATATTGTCCTTTAAAGCGTCAATTGTCTCTGGCTTGTTGGCATAACATTTATCTTTAACGGCACCCCACAAATAACAGTCCAACGGTGTCAAATTGCAGCTCCGAGATGGCCAAACGGAAAAAAATTCGTTCAACATGGCCCGATAACGATCGCCCTTGACTGTAACGGCCACTCTTTGCTCATTTTCGAAGAAAAATGGCCCAATTATGCCTCTGGACCAAAATACGCACCAAACATTGACTCGTCTTGGGTGTATCGGCTTCTCATTGTATGCGTGCGGGTTTTCTGTGCCCCAAATGCGACAATTTTGCTTCTTTACATACCTGCCAAGATCAAAATGAGCTTCATCTGAAAAGATGATGTTTTTGGCATAATCGGCATCTTCTGTAAGTTGATCGCAGGTCCATTTAGCGAAACGAAAACGCATTGGACACAACCATATTCGTTCAGCGGAAGGATAAAACTAATTATCTGTCAAATCAAACATGAGCTAAGTGTTACCATTCACGAAATAAGCACTAGTTGAAAAAAAAAACGTTAGATGGCGGACCCTATAGAATCCAATTGAGTTCTACATTAACGTATACCGTCTTAGAAGCCAGTTTACTTTTTTCTTTTACTTTTGTGTCATAATTTTCCAAATAAGAGGTAATTTGAAGTTGTGACTGTTTAGTTGAAGCTTTTCCGTAGATTAATGGGTATTATATGCAATTGCGACTCTTTAATCGGAAATATGTTTTGATTACCTTAACATTTTTTTTCATTAATAGTGGCACAACTCACAATAATCCTATTTATGTAAACAAAACCTACTGAATTACTCATAATTTCACTGTCACCACTAAAAATAGTCCTCTTTAGTTGATAATGTAAATAGCAACTATGCATATATTTCGAATTTGACAATACTTATGTCATTCTATTCTGTCACAAAATTCAGTATATTATCTCCACTGAATGAAATTAATCGCTTTACGCTTGAGCAACAAAGTGTTTGGGAATTGCAAAAAAATCCCCCCCCCCCAAAAAAAAAGAAAATCCAAAAAAAACACATCTTTTCGAATGAAGCACATTTTCATCTTGCTGGGTATATTAATAAGCATAATTGCCATATTTGGGGCTTAGAAAGCCCAAAAGTGGTCTTACAAAGGCCATTGCAGTCATTACGAGAGACTGTTTGGTGTGGCTTGTGTAGCGAAGGCCCATATTTAATATTTCGCAATCATCGTATTGACGTCTACTAATTATTCTTCTCTGGTGCGAAATAGCAATAGATTTTCTGCTACCGAGATAAGATGGGAGTAGAACACCAATTTTTGGTGTAAATTTTGTTTATAGTACTCTGTACTATTATACTGAATTTCATTACTATAGCTTGGGTATTTTGCGAATTTCATTACTATAGCTTGGGTATTTTGCGAGTTATATGTATCACTAGAAAGGCGAGGGTTGCCACCCCTATTTTTGTTGGGTTGTTGTTGACTCTACGAACTTGTTCAGCAAATTTCATTCGTCTGCGATCTATACCACTTTCGCCATATCGACACCTACAAACCATCTATAAAAGAATAGTTAAAATTGGCACAGTAGTTTCCGAGTACACTTATAACACACAAAAATATGAAATTTTTTTATATCAGCTGGGTGACGCATACATTGTGTGTAAGTTCTCCATGTATGCGATTGGCTATTTTATTTTTCACGCATATATACACGAGGTTTGCAAACAAATGGTTGCCGATGTATTACCCCTTTTAACATCTCAACTGTGGTGTGAACGGTTGTGTTTAGTTATAAAACATTTCGCTTAAACGCATTTAAAAGCACAAGTGTGAATATAGCATAAGCAAAAGTGTACAACTAAGTGTAAGCAGATTCTTTTATATCATTGCCTTTCCCCCATTCTAGTGTTTGAATATCATACCTTTTGTTAATGTTTTTTTGAAAGGACTTAGCAATGAAAAAATGTGTGCAGTTTTGTTATATTTGATTCAGTATTTTAGTTATTAAAGGAACTTTTCTGTTCAAAATCAAAACATGCACTTGGTTTTGTACCCCACTGTAAATCTTTTTTGGTTCGACTACTCGTATGTGGCATTCGATTTTTTGTATCACGGACGCAAAAAAGATCATGGTATCGCCAGCATGAAAACATAGAATTTAATAAAGCAATCATTAGTTAATGTAGGATTCCTTAACAAATGTTTGTTGAGGTAACTAACGTGCACTACAAGTCTACTTTTAGATATTTTTTGCATATGGCCGTTAAAGTTTAAGGTGTAACAAGTACCCCTGAAGACTTTAATTTTTCAAGAATTATTATGTTTTTATTTGAAGACTACAACTAGCCAACGATGACTTACTAGAATTTCAGTTTACGTAATATTGCAAGTTTAAGGCGTAAATAAAATAAAATTTTTACTGCGGAAGACGGAGTTTTATTACCAAAACATCTACTGTTTTTGTTTTTACTACAAAACTAATTATTCAAACTGTTTTAACTTTACCATTTAAAGCTTAGCTGAGCATTAACTTATTACAACTTCTCCCATTTGCTAAAAGAATACAATTTGAAGTTACGATTTTAATGCCCACTTTATGGTCAATTATAACAACAAATGTTATGTTTTTTTCTATTGCGTAGCATAAATTGCGAAAAAAAAATAAATAAAAAATTTCAAATAATTTGTTTTCAAGTTATTTCTTTTATTAGCTTTAAATAGTAATTTATTTCGTTGCGTTTAATTTTTGGTTTGTTTCTATACCACTCTTTTAAAGATTAGGCAATTATCCAGCTTTAAATAGTGACAGACTCACATAAACCACCCATGTTTTGCTGAAAACTTTAAACAAAAATACGCACTTTTTTCTGTAAGAAATTGTTTAGGGGGATTGTTATTTCATTTCGGTTTTTTTTCTATGATTTTTGCAATTTTTCTAATGGTTTGACTTGTGTATGCGATTTTCGAGAATTTCTTACAAGCCTAGTCAATTAAAAATTGCATAAAAAAGAAACTCTAAAAATTACAACTACAAATGGTCTGCAACATAAATAGCAATTAAAATTATTTTTATTACTGCAAAATAAATAAAAAAACAACAAATAAAAGGAATATATTATTTGTATGATTGGTCAAGCCCGATTATTTAATACTCTACACGCCTATCCGATTGCAACATGCTACCAGTTAGCTAAGTGTTAAAGTAAAGTTCAATTACCGATTGGTTGTATAAGCCTACGTCTACTGTAAATGGTGGTTTTAATATATATTTTTTATAAGTATGTAGGGGAGTCTCAGATTTTGAAAAAATCTATTCTATTCAGTAGTAGCGATTCGGGAGTTCACTCGGAGGCACTGCGGCCTATTGAGATACCTTTAAGAGGACAAACCCATTAAAGACACCGAAAGGCTGGGTTCGGGGGAGTCACATAAAAGATTCGCATCTAAAGACTCAAAAATTTCAGTTCCCTCAATTGAGCCAACCGGTATCCTTGACGAAGTCAATCAATTTTGACAGTGATACATCCCTAAGACAGTTTAGATCATCTAAGTAACATGCGTCCAAGCGCTTTAGTCTAAGCTACCATAAAGCGAGGCAGTCACAGATTCCTACTCGTTCTCATCTTGACAGTTCCTACAGTAGCTATGACTAGGGTGTCCCATGTGCTTTGACCTGCGGCCTGTCATACAATGCCCGGTAATTATGCTCGATCAACGAACTTATAAAGAGAAGAGACTTAGTCCTTTGCGAAGAAAAAGAAGGTCAAATAAACCTGGATATTCCACAAGTGGTGATATTAGTTCAGCTGGAACACAGCTTGCTCAGTGCCCATCTATATATCACACTTGACAACGCATATAGACCGGCATGCAAGTCCCTCTGCACGGGAGAAAGAGAGGAGCTTTTAGTAGCACACTCTTCAGGAATTTCATTACCTTGGATGCCCGCATGACTCGGAACCCATATCAGTTCGACATGATTCCATTCCAGATGGGCCAGTGCAAATGTAGCTGAGGAGACATTTCGATTTAATCATGTAAGTGTTAAGAGCACTGATTGCGACGAGACTATCTACATAGATCATAATAGGCGACGGGATTTAATTCCCGTATACGCCTAACAGCGCTATCTGTTGCATAAACCTCCGCCTGAAAAACAGTGCTATCATCGGGTAGTTTGAGAGAACCTGAGGATTAGGCCATCAGCGGAGAAACCTGGACCTGTACCCGTTCTCGCCTTCGAGCCATTGGTATCGAACGCGACTGCGTCATCTCGAAGGACAGATTCCCTAGCCCACTTTTCCCTAGAAGATATCCTACTGTGGTAAACTTTACCGAAGTTCAAAGTAGGTAATGCCCAATCTGTCTGACGCGATAAGATCGGTCCCCCTACTTTCTATAGAATGGTAGCGTGTCCACTGTGAACGTGTCTAAGTCCACCCGACTTCCTGAGTCTAAGTGCAGAAGTGCAAAAGTCTGCAAATCAAGCAGAGTATGTATACTTAGCAGTACGAGTGACAGCTCACTCCCATAATAGATACGAGATGGCAGATCAATAGACCAATCAACCGATTTAGGTAATGGTAGATGCCTTGATTTCCTGTTCCTGATGCCGTGAGATTCCTACAAGCACTCATCAAGCATTAGTAGTGTCAAATTTCACTAGATGGTTGAATTAGAGTTGGACCCAAAAAACTTATTACATCAATTTGCCGTTTTACAAATTCTACAAATATATTTAGTGAAATCCCTGCCTAAACATAATCCGATCTTTTTTTTTCTCCGTCACTCCTCTGGCTTTCCAAAAAGCATCCATAGCTTTGTTTCAGTTTCTTCATGATTGTGTAGTGATGAAGATTCTTGCTAAGTGGTGCTGGAGATCTTTACATAGCGTTGTTATTTTTTCCCAGTAGGTGGCGTTTACTTCTGGACACTCATCTGATGTTTGTCATTATCACCAGAGGTAAGCTGGAAGGTCAGGGGAGCTTCTTTTTTGTATTTTTAAAATTCATGAAGGGATGTGAAAGTCTCTTTATTAAACACTCGAAACCACAATTAAATATTTTTTCATCATGTCCTCAGCGGGGCTCGAACCTGGGCCACTTAGTTTTGTTATGCGTGCGTTCTAACCCCATCTTAAAAAGTTAAATTGTATAAATTTTTGAACTCTTTTGTAGTCTATCTTATAAGCAATAGTACACTTAGCTGTCTTCAAGGACAATTTTTGACGACCTATGGACATGACACATTTAAAGACCAATCTTGTTTAAATTCTGTTTTATAATCGATCAAGAAGTATTACGGCTTATTCACTGGAAGCTTCTAAATATTTAATGGAAAAATTTGACGACACTTCCATGACACCCGGAACCTTACTGTGCAGGATCACTTACTACCATCCCAAATATAATCAGAGATTGGGAAACTGGTAGCTGCTTTGAATACTGGAATGCTCATAGGGCAATTCGCCACTTTCGAGCGGCGATCAGTTTGCAATTTGGGCGCCGCTCTGAAGTCCTCAAGTATGGCAGACTGGACTTGAATTTCCAAACGGAGTTTCTTACGCGCAATTGTGGACTGAGATTGCATCTGAAGACATACTGTGTGTATGTGGAGTTCTTGGTAGGTTTGGATGGAAATGGTTAGGTAGCAGGGTTGGCAAAAACCCGGGTATTTTTTTAAAAAACCCAACCCATCGGTTTTATTGGGTTTTTTGGTGTTTTTTTTTTTGGGTGTTATTAGGTTTTATAAATGCTTCCAATGTTCGTTCGACATACTCTTGACGCAAGGTGACATTGTGTACTATGAGATGTTAAGACTCGATGATCGGAGCAGACTGCAATTACTTCTTTTGAGCCATGCGCTTTGATATAAATGGACGGAATATAAAGACAGACACGTTACAAAAATTTCAAAACAATTTTTAGAAACGATCAAATGACACATCCGCCGTATTCTCCGAACATTGCTCCGTCTGACTCTTGCCAGCTGCAATGGGTACAATGCATTCATACCTCTTTATAAGTCCTTTCGCTATAACTGCCTATTTAAATTATGGAACACATTCGCATTATGGCCTAAATCACCTCGCTCTTATTCAACGCTTTTTAACAAAAAGTGTGAGGGAAGCAAACGCCACGCATTTTCAGCTCGTTTTACGGCACTTAGATTTACGGCCGTATAAAAAGGTATGATTTATCTTTCACTTCCTTTGAAGAAATATAAAATCGGCCTCAAACTTGGAGCCCCTTAAAAGACGAGAAGTTTTTCTGAGACGGATTTGGGAAATTGGAAATTAGCTCAGAGGTGTGGAAAGATGTAAGCACTGATTTGATAAATTGGTTATTTCATTATCTCTTTTTTGACTAAAAAACGAACCGAATAAATTTGTATATAAAAACACAAATTATACTAATTTTTGTTGTAAATAAACTACGGAAACCTTTAAATAAAAATCCCATCCGGGTTTTTTAAATATAATGTCTAATAAAACCCAGATTGGCTTAATCCGGTTATCCGTTGGGTTCCTTCATTATGGTTTCGGATCTACTGCTGTTCTTTAGGAAGCCCGCTGATCTGTTGAACAAACTGTATACCATAAGATGCACAATAGATCCCATCGGACGCAGAGCTCTCCAAAAGTGCCTGGTCAGAATAATAATATTAAAAGAAGGAGTAGTCTAAGTCGTTTGCTGTAACCGAAAATAAAAGCAAAACTATAATATTAATGCGTTACGGTAGGGTGTAGCGTGTAAAAAGTAATATAAAAAATGACCATAAAAATTATTACTTTAAATATGTCGTTACGCACTCGATCATTCGTACTCCCATACAAGTACAAATATATGTATATTCCAAGCACTATAAGTAGAAATATATGCACTATAAGTAGACATAACATTAGAAAAACCACGCCTTTTGGCAATTTAATAGAAGCCAAAAGATTTTTTAATGGACTTAAAATAATAACAACAAAAATTGTATATTTCAACTCAAAAAAAAAACAAACAAACAAACAGTAGCAAAATTTAAAAATCTTAGCATGGCGTAGAGAGAAAGAAACTGAAAAAACAAATGCAATTTATTATCAATAGACCATTTAATACTTGCATTCATTCATATGTATGTCTTATGTACGTTCATATTATTGATACATTCATACATTCATACATACGTACGAGTACATGCATACATTATCATTTTACATAACATTATTACAATTTTAATTGACTTTTAATAAATTTTTCGACTTTTTGATTTGATTTGATTTTTGTTTTGTATTTTTTTTTCTTTTGATCTTTTTTTGCCATTTGTACGATTGATTGTATATTAATCGATTATTTAGCAGCAACAACAACAATAATAGTACAATCAACATTAATAACATTTACGTTTATATCAGCTATCAACAGTACAAAACAACAAAAAAAGAGAAGGTTTCCCACGTAGTTGTTAACATCACGTTTATTACTTACATTAATAAAGAATAATCGATTTCTTTTATGTAAATTGAATGGTTATTAACAGAAACGCACATACAACAAGTCTTTCACATGTTCTTGAAACATTTTTGTTCGCATTTTACATTTGAACCTTGTAATAGAGAGTGGAAAACAGAAAAATATTTAAATTTTTTCTTTTTTTTTATGTTAAGCCAGGCATTTATTTTTAACACATTTTTGGCTATTTTTGCTTTGATGAGCATATACATATGTGTGTACATATATTAATAGTATTATATTGTTACAAAAATCAGGTTGGGCACCTCTGTCGTTTATTACATTGCTAAAGAGAATAAACAGAAGCCACATAAACAATTATGGTTGCTATTTACAAATAACCTAATCTACAACAACAACATAAGCAGAAATGTAGTAAATATAAATAAACAGCAACAACAAAGCCAGACAGAAAAGAAAACATGTAACAGACAAAAACAAAGAATAAGAAACAACAAGAACTGAAAGAAGGAGATGCTTCACAAGAACTAAACATTAAGTAAACGAAAGAAGTAGAATCTACTTGAAATATCGAGAGGTTCAAGAGCTTTCGAAGTATTGCATACACAGCCATATAAAAAGCACATCGATCAAACATCAGTTCAAACAATAACCTGTGGGAACTAACGAACCAATGTCGGATTCAAATAACTGACGAAAGCAATATTGGCGACCAAATATGCAAATGTATTAAATTACTCTTATCCGTTTTTTAGTGAGTTGTACTATTTATTTGTGCTTGGAACACTTTAAAGAAATTGGCATACTTTTAAATTAAATTTGATCATAGATCAACAAAATATTTTCCGTCAGATCAACAAATGGGTCAAATGTCAAATGTTCGTCATTGTAAGTTTAAAAAATGAAAAATAAAAACCACCTGTTCAGAGTTTCCATATTTAAATATTTTATAGAAAATTCTATATAAACATTAAGCAAATTGTAGTTGACACCCATTTAAAGCCAGTTCAACACAAAATTTACTTTATTTTCAACTATGAACGTGAAAAAGATAGTAAAAGATATCAAGTTAAACACTTACTCTAACAAGAGTTGACTTTAGCATATGGGCCAGTATCTCTAGACACAATAGGTTTCTATAGCAGTGGAATATACAACGATAGCCTAAAAGTAGCTTTTTTGCTCTCTTTTGTATGTGAATTAACATACACGCATGCCTTCGGTGGCCAAATGGCCGACCACCATGTGTGACCACTGCACAGCGCTATTTTTCTTCAAAATTAAATTTGAAGCTTTCCAAAAATTCTAAGTAATACCTGCTAGTAAACGTTATCGATGTAAAATAAACTTCGTGCTTGCAAACAACTGTGCAAAGATTTGCGAGGCAATACGACCAGCGTTGGCAAATGTGCAGATATATCTGTATTTTGCAATTATTTGAAATATTCAGTAGTTTTGAAGTTTTTTGTTTAAAAAATCGGTGTTTTGTGTTAATTGTGCAGATTTTGTAGTTTTCAACGTTTAAGTTTTTTACTTAAAGTTTTTTTTATTTTAATTACAATTTCTAAAATAAGAATTTTACCACATTTGCTTAATATATTTAATACGGCAATGCAATTATGACCTTTTTAACCACTGAAAGAAAGAGAAACTTCACATAGTGTGTGATATTCTCATTTTGCCTAAGAGTAAAAGAGTTAATAAGACTAGTAAATATCACTCATTCGTACGTACTTACGTAATAATGTTATCCCTTTATTTTTTTGCCCAAAAAAATTCATATTTCTAAAATGATTACGCGGATTAAAAAAAGGTTTAACCTCACTTAAAGGCAATTTCACTGCGAAATTCATTTTTTTTTAGTTCATTCACTAGACTGAAACGATTTTGAGTTACGTGAATATATGTTGTGCAACCTCCACCAATTTCGAAATAACTCTATATCTCGAAAACAAGAGCTAACATAAAAAAAGCGGTTAGGACCACTGGATTCAGCGAACTCGAATTCGGTACATGCACTGGGGGCCCCGCTTTTCGAAAAATAAGTGTCAAATTTGAACACAGTCATTATATCATATCATTTATGTATATCACATTTAATTTGTTTTAAATAAAAATACACTATGTTCTGTAAACCGAAAACGAGTGCTATAATTTTCAAATAAGACAAGATTTTGATATTTTTTCTTATTAATTCACTTAATTACCTTTCAAATAACTTCTTTGATATCAAAAGTTTAAAATATTTGGAGCATTAGGTTTGATTTGTCTTTAAGAAGTCTACTCGATTTTAATTACACTCGTTTTCGGTTTACAGAACGTACCCGATACGGCTATATGTATAGTTTTTCTTACTTCTTTAAGTATGCAAAGTTTTTTCATTTGAAAATCAGTTTTCTTCTTTTAAATATTCAGTTAAAAAAAAATTATGGCAGCACTGGATACGACCAACATTAGTTTGCTTTGGTGCACTGGTGATGGATAAATATTTCGCACAGTCCGAAATATTACATAAAGCTCGTTAGAATTGTGCTGAACGTTTATAATCGTTTTTACATTGGTCACATGCCGCTCATCTCTCGGTAAATATGAGAAATACCATATGAACTGTTAAGCCATTTTATGCACTTTTACTCTCCGTTCGTACAATACCTTTTCATGGATTATTTTTGGAGTGACTATTTCTGGAGTGACGATCTCTGTTGGATGTAGCGAACGCTTGATACGATCTCTGTATAGATACAATCAGAGAATTGTATAAAAATTTTCATTTCTAGGGACGATGAACAGTATCCTAGTTGTACAACAAAAGAATGAATTAAACATACAGTTATTGTCATTAATATTCGGTTTTATTAAAGAGGTATGTTTAACTGATTCGTCTTAAGCTAAATGTATATCTTTTTCAAAATTTTTTTCTTTTCATTAATAGTTTATTTAGACACTTGAAAGTTCACATTTGTATTTAGAAAAAAAGAATAACAATATAACAAAAAGAACTAAATTAATTCAGGTGGCATAAAATATTGCGCGTCAATAATATTCGGTTTTATTTGAAAAGTAACAAATATTAAATTAGAAAAATGGTTTTATATAAAATTCAGTAGTTTGTTGGATAACCCTTTGTTTTATAACTTCACTTAGACGGTTTGACATGTTTTTTACTATTTTAGCTGTATAAGCTGCAGGAATACGATCCTATTCTTCTTGAAGCCGCAATTTCAAGTCTTCAAGGGATGTTATTTTGTAGTTGCGGCGAATGCGCAACTCAGCTCATCAAGCTCATCCCATAAATTCTCAATCGGATTAAGGTCTGGGGATTGTGCAGGTGGATGGAGAACTTTAGGGCAGTTATAGAGCAACCATTCTTGAATTAAACGTGACTTGTGCTTTGGGTCGTTATCTTGGTAGAATTTAAAAGAATCTAAAACACCCAGCTTATTTGCACTTTCTTTCAAATTTTGACGGAGGATATTCAAATATGGTTCCTTATTCATAATTCCACTAATAAAAACTAATTTTCCCGTTCATTTAGCTCCCATGTTTTATGGTTGGTTTTAAATTTTGTGATTGTAGCTCCTCATTTGGCTTCCGCCACACTATTACACGCCCATCGGATCCAAATACGTCATACTTGCTCTCGTCCGCAAATATAACGTCATCCCACCAAGTTTCAGGCTTCTTAATGTACTCCGTGGCAAAACCAAACGAGCTTTTCCGTTGCGTAAATTAACCAATGGCTTACGACGTGCTACTCGGCCATGGAAACCTTTTTTTCTTATGGTTCTTCGTATAGTAGATGCAGATATTTTCTTTTTAAACTCATTGAGCACCTCTGTGATTAATTTGGGAGCACTTGAGCGTGGGTTAAATTTTATTTTTCGCACAATTGAACTTTCTTCCCGCTCGGTCAATTTTTTTGACTGACCTGTTATGAAGTGTATTCTTCCTTCATTTTTGTGCCTTCTGACAATGTCCCCAACTGTATTTGGAAAATAACAAGTTTTCGCTGTCCTAAAGGAGTGTTTTTTCCTTTGCGCCCCATTTGTATAATTTGCAGTGAAGTAGAATTTTGGACAGACAAGAAAGGAGGTGTTAAGCACTTTTATTAAAATGTATCTCTATATTGCTGGAAAAGTAGCTGAATAATATGTTTTTTTGCAAATAGCATATAAATAGGGGAAAAACCGAATATTAATGGCGCTTAGCAAACAGGGTTAACAAACTTTGATCGATTTATCACGGTTGCAGGGTTACCATACATCCATTTTTCCATATATTTGAATACTCATACTGACAACATTTATTTAAGTTTTTGCTATTCTTCTGATTACCTATCCATTTCGTTAATGCCAGGGTGTTATTATCGATAAACTTAAAAACCGAATATTTATTTGAAGAAACTCTCAAAAGTTTATTAAAAAAAATAAAGTCTTTTAAAAATTGAAAAAATTCAAAAGGAAAAATTTGCTTAAATTCGTATAATTTATAAAGAATTTGAAATTTATGGCTTACAAATGCATGTTAAATATAAAAATGTTAATGCATATGCTGGAATCAGGCAATCTTTGTTTTTTCATTTGGCCTCTTTTACCGCCTTTAACCACAATAACACTGGTAGTGGTGAGTGGATGGTGATTGTGGGTACAATTAATATTAATGGGAATCAAAGCAAATGAAAAATCACAAACGAAATTTACATGTGTGCCAAACAATTGTCAAGTCATGTGACATTTTTATGCGAAAATGTAAAATGTGTGTTTTGGAAAATTTCAAATAAAACGACATTTCTTCTCTTTTATAGAGGCCTAAAAAAAAATTTAAAATAAATAACAGGCCAAAACAAAAACAGCAATAACAACAAGCATAGCATTAACAATGTACGTACATTTTAACGCAATGACTTGGAAAAATTCAAATTGAATTTCATTGAATGTTGAACAGCAATTAATTTAATCGCTTCCATGTCTAAACAGAAACATAAGAAATCCATTTTATGTTGTCCCACAAAAAGAGGAAAAAAGAAATATTTGTTTTTTAAATAGAAGAAAATTCAATAAAAAAAACATTAAAACAGGGATTTATTTGGGGCATTAAAGCTCAATGTTTAGGCATAAAAAAACAGACAAAACAAATCAAAGATAGACATGAAACAGCATAAAGACTCAAATACTCTAAAAATATAAATTTCATATGCAATTTTTTTTCCTCTTTCACATTTTTTGGTAAAAATTTTAAGTTTTTCTTTGATTTAAAGAAAACTTTTTCTTAAAAACGTTGTTAAATGTCAGTTATAATCGTTTTACTGTTTAACAGAGCATGAGTTCAATATTTATAACAGTTTTGTTATGCCATTTAATTTACAACTAAAGTAACACAGCATTTGGGGTTATTTTGCAAAAAAAAAAAACAAATTTTCATTTCAAAATTCTATTTAGTTAAGCAAATATGAACAAAATAAAATGAATTAAAAAAATATTGAATATCTGGTAACTGTGTATTGTGTGACATTCTAAGCTTCTAAACAGCTGAATAGATATGCTTGATCCATAACTAAGAATATTACTTAGCAGGTGGTATTGCAAACACAGAAAGTTCATATAAAATTTTTTTTATTCATTTGAAAGTTAACACACAACAGAACAGAATAAAAGAACAAGTTCATGTGTAAATGGAATATCATATTATTTAAAATACCAAATTAGCTTTTAAGCAAAGAACCAATTTACGATGACTTGGTGTAGCGTGTGAGGCGGTATTATAGCAACAGCTCCTTGTAAAATATTATACCACCTTGTAGAAAAGACCTCCCTCCTGCCGGAGGTCTGTAAGAAGAAACTTCTCAATATCTTTTCACATTGTTTATAAGGAGAGTTGGGGTGGCGTGGTGTAGTGGTAGTGTAGTGGTGCATAACAACACAAACGAGCTAGGTTCAAGCTCCAGAAGAGGACATGGCGAAGAAAAATTTAATTGCGGTTTCGAATGTTTAATAAAAAGGCTTCAACTTCCCTCCTGATGATGATCTACGGTGATGACAAACATCAGACGCTTGATAATGAAAATACGCCACCTACTGGGAAAATATTACAATGTAAAGTAAAGATCACCACTAATTAGCCAGGATCTTCACCACTACATAAAAAAATCATATGGAGGAAGCTACAGCGGATTAATCATCTACTTAGCTTGAACATATCAAAATGATTAAAGAAACTGAAACAAAGCAATAGTGCTTTGTGGAAAGCTAATATGCTTCCTAGAGTAGTGACGGAGAAAGAAATAAAAATAATAAGCAATTAAGAGATTCTTTGTATAGGTCCGCCAAATAAATTTTTTTTTTTTAAAATGCTATAAAAAAAAAACTAATGAATATTTTCTCAAATTTCTTTTTTTATTTGAAAGTACAATCCTTCCGGTCAATAATGGAAAATAATTTCATTCAAGTGGCTCCACTGGCTAGCCGTGCAGTATCGTAAACGACCGGTCCAATTTTTAAGCATATTATCGATTGTGTGCAGCTGTATTTCACCAATGGCTTCACGAATATTGTCCTTTAAAGCGCCTATTATCTCTGGCTTGTTGGCGTAACACTTAACTTTGACGGCACCCCACAAATAATAGTCGAACGCTGTCAAATCGTAGATCCGAGGTGGCTAAACGACATCAGCTCTGCGGCTGATAATGCGACCTTCAAAAACAGGGCGCCAAACATCGAGTGTTGCTTCGGCTGTGTGGCACGTAGCGCCGTCCTGTTGAAATCAAATGTTGCTAATATCCTCCTCTTTAATTTTTGTGAACAAAAATTCGTTCAAAATGGCCCGATAACGATCACCATTGACTGTAACGGCCACTCCTTGCTCATTTTCGAAGAAATATGGCCCAATTATGCCTCTGGACCAAAATCCGCACCAAACGCTGACTCGTCTTGGGTGTATCGGCTTTTCAATGTATGCGTGCGGGTTTTCTAAGCCCCAAATGCGACAAGATCAAAATGAGCTTCATCTGCAACATTACCATGATTTTCAAAGTAATGTCGCAATATTTCCCAGCGTTGTTCAAGCGTATACACAACCATATTCGTTCAGCGGAGGGATAAAACTAATTATCTGTCAAATCAGACATGAGCTAAGTGTTACCATTCACGAAATAAGCACTAGTTACAAAAGAAAACGTTAGATGGCGGACACTTTATTAAACGTCCCTGTTGGAATTTAATATGTTTAGTTCGTCGGTTGTCTTTTGTCATACTTTTATTTCATTTGCGACAAGAAGTTACCATGTCGCTCATCACTTTTGTATGTGTTTGAAATGATGTTAAAGTTTTATAAGACAACAATTTTTTTCGCAAACCAACTCATGTAAAAATCAAGTAATTATTAGTAAACAAAAAAAAAAAAAAAAACACAAAAACAAAAGAAACAGTTAATGGTTGAACTATGTTATTACAGTGGTTGTCAGCTTATTTGATGCAACCAAAATCAGTATATTAAAATCCCTGCAACTCTGAAATTATTTTTGTTTTTTTTTTTAATTTAAAAGCCTGGTATATTAAGAAAGGTTCTTAATTCAGATTATAATTTATTTATTTCATATTATATACTTAATATTTTATAGAAAAATAAGAAAAACAAAAAACTTAATTTTAAATTTTGTATAAGACAATTATAACCACCAGTTTTTTTCCTACGGAATGTAAATATGCTAAAATCATACCAGTGCCTAAAACTAGCAATGAATACTATCCCATATCAATTTTACTTCACCACTACGCAAAAATCATATGGAGGAAGCTACAGTGGATTAATCAGCTACTTAGCTTAAAAGATCAGATTGATTAAAGCTAAAACAAAGCAATTGATGCTTTGTAGAAAGCCAATATATGCTCGCTGGAAAAGTGACGGAGAAAAAAATATTGAGAAGTAGCAGAATATAATATCTTCCGAAAATTTTTTATATTCATTGCAACTTTATAGTATGAAACACATTTATTTTGATCAGAGTGTAAATCAGAGTGGAACCTCCGGTATATTCTTATACTGGTGTATTTTAAACTTATTTAAGTATATTTCGCTCGAGTATAGCATGCTGGTTTATTGTACCAAGATTTTATAAAATTTCACTTGTCAGATCAACTTTTTCCGACTTTATTCGGAACATGTCTGGGGTACCGCAGGGTAGTGTTCTTAGCCCTAAATTATATACGATTTATACCTCAGACCTTAGTGACGACATATGCTGATGACACGGCCATACTTTCTACCAGTGATTCTTATACAGAGGTATCATCTCTAGTTCAGAACTACCTTGGCATTTTTCAAAAATGGTTCACTAAGTGGTATATAAAAAACAACTGTGGTAAATCACAACACATTACGTTTACGTTGAGTAAAGGCAACTGTTTGTTCACTCGTCAAAACAAACAACAGTACTATTTTCCACACAAATTGCTTTAAATATCTCGGCCGTAATCTGTACCAAAGGCAAAGAGGCATCAACTTAATTACAAATTTAAAATTTTTATTTCGCTACAGCGTCCTAAGTCTGAACTGAGCATCGAAACTAAGCTACTGATCTATAAGTCAATTTTAAAGCCTGTGTGGTTTCACTTATGGGGAACTGCAAGAAACTCAAATATCCAAATTTTACAAAGATTGCAGTTCAAAGCATTTCATACAATATGCAATCACCGTGATTTGTTACAAATGAAATAATACACAACGACCTCAATATGCAGAGAAATATTTAAAAATATTGAGTAATCACCCAATATTATTAGCCATTTGCCTATTAGATAACAGTTTCAAAACAAGGCGATTGAAGAGGTCTCATGTGTTAGACCTTTCAATTTAATTGAAATGTTTTGAATTTGAATTGAATGTTTTGAAATTTAACTTTTTTGGGACAAATTTAAATTAGTGGGTTTATAAAAAACACGGGTTAAAAAAAACCAGCCCACCGGGTTTTATTGGGTTTAATAACTGCTCCAAAATTTCGTTCATTTCCACAATATTTTTTGTTTTTTAGTACAACTAAGTTGAACAAGGTGGTATTGTGTACTATGAGCATCAAAAACTCGGTGATCGGAGCAGACTGCCATTACTTCATTTGGACAGTGCATTATGAGAAAAACGGCCGGAATACTAAGAATACCAAACATGATTAAGTTATTCTTTTGCATGACAACGCTCGGCCTCATATCACAAAAGTTGGCAAACAATTGTCGGGAGCGATCAAATGTCACTCCCCCGTACTCTCTGAACATTGGTTCCTCTAACTATTTTAGAATGTCACCGAACCACTTTATGTCAAGAAATATAAAATCAGTTTCAAAGTGGATTGTCTCAAAAGAAGAAAGAAGTTTTTCTGAGACGGGATTCGGAAATTGGCCCAGAGATGCGGAAAAGATGTAAGCAGTGATTTAAAAAATTTGTATTTTGGTGAAATTGTTAATTCATTATTTCTTTACAGCTAAAGAAAGGTTGCCAACCTTGGTTTATATTGCATAATGTCCTAATATACTTAATGTTGCATATTCTTATAAATTTTGTTTTTAAATATTGATTGATACCTTTCAATAGTTAGCAAATAAATAATATTGTTGAAAATAATAATAATTAATACTTCTATCGTGTTAAGTGTGAACTTGGTTTTCTTAATAAAAATTAAAAAAAAAGTGATTATTTTTTGTCTTTAATTTTAAAAAGTCTTTTATTATTAAAAATGTTTTATTTTAAAAATTATTTTTACCTTCAAGTTCAACTTGTCTATCATTAAAAATACTTTGATTAGTCACATCCGCACCTTGATTTATGCAAATTATCTGCATTTATAACATTTTATAAAATAAAACACACACATATGTTGACTGAATGTTTTAATATTCTATTTAAAAAAAAAACAAAATTGAAATTATATTTTGGAATCAAGTACGGCGCTAAGTAAGTACTTTTAGTTTTGCAAGATTTCTTTTCTTTTCCATTTCATGGAAGGCTTATAAAATCTCTTGGTTAGACAAGTTGTCTCTGGCTAAGCCTAACTCTATAATACCCTATACTATCATTCTCTTCACGAAGTAATATGTTTTCTGTTTTACACAGATCATCCGATTTAAAATTCAACCAATATTGGTCACTTGTGTAGGGCAAAATGACAAGATTTCTTTCTTTAGTCATAAACTTATAGAATTAATAATATTTAATAATTATAATTTATACGACTGCATTTGTAGAACCTACATTTAAAAGAGATTAAATCTTTGTGAAATGCAATATTTTAATAAAGCCAGTATTAGACTTCAAGTGATTAATGTTCTAGAATATATTAAATGTGATAAAGTGTTATTTTTATATTTTGCTGATTGGCTTGCAAGCCGGCCCTACAAACGCAAATTCGACATTGGGTTAGTGAAATTCAATATTGTTTATTTTAAGACTCTGTTGCTTTTTTTTCAAAGGGACTCACATTTTAATTGAAATCATTATAGCAAACACCTCTATTTTTCTCACTAAATTATGTTAAAAGATGACATTTGAGGTTACATTTTTGGTGTTGCTAATAAAAATCTTTTGTTTTTTCCGAAAAATGGCAAAAGATCTTATGGTGTCATGTTTTCTACAAAAAAAGTATCACCCTGTTAAAAGGTGCAGTAAAAAATGACTTACCAACCCGTTAATAATGTAATTTTTTATTTAAAATTATTTGTTTACACGACAATACTTTACGTGCGTAAAATCGAAGAGAAAATATTATAAAATTCCATCCGTATTTTAAAAATGAGAATAAAAATCTTACGACAGACTTTTACATTACGTTTACACAATACTCAAAAAATACCAAAGCAAAGTGAAATGAAAGCAGCTGTTTTAAAACAGACCAATAGTGTGAGCGAAAAAAATTGCTTTTTTTTGTTTATTTTATTTGTTTACATAATAATACATCCCCGACCTAATGAAGTGTGATGGTTTTTAAAAAAATTCGCTCTCATTACATATTGTGTTTACACCATTGTCAGGCAAAGAGCGGCTCTTTTAATCTCTTTTCTCACGTATGACCAGTATTGCCAAATGTGCAGATTTATCTGTATTTTGCAGTTTTTTTAAGCAATGCGCAGTCTTTAAGTTTTTTGTTTAAAAAATAAGTTTCTCTGTAAATTATGCAGATTTCACAGTTTTTAAAATTTTAGTTTTTGACCTTTAGTTCTGTTATTTTGATTACAATTTCTGAAGTAAGAAATTCACTCCATTTGCTTAATATTAGTGTGGTGAAGCTTACTAATACCTTTTTTAATGCGACGATGTAATTGTCGACGTTTTGGCCACTGATCACAAAGAATGAGAGAATTCACACAGTGTGATATACTCACATTTAGGTCTAAGAAATTTGCGTTTTTCAGATAAATAAATTGTTTGCGAAAAAGAACAGTGGGATCACATTACATACTACCATACTACATGTATGAGTGATGTATGTATATGCTTCACTAATAAAGTATTAAATATTAAAAAAATTGTAGCCTTGAAAATAATTTAATTGTGGAACTTTGGTTTTTTTATTTTATCATTAAACTAAACCTTTTTTGAGTTACGTGAATATGTGAAATAACGGTATATCTTAAAAACGAGAGCTAAGCTAAAAAAGCGGTTAGCGTCACTGGATTCAACGAACTTAAACCAGTTTACCCGCCGGGTGATAATCTGGTCGGAAAAAGTGTAATATTCGAGCACATCATCTATGTATGTACATCAAATTTATTTTGATGTGTTATGCTTGAAGAAAACATACACTATGATATAAATTATCCAGTATGTTATGTAACCCAAAATCGAGCGAAAATTAAATCGAATGGAACTTCAAATTGCTATATGTTTCAAATCACACAAAATTTGGATATTTTTTCTTATTAACTCACTTAATTACATTTCGAATAACTTCTATGATTATCAAAAGTTTAAAATAATTGGAGGCATTGTATATTTTTCCAATTTTTTAAGTATGTGCAGTTTTTTCACTTGAAAATCAGTTTCTTATAAATTTCCCTAAAAAAATTATGGCCGATTCGACCATCTCTGTGTGTTATATTCGAATATTGTAGCAAGGACAAGAACATTCGGAAGTAATTTGCGTACGCATAACAACACAAAGGACCCAGGTTCGAGCCCCAGGAGAGGACATGACTAAAGAAAAATTTAATTGTTGTTTCGAATGTTTAATAATAAAAAGACTTCAGCTTCCCTCCAGACAACTCCATCTAAAAAAAATAAAATAAAGAAAAATTCCACCTGACCTTTCCGCATATCTCTGGCGATGATGATAAACATCAGACGAATGATCAGGAAAAACACGCCACCTATTGAGGAAAAATTACAGTGCTAAAGTAAAGATCACCATCAGTTAGCAAGAATCTTCACCACTACACAAAAAATCATATGGTGAAAGCTCAGCGGATTAATCATCTATATTATCAAATTGATTAAAGAAACTGAAACAAAGCAGTTGATGCTTTGTGGAAAGCCAATATACTCCCTAGAGTGACGGAGAAAAAAAATATATATATAAAAGGAGTGCCTAGTGCATGAGTACTTAGTGTTCCTCGTCTGACAATTGGTGGGGAGAGCGGTTGAGGTACCTTTGAGTACTCTTCCATGAGAACTTTGAGTTTTATGAGCACATAGACCACATCCTCGATAAAGCGAAGGGAGTCTGCCACATGCACTATGGATTACTTGGACGCAGAGTAGCCCTGAGCACCATGATCAAGTTGCTGATATACCGCCAGATTGTAAGACCACTTATGTCCTAGGCCTTTCCAGTTTGGTTCGGGATTTCCTCAAGCCAGATGGAGAGGCTTAGAAAATGGTACTTTCTTCGTGCCTGGGTCTCCGTACAATTGTAGGTGCTAACGAGAGTGTCCGTAGACTGTAATGTGGGACAATTTAACGTAGGATTGGTTTCAGCAGGATATAGGTTTTCCTGGTGGACTCTGCCGTCAGATTTTTGAAGCGCGCGTCCTCTCTACGGAATGAGCACGTTATGAGATGCTTCGATAGGGCCTTTTATCTTGAGGTAATACGCAGAAGTTGATACCATTTGCCGCTGTATCTCTTGCTACTAAAGAATGGTAATCTCCTCAGACCTTCTATTTTATCATAGGCGGGTGAACAAAAACTGGTTTTCGAATAATTCGAAAAATAGAAAATTAATAAAGACCGGTTTTAGGTTAATAATTACTCGTATAACCGGTTAACCGGTTCTTTTATTTAAATAAAATTGTTCTTAATTTTTAAAGAGCAAAGCTTGACCATGTCGTTTTAAATAATTAAAGTGACAATCAATACTAAAAATAATTTTAACAAATCTCATAAAAACTATGTCAAAACGGTGTACGGAGGCAATAAAAACAAAGTTTATTACACAAAGTACTGATAGTTGCTTAGGTTTCGAACAGCTACTCAAGGAGCTAATTTCTTTTTCGTTGTTGTATTACTTGGTAGAGAATGACTAAATAGATATTATAGATATTATTTTACTGCCTAAGATAACAAGAGTTAAAAGTTTTACTTTGAATAAATCTACTAGTAATATACGAGCCCTTAATTGCCCCGACAAGAAACGTTGCTTAGGTTTCGAACAGCTCTGTAAGTAAATTCATGTACCACGTATTTAATAGCGTGTGAGTCACTGTGGTATGATAGGTAAGACACCCAACCTTCAACCCATAAGTTAAGTCCCAGGCCACACCATCTGAAAATTTTCAGCAGTGTATCACTTCACAACATTACTGGCGACTGGTTATGTTTATTTACGCTGTGAAAAGCTCCACTAACTAATATATCTGCCGTTCGGAGCGGGCTTTTGTGGGTCGCTTTCAATGGGTCTAATTGATCATTCTCCATATATAAAAATCAATATATATTTACAGAAGATGAGAAAAAATTATTGTTGCTTAAGTCTGCATATCTTTTCGATGTACCTTAGTTTTCATGTTCTTTGTGAGACGTTCAAGGTTGTCATATATACAAAAATAATAACTAAATTTATCATATACAAATAGTTAAACGATGACTATATTTGCAACAAAAAATATACGAACGTGTAAAAACTATAGCTTTTAAATTAACCGGTTATTCGTCTTAAATTCACCGGTTTATTCGGTATTTAAAAAATGAAGATTTTTAAAAAACCGTATTCGACAAAATCGAAAAAAAACCGGTTGAAACCGGTGAATAATAACCCAAGAGGTGATTTATTATTTAATTTTAAGATTAGTTTTAAGTATTTTATTAGTTTTTAGTTATCAAATATGTACGAGTATGTGTTCCTTTTTTGAAGCCTTTTATGGAAAATTATAATATTGAGTGTATTAGATCATATATTTAAGAACCTTAGATAGACTTAATCTTAGATAAGTACCTTGTACGTTAAGAAACTTAGAATATGAGTCGTAATTAAAGAAATAATGTGAAATGACTATATTGATTTAATAAAACAAAAAAAAAAAAAAAAAACATGAGTAGTTAGTTAGCGCTTTGCTGTCATAAGATAAAGCTGTGTTTAGGCGTAAATAAAAGTGTTGTATAAACGAATATTAAGTCGCTATATTTAAATAAACTGTATAAAGAGAAAGTGAGAAAATAAAAACTGTAAAATAACAACAAAGTGGTGTTTATTTTGTTTTGACGCATTTAAAAGAACTCCAACGTTTTAATGAATAAATATAATAAATATAATAATGATTTAGTATGTATGTTTTTTAGATATAATGGAATGTTTTGAAGATATTTTTAGGAAATTTTGTTTTTTAATTAAAAATGTTTATTTGACACTTCGCTTGTAAAAAAGTGGTTTATAGAAATTTTTTAATGTTCAACTTACGAACGCAATAGAGCCACTTATAATGCTAACAAAAGACTTACATAAGTAACAAATATCGTATTTATTTTTGGCTATAATAGGTGTTTGACCACCAACAAAAATATTTTCGTTGTTTTGTTTATATTCGTGTCATTAATTCCATACAAAATATATACAAATTAACACTTATAAGTCTTAAATTAAATTTAGCTAAACGTTATTGAATATAATCATCTGAAATAAAAGCCAAACATTAAAAAGACAACAATCTTATATAAAGCCTAAGATTTAAGTCATATTAGCAGATAATCAACAAGAAGCATTTACCAAAAAATTCTATTTTGAGTGAAAAAAAGACAAAAAAGTAAAGAAAAACAAAAACAAGTTTAATAATATATACATTGTGTCTTTCTTAAGTATTTTACTAAAATGTATAATAAAGAAAATTTTAAATAAAATTTTTGTATTTAAAACTTGTCTTAACTGGGGCCTTGGCAGGAAGAATATTCCTATAATTTTCTTATCATGTACAATAAATCTTCAACAAAAAGTATGTATTTCTTACATAAAATTAATAAATTTATTTTTGGAAACATTTAAAGAGTAAATGATTTATAGGCTCTCTTAGACAGCAAAATACATAAAATTGCTAAAAATTAATTAATGGCTGTTTTGATGATGATGTTGTTGTTTTTAAATTTATTTTTGCATAAGTAGTTTGAAAATGAAATAAATGGTCAGTTCAGTATAATTGACTTATAAATATCAAAAGTAGATAAAGTCAGTATAACGTCGAAATAAACTTATCTAATGCTATTCGAAACGTAAGAAAACAAATTTTTGTTTAATTTTTAATTGTAAAACTAAACTGGCATCCAAAAGACATAAGAGACGGACGCTAAAAAGCATTACAAATAGTATTTGTAATTAATATACTTATATAAGATTAATTCGGAATTTACATACATATTGCTTAGCACTATTTAGGTTTTTCTACGCAGATTTCTTAGAATAAATTTATATTTTGATTCGGAAAGCCTATTTATTCAGATAATTAAAAATAAAAGTTTATTCATTTACATCTACTCGTATATTGTCCCATTCAAAGTAATCCACATTGACTGCAACATACTTATGCTAGCGCTAGATCCAATCCTCGAAGCATTTTTTATATTCGGTTTTCGGTGTTTCCTCCGTTTTTTCCATTGTTTGCTCTTGGCAGCTGAAACGCCTTCCCCGTAATGGCCTTTTAACTCGATTGAACAGAAAGAAGTCACAGGGAGCCAAATTAGCTGAATTCGGTGGCTTTTAGTATGGTATCTGTTGGATTTTTCGTAAAAAAATTTCGAATAATGATGGCACTGTGCAACAGTGAGTTATCATGGAGTAAAATCAACGAGTTTTGTGTCCACAATTCTGGTCTTTTTTGGCGAATTGTTTCATGCAAACGTCTCATAATGCTCAAATAATACTCTTTGTTTACTGGCTGGCTTTATGGAAAAAATTCATGATACACTACACCATGAGCATTGCACTCATAATGTTCGATTGACTCATGACAGCTCATGCCACTGGTAAACGACCCGTTTTGTTTAGGGAATCGTTGCCGAAACACTTTTCATACATTTCCAACGTTCGCACACCATTAAATCCGTTTTTTAATCAAAATTTAATACAAGTTCCTTGTTGGAAATTTAAATCCATTTCCAAAATTGTAAAAAATCGCCAACACACATAGAGATAGATGTACTCTTGGCTACGTAGCTTTTTGCAAATATCCAGCTGTATCGCTAAGATTTAGCGGGAATATCAACAACGGATATAAAAAAAAAAACTCAAATCGGAACGATGGAACCCCCGTGTGTTATTTCTGGAACTTTTTGATCAAGGTGGCATATTTGCTTTGTATAAAGTTATACCCAACAGATAATCAGAGTCATTTTAGAGAGAATGTTGTTGTTCTGAGTTCCTTAAGAAGATAAGTCTGCTAGGCTAAATAGTATATCTTCGATGCCCAGTTTACTTTTTCTCTGCGTAATACTTTGTCAGTATTTTTCTCTTTTGCTGGATGGCTGCTACTACCAAATCCGAAAACTAACACCCAATATCAGTTTGTTAGTCACTCACCAAAGTTATTGAGAGTATGATTAATTACCACCTTATACAGTATGTAGATCCAATGATTTGTCATCGTCAGCACAGTTTTTGCAGGAGAAACTCTACTGATTACCTCTAGCTGGTCATGGGTTTGAGGTTCTAGATTTCTTCAACACGTTTATTAGAGCTTGGCACAAAGCGTTCGTATCTCTCGTAGAGATTATTCATAATAATACTGCATGGCTCTGTTATTTCTCTTATTTTATTTCTAATATTTACTTACACACTTGCTTACCGCAAATACTATCTACTCTTGCGCAGATGACAGCAACATTTGTTATTCATATTCCTCTGATCGTTGGCCGAGCATCTTGGAGATTGAGTCGAAAGGCCGAAAAATCAATGATAATGACTCTCAAGTGAACTGGTAAAAATTACTGAGTGTGATGGTGCGAACTAGGTCTATGTTGTACTAGGTAGTATGTTGACACATAGATCATTTGCTCACTGTAATATACAAATGTATGCAGACGACGTTCAGCTCTACATAAGCTGTCATAAGAATGATGTTAACAATGTCGACAATGTTTATAAATGGATGCAGCAAATGATCTTTGTATTAATGCAAGTAAATCTAAGGCGATTGTAATTAGGAAAATGGATTGTTTGGCAGATACGCTACAACCATTTTGCGTTGCTAGCGGATCAATACAATTGGTTCAGACTGCTAACAATCTTGGTATAGTTTTTAATAGTCAGCTTACCTAGTCTGACGATGTGAATGTTATTTGTGGTAGAACTTATGGTATGTTAAGAAATTTATGAAGATCTCAATATTTTACATCTTTGGATATACGTCTGCTATTCCCATTAATTCCCACACTTTTACACGGATGCGAGCTTTTCGCGAATCTGGATTCTGTAAGCAAACGTAAACTTAATGTGACATCGCTAGATATATTTTTGGTCTGGGCAGCTACTTAACAATATAATAGGCTGGAATTCTCAAGGCCAAACAGGGATACATGCTAAATACAATGGGATACCGGAAACACGTTTCTGAGAATCATTTTTATTTCACCGCTATTCGATCATGGAACCAACTTCCATTGAATATTCAGTTGATAAGCAATGTAATGCAGTTTAGGTCACCAATTAAAACACACTTTTCACAGTTCTGACACTATTTAATTTGTTGGATAGCTTTGTATATATCGATAATTATATTTTTTGTTGTTAATTTCTAATTTAATTTTAAGGATCAATACTTCAATAATCAATACTTCAATATATGATCAGTACTATTAGATAAGAGTTATGCTTATTGCACTTTTTTTCGAATTGTGAATAAATAAGTAGATAATAATGGTGTCCAATCATTTATGTCTATGTCTATGTCTATATCTAATGAAAATATTGAAGAGTAAAAATTTTTTGATTTTCCTGGCATGAGAATTCATTATGTCGATGGAAGGAAGTGTTCAAAAACCTTGCTTTTTTAAAACTCAGTTTGATCTTCTTGCAAAACTTTTATCCAATTTAATATGAAATTCAACTTTCATGTATGACACCCTATGCTAAAGTCTATTTTGGAGCTGCTCGATTGTGAAAAAAGAGCCTCAACTTGATCAATAATGACGGTTTGGTATATAACTCAGTCGCTGTTCTATCTATACTATAATGGTATGTCTTCTGACGAAATAAGGAAATTGCTTCCTATTAAGTGCATAATTTGCTTGGAATGATCTTCCCATGAAAGTTTTCTATCAATTACAATATAAATAATATACAATAATAAATATATAGTATTGATATTGGCGCTGGGAAGATCGCTCAGTGTTAGTTCATGGATATTGTACATATGTGCTGAGATCAAACTGCATAAAGGATTCAAGGGCACTTGGTTTAAATCGTATGACACCCTACAGTGTCCGTCATATTACTGTGCAGCAAAACCTCTACCAGCCTCGATCTAATCAAGAAATGGTAAATTGCCATATTCTTTGAACACTGGAATGCTCAAAGGAGACTTTACTACTTTGGGGCGGTGAGTAGTCCGCAATTTCAGCTTGAGGTTCTCAAGTTTGACAGGCCGGACTTGAAACTTCTGATGGATTTTCTTACAGGCCATTGTGGATACGATTGCGGATGTGTGTAGACTGTGTTCACCGGCATCAGAGACGGCGGAAAACATATTGTGTGAATGTGGTGTTCTTGATAGGTGTAGATGGAGAGGTTTGAGGAGACATAGAGTCTCATTGGGAGACGTGTGCACCATGAGGGTTTTAGATCTCTGCTTTTCATTGGGAAGGTAACAGATCAGCCAAGCAAACTGTAGATTGGAAGGGGCATAATAGACCCTAAGAGTCGTAGTGTTCTGCAAGAGTGCCTGATCAGACTGATAATGAATATAAAATAAAATTAAATTTTCAGAGTTTTAGTAGTGAATTCATTACTTTGAGTTTCTTAATATAGATATCGATTGCAGTCGGCTTGAAACTCAGCATGGCTAATAGCTTTCTATTCCTTAATAGAATATATGTTCCATGTATTTTAATAAACAAAATTCAAAACTTAACTTTGTTTAAATTTCTTTTATCACATCTAATGCCTTGTATTATGTGATATTTTTGTCTTGATTTGCCTACTCTATCTGCTCTTGTTTTTTTTTTTTTTTTCATTAGATTACTGGTTGAGGAACAAAAAACGATAAAAAAAGCTCACAGTTTACATAAATAAGCGGTGATTTGATGTGTTACAAAAAAAAAAAAAAGAAAAAAAAATGAAAAAAAGAGAGAAAAAATTTATGTTTGTTGAAAACTTATACGACATCAATTAATTATCATTTGCGGACACAGTGTCGCCTTCTTCAGTGGCTTTATACGCACAAATGATATTAATTCGGCAGATTGTATTTTTTCCAACTCTGTTTTTTTTGCCTTCCATAGCACAATTTTCTTTGATGTCAAGTATCTCTTTAAAACTCCAAAGTGGTTTCCCAAACTTGCTTTGCCTTAAAAAAGTAAAGTGTGAAAATTCAAAACAAAAAAGTCTAAAAACGGCAAAATTGATTTAAAAATAAATTTTCAGTCATAAATCAAATTTTTATAAGAAGTAATTAAATTTAATCATTATCTCTATACAACACGATTTGAAGGTAAATTTAAGAAACTCTGTCTCTCTATAAAAAATGATCTCGTATTGCACGGTGTGCTGATTATAGTATAAAAAAATTGTTTATAATGCAACATTGTATGAATTTAAATGTATGTCTACATATACAGTATGCCTTTATTCCATATGATATTTTTTGTTTGTTTCTTTTTGTGTGTTTAGAAGTATAAATCTCAATATGCAGAAAGATGCCTACAATTCAGTAGAGTGTTATGATTTTGTCATTAAAATTATCTATTTGATACTGATATTTATAGTAAAATTCTTAAAAAAGTACTTAGAAAAATGGAAATATTTTGTCTATTTATTAGTGCGAAATTAATAAGATTTTTGTTTCTGAAGTCTTTTGTTTGCAATGTAAGCTGCTCAGTTTTTCAAAGAATAAAGCCGGGAACATTTACAGTAGAAAAATAAACAAAAATATTTTTTGTGTTTCATTTTTGGTTGGTTGGCATCTTTGTAAGGAATTAGCTTCAACCATCCGGTTTTGCCCGGTAATTTATGTATGTATGTAACATGGTTGGCAAAAACCCGGGTTTTAAAAAAATCAAACCAAAGCCATCGAGTTTTATTGAGCTTTTTATGGGTTTTTTTTGGGCTTTATTGGGCTTTATAACTGCTTCCGAATTTCGTTCAAATCGGCAATATTTTTTGTTTGTTTATACAATCATGTTGTCTTAGTATTTATAGTGCAGCGGCATTATGAACTGCTAAAACTCGGTGATCGGAGCAGACTACAATTACTTCGTTTGAATCATGCATTATAAAGACTGACATGATTAAGTTATTGTTTTGCATGACAACACTCGACCTTATGTTGCAACAAACTCTTTTAACATTGCTCACACGTCTTTATACGGGCTTTCTTTTCATAGCATTCCGCTATAACGACCTAAATTACTTAGTTCCACGGCTAGGAAACCGTGAATTCTCCGTTTTTTAATAAAACATATAAGAGAACACATATTCATCTCGTTTAAAGGCATTTAGATTTACGCTCTAAATTTTCAGAAACTATCTAGGCCGTATAAAGAGGTATGAGTTTATCTTTTAGCATGTAACAGAATCATTTTCGTTGAAGAAATACAAAATCGGCTTCAAAGTTGGAGCACCTTAAAGACGAAAAGCTTTTTTTTGAGACGGGATTTGGAAGGAGGCTCAGAGGTGGGGAAAAGAAGTAAGCAGTGATTTGATAAATTTGTTATTTTAATTGTCTTTTTTGAGCTCAAAAACGGAACAAAAAAACTTGTATTCTCAAAACGTATATTACACTTATTTTTGTTGTAAATAAACTACGAAAACCTTTAAATAAAAATACCCAACAGGGTTTTTTATATATAAATCTGGGTTACCCAGTGGGTAGCCAACCCTGGTATGTACAGAAGTAGACAGCTATTTCGAGACAACAATTGTTTGAGTGCGTTCTCAAAGTGATTATTTATTGATTTCAAGCCTCGATTAAAAACAACAATTTATTATTATTTAAAGATGCCACACCCACTCATCTAACTCCTCACACTTTCAAACTGATGCTTCGTATGATTGCCAAGTTACTTAGACCACATTATAAGATAAAAACTTCAATATTTATTAGTATGGGAGGTACGTACCATGCCTGAGGTCATTTCTACCAAAATCAGAAACTTTTATTTTTACCGTTTTCAAGATATAAAGGGTCCGCCATCTAACCTTTTTTTTGAACTAGTGCTTATTTCGTGAAACATGTTTGATTTGACAGATAGTTAGTTTTATTCTTCCGCTGAACGAATATGGTTGTGTATACGCTTGAACAACGCTGAGAAATATTGCGACATTACTTTGAAAATCATGGTAATGTTGCAGATGAAGCTCATTTTGATCTTGGCGGGTATGTAAACAAGCAAAATTGTCGCATTTGGGACTTAAAAAACCCTCACGCATATATCGAAAAGCCGATAAACCCAAGACTAGTCACTGTTTGGTGCGGATTTTGGTCCAGAGGCATAATTGGGCCATATTTCTTTGAAAATGAGCAGGGAGTGGCCGTTACAGTCAATGGCAATCGTTATCGGGCCATGTTGAACGAATTTTTGTTCAACATCATCAAAAATTGATGAGGGGGATATTAGCAACATTTGGTTTCAACAGGACGGCGCTACGTGCCACACAGCCGAAGCTACACTCGATGTTTTGTACCCTGTTTTTGAAGACCGCATTATCAGCCACAGAGCTGATATCGTTTGGCCACCTCGGAGCTGCGATTTGACACCGTTGGACTATTATTTGTGGAGTGCCGTCAAAGATAAGTGTTACGCAACAAGCCAGAGACAATTGACGCTTTAAAAGACAATATTCGTGAAGCCATTGGTAAATAAAGCTGCACATAATCGATAATGTGCTTAAAAATTGGACCGATCGTGTAGGCTAGTGCATGGCCAGCCGAGGCAGCCATTTGAATGAAATTATTTTCCATTATTAACCGGAAGGTTTATAATTTCAAATAAAAAAAGAAATTTGAGAAAATATTCAGTATTTTTTTATAGCACTTTAAAAAAAAAATTTATTTGGCGGACCCTATACAAAAATTAATATTTATTTGATAAGAGGTACCAGCTTACTTATCCAATCCCTTTTATATTTGCTGAACAACTTAGAATATGTGCACTTAATCGACCTGTCAAATCTTATTCAATACATTTTAACGGGAGCAGTGATAAAGGAATGACAACCTACAACGCCAGCTGTAGAAAATATTCGAATTTTCTCTTCTCCCAAACCCTGCCTTAGCAATTGCGAACAAAATCGCAGAAGGAAATATCCAATTTTGTCCAGTCGTTTTCAAGTTTCAAGCATCCGAAAACCACAATCCATTTTTATATACAATATACAGATTTAGCTAAAGATGGCATACGAGGGGTACTGTTTATATTTCAAGAATAGAATAAATAATAACAAATATTTTTAAATCAAAATGACTTTATTGTTTTTCAAAATATTTCCCTTGATGATCAATACAATATTGCATTCATTCTAACCATTTCTCAAATCAGTTTTTCCATTCCTCTTGAGACACCTCCTAATCATAGTTTTCAAACATTTTAACTGCTTTTTCTGCGTTTTTGGATCGTTGACCACGCAGTTTACCTTTGATTTTCGGGAACAAAAATAAACCATTGGATGTCAAATTACGACTGTATGGAGGATGAACATCATTAATTCGATGTTTTGACTGCTCAAAAATTCATCAGCTTGACGAGATGTGTGAGGGCTAACATTGTCAAGATGGAAATTGATTAGTATTCAGTGGTTGTTTATACGAATTTTTCCGAAGACTTCCGGCAAAAAAATAGGCATGTACCACTCAGAATAAACCGTTCTAAGTTGCTCATTAGCGATAATTAGCTTCGCTGTGCTTTTTCCACGAACAAATTTTGTTGGATTTAGCTGGTCTTGGAATATCCACACTGTCGATTGCTGTAATTTTCCAGCTCATACGCATATATCCATGATTCGACACCTAACACGATTTTATACACGTCTTTTGAAGCACCACGGCCGAATTTTTCAATCATTTCTTACATCAATCAACGCGTGAGCAATTAATAACTTATGGGGTATCCTACGAGAAAAAATTGTTACAACTAAGTATTCAGGCAAAATCCTATGTATTGAAGTGGAACTAATGTGCAAGGATGCCTTTAACTCACAATATGTCATATGTCGATCTTACATTATCAGTTAACGCACTGCATCGTGGGTTTGTGGACGTCCTTCACAGAACTCGTAGGCGAACGAAATACGACCACGATTGAATTCACCATACCAGCGATATACTTTGGTTTTTGATGATGCTTTATCGCCATACAAAAAATTGAGTTCATCTACACATTCTTGTTGAGATAATCCACGTTGAAAGTTGTGAAATATAGTTCAACGAAAATGTTCTTTTGAAATTTCAATTTTTTGGCCAAATTGATTTTCTTAGCTCACTGTAAACAAAACAGATAGCACTTGTATGCTAAAAAATCTCAAACTATATTATGGTGTTGCCAGATTTTTGTGTTGCCAGCTCCCGAAATATAAATAGTTCCATTCGTATAAGATAAGGGAGACCATTACTATCCAATAGGAACATATTGACATTTACTTATTGACATATCGGTAGTAGAAGCTTCGGCAATTACCGAATCAGTCACAGTGTAAAAATGGCCTTAAATTTTAAAAAAGTTATTATTGGGTATACAAGTTAATAATGTCGATTTTTTTGCTTGAAAATCATTTCTTATAATAACAAAATGAACTGATACATTACTCAAGGTATAGTCCGTCGTTAGCCTCAGCTTTTTTCCATCTTTTTGGTAGCATATGGATTTCGCGCCAAAAAACTGCTCCAGCCTTGAGATAAAGAATGAGTCAAGCCAATTTCTGATACCTTGTTCTGAAGTGAAGCATATTCCATTAAGGGCGTTCTGCATCGATCGAAACAAATGGTAGTCAGAAGGGACCAGATCTAGGCTATTAGGCAGGTGAGCCAAAACTTCCCATTTACTGAGTTTCAAATAGTTTTTGGTCGGTCTAGCAACATGCGGCCGAGCGTTGTCAGGATGGAAAATTAATTTCTCGTGTCTGGTCGAATATTCTGGCCGTTTTTCGTCGATTATTCTCTTTAAACGAATCAATTGTGTTCGGTTTAGGTCCCATATAATCGTCTAACCCGATTTCAACAGCTCATAGTCCAAAACACCCTTTTGATCCCACCAAATACAAAGCATTATCTTGGCGTCATGGCCGGGCTTTACATATGACTTTTTGCGCTTGGGGTTATCGCAATATACCCATTGTTTATTACCAGTAACAACACGATGCAAATATGACTTCTTTTTGTGTCGTTCAAATATCATATCCGACATGCAAAATCGCCTTTCAACGTTTCTCGGCTTTAATTCATATATGACCCAATTTCTTTGCTTTTTAATGAATCCCAATGCTTTTAAACGTAGAGAAATGGCTTGTTGTGTGACTCCCAATGATAAAACAAGCTTTTCTTGCGTTTTATAACAATCTTCTTCGAGTAATGCTTCCAATTCTTCATCTGCAAACTTTTTCGGCTAACCAGGCCTCTCCTTAACTTCCGTGTCGAAATCACCATTTTTGAATCACGCAAAACATCGTTCACAAGTTTTTTAAGTTGGGGCATGTTAATCGTAAGTTTCTACCAACAGTCAATAACTTTCAGTAGCCGTTTTCTTCAAATGAGAAAAGGTTATCAGACTTCCTCGCAAAAGATCTTTTTTGCCACAAAATGCGATATTATTATAGCGATTGAAAAAAATGTGTATTTACAATTTGGCCTCTATCAAATACTGAATTATGATGACAGATGTTTACCCTCCAAAATACCATATTTGCTATTATTGACACAAACCATATGTGATAGTTATGTCATATGTTGTCCAAATCGACATTATTAACTTGAATACCCAATATTTTTTAACTTTAATCTAGTACAACATTATATTTAATTATAACGTTATATTATTGTCATGTATTACATAATTTCTTGAAAACACCTTAATTTGCAGGCCTATAAGTGTCTGTAAATACGAGAAATGAAAAAAGGTTGCTGACAAATTAAGGCAAACTTCTCCTCTTGTATGATGATCTACTTTTTGCTTAAAACAAATCATAACTAAGATGAGAGCCATACAACCATTAAAACGGGTCATCACTCAACTAGACATCATTAAATTACAAGTATATTACAACATAGTTTCAGTTTTTCTTTCTTTATTTTTTTTTTGTTAAGAGTTCATTGTTTTTTTATTTTTATTTTTTGAAGTGTTAAACATACAATAAAATACAATACTACAAGTGAAAAATTAAAAAAAGCCTTTCACTTTACATATGAAGTTTTACCAACAGTCAGCCAGCCAACGATCACATTATCTTACTAACCTACCGCAACAATGAATGTGCTTATTTACACACTTAGCTATATAGAGCCTTATAACTTGAGCGCAGCCAAATGATCTGTAATAAAAATTTATTTAATAACTCAACAAGAGCAATTAAGAGACACTAGATGACCTTAAACTCTACACTGTGTGTGTCTGTCTGTCCGCTTGTATAAATGAATGTTCGCATACATATATATGTACGTACGACAGGTATAATTGACAAAATTGTGAAAATTGAAAGACAGGCTGAGATACCATAGTAAGAGAAACACATATAATACAGGCCGTCGTCGGTACGATCGACAAGTAGATATATTGACAGCCAAACAGCTGGACGGACGCGTGTAGATGGACAGATTTTGGGCCAGTTTGGTTTTTTTTCTCATGTGGTTTTAAGTGCTATGCGATTGCGGCATAAAACTATTAAAAATTAACTGTTTCTAAACCAGAAAATTATGAACACCCTACAGTTGGAATTTAGACTTTTTATTGTTCTTTTCTGATTCAAAGAATTTGAATGTGTGGAAAAAAAATATATAATAAAAATATTGAATTACTTTGATCGTATTAGGGATTTCAAAAATATTCATAACCTAATATCATCGGCATGATTTTAAAAACAACAAGCCGGATTACATACTGAAATGATCATGTTTATAACCATGTTTATAGTGGTGGTGGCGATGATGACAAACAACAGACGAATGATCAGGAAAACATCACCATTTACTCAGAAAAAATGACAAATGGAGGAAGCTACAGTGAATTAATGATCTACTTTGCTTGAAAGATTAAAATTGATGAAAGAAACTGAAACAAAGCAATGGCTGTTTTGTGGATGAGTGACAGCGAAAAAAAAACATTGCGTTAGAACAAGCTACAGGTTGTGGAAGCAGAGGTAAGAATGGGAGTAGTGTTTATATGGTTAATATCCATTTATAAAAAGAGAGGCACGGACAGGTATATTTGTCTTATGAATTGTAACCGTTGCTTCGATTGAACCATTATAAGTATTAACCTATCAGGGCATAAGAAGCTACAAGTTATTCTCTCTTTAAATTGCTTTTCAACTATGCCATTTTACCTTTGCAGTAGACTAATTTCAATTCAGATATCTTGTTAATTTTTGCTGAAGGATTAAATGATGATTTGCAGAAAGTATTAGTTTTTTGCTTTCATTTGAAAAAATGTGCTGCAGAGTCGCATTGAATGCTGGACGGGGAATTATTTTTAGGATCGTAAAAGGGAAATATCATTGATTAATCCAAGAAAACCATAAATTTCGGCTGAAAAACCAGATTGATTTGGCAGGAAGGCAATGCTGTGTGTCTGGTTGGACCTCAAAGTTGTGGTGTAACACAAGCTCTTAAAACCTGGTGAAACCATTAATATAGTTCGCTACCGACAACAAATGATCTACTCAAACCTTGCATTGATCGAAAAACGACCAGATAATTTTGCAACATGACAATGCACCTGCATATAAAGCAAAACTGGTTCAGGATACAATCAATCTTTTCATCGATGCGATCAAAAAACGTTCATTTTATACTAGTACACCTGGTAATTTTAGCCTTATTATTTATAAAGAGCATTTGTCTAAGAAGTCTTTACTTTGTATAGTCATACGTACACTTCTAAATCATGAAATAATTTTATTACTCTCCGGCAATAGTGTCGTATCAATCAAATAAGTGAATGAGTGGATTATTTCGAAAAAAAAAAAATTGCTCGTACGCAGTCTCATTGTCTAAGGAGTTTCACTTACCGTCACTACGATGTTTCTTGCACAATTTAGGTAAACACTAGAAATTTCCCAAGGTATTATCACTAAAAATTAAAGCTTGATGTGACTTCTCTAATCTTGATAACAACTTTATCCGGATTTTTATTATTTTTTATAATGTTTTGTAAATATTATTAACAAATTAGACATAAAATTTCATATGATTTTTATGATTTTGTTAATGAACAACAAAAGACTTAAGAAAGATGTGACGCAAATTTATTTTTATGGCCAATAAAAGAATGATTGTTTGTTGCTCTTTAATTTAATACAAAAAATATATATTTGATAAGAATATATAAAAGTTTATTTCATTTCAACATGGAAAAGCTTATTTATTGTTTTACATAAATGCTTTTTTACTTGGCACCTAAAGTAACAACAATATCGACCTTTCTGTGCAAAATTATCGTATGTTACACAAACCAAATTTTACAGAAGAGAGCTTTTTCTAAACTTTTTCTAGCTGGTTACATCAATACCAAATTTCCGGTGCATTAAAATTAAGTATATTATAGTTATTTATGAAAAGCTTCTATATGCAGAAATAAAAATGTTTGTTTTTTTGGCACATACGATATTTTTTCCCACAAAGTTGTATGTGTTTGTTAAGTAAAGAACTTACGATAACTTTCAATAAGGCTATTGGAATTAGTTTTTAGTAAATATTAAGCCGTAGACACAGTTCATGCCTTATAAAATCGTTCTGGAAAAAATATACCGGGAAAGGGAACTTGTACCAACATACCTCCCACCTGGAGCAAAGAAAAGCTACTACAGAATTGTTTATGTTCGGGCAAATGTTGGGGGAAGACATTTTCTGGGCAGAAAATAAACTACGTACTTGGTTTCAAGACTTCAAACTTGATTCCTTCTTGCTTTCAACTTGGTCACTCGAATTACTCAAAACAAAACGTTACATTTTTGTTCGTACGATATTTTATTTTCACCAAATTTTTGTATGGCACATACGATAATTTCGTTCACAACAAAAACAACAATATCACATACGATAAAATTAATTAAAATATATTTCCCTAAGTACAGCAAATATTTTCTTCGATCTTTGCTAATTTACTTTAGCGATCTTTACTTTAGCATTGTAATTTTTTCCAGTAGGTGGCGTGTTTTTCTGATCATTCGTCTGATGTTTGTCATCACCGCCCGAGGTATGCGGGAAGGTCAGGGTGGCATCATCTTTATTTTGTAGATGGAGTTGTCTGGAGGGAAGTTGAAGCCTCTCCTGGGTCTCGACGAACCTGTGTCGTTTGTGTTGTTATGCGTGTATTCTAACCACTACTCCACGCCACGCAATGCTTAGCATACGTTGTTAGCAGAGAATTGTTATACGGTCGAAAAACTAAAATTTAATATCATAGAGTATCAAATGGCTCGACTTAACCTTGCCTAGCCTACTATTTTTGTTTTTTTTTATTACATTGATTTAATTAAATTTAGAAAAATATGGAGCAATACTGAGCCAACACTTGTGCAATATTTTGTAATATTTTTTTTTGTTTCTTGTCGTTTCGAAATTTTTAAAAACAAATACAGTTTTTTTTACATTTATTAACATCAAAATCAATACCAATATCAACAAAAACAACATCATAAAAAAATAACAACAAGACAGTGTACAGTATTTAACAACAAATTAAAAATCCATAAAATAATAAGTGGCACTTGACAGTTTTGTATGAATATATGTATGTATGCATTTTATTTTGCTGTTGTTAATTTTTGTTGTTGTTTTATTTAGTTCATAAACCATATTTTGTTTTTATAAAATTTTTTTTCTTAAAATTTTTAAGAGATTTTGACACAATTGATCAAATACGCACATGACAATATGTCATGCCTAAGCACGATTTTTTCGACATAACAACAACATTATAAGAAAATTGTTTTTCTATTATTAACAAACAATATATATGCATTTGTTCTTTACATTTATGTTCTTAAATTATAATTTATTTCTTTTGGTTACTTTGCGTTAAAAAAAACATTAAATCTGTAACAGTTTCATTTTCATGAATAGTAGTATTCGTTGTTCAATCGCTGTGTGTTTGTGTGTTATTGTTTTAATGAATGGCTTTTTAATGGCGTTTTCAAGTGTTTTATTTCAATACAAATAAAACAACGCCATAAAACAATTGTCTTTAGGCTACTCTAACTCTAGTCTATTAAGAAATTTTGTCACCTCAAGTGTTGACCTTTACACACCCTCACTCAGCAGTACTCATGTTTAACTGCAAAATGAGTCCAGAATGTCTGTTAACTCATGCGTGCTCGTGTGGGTGGATAAGTTAGATTTTTTTAAATTTTATTTTAGTAGCCATTGTGCTCTAATTTCAATTATAGACCGTAAACAAGAAAAAAAAACAATGAAAAAAGTGTTGAAATATTTTAATTGTTTAATAGACAATTAAAAACTTAAAGTATATCTAATCCTATTCAACAATATGTGAGACATTTTATTAAAATTGATTTTAGTTATTTGATTTGAAAGCAATATTTTATTATTAACAGGTTTCTTTCTTAAGTCCTTTGTTTGACTGCAAACTATTTAAATTGTAAATTTCGCAACAGTTGCTATCATCTAAATATTACTTAACCATTGTAAAATTTTGAGCAAACTGCGTGTGTAGGTTTATTTTTGACAGCCATTAAAAGCAGACCAACGTTTTGGCGTTCTGATCAAAGAGTATGCTTTACCTAAAAAAAGATCACCGAAGCCAGAAGATAACTTGACAGTACTACGGCCTCAACACAATCATCTAAAAAAGGTGTCAAGTCAAAAATAGTGAATAAAATCATATTTTATATGTAATACACTTGCAGATAGATGCCTCAATTGATCACACATGCAATATGCCAGATTTCAAAAAATAGAAGATTTATTCGAATGAGAGCGTGGGAAAGAACGCTAAGAAATAAAAAAGGCGTAGTTATTGGAAAGAGTAAAAAATAAGTTCAATTCAGTTTTGATTTGAAGCAAAAACAACATTATATGTATATGTAGCAAATGAAAAATTCGTGATCTCTAAAAATAGTGCATTAGTGTATACTTTTAGGGTATTTTCTGTTTTAAAATTGAATTTAATTTGATTTGAATTTAATTTTAATTAAAATTTTCATTTCAAAAATTATATTTTGTAATTTTACTTAAACAAGAAGTCAAAACCAAGGTTTTTATATATATGCTAGTTTAGCAGGTCCATTGTTTAGCGAGTTATTGTTAGAGTGAAACCTTTTGTATTGCATAAGTTTCACTTGAAAACGAAATGTATAGAAAAATAAGTTGTCCTATGTTCGACATTTTATAACTCGAGAACCACTTAACTAATTCACAAGCCAATACATGAATTGGAAAGGTGTACTTAAACTGATGGTTTTTGTTAAACCGGGCGGTGCCACGCCCATATAAAATTTTTAGTTATGTGTCTATATCTTTAAAACGGTTATAGTAAGAGTTTCTAAATTTGGAGAAAACAACTTTGTAATCAATACAAATTATCAGTCAAAAAATGGGCAGAATTGAATAGGTGGGTGTGGCACCTCCCATAAAAAGCAAACACTCATTCTCATGCGCACGCATAACAACACCAGCGAGCCAGGTTCGAGCCCCAGAAGAGGACATAACGAAATGATTTAATTTTAGCTTCGTTTCGAGTGCTTAATAAAGAGGCTTCATCTTTCCCTCCAGACAACCCTATCTAAAAAATAAAGATGACGCCCCCAGCTTCCAGCTTTCCTCTGGATTTGATGACAAACATCAGACGAATAATCAGAAAAAACCCCACCTGCTGGGAAAAAATTACAATGCTAAAGTAAGGATCACCACCACTACACAATTGATATGAAGGGGGCTACAAAGGATTAATCATTTATTTAGCTTGAAAAATCAACTTGATTAATGAAACTGAAATAAAGCAATGAATGCTTTGTGGAAAGCCAATAAGCACCCTTGAGGAGTGACGGAGGAAAAAAACTGTTTTTTGTGTACCTTTGGAACGGCAATAGTGCAAGGTTCTGAATTTGGTCAAAATAACAACGTAGGCAATCCACATCATCATTCGAAATATGGGTGATTTTCAATAAGTGGGTATGGCACCTCCCATACAAAGTAAATATAGATTTTTGTGTATCTCGAGTTAGAATAGCAGTTTCAGAACTTGGTCAAAATGACTTGGTGGACTTTCCTTTAAAGTTTTCTTATGGAATACACTTTATATGTATACAACACAAGGCTCCCAGCAACACGGGAAAAATTCACCCCAGAGGTCCTCAATTGGATTCAAATCAATAACGTTTGTATTTTGTTGACGAAACAAAATACTCACTAACTTTGATGAGTGTTTTGGGTCGTTATCCTTTTTCCATATCAGATGCATATTTTCTACGGCTTTCTCTAATAAATCTTTGTATACAAATTTTTCCGTTTTTTGCTATATGCGATGAATTGAACCCACCAGGAAAAGCAACTCCATACTATGACATTGCCTTCTCCATGCTTGGTGGATATTTTTGTGTATCAATTATCAAATGCTTTATCTTTCTTTGCCGTTCGTAAATAAATTGATATTTTGGTCCGCCTCACTAAAGGATATTTCGCCACTTTTTTCTACCTCTGATCAACATCAATCTTTGTGAGCCAGACAAAATTTTTCTTCTTCTTTAAACTATTTGTTATAAGCTTTTCTAGCTAGTGGGCTTGCCTTCTGCAATCTTTTTCGGACCATTCGTGTTGACACTATATTTCTAATTTCTTTAGTAATCGCATTAGATTACTTAAAGGGGATCCCATTTGGATAGAATAACAATGCGTTTGTCTTTAGTTAGTAAAGCCTCTTTATGTCTCCCTGGTGTTTCAATGTAAATTTTTTGTTTTAAAGCGATTTAAGGCGTCTACAATAAATTTATAGGTTTTATCATGCTCGCAAAGTTCAAGAACAAGGCATTACTGCAATGACGGGCACAACCCATCTTAAAAATTAATTATGTCTGTTATAATATTTAATTTATGAATATTCAATTAATTTTATTTCACTTACTTTCTCAATTTTCCAACAATAAATCAAATAATTTTTGATTTTAACAAGAATAAAATTCACAAACCTATTATTTTGTCCAAGTTAAATTCACAATTAAAAGAAAAAATCAGGCAGTTTTTATTAGCGGGATTCCCCTCTTTTTAATTTTTCAAAACAATAATGACAGACTATTTATTTGGAAATTTTTTGTATGGTTATGATTCCTTATATTTTTTAAATGTAAGGGGTGTTTTTCATAGAGGTATAGAACTTTAAGTTGAAATAAAACAACAATGGATTATTCGATTGACATGAATTTTATTTATCCGAAAGATAATCTTATGGCATTTCATTTTAAATATGATTTCTGGCATATGACCGCCACGGCTGGCGCGGATGTAGTCCAATCTGGACGTCAAATTTTCGATGACTTTTTCCAATATTTGTGGCCGTATATCGGCAATAACACGGCGAATGTTGTCTTCCAGTCAAGCGTTTGTGGCTTTACCGCATAGACCAATGGCTTTACATAGCAGCAAGATCTTGAAGGCCAATTCACAGTTCCAAAACGTGAAATTAGGCGGTCACCAGACATGTCTTTCAATAAATCTATTGTGGCACGAGCTGTGTGACATGTTGCGCCGTCTTGTTGAAACCACATCTCCTGGACATCATGGTTATTCAATTCAGGAATGAAAAAGTTAATAATCATGGCTCTATACCGATCATCATTAACTGTAACGTTCTGGCTACCATGTTTTTGAAAGAGTACAGACCAATGATTCCACCAACCCATAAAGTGCATCAAACAGTCAGTTTTTCTGGATGTAACGGTGTTTCCACATACACTTGAGGATTACCTTCACTCCAAAAGTGGCAGTTTTGTTTGTTGACGTAGCCATTCAACCAGAAGTGCGCTTCATCGCTAAACAAAATTCGCTTATGAAAATTGAAAATTGAAAAAAAAAATTCGCTTATGAAAAATGAAAATTACACTATTTGCAAGCATTGTTCAGGCGTGAGTCTATTCCTGATAAATTGCCAAGCAAAACTGCTAATAAGTCACTTGACAGCTTTTAAATCGGCCGCCATCTTGAAAAGTAATGCCAACTTAAAGTTCTATACCTCTATAAAAAACACCCTTTACAAAAAATGTTTTCATACTTATTTTTTTGGCCATATGTGTATACATATATGTTAAACGATTTGGTTCCAATGATTGATTTAGGCTGGTCTAAATCTATTAAGCTTTTAGTAGGCTACATATCTTGAAAAATATTTTCACAGAAATACCGAATTTTCCTCTTAATTTCTAAGATTTTTATATTTGGGACTTTTTTAATCATTGTTAAATTGTCGACATAAGCTTCTAAATTTTGTGTGTCACTATAATGTAATATAATGCTCACTGATCACTTATCGTTTCTTTTAATTAATTTTTTGGCAAAAAAAAGCTATTGAATTGTCATTTTAATTGTAACTACCGAGTTTGGTCATGTGCAATATTTCTGTTTTCAAAACTAAAAAGATCTATACGCAGACTTACATTTGTATGGAGGACTATTCGACCCTTAGGATCCATTGTGCCCCTTCAGGTTTATAGTTTGCTTAACAGATCTGCCGCCTTCCTAATGAATATCATCATATCTGAAACTACAATAGTGGAAATGTCCGCCAATAAGACCCTATGCATCCCCGAACATCTTCATCTAAACTTAGCAAAAACTCCCCTTTGAACATTCCAGTGTTCCACGCAACTGGCAATTTCACAATTCTAGATTAGATTGAGGATTATAGTAAGTGATAATGTACAGTAAGGTTACGGACTAATATATGGTATCACGGTACCTTTTCTAGCCCATGCATTCGCTGTTTTGTTACCATCTATCCCATAGTGTCCAGGTACCCAAAACAACCAGACCTTATTTATAAGTGAAAGCCTTTCGAACGTTTTGTAGCAATATTTGACAAGTCTAAATGCACTTAAGGCAGTATGGCTGTCAGACAATATATTGCTACGTTTTAACCTTTTTAAAATGTTTGATTTTTTTTTAATTGCATCAAAATAAAATAAGTACGGCGTATGTTGTTGTTTTACTTTATGCACTTATTTATTTTCACACTTTTACGGTATAAAATTATAACAAGATAGTCTCCAATTTATTATCTTGCACTTAATATTCGCTCAACACTTTTATTTACGTCTAAGCACGATTTTATTTTATGACAGCAAAACGATAACTGAATTAACTAATGCATAAGGCGCCGCCTTTTGTAAATAATCTAAATTCCTTCCGAATGTTCTTGTTCTTCATTCAACATTAATTTCAAATGTAACAACCAAAATCGGTACGGTAGTACCATTCAATACGCAAGTGGTAACACTGCTAATAACACAAATTAAGTACGGCATTACCAAGGTGGCCTTGACACAAACCAATGCCACTATAAGGTTTATAGCTAAGACAACCACTGTACTAATTAAGTGTATCTTTTCTTAAGGCAATTGTTTATTTTCGTAACAATATTAATGCTCTTACCTTTAAGACCACTGTGTAGGTTAATCTGCGCACATACAGCAATGGCCAAAATCACAGCCATGAAGATACTCAACGATCTCCTCAATGGGATCGGCAAATCTCGGTTGGATCCATGAACAGCAGCAAACTCACTCCGAACTAAGGTTCCTTTAAAACCCACATTATCGGTACGGGAATTTTAACCTGGCAGAGCACAGATCCAAAGGCGTGACGTCCATGACCGTTGTATAAACAGACTTATCAACGTATATTAGGACTCCTTGGTTCCAAATAATTACATTTGTAACACTTGTGGAGATAATGACTGTATCTCTTAAAAATATTATGGATCTACCAAAAAGTACTTGTCAAATGCATTTCAAAAACTTAATTGTTGATGCATTATTAGGGAAACAAATTTAATAAAATAAATTGTTGCTTAAATTTTAATATAAACTCTGTTAAACTAATTAATTTGTTTAAATCAATGTGATAAACAAAATTTTAAGAATATTCACGACTTTAAATATCTCCCAGAAAAATTGGCTTTCCAAAAAGCATTTTTAAATTAAAAGCTTTTAGAAAAAGATACCTATTTTCTATGTGAACTAATTACAAGAGTATGGTACATAATTTTGTTTAAATTACCTTTAAATGGAAACCATTAGTTTTAAATTGAAATTGAACAAACTTAACACATTTGCTTCAAATTATTATTGAGAGTTAAGCGGCATAATAAAGAGTCAACTATTACTTTTTAAGCGTTACAAACATTGGCACAAAATCCAACTTTTTGTGGTAATCAAGCTTTATGAATACAATATCAAAAACACTAAGGTGCCTTAAATCTTTCATTTATAATCTAGAACACATCAACTATAAGTTAAAATATCTGCTTACAACAGCTGCATTTAAGCTGAATTTCTTTGTTATTGTTGTCTCAAGCTGCTTCTGTTTGTTTGTTCCCAGGATTTGTTTATTTACTTTTTTCGTTAAGATAGTTTCAAAGCAATGATCGTATTAAATACAAAATCTAATGACATTATTATCATGAAAATGTTTATCTTTTTTTTTTTTTTTTTTGCTTAACAGTTTGCTTTACCTGTTAAGCATTTTAAATGATTTTTATAAGCAGCTTTGTATGAAAACAAGAGCACTTTTTTATCTGCATTGGAAGGAGAATTGCCAGCAAAAAAAAAAAAAAGAAAAAAAGCATAAAATCTACTCTAATTTGTTTCATAACAACTAATTTAAGTAATATAATATATGAATATTATATTGGTAAATGACATAACTATACATAGTTAACATAACAAACATTTCAAAATGTTGCACATAAACACATTAATTTTAGATAAAAAAACAAAATTAAATTGAAGAAAAATATTTAATTGTGAAAGAAAAAAAAAAAAAACTTATGGCTACGTGAGTAGAAAGAAAGAGTAAATACTCGTATATGTATGGATTTATTTATTATTTCTTCTATATGCCATCTAAATATGGTTATACAGTCCACTCCAAACTAAGCATTATAGGCCTCATGTCTTGGCTATGGTTTTTTGCTATAATTTTGCCTGAACCTCAAAACAGCATTATGTGGCATAAAAGAAAAATTGAAAAAAAAAGAAAAACCAAAAGCATAAATGCAATCACTAACCAATAGTACTCGACTCGAAAACATACACAAGCCACACCAGCTAAGTCAAACGAAATCGACCAATTGCATTGAAATCATTTACTTAAAAATTGAAAAATTCACCATAATAAGTAAAGTCTTAAAGGGGTGATACATTGGCAAACATTTGTTTGCAAACATCACAAATAGCCAATGGCTTACATGGATAACCTACTTTTCCTTGAATGCAATGGATTATTTGCGATGTTTGCAAACAAATGTTTGCCAATGTATCACCCCCTTTATGCTTATATGGTCAACTTAACTAACGGATGTAATAACTCATGGCGATCTAATGACAGGACAAAATGAAAAATCACTCGACAACGACATCGATACGCATCCGCCGTTGACTTTAAGGAAAATAAGAAATTCAAACTTTTCTAATCTACTATTTATTACAATAAATATTTAAAGAAAGGCCTTTTGATGTTATTGTTTGCTAAATTTTAATAAATATTTTTTTTAATTTTTTTTTTAACAGGGTGTCATTTAATAAATGGTACAAAGGTTGAAAGTTTTCAAAAAAAAAAAAAAAAAAAAAAAAAAAAAAACACTACTGCGGGATACAAGTACAGAAATAATAGTCGTATACCGTTTAATGCTGAGATAACACATAAAATTTTCGAAAGAGATCGAAATATATTACAAAAAAAAATTAGTTAATCTTTGGCCGCGCTATTTCAATTAACACGGGATTGTCAAAAAATAAAATAAAAAAAAAATTAAAAAAATAATTGAAATTATAAATTAAAAGTTTTTTCTAATATGCATCACAAAACACAATTTAATACATGTGGGATATTCTATTTTTATATGTAATGCTGCCAAGTATAGCGTGTTCTTTTTTTAGAGGTTTATAAATATGTGTTGGCAATACTGCTTTATGAGATAACCGATTTAATAGCTGATAGTTAGTTTTAGTCTTGTTTGGTTTGGCAATTTATTTTGGATAGGCTTACACCAGAGAAACGCTTAGTTAGTTAGTTGGTTACGAAGGGTAGCCAGAAACTGGTCTAGCTCACTTGAGTCCAATACTAGTTCATAGTAGGTAGCGTCCAAACGAACCTACATATTCGCATCGCGGTCCGAATCGAACCAACCAGACGTTTAAGCAAAAGAAAAAATCCCATTGATACTCACAGAAACGGACTGCTAAGGAAAGAAGTCCTGATATCCGTCTCCTCCTCTTCCTCATCCTGACAGCTCCTACAGTAATCACTCCTAATCCTACTGTGCGCACCAGCCACCCAATGCCCAATAACGACAGCCACAAAGATTCTTAGCTTATGCCGCAGCATCCCCAGAATAGACTCCGAACGAGCCCGATTGTACAGGGGCCAGATTTGTCTTGATACAGAGCACTTGGGTTCATTATCCCATCGTAACTTTGCCCTGTCCAACATGTACCGCAGAATCAGAGGTCTGCAAGAGAAAAGAGAAACACTTGCAAACTGTTAAAATTTGTTATCAAGCAAATGGTTCTGCTTGTCAAACTTATCGGGTCGCATTTTCGGAATTGGAGTGAGGATAATCCACAAGCTTTTGTCAAAACACTATTACATCCATAGAAAATTACATGTGTTCAAAAACGATGATGATCAGAATGTTACAGTTAATGGTAAACTTTATAGGGACATATTTAGAAAATTTTTCGTACCACAATTAGCTGACATTAATATTGCTTACATGTGATATCAACAGGACGGAGCCATATGCTACACAGCTCGATGAGAGAGTAATCTTTCAGAGTGTGAGTTGTTTGTAGTTTGCTCACGTAAACCCGGTCCTTCAAATGGCCACAGAGAAAAAAATCCAGCAGCGTTAAATTACAAGAACGAGGCGGCCAATTGACATTGCCAATCCGGGAAATTTCTCATGTAATAACTTAATTGTTTAGCTGGCGATGTGGCTTGTGGCGCCGTCCTGCTGAAACTAAAGGTCACTGATGTCTACATTAGCCAATTCTGGCCATAAAAAAAGGTTATTATGGTTTGGTAGAGCAGAGAATTCACGGTGACTTCGTTTCTTTGCTCATTTTCGAAATAATACGTGCCGCTAATGCCGCCTAAACATAAACCGCACCGTACGGTCACTTTCTTTGGATGTAATGGTTCTTCGAGGACTGTTCGTGGATTTTTTTCGCCCCATATTTGAAGATGAAGATCTATAGTTCCTCTGAGGATGCCCAATTGTTGCAAACGTCGACGAGTTGATGTTCCAGACTCATTTTCATCACTTTGCTGCGCAGCGGTTATATTTACTTCTCTACGGCCATTTCGAGCGTATGATTTTGATCTATTGTCAACAACAGTACCGTAAGGCTCGAATTTAGTGATTAAATTACGTTCATGGGTCTTAGAAGGAGCCTGATTACGAGGAAAAGCTGCTGGAATTTTACGAAGTGATACAGTAAAATGTTCACCATTTTTATAGTAAATTTTCACAATTAAAATTCTTTGTTCAAGGCTGTAGCAATCCATAAAATTTCCTAATTTTTTACTAAATAGGTGTGAAAGGTTGACAGCTCAATTCTTGACATTTCATCATTTGACAGGCAATTTACTTTCTAACCTCAAATTAGCCCACCCGGTATATCAACTACAACTAAGATTTTACATTCCATCTGAATATGAAAACCCTCCTTTTTAGGGGAATATTAAAAAATCCAAAGCAAATCTATGTGTTATAATAAGATTCGAAGAGAAACAACAACAAGACAACAACGTTAAGCAAAATAATAAATGAAAGTGATAAATTTCACAGTATGTATGCATAAAAATAGAGAAAACAAACAGCAGGCATTTGTTAAGCCTGCAGTATTTTCTACAGAGCCTTTCATTCATTCACTCGTTAGTTTATTAAATGGAGAGCAATGCGAATGAAATGAAATGCTGAAAAACTAAAGTTCATCGCGTTTAGATATCATTTTTGTTAACTTCTAATATTTTTTTAATGTCATTTGGTGAACATTTTCAAATGTTGCATGGCTTTTATGTACTCAGTAGAGTGTTGTATCTGTTAGTTTATTGGTTATACTGCTTACGATACAAGTATGACACGCATATTTAGTACAACAATTGTTTTGATTTTTTTCTGCGCTTATTTTCTATTTTCTTTTTTTTTAATATTTATTTTAATGGTTTAGTTATGATGATATTTTTTCTTTCCAAGTGGCATAGATTAAATTTTCGTACGGGCTTGGAGTGATATTTTGGCCCAAGCACCTTCCATTGTTATCTAATCAATTGGCAAAAAAATGGGCAAATAACTAAAAGAAAAAGTAAGAGTATTATGCGAGTAACATGCATTATATAGTGAAACGAGCTATATGAAGCTATTATGTATGAATGGTTTTGTTTTGGAATACATATGCATATGCATTGTTAAGTAATATTATGTGCTTTTCTTTAAAGACAAGAAGTTTAACAAATAATAAAAACAAAAATAGAAAGAAAATAAAATTATGAGCTTAAGTTATTGTAATGATATTTAGGAATAAATTTGAACATTTTTTTTTTTGTTTAGGCGGAATATATAAATTTGATTTTTTTTATTTAGATTAACTTTTATGTAATTTTGAATAGGGGAAACATAAATTATAATCAACACGAAAGCGATGTATACGTAAGCATATAGTGCTATAACTAGGAATATCAGAAATAAGGCGTGCTTCAAAATGATAAGGTCACCTTGATATTTGCTCAATTCATCCAAACTACAAAATGTTACGTATGGTCACCTAATATAAAAAAAAAAATTCTACGTTCAAATAAGTGAACAATAAGATGGTTTTGCTCTTAGAGATGTAGCGTTATATTATGTTTATTTAAATTTATGTAAATAAGTGCAAAATTCAATGCGTCAAAATTATAAGGTCAGTGATTAATAAGGAATTAATCTTAGGTATCACAATTGTGATACCAATCTCTATTGAGACCAAAAAACTGTGACGATCTTTGTGTTGCGCAAAAATTAAAAAGCACGGGTCGTCCAAATGTCCTGACTGCCCGTGAAACTCGGCTAATTACACGAAAGGCCTAGAATTTCATGAAAAAATGCGGTAACAATAAAAGAGGAATTTAATTACAAGCTTCAAAAAACACAATTCTAAGAGCTATCAACGCCCAGCTAAACCTTATTCGAGCAAAATTAAAATAAAATTCCCTGTCTGACTAAGCAGCATAAGATTAAGCGTAAGGATTTTACGAAAAACAACATGGCATTAGTTAAACATTTTTTTTAAAAGGTTATAAGATATTTCATACATTTTTGGGTTTGTAGGTAATTTTTTCTCATGAGAAAAAACTTAACCTGGATTGACCAGATGGTTTCAATTGCTATTGGCGAGATTTAAGTAAGGAGCCCTTGTTTTTTTCCAAACGGAATTGCGGCGGTGGCAGTTTGATGATTTGGGCTGGCTTTAGCTCACATGGTACCCTGGAACTCTACATTCCTTCCACTCGAATGGATAGTTTAGAGTACCAGGGCATTCTGTCTGAACGTTTGCTGCCTTATTTGGCCCAAAATTCTGACAAACCTTTCACCTTTCAGCAAGATAACGCAGCAATTCATGTCAGCAAGTCAACCAGACAATGGTTTGCGGAGCACAACATTAAAGTACTTGATTGGCCAGCATGTTCCCCCGACTTAAACCCCATAGAAAATTTGTGGGGCTTGCTAATGCGTAATGTTTATGCAAGCAATAAACAGTACCGGACAAAAGATCAATTAACGGTCTGGAAAATTTACAACGTTCTTAAATTTAGGAAGTGCGATGCCATCTCGTATTTTTAAGATAATAGAAGGAAATGGGAACTGCATACATTAAAAATAATTGATTAATGCTTAGTTTAAATAAAATGAATCACTGATCTTATCATTCTGACGCATTGAATTTTGCACTTATTTACATAAATTTAAATAAACATAATATAACGGTACATCTCCAAAAGTAAAACCGGCTTAATATTCACTTAGTTGAGCGTAGAATTTTGTTTAATATGGTCACTATACGTAACATTTTATAGTTTGGATGAATTGAGCAAATGTTAAGGTGACCTCATCATTTTGAAGCATACCTATGCTCTTCAATATTAGTTTTATGCGCATAAAATGTAAACTAAAAATACTAAAATATAACCTAACCTTTTAAAAATATGCTCTAAAAAGCAAAAATTTTTTAATATGAAAAAAGTTTTATTCTACAATTCAATAACGGTTGTAAACTCACATACATATTGTTACGAAAATAGAATACAACCCTGCATTGTGGGATTTTGGTATATGTCAATTTGGAAGCACTGCCATATCGACCATCTTTACGTAACATATAAATTGACGGATATGGAATAGAAGATAGCCGATATTTATTGAACCTTTCATGCTGTAGGCAATTAGGTATATTAAGTGCTGTTTTACCTACAAGTTAGTTTGTTATCGTTTTGCTGTCGCAAGATAAAGACGTGTTATAGCGGAAATAAAAAGTGTTGTATAAGCGAATATTAAGCTGTTGTATTAAGATAAGCTGTATAAAATTTATAGTGTAGTAAATAAAAATATAACTGTAAAACAACAAAATAAAGCGGTGTTTATTTTAGTTTAACGCAATTTAAACGAACTCAAACGTTTTAAAAAGGTTAAAACGTAACAATATCATTATACAAAATTCTAAAAGGCCTGATTTACAAAAAAAATTTTAATTGTAAAAATGTTTTTTCAATTTTAGAAAATTTTTTACTTCTGCTGAAAAATTTTTCAAATGCTGTTCGTGCAATAAACAACAAGGCATTGACTTAGATTTTCAAATATAAAGTGTAGTCCATTATGTCATGTCTGAGCGGCAATATAAGGTCTGAATACATTTCTTTTTAAATTTCGTTGGCATAAACGATGCTGCCCATGAGCAATCCATGTAATTTGTGTCAATTCAGTTTAAGACGTCGTTATGTGTTTAACAGCTTTTACCATATAAGGAGCTGCGGCTGACATAAACAGCAAAATTCAATTTATATTTGAATGTGCAATTTCGAAAAGGGCAGAAAATGAAAAAAAACTAATTATTTTTTTAACGATCCATAATAGTTCAACAAATTTTATACGGATTATATTAAGTGGCTAATTTTTAACCGCAAATTACAGAAATATTTGGGCATTGACTTTATTAAATATGTTTGTTTATATACTTAAAAATAATAAGATGTGCCCTTTTCGACATTTATAATATCGAGTGTACAAAACTTAACGAAAAAAACCATATTAATTTGCAGAAAATGTTATTTTAGGTACCAAAATATTAAAGGCAACACTTCTATCAAAAATAAATAATATACTTTTATCAAAAATCTTCTCTAGGAAGCCCTTTTTATTTGTAGTTGGCCATTGCAGTATTTCATCATTAAATTCTGTAAATTCTGCCGGTGTATATTGCTTGAGTTTTACAATATCTTTGTCTCTATAAGCTGGATAAGAAAGAAGAAGAAAAAATAACGGCTTTGTTCGTTATACAAAAAAGGCGGTGCTGCATTGCTCTTCGTTTAAACAATAATTCTAAAAAGGACACATCTCTTAGAGTTGTGACCTATCTGCCATAACGTCTAAAGTAGGGATATAAGTTTCTCAAGCGTAATAAATGCAGGGAAGCATTTAGGGCTCATTGATATGAAAAAACGCATTTGCCAAAATTGTCGAGATGTGCCTTTTTCGAAATTGCATATTCATTTAATATTTCAATATTGTTAAGTTTTAACCTTTTTTAAACGTTTGAGTTCATTTAAATTGCATTAAAATAAAATAAGCACCACTTTGTTGTTGTTTACAGCTTTTTATTTATTACACTGTAAATACTATACAGTTCATCTCAATACAACAGCTTAATATTCGTTTATATAACACTTTTATCTGCGCTTAAACACGACTTTAATTTATGGCAGCAAATCGATAACTAACTCACATGTAGGTAAAGCAGCCTCTTTATAAACCTTAGTGCCTACTGTTTGGAAAGTTCCGCAAATGTCTCATATACTCTATTCTATATCCGTTAATTCAAATGTAACGTAAGATGGTAGAATCAGTAGTAATACCAGATAAAGCAAATAAGTACGGTATTGACAGGGCGACACATAATTACTAAGTAAATCAAAATTTAGACATTTTTATTTTCATAACAATATATCTAACGAAACGTGTAAAAGTTGTAGAATTTATTGTTTAACGCCGATGAAAATATTTTTTATTTGTATTGTGCTTGAAAGTTTGGTTGACATAATAAATTTTAAACAACAGCTAATTCAGAAATGTGTACCATAACTCGATCCGAATTTAAAGCATTTATTTTCTTTTCGCTGCAATAATATTCTAAAGCAAAATATCAATACATGCTTCAAAAAGGTTTAAAATGCTCCTTATATACGAAAAAATGTCGAAAACATGCTCCTAACACTAAAATATGCAAAAACGCTGTCATGAGCAAAATAAACAAAAATATGCCCTAACAAATCGATGCCAAAATTCATATGTATAAATTCCTAAAACGGATGATATTTAACACGCGACTAAATTGGATGCGTGAAAAAACATTCAATTGCATATTTCTGGTTTCCCTGGTTATAGCACATAGCAACAACAGCAAAATATAATTTTCCAAATTTTTTTTTATTTATTTTTTAAAACTTTTTCTAAAAAAAAGTTTAAAACTTTTTCTAAAAAAAAGTTTTAATAATGAGTATAACCTCTTTTATTTGATATACATAACTAAAAAGATTAGCTTAACAGGAGGTGACGTGGTGTAGTAGCTACAAACGACGCAGGTTCGATCGACAACTGAGGACATGAAGAAAACATTTATTGGTTTCGCCTTTTCTCCATTTAACAAATTAAGAGGAAGCCTCACAAAACTTCCGCAAACCTTACCTTTGGCGATGACGACAAACATCAGACGAATGAAAAAAAATATAAGGCGATCACTACCACTAATTAGCAATGATCTTCACCACAACATATCATATGGAGGGGTGCTACAGTGGATTAATCATCTATTTAGCTTGAAGAATCAACTTGATTACTGAAACTGAAATAAAGCAATGGATGCTTTGTGGAAAGCCAGGGAGTAAATTAGCTTTGCACAAAGCAAGAGAAGTGACGAAAAAAACTAAAAAATTACGATTCGGAAAGGTGATGGTTAATTCAGGATATTCAGGACTTCATCATCTGTTTCGAAAAAAAATTACAGTACGAATCAATACAAAATTGTTGAAAGTAATTGAAAAGAATAAAAATATTCGTTGAAAATAATTGCGTTACTTTTCGATTCTTTTTGATTATTTTGGATATTTTGTACTAATTGCCAGTAATTCTGTTTATTTTTTGAACATATTTTCGGATTTTTACTGCATATTTTACGCTTACAAAACACTTTTTAAAATATTTTTCTGGTTTTTCTGATTATAACTCATAGCAAAACAGTAAAAACAGTAATTTTCATAAAATATTTTATTTATTTTTAATGCTTTTGCTAATGCTTTAAAACGTTTGAATAATGAGTATAACCTCCTTTATTCATTAAAACTAACAAATACGATGTGGAATGGTGTTAAAAAGATTCTTATTCAATGATAGAGAAATGTCGACCCAAACTTGATTTTGATGCATTCAATTAAGGCTTCTTTTATTTGATATTGTTACGTTTTAACCTTTTTAAAACATTTGTGTTCTTTTTAATTGCGTCAGAGTTAAATAAATACGGCGTATGTTGTTGTTTTACTTTATGCACTTATTTATTTACACACTTTTACGGTATACCATTATAACTATACAGTCTCCAACTTATTTATCTTACACTTAATATTCGCTCATCACTTTTATTTGCGCCTAAAAACTACTTTACTTTATGACTGCAAAACGATAGCAGAACTAATTAATGCGTTAGACGCCGCCTTTTATTTACGATCTAAATTATGCTCTTGTTCTTCCTACAACATTCGATTTATTGCCGTTAATTTCAAATACAACACCCAAAATCCGTTCAATACACAATTGGTAACACTATTAACAACACAAATTAAGTATGCCATTACCAGGATGGCTTTGACACAAATCAATGGACTAAAATCACACAATACAGTTTTATAGCTGAGACTACCGCTGTACTAATTTCGTGTATCTTTCCTTAGTCATTGTTTATTTTCGTAACAATATTGTCTGTTCGACACATACACCTTAAAGGAAAGCAATCCCCATTCTAGAATAGTGGTATTCTACTTTCGAATCCATTCTTTTATAACTCCTGGTTATGAATAATGGCATTATCTTGTTGCAGTATTCAAAAAATGGAAAAGCATTATCATGTAAATCTTTGTAATCATTCACGTACATTTAACATAAAAGAAATTGAAGCTTATACATACGAAACCATATGTCTTATAGCACTCGCATATGAGAAAAAAGGAAAGTAGTATCACTTGTCATGTATTTTTACTTCTTTTTCTGTTTTTGTCACCTAGTGTTATTAAGTGCTTAATATATTACTATTTTATTATTATGCTACAAAAAGGCGTATTAAAATATTTAAAATAAAATAAATAAATGCCATTAATACCTGTGATCCATATGAAAATGTACGAATATTTTAATTTCTTCGATTGATTTACATTTTAATTAAAACCCCAACACTCGTTAATAACCAATATTTAACCAATTATTTGCTTTATAACGCTTTTAAACATTGCAAATAAAAATCACAAACTATCACCATAAGCTTTCATTATAAATTCTTTTAAAATTAGAAAAACAAAAAATAAAATAAAATCAATTTCAAATGTATTTAACACATTCACTGCCAAGCCGAAATTGTATAGATTTATCTCCACTGCCAATACGGTTTTGAGTGCTACGTTTTATTTAATTTTTATTTTAGTGATAAATACGCATGTGAAACATAAATAAAATTTTACAATGAATACAATTTTTCTTACAGGACTCGATATTATTCTTCTAAGAAATCTATAAATATAAATGATGACTATAAAATCCGTTGGAATGGATGTTCTCTGTGAAGTAAGCTGAAAGGTGAATTGAATACCACAGGTTTTTATGTAAATGCGGTTTTTGTAGGTCCATTGGTTCGTGAGTTATTGACATCAGAGTGAACCCCTTTGTATTTCATAAGTTTTACTTGAAAACGAAATTAGAAAATATATGTAAAACTCTGTATATAAAAAGCATATGTAGAAAGCTTTCATTTGGTGTGTGGCTATACTATTGTTCAACTGGGCGGTGCTGCGCCCATATAAAATTTGTACTTATATGTATATGTATTTAAAACGGTAATATTAGAAGTCTTAATTTGGCCCACATAAATTTGTGGTCAATACAAATCATCAGAAAAAAATTGGTTCGATTTAGAATACAAAGTAAATATTAGGGAGATCGATTATTCGACTTTTTTCAAAAACCGGTTTTCGAATAATTCGAAAAATCGAAATTAAAAAAAAAACTGGTTGTCGGTTAAAAATTTATCACATAACCGGTTAACCGGTTCTTTTATTAGAAGTATGCTAGAAATAACGTTCGATTTTTTCAGGGCCTTAACGGACATTTAATCCGCGACAATGCAACATATTACTATTTCATCCAGTAACTCATACTTGGTGTATAATTAAGTTTTTCTTGCTACACAATAACATCAATCTTATAGACATATTTAAGGTGGTTAATAATTTCTGATGTCGATGAGCCCTTTCAGCTTACTATTTAATGACACGTAATATATCAAGACTTATCCTTTCAATCAATTTCCAAATATTTTCACATTTTAACACTTCAGAGGATATCTGTAAGAACACGTATTTAATAGTGTGTTCTACTGTGTTATGTTAGGTAAGGCACCCGACTACCAAACAAGAAGCCACGGTTCAATTCCCGGCCATCCACACCATCTAACAATTTTCAACAACGGTATCACATCACAATATTGCTAGCAACTGCTTATAAATATTTACTCTGTGAAAAACTTCACTAACTAATGCATTTGCCTTTCGAAGCAGGCGTTTGTATGTTGTTTTCTATAAGTCTTGTTGTTTATCATTCTCCAAATATAAAAAATTAATAATTATTTAGAGAAAATGTGAAATAGTTATTTTTGCACAAGTGTATGTGTTTTTCGATCTACAATGGTTTTCACGTTCTTTGTGAGACGTTCAAGGTTGTCATATATAAAGAATAAGACGTTATATACTAAATTTATAAAAACGCTAAAAAGACAAGCATATTTGCAATAAAAAATATAAAAAAGTATAAAAATTATACATATTTAAATTAACCGGATATTCGTGTTAAAATAACCGGTTTATTTGGTATTCGAAAAATGGTCAAAAAAACCGTATTTGACAAAACCGAAAAATAGGTTTAAGTCGGTCGAATAATAACTGTTCGATTTCCCTAGTAAATATTGATTTTTGTACATCTTTGGAACGGTAAGAGTGGAAGGTTCTGAATTTGGTCGAAATAACTTAGTAGTTAATGTATATCATTAGTCGAAATACGGGTTAAGTGAGCGTGGCATCTACCATACAAATAAAATATTGATTTTTGTATATCTAGGAAATGGTTAGATTGGAAGGTTCTGAATTTGGTTTAAGTACTTCTTAGATAGTACAAACCCACAATTTAAAAGTGGACGGAATCGAATAAGTGGGCATGGTACAAATTAGATTATGATGAATATATATCTAAAGAATGATTGTAGCTGAAGTTGAGTTGAAGCAGTCAATACAAACCATCATTTAAAAAACTATTGAATTTTGCATGTATAGAGAACGGTAACAGTTAGGGTTTTCTTTATTTATCCACATAAGTCAAAAGGCAGGTAAAACACAAAAGCTCGCAGCAATGCGGAAGGGATTACTTTAGTTTTGTATCAAAAATTTATCAGTTCAATCAATCAGTCCATAGGTTGACACATAGATTGCGTTATTAGAATTTTGTCCATATGATTTTTATTTAGTACTAATCTTCAACCGATACGTGTATAAATTTGACAGCAATCTGACTACTGATATGCGAGTTATATCGGGTCAACCATCTAATGTTTTTTTTTTTCAACTAGTGCTTATTTCGTGAATGGTAACACTTAGCTCATGTCTGATTTGACAGATAATTAGTTTTATCCTTCCGCTAAACGAATATGGTTGTGCATACGCTTGAACAACGCTGGGAAATATTGCGACATTACTTTGAAAATCATGGTAATAATTGCAGACTGTGTGCAAAAATTGCGTACGGATTTTGGATGAAGAGAAGCACCGTCAGCTCCGTATGTTCGTTATCTTGTGAAAAAAGTGAAAGAAACTGGCATCCTCATCGATAAACCAAAGCGTGAAAAGCCAAAAACAGTGCGTACACCCGAGAATATTGCAGGTGTGGCAGAAAGTGTGCGTGAAGCGCCATCAACATCAATTCACCGTCGTGCTCAACAATTGAACATTTCGGAGACATCATTGAGACGAATTTTGCATAAAGACCTTGGGGTATGACGCCATACAAAGTCCAATTGGTTCAGCTGAAGCCAACTGACCATCCAATGCGTTTTCGCTTCGCTAAGTGGGCCTGCGATCGACTTACAGAAGATGACGATTTTGCTAAAAAACCATCTTTTCAGATGAAGCTCATTTTGATCTTGGCAGGTATGTAAACAAGCAAAATTGTCGCATTTGGGGCACAGAAAACCCGCACGCATATATTGAAAAGCCGATACACCCAAGACGAGTCACTGTTTGGTGCGGATTTTGGTCCAGAGGCATAATTGGGCCCTTTTTCTTCGAAAATGAGCAAGGAGTGGCCGTTAGAGTCAATGGCGATCGTTATCGGGCCATGTTGAACGAATTTTTGTTCACAAAAATTGAAGAGGAGGATATTAGCAACATTTGGTTTCAACACCTCGGAGCTGCGATTTGACACCGTTGGACTATTATTTGTGGGGTGCCGTCAAAGATAAGTGTTACGCCAACAAGCCAGAGACAATTGACGCTTTAATGGACAATATTCGTGAAGCCATTAGTGAAATACAGCTGTACACAATCGATAATGTGCTTAGAAGAAATTTGAGAAAATATTCAGTAGTTTTTTTTATAGCATTTTCAAAACAAAAAAAATTATTTGGCGGACCCTTTAACATTTTGTGTGAAGCAATTTTTGTTCTTGATGAAGAAAATGGAAGAGAGTAAATTTCGAATTTTGATACAGTATTGCTTTTTAATGAAAAAAGACAGTGAAAACCAATTTATAAAACATCCAATCATTATCTGAATTCTGCTCCATCGAGACAAATGATGGAGAAGTGGTTTGCTAAATTTAAACGCGGTCGTCGCACCATATATGAAAAAACATCCAAAAAATCCACAAATTGGTTATGTACGATCGCAAATTGAAGTTGCATGATTTAGCTGACCTTGTTATGATATCAGATGGTAGTGTTTTTACCATTTTATATGAACATTTGGGTGTGTGAAAGCTCTGTTCAAAGTGGGTACCACGTGAGCTCACAAATCGTGCCATAAATAGATTAAAACGAAAGCAAAATTGAATGATCCGTGCTTTGAATTGCTTACCCACCCACAGTATTATCTAGATTTAACCTTCAGCGACTTTGTCCTGTTTTCAGATTTCAAGAGAAAGGAAAGAAATTTAAGTCAAATTATAAGGAAATCACTGAAAATGAGGCCTATTTTGATAAGAAAGAGAAATCGTACTATAAAAGTGAAATCGTAGTCGTTGTATCGCCCACGAAGGAAATAATGATAAAAATGAATAATAAAATCGAGTTTTGTCAAAATTTAGTTTTTCCTTACTTATATTATGGACTTATTGAGAGACCTGTTATTTTTTGGGTTTTTTTAAAGTTGTTACACTTTTTTATTTACCTTTGTGCCCATAAAAAGTTTGCTAGTTTCACAAATTACACGTATAATATGTTGAAAGTACCACATGTATACTTGTAGTGGCAATGGGGAACAGCGGCAGCGTATGCGTTAATTTCCATTTAAAATAAATTAAAAGCCATTTTATTTATTTTCTTAATAGATTTGCTTAAACAAAATATAATAACGTAAATTAAAGTAAAATGTTTTAAAAAAAGAGGTTTGGAAAAGAAACTGTAGGCGTAAATAAATGGAATGGCACTCGTACAAGTATTTAAAAAGTTTAAAGAAAAATTAAAGAAAATTGTTTAAAATAAAAGTGATAAGGTTTTATACTTATACGGCACTTCATAGTAATAAATGTCATTTTTAAATATATTTATTTTACTTAATTATGATTTCTTTTAATACGACGATTTTTTTTAAGTCATGAAAATAATTATTTATTTTTGCTGTTCATTTAAGTGATCTGTGTCATTAACGTGTATTTTTAAAGATGGTTTTGTGAAAGACTTCCGTTGATTGTTTTATTTTTAGAAAAAAACAAATAAATAAATGAAAACAAAACTTGTTTTAATTTTTGCAAAACATTTTCGATTGTACTTGCAACAAATGGTATATAAATATGCAAGTGCATAATAAACACATATGATTCGTTACATTTTAATGACTTTTTGTGAATTAGAAATAATGGAAGAAGACTTCAAATTGTGAATAACACTTTGAGTTTTTTTAATGAAAATTATTTGATTATAACATGTCGTAGAAGCTGATATCAATAATAGAATTGTCAATTAAAAAGAATTATCGTATTAAAGAAAAATTGAAGGTTGAGAGCTGTAATATATGTTTTATATCAAACACATATCAGACAAATGAAAAAGCTATCGGCAAGATGGTTGCCGCGTTTGCTCAGTGTTGAACAAAAACGAGTTAGCAGATCACTTCACAACGATGTTTGGACATGATAAAGCATAATACTGCTGATTTTTGGCGTAGATTAATAACTGTTGATGAAACGTGGGTCCACCACTACACACCTGAAACCAAAAATCAATCGAAACAACGGGTGGAAGCTGGTGGAAGTGCTCCGAAGAAGGTGAAAACAACGAAATCGGCTGGCAAGGTTATGGCCACTGTATTTTGGGATGCATACGGAATATTGCTCATCGATTATCTTGAAAAGGGATCCACAATCACAGGAGAGTATTATCGTGCATTATTGGATCAATTGGTTGATGCAATCAAGGAAAAACGACCACATTTAAACAAGAAAAAAGTGCTCTTTCTTCAGGACAACGCACCGGTTCACACAGCATTAGATACGATGCTAAAACTACGAGAAATCCACTTCGAATTGGTTGATCATCCACCTTATAGTCCAGATTTAGCCTCTAGTGACTTTTCCTGTTTCCAAACTTGAAAAAATGGTTCGCAGGAAAAAGAGTCATCTCAAACGAAGAAGTGATTACCGAAACTAACGCGTATTTTGACGAGTTCCCAAAATCGTATTATTCAGATGGTATAAAAAAGTTGGAAAATCGTCTTACTAAGTATATTGAGCTAAAAGGAGACTATGTTGAGAAACGAATGGTTTTTGAAAAAAAAAAATGTTTTTTCCTACTTAGGTAGCTTCAATATCAATCCGCCCTCGTATATGTTGTGCAAGAAAAAGAGTCTGCTCAATTTTTTATCAAACATATATCAGACAATTTTGAAATAATTTATTTGGAAGTTTCGTTCATTGTCGAATGATTAAGATTATATACTCAATCTTATGCTTATAAAGATTTTATATTTTGTCAGTATATATAGTGGTGGCACAATAGGTAAAGATCTAAAGACTAGAAGTGGCATAATCAGGCCTGTTATATTTGCCGACTTATCGGCATTTTGCTGATTTTTGGCCTTACAATTTTCAAAATGCCGATTTGCCGATTTTAGCTCTTAAAATGCCGATTTTTCGAGAAAATCTAAATGCAAGACATATATTTGTTTTACTAACATTTACAATTTTTGTGAGCACTTAAATATTCGCTATATTAAAAAGAGATAACTGTTAATATCGCAGCTGTATCCTAATCGTTTTTTTCATAACTTAATATAATTTTCGTAAAAACGCATAAGAACTTAAAAAATGTGGAAAAAATTGAATAAAAAATCTGTTTGCTTAAGACATATACGACATACATATCATTTAAAAGTTCTGTTTCTTTTCTTTCCAAATCCGAAAAGAAACTTAAAATTGGGTAATATTCAGCTAACATATGCTAATATATGAGCTTATAAGTGTCTGAAGGTTCAAAAAACCGGTTTTTACCCGTAACTAGAGGCTTTGGAGTTGTTTCAAAAATTTCAAAAACAGCTTCTTCTTCTGTCATTTTTTTCCGACCCTGTAATTTTCGAATCTCGTCTCGAAAAAAACTTTTCGTCTTTTGAGGCGATCCAATTTTGAGCCAATTTTCAGTTTCTCCGAAAAAATTAAAGCGGTGGCCTGCCAAATCATGTTGTATACGTCGAAACTGCAAGTAGAAGAAGAAGCAGCGTACGGAGAATAGGAAGGGCGCTACAAGATATCGCCTTTGATAGTTTCTAAATTCTTTTTTGGCAACTTTTGTGACGTGATGCCCAGCGTTGTAACATAAGATAATAACTTTATCATGTTTGTCCTTATATTCCGGCCATTTTGTTCATAATTTACAACTCAAACAAAGTAATTGCAGTGTGTATCGTGGTAGCTCATAGTACATAACGCCCTCTATGTTTTCTTAAGAATGCAAAACTTATTATAAATAATAAAACATAGTAATTTTACTAACAAATAAAAAGATATTAAAGTATTACTGGATGGGCTGGTTTTTTTTTAACCCACGCTGAACAAGGATGTCGATTTTTTTTTGATGAGCTTCCCAGCCAATTTATTCCACATTCAACTACATAAGTTCTGAGTTCCGCACGGATATTTCTTAGAATTTGGAATGGTAACAGATCAACGAGAGCTTTGTCGCATCTGACATGTGTTTGGATCGTTATCTTGATAAAATTTGCTGTTGTTTGCGGTACTCAATTTCTTTGTACTTTACTTTGCATTTTCCTCTCGAATAGAAATGTGACCATTGTATTAACAATAAAATGCAGCTTGTTTGTATAGGGTCCGACATCTAACGTTTTTTTTTAACTAGTGCTTATTTCGTGAATGGTAACACTTAGCTCATGTCTGATTTGACAGATAATTAGTTTTATTCTTCCGCTGAACGAATATGGTTGTGTATACGCTCAACTTACAGAAGATGCCGATTTTGCATGATGAAGCTCATTTTGATCTTGGCGGGTATGAATTGGTGGCATAAATTGAAAAGCCGATACACCCCAGACGAGTCACTGTTTGGTGCGGATTTTGATCAAGAGGCATAATTGGGCCATTTTTCTTCGAAAATGAGCAAGGAGTGGCCGTTACAGTCAATGAAGGTCATTATGGAGCCATGTTGAAAGAATTTTTGTTCACAAAATTGAAGAGGAAGATATTAGCAACATTTGGTGTCAACAGGACAACGCTACGTGCCACACAGCCGAAGCTACACTCGATGTTTTGCACCCTGTTTTTGAAGATCGCATTATCAGCCGCAGAGCTGATGTCGTTTGGCCACCTCGGAGCTGCGATTTGACACCGTTGGACTATTATTTGTGGGGTGCCGTCAAAGATAAGTGTCACGCCAACAAGCCAGAGACAATTGACGCTTTAAAGGACAATTTTCGTGAAGCCATTAGTGAAATACAGCTGCACATAATCGATAATGTGCTTAAAAATTGGACCGATCGTGTAGGCTACTGCATGGCCAGCCGAGGCAGCCATTTGAATGAAATTATTTTCCATTATTAACCGGAAGGATTGTACTTTCAAATAAAGAAATAAATTTGAGAAAATATTCGGTAGTTTTTTTTTATAGCATTTTCTATAAAATATACTTGGCGGACCCTTTATAACGTTTTTTGATGTAATTTTCTTTTTTAATTTTTTTATTTTTATATTGGTTTACGTGTTATAAACATTAGTTAATGTTCTGTTTTGTTAGCTTTTGTTAATAAAAGGATGATTATCGTCCTTAAAATGGGAAATGTTAAATTGCTGATATTTTGCCGATTTTTTACCTTGAAGTGCCGATAATACCAATTTTTTATTTCAAATATGCCGTAATCAAAATCATCTGGCACCCCTGGGCACAACAGATCCCATAGGTCGCATGACGGTATGAAAAATGTTAATTTGTTAGGTAACGTTGCCCCACAGCCTCATTGCAATATAAACTACTCCATTATTGTTCTACAATATTGAGCTCAATGGGTTTTGTAGGGAGTTCCAGTTTATTTTTAATCTTATTGGGTGGCCTTTCGCTTATCACAATTAACAAATGTTTCTTTATTTCTAAAAAGTAAACAATTTTAACCGTTGTTTCGGAAAATCGTTTTTGTAGTCTATTAAGCTTTAGATTCGTGTGTTGAAGATTATAATACAAGCTACCTCTTGCTAGATCTTGTCGAATACCTATGTGGTTACGTTCTCTCAAATAGCAGAAATACTGCTTGTTGACATAGCAGCACTTTTGTATGAAGTTCAGAAGTTATTGCTGAAAATTAGCAATCGGAAATGCTATCAGCAGCGATATGATGTCACTTTTGTTTAATAAAAACCAACACTTTTGTTATGTAGAGATATTTACTATTTATTAAATCATTTAAACTTTTTGCACAGTCTTGCCAACTCAAATGCTTTCAACCTTTTTACATTAATTTATGAAATTTGTGTTATTTTTTAATATAACATATACAGTGGTGGAAGAAATAATAGGGACACATCACAATTTTCTTAAGAAAGAAAGAAGTTCAATTAAAATGCATTCTTTATACAATTTTTTTGATATGTGTATGTATTTATAACAAGTCATTTAATAATTCCGATAAGTAAGAAAAAAACAAAATTTTGACAAAAAAAAAAAATTTTGATTTTATTATTCGATTTTATTATTTATCGCCCCTTTGAGGGCGATACAATGAGTATAGCGATTTTTCAACTTTTCGGTACCACTTTTATAGTAAGATTTCTCTTTCCCTTCAAAATAGGCCTCAGTTTCAGCGATTACTTCAACATTGGACTTAAATTTCTTTCCAGCATGCATTCTTTTGAGATCCGAAAAAAAGAACAAGTCGCTGTGGGCTAAAAATGTTAAATACGGTAGGTGGGTAAGCATTTTGAAGCCCAATTCATTCAATTTTGCCATCGATTTAATCGATTAGTGAGCTCACGCGGCACCCAATTTAAAAAGAGCTTCCGCATACCCAAATATTCGTGTAAAATATAAGAGATAATATCTTTACAATAAAGCTAGCTCGTGCATCTTCAACTTGCGATCGTACATAACCAATTTGTGGATTTTTTTATGTTCTCTGGAATAACAACCTCATTTGGGCGTCCACGGCGCTCAGCATTATTTGTGCTGCTAGGACCGCGTTTAAATTCAGCACACCACTTCTCTACCATTTGTCTCAATGGAGCAGAGTTCGGATAACGTTTATCAAGCCATTATTTGGTTTCCACTGTATTTTTTCATCAAAAAGCAATTCTTTTTCAAAACTCGAGATTCTATTTTTCAAAAACAAAAGTTGCTTCACACAAAATGCTATAACTTACGAATCAATAGTCAGATTGCTGTCAAATTTATAAACTCAGTACTGAATAAAAATCATATGGACAAAGTACTAGTAATGTCATCTATTTGTCATCGTATAGACTTTTTGAATAGACTGTTATATAGTAATGTGAAAACTAATAGAAACACATTGCGGTTTTCCTTAAAAATTTAAGAAAAAAAATGTACTACAACTGAGAAACGGTATAAAATTTGTTTGCCAAATAACAGTTCCTTAGGCCATTGAAACTCAAGCAGACAATTTAGAAGATATTTTCGATAAATGTTTGAATATAAAAACAGAGTAGGATATGAGTCTCCCTATTAAATTTCGCACTACTATATAAATATGTATATGCAATATATATGTATAAAAAGTGAAAACAAACAACATTAATATTTAATTAAAAAAAAAGTTAAGCAACCAGAAAATTTAAAATCATCCACAACACAACGAAACCATGACTAATGAAGTTTTCTCTGGATACTAAATTTAAAAATGAAATAAAGAAAAATTAAAAAAAGTGATATTTAACCCTGACATTGTCGTCATTTGTAGCAGAGCTAAAAAAGTCTACAAACATAATGAAATTCGTGAAAAAAACTTAACAATTTAAAGTTAATTATTTAGAATTATCATTAAATAATAAATTATGATGAAATCGCATAATAAATTTACATTTATAAACTTGAGATTTTTTTCTTAATCAGATTTGACATTTTTTTGTTTATTTTGTGTTTAATTTTCTAACAATAATTACTTTGACAAAGTTGACAACAATCACGTTTTATTTTCATTTTAATATTTTTCTATTTAATTTTTTATTTTAATAATAATGAGAAGGAGAAATAAATTATTTATTATAAATATGAAAATAAAAAAAGAACAAAAATATCGTGATTTTCTTTAAAGAAAATTTTTCTTAAGTAATGATTAAATCAAATTTAAAAATAAATTTTGTAAGTTTTGCAATAAGAATAATGAAAATACTGGCAAATATCTCAGTAGAGGTTTAAGAAAAATGAATATTACTTTTGTGTCTTAAGTCTTTCGTTTATGTTTGTTAATAAAATTCTCAGTAGTTGTTGGTATATAGAAAAAAAAAAAAAAAATACAAGAGATTTTTGCTTGTATTTTAAAGGAAGTTAATGACACGTTTTATTAGTATTTATTTTTTATAATATTTTTGTACGTTGTTAAATTGTTTATTTAAGAGTGTGGGAGTTTTTTTTATATAGCGTAAATATAAAAAAAAACTAAAAAAATTTTGATTACTTATTACAAAAATGTTCAAGAATAATGAAGATGAGTTTTTTATGTCAATTGTAAAGGAAAATGAATTTTGCTTAAACAAAAAATAAAGGCAAATATTATTATCTTGTCATGAGAAAAGAAAACTCTGTAAAATTAAACAATTATATTTGATATTGGAAATATAATTGGATTAAGCAAAAAAATATTTACAAAACATTTATTTCATAATTTGTACAGTTTTTGTCGTTTATTATGTTACAGCAGTAATTTACGCAAATGTTCTCATTAAAAACTAGCAAAACGATAAATTGAATGAGGATAGAATTAAGAGAAATATTCAAACTCAAAGTTTAACAAGTAGCCGGTAGCGAACGTCATAGTGAATACTCGTGCCAAACACTGACTATGGTAAGGCATCGATGCGGACGATGAATTTTCTTTGGTTCAAATTGTCATAGATGAAAAAAGTTGATTTTGACAAACAGGTGTCCGTTCATTTGTAAGTCCTAACAGACAATAACACCAAAAATCATTGTGCTTTATCCGTTAACGTATATAGTGGACTCACGATAGACTCACAACAGACGATATCGCAAAATTTTAGCATGAAGTAGACACATAACATACAATATCACTAAATTTCAGCATTAAGTTGACTCATAACAGACAATGTCGCTAAATTTCAACGTTCTAGTATGACCACATATAATGATGTTGTCATATGCAACCTTCTTCGTTTTTGTCATTGTCATGAGGATTCACTTATGAAATTTTTCACTTATGATAATTTCATTGATGAAAATGTGTAAATGTGTCTGCTATATTTATATGACAAGAGTACAAGATGAGTACTCTAAAAAAACTTACTAAACGAAAGGATTACGATAAAAATGGGTGTTCGCCAAGGGTATGTTATGTCGGTCTTCCTATTTAAATAGGCCTGTATAAGAAGTCACAAAGGCTTCGTGAGAATAATGAAATCATTATTTTTATCATTATCATTATCATTATCATTATCATTATCATTATCATTATCATTATCATTATCATTATCATTATCATTATCATTATCATTATCATTATCATTATCATTATCATTATCATTATCATTATCATTATCATTATCATTATCATTATCATTATCATTATCATTATCATTATCATTATCATTATCATTATCATTATCATTATCATTATCATTATCATTATCATTATCATTATCATTATCATTATCATTATCATTATCATTATCATTATCATTATCATTATCATTATCATTATCATTATCATTATCATTATCATTATCATTATCATTATCATTATCATTATCATTATCATTATCATTATCATTATCATTATCATTATCATTATCATTATCATTATCATTATCATTATCATTATCATTATCATTATCATTATCATTATCATTATCATTATCATTATCATTATCATTATCATTATCATTATCATTATCATTATCATTATCATTATCATTATCATTATCATTATCATTATCATTATCATTATCATTATCATTATCATTATCATTATCATTATCATTATCATTATCATTATCATTATCATTATCATTATCATTATCATTATCATTATCATTATCATTATCATTATCATTATCATTATCATTATCATTATCATTATCATTATCATTATCATTATCATTATCATTATCATTATCATTATCATTATCATTATCATTATCATTATCATTATCATTATCATTATCATTATCATTATCATTATCATTATCATTATCATTATCATTATCATTATCATTATCATTATCATTATCATTATCATTATCATTATCATTATCATTATCATTATCATTATCATTATCATTATCATTATCATTATCATTATCATTATCATTATCATTATCATTATCATTATCATTATCATTATCATTATCATTATCATTATCATTATCATTATCATTATCATTATCATTATCATTATCATTATCATTATCATTATCATTATCATTATCATTATCATTATCATTATCATTATCATTATCATTATCATTATCATTATCATTATCATTATCATTATCATTATCATTATCATTATCATTATCATTATCATTATCATTATCATTATCATTATCATTATCATTATCATTATCATTATCATTATCATTATCATTATCATTATCATTATCATTATCATTATCATTATCATTATCATTATCATTATCATTATCATTATCATTATCATTATCATTATCATTATCATTATCATTATCATTATCATTATCATTATCATTATCATTATCATTATCATTATCATTATCATTATCATTATCATTATCATTATCATTATCATTATCATTATCATTATCATTATCATTATCATTATCATTATCATTATCATTATCATTATCATTATCATTATCATTATCATTATCATTATCATTATCATTATCATTATCATTATCATTATCATTATCATTATCATTATCATTATCATTATCATTATCATTATCATTATCATTATCATTATCATTATCATTATCATTATCATTATCATTATCATTATCATTATCATTATCATTATCATTATCATTATCATTATCATTATCATTATCATTATCATTATCATTATCATTATCATTATCATTATCATTATCATTATCATTATCATTATCATTATCATTATCATTATCATTATCATTATCATTATCATTATCATTATCATTATCATTATCATTATCATTATCATTATCATTATCATTATCATTATCATTATCATTATCATTATCATTATCATTATCATTATCATTATCATTATCATTATCATTATCATTATCATTATCATTATCATTATCATTATCATTATCATTATCATTATCATTATCATTATCATTATCATTATCATTATCATTATCATTATCATTATCATTATCATTATCATTATCATTATCATTATCATTATCATTATCATTATCATTATCATTATCATTATCATTATCATTATCATTATCATTATCATTATCATTATCATTATCATTATCATTATCATTATCATTATCATTATCATTATCATTATCATTATCATTATCATTATCATTATCATTATCATTATCATTATATATCACCTTGAGCATTCTAGTGTTCTAAGCATTTGGCAATGGTAGTAAGTGACGCTGCAAGGTGCTGGACCGATGTAAGGTATCATAGCATCTTTCAGGCCAATGCATTTTTATTTCATTACCATCTATGGCCATGATCTCAACCTGGAAGACACTCAGCGATCTTCCAAGTGGGAATGACAAGTCTCGGGTCCATGAACACCAGCACCGACACAGTCATTCATATTGGAGCCATCGGTATAACAGTTTAAATCAAACGCACTCCGAACTAAGGCTCCACTAGATTAACAATCCCGTTGCAGGAACTCAGCACTGAATTTTCGGCCAAAGCACAGATCTAAAGGCATAGCATCCAGGACCGAAGATGGTTCGCTGACCACCCTGCGTAGAATGAACAGATTTCTCGACGCATTTCTGGATCCCTTGGCGTAAACTTTGCCGCCAAACATGCCACTACCCTCATCACATAGATATGATGCGGTGTTAAACCAATCATGGTGGCCAAAGCCGCTGTTGAACACGTTCTCATTGTCCGAGTTAAATCGAGACAGGCGAATAATGATATAACAAAGAGGTGCTACTTAGAAAACAAAATAAAAATATCCAGCGAATGGACATATCGAGGCAAGATATTTGGATTTGTGAGCTTTGTCTTGGTATCAAACTCTATATCGAGAAGAACAAAACTAAACCTGTTTAGCTTCAAAGTAAAATCTGTCATACTGAGAGAATGCGTATCATATAAGGCAATGAATATGCAAGTCTAAACAAGTCCATGGTGTGAATGAAACCTATCAGTGTTTAAAGGGGGCGTAATGAAACAAAATTTCGATTTTTTTTTTTTATTTCCATTCGTTTAGCAAATGTGAAACGATATGTGTTTAAATGACAATCATTATTAAAGAATTTTATAGCCGGGTTTCAGTGATAACTTTAAAAGTATTTGATGTATAACAATTGAAAAAACTAATGCCGCTAATTGATTGTTCTATACTCGTGTGCTTAGCAAAAATGTCGCCTTAAATCTTCCCTTTACACTCTTAACCATCTGCGAAACTATAAGCAGATGTTTTTAATTGAAATGTATTTTGTTTTTTGTGAAAGAAAAATGAGCAAAATATGCATTATTGTTTACTAATCTTTTATTGAAAATCTTAATGGCATATTTTTGTTTTCAATTATTTTGTTGTTGTTGTTGTTTTGCATAATATTGCAACAATTCGTCTGACAATTTTATGATCAGCAAAATATGTACTTTTAAATACTATTATTATACAAACATTTATGCTTTTTTCTTCTTGAAGATAAATTTGTGAATCATTGTCAATGTCAAATTATTCACGTCAATTTCAATAGCAATAGAGTAGAGAAATAAATTGTTAATTTGAAATAAATTTTTTGAAGTCTGATTAAACAAATTACGTTTTTTTTTTGTAATGAACAAATGCTTTAACAAGATATTTCTAATTAGATAACACTAAATGTAATTTATGGCTATTTTTTTTCTCATTTAATAAGTATTTACGTTGTTCTTCAAGACAAATTTTTTTTCTGTATTATTTTTATGAATTTGGGTTAATTTGTGTTTGTTTTAAATAAAATTGCAATTGGTTTTGTGTAACACAAACAGAACATTTCTGACGCCCATTATAAAAACCAAATTGAGAAAGATAGAACGAAAAAAAAAAAAAGAATTAAATTGTATTAACAAAGAAAAAAAATATTTTGCTATATTCTGTTCATTTTAATCATTGGAAAATGTAGCCAAACCTAAGAATGGTCTTTACAAAACGCTAAAAGGTAAAGACTTCTTTTAGTTGAAAGATATTGGTGTCTGTACACTGCATGTATTATACCATAGTATAGTGTACCAATTATTACAGGTCGGCCAATGTCCAAACTTGGAGGAACCTAGTGTTTATAAGCTCGTTTTGATTAGAATTTAATTTTTTATGTTTGTTCTTCAGTACTGCGTCGTAGCATTAAAAAATGAAAACAAAAATGGAATGGGTGTTATTTGTTGTTATTTATGAGCTTAAGTTATTCTGAGAAATATATTTTATTTGTAATTTATTTACTTCTTTGGATTTTAATTTTTTTCTAAAGGAAAAATAAGAAAAAATAAAGTCACATGGAGAATTATTGTAAAAAATATTTTTTTCTAATTAAAGCAAAACTAAGTTTATTACTTATGATTTGATCAAAGTGACCAAATTAGTCAGTTATTTTTTTTAGTAATATTTGCTCAAGACAAATTGGTCTAATTCTATCATGAAAGAAAATTCCTTGAATGAATAAATATTTGGAATTTGAAAGGTATAAAAAAATGTACATACTCGTATATGTATGTGTATGTATGTACAGAGACTCCAACGCAATGTAGAAAACATAATAAAGGGTCCGCCAAATAAATTTTGTTTTTGAAAATGCTATAAGAAAAAAACTACTGAATATTTTCTCAAATTTCTTTTTTATTTGAAAGTACAATCCTTCCGGATAATAATGGAAAATAATTTCATTCCAATGGCTGCCTCGGCACAATATCGACTGTGTGCAGCAGTATTTCACCAATGGCTTCATGAATATTGTCCTTTAAAGCGTCAATTGTCTCTGGCTTGTTGGCGTAACACTTATCTTTGACGGCACCCCACAAATAATAGTCCAACGGTGTCAAATCGCAGCTCCGAGGTGGCCAAACGACATCAGCTCTGCGGCTGATAGTGTGATCTTCAAAAACAGGGCGCAAAACATCGAGTGTAGCTTCGGCTGTGTGGCACGTAGCGCCGTCCTGTTGAAACCAAATGTTGCTAACATCCTCCTCTTCAATTTTTGTGAACAAAAATGCGTTCAACATGGCCCGATAACGATCGCCATTGACTGTAACGGCCACTCCTTGTTCATTTTTGAAGAAAAATGGCCCAATTATGCCTCTGGGCCAAAATCCGCACCAAACACTGACTCGTCTTGGTTGTGTCGGCTTTCCAATGTATGCGTGCGGGTTTTCTGTGCCCTAAATGCGACAATTTTGCTTGTTTACATACACGCGAAGATCAAAATGAGCTTCATCTGAAAAAATGATTTTTTTTGGCAAAATCGGCATCTTCTGTAAGTCGATCGCAGGCCCACTTAGCGAAGCGTATACACAACCATATTCGTTCAGCGGAAGGATAAAACTAATTATCTGTCAAATCAGACATGAGCTAAGTTTTGCCATTCACGAAAGAAGCACTAGTTGAAAAAAAACGTTAGATGGCTAACCCTATACATACACAGACTTTTCGTGGTTTTATTTATACTTCAGATATATATATTTTTTTCTCCGTCACTCTTCAAGGAAGCAGATTGACTTTCCACAAAGCATCCATTTCTTTGTTTCAGTTTTATTAATTAATTGATCTTCTCATCTTAAGTAGATGATTAATCCACTGTAGCTTCCTTCATATGATTTTACGTAGTGGTGCAGATCTTTGCTAATTGGTGGTGATCTTTACTTACGCATTATAATTTTATTCCAGTAGGTGGCGTGTATTCCTGATCACTCGTCTGATGTTTGTCATCATCGCCAGAGAAATCCGGGAAGGGCTTCTTCTTTATTTTTTTGGATGGAATTGTCTGGATGGAAGTTGAAGCCTCTTTATTAAACATTCGAAAGTACAATTAAATTTTTCTTCGTCATGTTCTCTAACCACTTCACCACGCCACCCTACAGCTTATGTCACTTCAGATATTTGTATTTATTAAAAACTAGCTTAAGCCCAGCGCTTATTATCTTATATCTTAATTATTATCTTATATGTTATTTTTGTTAAATTTTGTTTAATTTTTTCCACCTTTTGTCTCCTTCCGGTCCATATCCAAATATTTGAGATAACCTACAGTTCTTTCTAGAAAGACACTATAGAAACTGTCTGCCATTATATTGTATGAGATACATACATACATATACTACCTTGATCAAAAAGTCTTCGGAATAGTCGTGTGGCTATCCCATCGTTCCGTTTTTTTTTTTTTTTTTTTTTTTTTTTTTTTTTTTTTTTTTGTTAAGGTGGTATATCTGTTGTTGATATTTACGCTAAGACTTATCGTCATAGCTTGACATTTGCAAGAACTACGTAGCCAAAGTCATCTATTATTATTTTTTACAATTATTTTTCACAATTTTAGAAACGACTGCTAAATCGCGTTTCCCATAATGGTTTTTTAACTCGATTTAACAGAAGGAAGTTACAGTGAGCCAACTCAGGTGAACTCAGTGGTTGTTGGATGGTATTTGTGGCATATTCCGTCGAAAAATCGAATCGCACTGTGCGACGTTGCTTGTCATGATGCAAAATCCACTAGTTTTCTGCCCATAATGCTGGTTTTCTTCGACAAATTGCTTCACGCAAACGTCTCATAACGTCCAAGTAATACTCTTTGTTTCCTGTCTGGCTTTTTGGCAAAAAATCATGATGCACTACACCATTGTAATCCAATGAACCCGTGAGCATTGCCTTCTTTTTTGACTGCAAACTATGTGTTTTTTTGATTTCGGCTCATTTGGTGAACGCCATTCACTTGCCTGATGTCTGGCTTTCGTATAGTACTCATAAACCCACGTCTCGTCTCCAGTAAGGATCCTTTTGATGAATGTGGGATCGGATTCAGCCCCGCAAATCATTCATTTTTGCACGAAATTGAGGTCTTTTGTCACCAACTTTGCTGCTACACGACGGAAACTCTAATCATTAACCGCTATCTCTCTGCTGGTTAATTTACGGTTATTGACCAACATTTCTTTTACTTTATCAATGTTTTCGATGTCGATGGTCTACCACTGAGTTCATTATCTTCGGTTGACTGATGACCACTTTAGACCCACTCGTGCCACTGGTAAATGACCGTTTTCTATAGAGAATCGTTGCCAAAACACTTTTCCAACCTTTCCAATGTTCGCGCATAATTTTTTTAGGCAATATTTAATACAAGTTTGTTGTTGCCAACACACATAGAGATAGATGTACTCATGGCTACCGAGCTTTTTCAAATGTCAAGCTATGACGTTAACAAAAAATAAAAAACTAATTTATTCCGGGAACTTTCGATCATTTTGGTATGTGTAAAACTCAATGTTGTTTGAACCAACATCAATATTTATTTGTTTTAAAATTACCACGCCTACTTGTCGTATTCCGCCCACTTTTCGACAGATAATTTGTATTGACTATTAAGGTATTTGGACCAAATACTGAAACTTTAGCTTTTACCGTTCTCAATATATACTAAAACAATTTTTATTTTGTATGGAGGTATCACGCCTACTTTTCCATATTTGCCCACTTTTTGACTAATGTTTTGTATTGACCATGATTTCACTTAGACCAATTAATGAGACTTTAGCTGTAACCGTTCTCAAGATATAATGTAATCAATATTAAGTTTTTTCGGGAGGTACCATACCCATGTATCCGACTGCACTTGCTTTTTGACTGATAATTTATATTGACTATGAGTTAAATCAGACCAAATTCTGTAACTTCAATTAGTAAAATAATATTATGTACTCACAAAGTGAAATCAATATTTACTTTGTATGGGAGGTACCACGCCCACTTGTCAAATTCCACCAACTCTTAATATCACAATAAGCTGAACAAGGGCATTAACCTTTCTTTATGAACTCCCTTAGCTAATTTCTCCGAAAGACGTCTTATTGCATAAGGTTCTGGACTATTCGCAGGTGTTTCTATAAGTTCGGAACAATTATGAATCAACTAAAGCTTTGTGATGTGTACTTGAAGTCGTTATATTAATAGAATTCACTGTTGTTGACGATGCTCAATTTCCTTTCCGAATATTCAATATTCCTTCGGAACCAGTTTGCTAAACATAAAATGCATTTTGCCAACTTGCCCACATCAGTACTCGAGATTTAGGCCCAAACCCTAACAGAGCTTTTTGTTTTTTCTTATTTGCATTTATTTACTTGACAAAACAAAAACACTTAAGATAAAACCGACGTTTTTTATATTACATTTGAGAAAAAGAAAAAATTAAATTAAATTGTAGAATTAACATTGAACGCTAAGTTTATGTTACAATAATAAATAGAAATCGATAAAATCTTAAATTATTACACAAAAATTATAGTTAATTATAATTCATTAAAAATCACAAAAAAACAATATAAGTCGACAAATCGTGTGCTAAAACATTTCAATATTTGTTTTTAGATATGTAAGTATGCAAACTTGCTTTTTTTGCTTAATTTAATTCTATATGTTAATATGCACACAGCGAACTATTGTTACTTTATTTATCTTAATTTATTGTTTAACATGTATCTTTATAATTTTGAACATATTATTTAAATACAGACAAATGTGTACATAACATACATAAATAGAATGTTATGGCTATTTTTTAAATATTATATTTGCATTTTGTTAAAGTTGTTTTGACTTGTATTTTCTATTGTACAAATGACGCCTTTGCGTCTGGCTTAAATTTATTTTAAACACAAATTAACAATCGTTTAATGCAAAACAAAACCACCGACAATATATGAATATGAATGAATTTCAGTTTGCGAGTATTTCGCAAGAAAAGAAAAGATTCAAGTGATAAAACTAATATTTTTAAATAATAAATTTTGAAAATGTCATTAATCAGTTAAGAATAGCCAATAGACACAATTTTTTTCTTAACACAGAAATGCAAATAATAACTTACCAACAGTGTTTGATTTAATGAAATTTAACATAGTTTTCTATGGAATAATAGCTCACCTGAAAGTAGAGAAAAACAAAATATAAAAAATATGCAAATAAACGAAATAATAGTTAAACAAAATTTAAATAATAATACTTAAGAATCTATAATATCATATATTAATATTATAATATTAATATGTGTAATCATAAAAGCTTGGCATGTCAATCATAAATTAAATAAATCATATAAAAAGTTGCCCTACCAGAGAGCTCAAAATATTACATGAAACACAACAACATAATGTGTGTGATGATAAATTTAAATTTAACTAGCAAAGACGCAAACCGGGTTTTTTAGCTCAGCATTTTTTACGTTAACAGAGCACTGTTAACACTTTAACAGTAACTATAAATTAAAGTAAAAGAATTTATTGCCAAAATATATATGCCTGGAATATGGAGGAATAGCACATCCTTGTTGGAATAGTGCTCCAGACCTTCTTTCGTAGACCAGCTTTAGCGCCAAAACTTTACAAATTGTGGAATAGCAGAAAAGGTATTTAGGAAAGTTAATTTTTTTAAATTATTCTTCTCTGCGGTTCATTGGTTATCTCCATTCCATGGGAAGCTCAGAGATGGCCGGAATACCACACTGTATGGGGAGAGTGGCCCAAGGGGTCCCTAATGAAACCGTGCTAGTGGTATACCTGAAATAATTTTGGGATAATTTAATTTTCTTAAATACATTTTCTGATATTCCACAATTTTTAAAGCTTTGGCTTCAAAGCTGATCTACGAAAGAAGGTCTGGAGCACCATTCCAACTAGAATGTGCCATTCCTCCATTTTCCAGGCATATATATTTTGGCAATAACTTCTCTTACTTTACTTTATAGTTACTGTTAAAGTGTTAACAGTGCTCTGTTAACGTAAAAAATGGCTGAGCTAAAAAACCTGGTTTGCGTCTTTGCTAGTTAATTTTAAATTTATCTTCACACACATAACAACATATTACATGAAAGTGATATTTGCTACACTTATGCATATTTGCTATACAAAAAGGCATTGTAAGTTTGCTATACTTAAACAGCGATGTTTTTTATTTTGTTTATATACCCAAAACACTTAAACCTGTTTTTACATGGTAGACAAACTCCAAACGATACCATGTAAAAGTCATGTAAAGACATGGTTAGGTGTAAAATAAATAAAATATTAGGGGAAATCACTCTTGTGGCAAACAGGCCTTGCAAGTCTAGCATATCTGCTACATTTTGCTAAGTCTCAACAACAAATTACATGGAAGTGGCATTTGCTACACTCATACAAATTTGCTACACAAGAATGCATTGTAGTTTGCTATACTTAAACAGCCGTGTAAAATATAACGTAAAGACAGGATTAGGTGTAAAACAAATAAAATGTTTGTTTTTTTTTTAAATACAGAAGACTGGCTCTGCGTTTTTGAAAATATTTAAAAATACTTTAATTCTTCTTCTGATATTTGCCTGAAAGTTTGAAACTATAATTATGTATGTATGTATGTATGTACATACTTTTCAATCATTTTATATGTACATCAGTACGTACGAATTAAATGTATTATAAAGAAACATATTCAAACAAATTTTGCAAAAAAGTTGGCAACCGTGATTACAGTATAACTTAGTGTTGTTATCTCAATACAATTTGCTCCTACATAGCTTGAAAAAAAGATTGCAAAATTCTTAATTTTGTTTTTGTAATTTAAAATTTTTAATTGATTTTCCGTTAAAAATTTTCGGTGCGCAAAATTTGAAGGTTGTATATGCTAGAAGTAGTTGTATATATATATGAGTATATAAAAAATGTGAATTTTAGTATCCGCAACGTGTTTTTTTTGAAAATTCATTAACTGATTATATTTTATAGACAAATAATTTAATTACTAAACTTGACTAACAAACCAACAAAAAAAAAAAAAAAAAAAAAAAATCAAAAAATCCAAATTAATTAAAACAGACTTTGGCAAACTTGTCTAAATAGAAAAAAATATATATTTGTCATACAAATAAGATGAAAAGCTTACGCTGACAGCATGTAATTTAACATTGAAACAAAGAGATTGTGCAATTCTAGACAGAGTTCAAAGGAAAAATTTTGATTTGTTCTGTCTAGGTCTTGACCATGTAATACTATGTAAAAAAGGAAAATTTACACATTTTTAACGGTTATTGGTCTTCATTTTTGATCTTTGAATTTTTTTTTTTTTTGAATTCTTCAAGAATGACATAAAAGAATATTTTTGCTGTTGTTGTTACTTTGAACAAACTAAAGAAACCACTAAATTGTGCAGCATATTAAAATAAAGCAGTTATTAACCTTTAACTGTTTTATTTAAAAAAAGCGATTTATTATTTATTTATTTTGGACTGTGGGGCCGCCCACTAAAGATAATAATGAAAATGTTAAAAATAAAACGTTTTTTGGTTGAAAATATTTTTTTTTTTTTTTTTTTTGTCAAAAAACTACTGAATTTTCAAAATGTATGGGTATGTTCTAGAATCCGCATTCACTCGAAAGTGGATTACTTCATCATTATTGATATTCTTGTATTTCGCATCCACAAGTTTTTATTAATTTTTAATTCGATTAGTCAAGGGTTGGTGAAAGTGAAACGAATGGACTTTTATTATATATGTGATAAAAGTATGTGATAAAAATTTTAACAAAAACAATATATTGGTTTTAAGATCACAGTTTTTATATTAGTTTTTATAGTCACTTTTATCAAAATAAGTTTCTTTTAGACATTGCTGGCTGGAGAAAGGTATGTGTATGTAGGTACAAACTAGTTTAAATACTTCTAATAATTATCGTATTGACCAGGCACTATTGCAAGACACTGCGACCTGTAGGCACTATTTTGCCCTTTCTGATCTACATGGAAACCAGCAGACCTGAAACCATAATGGTAGATAATATATGTCACCAAGTGAGACCGTATTCCACATTTCCACCTAAATCTATCAAGAATTCCACATTTATGGAGTATGTCTTCCGCTGTCTCTGATGCCACTTTTAAGATGGCCATCCTTTTTAGATGCGCTCTTAGCCTACAGTGGCCCGTAGGAAACCCCAGAAGGCGAGCTTGGCATTTACCGTAAAAACTGCCAGTGTTCATTCTCCAGGTACGTAAATCATCTAACACGACCTGTCATGAAGTACTCTGATCTTCACACCAAACGCCCAGGGCTCCTGTAAGAGATCTAGACTGATCTTATCGTTGGCAAACCTACGACTAAATAAACTACACGCACCTTTAGCTCTATGTAGGTTTGGCTGAAGTACTTTAATGGCTAACAGGGATGTCTGATGAGCACTCATCTCCACACACAGGTTCATCGCTGCTTACTAGAGATAACACGCCTTATTTCACTTAAATTTGGTACACTGGCCCTCATTGCCAGTTCATTTACTCTCGTATTTTCTACCACCTCGGTATTATCTTCTAAATTAATTGATGCATGAGTGGTATCACTCCCCTTTTTAAAATCATACTGTCTTATTATGCCCGAGTCAGTAAGTCACCTGCACCCGGCGTGCTACAGAAGGCGAATTAATTAAAACTGGAGAACGCCTGGTATCCAGTGTTCGCATACTAGCGGCAAATACCCCTTGAATATTCATTATCTGCGATTGCTGTTCCACCTTAGGTTAGGTGGACCGTTTAAAAACAGCGTTTAGCTTTTGCATGATCAATTTATGACTCATGCGATTACCATCCTAAGATGGTAGAGATCACACTTCTGTATGCGTTTTAAGATAGCAGAACTATACTATGTGTTAACCCAGTGGTTAATCGTAACATAATCCCCGAATGTTCATACAGCAAACAGCCAGCGTATCTTACCTTTCCCATGCGCAAGTACAAGTTATAAGGAAAGTATCCCCTCCCTCCAAACTGAACAAATCATAGTATGAAGAGTATGACGGACTTCCTAATGGCAAGGACTTGAGCACGTTACCGGTGACCAACATTCTGAGACACAATGTATTCTTGTGTGGTTGGTTATAAGGATCGTTCACTGACTTTACCTTGTGGATGTAACTGACAACCACGATAACACAAATGCCTATCGCATTTTTAATGAAAACTTCTATTTTTACGTAAAGACATAAATATATATTTTTTTAACAGCTAACAAAAATAAATGTTTGTTTATGGTTTTGTCATTAAATTTTTTTTCGAAAAAAAAAAAAACAATTCGAATAAACAAAAACATGAGGACTTGAGAACACTAGTTTAGATATTATGGGATTCCGAAAAATTTTGCGTTTTCTAAACGAATCGAATTCTACTCTTTTTAGAATCGCAAAATATGCAATTAATAAAACTAGTCAACAAAAAACAAAATATTTTCTCAACTTTAAGTAAAACTATATTTTGGAAATAAAAATAAAAAATTCCAATAATTTTGCAAGAAAATTTATTTTCGCAAACTTTGGTCAAAGTTAGGTACTTGCATTTAATTTTGAATACGAGTAAAGTCAGCAATAATCAACGGATTTTTATGATTTATACCTCATTTTATTCTCAACATTTTAGGCTTTAGTTTAAGTACTTAACATGAAAAATTCGTGTTCTGGAAACATTTTTATGACTTTTTGAATACAAATAATTGCTTTAATTTTGCGTGAATAAATATATTTTTCGCAACTAATCTACGAATAAATCCGAAACTGTTGAAAATACAAAAAGTTTGATTCCGTCGATTTATAGGAAATTTTGTTACTAAGCATATGGTGATAATTGCATTAAAATGGGGCAAGTCGTTTTCAAGATACTGTTACGTTTTTACCTTTTTTAAAAACGTGGTTTATAAGTTCGTAGATTGTAGTTAAAATAAAATAAATTTTGTGCTTGGTTTTAATTAAAAATCTTTTATTCAACACAGTTTTTGTGTAAAAAGTTTACAAGCAATAACAATTTTTATTCTTAATTACTCTGTCTGTTTACAACTTTGTAAACAACAACAATTACTCGACAGATCTTTCTTCCTAAAGATCTTCCAACCCGTTCGTAGCTATAACTTAGGTTCGATTACAACCTTTTCAACCAGAGGTTGTCCACATTTAACTCTCTTTACTGAGTTAGCTCCAACTAAACTGGTTTTATACTTCACGATTCACTTCACGAGTTTACTCCTTATAAACTCTCTTCACACAAACTGCATTCGCTGAGTTTACTTTACTTAAACTCCACTCGCTGAGTTTACGACACATAAACAGATTACTGTTCGCATCGATGTGCTTTTTATATGGCTGAGTAAACAACACATCGAAAGCTCGCGAACCTCTCGATATTTCAGGTAGATTCCATTTCTTTCTTTTAATTTCTTTTCAGTTCTTTTGTAACCATGCGTATGTAAACATCTACCTCTTTCAGCTCTTAGTGTTTGTTGTTGCTTGTTTATTGTCTGCTACTTGTTTTCTTTGCTGTTTAATTATTGCTGTTGCCGTGTTATTTTTTATTTACTTTGTCTCTGCTAATGGTTGTTGATGTAGATTTGGTTATTTGTAAACAGCACGTATAGTTGTTCTTGCAGATTTTGGTTTATTTATTTTAGCGATATAATAAACGCTGTGGTGCGCAACCTTATTGTCGCAACAATATGATGAAATATATTGACATAACTACCATATTTAGGGCGAAAAATTTGAAACGCCCATAAAAAATATTTGAGCCCGATGGAAAAAAACTGAAAATGGATTTGAATTCAGCGCATCAAAAACATTAAATGCCATATGGTTTTATTTAAAGGCTTTTTTTTTGCTGCAGACCAGTGTAATTGTCAATTATCATAGATATGATATTACAGTCGTCAACATTCTAAAACATCAACACTTTTTTCTAATATTGTCTACCCTAAAACGTCAAGCAAACCACAAAGCTCTAAAACATTTACTCTAGATAAAATAACATTTCAGCTTCAGTAACAGTTAAAACACATACATATGTGCGTACGTATATTTGTTTTACGATATTAGTTCCGATTTAGGGGGATTTCCCTTATAAATATTATAGAAATGTTTTGTTTGTTTGATATTTTGTTCGCGCTAAAAGCCTTTTTTTGTTTCCTTGGATTTATTTCTGTTTGGTTTAGTTTATAAATAATAACACAATGCTTTAAACTACACTATCAATACGTTTTTTAAGCTAAATTACCACATTTACAAACGTCAACAATCTGATAAACGTTAATACCCACGGTTTAAATTAGTTGACGTTATCCCGAACGCACTGTATATCTTTAATTTTATTTCAATAATTCTTTTAATTGCATACATAACGTACAGTTAGTGTCATTAATATTCGGTTTTTAAGTTTATCGACAATAACACCCTGGCATTAGCGAAATGGATAGGTAATCAGAAGAATAGCAAAAACTTAAATAAATGTTGTCAGTATGAGTATTCAAATATATGGAAAAATGGATCTATGGTAACTCTGCAACCGTGATAAATCGATCAAAGTTTGTTAACCCTGTTTACTAAGCGCCATTAATATTCGGTTTTTCCCCTATTTATATGCTATTTGCAAAGAACATGTTATTTAGCTACTTTTCCAGCAATATAGAGGTACGTTTTATTAAAAGCACATAACACCTCCTTTCTTGTCTGTCCAAAATTCTACTTCACTGCAAATTATACAAATGGGGCGCAAAGGAAAAACACTCCTTTAGAACAATTGTGCGAAAAATAAAATCTAACCCACGCTTAAGTGCTCCCAAATTAGTCACAGAGGTGCTCAATGAGTTTAAATAGAAAATATCTGCATCTACTATACGAAGAACCATAAAAAAAGGTTTTCATGGCCGAGTAGCACGTCGTAAGCCATTGGTTAATTTACGCCACCGAAAAGCTCGTTTGAAACTTGGTGGGATGACGTTATGTTTGCGGACGAGAGAAAGTATGACGTATCTGGATCCGATGGGCGTGTAATGGTGTGGCGGAAAGCCAAATGAGGAGCTACAACCACAAAATTTAAAACCAACCGTAAAACATGGAAATGGACATGTTATGGTGTGGGGTTGTATGGGAGCTAAAGGGACGGGAAAATTAGTTTTTATCAGTGGAATTATGAATAAGGAATCATATTTGAATATCCTCCGTCAAAATTTGAAAGAAAGTGCAAATAAGCTGGGCGTTTTAGATTCTTTTAAATTCTACCAAGATAACGACCCAAAGCACAAGTCGCGTTTAATTCAAGAATGGTTGCTCTATAACTGTCCTAAAGTTCTCCATCCACCTGCACAATCCCCAGACCTCAATCCGATTGAGAATTTATGGGATGAGCTGGACCGGCGAATCCGCAACTACAAAATAACATCCATTGAAGACTTGAAATTGCGGCTTCAAGAAGAATGGGATTGTATTCCTGCAGCTTATACAACTAAAATAGTAAAAAACATATCAAACCGTCTAAGTGAAGTTATAAAACAAAAGGGTTATCCAACAAAATACTGAATTTTATATAAAACCCTTTTTCTAATGTATTATTTGTTACTTTTCAAAGAAAACCGAATATTATTGACGCGCAATATTTTGTGCCACCTGAATTAATTCAGTTCTTTTTGTTATATTGTTATTCTTTTTTTCTAAATACAAATGTGAACTTTCAAGTGTCTAAATAAACTATTAATGAAAAGAAAAAAATGTTGAACAAGATATACATTAAGCTTAAGACGAATCAGTTAAACATATCTCCTTAATAAAACCGAATATTATGATGACACTAACTGTAGGTCTCATTTGAAAAGACTCCAACTTGCATTTTTTCGAAATTGAGTTTTTTTAGTGATTCCGATACATTTTAAACAAATACGTTTCGATACATCTTCTTCTGGAAAATTTTAATTATACAAGACCAACGATATGCTTAATTTAACCAGAGAATTTTACAACTTGGTAACTAACAATTTTGATTAAATACTAAAATTCGAATGACAAAATATTAGAGCATTATGTATAATAAATAAAAAATGTAAGCTGATTCAATTACAATAATTGAAATCATAAAATACATATATTTTAGTTTAAATATCAATTACTTTAATGATACATTTTGAGGCGTTATTCAAAAGTAAAAGTTGTTGTTTTTTTTTTTTTTTTTTTTTTGTTTTTGTATTGAACGGGACATAAATTTTCCACTTTAATTAAAAATGTTGAAATCTTTTGATATCAAAACAAAAAATAATAAACAGTACGAGTATATGTGTGTGGTTGTAGGAAACCCTTTAGCATTCAAAAAATAATTACTAGAGTAGTAAATTTTAATCTATAGTTTTGCTAAGAAAAAAAAAAAAAACAAATTCAAAAATTAAATGAAATGTGTAAATTGTTATTACCAATAATTGCCAACTAAAAATATATGCATATTGGCCATAATTTCTAAAAGCAATTTGGTTAACAAGTTCTTTAGAATTTAAAGAAATAAAAAATTAAAAAAAGTAACACAAATTGTATAATATGCAAATCTTGTCAAATTTACTGCGTATGGTCATAAAAATCCGCTTTACCAAATAATACGTAAATATTCTTTAAAATAACCAATATTGCGTAGTCAAAATCTTTATAAAAAAAATAATTTGTTAACGTATGTACCTCTACATTGTATAGATGCCGTATGTGTATGAACCATATCGTAGATTATAATTATAGTTTCCATTTGCATTTCCATGGTCCATTCAGCTAACAAATGTCTTTTAGAAAAATATTTGGTATACAAATTATGACCAGAGGCGTTGCGCATAAGCACAATTTATGAAATGCAATCATTTTTGATTATAACCTTCACACACCATCATTTAAACAAAAACCAAATCAATATCCTGTTGTTAATGTTAATTAAATTGTAATACCCTACACTACTATAGGTGTTCTTCTTGATTTAGTTTCTGAGACAAACACAGGCAAAAGCTTAAAAAAAATGTTTTTTTGTAAGATACGTAGACTAAGAATTTTAGGATTTATATCTCCAATGCTTAGTTTGATGCGTGTTATGATATATTGCGAAATTGAAATGACATATAGGGTAGGCAAATATAAGGTTAAGAATTAAGCTGTATTTAGTAAAAAATTGGCAAATTTTGACTATGGAACGCTACACTCTTGAACAAAGAATTTTAATTGTAAAAATTTACTATCAAGATGGTGAAAATGTTACTGCATCACTTCGCAAAATTCGAGCAACTTTTCCTTGTAATCAGGCTCTTTCTGAGACCGCTAAATTCGAGCGGTTGCTCAAAACAATACGCTCGTAGTGGCCGTAGTGATGCAAACATAACCGCTGTACAGCCAAGTATGGAGAATGGGCCTGGAATATCAACTCGTCAAAGTTCGCAACAATTGGGCATCACCAGAGGAACTTTGCGCAGAATTTTGCATAAAGATCCACATTTTCACGCTTATGAAGTTCAACTCGTTCAAGAATTAAAGCCAGCCGACCATTGTGTGCGTCGAACGTTTGTGAATTGGCTGCTTGAAAAACTGAACGAAAACAGCACATTTTTCAACAAAATCATCTTTCGTGATGAAGCCCATTTGCAATTTACTTCAGTAAACAAAAAAAATTGTCGAAAATGGGGCTCACAAAATCCACAAACAGTCATAGAAAATTACTTTACATCCAAAGAAAGTGACCGAAAGTAAAGAATTTTTGGTTAGACGGCATCATCGGCCCGCTTTTTTCCAAAATGAGCAAGGAAACGCCATTACCGTGAATTCTTTGAGCTACCAAACCATAATGACCAATTTTTTGTCGACATCAGTAAGCTTTGGTTTCAACAGGACGGCGCCAAAAGCCACACAACCAGCCAAACAAATCAGTTATTGCAAAGAAATTTCCCGGTCGCGTAATTTCTCGATTTGGCGATATTAATTAGCCGCCTTGCTCTTGTGATTCAACGCCGCTGGATTATTTTTTCACCACAAACAACTGACACTCTGAAAGATTAAATTAACGAGATAAGCGCTGCATTAACGAGATAAGCGTAGCTTTGTTGTAAATTATGGTTCAAAAATTTATGAAAAGAGCGGACGTCTGCCGATGTGGTGGACACTTGCCCGACATCATATTCCATTATTAATTCCCATATTTCTATTTTATATTAGTATGAGTAAAACTGAAGTTGTCAAAAAAAATATATATATGTTTTTAAGCCAATTAACTTCCTAACTGCAAATTTGCTCATCATTTACAAAATAAAAAAAATCTAAATTGGCCAACACTTAATAACTTACATTAAAACCCAATTTATACGTCCTTATAATGGATGATTTTTTATCAACTTTCTTTTTGGCAACACTGTTTATGGCAGTTCAGCTGTTTTAATGTAACATGTTACTATCAAACATATTCAGTGTGGCTTATAATTCAACCATGAATCGATTTACGAAGGGGCAACGCTTACACATTATTCAATTCATCCTTTTTTATTGGAAAACTGTGTCCAGCGACGAAGCTCATTTCTATTAGAATAGATATGTGAACAAGCAAAATTGCCGTATTTGGTGTGAAGAGCAGCCAAACGCATTGCAAGAACAGCCTATGCATCCCAAAAAACTTACTATTTGGTGTGGATTATGGGCCGATGGTATCATTGAACCGTACTTTTTCAAAGACAACGAAGGCAGGAACATTACTGTGAAAGGCGAGCGCTACCATGCCATCATAATATTTTTTTTTGCCCAAAATGGAAGAGCTGGTCCTGGCTGACATGAGGTTTCAACAAGACGGTGTCACATGCCATACAGCATGTGAAACAATAGCTCGATTGAGAGGCGAGTTCTGTAAACAGTTTATTTCACGTTTAGGGCCGGTATATTGGCTGCTTAGATTGTACGAATTAACGCCTTTTTTTTGCGGGCCTATGTTAAGGTTCATGTCGGTAGGGACAAACCCGCATTAGTTGACGCACTGGAATTCAATATTGAAGAATTTATTCGTGAGATATCGGTCGATATGTTGGAGAGAGTCAAAATCGGACCTAGAGTATGAACGATTTGAAGCGTAGCTAAATCATCTTTATACATTGAATTATATAGATCTTTCTAACGACTCAAATAAAGATTTCATAAATTACTCCAAAATTTATGTGTTTATTTTTTAAATCAAATCCGAAAGCTCTTAAAAAGTCACTAGACACGTATATACATGTATATAAGGTACAATGATTTGCCTACGAACTAACAAATACTGTACAATAGAAAATTGCAAATTTATTTACTATTCGTTTAATTATTATACAGACCAAACTTAACTATATAAGACACTAGCTAAAACCCGGTGTGCTTCACTACCCTCATCTTAGTTTTTATCTTAAATGTTATCTTAGTTAAATTTTATGTTCAGACAATTTTAATACTCTGCGGTAATAAAGCACAATACAAATTGTATCACATTGGTGCATTTGGAACAATCGTCTGATCCTAGCTTTACAGCAGATAATATCTGAATTTAAAAAAGTAATGTTCTACAGTGGACTGGCAATGTACACCAAATAATTTTCTAAGATTGTTTTCACTCCATACGCGACAATATTGTTCTTGACGTGATCATTTAACCCAAAAACAGCCTCAACACTAAACAAGATTTTAGTCTATCATTGCGCACAATACAAAACTGATTTTAAAAATAAATTTCCATAATTTTAAAGCATTGCTGCAGCGAACCTTATTTGTGGTGGTATCGAAATATTTCAAAAACTACATTCTGATCTAACAAGCAGTCGGGATTCTTTGTTATTAATTTGTTATCATCCCTGTGGGGGAAGAAGTTTTCATTCCCCTCGTAGGAGGAAATATGTTAAATTTCTTAAGGGAAAATTTATTTGGGAAAAGGGAAAATATTGAGAAATGCTTATTTGAACAGATTTCTTGAAAACATGTGATTTTAATGCATACATATATATCGAGCTATAACCACCAAAAAGACGTAAGCGCCATGATTATCGATTTAAGGTTTTTGATAAAAATCGATAGTATTCGATCATTCGCTCAGGACACAAAATTTTATAACTGTATAATGTACCTTTATGATTTTACTACACTAGAACAAAAAATATTTAAAAAACCTCTTGTAAAATTTGTTTTTTGTCGCTTACGTCTTTTTGGCGATTATGGCGGTTATGGCTCGATATATAAATTCCTTTTTTTTTTTGTTTATACAAATTTATTATTAATATTTAATTTAAATATTTTTAAGGTCAGTCTACCAAAAAAAGTAAGATTAGGCTTTTTATATGTAAAGTAATTGACATTCATACAAAATTTTAATGCGTTAAATTTTTGTTTTTCATCAATTAGTTTGAAAGTAATACGAAATTGTAGATTGAATATTTGACAATAAACTATCTTTAATAAAAAATGATTTAGCAGTCAGTATTTTGCTAAAAATTTGTCAGTAATCTTTATTTTTTATCTTTTTTTTCGCTTTGATAATGAACGAAAACAAGTTTATTATTTTTAGAGAAAATATTGTAAAAAAAAAATTAAATAATTGTTGTCACTGCAATAATAATTTTAAGATTTTCATCATTCTATTTATTTTAACAACACATAAGTTGCATTCAAAGGTTTTTTCCTTTTTTCAATTTGTAATAATACGTTACTGCCAATTTTTGTGTCATGCTTGAATTAAAACATTTATAAAGTTTTACGCATTTTTTGAGCAAGTCCGTTTGTTGTTTCTTAAAAAATTATTTAGAGAAATATGAGGTTTTTTTCTGCCATGCCAGCAAATTTATTTTAAGAAAATTTATTGCAGTGCAGTGTTAAAATTTTAACGGAATTAGTTTTTGCAAATATTTTTTCGATTTGTTAGTAAATCGATGGTCTCAATAGGAAGTATTATAAGTCCTTTTACTAAGGCTGCTATTGAACCCTACACACATATCGATGGTTGGTATTGTGGTGAACTAGATTTTATTTCTAAATAAAATACTGTATTCTGACCTATCTACTGGCCTTATTTAAGCCTCTAACCGGCAAACCTGCCTTTAGGCGTAGTATATTGTTGGTGTTATTATACCGATTTTTTTTATAAGTTCCATTATAACGGTAAACATGTGCAGAGAAATACATAATTCTATGACAAATAATAACATGCATTTGTGTCTTGGTTTTAATATTTCGATCCATAAAGACAAAGTTCTAGATAAAGTGTGTAAAACAATTATGTGAACCTAGAAAATTATTAAAAAATTCTTTCATTAACAATTTAGGTAAGTATCTTTACTTTGCATTTAGTGTTTTGTTTATCCAAGCTTTTTATTGGTAAAAATTGGACTCCGCCTAAAGGCGGACTTGCCGGCTGCCAGTTCGTTTTGCGTCAACATTTTTTTTCTCTTTTAATAGATCTTTTTCTTTTATTTTAATAAAAATTTAGCATTTTCAAAAATAATTGCCTCTTAAAATGTTCCAACGAGTTTATTAGCTGCTTTTTTATGCATTGAATTTTTTTGTGTGCAGTGGCAGGACACAAAATGTGTGCGGTATTAAACCATTTTAAACCCAAATTAGCCATGAACAGTTGTTACAAACATGGCGGTTTCATCGGAAAAATAAATCCTATGTTGAAGTAGACCCCAATATAATCAAAGCACATAATTGCCATAGGGGTGGCAATGATATAATGAACAGCTTACTAGGACGAAATATATTAGAATGAATATGAACGTATTTTTTTCTCCGTCACTCCTCTAGGGAGCACAAAGCATCTATTGCTTTGTTTCAGTTTCTTTAATCAATTTGATATTTCAAGCTAAGTATATGATTAATCCGCTGTAGCTTCCTCCATATGATTTTTTTGTTTGTGTAGTGGTGAAGATCCTTGCTAATTGTTGGTGATCTTTACTTTAGCATTGTAATTTTTTCCCAGTAGCTGGCGTGTTTTTCCTGATCATTCGTCTGATGTTTGTCATCATCGCCAGAGATATGCGAGAAGGGTCAGGGGGGCTTTATTCTTTATTTTTTTTTTAGATGGAGTTGCCTGGAGGGAAGAAGTTGAAGTTTTTTTTATTATTAAACATTCGAAACCACAATTAAATTTTTTTTTCGTCATGTCATCTGCTGGGGCTCGAACCTGGGTCGTTTGTGTTGTTATGCGTTCACTCTAACCACTACACCACGCTACCCCCGAATATGGATATTAATTTTATCATCTAACTGTTATGTCATTATTGAAATTATATTTCCATTTTAAACGATATTTTTCATTTAAAATTATCAGACTTCAGTAGTGGCAGATGTGTAGAGTCCGCCAAATAATTTTTTTTTTTTTTGAAAACAGGGCGCAAAACATCGAGTGTAGCTTCGGCTGTGTGGCACGTAGCGTCGTCCTCTTGAAACCAAATGTTGCTAATGTCCTCCTCTTCAATTTTTGTGAACAAAAATTTGTTTAACATGGCCACTCCTTGCTCATTTTCGAATTATGCCTCTGGACCAAAATCCGCACCAAACAGTGACTGGTCTTGGGTGTATCGGCTTTTCAATGTATGCGTGCGGGTTTTCTGTGCCCCAAATGCGACAATTTTGCTTGTTTGCATACCCGCCAAGATCAAAATTAGCTTCATCTGAAAAGATGATTTTTTTTGGCAAAATCGGCATCTTCTGTAAGTCGATCGCAGGCCCACTTAGCGTATACACAACCATATTCGTTCAGCGGAAGGATAAAACTAATTATCTGTCAAATCAGACATGGGCTAAATTGTTCCGCCAAAAAACTTGTTGGAAGTCCTCAAAACCGAAGCACGGAAAGTAAAAAGGTCTTATAATTCACCAAATGACAGCCGCTTTGATAATGTTGGACATATGCCTGATGTTTTGGGCCGAAGAGGTAAAAGAATGAGCGCATGTTTTGCACGAAATGTAAACTAAGTTTCTGCTTATCAAATAATAGAAAATGCTTCCACAGTTACCACACAAAATGAGCAAAATATTTGAATAAAACATATTAAGAATCCTTTTTTTGTAAAAATATTTCTTTGACTTACTAGGCAAGTCCACCTTTTCGCGGGCAACATATTTTTTTAGCTGGAAGGTTAGTTTTTAATGTTTTTCAACTTTTTACTTTAAAGTATTGTTTTTCCTCTTAACTACCAGCCCAGTATAATTTTTTTTAGAAGGTCTTACGAAAATTCCAAAAGACTAGTCCCTATTCTACTCGACAGAGACTATCAGAAAAGTAATATCATTGTCCAGTGATTTCAACATTGTTCTTTTTGGTCGCACTGTGTTATTGATGATATAGTATATCGGCATTGATAAATGCGAATATAAAATTACGGAGTTTCAGCGTTAAAAAAATGCTGGAATATTTTCAATGCATTTGTAATTGCTTAACTAAACTTAAGGAAAACAACACAGCAGAAGTAACAAGTTTTTGCTTTGCTTCAGCCTTTAGCTTCAAATTAAGCAACAGTGTTGCTGAATACTTATTGAAAACTTTAAAAAAATAAAAAGCATAAGTAAAATTCAAAAGCAAAAAAGTAAAAACTTGATTAGTCAGCAAAGCAACTATTTTATCAAAAATTGCTTTTGCTGTAAGATTTACGTTATTGTTTATTTTATTTTTACTTAACTGTTTACTTTAATGTGGGCTTAATTTGCAACTCTGTCACCAATCAAAAAGCCAGAATTGAAAAAAGTGAAAAACAAATTAACCAATTTTTCCTCATGAAATTCAAGCAACAGCAACGTAGTCAATGAATTAGTAGTAAACATTTAAGCAAAGGCAAACATAAAGCAAACAACAATTTATTGCTTACATCAAGAGCAATTCTTCATAAAATAGTTACTTTGCCGACTGCTTAAGCAGAGAACATACACGTAGTAATACTAACCAAGTGATTTACTATTTTAATTTTTTGCTTATGCTTTTTACTTTAGCTTCCTTAGCTTACTTTAGCTAGTCAGTTGTTAAAATTTTAGCCAAATTCATCGATTAGTTTACTTGTTGTAGTCGTTTGAAATAAGCAACTTTTTTGTTTCTTGGAAAATGGAAAAAAAGTGAATTTCGTGTAGTGATTAAACACTATTATTTGAAAGGCAAAACGGCGAAAGAGACAAAAGAAAAGCTTGATAAACATTACGGCGAATCTGCTCCGTCAGATTATATGGTAAAATATTGGATTTCTGAATCTAAACGGGGCCGAACAAACACTGCAACAATACCATCAACAGGAAGGCCAAAAGAGGTGGTTACTGAAGAAAATATAAAGATTATCCTCGATATCGTTATGAATGATCGCCGGGTCAAAATATGTGAGATTGCTGAAACGGTAAACATATCATATGAACGTGTGTTCAACATTTTGCATGAACATTTGCATATGAAAAAGCTATCGGCAAGATGGGCGCCGCGTTTGCTCAGTGTTGAACAAAAACGAGTTCGACAGACCACTTCACAGCGGTGTTTGGACATGATAAAGCATAATCCTGCTGGTTTTTGGCATAGATTAATAACTGTTGATGAAACTTGGGTCCACCACTACACACCTGAAACCAAAAATCAATCGAAGCAATGGGTGGAAGCTGGTGGAAGTGCTCCGAAGAAGGCGAAGACAGCGAAATCGGCTGGCAAGGTTATGGCCACTGTATTTTGGGATGCACACGGTATATTGCTCATCGATTATCGATTAAAAGGGATCCACAATCACGGGAGAGTATTATCGTGCATTATTGGATCAATTGGTTAATGCAATCAAGTAATAACGACCACATTTAAACAAGAAAAAAGTGCTCTTTCTTCAATACAACGCCCTGGTTCACACAGCATTAGATACGATGCTAAAACTGCGAGAAATCCACTTCGAATTGGTGGATTATCCACGCTATAGTCCAGATTTAGCCCTTAGTGACTTTTTCCTGTTTCTAAACTTGAAAAAATGGCTCGCAGGAAAAAGATTCATCTCAAACGAAGAAGTGATTACCGAAACTAATGCGTATTTCGAGGAGTTCGCAAAATCGTATTATTAAGATGGTATAAAAAAGTTGGAAAATCGTCTTACTAAGTGTATTGAGCTAGAAGGAGACTATGTTGAGAAATGAATGGTTTTTGAAAAAAGAATGTTTTTTTTCCTACTTAGGTAGCTTCAGTGTCAATCCGCCCTCGTATAAGGTATGTTGGTTAGCAAAAATTCACGAATACTGTTTTGATTTGGATTTTTGGCAATTTCATAGAGTTTGCTTTTTTGGCCATAACAATTTTAAAGATCAATTTTTCTTAGTCAAGTACGTAGATGTTTAATGATTTGTAACAACAGCCATAATATAATTAAAATGCAAATTGAATATTAAGGGCACATTTAAATTTATGCAGAAATTTTTACATGAAAATTATAGTGAATTAAGACTGTTCTAATGATGTCGTAATACTTGTTGCTAGTGGATTAAGAACAAATAAAACACAAATTTTTTTTTTTTTTAATTTCATGTTTCATTTTACACGCAAAACAAACAAAAAATTTTTCATGAATTTTCGTATCCAAAACCCTTTTGGGTAAAAAATTTACAGAAAAAACTATAGTTTTTCTCTAACATGTTTTGCATTGTTCTCAAAAATATTTCAGCTGTAGCTTGTTTCCAAAAACAGTATTACAAAGCAATTCATTTTATTTTTTATTTATTTTTTTTTGTCTATTTTTAACCAATGGATTAGCCGTTAGCTAATAAAACGTTTGTTAATGTTTTTTGTTTTGTTTTCAGTTTGTCTAGAAGCTAAAAGCAATAGTCGGCTTAAATTTAGTATCATGTTCAAATGTAAATGTATGTACAAATCGGGGTTAAATTTATAAATCAAATCAACAAGTTTAGTTCATCAAAGAAACTTAAAGAAAAAACAAATATATTTTTGAAAAATTTAAAATTCTCTTGTTTTTTTTTCTAGTTTTTTTTTTTAGAAAAAAACATAAAAGAGAAGAAATAAATTTTTTAGCAGAATTACGACTATGAATAAATGAATAAAATATTAACAAGAGTTTTGGTGCTGAAAGATATATAAATAATTAGCCAAATGAGATTGAATAGGTTTTTAACTACCGTATGGGTATCCTACATGTATTACGAGGCTGGTTTGACAAATGATTTTTGTGTTTTTTGTTTTATTTTTTTAGTTTTTGATTGATTATGTTTTTTCTTTTGTGTGGCGCTCTGATGTGGTGGGTAGGACACACTCTGACCATCTGAAAAAGAATTAAATTTTTTACAGCGGTATCACCTCATAACATAAGCTAGTAACTGGTTATGAGATTGCATTGCATTTCGGGGCCGGCATTAAACTGTAGGTGCCTTTAAATGAGTCTAAGAATAGAATCTGGTGAAACTCATTGGAATGTTATGGGAATTATTATTATCTATTTTTCTATTTTTCTCGACAGGATATCGTTTTAATTCTCACATTTAAATCTTTTTTAAGGTTTATGAGCTTAGTTGACCATTTTTCTATCTTTTTTATTTATATTCTTTTTTCTTTCTACGATGTAACATTACGATGTAACTTTACAGGCTATAAGCGATCACATACATTTATTTTCGTTTCAAAAATTACAATACAATTCTACTTTGAGTAAATCAATTGCAGCGCGCTCAGCGTGTCATGTATCTCCATCCTGTTTGAATCACATGCCACCAAGATTAATGTCAACTAATTGATATCGGGATTGGCAACCCAATGGGTAACCCGGGTTAGTTTTTTTGGGTTTTATAATTAAAAAAAACCCAATCCATTTTTTTTAGCTAAAAAAGTAGTGATTTAACAAAGTTATCAAAATAAAAATTGATCAAATCACCGCTTACATCTTTTCCCCAACTCTGAGCTTATACCCAAATTCCGTCGCAGAAAAACTTCTCGTCTTTGAAGCTGATCTTAAAAGAAATGATTTGGTAAAATGCCGAAAAATATTGTATCTGTCGAAACAGCCAATAGTCAGAAGGACCAATGTTTGGAGAATACGGCGGCTGCGTCATTTGATCGTTTTTAATAATTGTTTGACATCTTTTGTGACGTAGGATCATGCATCGTTATGCAAAAAAGTTTTCTGTCTGTCTGCCTGTCTAGCTTTATATTCCGGCCGTTTTTCTCATAATGTACTGTTCAAGCGAAGTAATTGCAGTCTGCTCCTCTGCACCTCTAGGAGTCCAAAATTGGTTTATATATTGAGATGCGTAAAAAAAACTCTAATCATGTCCCTACACCATTCACCATTGACAGTAATATTCTGACTATAATAGTTTTTAAAGACATATGAACCAATGACGCCGCCGACCAATTAAGCGTTCTAAACAGTAATTTTCTGTGCATGTAATGGTGTTTCGACAAAAGTTTGTGAATTATCCTCACTTCAAACGCTAATAATATGTGGGTAAATTACGACATTCGATATCGAACAAAATTTCTATGTAAATGTTTAAAGCTTGTACGAAATTTAATTCGATATCGATTAATGTAATTTGGCCCCTACTGCTTATTCGCTCAACCATTCAACCAAAGGTGAGCTTCATCGATAATCGCTTGGCTTTAATTCCTATACAAGTTGAATAATGTAAGCTTTTATGTCATTATCCTTTCGTAAAATCTTCCATAACGTGGAAGGCTACAACCCCCGGCTACGAATTCATTGATTTGAATCTTCTGAAATGCTTTCATGTACAGCGGCTACAGCTTCTTCAGTGAGCGTGTTTCGGCGTCTCACGGTATGCACATTATCAGTAAAAGTAAACTTTACCCAAACACAATACATTGTTATCAAAATTAGTCGCTCTAAAAGATATTTATGTACGAAGGGCACGAAAACTTTGACGGACAGAGCCATTATTTAAAGGAAAACACTTCAATAATTTGCAAGCGGTGCTCTAGTGTAAGTTTATCCACAAAAAGTCATTATCAGCTATTAAATCGGTTATCAAATAAAGCAACCAACTCAAAGTTATGTACCTCTAAAAAAAACACCCGATATCTATATCGTTAATTTTTTCTTTAATGTGAAAAATTTATCAAAATTTATCCTCATAAAATAAAAACGAAATAAAAAAGAAAAATAATCAGAAAATCATTCTTTGGTTGAGTGAAGTTGAAGATTATCAAAATACCGCATCAACACCTCTTTGACGAGTTATTGTTTAGACGTTTTTGAAAAGATAAGTAAATTGAAATTCAATTTTAACACCAGTCAGAAAAAGCAAAGGCATTCACATATTTTTCTGACAATATGGTGATTTTTTTATATGTATGTAAGAAGCAATCTTTAATAAAAACAAAAAGTCAAACGAAAATTAACTTATAACCAGGAGTGGTTTTAAAAGGATAAACAAGACGTAAACCGTTCGTGTTAGAATTATTATGTCTCGAGTTTATTTGCTATTTGTAGTATAATATTAGAACACACATTGTATTGGTACCAAAACTCATTTTAATTAAAGATTGATCTTAGTCTTATCAAAAATATGTAGAATTTTTAAATAAAACTAAAATCTAAGCTATCATTTAGCTCAATTTAGTACTGATGCCTAGATTTACTTTCGAATTCCTCTTTCAATCGTATTTACCCTAGCCAACGACAAGAGTTTTCATTGTAGTTACTATAGTTTTTTTTCGCATTTTAAGAGCCAACGAATTCTTTCTTTTATTTTTATACATATGACAACTTTGAACGTCTCACAATGAATGTAAAGTCCATGGTAGATCGAAAAAGATATGTACACTTGAGCGACAATAATTTTTTTTTTCATTTTCTGTAAATAACTATTAATATTGTATATATGGAGAATGATGATCAACTAGACTCATTGAAAGGGATCTATAAACGCCAGCTAGTGAAGTTTTTCGCAGCGATAATACTCATAAACTCTCGGTAGCAATGTTGTGGCCTTGGATTGAACTGAGGACTTCATGGTTGGTTGGTTGTTCTTATCTAACATACTACAATGACACATACTATTAAACACATGGTGCATGCATTTATGTTTCCACAAATGTCCTTTGAAGTGTAAAAATATTTGGAAATCGATGGAAAGGATAATTCAAGTTATATTGAGTGTTTTTAAATACTAAGCTGAAAAAGATCTTCGACAGCAGGAACTAATAACCACCTTAAATATAATGGGTCCGCCATTTAACGTTTTTTTTTTCAACCAGTGCTTATTTCGTGAATGGTAACAGATAATTAGTCTTATCCTTCCGCTGAACGAATATGTTTGTGTATACGCTTGAACAATGCTGGTAAATATTGCGACATTACTTTGAAAATCATGGTAATGTTGCAGAATCAAAAATCATCTTTTCAGATGAAGCTCATTTTGATCTTGGCGGGTATGTAAACAAGCAATTTTGTCTCATTTGGGGCACAGAAAACCCGCACGCATACATCGAAAAGCCGATACACACACGACGAGCCACTGTTTGGTGCGGATTTTGGTCCAGAGGCATAATTGGGACATTTTTCTTCGAAAATGAGCAAGGAGTGGCCGTTATAGTCAATGGCGATCGTTATCGGGCCATGTTCAACGAATTTTTGTTCACAAAAATTGAAGAGGAGGATATTAGCAACATTTGGTTGCTAAGCTACACTCGATGTTTTGCGCCCTGTTTTTGTAGATCGCATTATCAGCCGCAGAGCTGATGTCGTTTGGCCACCTCGCAGCTGCGATTTGACACCGTTGGACTTTTAGTTGTGGGCTGCCGTCAAAGACAAGTGTTACGCCAACAAGGTAGAGACAATTGACGCTTTAAAGGACAATATTCGTGAAGCCATTGATGAAATACAGCTGCACACAATCGATGATGTGCTTAAAAATTGGACCGATCGTGTAGGCTACTGCATGGCCAGCCGAGGCAGCCATTTGAACGAAATTATTTTCCATTATTAACCGGAAGGATTGTAAAAAAGAAATTTAAGAAAATATTCAGTAGTTTTTTTTTATAGCATTTTCAAAAAAAAAAAAAAAAATTATTTGGCGGACCCTATGTCTATAAAATTAACGTTGTTTTGCAGCAAGGAGACTACTTCGTCTCTAGGCGCTGGCAAATAAAACTCTTATAAAATACGCTGTAAAAAATTAGCCATGGGATGAATTATTAGGTTGTTGTTTTGTCGAGGAAGAAATGTCCAAATGTCCTTTAAGGATATAAAAATACCTAACGTTGTTCTGGAATACTTACTTGCTAGAAACTACAACATGGGTCAAAAATGCATCAACTTTATTTGCTAATGCAACAAGAATTGAGAAAAATTTTGTTTCAATAAAATTATTTGATAAGCTTTTAACCGAAAACTGGTTTTTCTAAAATTGTAACTTTTCGAAATATTTGAAAACCGGTTTTTCAAAAAAGTCGAATAATAGATCTGCAATTGTGCGCACATTATGTGTCGTGATGCCAGTTCCCGAATTCACATCAGCAGTCAAAGGATGTTCAATTTTTCAGACATAAGAGTACTAGTTGGGTTATATTATCTAAATAAAGATAGTAAAGTTTCGTCAATAAAACATTGAGACGAAAGTGATTGTGTTTTATTTCAAAGGAAGTTTGTAACTTTTACAGATTGAGTCAGACGCAACTGGAAAATAAAAATACTTTAGATTTTGTAAAGCTATTTAAATATGTATTGTAATCGATCGAAAAAATAATTATAAAATTTCTGGTTAATGTTTAAATAACAAAAAACATTTTGTTAAATCCACTAAACATTTGAAATGAACTAATATTCTACTGTCATAACAGAAGAAAAGGTACACTCATGGACTTTAGTCTTCGTACACCCCCTTATATTACAGACAACTGCTAATTTAAGAGCAGCACAATAAAAGTTTATGTAGTAAAATTAATTTATTACATTTTAATCAGTGTAAAAAAAAAATTCAATTCTAATTAAAAGTAACGGAATACACAAAAAAAAGACTAAAAATAATGAAGGACAAATATGTTCATACAGTGTAATATTTTTTCTTATATTCATAAAACTCACATTATAATTAATTAAATACCGTTCGATTTTTATATCGCGTGTTACTTGAATGATTAGTTGATATTTTATTGGTACAAAAGTGATCAAGTGCCAAGATGAGTACGCGTAAAGAAATTAGCCTTGAAATAAAAAATTTAATTGAATTTTGTGCAAGAGAACAAAAGCAACAAATCCTATCGGGAATTAAGCAAATTTTTAAATGTGCCGTTTGCTAAAAGTCAATATATTATTGAAAAGTATACAAATAGGGGTTCCGTCGAAAATAAACCAGACCAGGACGCCCGAAGAAACTCTCCAGACTCTCTTTGTATTGAAAGAAGTTAACAAAAGTCCGCGAATTACTGCCTCCAAAATTGCAAAAACTACTGCTAACGTTTTGGATAAGACAGTTCATCTCAAAACTGTTCAAAAGGCCTTACGAGGAAATGGTTATGCAAGCAGAGTTCTCGTCGAAAACTTTTGATATCTGAAAAAAGTAGGAAGCTTCGCCTTGAGTTCGCACAAAAGCACTTAAATAAAAGGATTGACTTAAGGAATAAGGTTTTTTTTACGGAAATGATGGTCACGGAAAGGTTTGGCGTAAAAAGAATGCAGCACTGGACCCAAAGAATATTGTTTCAACGGTAAAACATGCTGGTGTAAACGTAATGGCTAGGTGAGTCATAGCAGCGTCTGGAGTTGGCCGGTTAGTGTTTATAAATGACATTATGGATCGATACCATTATAAACAGCTTTTAGAACGCAATTAACAGCCGTAAATTAATATGTTTGGTCTTGGTCAGCATTGGATTTTCCAACTGGACAACGATACCAAACATACAGCTCACATTGTTAGAGCTTGTTTGTACTATCATGCACCAAGACAGTTAAGCTCACCTCCCCAATTGACGGATTTGAACCACATTGAGCACGTTTGGGATAGTTTGAAAAGACACACTGATCCTCCTGATGTTACCAACAACGAATTCTGATATGTCTGAAAATCTGGTAGCATCAATGCTAATACGTCTGCAGGCAGTAATTGATGCTTATGGTGGGCCGACAAAAAATTGTTTTTATAAAAAACTTCTCTAAGATTACTTATTTCTCATTTCAAAAAAAAAAAAAAAAACAAATAATTGTACGGTATGAACACTTTTGTCATTTTTCATTTTAAGTTTTTTTTTTAAAAAAAACCAAAAATGTTGGTTTTTTACTATTGAAAAATTTGGGTTTGTATGGAGAATTAAGTCCATGACTGTACATTCAATTATAGTCAACAAGGCGTTAATTAAAATGATATTCTCTTTCTATATCTATGAAAAAAAACCACAAATAAAACCACAAACATTTCCTATTATTTTTTAGTAATCTTATGTTTCAAAATACTTTTTCGAACGTAGGCTTGTACGGAAGGCTCTTTTAAATTTTAGCGAAATATAATCAGGAATTATGGAATTTGTCCTAGAGCTATAAAAAGGCACGCAAAGTATAAATTAGTTACAGTATTCTGAAGTTATAATTAAATAATTTTCTATATCAATTAAATATGTTAATGAATAACATAATAAAGAAGTAAGTTTATTAATACATACTTTATGAATTATACGAGCATATTTAACCAATTTAATATCTGTTCTAACATAAATGTTATTGACGTAACCAAATGTCAATTAAAATAAGTTACTGACTTTAACAATAACATTTCTTGATTAATGCTCATAAGCATACAATGTTGTTAAAAACAAGTATGTGTCTTAAGTTTTTTGTTCCATTTTCTATTATAATTAAAAACTGCAAAGAATATATAAGATTTTCACTTATATATCTATGCATGTGTATTAGTCAAACAAAAGAGAGTAGTTTGAATATTTAATTTATGAACTAATTACAAGTAACGTTTCATCTTAATAATTAAATGTTCTGGGTTACACGATTTAATTATTGAATAATAGTATGTATGATATGTATCATTTGCAGAGTATTTTTTTTTAAATGTCACATATTTTTGTTGTCACATGTTGTTTCCTTTGAAGAAAACTATTAACTATACTAACTAATAAACATATGTCATTAAGACTGTATAGAGTTTTAAAAATTTGATCTTTTCATTTGATTTAATTTTATGATGTTTAGTTTAATTGTTAGGAAATCAAATTACTATTTAGTTTACAACAGATCATGTCTCCAATCAAGTATTATTGTAGTATTACTTATAGTTAAGTAATAAAGTGTCCGCCAAATAATTTTTTTTTTTAAATGCAAAAAAAAAACTACTGAATATTTTCTCAAATTTGAAAGTACAATCCTTTCGGTTAATAATGGAAAATAATTTCATTCAAATGGCTGCCTCGGCTGGCCATGCAGTAGCCTACAGGATCGGTTCAATTTTTAAGCACATTATCGATTGTGTGCAGCTGTATTTCATCAATGGCTTCACGAATATTGTGTCTGCTTTTTGGCGTAACACTTATCTTTGACGGTACCCCACAAATAATAGTCCAACGGTGTCAAATCGCAGCTCCGAGGTGGCCAAACGACATCAGCTCTGCGGCTGATAATGCAATCTTCAAAAACAGGGCGCAAAACATGGAGTGTAGCTTCGGTTGTGTGGGTCGTAGCGCCGTCCTGTTGAAACCAAATGTTGCTAATATACTCCTCTTCAATTTTTGTGAACAAAAATTCGTTCAACATGGCCCGATAACGATAGCCATTGAGTGTAACGGCCACTCCTTGCTAATTTTCGAAGAAAAATGGCCCAATTATGCCTCTGTACCAAAATCCGCACCAAACAGTGACTCGCCTTGGGTGTATCGGCTTTTCAATGTATGCGTGCGGGTTTTTTGTGCCCCAAATGCGACAATTTTGCTCTAAGATCAAATGAGTTTCATCTGAACAGATGTTTTTTTTTTTGGCAAAATTTTCAAAGTAATGTCGCAATATTTCCCAGCGTTGTTCAAGCGTATACACAACTATATTCGTTCAGCGGAAGGATAAAACTAATTATCTGTGAAATCAGACATGAGCTAAGTGTTACCATTCACGAAATAAGCACTAGTTAAAAAAAACGTTAGATGGCAGACCCTTTATAAGCTTTATATTTGTTGTCAATTTTATTACGACCAGCAAATATATCTGATTATTTATATGGAAATTATCAAATAGCGTAGTAAATTCAGAAAACATATAATTACTAACTAAAACCTGGCTCGTTGCGCCATCCCTATTTTAATTATTAATTTACATGCTATCTTAGTGACACTTTTTAGCCTTTTTAATGTTTTGTCCCCTTCCGGAAAAAATGCAATGATTTGTTCCTTCGAGAATACACTGTAGGTTCTGCTTTTTAGCTGTATGCAGTCTTCAAACGGTAATACTGTCTTCAAACGGGCCACGTTACCTTTAAAGTCGTCACCAGTTCTAACGAAATGTATTATAAATATAATGCCTTAATTGTAGCAATATTCACTTTAAAATATATTTTTATTTACATTGCAGATACTAAAAGGAACCGACTACTACCAATGCTGATGTTCCTTCCATAATCATAAGTAAGCATCATAATATCAATCCCACCTTAACTTCAAATTGCATTTTGGACTGTAATAGTTGCCGTTTTCCACGTATACAAAAATTCAATTTTTAGTATAGTTTAGAAGGGATGCCACGCCCAATTAATTACTGATAATGTGTATTGCTCGCGTTGCTTGAACCGAATTTAAAAGCTTCTACTAATATTGCTGTTCTCTAGGTATACAAAAAATAATAAATACTTTGTGGTGGAGATACCACGCCTACTTTTCGAATGATGATTTGTATTGACTATGAAGTCAATCAGATAAAATTCTGAAACTTTAGCTGCAACCATTCTAAAGATATAATTAAATCGATATTTTGTTTGTATTGGAGATATCATTCCCACTTCTCCAATGATGATTTGTTTTGACTATGATCTCAATCAGACCAAATTTAAGATGTACAGAAAGCAATATTAAGTTTGTATGGTTGGTAAAACGCCCACTTTTTAACTGGTGATTTGTATTGACAATGTAGCCATTCAGACCAAAATACTGCAACTTCAGCTTTAACCCTTCTTAAAATATAACAAATCAATATTTCATTAGTTTGTTTTGCAGGTACTATGCCCACTTGTCTAATTCCGCCCACTTTTCGAATGATGACTTTTTACTGATTATGAAGTCTATCAGATTAAATTGCTAAACTTAAGCTGTAACCGTTCTAAAGATATAATGATTTCAATATTTAGTTTGTATTGCAAGTACCACGCCCACTACAAAGTCAAACAGATCAAATTCAGAAGCTTTTACTTTAACCGTTCAACAGAAATCAATACTAAGTTTGCATGGGTGGTACAATTTTTTACTGCTGATTTGTATTGACTATGCAGTTATTCAGACCAAACTTTACCTTTAACCATTCGCAAGATATAACAAATCATTATTTTAATAGTTTGTATTCGAGGTACCATGCACACATGATTTGTATTGACTATGAAGTCATTGAGACCAAATACTGAAACTTTAGCTTTGACCGTTTTCACGATAAACGGAAATCAATATTTATTTTGTATGGAAGGTGACATGCCCACATGACCAATCACGTCCATTTTTGGTCTGATTATTTGTATTAACTATGAATATATTTGTGCCAAAATTTAGAGAATCTTTCTTTTACTATTTTGAAAATATAGACAAATAAATATATACTCTGTATGGGCGTGGCGCCGCCCAGTTAGAATTTTTAAAATTTATATAGCCAAATAGTTCGTTCCAACCATACAGAGAGATACTGTAAAAATTAAAAAAAAATCGGTTCAACCGTTTAAGCCGACCATAAAGCACAAACAACCATACAAACACGCATTCATTTTTACATATAAGATTATAGATTTTTCAATTTTCGTCTCAGGATCAGGAAGCAGATGAGGGCTTGTAATATTGAACGAAATTCCTATGCAAATTCATGTCAAAAATGCATGAAATATCATTCGATATCGAATGCCGTAATGTGTCCGCAGACCTAAATTTTCGTCAAGTGAATGGAACAGTTAGCAATTGTTTAATTGATTTAAATAATGAATAAATGACATACATATGTAATTAATACTTAAAATCAATGGAGGTACGACCTTATGAACTTGCAAAAAGCAATCTCATAAAAAACGTTTTACCAGCATTTCTAGGAGACTCATTTGATTTCATGTCGACTAAGTAATAGCACTACAATACGAGGATACGATACAATGTATGATGGGTATACAAACAATGATGACAGAGCAAGCAATGACGACACTGAAAGAACTTTAACTTATATTTTAACTAAAAATGCTAATTTTGGACTATTTTATTAATTAATTTCTTTAAATAAAATTTCTTAAAAGTTCTTTGACCTCTTGTATAGTGTAAATGCCAAACACTTCCAGCATTTCTCGTTTTTTACCTTTAACAAGCAAAGAAATAATTCTGAATTTGGGGTTATTTTTATATAACTTTCTTTAACCAAATCTGACACAAATGATAAAAATAATATTATTTGTTTACACTCAAATTTAGAACCTTTCACTTTGCTCTTCAAACAACTCCAATTTTAAAATAAAAGAGGAAACCCCTCTAACCATCTAGTTTACCTCTGGTGATAATCGCAAAGCATTAAACGGATGAACAAAGGAAAACGCCACCTACTGGGAAAAGAATTACAATGCTAAGTAAAGATCGACTGATTACCTCCTTTCTTGCGGACGAAGAAGGACAGAGAGTGGAAGTTAGGGGCACTCCTCAGGAGGTGTTCTTTCACCACTCCTATGGAATCTTGCGATTAATACGCTCCTCACTCGGCTCAATTTCTTTGATGATAGAATTGTCGCCTATGCGGATGATGTCGCCATCGCAGTTTCTGGAATATGTCCATAGACACTGCCAGACAAGCTCAATTTTGCCCTGGGCATTATATCTGCTTGGTTTGGGCTTAGTGTAAACCCTTGTAAAATAGATAGAATGTTCTTCACTAGGCGGTATAAGATACCTCGCTTTACACTGCCGTGTGGATGCGATTGGGCTTAGTCTAGGACCGACCGTCAAATACCTAGGCGTTATTCTTGACCCCAAGCTAAGTTGGTACGCTAACTTGGCTGAGAGAGCTCGTAAAACGGTTTGTGCGACCTACCGCGGTATGAGAGCAGTAGGGCCTAGATGTCTTTCGCTTTATCAATTCGGTGGTTATTGAACCTAATCTTCTATACAAAGTGGTCTTTTGGTGGACCGCCCTCAGTAAACATTGCAACATCAAGCTCCTGGATAAGGTCAGGAGGCCTGCGGCAATTCAGATTACAGGGGCGTTACGTGCTACCCCACGATGGCGCTTTTTGTCATGATTGGTTGGCTCCCTTCGAGCATACTTGTCAGAGGACAGGCAAAACTTGCGACGGAGAGATTTAACGTATTTTCACGGTGACGTATTATGCCCTCGGGACAGTCTTCGATTTTGTGCGCGAAACCCCGAGTTTTGGATGATATTGATTATGCTCTATCTGGACCGGTGCTGTATGGGGGATTTCATTCTATAATCCCTAGTAGAGATGGCTTGGCTTTTGGCTCTGTTAACCCCGACAACGGTGGTGGAGATCTACACTGAGGGCTCTGAATATGAGAAAAGGGTGGGCAGAATTCTCTACAAAAAGCTCAATCTAAGGGTGTCTCTCCGACTTGCGGACTACTGCAGCGTGTTTCAGGTCGAAGTCATAGCTATCTACCATGCTGCGGACTCACACAACTGATATATACACTCTCCTTGATAGCCAAGCGGCTATTAGGCTTGTTAGAGACTATCGTGATTCCCTTGGGTTGCTCTCACGACAGTTTGGTGTCCATCTCATCGGGTGCCTGCTCGCTGAAGAGCTTGCTGAAGCGAGCACACCCCTTCCACATAGTCATTTGTAAGGGTTGGTGTACCGCTGTCCTCCTTCAGGCTGTCTATTAGGCAGAAGTATTTATTGGTCGCTGATAGACCTTGGGCAGAGGCTGATTATTGCTTTACTGCTAGACTCACCTGGCCCAGATTGGATGGCAGGTGTACCAATCAGCTTTTCAAAATAGATCGTGAGAGCATCTCCTCTAAAGTGTCTATTCTCACGGCTTTGCATTATATATGGCAAAGGCTGCGTCTACAGGCGAATGATTCCTGTCGAGGTTGTAGATCAATTAAGGAAGAGGAAAGTGTTACCCATTTTATTTTCTAATGTCCACCTCTAGCTAGACGTAGATTTATCACACTTGGCTCGCCCTTTCCCAAAATCGATCGGAGCTATCGATCATTGATGTTAGACTTATAGCCAGATAGTTTCCGACTTGAATTCCGGGAATGTTCTATATGGGACCTCTGGATGATCTTCAAGACCTGTTAATCAGGACTTGGCGGCCGAAACAGGGATCTTACTTCATTTGTGGTATCACATCGGGCCGCTATGTGTGTTCAACCTATGTGTGTTTAACCTAAGCAAAGATCACCACCACCACTTAGCAAGGATCTTCAACACTACAAAATCATATGAAGGGGAGTTGAAGTAGATTAATCATCTATTTAGCTTGAAAAATCAATTTGATTAATGAAACTGAAACCCAGCATATATAAAATTCTTTATATGCCTATAAAAGCTAACGCTGTCCTATGCAGATTAGTAAAAAGGATGAAATATCAAAACGTTTAAAACTCTTATTTGAGAATTGAGAAACTTTTAATTCTTAATTTTTTAAGAGAATGCATATGGTTTTTTTTTTTGTAATAATTTTAATAAAATTAAAAAATGAAGAAATTAAAATCTCACGCTGTTTACCTGCCACTAACCACTAGTTGCAACTGTTTGCTTTAATAATTGAATAATTTATTATTGCTGTGGTTATACATTACAGAACTTGCAGTGAATTACTCGTATTATACAACATCATCATCTATGCAAGTGAATTTATTTGCCTCCCTATTTCAACACACAGGCATTTTTTTCTTTTTTTTTGTAAACGCTTTTCCTTTTTATTTTTCACAAACCAAACCATTATGCTAATCATATACAATGTACTTAACAAGCCTCAAATTAACCAATTCAAATTAATAATGAACGTGGAAATGATACTTCAATTTAAACACCAATTAGATAATTATGATGAAAGTATAAATGAAAATGAAAATGAAAAAAAAACCTCTATTAAGCAAAATAATTATAATTTTTTTTAAGTTATGGGAAATAAAAGATATATTTTTGGCTTAGATCACTAATTGAAAAAAAAATTTGCATAAATTGTTAAGAAATAAAAAAGGAAAAAAAAATGAAAGGGCTTTAAATTGCTTAAATAAAGTTTTTAAGAAAATTTTAGGTTTATTTGTCTGTCTGTTTGTCCGTCTGTTTGTTGTTTAGTCTTTTTCAAAACAAAAAAATTGTTTAATTTTGTTTGTGTACTAAGCTGAAGCTAAGTTTGCTAGTTGGGTGTGAAATTAGCGCTGCAGTTTAATATTTATGAGTTTGTTTTGTAATCCTAAAAGAAGAATTTTTAATAAGAGTTTAAAATATTTCATTTAATTCAATTTGTTTAGCAAGTAGTTTTTGGCAAATAAAGGGTCCGCCAAATAAATTTTTTCTTTTTTTGAAAATGCTATAAAAAAAACTACTGAATATTTTCACAAATTTCTCCTTTTATTTGAAAGTACAATCCTTCCGGTTAATAATGGAAAATAATTTCATTCAAATGGCTGCCACGGCTGGCCATGCAGTAGCCTACACGATCGGTCCAATTTTTAAGCACATTATCGATTGTGAGCAGTTGTATTTCACCAATGGCTTCACGAATATTGTGCTTTCAAGCGTCAATTGTCTCTGGCTTGTTGGCGTAACACTTATCTTTGACGGCACCCCACAAATAAAAGTCCAAAGGTGTCAAATCGCAGCTCCGAGGTGGCCAAACAACATCAGCTCTGCGGTTGATAATGCGATCTTCAAAAACAGGGCGCAAAACATCGAGTGTAGCTTCGGCCGTATGGGTCGTAGCGCCGTCCTGTTGAAACCAAATGATGCTAATATCCTCCTTTTCAAAATTCGTTCAACATGGCCCGAGACCGATCTCCATTGACTGCAACGGCCACTTCTTGCTCATTTTCGAAGAAAAATGGCCCAATTATGCCTCTGGACCAAAATCCGCACCAAACAGTGACTCATCTTGGGTGTATCGTCTTTTCAATGTATGCGTGCGGGTTTCCTGTACCCCAAATACGACAATTTTGTTTGTTCACATACCCGCCAAGATCAAAATGAGCTTCATCTGAAAAGATGATTTTTTTTGGCAAAATCGGCATCTTCTGTAAGTCGATCGATCAAAGTAATGTCGCAATATTTCCTAGCGTTGTTCAAGCGTATACACAACCATATTCGTTCAGTGGAAGGATAAAACTAATTATCTGTCAAATCAGACATGAGCTAAGTATTACCATACAAGAAATAAGCACCAGTTGAAAAAAAACGTTAGATGGCGAACCCTTTATTAGTTTGCTTTTATTTCCAACTTTTCTTTAATAACCTTTAATTAAATACTATTATAATGAAATAATTTGCATACATTTGGGCAAATTTTTTGCATTAAAGTAATTTATTAGGAATATGCAGGAATGGTGGGAAATGTGACGCAAATGCACCAATATGACACAATTTGTATCGTGCCGCGCAGAATATTGAAATTGTCTTAAATTATTTTACGAAAATAAATTAAAATATATATTGATTTTGGTATTCCATTTCGATTGTCGCACAAGAACAAAATAAGTATTTTCCGCATTTTTGAAATTTTTTCTGCCGCTTGATTGCCAACCGTTGTTGTACCAATGATTGGTGAATTGTGATAATCGTGTGATTTTAGATAAAAACATGCATTTTCATATAACGTATATATTTATTTAATGCCTAATAGACTAAGCATTTGAAAGAACCGGTTTTGCCCGTAAAAACCTGCAAATTTGTATATTTTGTCATACAGAATATTTTATTTTAAGTTTAGTGGTTTATTTATCGACTTATAAACATTCAGAAAGTGCATTTATCTAATGTCTATATCTGAGGAGTCTTTATGGATTTAAATAAAGGGTCCGCCAAATAAATTTTTTTTTGAAAATGCTATAAAAAAACTACTGAATATTTTCTCAAATTTCTTTTTTTTATTTGAAAGTACAATCCTTCCGGTTAATAATGGAAAATAATTTCATTGAAATGGCCGCGTCGGCTGGCCATGCAGTAGCCTACACGATCGGTCCAATTTTTAAGCACATTATCGATTATGTGCAGCTGTATTTCACTAACGGCTTCACGAATATTGTCCTTTAAAGCGTCAATTGTCTCTGGATTTTTGGCGTAACACTTATCTTTGACGGCACCCCACAAATAATAGTCCAACGTTGTCAAATCGCAGCTCGAGGTGGCCAAACGACATCAGCTCTGCGGTTGATAATGCGATCTTCAAAAACAGGGCGCAAAACATCGAGTATAGCTTCGGCTGTGTGGTACGTAGCGCCGTCCTGTTGAAACCAAATGTTGCTAATATCCTCCTCTTCAATATTTGTGAACAAAAGTTCATTCAGCATGGCCCGATAACGATCGCCATTGACTGTAACGGCCACTCCTTGCTCATTTTCGAAGAAAAATGGCCCAATTATGCCTCTAGACCAAAATCCACACCAAACAGTGACTCGTCTTGGGTTTATCGGCTTTTCAATGTATGCGTGCGAGTTTTCTGTGCCCCAAATACGATAATTTTGCTTGTTTACATACCCGCCAAGATCAAAATTTGTGATAATCGTGTTTGGAATACAGAATCTTTTATTTTATGTTTAGTGGCCTATTTATCGACTTATAAGCATTCAGATTTATCCAATGTCTATATCTGAGGAGTCTTTATGGATATAAGTATAAGCATGTTCCAAAAAAAAAAATCGTGCAAAAATGATATGAAGTACATAGAAAAGAAGGAGATTGGTTTTATATCCTTCCAAAATACTTACTTAAAACCAAATTCTACATTAAAAAGAAGAACTTTTATGATAGTTTTTATAAAAACCAAATTCAGTTTGTATGTGCACTTGGTTTATTTTATAAAAACAAAGGCAATTAAAATCTCAAAGTAATATAAATATAAAATTGTCGCAGTCCAGACTCTGAAAACTCGTACAAGAATATAATAAAATTAATAACTAAAGGTGCATAAGCTAATTCTTAAAGCATGTTAAAATAATTTAAAAATTGAATTGCTTTAATTTTTTTTTTCACCGTCTCTCCTCTACGAAGCATAGTGGTTTTCTATAAAGGATCCATTGTTTTGTTTCAGTTTCATTAATCATTTTGATATTCTTAAGCTAAGTAGATGATTAATCCACTGTAGCTGCCCTCCCTATGACTGCTAAGTGGTGGTGCTGATCTTTACTTGACATTGTAATTTTTTACCAGTAGATGGCGTTTTTTCCTGATCATGCGTCTGACATTTGCCATCATCTTAACAGGTAAGCTGGAACGTGAGGAACGTATTTTCTAGATGGATTTGTCTGGAGGGAAGTTGAAGCCTCTTTATTAAACAACCGAAACCACAATTGAATTTTTTTCATGTCCTCTACTGTGGCTCGAACCTGGACCGCTTTTGTTGTTATGCGTGTCTAACTGAAATTAATAAAAAACGGTCGTAAAAACAGAATTGGGTGTAAAATCTTTAGTTTTTAGCCTTCATGCGTTGTAAGTAAAGATGTGGTTCTTATAGTGTAATAAATCTTAAATCTTTCCCTCTTTTAACATGATTTAAGAGTTAAATTTGTAATATTCTATAGCTTGCTTAAGGGTGTCCACTATCGTCTAAGTCCTACATTTTTGACCACTTGTTATCAGTCGGAAGGCAATAACCTTGTCACCAGTTTTTGTCGTAAAATATTGTGCGCTTATACAAGGACAGCTGAAATACTAGACAATAGATTTTCCATCCTCTTTTTTGCAGTTTGTGGAATAATCAATCATTGATTCCTTAAATATGCAACGAACATTTCAAATTCCATAATAATACAAAATGATACTTTGCTTTTGTAAATCCATTCGCTATGCTGTTTGGCACTTTACACTCGGCAGTTATGAACAATTTCCGATGTGATGGGTTAGTTCTTTTCGAATATTCCATAATACCGGATATACTGTGCGGTTATCTTTATGGCACTATTCCAGCCTATAATCTGATAGCTTAACCCTCAGGGAGATGAAGACACAGATTGAAATAGAGTTTTGGTGCCCTATAGTGAATGCTAGGTTTGCCATTGATCATAAGCATGCCCAGAAACATACAGCTCTAAAGCTTATATGACCCCCATTATCAATGCCATTAGTACTACTAAATGTTTTGGTAGAATATCAAGACTTCAGATAGTTCAAAATGGTGACTCTGTTCTTAAAAAACCTTCGAACTTAATCTGATGGTGGTTCTTTTATTATTTACCAAAAATCAAATATTTATTCACTAAAACAAGCCAATAAATATTTTAAGAAAAAAAATAAATAAATAAAATAAATGACTGAAATACATCGATTTAAACCATCTAAGCATTAAACACATAACCGACAGCAAGCAGCAGACAGCAAAATGCCTTAATTGGAATACATACAATTATATGAAAGCAAAAGCCTAGACAACAACCTTTGCTGCTGCTGCTAAACATAAAATAATTCCTATTGTTTTAGGCAGCAAAACAAAAATTAGTGATACCAATACTATATTAAATTTTAAATAAAAAACGTAAAATAATTTTTTTTTTTTAAATTTATCAGAAAACAACAGAGCAACATTAAAATATGGTACCAAACAACATTTATGTTAATAATTAAAAAGTTTTAAACACATTTAACACATAATTGCATTCATTTTTATATTTTTAAGTAATATTAAAAAAAAGTGATTTTATTTTGGTAAATTTTTAATGCTTGAATGTTACCACTGAAAAATATTTTTCTATAACAAATAGTTTTATGACAATTAATGCTTTAAACACTTAGACGACGGCAGGCTACCGACTACAAGCTACAAAAAATAAAATAAACAGGTTTATACGAATACGATTATTTTGGCAACGACATAACTACACGGCTACACGGCTACATGACTACTTTTGCTGTTGTAGCCAACTTAGGCTTATTTCTACTTTTTTCTTGGCTACAAAATTTAAAAAATTTAAAAATATTTAAAATTTAAATGCTGAAAAGTATTAATAATCTAAATTAAAAAAAAAATAACGTATTTGTTCGTGCGTTATAACAATCCTCTATAATGTATAAAAATGAATGTGTGTATGTTTGTTTGTGTCTTATAGGCAGCTAAGAACGGCTGAACCGAATTTCTTCAAATGTTTACAGTATTTTTCTGTATATCTGGAATGATCTTTAGGCTATATAAGTTCCAAAAATTCCGACTGGACGGTGTCACTCTCATACAAAGTTAATATATATTTGTCTATGTCTTCAAAATGGAAACAAAAAGAGCTTGCAAATGTGGCCCAAATAGATTCATAGTCAATACAAATCATCAGTCAAGAAGTGAGCGGAATTGGAAAAGTGGGCGTTTTACCTCTCATACAAATTAATTTTAGTATATCTTAAGTACGGTTAAATCATCAGTCAAAAATATGGTATTGGACAAGTGGGCATGGTATACTCCATGCAAAGTACATATTATATATATATATATATATATATATATATATATATATATATATATATATATATATATATATATATATATATATATATATATATATATAATTGAATGTGTGTTAGTTTGAAGACTAAAAAAGCAGAACCGATTAACTTAAAATGTTTGCAGAGACCTTCTGGAGACTACAGACTGTCTTAAATGTTTGAACTTGAATCGGATCGGGCTAAAATGGGGAAAAAGGGTTAAAAATTATTATATAATTATAACTAAGATAATTGTTAAAGAAAATTACAAAAATAAGGTTAACGAAGCACAACGGGTTTAGCTAGTAAAAATATCAAAAAAATAATACGTATTAAAATAAGTTGTTATAATACTAATTTAAATTTTATTTATCGAAACGAATCGTTTCCAATATATTCAAGTAGCTTCATACACGACTACACGACTACAAATGCTGCTAACGGCAATGGTAGTCGTGTAGTCGTGTATCCTGCCGTCGTCTATGTGTTTATAGCATAAAACAGATGCCAATGAAACCTTATTTTATTGCTGCTGCTGCTTTCAAAATATTTATGAAATCGATAGTATGGCAGCAAATGTTGCCAACAACAACTTGCTGCTGGCTTGCATGCTGCTTGCTGTCGGTTATGTGTTTAATGCTTAACACAACAAATAATTCACTAAATATTGGTTCATATTTGTACCAAACCCTTATTTCATAAATCCGGTTTTGTGTGAGACTAAAAAATAAACATTTTTTTACTTTTCAAATCTTTGCGATTTTTTTTATTTTTTTTTTTTTTTAAATATGCAACAGTGTTGCAATGTGCTTGAACAAAATTTAATCGTTTGTTTCTTCTTTAGGTAATATACTATAGATATGAACAACTACAAGTTTTTCCGCATTATTAATTAGTATTAATGTGTTAAAGTTATAGCAGATATGAATTTATGAATGTAATGTTTTAAGCCATATTGTAGATTAGTTTTCTTTAAACGCAAACTTAAGAAAAAGAAGTTAAACAAACATGTCAATAGAAAAATAACAAGAAAATCTCGGTATATTCGGCATGTTCGTTAATATCCAAACATACCGCAATATTTGTTGATGTTGGCAATAAATGAAAATGAAAAACGAAAAAAATCTCTTTCAGAAACCAATTAATCGCTTCATGTTGTGATACTGAATTGTTTTTCTAGATTAAAAAAATAAAAATGAAAATAAAATTTGTAATCAAATCTAGCAACATTGTATGCGCAGCATTTAAATATCTGCCTAAAAAAGTAATATTTTAAAGGAGTTTTGCTTATACTCGTACATAAATAGTTCAGATGGTAATAATATTTGGATTTTTGCTCTTCATTTATCAATTCACTGCAGTCTATATATATTACATTAATTGCTTTTACTGTATGTAGCCCGTAAAATATTTCAATTAAAGTTAACACCCAATTTATTACTTATGCATTTTGTTGTTGCTTTGTTGTTGCTATTGATATGAAAACGAAATATCGATTAATAGTAATCAAAATCATAATATTCATGACATAAATCGTAATTAAGCCGCGACTATGGTATGTTTACAAAATGTAATAGAGGAGGAGTGGTTAAACGTTAAGTAAAAGTTACTGCCGCTTTTTATGTCACTGTTAGAAGATTTAGAGACAGAGCATTTCCTGAATTATAAATTGTTTTTAAAATGGTCGGCATAGAATCTATGCTTTTTTATATGAGTTAATAACCTTCTTTGACTTGTGATATGAGAATGACCAGAAAGTGTCAAGTGCAAAAAATACTTTCAAATTGATCGTCTTGTAAATAAAGGTGGTCTGTACATATGTGTGTGTGTAGATCTTAACATAATAAAAAAAAAATTATAGTCATTCAAGCTCGACTATATGATACTCTGTTTGCTTTTGAGTTATGCTTAAAATACATAAACGACAGCAAGCAGCATGAAAGCTATCGACTTCATAAATATTTTGAAAGCAACAGCAACAATAAAATTAGGTTTCACTGTCATCTTTCTTATTTGTCATAAAGATATTTGTTATCGGGTGGGTCATTTTAAAGTTTAAATTTAAAAATGCAATAAAACAAAAACGGTTTGAAATTTTGCCAAATATATTTTTTGTTGTACAATTGTTAGAAATTAAATATTATTTGATTCATATAGCCGCCGCGGCTGGCCTCACAGTATCCCATTCGTTCAGATCAATTTATCAGAACTTTTGCGAGCATATGGGGTCGTATCTCGTCAATAGTATCACGAATGTTAGCCTTCAAATGCTGTATTGTCTCTGGCTTGTCGGCATAACACTTGTCCTTAACGGCGCCCCACAGAAAATAGTTCAACGGTGTCAAATCGCAGCTTCTTGGCGGCCAACTGACATCACCATTTCGGCTAATTAAATGGTCATCAAACGTTTGACGCAATGAATCGATTGTGGCATGGGATGCGTGGCAAGTTGCACCATCTTGTTGAAACCAAACATCGTTTACCTCAATACCAAAAAGAGCTGGCACAAGCTAATCGGTTATATTGGTGCGAAAGGTGTCTCCATTGACCGTAATGGTTGCGCCGTCTTCATTTTCAAAGAAATATGGGCAAATGATGCCTCCGCATCACAAGCCGCACCAAACAGTCACTCATAATGGGTGCATTTGCTTCTGTAAGACCACGTTTGGGTTTTCTGAGCCCTAAATACAGCAATTTTACTTATTAACGTACGCACCAAGATGGAAAGATGCAAAATAGATATAATTGTCCAGTTTCGTGGTGGCCCATCTAGCGAAGCGAAAACGAAGCTGATGGTTATGCGGCTTCAGCTATTGAACCAATTGAACTTTATAAGGCGTCATACGTAGATCTTTTCGCAAAATTCGATGTATATGTTCAATTCTTGAGATCGACGATGAGTTGATGTTGATGTATTCTCACCAACACTCTCAGCCACAGCTTAGATATTTTCTGGTGTACGCACTCTGTGAGCACGCTTTCGTCTTGGCACATCAACAATAACACCAGTTTCACTAACTTTAGCAATAAACTGGCACTGTTTTTCCTTCTAAGCGGCCAATTTTGTACGACATTTTCGTGAAAACTGCGAACAATTGTTTTAGTTTTGGATATAAAATTTCAATAAACCCAACGCTGCTCAAGTGTAAATCGATTCATTTTGTTCAGTGGAGATAATACACTGAATTTTTAACAAAACAGAATGACGTAAGTACTGCCAGATTCGAAATAACCGCCGGTTTAGATAGATGGCCCACCAGATAGAGACATATTTTTCAGTGGTGACACTCAAGCTTTTCAAGTCCACCAAAATAAAATTGCTTTTTTAAACTATTACTCATAAATACAAAAATTTATTAAATTATGTGTTAACAACTTTTTAATTATTAAGATATATGATGTTTGATACAATATTTTAATTTTATACTGTTGTTTTCTGATAAATAAAAAAATATATTTTTACGTTTTTTTATTTAAAAGTTATATTGCATTGGTATCACTAATTTTCGTTTTACTGCCCAAATAATATAAACTTTTTTATGTTTAGCAGCACCAGCAAAGGTTGTTGTCCAGGCTTTTGCTGTTTTCCCTTTAAAATAATTGTTTTCAATAAGCGTATGTATTCTAGTTTTGACATTTTACTATCTGCTGCTTGCTGTGGGTTATGTGTTCAATGCTTTAAATAGCTTAACTCTTGTTAGGCCAGCACTTAGGTGATGGTGTCTTCTCATACAGTGCATTATACTAATGCTAGAAAATAGATTAAGAGAAGGAAAAAGAGGAAGTAGTCTTTGTGGACATTTGGTTTGAATTAGATGCACTAAGTGCACTTCTGTCCTACGAGAAATACAAGTACTGCGTAAAAATTTGCGATTATTGGAAACAAATTTCTTTATTTCACCAGAACACATCTTGTTGTGCCTGGTCTTTCATTAAGCGCTTTCTATCTTTAATTTAAAATAAATAAAATGTGTGGAAGGTAGTGTTGCTAAATGGTCTTGAATTCGCTTGACGTACAAGAATTTTTACAGCTTGTTAAGAATCAAGAAAATGAATTAATAATGTAAAACGTTTTAAGTGCATGTATTTTTATCCTCGTTTACTTTATCTTCTATATAAAAATTAATGTATTTTTGTATCTATGTATCGGGTCACTCAATAAGTCCATAGGATGACACATAGATGGCGTTACTAGAACTTTGTTCATATGATTTTTATTTAGTAACTAACCTTCAAACGCTACGTTTGGAAATTTAACAGAAATCTGACTATTGATTCGTGAGTTATAACATTTTGTGTGAAGCAACCTAAGCAACTGTTGTTATTGAGAAGAAATGCAAAAAAGTGAATTTAGAGTTTTGATAAAGCATTGCCTTTTGATGAAAAAAAATAGAGTGGAAATCAAAAAAAGCTTGGTAAACATTATCCGAACTCTGTTTCATCGAGACAAATGTTAGAGAATAGGTTTGCTGAGTTTAAATGTGGTGCATAACGCAGTGGATGCCTAAATAAGGCTGTTATTCCAGACACCATAACAAAAATCCAGGCAAAACCAGAATTGACACCAAAAAAGGTAATGGTGGGACTGCATGGGATTGTTCATTATAACCTTCAACAACCTGTCCAAATGACTGACCTCGACTGTCAACATTTAAATTTAAGCATATGTGTTTTAAAAATCTTGACAAATCCTATTTGTTCTTGATTCTTGACAAGCTGTTAAAATTCTTGTAAGTCAAGCGAAATCAATGCCATCTGACAAGCCTAGATAATGATCTTAATCCGGGTATTCACAAACCCGGTTGCAAAACTAAGCCTTTTGCCTGAAATGTTTGCAAGTTGTACTCACCTACCGGTGAGCATTCGAATACTTCTCGAACTTAAAAAAGTATCAGTAACTATATCTAGTATATCCGGGTTCTTTAAAATCTCAACGTTAACAAGTCATCTGGGTCTGATCATCTGAGTCTGATCAATCACCACCTAGTGAAATACATATTTGAAGTGTAATAATTTGCTACTAATGATATACTGGTGTTTCTATCGGAGAGTTGGAACAGGTCCATTAATGGTGTTGGGGAGTGTAAGGTTTTGGTTCTGGATATTTCTAAGGCATACTAAAGAGTTTGGCATGAGGCTTTCATATCTAAACTTATTGCTTTTGGTGGCGGTACTTACTTCTCTCGATTTATATCAAGTCTGTTGCTATTTGGTGAATTTGTTGTAGAAAATGTTAAAAAAAGATGATAGGCGGCTCTATAATTTTAAAAATAAAAGCCATGGAATTTAACACCAAATACTATAAAAATTTAAATTAATTTTATTGAATAATTTTGTTGTTGTCTTATTTCAAATTAAACTCCACATGCTCGTAAAACAACGCCCTATAAATAGTATTGTTACGAAAATAAAAATCTATGGCTTTGTGTCAAGGCTGTCAATGTGTGAACCTGGCAGTGCCATACTTATGTGTGTATTTAACAGCGTTATCAGTTCAACTTATGAGTAATAAAGTAGCTGAATTAGTAGCTGTATAGAAGGCTTTAGAAGGTTGCAAACTGTACTAGAACATACAAAACAGATGGCAGTCGGGTACATCAGTGAGTTATAGCATGGTAGTCATAGTGTAAGGTCTACCAAGAGTCGTGTATTGAGTAAATTGGTGTATTAAGTGCAAGATATATAAATTGGATACTGTATAGTTATAATTGTACAAAGTGAAAGATAAATAAGCCAGTGTATAAAGTAAAACATTAAATTCGCTGCATTTATTTTATTTTACGTAAATTAAAAAAACTTAAATATTTTAAAAAGGCTAAAACGTAATAGAATTTTAAAAAGAAGAAGAACTGTTTTGCATTCCACTAAAAAACACATTTGTGCAATGGGAGAGAAAATTTAGACCCAAAAGAGGTTTATTTCGAAATTTTGAAAATTTTACTTTAAAAATCTTTTAAGTACAGTGGTACGAAAAACATAACGATTTTTTAATCACTCAGCAAAGTTCAAGTTGTTGCTTTTTTAAATACAAAATTTACATTTAAATAAATATAGGGTCCGCCATCTAACGTTGTTTTGTTCAACTAGTGCTTATTTCGTGAATGGTAACACTTAGCTCATATCTGATTTGACAGATAATAGTTTTATCCTTCCGCTGAATGATAATGGTTGTGTATACGCTTGAAGAACGTTGGGAATCTGGGCCTGCGATCGACTTACAGAAGATGCCGATTTTTCAGATGAAACTCATTTTGATCTTGGCGGGTATGTAAACAAGCAAAATTGTCGCATTTGGGGCACAGAAAACCCGCACGCATACATTGAAAAGCCGATACACCCAAGACGAGTCACTGAGGCATAATTGGGCCATTTTTCTTCGAAAATGAGCAAGGAGTGGCCGTTACAGTCAATGCCGATCGTTATCGGGCCATGTTGAACGAATTTTTGTTCACAAAAATTGAAGAGGAGGATATTAGCAACATTTGGTTTCAACAGGACGGCGCTACGTGCCATACAGCCGAAGCTACACTCGATGTTTTGTGTGATGCCGTCAAAGATAAGTGTTACGCCAACAAGCCAGAGACAATTGACGCTTTAAAGGATAATATTCGTGAAGCCATTGGTGAAAAACAGCTGCACACAATCGATAATGTGGACCGATCGTGTAGGCTACTGCATGGCCAGCCGAGGCAGCCTTTTGAATGAAATTATTTTCCATTATTAATCGGAAGTATTGTTCTTTCAAATAAAAAAGAAATTTGAGTAAATATTCAGTAGTTTTTTTTTATAGCATTTAAAAAAAATTATTTGGCTGAGCCTTTATTTCAACATTTAATTTCTATTATTTTGTATTGTTATCAAAACACTGGCTTTAGTGGCATTTCAACATTTTAAATTGTTTTCAGTTTTTCTTTTTTTTAATTATAGTATTTATAGTGTCAAAGCTGCAATTTGAACATTTTTCGTTTTGAATAAAATTAAACAGGAGAAATTTGTTTGAAAATAAGTTTTGTTTTGTTTTATTTTGCCTGAATTTCCCTACAAAAACTTTTCGTATAAAATTTTTCAATTGCTAAAAACCAAAACAGCAACGCGTTGAAATTACTTTTCAATGTCAACGTTTTACATAAAATCGTGACTAAGAAATTTTTATTTTTTGCTTTTGTTAAAAACAAATGTAAATAAAACGCTATTAAACGGAACTCAGGCTTAAACTAAGAAAAATTTGGTGAAATTAAACAAAAAAACTAATCAAAATACATTTGCTTTGAAAATGCAAAAACAAAGAATAGAAAATTAAACACCTGTAGTTGTTGGCTTTTCCCAAACATTTTAAGGTAAAAAAATTACATCTTTTCCAGTTTCTGTAGGAAAATATGGAAACACTCATATTAAAGCTGTAAAGCCATCTTCGATTTTAGTTTCTTTTTTTTATTTAGTTTATTGTGTTTGTGGAGGTTTTTCTATTTCTTTTTTAAATATCATATCATTTTCAACATCATAAATGTCAATGTCGTTGTTACTTGAAAACCGTTAATATTTCAAAAAGTAAGTTAAAAAAGATCAAAGTTTCAAGTTACATATAGTGAGACAGGTTTTTATATATTTTTCTACTGGTTTTCGTAAATAAGTTAATGGAAATACAAATTCATCTCCATAAAAAATATTATAAAGTATTTTATTACTTTTAAAAAATTTGAAAGTATTTTGAAAATATTTCTGAAATCGTGCTTAGCTTCATTCCTTTAGTACTTTATTTTAAATTTTGTCTTAAATTATTATTTATTTACATACACACAGTAACATTGTATTTATTTAGCATTTACTATATCGAGTGGACCATCTATCGGTTTAAATTTGAAGCAGTGGTTATTTCGACTCTGGCAATATTTATGCCGTTATATTCTGTCACAAAATTCAGTATGTTATCTCCACTGATCGAAATGAATCGATTTACGCTTGAGCAACGTTGGAATTTATTGGAAATTTATTTCCAAAACAAAGACAATAATTGGTCGGAAATTACAAAAAAAAAAAACAAAAAAATGTATTGCAAAATCCTCTTTCCGGATGAAGCTTATTGTCATCTTGTTGGGTACGTTAGTAAGCAAAATTGCCGTATTTGGGGCTCAGAAAACCCAAGCGTGGTCTTACTGAAGCCAATGCATCCACTAAGACTGACTGTTTGGTACGTCTTGTGGAGCGAAAGCATCAGTGGACCACATATCTTTGAAAATGCGGACGGTGAATGGATACACCTTTCGCACCATGATAACCGATATTTTTATGCCCGGTCTTCATGGTATTGATGTGCACGATGTTTGGTTTCAACAGAATGGTGCAATTTGCCACACATCTCATGCCATAATCGATTTACTGCATTAAACGTTTGATGGCCGTTCAATTAGTCGAAATGACGTCAGTTGGGCACCAAGAAACTGCGATTTGAAACCGTTGGATTATTTTCTGTAGAGCGCCGTTAGAAACAAATTTTATGCCGACAAATCAGAAACAATCGAGCATTTGAAAGCCAACATTTGTGATGCCATTGCCGAGATACGACCCCATACACTCGAAAAAGTTCTCTAAAATTTGACCGATCGAATGGGGTACTGTGAAGTCAGTTGCGGCAGCCAATGGAACAATGGTAATTGAAATTACAACAAAAAATTAAATTTGGCAAAATTTCAAACCGTTTTTGTTTTATTACATTTTTAAATTAAAATTTTAAATGGCCCACCCAATAGATTATTTAGTTATTGACAGCTGTTGTAGACTGAACATACCTGAATAGGAAAAGGGTTCTATGTTTGCTGAAATAAAACGTATGTACGAGATCAGCTTAATAATTCTGTGACAATACTGCCTCCATTAACTGTTGGGAGCGGTAGTCCTTTATTATCGAATGTTAAGCAAGTCGTAATAAGCGCCTAAATATACTTACGAAAATATTTCCATTATGCTTTTTGATCTTAGTATTGCGCCTGTATCTCTAATTTTGCAATACATTTTTTCTAAAGCGCTTTCTCAACTTTTTCCGAAACAATTCTTTATATAAAAAATAATTTTTCTCAAAAATATAATTTTCGACTTAAGCTGTTATTGCGTAGGGTCACAATACTATAATTAATTTGTAGTTGTATTCTAATTTCAGTAAGTAAATAAATAAGTTTACTGAGACTGAAACAATTGATAATCTGATGTGCAAGGTCAGTTCTATATGGTGAATAAATCAAACTCTCCCAGTTTCTGCATGGTCATCAAATATTTGTGTAGAGTTATCTAGAGTTATTTAGGCCGTTTGAATTGAATTGCTTGCTTTAATCTCAGCAGGTTGTAAAAACTCATAGTGAACAATTCCCTTACAATTCCACCAGATACACAGCATTACCTTTCTTAGTGTCAATAATGACACTGCCACCCTTTGTGAAGCTTAACTTTGCTTTGTCCATGATCTTTTTTGCGTATTACACTGTATTCGAATTTCACACTTTTTTTCCGATAAGCGTATGAGTGATATTTCTGTTTCACTAATAAAATATCACTCATATTTACGTACATACACGACTGCGCAGATTGAAAAAAAACTAGCCTTACTTAAAGGCAATTTTATTGCGGAGTTGCGGTTTTTTAGTTTATTCAATATATGTTGCGCAACCCCCTCCATTCTTAAAATAATTAATCTCGAAAATAAGAACTAACCTAAACAAACAGTAAGCTTCACTGGATAGAGCGTACTCGACTTCGATTTACGCGCTGGTTGCCGCTCTTGTCGGCTTTTTCAACTAGCATATTGTTATTGTCGTTCCTTAATCATTCGCTTCAGCAATGATTTGATTTCGTTCCGTTTTAGCAGTAAGTCGCAAATGGAAATAAGATCCATTAATTTTTTGCTTTGAATTCATATAGCACCCAAACACCGACCTTCTTTATGTATACGGCTTTCTTCAAATATTTAATAACTATGCCTAGTGCCCTAGCAACGTCCACGCTGCTTATGTGCCGGCTTTTCTCAATTTTTTCCTAAGCGAGATGCATTTTTAACATCAACATTATCAAATCGATAATTTCGATGCTGTTTTGCTAATTACAGAATCATCTACGTAAACTTTACAAGTTTTTTCAACAGCCTTTTTATCTTTTTCGTTATAGAAAAGCAAAATATGACGATAATGTTCCGAATTTTTACTCGCTTTTAAACATAGGTAACTTTACACTGAATAATGCGATTTCAATAAAGTCTTCTAAAAAAGTGAAGCTTGGAATGAAATAGAAATAAAATATAGAGTTGTTTGATGCAAGTAATATTATCACGAATATTACATTTTAAAGCCATATACCGACAATTTGTAAATGAACTTAATCGAGCACCTAATATACTACCTTAATCAAAAAGTTTTCGTATTAACCTCGGTGTGGCGGTCCCATCGTTCCGATTTGAGTTTTTTGTTTTTTTTTTAAGTAAGTACATATGTTTTTGATATTCCCGCTAAATCTTAGAGTAATAGCTTGGCATTTTCAAAGGCTACGTAGCCAAGAGTACATCTATCTCTATATGTTACAATTTTAGAAACGGCTGCAGAAACCCGTTCCCCGTAATGGTTTGATTTAATCGATTGCACAGAAATAAGACACAGGGAGCCAAATCAGATGAAGTCGGTGGTATTTGTAGCATTTTTCGTCAAAAAATTTCGAATAATGATGGAACTGTGCGAATTTTCTGCACACAATTCTGGTCAAACGTCTCATAACGCCCAAATAATACTCTTTGCTTACTGTCTCGCCTCCTGGCAAATATTCATGATGCACTAAATCGTTTTAATCCAAGAAAAAAGTGAGCATTGCTTTTTTTTTTGACTGAAAACGACGTTGTTTTTTTGGTTTCGGTTCATTTAGTAAACGCCATTTCTTGCCTGATATCTGGATTGCGTGTAGTAATCATAAACCCATGTCTCGTCTCCAGCAATGAATGTGGGATTGTATTCAGTGTCGCAAATCATGTCTTTTGCGACCTCAAAACCATCAAAATTGTAAAAAATCGCCGACACACATAGAGATAGATGTACTCTTACCTACGTAGCTTTTGCAAATGTCAAGCTATAACGCTAGAATTTAGCGAGGATATCAAAAATATATGTACCAACTTAAAGGTTCAAATCGGAACGATAGGACCGCCACACGGTGGTTATTCTGAAAACTTTTTGATCAAGGTAGTATGTAGGTAAGCCATTCATAAAACTGTATAGTATATGAGCAGTTGTTAAGTAAGACAAGTAAAAAATTTATTTTTATTTCAAGAACTACACTGTGGTGCTAGTGCCGTATCCTTTATCTTGAAAATAACTTCAAATTTGTTATATCAGATATAAGGTATTATTAACAATTCGTTGTAATATAGGTTTTAAAAGAATGATTTATTGCAATAAAAATGAAAAAAAACTTCAAATTTATTAATTATCAATTTAATAAATCAATGAGCCTTTTTCAATCTTTAATCCAATTTAATACTACTAATGCTTAATTTTCATTATAATCTGTAATTAATATGACTTAATATTATCTCTTTATTAATTTTTAACAATATTTTTTTGTTTTTAATTCAAGTTTTTAATCAAGCAACTTAAGATTACATTTAAATTGTATCAACGTTTTAATTTTAAATCTCTAAAATATATTAAAAATTTTTAAATTTTTCAAAAGGCGTATATACTCGTATATGAAGAAGGATTAATTTTTTACATTTTTAACAACCTTTTTAAAGTTTTTGTTTTAAATTTGCTTAAAATTCTACACGAACTTTAAGCTGATTACATGTTAAACGTAATAATTTTTTTTACTTCGAGAAAAGTGAATTATATATTAGTACAGTGTACTCTCTCTTAAGCGGATACCTAAGGTTCTGATAAATTTGTCCGCTTATGAGAGGTGTCCGCTTATGAGAAAAGTACAAAAACAAGCAATTTTTTATTGTCTGTGGACTCACTTGGTCCCTCGCTTTGTGCATGAAATAAACAACATCTAGGAAATATATTGATTTTGATAACTTCAAAGCGGAATATGCACCCAATATCTGCGACATAATATTTTTTATAAGCAACGATCTAATCTTACATCATCCAGGCCTTTTTGTTTGATCGCCAAGTAACTGATTAATTGTTCAAATGCGAAATGCCCGAGGCTTTGCAGCTTTCCCAATAACAAAAAGTTTTTACTTTTCTCCAGCCAGGGTCCCAGAAGGCCTCCTTCTTCTCACTTCTAATCCTATCTATTCTACACTAATATTCTTTTGATTGTAAGCCGAGCCTTTTTGAGATTGGGGCGAGAGGATGGTGAAAATCTCCGAATGTGGTCATGCGAACAGGGTAGATTTTAATGCACGCAAGACTCAATGTTGTTTTTTAACACACAGACGTGGTGGTGTGTTGTCATCTGTGTGAATGGGTAATGTGGATATTGGGTAATAAGATGCTCTTGATGTTCTGGGCATGAGAATTCACTGTGACGTTCGTTGGAATGATCACATATTTCAAGTGTCGAAAGAAGCCTTCAAGTGCCTTGGATTTTTAAGATGCTGCAAGAAATACTTCACTCCATCTGATCTTCTTAATATTTACAAGACCTATATCCTACCCAAACTGGAATACAACTCTCATGAATGGGCCGGTGCTTCAAAGTCTATTTTGAGCTTCTCGACCACGTACAGGAGAGGGCGAAGATGCTCATTAATGACGGTAAAGTAGCCAACTCTACTGATTCATTAGAGCACCGTCGCAATGTGGCGTGTGTTTCATTGTTCTATCGGTAGTATTACGGAATGTGTTCTGACGAAATTAAGGAATTAATTCCTAAAAATCATATATGTTTACGTAGTACTCGTATTTCTCGTAGAGCGCATCCCTTTGTAGTTGATTGTCCAGTGAATTGCACAACGCATTATAGGGAAAATACGTTCTTTGGTCGCACTGTTTAATTGTCGAATCATCTTCCAAGTATTTCCTGCCACTTACGACATGTGTAAATTTAAATATAACGTCCATAAACATTACTCCCTCTGTCCTCCTTCACTTCTTTTCGTAGTACTAGCACAATGCACTGCATGAGTAGGGACTATCCTCTGGCTGATGGTCTTATATGAAAAAAAAGCCATGTTGACGCAGTGCAAAATCGTTAACCTATTCTTACTCATTTCTCCAGCAGTACATATTTCACCTTTTATTGCAAATGTTTTATCGGGTAATGCACGAAAATATAAGCCAGTCCCATCTACATTGTGCATATCTCGCGAATCATATCCTTTAATCAAAGATGGCGCCTTTTCGCTAAAACTTTTGACATCATCTTGGTTTATATTAGCAGCTTGCACGGTAGAATATGTTATGCCGTTTTTTGAACCTTTCCAGCCAGCCAAATGACGCACTAAAATCAGCATAATTAAGCTTCTCTGCAATTTCTTCAGCCTTGCTCCTTATAAGAGTGCCCGAAAGAGGAATGTTTTTATTATGAGCCTTTCCAAACCATTCGTAGCACAATTTGTCAATGTTAAGGCCTTTGGGATTCATTAACTCCTTTTCCGTTTCCCGGATTAACCTCAGTGTCCCACAATTTTAAGATTTTGTCTTTGTAATGATGCAAGCGGCTTGAGTTTTACTGATCTTACATTTCTTTGCTAGCTCGCGTCCACTAAGTTTTTCATTTTTATAAATTTCAATGACACCAACTTTGTTTTTAATGGTCAACACTGGTCTACGCATGGCTAATAAGTAAATAATAAGAATTTTAATAAATGTATATGTTAACTACATACATTAGAAACAACAAGCTGTTCATATTTACGGGAATTCCCCTTAATACATAGACGTACTATTAAATAAGCAGTAGCTCTAAGAATATGGAAAAGAGTAAACAAAAAAAAGCAATCTTGTACACTGTCCGGTTGTGAGGAACCCATATAATTTTGGTGTCGAAAAAAGTGTCCGCGTCCTGTTATAAGAGGCTTGTCCGCTTAAGAGGGAAAAATTTAAGAAATTTCTAGAGATTTTTTGGGACTGAAAAATGTTTCTGCTTATGGAAGGTGCACGTTAGGAGAGACTACACTGTATATGGTATGAAGTAAATTATTATAAATACGCACATTTGACAGCTCTTTTTAAATGAAATATGAATATTTAAGATTTTCAACAACTGAAATTAAAAGCCATACATATTTAGTGCAATTAAACAAAACAGTAACAACAACCAGCTATGCTTGCAATAGCTAAGATTGTTAACTTGCTACACTCACAAGCAATCAATGCTTTTGCTGTTGCTGTTGCTGTTGGTGTTGCATTATTATAATTTTTCTTATTCTCAGCAAATCGTGACAATATCAAGTGCAGGCGTTTAAAAAAAAGTAGTAAAAAAAAACTAACGTTATATTCAATTAATTTATTAAGTAGCAAAAAAATCCACGCATTTTCTGTTTTTTTTTTTTTTTCTTTTCAAACTTTCAACAAAGACACTAATTATGTTTAAATAAAAGGTTCTTAACATAAACATCATGAATTGTGGCAAATTAGGTTTAAAGGCCTACATTTGGATTTTTGGTAAAAGTTGACTATTTTAAATTGTTGCCCTGATCAGATTTAATTTCAAATTTAAGCTCCTAACAACAACAAAAACTAGTTCATTTTTTGATATGGTTGAGACAATTACATACAGATTTCATGTTTTGATATTTTAGTATTCCTTGGAGGAAAATAAATAACCAATTATTCTTAATATGGCAGTTGGCGGTTTTGTTATAGTTACGTTTTAAACAATTACGCTATAAAGAAATAAACATTAAGTTATGGCAATCAAATCAAATATAAAACAAAAAAATTATTTTCAATTTTCCATTAAAACTAAACAATAATATCCGTAGTAATGAAAAAACCAATAACATTATATCGAGTGGGCTCTCTATCGGCTTAAAATTGAACCAGCAGTTGTTTCGAATCGGGCAATTCTTATGTCGTTCTATTCTGTCACAAAGTTCAGAATATTATCTCCACTGAAGAAAATGTATTGATTTACACTTAACTAATATTGGAATTTAATGGAAATTTATTTCCAAAACGGAAATTGCAAAAAAATCAAGAGAAAAAAATTCAAAAAATCATCTTTTCGGATGAAGCTCATTTTCATCTTGGTGGGTACGTTAATAAGCAAAATTGAAGTATATGGGGCTTAGAAAACCCAAACGTGGTCTTACAGAAGCCAATGCAGCCATTACAGAGGCATCATTAGCCCATATTTCTTTGCAAATAAGGATGGCGCAACCATTATGGTTAATGGAGACACCTATCGCACCATGATAACTGATTTTTTTGTGCCCGCTCTTCTCCTTGGTTTCCACAAGTGCATCTCCATGTATGGCGTCAAACGTTTGATGGCCGCTTAATTAGCCATCACCATTTCGAAATGGTGATATCAGTAGGCCGTCAAAAAGCTGCGATTTGATGCCGTTTAAGGCAAGTGATACGCCGACAAACCAGAGACAATTGTGCATTTAAAGACCAACATTCGAGATGCCATTGCCGAGATACGACCCCATACACTCGAAAAATTTCTCGAAAATTGGTTCGATTGAATGTCTCACCCGATAGAAAAGAGCATCTTTAGGTGATAGTCTACCAATGTAGGAGTTTATGTGTTAAATGCAGTTACCCTCGCTTTTACTGTTTGGTTTTCGTGTTAGTTTGCTGCGTGCAAACAGTCCAACTACTCGCCAGATGAGCCGTAATGTATGTGATATTAGATTCGACCCGTAATTGTGATATATTTCAGTAGGTCAAGGAATCTTTTTGAATTAACAGCTAGACCGATCACTCACAGAGGAGATGGAAGATCCTTTCCCACTTTTTTCTGTTAATATAACTGCGACAATAGTCGTTAAAGAGGTGTCCAAGGCGAACCACATGCTCACTTTGCGCCCAATGTGCAGTTACTATGCCAATAACCTCAATATATCTCGTCTATTAAGGACCATAAGTTTCATAGTGCCTTTGCTATCAAAAATCGACCACATTAACGTAGGCAGACTACAAAACTTTTGCAGCAGAACTGATTATTACACTGAATCTCCTCTACCAGTTGCTAGGTACAGGACGCTTATCCCGGGTAGAAGGTCCTGGCAAACGTCACTCAAGAGAGAATTGACGAGCGTGCGATTCTTCACCAATGATTCTAAAATGAATGATAGACTGGCGTATATTATTTTCTTTCCGTACCTTAATATTAAAGTCTCGCATATTTCTGATTTCTCTCTCTGATGTATACATTGGATTGAAAGATAATAAACATTATTTTTTTATGGGAGGTGCCAAGCCCACTCTTCCTGTTAAGTTAATTTTAACACTTAATCTGCAGTTGAATAATAGAAAATAGCATATGGAAAGCTTAAAGGCTCTTTCTTTTACAGTTCTCAAGATATACCTTGATGACTAACTGTTTCGTAAGAATGGAGTAGGAACCTAAAATACTCTCTTATTAATCCCTTAAAGAGCAACTTTTGAAAATGTATTTTTGTACAACAGATTTTAGTAATTGATGATGATCTTAATAAATAATCAATTTTGTTTTAAGAATAAGAAAAGCTTGTCATTTCAGAAGAAAAGTCATTAATTCTTGTCGTTCTCCCACGTTTTTAACTTTCCCGAGGTCCAATATTGAAAAAAGCACCCTATTGCGCTTCCATAACCTGGATCTGTGATACAAATTTAAAAAAATCGAGTAAGACGTTTATGCGTGACTTAAAAAGAAATTGAATAAACAAAACAATTGTCCATATGATTTTTACCTCCCACAGCTCCAGTTTTGAAAAAAAATACACTACAATACTTTCATTAGCAAGATCTGTCTATGTTCCAAATTTCACCAAATGCGGTTCAGTCGTGCTGACAAACAAACAAACAAATAAACACAGATAAACTTATAAAGAAATTTATAATATATAGTATATGTATGTAAGTACATATGGATTTAATGAGAATGCATAAAAACCCCCATGCGTTACCCACCCACCACACCTGTTTCTGTTACTTGTTTGTCAAGCCGAGTAATTGTTTTCGACTGGATTTTATCTAAAAAATAAATTGATTGCTTTTAAGAAAAAAAATAACTTTTCAATAAATATTTTACACGGTGCGTAAGTTCACTCATTTATGCAACTTATTTATTATGCATTTTTGAATTATTCATTAGTTGCTTTTATTGAAATTTGTTGGCTGTTGACTGTTTCTTGATTTAATATATATTTTTTTTTAATATTTATTTTCTAAAGAGCAAACTACCTTGGCCTTAAACTGTAACAACATTAAAATTTCAGACGTAATATTGTAATATATTTTTATGCATTAGAGTGCATGTGTGCAGATATGTGTGTGTGCGTATAAAGACAAGAATATAATTTTCGCATAATTAACACTTTAGATACCAATTACCTATATTATGGAATAAATGTAAGAAAAGGTTTTCGAAAGTTAAGATAGAGTTTGAATAGTAATTTTAATGAATACTCGCAATGTAATTGTATTAAGAATTAGTCTGTTTAGGTGTGAAGCTAACTTAGTGTTCTGTTAAGACTCAAAGTGAACTTCAGATTGTACAAAGTGTTTTTTTTCTCGTTTTTTTTTTTTTTGTAATTTGATATATATTGCTCTAGTGAAGTGAAGGTGTAACAAGCAGACCTGATGTTCGAGTATTAAATATCAAAGTAAGCTCAGAGTTATACCGAAATCTATTTATAAAGTTCCTGTCAAAATATTTGTATTAAAAAAACTAAATAAAATTGTGATGTTGTAATAACTATAATTTCATCTAACTCTAACCAAAGGCAATGCGTCATCTTTTATAGCAATTCATTATCAATTTCGGATATTTTTGTAGCTGCTACATATTTATATTTATCTACGTTACATTCAAAAGATGTAAAATTATAATGCACAAAAATTAAAGAAACTGATAACACTGTTAAGCATGTGGTAGTACTCTTAATAGGACAGACAGTTGGGGCAGTAACAGATACAGAGCCGTGACACAAACCAATAAAGTTTATAGCTAAAAATTTACCATGCAGTCCGTGATGTGGTGTATTTTCTTTATAGGCATTTTTATTTTAATTTCAGTCGTTATACAAAACATTTTTTTTTTCTTAACATCCACCTTTTCTTTATCGGCCGGCTAGCAACAAATTTAATAATTTATGAAAAATCAACCTTGCCGATTGCTCTAACTATTACTCTACTGATCAATAAGGACATAGCAGAATTTTATTTGTGCTTTTACCCGGACTCCAAAAGGGGCAAGCTGACTAATTAATCATATGTGAACCATATAAACACTCGGATGATAGCTATAAAGCAACCAATAGAGATAAGAATGCCTCTGTATCTCACTTTTAGAGATAGTCTTCGACACTTTATCCTACACTTCAAGAAGTGAACCTACAAAAATAAATAATATATTTAAAACCATGTACGTACGTTGATTCTTATTGTCGCATATCACACGACGGACTGGCTAATTAGGAAATTTAAATTTAATTTTATGTTGGATACAATTATGTTAGCTGCTAATCGGAGACCTAGTGCTATTACTTGACGTTTCAATGGCGAAAGTGTATATTGGCACTCGGTCCCTTAGGCACAATTTAAAAGAATCATTCGCCGCTTTTTAACTCTGGATTAAAGAGTGGATTTTTTAGATGGATATACATCAAAAAAGGATAAGGTAGTCAGTCGGCCTTCTAAGGCGCGCATTAATCATTATTTACTAATTAAAGTATCGTCGCAATGTGGCATATGTTTCTTTTTCTATCGATACTACAGCGAAATGAGTCCTGATGAAATAAATAAGTTGAGTTCTAATAATCGCTTATTTTTACAAACTACTGCTGTTTGCCCTAGAGCAAATCCATTTTTGGTTGATTGTCCAGTGAATGGTAACGTGCGGTTTGCGTGATAGGAGATGTTATTTTACGTATTGAAAAAAGGAAAATATAAATAGCAAAACAGGCGCAGCACTCAAAACCCATACAGGAAACCACCATAAAACAGGAGACCATCCAGCACACTAGATGTTGCACCAGCACAAACAGGAGTTAAAGAACTAGGTTATCTCACATTTGTTAATGGTTTAATAGGAAAACCCACAATTGTTCACAGGTTATAAAAAATAAAAGAACGCATAACAAGTAGAACTAATTGTTTTTTTTTAGCCACACTGTACATGTCAGAACAACCTTTTCGCTGTCAATCTATATTTATAAAAATAAGTTGTCCTATATTCGTCGTTTTATAACTGGAGATTTATTAAACCGATTTATAAACCATGTATTGGAAAGATGTATTTTCCCTGATGGTTTAGCTTCAAATGGGCGGTGCCACGCCCATATACAATTTTAATTTCTATGTTTATATCTTCAAAAAAAGAGTAAGTAAAAGAGTCTAAACTTGGGCCAAATAACTTTGTGGTCATTAAAAATCAACAGTCAGTAAGTGGACGGAATTGAATAAGTGGGAGTGGTACCACCCATATAAGAAAATATTAATTGTTTTATATCTGGGGACCGGTAATAGTTAAAGTTTCAAAATTTGGCCCAAATAACTTCATGGTCGTGTGCCGCTGTGGTATGGTAGGTAAGACACCCACCTACCAACCACAAGGTCGTCGGTTCAATACCTGGCCAGACCACCTGGTTATGAGTATTACTACTATTGAAAACTTCTCTAAATGCATTTGCCGTTCGAAGCTGGCGTTAAACTGTAGGTCCCTTTCAATGAGCTTAAAACTAGAATCGAGTGCAGCTCATTGACTGTGAGAAGTCCCCATGTTACTACATGGAATGTTATGGGAATTAATATATATAACTTCGTGATCAGTAAAAAAGTGGACAGAATTGGAAAAGTGAAAAGTGGGAGTGGTACCTCCTAGACAAAGTAAATTTTGTCTTAAGATTATTATATAACAGCAGTTACTGAGCTTGGTCTAAGCGATTTGGTAGTCAATGCGAATCATCAGTTGGAAAATAGGCGAAATTGGATAAGCGGGAATGGTAAATTACTCTGTAATTAAAACAAATCATAAGTCAAAAAGTGAGAGGAGTTGTATAAGTGGGTGTGGCATCTCCTATAAACATATTAACTATACATTTTTGTATATTTTGAGAATGGCAATAGTAAAATTTTCTAAATTTGGTTTAAAGAACTTCTTGGTCAGGACACATCATCAGTACATAACTAGTTTAGATTGAATAAGTGGGTGTGGCAGTTCCCATTCATGCTAAACATGGAATTTTGCATGTGTGAAAATGTCAGTTATAAAGCGGGAGAGATTGGGACAGCGGGCATTGCACGAAGAACACCAGGTAAAAGATATTTATATACGTATTCTATCTATATATATATATATATATATATATATATATATATATATATATATATATATATATATAGATAGAATACGTATATAAATATATATATATATATATATATATATATATATATAGATAGAATACGTATATAAATATCTTTTACCTGGTGTTCTTCGTGCAATGCCCGCTGTCCCAATCTCTCCCGCTTTATAACTGACATTTTCATATATATATATATATATATATATATATATATATATATATATATATATATATATATATATATAAGTTGTTCTAAGAAATACATTTTATAGGTATACAACACGGAGCCTCCCAGCAACGCGGGAAGGGTTGCCTAGTTAAGATATACATATTTATTAAAATAAAATATTCATAGGCCATACTATATTTTTCAGCTATTAAACCTTGACAACGCGCACGTGTTTAGTTATTATAGCAATAGCTCATAAAATTAGCTACAAACTGCTACCCTATCCATCACATGTAATTTCTAGCTTTAACCCCTTGAATTATTAATTTGAATTATCTCTGCCCATAAATGAAAAAATGACTGATTGGTAGAAGATTTGTTTGAAATGCACAGATCAGCGTAAAAACACCCAATTTGGGTGCTGTAAAAAATCTGATTATTTTTTCAGAAAACAAAATAAAACGTAAAAAAATATATTAATGGCTCTATTTTGAGAAATAAAAAAGATTTTTAATCCAACATTGCGTTCAAATTGAAGAAAAAATTATGTTTTTAGTGAAGGCATCTAACACTCAAAATGGCAAAACTAGGTATTTAACTAAATAAACGTTTTTCCTTTTTATTTGTTTAAAGTTATCGTGGGGCTTTTGTTGGTTGTTAACCAAAATAAAAATAATAATAATAATGAAATATTTGAAAGTAAGCCAATGGCTTCTTAAGCATTAAACACATAACCGACAGCAAGCAGCAGACAGCAAAATATCAAAATTAGCATACATACGCAGATGAACACACTTATTTTAAAGGCAGCATAGCAAAAGTCTAGACAACAACCTTTGCTGCTGCTGCTTAACATAAAATAATTTCAATTTTTTTAGGCAGCAAAACAAAAGTTAGTGATATCAATACAATGTACAATTTTATATAAAAAAACGTAAAAATATTTTTTTTGTTTATCAGAAAACAACAGAATAAGTTTAACATATGGTATTAAACACATGATTTCATTAATTTTTATATTTTTGAGTAATATTTAAAAAAAGCGATTTTATTTTGGTAGACTTGAGAAGCGTAAGTGTCACCGCTGAAGAATATTCTTCTATAACAAATATTTTTATGACAAATAAAACAAATGGCAATGATACCTAATTTTATTGCTGCTGCTGCTTTCAAAATATTATGAAATCGATAGCATAGCAGCAAATACTGTCATGCTGCTTGCTGTCAGTTATGTGTTTAATGCTTTAATGGTAAATGAGGAATTGGAAAAAAATACGTTGTTTTATCAAATCATAAAAATGTAAACCCAGCATGGAAGTTCTATCTAAGTGCACATGTTCCCCTTTTGCTTATCAAATATTTTAAATACCTTTTAATACATTTACATTTTTTATTTAATTTAGATAGTGAATTTTGTATGTACGAGTACATACTCTCAAACTCTCAGAAATATTAAAATATATTTTTTTTTGTAAAGATAAGTAAAACGTTTTAAATAACAACAGATTACTACAGATTCCTTTATAAGGTATTAACGACTCTATTTCGTAAAGTTTGAAATTTTTTCACAATAAAATATAGAAAAAAAATTTAAATTAATTTTTCTAAATTTAGCATTTAAAAAAGTGAAATTTTAATTAATAACTATATAACACTTTTTAGACTCTAAAACATACAACACAACACAACACCTTTTTATTCATTTTAAATTGTTAATGGTTCAACTTAATCGAATAAATTGTTATAACAAATTTAATCACACAAAACCTAAAAGCTAAAAAAAAACCTTTTATGTGTTTCAGCATCGTAAAGAATGTAATAAAAAATTTTAATATTTTTCTCATAAAAAAATATATGAAGAAAACATGTAAAACGCCTTTAGCTCATAATAGAAAAAAAAACAAGTGGATTACTTGTTAACATATAATTAAGTTAATGGCTCATTTGCTTTAGTGGTAATTCATGAATTCATGAAAAATGTATATTATTTTCAAAGAAATTTTTATAAATTTTAAGTCAAATTACTGAATTTGTTTAAGGCTAAAAAGAAAAGAGTTACGATTGATTAAATTGCAAGCAAAAGTTCATTTTCACTTTCAATTTAAATAAGATTTAAAGAGAAATTGCTGTGTAATGGTAAAAATATTTCGAACGAAAAAATATCAGCAAAAGCAAAAAGGTTTTCTTGTTTCATATTTTGTAAAAGAAAGTCTATCTTAATGAAGATCAAATGGTTGGAGTGTTAAATGCAATGTTAGAGCTTGAAAATTTATATTTTATGTTAATTTTGTTTATTTATTTTTTTTTTTTTTTATAAAAAATTCGAGTAACCGTTCCCGCATTGTTAAAAGCCTTTGTATTGTATAACACTTATTTCTCATAAGAAAATATTTAGGAATTCATAGGCACCATCACAAAAGAATAGTTTATTTATATATATATATAGATATACGAAAAGTGGGAGCTACCACGCCCACTTATCAAAACCCGCCCATGGTGTATCCTGTCCAAGCAACTGTGTAAGCGAAATGTAGAAACTTTAATGATTACTAATGTCAAGATATAAACAATTGATGATGTATTATGTATGAGAGATGCCACGTCCACTTATCCAATTTCGGCCAGTTTAACACTGATGATTTGTATTGACTGTATTGAATAAATATAGAAAATTTCAGTTTAAATGCTCTCAAAATATAAAAAATTTAAGATTTACTTTATATAGGAGGTACCATGCACACTTATCCAACCCCGTTCATATTTGCTGCAGAATATAGAATATGTACACTGAATCGACGTACCAAATTTTATTCAAATACGTTTAATGGGAGCAGAGATAAAGGAATGAGCACCTACAACGCCATCTGTTGGGAATTTTTCGACTTTAATTTATTCCTAAGCCTTCGCGTAGTAATTACAATCAAAATCGCACAAGGAAGTATCAAATTTGGTCCAGTCGTTTTCAAGTTTTGAGCATCCGAACAAATCACAATTCATTTGTATATATTGTTACGTTTTAACCTTTTTAAAACGTTTGATTTCGTTTAAATTGCGTTAAAATAAAATAAACACCATTTTGTTGTTTTTTACAGCTTCTTATTTACTACACTATAATTTTTATACAGTTTATCTTAATACAACAGCTTAATATTCATTTAAACAACACTTTTATTTCCTCTTAAACACCACTTTATTTTATTACAGCAAAACGACAACTAATTGACGTGTAGTTATTTTATTACAGCAAAACGACAACTAATTGACGTGTAGTTAAAGCAGCCTCTTTTTATATCTAATTGCCTACAGTTTGGAAAGTTCCGGATATGTCTCATATCCTCTATTTACATCCGTTAATTCAAATGATCGAATTGGTACGGCTGCCAGATTGACAAGGTGACATATAATTACCAAAAATACCGAAATCCCACAATACAGCTGACGTGTGTTTTGTTTTCAGGCATTTTTATTTTCGTAACAATATAAAGAGGATTATAGAGCCACGTTGGAACCATGAAAAAACGAGAAACGGCTCTTTAGGAAGAAATTTATTTCAAGATGCTTGCGCAATTGTATAACTATAATGTAAATAATAATGGAGCTCTTTAATCAATCTTTACTTTACTATTTTTAAAAACGTACTTGACAAACTTGATCGCAAAGTTACATAAAGACGTAAGAGAATGTCAACGAAACCAATATCCTTAACTTTAGAATTATAGCGTCAGGTAACTTGTCGAAACAAAAAAAAAAAAACACAAATAATTTTTTAAAGAAATCACAACGGATATTAAAGTTCCTACAAAATGCTTAAGCTGCTTTTAAGGAAATGTGTGATTTTATTTAAAAAAAAAAATTGGTTTCCATTTCACTATTATTTTACATTTTTTCTTTCCAGCCAGCATGACACCCATGCAAAGGGTTAATGTATAAGAAATATGAATAATTCCAATAATTGTGTTGTCACATACTTACGAGAGATTGTTTATTGAATGTGCCATAATTAAACAAACATACCTGAAAATAAAGATAAGAAAAGTATATACATTAACAAAAATAGCAAGTACATATAATAACTTAACCTAATAAATTCAAAAACTCGTGGTGAACATCATAGTGAATCATCGTGACAAACGCTGACAATGGTAAAGCCTCGGTGACTGATGGTGAATATTCTTTGGTGTCATACACAACTTTTTAAAGCAATTGTTCAGTATGTCATAGATGACATAAGTTGATTTTGCCATGCAGGCCTCTGTTCATTACTGAGTCCTAACAGACAATATCATAAAAAGTCATTGTGAATTATTTGTTAACGGGGAGGTGTAGCAGGCAAAATAGTTCAGCATATAGCCAATGTCGCTAAATTTCAGCTTTCTTTAGTATGGTGACATTCAATAACGTTGTAATACAAAACTCCCTTTGTTCGTGTCATTACCACGAGGATTAATCGATAAAATCATTCATTTAAGATAATTTCATATGAATTTCTACTTGATACTAATATGACATGGTAACCGTATACATCGGTGAAAATATTATAGTGACTATGTCTCAAGTTCGCCACCGGGTATTTAAAAAAAATATGACAATAATATGGTTGTTAATAAGATATTTGAATTACTTTTATTTTAAAAGGGCGCGCATTATGCATTTCCATAAAGCATTTTGTGACTGGCCTAAGCCATAGGAATGTTTCAAAGAATGTAAGCATGGAGTGAAAACAACTATTGCCTTCAGACTCTACTAAACAAAAATGGGTGTAACAGCAAGCTTGGCATTCAAAAATATTAAAACCTAAAAAACGCCACCTCTAGATGCTACCCATAAAGCAAAGCAGCTTCAGTTTGACCGTTACACACTTTTATACAAAAGAATGTCAACGTATTGTGTTGTTCAATTCAGAAAGAGTTTAATTTGGCAAGTTCAACTTGCTGCCAGACTTACAAAAGTAAAAAACGTCACCAGTTATTTCCACAGAAGTGAGGATAGTGTAATAATGTGGGACCAATTTCATACTACGAAACTTGTGAGCTTCAATTTCTTTCATTAAAAATAAAAGCGAAATTACGAAGCTTTGCTTGAGAATAGTTTATTATATTTTTTTACTGTCATCAGATCTTTTCTATGAATCCTCCAATCTATACCATAAGTGTTGTAAAAGAATTAATTCGAAATCAGAATGTCATTATTTTAGAGCAGTGGTCAGTGCAAACTTGATTATTTTAAGAAATGTGTGCAAATTGTTTTTTGTGCTAAATGCTATAGAAAATATGTGAAGATTACCTTCTCGCAAAGCAGGTAATTATAATAAATTCCTTAATTAAGTGCTAAATAAACATTAACTGAGAAAATTTATAACTCTCTTCCATTTCATATTTCTTGTTGCTTTTTTGAATAGGCATTTTTCAAATGAATACACCTTCTATTCAACACTTTTTGCATATCAAAACTAGAACATAAAAAGTTTGATTTCTTCTTGTTTTCTGCTTCGACAAAGTACTCAAAATAAAACTTTTAATTTTTATTCGTAACATATTTTATTTGCACCAAATATTTGTTTGGCACATACGATAAAAAAACAATGTCACATACGCTAAAATGAATGCAGTAATATCTCCCAAAATATAGTGAATATCGATATAATATTTTACTATGTGGTAAGTTTGTGACATTTCCAATTTCGTAAAAATTGTAAATTAGGATAATTTCGCACATAGGGGTCGATATATTTGGTATAAAACATGAAAAAATATTCTAAGAATAATAAAATACACGGTTATGTTAACACTACAAAAATAAATAAAATTATTCATTTTAATATACATACATATGCAATATGTTTGTACATACATATGTACTAAAAAGTATTATACTACTTTTTATTTAGTTTTTATTTTATCAAATTTTAATTTAAAAAAATTTATGCAAACATTTTAAATGGAAAACAACGCAGACAGCAACAAACGTTATAACATTTATTAAAATTTGATTTTTTGCTTATCAATCGAGATTTGAATAAAAAATAAACTGAAAATAAAATATAAAATAAAAAAAGAGAAAAACAAAATCAAATACAATACACTTGTCGCCAAATTTTCAAGGTCACTAAGATGTTATTTTGTGGCTGTTGATTATTTTTTAAGTCTGGTCTCAATTTGATGTTTTTTGTTTTATTTGTATGTATTTTATTTCTTAGCTTTAAAAGTGAATAATTGGTGCACTGTGGCAAGCAGCCACTTTTCTTTTTATTTTTGTTATTGTTTTTGCTTTCACGAAACACAGTTGTAGTTTGCTGAGGTATTTTTTCAACATAATTTTTTCTAATATTTTATTAAAACATTTACAATAAAAACGTAAAATAATGAAACTTTACGGCAATAACAGCAACAGCAACAGCCTCAACATCAACATCTTCCTATAAACCCGAAGTAAGAGAGACACAAAAACAAAAACAAATAATTTAAAAACCTGACAAGAGTGGTTACATCTTTAGCGGCATTTAAAACAAATATTCATAGCCGTGATGAGAAATACGAAAAAGGCCAAATGCATGAAAAAATGCTTATACTGGCTTTAACCCCTTAATATGCAAAGCGTTTACAAATACACACATATAGTATATGGTTTTAAAGAATAAAGAATGCATTACCCCACATTTGGTTTAAATTATTGTAAAAAAAATAATGTTCGTCACAGAACAAGGAACAAAATTTGCAAAAAGTGAGAAAACTGTAGTATGTTGGTGATTCGAAAGATAACACAAAATTATGAAACTGTCCCAGTGCTTTATATATTTTTAAAATTTTCTTGTTGATGATATTGCACACTTTTATATACAGTGTGCGACAAAACATATCCACGAGCTTGTTCTTACTATGATATCTCTTCATAACATAGAAAATCTAATGCGAATAACAAAAACAATACACATTTGTAACAGTAAAAATGTATGTTAAAGCTACAAGACCGCTTTTTTGCATGCGTCAAAACAATAGCACGAAATAGTTAGATAAAGGGTCCGCCATCTAACGTTTTTTTCAACTGGTGCTTATTTCGTTAATGGTAACACTTAGCTCATGTCTAATTTGACAGATAATTAGTTTTATCCTTCCGCTGAACGAATATGGTTGTGTATACGCTTCGCTAAGTGGGCCTGCGATCAACTTACAGAAGATGCCGATTTTGCCAAAAAAAATCATCTTTTCAGATGAAACTCATTTTGATCTTGACGGGCATGTAAACAAGCAAAATTGTCGCATTTGGGGCACAGAAAACCCGCACGCATACATTGAAAAGCCGATACACCCAAGACGAGTCACTGTTTGGTGCGGATTTTGGTCCAGAGGCATAATTGGGCCATTTTTCTTCGAAAATGTGCAAGGAGTGGCCGTTACAGTCAATGGCGATCGTTATCGGGCCATGCTGAACGAATTTTTGTGCACAAAAATTGAAGAGCAGAATATTAGCAACACAGCCGAAGCTACACTCGATGTTTTGCGCCCTGGTTTTGAAAATCGCATTATCATCCGCAGAGCTGATGTCATTTGGCCACCTCGGAGCTGCGATTTGACACCGTTGGACTATTATTTGTGGGGTGCCGTCAAAGATAAGTGTTACGCCAACAAGCCAGAGACAATTGACGCTTTAAAGGACAATATTCGTGAAGCCATTGACGTAATACAGCTGCACACAATCGATAATGTGCTTAAAAATTGGACCGATCGTGTAGGCTACTGCATGACCAGCCGAGGTAGCCATTTGAATGAAATTATTTTCCCTTATTAACCGGAAGGATTGTACTCGTACCTTCAAATAAAGAAAGAAATTTGAGAAAATATTCAGTAGTTTTTTTTATAGCATTTTCAAAAAAAAAAAAAATTATTTGGCGGACCCAAACCAACGACAAAATTGTTCAATATCAAAAACGATCATTTCAAAATTTTAAGGAATAATTAGAGAAAAGTTGAACGTCTTTATAATCGTACCGAATCTATCAAACACTGTCCATAGCCAACAATATTAGATTAAAAAATAATTAATGATTATAATAAAGACGAATTAGTGACGTCAATCGAAAACAAATTTAGAATTTCACACAGTGTTATTTACCATATTAAAAGACGTTATTAGGCTCATTGACAACCATATACAGAGCTGGTAGACCCCTGAAAACCAGCAAACTGTACGACCAGACGATACTCCGTTTAATAAAAAAGTATGTCTTTATATCAGGAAGGTCTATTAAAAATCAATTAAAATTAAATGTTTCGATTTGGAGCATCTAAAAACGATCTGTGCTACTGCCGAAAACAGATTGACCAGAAACAAATTTACAAAGGAGTAAACTTAGTTATACTTTTAATGGAAGACCGTACTCTTTTCTGATGAATCTAAGTTTAATGTCAGACGTTCTTATGGATTTAGACTGTTAAGCTGAATAAAAAGATCAACGACTTAATCCTCGGTATACCAAAGACACGATTGTACATAAAGAAGGAAGTCTTTCAGTCTGGGAAACCATTTCTGGCCATAGAATTTGGCCAATACACAAAATAAAGGGTGTAATGAATCGTTTCGTCTACAAGGATATGTAGAAATACCTACTAATACCGCATGATGAGGAGAAAATGCTACTTGAAAGGAGATATCAACAGGATAACAATGCAAAATGCACAGATAAACGGATGAAAGAGTGTTTTGTAAGATAACATATCAATGTTTTGACATGTCTAGATCTCGATTCCCCAGAAAATCTATGGGATATTGTAGATATTAAAATGAGCCGCGATAATTGCAGAATTAAGGACAAACTTTTATTGACAAGTGCAAATTTTGCATTGAATGAAATTTCTGGTGAAACATTATCGAATCTAATCGAGTCCATAACATGAATACGTAAAGAACTTTTAAAGAAATAAGAGCTAGGCAACCAAATATTAGTCAAATTTATATTTTAACTGAATTTATTGAAGACGTGCTTATGTTTTGTCGCATTCACAAAACTGTATTCAACGTATAAAATGATTTTTTCGAAGCTAAATAGGATTTATTTTTTATTTTTTAGTAATTTACTAATTAATTAACTTTATAAAGAAATAAAAGAGCTTAAAACCCAAAAGTGTTTGTTTTTGTTATTGAGATATTTTGTATTAACCAGAAGTTCGTGCACATTTTTTGTCGCGCACTATATGTATCTTTTTTTTAATTTTAAACTTTATATTGGTGAAAATAAAATATGATTTTTTAGTCAATACGAAGAAAAAATAAAATAAAATAAATTTTGAACGATTTTAAAAATACATAAATCTAGTATATGAATATCATGGTCTAGTAGGAAATTAATTCAGCATTTGAGGCGATTGGATTATGATGATGCAAGAACACATATAAAACGATCAAGAAAAACGCTAAGTGTTCGATCGAAATCCATATTTTAAACAAAATAATTTTTAACTTAGCTGATATAAAACAATGAAAGACAGCCCAAAAACTGTCCGTTGACCGACTGCTATGAAATTTCACTTAAGTACTACGAGAAATTCAAAGCGTTTACCTTCATGCAAGGGACCATGAAATGGAAGATAAAATATAGTCGTTTTTCTTGACCGTCATACTACAATAGTCAATAAAAAGCAGTCTCGCAATCTACACTAATTACTCACCTGCACTCTGAAATAGCCCAAAAAGTTGTATAGTTCTAAACCTTTCTGGTGAGTTAAGTACTTCTCGCCAGTTCACAACTAGATTTATAATTCCACACTGCTTGGCGAATTCTTTACTAGCAATCCACTCTCCGTTAAATTTTCTACAATCCATCCACACTAAAATAGGATTTGAATCAACTGCTTTTGCATTTATCGCTGTTACTATGCTTCTGTTCTTGCAGCAATGTAATAAACATTTTCCCAAATAGCTGTCAGCCAATATTCTTACTTCCCTATTCCAATATCCTTACTGTCGTTTATTCAAAAGCAGAAAGTTCCAACTAGAAACTTGGGAATTTTAAATTTTAAACTTTCTGATATACACACCCCCGTTAACACTTCACCTTTCCTGAAGCCATTCTTGTAGACACAAAGAGCACCAAACAGTGTAGCCGATGCTTTAGAGAATGAGGTAAGAAATCTCCCTCGAACATAATCTTCAAACAGGCGTTTTTATCACATTTTTGCGGGCACCAAGCACCAGTTGCACACATTCTGACAGCCGTACCGGGTGCTTTAGCCATGATGTCGTTACTCATATTCGATCAGGTGAACAAAAATTAAATCGCCTGCATAAACCACTGTCAGCTGATATAGAAGGATATCATTTTAACACTTAAATGGTATCCAGAATCAATTTAATCCCTTTTTTCTACGTCATTTCTCTAGGGAGCATATTGGCTTTGTTTTAGTTTCTTTCATCAATTTTAATCTTTCAAGGTAAGTAGATGATTAATCCACCGTAGCTTCCTCCATATGATTTTGCGTAGTGGTGAAGATCCTTGCTAATTGGTAGTGATCTTTAGTTTAGCATTGTAATTTTTTCTGATGTTTGTTATCATACCTCTTTATTACACATTCGAAACCACAATTAAATTTTTCTTCATCATGTCCTCGAACCTGGGTCGTTTGTGTTGTTATGCTTTCGCTCTAACCACTAAATCACGCCACCCCAGAATCAGTTTGATCTTTATATATATTATGAAAATATTTGTGCATGTTACTCCTCAGAACGATTCTGTAATCGGTTATATGGAATTCCTACTGTTTTATTTAACCCTCTCATGAATCAAACTTTGTTATGACAGTTATATTTTTTTAACTTTGTTTTCGACTACATTGTGGTTAAGATGAAAAACTAACAAAGTTCAAATTCCATTCGAAGCGTAGTCTTTGGAAAATGTTGTACGCGTAGTAAAAAGGTCAAGTTGTTTCATTAGGAGAAAATTATAGATTTTTATATATGTTTCTAAAGTATTTTAAGGAGCTTTAATAACTACATCGCCTTCCATAGGATTATTATTATTACTATTATCCTCCTGACCGGGCACTATTGCAGCACACTGCGAACCATGGGATCTACTGCTTTTCTAATAAACATCAACAGAAGTGAAACCGTAATGGTGTATAAGTCACCCAGTGAGATCCTGTGTCTACCCAAACATCTCGACAGGATTATTTCATAGGTTTCTCCATTTTAAGAGTTTTAGGTGCATTTTTTGAAACTCCTCCTTAAGTCTAGAATCCTTAGAAAAGTTAATGTCTATGTCCTATAGCTCTAAGCCCTGAATTCTGTAATTCTTTGGGCACCTTAACGCTCTCTAAATACCTGCTTAGTTAGCAGGAATTTTTATTAATGGTATTTAAAGTTCTGCCTCAACAGAATTATGCGAATTAAACTCAAAAATTTGTTTAGGGCCGAAATTCATCTCTCCCCGAAGAATTTTTTGTGTAGCCATATAAGTTGACCATATTAAATTGAAACGGTGAAAAAGGCCAGTAATCATATTTGGTGACAGGAACTTAATACTCTGAGCCGAGATAACTGGACTCCCACACGGTACATGTTCAGATGTTTTAGCATAGGTCATGCAGAACCGATCAATCTTAGCATTTCCCAAAAAACTGATGGTATCTAAGACCACAGCGCCCAGTAAATAGACTCGTTAGTACCCTGAGATCGCTCTTATTGATAACCTTCTGGATCTACTGAGATAAAGCGTCCATTTCACTCGCTGTTAAACACTTTTGTCGCTTCATAGTTGACGAAATGTACAAAAAGTAACTAAAGGGGTGAAGAGGAATACAAAAGTTTTAAAAATTGCAATACAAAATATTATAGGAAATACACCGATCATCGTCTGATTAAAATGTTTTGTTGTATTTAATTTGTTTATAAGCTATTGTATCTGGAAAAAAAATTTCTCTAATTTATCGTAAAATTTTGAAAAAAAAAATAGGCACAATAAGAAACATAAAATTTTTTACTTCAGCTACATTAGGAGATAAACTAATCTTAAGAAACATGATTTCATTAGAATATCGTTAGACATGAGAAAAGCGCTTCAAATAGAGATGTTGTATACAAACAACAAATGCATGAAAGGGTTAAATATGATTTTTGAAAATATTATCTGCTCAGCTTATTAAATTGTGCTATAGAGCAAGCTGAAGTCGAACTGAAGTAGCAGCACATGTCTTAGTTGCGGTTATTTCACTTCAGTTTTTGTTTTTATTTTGTTTTTTTTTTAAATTCAAGTTGTGCTACTTTTTTTTAATGTCTGGATATGTATGGGTAGATAGATGTGAATATAAGACAATATTATCTTTCATACGATAAGGTGGGAGTTGAAATGCCATTGAACTTTTAATAAAATAACTCAGACCTGCAGCAACAAATACTGCAATTCTGCTTTTATTTTTGTTAAAGACAAAAATGTGACTGGTCAAACAGCCATGCATCTTTTACATTACACATATACACATACAACGGATTTAATGCGTTTTCGACATGCAACAAATGAGGTAATAAACATGATTTTTATGTTTCATTTCTATTCAATTATTATTGTTTTCGTATTTTTTCTTTATTTTTTACTTAACATTCAACTTATTTAAAAAAAAAAAGAAAAAATATTTTACTTTTCATAATAAACATTTCGCGGGCATAAGCATGAGATACCAGAAAAGGGCTTTTCCAACTTTTTAATGAAGTTTGACGTTCGTAACCATAAAAATATATAAAAAGTATTACACAAAAAAAAAAAATTACTTTTTAGCTAAACAATGACTTGTTACGTTCAGGGTGTATTTTTTGTATATTTTTAAGCATTTTAAAAAATATTTTATAGTCTAACACCCTCCTACCGTCTAAAAATGTTTTCTTTATATTTTTTTTTCCAACTTTAAAATGCAATATCCAAATACCTTTTTCCCTGTATTTATTTAGCATAGACTTTAATGAAGTAGTTTGCATAAGAAAAGAAAAAGTGAAAGAAAAGTAATAAAATTTAAATAATTTTTTTTCTTTTTCTTCTAAACTAAAACTGTAACTATAACAAGGAAGTCATTGTCAACTTAACGTGCCAAAGGTTTAACCACAATAATCTACAACACGAAATAAAAAAAATAATAAACAACAACGAAAATAAAGGGTCCGCAATCTAACGTTTTTTTTTTCAACTAGTACTTATTTCGTGAGTGGTAACACTTATCTCATGTCTGATTTGGCAGATAACGAATATGGTTGTGTATACGCTTGAACAACGCTGGGGAATATTGCGACATTACTTTGAAAATCATGGTAATGCTGCAGAATGTGTGCGATGTGTTCAGATGAAGCTTATTTTGATCTTGGCGGGTATGTAAACAAGCAAAATTATCGCATTTGGGGCACAGAAAACCCACACGCATACATTGAGAAGCCGATACACCCAAGACGAGCCACTGTTTGGTGCGGATTTTGGATCAGATCCATAAATGCGCCATTTTTCTTCGAAAATGAGCAAGGAGTGGCCGTTACAGTCAATGGCGATCGTTATCGGGCCATGTTGAACGAATTTTTGTTCACAAAAATTGAAGAGCAGAATATTAGCAACATTTGGTTTCAACAGGACGGCGCTACGTGCCATACAGCCGAAGCTACACTCGATGTTTTGCACTCTGTTTTAGAAGATCGCATTATCAGCCGCAGAGCTGATATCGTTTGGCTATCTCGGAGCTGCGATTTGACACCGTTGGACTATTATTTGTGGGGTGCCGTCAAAGATAAGTGTTACGCCAACAAGCCAGAGACAATTGGCGCTTAAAAGCACAATATTCGTGAAGCCATTGGTGAAATACAGCTGCACAAAATCGATAATGTGCTTAAAAATTGGACCGGTCGTGTAGGTTACTGCATGGCCAGCCGAGGCAGCCATTTGAATGAAATTATTTTCCATTATTAACCGGAAGGATTGTACTTTCAAATAAAAAAAGAAATTCGAGAAAATATTCAGTATTTTTTTTTATAGCATTATTTGTCGGACCCTATATTTTTTCGATAAAATAAACACTTTTATTAGTTTTACTTTTTTTTAATTTTTTTTTTCTTGTAAAAAAATTTGTTTTTTTTTTTTTTTTTTTTTTGCAATACAGGCACGTGCAAACTACTCTTTACTCGTACAACTTAAGAGAACTCTGCAACAATTGGTTAAACGTGTATAGTTTAAAGAAAATATACAAAATGAGATAAATTTTCAACTCTGCAATACTGTCGTTATAGTAAATTTAGTTAATGATTATTGAATAAATATTATGATCGTAAGTTCAGTTATGAAATTGACTAAGTTATTATCATAATTGAAACTTTTGCTGAATGACAAAATTAAGAAAAACTTTTTGAAAGTTTAGAAAATAAAAATTTGGTTTTAAAAGTTTTACACAAATGTGTAATCACTCGATTAATCCCTCCCTATCAAAGCTGGGATTAGACAAGAATGTGTGCTGTTTCCACTGCTATTCAACACTGTCTTTGGCTGTTTAAAGCAATGAACTTCATTCTCATCAAGGACATAATCTAGTGACTTAACACAAGACCGAAACTCCTCGATTACTCCGATGACATTTACAACATATCTTTTGGCCGACTAAACCACATATGATGCTCTCCACATAACGCTTTCAACACAATAATTAACTTCTTCATTCGTGTGTAAATTCTATAGTTTTGTATTGCCGCAAGTCATGAAACACAACAATTAAGTATGTTAATGCGACTCAGGAATTTGTCAACCTCTGTCTACAATGCATTCTCAAAATATTGTGCCCAGACATAAAGTCCGATATCTATATTGCTTATGGCAAACTACGCATAAAATATTAATAAAAAAACTGAAACCCGAAAAGTATTAGCTTTAAACGTGTTGAAGGCATTATTATGGATCTATCGAATTTGTTACGAATTGTTTAAACGAAAACAAAATCATTAATATTTCTATCGATATTAACATTGCTATTGTTGATGCGCCTCAATTTTAACAATTTTTTTGTTTTTATTTTTGTTTTTCTTTGTTTGCTGACAATTTGAAAGCCGAATCAGATTTTTTGACAAAGAGAGTATGTAGGTGATATTTGTCGTTGTCGTTGTTGTTGTCATTGTCGTCGTTACCGCTGACGGTGCCGCTAAACACTGTTACACTGCGTTTGCCTTCGCCATCTGTTTTACTCGTTATTTGCCTTGGCAATTTTAGAGAGACAACAAAAAGTCGGCTTTAAGACTATTTTGCTGTTTTTTTCTAAACCGATAAAATTAATTGTTTATTTTATATCTCTGTTAAGTGTAGCTGTTTGTTGAGGTTTTTCATGGAAAACTAAATTGAAATTATTTGTTTAGGGATTCAGAGGTTAACGGCAAGTCAAAAAGGTCGTCGATTTTTATTTGCAATATCACTCTGTATACCTCTTATTGTACAGAGTCTACAGTCCCCTCCTACATGTCGTAGTCCCTATGAGCCAGGAGACAAATATCATCGTCGTTAAATTTGAATAACACATCCGTTGCTAACATCAGCTTTGATTAAGATTGGTCGACTGACGCAGCCATCATATAGAGTATGACACATATCAGTTATAGAGTTTTCTCCATATGATTTTTATTTAGTACTAACCTTCAAACGATACGTGTATAAACTTGACAGCTATCTGACTATTGATTAGTGTGTTACAGCACTTTTATTGAAAAAATGTAAAAAAGAGAATTTCGAGTTTTGATAAAGCATTGCTTTTTGATAAAAAAAAAAAATACAGTGGAAACCAAACAAAGGCTTGATAAACATTATCCGAATTCTGCTTCATCGAGATGGTAGAGAAGTGGGTTGCCGAATTTAAATGTGGCCATACCAACACAAATAATGCAGAACACAGTAGACGCCCAAATTTGGCTGTTATTCTAGAAAACATCAAAAAAATCCACAAATTGGCTATGAACGATCACAAATTGAAGGTGCTCGAGCTAGCTGACCTTGTAATAATATCAGATGGTGATGTTTTTACCATTTTACTCAAATATTTGGGTATGCGAAAGCTCTGTTCAAGGTGGTTGCCGCGTGAGCTTACAAATCGTATCACAAATCGATGAAAACGATGGCAAAATTGAATGAATTGGGCTTCGAACTGTTAATCCACTCACCGTATTCTCCACCCCAGCTACTTTTTCCCGTATTCAGATCTCAAGAAAATGCTTGTTGAAAAGAAATTTAAGTCCACTGATGAAGTAATCGCTGAAACTTAGGCCTATTTTGACGAGAAAGTGAAATCGTGCTATAAAAGTGGTATCGAAAAGTTGGAAAATCGCCATACTCGTTGTATCGTCCTCGAAGCCAACTATGTTGAATAATAAAATCAAGTTTTGTCAAAATTTTGTTGTTTTCTCACTTATCCTAGTGACTTATTGAGAGACCTGTTACATAACATATTTACTATTAAATTTTAAACTTTTTGAAACGTTTGAGTTTTTTAAAATTGCGTATAATAAAGTAAATGAAGCGAATTTGTTGTTTTGCCTTACACAGTCTATTTCCAATTAAAATTTATATATAATTTGCAACTTTTTTAACTTCCACTTAATACACAGATTTATTTAATATCCAACTGTTAGTACGACTTTACTCTATGGCTACTAAATTATAACTGACTGACTAAGCAAAATGCTGCGTCTTTTACAGTAAATTAACATTAGTTTCTAATGTTCTAGTGCATTTCACAACCCACTATTCAGTATCCGTTTGAATTACATATCGGATTTTTAGTGGAATTGGCAGCACTGTTCAAATAAATTCAGAGTTAACGGGGTGATCGTAGTCTTGACACAAACTAACAGTATAACTTCCATAATAAATTTTATAGCTTCAAATGTTGGTGTTTTCATATTCGTAACAATGCTTTGATTATGCGAAAAAATTGTTTCAAATAGTAGCGTATATAAGGTAACGGCCTTTTTAAAATCAATAAAAGCAAAGTATAGTAGCGAGCGCTACTCAACGGACTGCTTAATACTGATTAGAAAGCTACTCATGTGATACGTATATGACCTGTGTATGCGAAGCCTTGCTAGTTCATGGCTTAGCACCGGACTATAGTCCTACAAGAGACGTTGAAATGTTTAAAATTTGATCGATGGCTTTATTATTGGGTATTCAAGTTAATAATGTCGATCTGGACAACATACAGCCTAACTATCACATATGGTTTGTGTCAATAATAACAAATATGGTATTTTGGAGGGTAAATAACTCTTATCATAATTCAGTATTCAATAGACGGAAAAGTGAAAACACAAATTTTTTTCAATCGCTATAATAATGTCGAATTATATGCCTAAAAAAATGTTTTGCGGAGAAGTCTTGAGTTATCGATTATTGGTAGAAGCTTACGGTTAACATGCACTAGCTCAAGAAACTTGTTAACGAAGGTATGCGCAATTCAAAAGTGGTTATTTCGATACAGTAGGCAAGGAGAGACATGGTCGGCCGAAAAAGTTAAAGGGTGAGGAATTGGAAGCATTATTCGACGAAGATTATTGTTAAACGCAGGAAAAGCTTGCATTATCATTGGGAGTCACACAACAAGCTATTCCCCTACGTTTAAAAGGATTGGTATTTATTCAAAAGCAAGGAAATTGGATCCCATATGAATTGAAGCCGAGAGACTATGAAAGGCGATTTTCCACATCGGAAATGATGCTTGAAGGCTATAAAAGTGGTTATTTTTGCATCGTATTGTTACTGGTGTTGAAAAATGGATACATTACGATAAAGCCAAGCGCAAAAAGTCATATGTAAAGCCCGGCCATTCAACCAAATCAACGCCGTAGCCGAATATCCATGATTCCAAGGTAATACTCTGTGTTTGGTGGGATCAGAAGGGTGTTTTGTGTTATGAGCAGTTGAAATCGGCACAGGCAATCAGAGGGGACCTGTACCTGTACACAATTGATTTGTCTGAAGAGAGCAATCAACGAAAAACGATCAGACACGAGGCCATAATCTTCCATCTTGACATCGCTCAGCCACATATTGCAAGAGCGGCCAAAAACCACTTGGAAAACAGTGGATGGGATGTTTTGGCTCACCCACCTTATAATCCAGACCTTACCCCTTGTCCCACGCCGAATATTCATGACACTAAGATAATGCTCTGTATTTGATGTGGTTAGAAGACTGTTGAAATCGGGTGAGACGATCACAGGGGACTTGTACCCAACACAATTGATTCATTTGAAGAGCACAATCAACGAAAAACGACCAGAATATTCGACCAGACATGAGGCTATAATCTCCCATCATGACAATGCTCGGCCACAAGTGGTAGGACCGGTCATAAACAATTTGGAAAACAGTGGATGGAGAGTTTTAGCTCACCCGCTTTATAGCCCAGACCTTGCCCCCTTTTGATTACCATTTGCTTCGATCGATGCGGCACGCCCTTACAAGAATACGTTTCACTTCAGAACTGGAATATTTTAAATTAAAAAAATTGGCATTATTAACTTGTGTACCCTGTGTGAGGTGTCCATTTTTCGATACGCTTAAGATCACTCCTTTCTTCAGTTCATCACATGACTGGTACGATATCCAGAACTTCTGTAAAGTATTGGACAGCAGTTTAGCGCTTCTTTAAGCTTTCGTTGACGCCTGAAGTAGCTGCGGTAGAATGTTGTTCAATTCAGAAACTTTGTCGTAATTAAGGTTATTGATGGCCTCCCGCATATCGCGCGCATTCATTTAGTAAACTGAGCTATGCCGTCGAAAAAAGATTTTGTGCACTCGTCCTGGCTGATAACAGGGAAAGCTGGTACTCCAAACTGGACCGTGGCTAGTTCGCTTTTAAAACTCCTGCTTGTAAGTGGTTGTTAAGTGATATTTTTGCAATAAATACCAATATTTTATGCCTTTTGTGAGCTTTTGAAAAAATATTTGTGATCCAGTGCGATTTATGCATTTTTGATACTCTTTTTTTTTCTTTATATATAAACTTAATGAATTCATTTATTAGCCAATCGCAACAAATGCAACGAAGATAGAATCTAAAACGCACTTAAAGAAATACAAAAAAAAAGAAACTTTTAAAAACGCATAAAAATGTTGCAATTAAAATACCTTTTAAAACAATTTTTTTTTCTCTTTTTTTTGTGACGATTATAATGAGATAAAACGATTTTCAAACAATCCATTAAATTTGAAGGTTGGCAATTTCAGCATCGCAAAGCGCAAATTTAAAAAGAGGCAAAATAAAAATCGACAAAAAATATTTGAAATACTAGTCGATAAAATTTAAAAAATGGTATAAAACTTAAACACCCTCTTTTAGTAACGGCTTGTTTTTTTAGTTATTTGGTTGTTTGTATCTCTAATGTTGTATAAATTTTATTTATTTTTTGTCTTTTCGTTAGTAAGACGTTTTGTCTATGAAGAAAAAATAAAGACAAAATTTTTGTTTTTGTTTTTCCCTGTAAATATGCTCATGTCGAATTCACTTTGTTTGCTGACAATTTGAAAGCCTAATCAGATATTTTAACAAATAGAGTATGTAGGTGATATTTGTCGTTGTCGTTGTTGTTGTCATTGCCGTCGTTACCGCTGACGGTGCCGCTAAACACTGTTACACTGCGTTTGCCTTCGCCAACTGTTTTGCTTGTTATTTGCCTTGGCAATTTTAGAAAGAAAACATAAAGTCGGCTTTAAGACTATTTTGTTGTTGTTTGCTAAGCCGATAAAATGTATTGATTATTTTATTTCTCTGTTAAGTGTAGCTGTTCGTTGAGGTTTTTCATGGAAAACTAAATTGAAAATGTTTGTTTAGGGATTAAGAGGTTAGCGGCAAGTCAAGAAGGTCGTTAATGTTGGATTGTATGTAGGAAAACAAAAATAGTTTTGTAATTTGGAAAGTTTTATAAGGAAATTATATTAAAGTAAATTATAGTTGGTCAACACCGAACATATGAAAGATACTCTTCGTACTCAAATATTGACTTCAATAGCTATTAATAGCTTATGTAGTTTAATCGATTTTTTAATTAAAATTTTATAATGTTTAAACGCAAGATCTCGATTATCAATTGTAATTTATGAAATGCGATAAAGTCTTAGGATCCACAATTTACTTTATACTTAGATGGTGCCAAGGAAATAGTCTGGGAGACTGAATTACTGTTTTTAAGGAGGCTTAAAATTCTTAGACTTGTCACCCCGATGAGTAGCGTGATATTGTGGTTAGAGCGCAGTCATACAACACAAACGGCCCTGGTTCGAATATCAGCTGAGGATATGACGAAAATACAACTAATTGCAGTTTCGAGCAGCGTTGCCATAAACTTTGGAAAGAAAATCATCATTTGGCAAAAAAAAAAAAAAAATTTTTTGAATAAAAAAATCATCAGTTTTTAATGCAAAATTTTATTACAAAAGCATAAAAGTAATAATAATTGATTCATAAAAATGCAGATGTCATATTGTAAAAAAAAACAGAAAATTTGCAAAATTGAATGAAATATTTATTTTAAGCCCTGGGCAACGTCACATGTAGTCCAACTCAAATTTTGGCATACTTTTTCCATCATTTCGATTGGTATCTCACCAATTGCAGTTGTAATGTTGTCCATGACTGTAATTATAGATGACTTTCCCTGTACACAAGAGACTTCTAGTATTTCTTCAAAAAATGTATATTTGGGTCAAATCGCATGATTTTGCCAGCCAATGGACTTCTACAAAACTTGAGATTAATTGCTCACCAAACACTGTCTTGTAGAAACCACATGTCAGTCAAGTCCAATTCTTCCATTTTGAGCAAAAAAAAGTTGGTAACCTAGTTGGTAACCATATGGTAGTCCGATTTTCATAGGTTTTGATGAGGCATGGTCCAATGAAGACGCCAGCTCACAAACCACCACAAACATTACATATTTCAGGGTACATTGGCAGCTCTTGGACTGCGTCTGGCTACTCTTCACACCAAATTCGGCAATTCCATTCGTTGACGTACCCATGAGCTTAGTCGCTGAGGATAGTCTTCGATACGAAACACATTTCTCACGCAGCATGTATTTTATTAATAAAATTCTAAGGTTGGCAAGCATTGTTCGTTTGTTAGTCTATTCATGGTAAAATGGCAAACGCCTTTGGGCATTTTTGTCATTTTCATAAATAAAATCATCTTTATCAGCATCAGTCGTTTTTGAGACTTTTGATTAAAATTCTTCACAACTACGATTATCTAGAGTGGGAGACGGACGAAGTTCTCTAAACTTTTAAATCTTGAATATCTTTCTCATGATGTTTTATATTAGTCCTGTCAAAGAAGGTACACTTCTATTTATAATTTTTATAGGGTCAAGACATAAGATCGTTAAAAAAAATCAATGTTTCTATGTATTGAGATTTAGGGATTTATTGTTTTTCACAGTGTTGCCACCTAAAAAGTTTTATTGAAATTCATTAAATAGTATAAACATACAATAGTATGTTTGCAAACGTATAAGTATTACCTTTTCATACTTAATACTCATGCATTTTTGTTTTTAAATTTATAAGCTTTTATAAAAAATACAATTTTTCTTTTTACCATTAAATTTCATCAAAAATGCTTTTTAAATTACTTTGTTATGCGCAGAAACAATAATACATTTTTGTGCAGGTCAGACACCGAGTACATATGTACATACATAGTAAACAAAAGCAATGATCTACAAACTACTTAAAAAAAAAATAAAAATCATCATTTGAGAGAAAAAATCATTAAGTCGTATTTTGGTAAAAAATATCGTTAAAAATAAAGGGTCAGCCATCTAAAATTTTTTTTTAACTAGTGCTTATTTCGTGAAGAGCAACACTTAGCTCATGTCTGATTTGACAGACAATTAGTTTTATCCTTCCACTGAACGAATATGGTTTTGTATACGCTTGAACAACGCTGGGAAATATTGCGACATTACTTTGATCGATCGATTACAGAAGATGCCGATTTTGCCAAAAAATCATCTTTTCAGATGAAGCTCATTTTGATCTTGGCGGGTATGTAAACAAGCAAAATTGTCGCATTTGGGGCACAGAAAACCCGCACGCATATGTTTAAAAGCCGATACACCCAAGACGAGTCACTGTTTGGTGCGGATTTTCGTCCAGAGGCATAATTGGGCCATTTTTCTTCGGAAATGAGCAAGGAGTGGCCGTTACAGTCAATGGCGATCGTTATCGGGCCATGTTGAACGAATTTTTGTTCACAAAAATTGAAGAGGAGGATATTAGCAACATTTGGTTTCAACAGGACGGCGATACGTGCCACACACTCGATGTTTTTGAAGAGCGCATTATCAGCCGCAGAGCTGATGTCGTTTGGCCACCTCCTCGCTGCGATTTGACACCGTTGGACTGTTATTTGTGGGGTGCCGTCAAAGATAAGTGTTACGCAAACAAGCCAGAGACAATTGCACACAATCGATAATGCGCTCAAACATTGGACCAATCGTGTAGGCTACTGCACGACCAGCCGAGGCAGCCATTTGAATTAAATTATTTTCCATTATTAACCGGAAGGATTGCACTTTCAAACAAAAAAACAAATTTGAGAAAATATTCAGTAGTTTTTTTATAGCATTTTCAAAATAAAAAAATTATTTGGACCCTTTATGATAAAATCATCATTCTGGCAACACTGGTTTCGAGTGTTTAATAAAGGCAATTCAACCGCCCTCCAGACAAATCCATTACAGCTTACCACTGACGATGATAACAAACAATCAGACGAATGATCAGGAGAAAACGCATCTGAGCAAGATTTTTCACCACTATACACAACCATCATAACTTGAAAATTAACTTGATTACTGAAACTGAAACAAAGTACTGGATGCTTTACAAAATTTTAATATAGTGGCTATAGGTCAGAGTTGGCAACCCACTGGCTAGCCCAGCCGTGTTTTATTGGGTATTATATTTAAAAATACCCGGGTGGAGATTTTTTACTTAAATGTTTTCGTAACTTATTTACAATAAAAATAAGTACAACTTACGTATTAGGAGTACAAATTCATTTGGTCCGTTATTTTTAGCTCAATGATAATGAAGTAACAAATTAATCAAAATAAAAATTTTTTAAATCATTGTTTACATTCCTTCCCCACCTCTGAGCCAGTTGCAGAATTCCGTTTAAGAAAACCTTATCATCTTTTAAAGAGATCCAACTCCATTTCAGGAAAAGAAGTGATTCGGCGAAATGGCAAAAGATATTGTATACCTGAAACAACCAATAGCCAAAAGAATCAATATGCGGAGAATACGGTGGGTGCGGCATTTGGGCGTTTCTGGCAATCTTTGACAACTTTTAGCGATATGAGGCCGGGCATTGTCATGCAAAGGAATAACTTAAACATGTCTCTCTTTCAATTCCGTCCATTTTTCGCAGAATGCAAACGAAGTAATTGCAGTCAGCTTTAGCAGCCTATAATACCCAACTAAAACAACGTAATTTTACTAACAAATAAGAAAAATATTGTCGAATGGAACGTAATTAGAAAGCAGTTATAAAACCAAATAAAACCCGTTTGGCTGGGTTTTTTTTAAATCCTGGTTTTTACCAACACTGCTATAGACGGCCATTGCGTTTTCGGTAAACATACTCAGAGATAATTTACGAAACATCTTTTTGACGACTTCGGGCTGTCTTTTCATTATCGGTGTACATTCTATGATAAGAACAGTCTTACAGCAACCTATTCGACCGAAATCCTTCATTAAAGAATCTAAGTGGCTAACGGAATCTGGCCAGAAATCGTGAGGACTTTGGTACGATAATGAACATATCGCATAATAAATCATGTATAGTCATAACTCAAAATTCTCAAAACGTTCAGAAGAAGCTAAAAAATGTTTTTGAAACATTGTTACAAAATTAAATTAATCGGTTATAAAGTTAGCGATGTCACCACTAATCTATGACAGTACTGCCCGTACGATTATGTCGGTAATAAGTAAGTTTATCCATCTACACAAGTAACATAACAGTATTTCACTAGTTAAAGAAGACAGATAATAATAATAAGAATTCCCTTAACATTCCATCTAAGAACATGGTGACTTCTCTCAGTCAATGAGCTGCACCCGAGTATATTTTTAGACTCATTGAAAGGGACCTACAGTTTGACGCCGAATCCGAACGGCATAGCATTAGAGAAGTTTTCAATAGTAAGTAATACTCATAATCAGTTACTAGCTAATGTTATGAGGTGACACCACTGTAGAAAAAACTTTTTTCTTTATCAGATGGTTTGGTCTGGTACTGAACCGAGAACCTTCTGGTTGGTAGGCGGATATCTTACCTGCACAGCGGCACACCCACAGAAGACAGATATGGTAACAAAATTTTTGTAGTAGTTAGAGATTTGGTCTGTGAACTGATTTATGCAAAAAGAGCTATTTTGACAATTTTTTTTTTTTTTTATTATAATGGTTGTATATTACACAAGTGGTTGTAAATTAAAATTTCGGTTATTTTATTTCATTTCTTGTAAAGTTCATACGACTTTGTGTATGAACTTAACTTTGTTGTTGGATAATAATAAATTAATTACAAATAGTTCATACACAATGTCGTATGAACTTTACGAGATTATTTTGTAATTAGTTTATTATTATCCAACAACAAACTTTGTAATTTTTTTATACAATTTGTTTGTAATATTTTTATACAATAATTTCAAGATTTCATTACAAATAAAATTATTTGTTTTTTACATTTGTTTTGCAAAGCAAATCAAATTAAAATATTTGATTTATGAAATGCTTCTTTTTTATCAATATTTCCTGTATAAATCATTAAAATTGCCAACAGTAATAGAAGAAATAAATATTTTTTATATAATAATCATTTCATTGCTTAGCTTGTTAAAGATAAACAACATTCAAGTTACACTCCGGTTCAGCAGGATAGATCCACTTTATTTTTTTTAAGTGCCATTAATTGCGAATACGGAAACAATAAGTGAAATTTTTTTATTTTTAGATGAATAGTAGATACATTAAATAATAAATTGAACACAAAAATTAAAACCAAGCTCATTCTAGTCAAGCACAAAATTTTTAGATAATTTGTTGATTCAACAGAATAGAACCACTTTCAGTATTTATTCAGATCGGTTGTCCATTGCGATAAACTTTTATACAAATTGAATAAAATTGAAACTACACACCTCAACAGAAAAATAGGTACTATTTTGTTCTCTTAAATGTACAAAAAATGTATCAAAGTGCTTCTAAAGTCCCCACACTATATACTTTAAATATGGCAGCACTATTTTAAATTCAAAAAGGGGAATACCGCTATAAAAGAATACTTATTACACGAACAGGATTTTTTTTACAATTTAGTTTCTTTGGGGCGTAGTCATTGAAATAGATGTGCATTCTTAAATTTAGATTTTTTGAGAAAATATAAAAAGAAAAGTAATTTAGAATAAATTCGGAATAAAAAATAATATTAAAAACTATTAGATGGGCCGCGGACAGTGTAGAAGATCGAAGACTTGTGTGGGAGCAAGGAAGAACTTATAAATTCATTGCCACAGGGCGATTTCAGAACTTTGTAACTAATGTTTTCAAGCCAGAAAAAGATATTGAAAAACGCGGACCAATAAAAAACATCCAAAAACACTGATAATCGTATAGTCACTTTAGCAAAATGAGATCAATTCATGACATCGAAAGTGATTGCAAATGGAATTGAGGACGTTGTGTCGTTTAGAACGGTCCTACTCAGATCTACCAGGTATAATAGAAGACGAACCTTCTTAGACGTGCTAATTTGTTAAAGAGAAAAAACTTTGCCTTGTCTTATAAAACCTGGAACGATACTGAAGGTACAAAAAAATGGCGAAATACCCTTTGGAGCGACGAGCAATGATTAATTTGTTTGGTAACGATGCCAAAAAAAAATACCTGGCCCGTAAGAGAAGGCATTTCACATCAAATTCACTATACAAGCAGTTGAACATGGAAGGGGAAATGTTATGGTATGGGGCTATTTTTCCTGGGAAGATGTAGGCTCAATACACAACGATCAAAAACACTTGTCGCAGTTGGTAAAGTAATGGTTCCGGGAACATAAAGTGGAAGTTGTTGATTGGCAAAGTCAGAGTCCTGACCTCAACCCATTAGAAAATCCTTGGGAGGAGCTAAAGCGAAGTGTGTTTAAGCTTCCTTGCAGAAATAAGAAAGAATTGTGAAATAATATTAAAAGAGAATGGTACAATATACCGTTTGATACTTATCGCAAATTAATTTCATCTATGCCTAGAAGAATAGAAGCTGTTCTCAAGAATAATGAAAGATATACCGGAGATTAATTGCCTTATATAATATTTGTTTAAAAGACTGAGTTAGATAAGTAAAATTCAAAATTTTTTTAATATGCACCTACTTTACTGTCCACTTAAAAGCCAAATATCATCATGAATTTGCATATCACTAAGTTTATTTTTAGTTGTTTCTTATATCTGCAATATGAATTGAATTGACTAAATAGTACTAATTTATAAAATAATATAAGTTATAAAATAAAAGTACAAAAATATAAAATATCACACAATTTCTGAGTCAACAATTTTCGCGCCTATTTTTTGGTCCAGGTGTGTAAGTTAGTGACTACAATTTACTAAACTAAAGCGGATAGAATATGTTCTTTTTCTTCCTCGGAAATGGTAATGCATTATATAAAAAATCGAGAAACCTATTAAAGAAATTCAAAAGGAGATACATACACAGCTTTATCGGCACAGGACCAACAAAAAACTAGGTGAACTGCTTCAAATTCATCTCACTTGATCTTTAAAATGAAGCATTTATCTGGAGTAAATGCAAGTAAATCAGCGTTTCAACGTACTATTTGAATCAGTGGACATAAAGAACGTCTGCAATAAGTGTTTAAACAAGTAAGAACTTTAACGATAAACTCCGACAATTTTTTACCCTGCAATTTAATTCCAACGTATTGTTAGTTTGAGTTCTTTTTAATTGCGTCAAAATAAAATAAACACCACCTTGTTGTTGTTTTACAGTTTTTATTTTACCAATTTATCCTTATACGGTTGACCTTAATACAGCAACTTATTTATCTTGCACTTAATATTTGTTTATATAACTATTTTATTTACGCCTAAACACACGGATTTAAATGAATGTACTTTATGAATGCCAAACGATAGCTGAGCTCAGCAAACGCATACCCCTACTTGAACAGCAAGTCATTATCAATTTCGCATATTCTTGTAATTACTACAAATTTATATTTAAATATAATAATAGTAATAATTCCTTTAACATTACATAAAGAAACATTGAGACTTCTATCAGTCAATGAACTGCACCCGATTCTTTTCTTAAACTCATTGAAAGGCACCTACAGTTTAACGCCGGCTTTGAACGGCAAATATATTAGAAAAGTTTTCAATAGTAGTAATACTTTTAACCAGTTACTAGCCAATGTTATAAGGTGATACCGCTGTTGAAAACACTTTTTCTTTTTCAGATGATTTGGTCTGGTAGGCGAATGTCTTACACAGCGGCACACACAAATGTCTTTTAATCTTCGTTAAATTTTAAAGATGTAAGATTATAATACACAAAAGGGTATCGAACTGGCAACACTGTTAAACATGCAAATGGTAGAGCTCTTAATAGCGCAGACAATTAGGGCAATGACAGATACACAAGAGCCTTGACACAAACCAATAAAGTTTTTAGCTAAAATCTTATAATACAGTTCCTAATGTGGTGTATTTTCTTTTTTAGGCATTTTTATTATCGTAACAATATTCTTACTAATCTAAGCCTCAGCGTTAAATTTTTGTATTTCAATAGTATGAGCTTTACAATTAAATGTTGGATGAGCAAACAATGTCTCTGAGTTGGACGCTTCAATTCAACATGAATGTTTCAATCATTATTTTAAGTCAGCAATCAATCATAACCACTACAACAAAAACCTCTCCGCTTAATGTGATGTAAAGTATAATAAAAACAATTTTTCAAAGTTAGTTATATATGACAGATGGACTGACGCACAATACAGTAGAGTGAATAGTTGAGAAAACAAAAGACTTAAGAAATAAACTTTGTATTTTTATAATAGCTATGCTTGTATTTCTTGTTTATTTTACAAACATACATATATGCGTGCCTTCATAGTATAGTCTTTTTTTAAATATCGGTTAAATGAAATATATGTTTTATTTTTTCTTTTTTTTCCTTACTTTCACTTGTAATGATGTTTGAAGCAAAAAAGAAAGGAAAGAAAACAATTTTTATAATATTTTTTTTAGCTTAAAATATATAAAAATCTCCGCTGGGAATATTATTTTTCAAATAAAGTTTGAGAAAAGAAGCAATAAAATGTTAACAAAAAATGGGCAACTAAACAATTAAAGTTTTTTTTTAGTTTTTAATAACCAGAAAAGAGTGTTTAAATAATAATTTAATAATATTTCTATATTTTTATTTATTTCTTAGTTAATACTTTGTTTCAATTGTTGTAAGAAAAACAAATTATACGCCATACACTTGGTAGTTATTGTTGCTAAAAAAAAAACAAGTTTTAAAAAACGCAGCAATAAAAGAAACATCAATATCGTCAATATTTCATACAATAGCAACAACAACAACAACAACAGAAGAACCAACAACAAATATCAGTTTACATCATAAACGCCTCTTCATTTCCACAATCCTTTAACGCTCATTCACTCATCAACAACGTTGTCTTGTACGTTTCATTCAGTAAAATTGCTTAGTTACTCTACGTTCAGAAACTAAGCAATCAGACTTATGAACTAATAAGTAACACTAGTCCTCCCACCACAAAAAAAGTACAACTAAATGGATTTTTCTGCTACTTTGTGTTTGGTACTATTGTTTCGGTTCGGCAGAGTGACATGCAGCAAAAACTAAAAGTCCTGGTAGAAGAGGCAGAAAACATGGCCTAAGAATTAATGTTGACAAGACAAAGGCCATCAGCATTGGGTTAAGCAATTAATTTGACATACAAGATAAGGTGTTTACTTTTATTTGACGCTCACAGTATTTATATGAATAACAAGACATTCTGAACTTATTGCATTTCATTTCCGGAAATCAAAAACAACATAATTTTATATATATTTCTTATGTATTTCTATACATATTCTATCATAATTCTAGTCTAATCCATGCTTCCTGTAGTAGGCTCTTTACATGGTGTTTATCTTAAATTTAAGATCAAAGTTTTCAAAATACCTTTAGAGGATATTGAAAATTCGTTATCATGATCAAGTTTGTTTTTCAAGTCGTCTTTAACAAATGCAGGAAAAGCAGTGAGCAAATTCCATCCAAGTTACTATAATTTTCATTCTCCATTACAGCGGACATAAATCACCATGTAAAATCGTCAATCATATGGTTAAATGGTGAAGTTTATTATTTTTCCTTTTTATTTTCATTTTATTGATTTTATTTTTTGTTTTTAGAAATTTTTTTTTACATTTTATTTTTACAAACGGGCTAACCGACAATATTTTTTATTTATTTTTTAATGCAGTCTGGAATCATTCAATTACTAAGTGACTGACAGACAGCCAAAGTTACTACGCTTGCATGTACAAAAACCAAACAAAATTGGCTAAGATCAGTGTTTTTTAACTGGCCTCTTGGCTTAAAAAAAACTAAAGCCTATAAAATTAATTTGTGTTTGTTGTTGTTTCAGTTGCCATCACTTGCCGAATAGTATGTTATGATGCGTTTGCATCTTTTGGCATCAAGTGTTGGTTTATTTTTATTTTTTTCACACACAACTTGGTTGCAGCCTTAAATTGTATCCAGTTTGTCACTTTCTGTGTGAAAATAAAAACGTCTTTTTATGAAAGCGAAAAATAGAGAGAGAGAGAGAGGAGAAATAGCTGTTTTTTACTCTTTTTTTGTGTGTTACTGTTGGTTGTATATGGCCAAAGTGTTATAACGCACGTTTCTTGTCCATTGCTTGTGTAATTATGTAATTGAGCTCTATTAGGCTGTAAGCAACAGAGTATAACATAAATAAAAGCTATTCTCCTTAAGATCTTATACACGAATATTGTTTTTAGTCTTAAAATAATAATAAATAATAAAAAAATTGTTTCTAAAAAAAAAATGTAAAAAGGAGGTGTTAACAAAATGCTAATAAAACTAATAATATTTGTTAACAAGCAATCAACGATAAAAAGTTTTTTCATTGTGTTTTATTATAATAAAAAATACATATAAACATACTCTTTATATCACCACTTTCAAAGGCCAATAATCTTTACTTTGGGAGCTTATGGAAACGCATTATGTTTTGGATGAAAAAAAAATTAATATGGAAAATAGTTGTTATAATACATGATTTGCGAAGAGAAGGACCATTACCTGTCGTTTAGATTAAGCCATAATTTTTACGAATTAGTACTATACAGACTAAGTTGTTAGGTAGGTAGAAAGAAGTAGCTTTTCCAAAGGAAGGACGCATCTAGACCAGAGTAGCCAATTGTAATACCACAATGGATCAACATCCCTTTAAACTTGGAACCACCCGGTCTCTCATTGACCGCTCCAGAAGCCTAGTTGCATAGTAGAAACCGAGGTGACTTTTTTCTGCCATGGAGAATTCGTTCTGTTGTCGTACTGTCCGTTTGTAGAACAATATTCCAGCGAGTGACTCCCTGCCACTTACGACATGATCACTTTTAAGTCGAACGTTAATGAACACTACTCTCTCTCCATCCCCCTATTTTGCTAGTACCAGCACAATGAACTGAATGAGTAGGGGTTATCTTCTGAGTACTGGTCTCAGAAGAAAAAAAACAACACCGGGCATATACACACTAGTGAAGAATTGTTTCTACCTCCCATGATCTATACACTCATGCTAAGTAACTTGGACTGGGTCACCTGGATAATGATTTCTGAAGAAGCTGCAGGGATGAAGAGAAGGGAGTGTATACATCATGCTAGGTGGCTTGGACTGGGTCACCTGGATGTATACATCATGAGTGTATACATCATGCTAGGTGGCTTGTACTGGGTCACCTGGATAATGATTTCTGAAAAAGCTGCAGGGATGAAGAGGATGGAGGAACATTCTTCACTTGTGTGTATATATCCCTTTTGTGGACATTGCCATTTGAAAGACAAAGCGGTAGCCGGTAGCTTTATCGAGTGAGCTATATACGCCGATTTCGAAGGGATACCTCCACCCAAAATCTCCATTCAACTTAGAGCCATCCGTGAAGATCTGTCCAGAGTCATTAGTGAGGTGAACCAGACCATTCATCTATTTCCTCCTCTCCAAAGTCATTGTCATGAACTTCATTAAGAAGTCATAGCTAACTTTCTCAAAATTTTCCAAACTTGTCAGGACCTTTCACTGACTCACATTCGATTCGCACCACTATCCAGTCGTCCACAGACGCTGTCATGTACTAGCCGCCGACTCCATACAATATAGGCCCAGCGAAAAGAAATATAGGAATGCTTCCATAGCTGATGTGGATGTAGTGCGTAATGCAAGCGGACCTTTTTACCCGCTGTATTAGGTTAAAATTAGCTGCCTTGTAAAGTGATTTTTACCAATACAATGCGTGCATAGGTCAAAATAGGTCTGACCACACTAAACAGACCTACACCAGATTCATTTCTGGTCATCATATTTGTTGCTAATTCAAACAATAGTTCACATAAATAATTGATCTTTTAGAACAAGCAATTTGAGCATTTTTTTTTTATATATATAAGACCAGCACCCAGTGGATGGCCCCTACTCATGCAGTGCATTGTGCTGGTAGTAGGAAAATAGGTTATTGGAAGGAGGACAGAGGGAGTAGTGTTTATGGACGTTAGATTTAAATTTACTCATGTCGTAAGTGGCAGGAATAACTTCCGCTGGAAGATTATTCCACAACCGAACAGTGCGACCATAGAACGATTTAGTGGACAATCAACTACAAATGGATGCGCTCTACGAGAAATACGAGTACTACGTAAAAATATATGATTTTTGGGAATTAATTCCTTAATTTCGTTAGAACACATTCCGTTATAGTACCGATAGAACAATGAAACACACGCCACATTGCGACGGTGCTCCAATGAATCGATAGAGTTGGCTACCCTGCCGTCATTGATGAGCATCTTCGCCCTCTCCTGTACGCGGTCGAGAAGCTCCAAAATAGACTTTGAAGCACCGGCCCATACATGAGAGTTGTATTCTTTAAGTTGTATACTTTGAAGTGACATTTATGTTCTGAATATTTAATATACAAATAAAACTAGCATGTTTTGGCATCAAGAACAATTTTTGAAGGCAAGGTTAATGCCCACACCCAGAAGAAAAAGTAATCTTTTAGATGGTAATCGAAGTCAGACCGGTAAAATTGTTAAAGAATGGCTGTCGCAACAGAAATTTTTTGTAAATTAGTGATAACCGTAAAGCCCTAATTCCACTAGAATGGATAATTTTTAAAAAAAAACTTAACACAATTATCCATTGTTAAGTTATCTCAAAAAAACATTAACAAAAGTTATGAATGGGAATGGAAGAAAGGCAATGATATAAGAGAATCCGCATGCACCTAGTTCTACACTTTTCGCTTAAATAGAGGGGGACTTACTTACACTATGTTTAGAACTCCTTGTTTTGTGGCATTTTTAAAGAATTTAGGTGTACTCTCCACCATTTTACCCAAAAACGTAAGAGAAATCTGATCCCATTCATATTGTATTCGTTGCCACGGCTTCAACATGTTCCATAAATTCCAATTATATATATATATATATATACATATATATATATATATATATATATATATATATATATATATATAATTCCACTAGAATGGATAATTTTTGGACAATAGATATAATAACATAATATATATAATTATATATATATATATATATATATATATATATATATATATATATATATATATATATATACAATAGATATAATAATATATATACAATAGATATAATAATATACAATAGATATAATAATATATACAATAGATATAATAATATAATATATATAATTATATATATATATATATATATATATATATATATATATATATATATATATATATATATATATATATATATATATATATATATAAACTTAACAATGGATAATTGTGTTAAGTTTTTTTTTATTTGATTGAGTATTTAAGTTTTTATAGGAACTTTTCTGTTCAACTTTAAAACATGCACTTGGTTTTGAACCCCACTGTATATTTACAATTTTTATAGCCTCTTTATCAACCTCGGTTTAATGGGCTGTTTGAAAAACTGAACGAAAACAACGCATTTGTCAACAAAATAATCTTTAGTGATGAGGCCCATTTTCAATTAGGTAGTTATGTAAACAATCAAAATTTTCGTATACGGGGCTCACGAAATCGAAAAACCCTTACACCCCGCATATTATAAGTAAACTGAACCAAAACTTAAACAATGTATTCAAATGGGCGTTGACGAATGATCTTTGCATCAATCCAAAAAATTCAAAGGCATTAATAATAGGGAAAGTAAGCTCCAAACCATCGGTTCCACCTATTTTAACATTGATAACGCGACTATAGAGATTGAACAAAATGCTAAAGATCTCGGAGTAATTTTTAATAAGAACCTAAATTGGTTGAATCGTGTTAATGTGGTTTGTGGAAAAACGCTTGCTATGCTGCGAAATCTTTGGCTAACGCAATATTTTACACCGTTTAATATTCGTATAATCATTGCCAAAACGTACCTAATACTCATGTTACTGTATGAATGTGAACTCTTTTCTAGTTGTGATCCAATAGAAATAGAATAGGAGAAATATATTAAGAATTACATATAATAATATAGCTGGATATGTTTATGGCCGCACAAGATTCGGTAGAATATCTGAATTCTCGTACAAAATTAAGAATATTTCTTTTGAAAGCTTATTGAAATGCCGTACACCAGTATATCTGCACAAACTTATCTATACAGCCCAACCCCAATATCTCTATAGAAGATTAACATTTTCTAGATCTAATAGGGGACGCAAGATTAATTATATGAGATATCGCAAACTAATTTCTGACAGACACTTTTATATAAATGCAATTCGTCTCCCGAGATATACAGATATTAAGCAATGCTTAGCATTTCAAAACTGCAATTTTAATTAACAATTTACGACAAAATCTACAAATATTTATAAATGATAACTTCACATAACTAAATATTACTTTATGTTTATATTTTTTCTTTTTTTTGTCCAAACTTTACTGTAACTCTTTTTACCGGTACTATTTAATAAGATTTCTACCAAACCATGATAACTAACTTTTGTGTCCACGATTGGCTAATGTTGACATCAGTGACATTTGGTTTCAGTAGGACGGCGTCACAAGCCACACAGCTAGCCAAAATAATCATGAGAAATTTCCCGGTCGCGTTATTTCTCGATTTGGCGATGCCAATTGGCCGCCTCGTTCTTGTGATATAACGCCGCTGGATGCTTTTCTCTGTGTCCATTTGAAAGACCGGGTTTACGTGCATAAACTAAAAACTACTGACACTCTGAAAGATGAAATTCGGCGCTGCACTGACATTTTAAATGGGGTTCAAAATTTTGTGAAAAGAACGGACGTCTGCCACTGTGCTAGCGGTGGAAATTTGCCCGACATCATATTCCATTATTAATTCCCATATTTCTGTGTTTTTAAGCCAATTTACTTGCTAACCTCAAATTTGCTCACCCTATATATATATATGTATAGCATTAAATAAAATACATATAAAAAGGTAATAAAAACTGAAACAGATTTATTTAAAAAATATATGATTTTATGTTAAATTAATAAACAAAAATCTTTTTTGGTTCGTCTACTCTTATGTGTGGCATTCGTTTTTTTTTTGCATCGCTGGCACAATAAATTCATGGTATTGCAAGCATTAAACTTAAAATTTGGTAAAGCAACCATCAGTGCTGCCAACTTTGAATGATCTAAATGTGCGGACCTTCTACTCAAAAGACGCTAAAAAGCGCTAAATTATAATTTATGTATCTATTTGTAATCAAAACGCGCCATAAAAAAGCGTTAAACTGCAATTTTTAAGAACAGAAAATATACTTAAGTTGTAAAAAAAAATTCTATTCAAATTTCTATTTTTAAAAGGATTTTTGAAATAATTTGGACGATTGCTTAAAAAATAAAATTAATTTAAGAATTTAAAACAAAACAACTTAAGAACTTTCCATTTTTGGTTTTAGGTGTAACATAAAGAAAATACATATCAGAGATGGTGTTAGACAAGGTTGTGTTCTCCACTGCTGTTTAACGTTGTCCTCCACTGTGGGTTGAAACACGGTATATCGCCTGGCTCACAAACATGCAAGAAAAGCTGTATTCTTACCAGGCGGCAGCATACAGAGCGGGCTTGAGTTTTTTCAAAACAAAAATTATGGGAATCAACGCTAATATCACATCGATTTTTCGAATTGGAAACATGACTTTGAGTATTTTTGCTATTTTGGCAGCATCCTGACGACGTCCAGTGGTTCTAGTGCTGACATTGAAAACAGATAAAACCTAGCCAGTCAATCTTTTGGCCGACTAAATGATACATATCTCTCCAATAGCGAAAATTCACATCTTTAACTCGTGTGTGAAATCCATTTTTATATGGTTTTGAGTTAAGTCCTTCAGCTTCCAGTTGAACATACGGTCTCAACAAACATTCGCAACATTCTTCTCAGGGTATCACTGGAAGCGCCGCTATCTGACGAGATTACACTATCAAGGTAGCTGAAAGACTCGACATTTTCTGTTATGGTATATCGTTACCGACTTTTACATTTTCGTCAGGGTCGGGAGAATCTATCTTCAGACCTTAGTCTTCCCGGAGTTAATCGTTAATCCAACTGTACACGATTCGGTAATGTACACGGCTACATGTGTCCTGATTATAATAGGCATGTGTCATCGGCATATGCCAGATCTTCCAGATGATTTTGGCAGATCCATCAGATTACGCAGTTTTCAACATTATTATCCACGTTAGGATATCATTTAGAACTATCAGGAGCAATAAGGGCGATTTCAATTCCATTCAGGCATTTATAAATCGCAGTCTAGTTTATACGAATTAATGAGTTCATTGAATTCAATGATATTCTATTTCTTTAAAAGAAAGCGAATAGCAAAGCGATAATCAAGCGTGTTTTTTATAAAAAGCGCTAAAGAGAATAAATGCGACTTTTCAGTAGTTTAAACGCTAAATTGGCAACACTGGCAATCTTTAGCTAATGTAGGGTTTTTGCATACGGTTTTTAACAAATGTTTGCTAAGCATAAAGTGTGTAGTAATTAACGTGCACTACAAGTCTACTTTTAGATTTCTTTTATATATGACCGTACATCTTTAAGTTATACAAATATTTTTTTTTTTGTTTTACTGACAATGAGTAATAAAACTATTTTTTTTAACAAAATACAAACATTCGCTATTTGAAATTTGCATATAAATGAGAATAAATTTAGTATATTCTTTGTATAGGGTCCGCCTAATTTTTTTTTTTTTTTTTATATGCTATAAAAAAAACTACTGAATATTTTCTCAAATTGCTTTTTTTATTTGAGAGTACAATCCTTCCGGTTAATAATGGAAAATAATTTCATTGAAATGGCTGCCTCGGCTGGCCATGCAGTAGCCTACACGATTAGTCCAATTTTTAAGCACATTATCGATTGTGTGCAGCTGTATTTCACCAATGGCTTCACGAATATTGTCCGTTAAAGCGTCAATTGTCTCTGGTTTGTTGGCGTAACACTTATCTTTGACGGCACCCCACAAATAATAGTCCAACGGTGTCAAATCGCAGCTCCGAGGTGGCCAAACGACATCAGCTCTGCGGCTGATAATGCGATCTGCAAAAACAGGGCTTAAAACATAGAGTGTAGCTTCGGCTGTGTGGCACGTAGCACCGTCCTGTTGAAACCAAATGTTGCCAATATCCTCCTCTTCAATTTTTGTTAACAAAAATCCGTTCAACATGGCCCGATAACGATCGCCATTGACTGTAACGGCCACTCCTTGCCCATTTTCGAAGAAAAATGGCCCAATTATGCCTCTGGACCAAACTCCGCACCAAACAGTGACTCGTCTTGGGTGTATCGGCTTTTCAATGTATGCGTGCGGGTTTTCTGTGCCCCAAATGCGATAATTTTGCTTGTTTACCATATATTGTTTAAGCATACACATAACCATATTCGTTCAGCGGAAGGATAAAACTAATTATCTGTCAAATCAGACATGAGCTGTGTTACCATTCACGAAATAAGCACTAGTTGAAAAAAAAACGTTAGATGGCGAACCCTTTATAATTTAAAATAAAAGCACTTAGAAAAATGACATTTTCAACATAAATTTTCTTTTTTTATGCCAAATGCCGACACTAAGCAATTATTAAAAATTAGAAAAGATAACAAAAACCAAACCAAATCCAACAGGAAATTAAAGATCTATTTCAAAATAAAATATATTTTTAAGGGAAATTGTGTATATACATACATATTAATAGAAACAATTTTTGCACAATTTTTGCACTTTGAATAAATAATATGCTTAAAATGCTCATTAAATCTGGTTTCTTTGTTATATTTGTTGTGGCAGAATTCAGAAAAAAAAACAATTGTAATTATTTTAATCCACGTTTATAACTTGAATGTATTTGCCTTAATATCAATGTGGTATGAATTTTTTTCAAAATAATTTTTCATTATTATTGTTGTTTTTTTTTTCTTTTTAATTTACTTTAGCAACGACCTTGATAAATATCAATATACATATATTATGTCTGTCCGTCTAATGTAAAAAACTTTAAATATATTTTTTAGTTCTTTTTTCTTGTAGTTTTGCTTACATTTATTGCAAAATATTTAACAGCTTTGCAGTAATGGTAACCAAAAACCAAATAACCAGAGCGACTTGTCTTATCGGTTGGTAGTGATTTTTTTAGATTTTTTTTTTGTTTTTCAATAAATATATTGAAATTAAAATCAATTCTTTTCTGTAGGTATATAAAATGGAAATTCATTAAAAAATAGCTGGTTTTTCAAATTTAGCAAAATTGCATTGAAATAAAAATTAACAAAACAAATATTATTAATTCAATCAATGCAGGTGGTATTGTTTAACAATAATAGGGAATTATTAAACAAAAATATATGCAAAGAAATTATTTTGAATTATAGAAGAGGGCTAAAATTAAAATAAAAATTTTAAATAGATTGCAGTAGCACACTGCTAACTTTCTTCAACAAAATGAATAGTCCTTTTTAAAATTATGGGAGAAATTACATCCTTGTAGAAATAAAAAGGTAATGTTAGCAGAACTGAACGTGTTATAAAACCAAAAGCAACTATTTAACTCACAAGCCTTTAAAAGCGTATACATATATATCAATTTTAAGAATTCTAACTGGGCAGTGCTACGCTCATACAAAGACCATTTCAAATGGTGACAGTAAGAATCTCTATATATAGCTCAAATAGATTTGTAGTCAATGCCAATCAGCTAAATATTGATTTTTGTATATCTTATATAACTAATATAAATCATAAATTATACTTGACGCACAACGGTAGGTAATTTGATGGCGAATAGGCCAAATCTACTGTTTTCATGTTAGTTTCTGTCTGTTCAGGTTGAGGGTTAGGTGTTGGACCCTGAAAAAGTTTATTTAAATTAAAATTTCGAATTTTGTTTATACTTGTATACAAATGTATGATGCTTAGAAATAAAGCGAGTTTTTTATAGAGGTATAGAACTTTAAGTTGGCATTACTTTTCAAGATGGCGACCGATTTAACAGCTGTCAAGTGATGAATGAGTCCATCCGCCATCGAGCACAGGAATTGGATTTGTGTCCATCCACTTTATGGACGATTTTAAGGAAGGATCTTGGTTTGCGTGCTTACAAAATCTAACTCGTGCAAGAATTGAAGCCAAACGATCATCAAGTAAGGCGTAGATTCGTCGAATGGGCCCAATACGATATTACCGTTGTTCCCGATTTTCATAAGCGAATTTTTTTTAGCGATGAAGCGCACTTCTGGTTGAATGGCTACGTCAACAAACAAAACTGCCGCATTTGGAGTGAAGTGTAAATTCAAGTGTATGTGGAAACACCGTTACATCCAGAAAAACTAACTGTTTGGTGCGCTTTATGGTCTGGTGGAATCATTGGTCCGTATTTTTTCAAAAACGATGGTGGTCAGAATGTTACAGTCAATGGTGATCGGTATAGAACCATGATTACTAACTTTTTCATTCCTGAATTGAATAACCAGGATGTCCAAGAGATGTGGTTTTAACAAGACGGCGCAATATGTCACACAGCTCGTGCCACGAGAGATTTATTGAAAGACACGTTTGGTGACCGCCTAATTTCACGGTTTGGACCTGTGAATTGGCGTCCAAGATCTTGTGATTTAACACCGCTGGACTACTTTCTGTGGCGCTAGACCATTTGGAAGACAACATTCGCCGTGTTGTTGCCGATATACGGCCATAAATGTTGGAAAAAGTCATCGAAAATTTTGACGTCCAGATTGGACTACATCCGCGCCAGCCGTGGCGGTCATATGCCAGAAATCATATTTAAAATGTAATGCCACAAGATTATTTTTCGGATAAATAAAATTAATGTCAATCGAATAATCCATCGTTGTTTTATTGCAACTTAAAGTTCTATACCTCTATAAAAAACACCCTTTACATCAAACATTGTCATAGCATTTCTGACATGTGGATAACGCATTAGATGAACTAACTGATTTGATAATTCAATAAGGAAGCGGCGGCGACGGTCCGTTTGCTTTGTTCTTACCATCTCTTGTACGATGCTTGGAAAAACATCAAACATTGCCATAGCATATCTGATATGTGGATAACGCAATATGTAAGAATTAGATGCACTAACTGATTTGATAATTCAATAAGGAAGCGGTGGAGACGGTCCGTTTGCTTTGTTCTTACCATCTCTTCATAAATAATAAATGCAGTCAATCCTGATATGTCTATGATACGAGGGCGGATTGATATTGAAGCTATCTAATTAGGAAAAAACATTTTTTTTTCCAAAAACCATTCATTTCTCAACACAGTCTCCTTTTAGCTCAAAACACTTAGTAAGACGATTTTTAAACTTTTTTATACCATCTGAATAATACGATTTTGGGAACTCCTCAAAATACGCATTAGTTTCGGTAATCACTTCTTCGTTTGAGATGAATCTTTTTCTTGCGAGCCATTTTTTCAAGTTTGGAAACAGGAAAAAGTCACTAGGGGCTAAATCTGGACTATAAGGTGGATGTTCAACCAATTCGAAATGGATTTCTCATAGTTTTAGCATCGTATCTAATGCTGTGTGAACCGGTGCGTTGTCTTGAAGAAAGAACACTTTTTTCTTGTTTAAATGTGGTCGTTTTTCCTTGATTGCATCAACCAATTGATTCAATAATGCACGATAATACTCTCCTGTGATTGTGGATCCCTTTCAAGATAGTCGATGAGCAATATTCCGTGTGCATCCCAAAATACACTGGCCATAACCTTCCCAGCCGATTTCGCTGTCTTCGCCTTCCTCGGAGCACTTCCACCAGCTTCCACCCATTGCTTCGATTGATTTTTGGTTTCAGGTGTGTAGTGGTGGACCCACGTTGCACCAACAGTTATTAATCTATGCCAAAAATCAGCAGGATTATGCTTTATCATGTCCAAACACCGCTGTGAAGTGATCTGGCGAACTCGTTTTTGTTCAACACTCAGCAAACGCGGCACCCATCTTGCCGATAGCTTTTTCATATGCAAATGTTCATGCAAAATGTTGAACACACGTTCATATGATATGTTCACCATTTCCGCAATCTCACGTATTTTGACCCGGCGATCATTCCTAACGATATCGAGGATTTTCTTGATATTTTCTTCAGTAACCACCTCTTTTGGCCTTCCTGTTGATGGTATTGTTTATGTTATATTTGACTGGTTTTTAACCGAGTATACCGGCTTAACCTAGTACGTCAGCGATAAGGAAGAATTTGGACATCTACCATCAAATTTGGATCTGTGGTATATGAGTAATTTACACCAGCAGCAAGCGTTAACCAAAGAATATCTATGGAAACTGACTTAATAATTCTTGGCGCTTTAGACGAGTGTTTGCATGCTTAAATCGTACCACCATAGTAAAATAATTTTTACTCCAGCCAGACCACAAGAGTGCATTTAGCGCGCATTTTTAAAAAAAGGGTATTTCAACCCCTCAATGTGTACCGATCAACTGCAAACAAATTTCTTTTGATTCAGAATATTTCGATGGTAGAGTTCATTGTTCTAACTTGAGAAAATAAAATATTGAGCATTAAAGTCAAAAATGGTTTAGCCAGACCAAGGGTTAATAGGCATTGAATTTTTTTTATTAATTTTTTTAATATAATTCTATGAGATGTACCACACCCACTTCATCCAAAATTTCATGCTCGTAGCTATTTCTAAAGAGAAGTTATGACTTTTTCCAACTAGATTGGCCTCTCTGTATGGCACGTCCTAGTTTAAGTTGAATATAAAGGATGTGCTTATTTCGTGAATGGTAACACTTGTGTGATTTGACAGATAATTAGTATTATACTTCCGCTGAACGAATATGGTTGTGTATACGCTTGAACAACGCTGGGAAATATTGCGAAATTACTTTGATCGATCGACTTACAAAAGAAAAAAAAATCGTCTTTTCAGATGAAGCTCATTTTGATCTTGGCGGGTATGTAAACAAGCAAAATTGTGGCATTTGGGGCACAGAAAGCCCGCACGCATACATTGAAAAGCCGATGCACCCAAGACGAGTCACTGTTTGGTGCGGATTATGGTCCAGAGGCATAATTGGGCCATTTTTCTTCGAAAATGAGCAAGGCCGTTACAGTCAATGGCGATCGTTATCGGGCCATATTGAACGAATTTTTGTTCACAAAAATTGAAGAGGAGGATATTAGCAACATTTGGTTTCAACGGGACGGCGCTACGTGCCACACAGCCGAAGCTACACTCGATGTTTTGCGCCCTGTTTTTGAAGATCGCATTACAGCCGCAGAGCTGATGTTGTTTGGCCACCTCGGAGCTGCGATTTGACACCGTTGAACTATTATTTGGGGGGTTCCGTCAAAGATAAGTGTTACGCCATCAAGCCAGAGACAATTGACGCTTTAAAGAACAATATTCGTGAAGCCATTGGTGAAATACAGCTGCAAACAATCGATAATGTGCTTGAAAATTGGACCGATCGTGAAAGCTACTGCATGGGCAGTCGAGGCAGCCATTTGAATGAAATTATTTTCTATTATTAACTGGAAGGATTGTACTTTCAAATAAAAAGAAATTTGAGAAAATATTCAGTAGTTTTTTTATAGCATTTCCAAAAAAAAAAAAATTTACTTGCGCACCCTTTAAATTAAATATTTAAAATTAAAACAAAGAAGGTAATATCGATTGCTGTGGAAATTTTGTTTTAAAAAAGTTTAATTTTGTAACCCTTAAAGTATGCAAAAAATATATTTAAATATTAAGCCCTAACTAAACAAAACTTTTTAAACTAATATCGTACACTTTTATTTTAAAAATGATACCTTGAGTATTAAAGATATGCATCATAGCTTGGAGTGCATCACACACTCTGCGATGGCATTATGAAGCTAAGCGAAAAATACCAACAGGCCAGAGATAATAATGTCAAATATGTACCTCATTAAAGTTGATTTTAAATATTTTTTATATGACAATATATTTTAGCCAAAGTTTAAGTTAATCAAACATTTAGTTTTAGTAAAATACTCCTCATTTGTTATTTGTATTAACATTACTATTACACAGTAATTATCAGAATCGACGTTAATAGATGTGTAACAATAGACGATGTGATAAAGGGTTTGACATTTAAGAGTTCGTAAAATAATAATAGACCTTAGCTGAGAACTTAACTTTTCTAATTGAATAAAATAATTCTAAGATTTTTATTTCCCCAAAATAATGATTTCAAGGAAAAAATTTAAATGATATAATGAACTACTCGTATGTAGACCAAATACTCTACAAGTGAAGGGTATTGTATTTAATTATAAATTTTATTTATAAGTACATGCATAGTAATAAATGAAAAAAAAAAACAAAAACAATAAATGTAATGTTTTATATTGGAAATATTGTTTCATTTTTTTGTTTTTTTTTGTTTCAACAAATAAAACATAAAAACATTTTTTGTAAAACAACACATTCTGCAAATATCGGGTTGTTGTTTGATTGTTTAACCAAAATAAAAATAAAATCTTTTACAAGCAATACTCTTGGCTATTTGCATTTGAAATTGTATACAAGAACAACAAAAAAAAAAAAAAACATTAGATCGCCATAAGAAAAGTATATGATGACCTTCAGAAAAATGCTACAAGAATAATAAAAGTTTAACAAATTATAACAATTGCACTAATAAATGTAATACGAACCTACTTGTTCTACTATTTTGAATGGCAAGCGTGGCATATAAATAAAAATAAAAAATGATTTAATTTGTTAATAATGTTGGGGCTATTTTAGCTTTTCTATTGAAATAATAAAATATTTTGCACTAGAAAGTTTATAAAATAGTTTTGCAGACAGAGGCCTTAGTAGCATTGGTGGACGAGACCAATTTAAAACACGTAAGGCTTAGTATTTTGTGGCATAAGACTATTATGGATGAGTCATTTTCCAACAATATTCTCAATGAAATATATTCTTTACAACCTTTAATAACCTCTTAGATAATGGCATCGTCTGTTGGTAAGCTACGCGAGAGTCAGATCTAGATCTAAAGCAACACAGTCTTCAGTCTGAATAGCTCTTTGCCAAAATAATTCCGTGTAATTAAAAAAATACTTCTGACCCATTCTACAATAAATATAAAGGGTTTTCCAACCATAATGCACGATGTTAATTGTGAGTCACACCTAAACGTCAATTTTTTAGCCCAACTTAACTTGATATTTCTTTGTTGCAGTGTTTGACAAATTCAACCATGGGGAGGTACACAATTGAGCGGCGCCTTAAGATTGTTGAAGATCTTTTACGAAAATGGGCGTTCAAATCAAAATGAATTTCGTGCACTTCGTGATTTTCTTTTTTTTTTTTTGTCACCATAATCGACCAAATTTGTTTACAATTGAGAGAGTGCGCATTTTTTAAGCAAACCGGATCTGTAAGAAATGTAGAAATTCCTGTGCATGCTTGCCCTGTTCGTTCTGCGGAAAAGATTGCTGTTGTTTGCCATAGTGTGGCAGAAGAGCCGTCAATCTCGACTCGTCGTCGTGCCGAACAATTAAACATCTCACAAACATCACTGACTCAAATTTTGAATAAAGATTTGAATTTACATGATTTACATGATTAGAAGGTTTAATTGTCTTAAGATCTGATGCCTACTGACTATTTCAAGCGTCGTCAATACACCGAAGAGTTAGTGAAACAGACAGAAGTGAATGGTGACTTTGTAAAAAGTCACCTTCAGCAACGAGGTACACTTTCACCTCAGCGGATTCGTTAACAAGCGGAATTGCCGTACTTATTCGAAAATGAGGTCGGCCAAGCAGTTACCGTGAAAGGTGTTCGCTATCGCGAGATGATAACAGATTTCTTGTAACCAGAAGTGATGGTGCCACTAGCCACACATCCAACGAAACAATGGCTCTTTAGAGAGAGAAATTTAATGGCCATGCTATCTCATGTTCAGACGATGTGAAGTGGTCGCAAAGTTGGTGAAAACCCGGGTCTTTTTTTAAAAACCCAACCCACCAAGTGATGAGGTTTTTTTGGGTTTAATTGGGTTTTATATCTGCTTCCAAATTTTGTTCAATACGACAATATTTTTTGCTTGCTAGTACAATTACGTTGTTTCAGTATTTGTAATGCAATGTTGCACTCTGCAAATACTCGATGATCAGAGCAGACTGCAATTACTTTGTTTGAATTACGCATTATGAGTAAAACAACTGGAATATAAAAACAGACATGGTCACGTCGCAGAAGTTGCCAAACAGTTTTTAAAAACGATCAATTGCGCTCCCCTGTATTCTCTAAACATTATTCCTTCTGCCTATTGGCTGTTTGAAGGATACAACATCTTTTGACATGCTACTAAATCACTTATTTTGAAGAAATATAAATTCAACTTCAAAATGGATCGCCTCAAATGAGACGAGTTTTCCTGAGACGGAAGTCGGAAATTGGCTCAGAGGTGGGAAAAGACGTAAGTGATTTGATAAATTTATATTTCGATGAGTTGCTAATGCAGTTAAAAACAAAACGGGCTAACGGACGAATTAATTTATACTCGCAATACACAAATTTTAATTATTTCTGTTGCAAATAAACTGCGAAAAAGTTTACATAAAAAACACACCCGGGTTTTTTTTTAAATATAAAACCCAATAAAACCCACGTGGGTTTAATTAGGTTACCCAGTGGTTAAAATATATATCGTAAATATCAGGATTAGATGTGCTGCAATTGATATCTATTATTTCATGGTTTTACTTAAGACCACAGAATGCTTTAGTTACTTTAGTTTAGATAGTTTGAATTTGTTGTTCATTTTGTGATAATATTAGAAATAAAATGTTAACTGATTCGTTATCAAATATTGCTTTTGTTTATAAATTGTTTTAATTTATACTTAAAATAAATTCATTTATTAAAATAAAAATTGTTTTCATGCTTGTTTTTTGATCTACATTTGATAAGATTAACAAAAAGTAATTAATTAAAAAGTAATTAATTATAACAAACAACATAATAAAACGAATACTAACAATGGCGGGCAAAATAAAAAAAACATACACTTGTTTTACATCTGTGCAGGTACATAATTTGATTTAAAATTTTTTTTTATTACACTGGTCTACAGCAATAAAAGCCTTTAAAGAGAAAACTATATGGTATATAATGATTTTGATGCGCTGAATTCAGATACGTTTTCAGTTTTTTTCCATCGGACTCAAAAATTTTTTAATGGGCGTGGCAAATTTTTAGCCAAAAATATGGTAGTTATGTCATTTCATCATAACTTGAAAACGAGTTGACCAATTTTAATCCAAGTACCAGCAAATGTTTAGGAATAAAATTTCCTAGAAATCAAATGAATAACATTTTTTATATTTTCAACAGTTTGGGAGTTATTCATAATTTCGTACAAAATTATGGCAATTTTTAAAATTTTTTAAATTTTATATTTTCAGCGTTTAAATGAAGGCCAGATATGTTGGAACTAAAATAACCTATAAAGGCAGGTACCTAACTTTGACATAAATAAATGGTTAATTTTTTATTTTTAGTATTATTGGTGTAAAAAATCCAGTAAAAATTTTCCACTAAAGTATGCATAAAAACTATTTATTTATATATTTCTAGCAGAATAGATCAAAAACCAATAAATTTAGTTCATGAGAAAGACTCCCCGAATTGAATCCCACGTTAAGTATCAAATACCACACTGTGCGCCATATGACACCTAGCGCCATCCTATTGAAATCACAACACGTCAGGATAACTGCAATCATATTTTCAAACAAATAAATATTATTCAGTGTGTTCGTACGTTGAACGTAACTCGAGCTACGGCTTCATTTTTTAACAAGAAGGTGTTATGATATCGCTAGTGTGTATGCCAAACGGTGTCTCTTATGGATTGGTTTCACTATATATGCAGCATTTTTGTTTAATAAAAAAGCCATTAATACAAAAACTAGCGCTGAACACAATGTTGTCATCGATAAATTGCGTGAATTGTTGACTGAAATTCAAAATAAATCCGGTTAATTTGCAAGCGTTGTTCTAGCGTCAATCTATTCAAAATGATTTCCCAGAGTATAACGATCATAAATGTCAAAAAGTAAGCGCAATATAACAGTTAAACTTTCGTAAACTCTATCGTACGTAAAAAAAAAACTATATATTATTAAAATTGATTTCAATAAATAAAATTTAGTTAAAAAGTTTACCAAAAAACCACGGGCAATATAAAGTCGGGCCTGACTGCCGATATACCTTTTACTTGTTTGTTTTTAGTGTAAATTAACAAGCGTTTCTTTTTATTCTTTTTATTTAATAATTATATTATACGATATGCAAAAAATTAGAAGATAATGCCATATTTGGCATCAGAATGCTTAAAGCTGAAGTAGGATTCACCGCATCTACAGTTCAAACATCACTATTGCGTAGTCTACAGAATACAATTGTCAATTTTAAATAATGTTCTTGGAATTTCGGCCTGCAGATCTAAGCAGCGAAAGGCATATTAAACAAAATAATAAACCTAATTAAGGAACTCTATTGTAGTGCAGATCACAGAGTCATTTTTAATAGTTCTGTTGATATACCTTTAAAAGAAATCATAAATAAATTAAGAAAAATAAAAACAATAGGCTTAAGGTAGAATCACAATGCACCAATTTTAAACAATTTTTATTGTGCAGAACTGAGGCACAATAATGAAATTGTTCCACTTAAACTCTCTGCTGTCTCATGATTGCCTCCGCTTAAATAAATTTGACTACCGCGAATTAGCACAAAACGATTGAATGGAAAAAATTGCCTACTTCCACGGGCGCGATTGTTCTAGTATAGGGTAAATATTAGAAACAGAGACTGTACTAGATTGCAAATTTTATTTTGTTTATATTTCAATAAAATTTTAAAAAAATTAATTCACTGAAATATTTATCATTTAACCCTCGACAGTAAAGATGATTTGTTCTCTAAAAAATAAAAATTGCATTGGCTTCGATTATCAAATGTACTCTTGATAAAAAAAGTAAAAATAATGAAAAAAATAATTAAATGGAAGAAGTTTGTGATGCAATTTATATATAAATCATTAACAATGTATATATGGAGGGATGACAATTATAAATACCGCAGAAACATGTGTTTTTTTCAGAAAGAAATCAATTAAAAAAAAAAAAAATTGGTGGTCTTCTCCAATTGCCACACAAAAAAACAATAAATATTGGTGTATTTTCGCTGTTACATTGGTGCATGATTGCCTTTAAAGTTCTCACACGATTTTCGCACCAGGGTTGCATTTGATTGGGGTGAATAAGCACAATAATGTTGTGAGTTACCATATGAGCCATTAAATTGTGTGATCACATGATTGACACATAAAACGGACTAATTATTGATGCATTACAACAATCGTGTGATCGTACCATTAGAGAACAAACTTTTATTAAACAAAAATAAAAAATAGATATTCTTTATGATTTCTTTTTCCTTATACTGCCAGTTAAAAACTGTTGCATAGTGTATTTTTTTACTAAATTTAGCTATAAATACTTGGATTATTAACAATTTTAATTAAAATAAAATTGTTACAATTTTAATTAAAATAAAATTGTTAATTTAATTAAAATAAAATTGTTAATTGATTTGTTTTGGGAAAGTATAAAAAAGGAAATGTCAAAACTATTAACAGCAATCATTTTTACTTTAACAATTTATTATAGTGAAATAATGGCATTAGCTGTTCCAAAAAAAGTTAGTATTTTTTTAACATATTAAAATATATTTCTATTTAAAAGGACTTGTTTTTTCTTTGATTTTAAGAAATTATGGAACTACGAAATAACCGATATTAAATTAGTTACATCAGATAAAAATCAAATAGATGGTGAATTATATACACCACGTATATCACGCGGTATTTATGGTGTAAGTGGATTTATCGATATTAAAATAGATCCTGATGAAAACACTTTGATCAATGCTACTTTTATGCGTGATCCATTTTGCACGAACGATTATAAGATATTGCCGTATAGTTATTTCAAACTACCTGCAACTAAGTTCTTCAATACCCAATACAAATCATTAGTAATGGATGCAGCCAAGGAATGTACTACAAATTCGCCAATATTTGAAACTTTTGAGCCGCCTCTCACTAAACGTAATATAACGTTAACTGATTGTCAACTTTCAAATGATAATATGCCCTCCCATGTAGAAGATGGTTGCTACAGAGGAAAATTTTTAATATACGGACCAACGGTGGCCTACGTTTTGGTAGATATTGTAATAGAACGAGAAATGTAGTTTAATTGAAAGTTAGTTGTCCATTTTAACTTATTGTTTAAGTTTACCTATGGAGTATAAAAAAAAATGTAATATACATAGTTCTTGTTCGAGTTTTTTTTATTTTTTCTGGGCAACTGGGCAACTTACCTCCTCTCTATGAAAATGTGCACATTAAAATAAAGCGAGATATGAGAAATAAAATAAAAAAGTGAAAAATTTTAATAACTTTTATTCAACTTAAATATGAGAAATGTTTATTTCTATTTTGTGTTTAGCGATTGTTTAATTTTTCTTTAAATTAATGACTTGACATTTACGTAAAAAAATCTTTTAAGGCAATTATCAATGATAATTAAAAAAGAGAAAATTAAGAAGAACCACCTTTATAACAGTGGTGTGTAAAAGTAAAAAGTTGTGTTATTGAGAATATGGAAAACACTCTCTTAGAGAGAGTAAAGTTGATGTTTTAAGAAATTAAAGAGAAAAATCAACATGCATCCGCCATACATGTGCATTTGTCGCTATTTCAGTGACAACTAAAAGCAAAATGGTAAGAAACTTTTTAAATTAATTTTCTGTACCTAAAAAAATTTGCGTACATTCTCTACACATGTGCTTTCGTCGCTGTCTCATTGACGACTGAAAGCAAGAGCGTAAAAATAAGTTTGAATTGAATGTGAACAATTGTTCTATGGAAAACTCATGCCTACTTTATAACAACATACAAATAGAAATACATGGCTTTATAACAAATACATGTTGTTCAACAGAGAGAATCCTGCAACCTACAAATCCTAGGAAAAGGAATTTATTGATTTTTATGTTTTTAATAAATTATTCATAAAATTGGTCAGAGAAATCATAGAGAATGCTTCTATGATCTGGAATTGTATTCATATAAGTAAAATTGTATCAGTTCAGCAACAGTTTATCTTCTTTTATCCTCTTAATCTTCAAATAGAATTCTATTATGATTCATCCACCATATGAAAGCCCTCTCGTACCCACAAAACCTCCGACTTTTAATAGAAAGTGCCTCTCCTTACTAGACCTGTGTAAGACAAACTAATTTATAATGCTTAAGGCAATCAAAAGGCGGGTCGAATTACTCCAGTATAATTTGAAAAGAATAATATAATTTACTAAGGTATTTCAATATGATATACATACATAACGGAATTAAGCCCCAACAGTTGTTTAAATTCATTGACGAGGAATCTTTACCAGAGCACAGAAATGATGCGCCTCAAGTTAACTTGCCTGGACAGCTCACTATGCAGAGTCTAACAAGCATTTGTTTCAACACCTGCATAGCTTACAAGGAAAACGGCGAAAAGTTCGTAGAAAATTGTGAAGTAATTGGGACCGTTTTTTTTATAAATGAAATTAGTTTAAAAATTTGCAAACAAAAGACAACCGACACTTTTTATATACATACTTGCTGCATACCAAGTGGAACTAGGGGGACTTCTATCAATCAATGAGCTGCACTCGATTCAATTTTTTAGACTCATTGAAAGGGACCTACAGTTTAACGCCGGCTCCGAACGACATACGCATTAGTTAGAGAAGTTTTACTCATAACCAGTCGCTAGCAGTGCTATGAGGTGGTTCTTGGTTGGCAGGCGGAATTTTACGAACCATACCACAGCGTAACACTTTATATACGACCTATTTAATACAGTGTAAGGAATAATATAGTTGAGCTTGATTGACGATAACTACTCGTTTATTTTTGTTATAAACTGATAAGCACATTTAATAGTAACCAATTATATTAAATAATATAATTATACAATGTACAACAAAATATTCGACATTTTTTCAAAATCCAACCAAAAATATACCAATATTTATTGTATTCTTGTACAGAATTTTCAACTGGGACGATTTTATTATTGTGGCTAATTTATAAAATTAAAATAAAAACTTTATCAGATTGGTGGGATCACACGATTGCCTCAAATACACCAATCTGATATTTTGACATATCAGCGCACAATAATAAAATTGTTCCAATTAATAATTCTGTATTCACACGATTGTCTTATTCTACACAAAATTTATTGTCACAAGATGGCGCGAAACGATACAATAATTGACAATAATTGTCCCAACGCTGTCATACGATTGTTCTAGTTTACGGCAAATCTGTGAATCAGCTGTGGTAAATTAAACGTATTTTTTTGTGTGTTTAAAATGGTTCGTTCTTAGGAGAAGAAGCGTCCTCTTTATTTATATTGAGGTCATTTAGTGAACAAATAAATAAAAAGAAATACAAAAAAATGAAGGGTCATTGAGGGTGCATATGAGAAAAATATTTCAATCAATAAAAAATAATAATTCACTATAATATTTATTTATTTAAATTGGAATATAATTACAAATTATTTTTAATTCTCTAAAGTAAAGATGATTTGTTTTCTAAAAAATAAAAATTGTATCGGCTTTGATTATAATGTGTCCGCTTGATAAAAAAAAGTAAAAATTATGAAAAAAAAAACCGTGGAAGCCCGTGATGCAATTTACTAATTATAAAAAATGAATAAAATAATATAAATAATTGAAAAAAATTCATATTTCAAGGGACGACTATTATAAATACCGTATAAACATATAAATAAGAAATCAATTAGAAAATAAAAATTGGTGACTATTGCCTTCTTCAATTGCCACGCAAGAATACAATAAATATGGGTGTTGGCGTATTTTGGCATTTATATATGTGGATGATTGCCGATAAAGCTTTTACGCGATTGTCGCACCAAGGTTGCATTTGATTGGGATAAATAAGTACGATAATATTATGAGTTGCCGTATGAGCCAATAAATTGTATAATCACACGATTGGCATATAAAATACACGAATTATTGGTACATTATGATAATCGAGTGATCCTATCTTAAATCTGTTGTCTTGTGTATTTTTATTTTCATCAAATTAAGCTATAAATAGTTAGATTTCTAATAATTATAATTAATATACAATTGTTAACATTAGTGAAAAGTTAAAAAAAGGAAATGTCAACATTATTAAAAGCAATCATTTTTACTTTAATTATTTGTTATAGTGAAATAATGACTCTTGCTCTTCCAAAAAAAGTTAGTATTTGTTAGGCATCTAATAATATACTTACATTTATTTAAAAGGATTTGCTTTTTCTTTGATTTTTAAGAAATTATGGAACTACGAAATAACCGATATTAAATTCGTGACAACAGATAAGAGTCTATTAGATGGTGAATTGCATATGAAACGTATATCACGCGGTATTTATGGCGCTAGTGGTTTTATCGATATTAAAATAGATCTTGATGATAATACATTAATCAATGCTACTTTTATGCGTGATCCATTCTGCAACAACGATTATAAGATATTGCCATACAATTATAACAAACTCCCTGCAACAAAGTTTTTAAATACCCATTACAAATCATTAGTAATGGATGCCGCCAAGGAATGTGCTATAAATTCACCAATATTCGAAACATTTGAGCCGCCTCTCACTAAACGTAATATAACATTAATTGATTGTCAACTTTCAAATGATGATATGCCCTCCCATGCAGAAGATGGTTGCTATAGAGCAAAATTTTTAATATACGGACAAGTGGAAGCCTATATTGAGATGGATGCAGTAATAACAAAAGAAATATAGTTTGTTTCTCACTTAAACTTGTTGCTTATATTTACCTATGGATTATAATAAATAATATGTAATATCGTTATAGTTCTTCTTTGTTTCTAGACAAAGACACCACACCTTTAACCTGTGAAAATATATATGCATGTGAAAAAAAGTGAAATTTTTAATAAGTTTTGTTCAAATTTACATAATTATGAGAAATTTTTATTGTTGTTTTATGTTTAGCAATTCTTTAATGTTTGTACTATTTCTTTAAATTGATTGGCTGAAAGGGTAGTTTATACGATAATACTCTACGTACGTAAAATCAGAGAAAATCTATTATAAAATTCCATCCGTATTTTGATGATTAGAGTAAAAAGCTTACGACAGATTTTTTAACGTTTACACGATACGTAAAAAACCAAAACAAAGTAAAACGAAGGCAGCTGTTTTAAAAGAGACCAATAGTGCAAGCGAAAAATTAGCTTTTTCTTTGTTTATTTTATTTGTTTACATAAAAATACATCCCTGATCTAATGAAATGTGATGGTTTTTAAAAAATTTTAATAAACAAAGAGAGCCGTAAAACTGCCAAATTTTTATTCGTATTTTCTTGAAATGTCGTACGACTTGTATTATCGTGTAAGCCCCCCTTTAACGAAAACCTAGCAGATGTCTAGCATAAGTATGATTTGCTGTTCAGATCACCAAGCTTTCAAGCACTGACACAAATTTGATACAAATCAACTTAGTCAGTGTTTAAAGATTGTTAATCTGAGTTTAGCAAACATAGCAGCAAGTGTATTACAAATCATACTTATGCTAGACACCTGCTAGGTTTCATTATGAATACAGCTGCATAAGTTGAAGTCATTTGGGTCCATTATTATTCTTGCTGATATACATAAATGATATAAATCTAGCATTTTGTACTCCATTTTAATCTGAACTGAAGACGAAAAGCACTTTCTTTATTATAATAATTCTAATCTTTGCTGTTGTAACATGAATTTAATGGACCTGAATATGAAAAACTATAAATACATGCTGTTCAACAGAGAAAGTTCTGCAGCCTATGATTATGAGTTTGATATCTTTTGTGTTCGAAAACTAAATATACTTACTTATCATTCTTGGCGTTTTGCTTAATTTAAAACTAACTTTTAATTTACATACATTTTTTCGTGGCGTGGTGTAGTGCTTAGAGCGCACGCATAATAACACAAACGACCCAGATGCGAGCCCCAGCAGAGTACATGACGAAGAAAAATTTAATTGTGGTTTCGGATGTTTAATAAAAAGAGGCGCTTCAACTTCCATCCAGACAACTCCATCTAAAAAAATAAAGAAGCCCCCATTGACTTTCCCGCAGACGAATGATCAGAGGAAAACACACCACCTATTGGCAAAATAAATTACAATGCTAAAGTAAAGATCACCACCAATTAGCAAGGATCTTCTCGGAAGATTAAATTGATTAAAGAAACTGAAACAGAGCAATGAATGCTTCGTGATAAGCCAATATGCTTCCTAAATGAATGACGAGAAAAAATAAAACATATTTTTCATACCGTACCTAAAATAAAAGCTGTATAGGAATTTATTAAAGGAGTTTATTAATTCCTTCGTTTAAAGCAATTATGCACTTTATTGGTCAAAGAAATCTTAGAGTAGAAATCTTAGAGAGTTTCTATGATCTGGGGTTGTATTCATATAAGTAAAATTGTATCAGTTCAGCAACAGTTTCTCTTCTTTTGCCCTCGAAATCTTCAATAAAATTCGAAAGTCCTCTCGTACTTACAAGACCTCCTACTTTTAAGAGAAAGAACTGCTCCATTAAAATCTTCCATCATATACGTATGAAGCCTGTGTAAGACAGTTTAATTGTCATTTCCTTATAAGTGCATTCTAATGTTTTAGGCAATCAAAAGCCTTTCCGAAGACAACGAATGAACATGTAAAGGTTGCTGAAGTTTGTCGAATTGCTTCAGTATGATTCGGAAAGGAAAACATAATTTGGTAAGGGTCTTTCATTATGAAATAAAAGAGAATTGGGCCCCACCAGTTGTTTATATATGTTGTCGATAATTTTTTGGAATCTTCAGCAGAGCAAAGTTCCTTGCATAAGTGAAGTATTTTGAGCAATTGTCACATAAACAAAAACTTGGTTATTATTAAAATATTACTTTTGTTTAAAAATTGTTTTACTTTTTATTTTACAATGTGTGTACAAATATTACAATAAAAATTGTTTTCATGCATGTTATATTGGTTCGATATTTGACAAAAAATTAACAAGAATGTAATTGCTTAGATAAATTCAATTAAAATAACATATAAAAGGAAATGAAATTACTATTAACAATGACAGGCAAAACTAGGTGTATGTTTTATATAGCTTAACTTAAAGTATTATAAAACGGTCTATAAAATAGTTAATTTTATGAAACTTTTATCAAAATTTATATATTTTATTGAAAAAAAATGTGTTAATATAATAAAACAAAAGATGTACAAAAACCAATGTGGCATTTGTAATCAACATCGGTGAGAAATATAACTGAAAGTTCAGATTTATAGCATGTTCTAACGACAATATTTTTTCGTCATTCGTTCTCTAATTCATATTTTGACCTTAATTATGAGCCAGACTACATAATACCCCATACAAAATTTTGAGAGCGAATAAACCAAACTGTATATCATTCAATTTCAATTATGCTATGTTCACATGACAGCGTTTTTCCGTCATTCGCTCTCTCATTCATAATACAACCCCTGATTATGATCTTAATAACCTAAATTTCCATACAAAATCTTGAAAGAGAATCACTCAAATTGTAAGTAATTCTACTTCTAAAGGCTTCGACATCTAACGTTTTTTTTCAACTAGTGCTTATTTCGTGAATGGTAACACTTAGCTCATGTTTGATTTGACAGATAATTAGTTTTATCCTTCCGCTGAACGAATATGGTTGTGTATACGCTTGCACAGCGCTGGGAATCTGGGCCTGCGATCGACTTACAGAAGATGCCGATTTTGCCAAAAAAAAATCACCTTTTCAGATGAAGCTCATTTTGATCTCTGCGGGTATGTAAACAAGCAAAATTGTCGAATTTGAGGCACAGAAAATCCGCATGCATACATTGAAAAGCCGATACACCTAAGACGAGTCACTGTTTGATGCGGATTTTGGTCTAGAGGCATAATTGGGCCATTTTTCTTCGAAAATGAGCAAGGAGTGACCGTTACAGTCAATGGCGATCGTTATCAGGCCAAGTTGAAGGAATTCTTGTTTACAAAAATTGAAGAGGAGGATATTAGCAACATTTGGTTTCAGCAGGATGTCGTTTGGTCACCTCGGAGCTGCGATTTGACACCGTTGGACTATTATTTGTGAGGTGCCGTCAAAGATAAGTGTTACGCCAACAAGCCAGAGACAATTGACGCTTTAAAGGACAATATTCGTGAAGCCATTGGTGAAATACAGCTGCACACAATCGATAGTGTGCTTAAAAATTGGACCGATCGTGTAGGCTACTGCATGGCCAGCCGAGGCAGCCATTTGAATGAAATTAATGAAGGATTGTACTTTCAAATAAAAAAGGAAATTTGAGAAAATATTTAGTAGTTTTTTTATAGCATTTTCAAAAAAATTTATTTCGCGGACCCTTTATTACCCCGTGTATCACTCCAAAATCAGCGTCATCTCTAATTTGTACAAATTTTAGATCATATGAGTTTGGCATACTTATTAGCTCAGCTCTTATTCAATATGTTTTTATTATAGATTTAACATTGCAAATTTATTAAATCGTCCTTCCTAAAGTATGCTGTCAAGTACAAAAAATAAACAAAAAATGAAATAAACGAAATGAAGACAACAAAAAAAGCAATTGTCGCTCGCTGCATGGACTTCATATGATAACAGTTCAAAGTTTGCGTTCGAACAGGAGAATCCAAATAAGTAATACAAACACAGAACGAAGTAATCCGAAGTCTCGTGCGAACATAGCATTAACTATGAGCCAAATTACATAATACCTCATACCAAACTCTATATTATTCAATTTCAATTACCCTGTTAATTACTAAAAAATCAAAATCATGTTATTATCATCGCCAGTTGTCAAGCAAAAACGTTAGGTCATACAAGTTTAGCATACTTTTAAGTTTTTATTTAAAATATTTTATAACGTACTTAAGATTGCACATTTATTAAATTGGCCTTCACAAAAGTATGCAAATAAAACTTAGAAATCATTTCGTCTATTCAGCCAACACATTTGTCATTCAATTTTTTGCACATTTTTCAAGTTTAGATGCGTTTTTGCGCATCTATATTTTATATAGGAACAATACTATTGATGAATTAGTTAAGGAATTATATTAAGTTATGAATAAAATGAGACTTACGGTTTCTACGATAAAACGGATTTAGAAACCGTTGGAAAAAATTATATGAAAAATATGTTTGCCTGAGAAATACATCCAGATTCTTTAAGGCTACTTAAACGACATACTATACATCGTAAATCGTTCAAAAGGCCTGTTTCCCTTCTTTCCAAATCCGAAAAGAAACTTAAAATCGAGTAATATGCAGCTAAGTTATCAACTTATAAGTGCATGAAGGTCCGAAAAACTGTTTTTTTACTAGTAACTCGAGATTTTGGATGTGTTTTAAAAATTTCAAAAACAGATCTTTGTTCTACTCGATAGCGCCTACCAGAAAAATAGTATCACCAGGTATTTTTTCTTTTTTTTTTTGCCGCACCATGTTATTATTCTTCTTCAACTGTAACAATTTTTGTCAAATCATGGCTATAATATAAATTCATGTAAATAGTAAGGCTTTGTAAAATTAGAATCAACCATTTTTATCGTTTTTTTTTTTCTTTTTGCTTAAACAAGGAATTTATACATAATTTTGAAATTCTTTTCACTTTTTGACTTTGACAAGGTCATTCAAAATTTGTGATGGGAAACGTGTTGCTAATTAAAATATGTCAGCTTTTCCCTTATCTGTGGGTAGATGGGTATCAAATTCTAAAACTACATAGGAAAAACGTTAAACATTTTATTAATTATATTGCATCTGTACATGAATGATATTTTTGTTGTTTTAAATCTAATTTGTAACATTTTAAAATCTGTGTATACCCTACACCAGCATAGATATACAGTATGCAATTGAATTAAGACGCATTAAGACAAAATTTTTTTCAGATAGAAATTGTTTTCAACGTTCATAAGTTAAATAGAAATTATGTGCAAGATATAGTCAGTTAGTCAATTAAAAAAAAATCGATGCAATTTTTCAACTTGTTGGGCTGGACTGATGTGTTAGCCGTCAGGAGATAACTGAAGCTCTTCACATTCAATCACATATTTATTTATTTATTTATTTATTTATTTATTTATTTATTTATTTATTTATATGAGACCACATGTAAGGCGTGGTGACCAGAGCATGTGATGAGAATCGAACCCACTACCCGCGTGTTAACTAGCACATTACATAGTAGACTCTAACGGCAACCACATTAATTCCATAACATTCCATGAAGGAACAAGGAGACTTTACTCATAACCAGTTACTAGCTAATGTTATGAGGTTATACCGCTGTTGCAAAACTTTTTCTTTTTTCAGATGGTCTGGCCTGGTAATTAACCGAGGTCGCTCTGGTTGGTAGGCGTGTGTCTTGCCTACCATACTACAGTGGCACATTAATGACGTAATAGTTTGCAATCATTCAAATAAAGACTGGCTACTCAAAGAAGCGCGTTGCTAAATGCGACATGAATAACCCAAAAAATAATACAAATTTGATAGACCAATAATGATTACCCGCCAAAATGTGACTGTATTCTTTATAGCCCGGACAATTTGACTATTATATGTTTCGGTACTTGCAAACCTTTCTTGATGTTAGCAAGTTGGGAAACGTTCATATATAATAATAGCGAATACGTTATTATTTCTTTATTAGTTTCCTTAATGGTCCACAGGAAATCATATAATCAAATCATACAAATTTCCTTTGGCTAGTCTCTTCATCTCTACTATTCATCATCGAACTTGTTGAGATCATGAACGAAGCCTGTTCACAGAGAAGGGGTATAACATGGAATCTCTTACGACAACTCGAGGACCTGGATTATGCAGTTGATATTATGTGTGTGAAGTTAAATACGAAAGTTAAATATGTTTTTCTTAACATAACAAAAACTTGTGTAAGTTAACAGAATATGTGTGAAGATAAATACGAGTATGAAATTTTTCTGTTAAGATCACAGAGACTGTTATGTTAACATTAGTTCCACAATTGTGGATTATAAAACATAATTTGGTATTAAAACATAATTTGGTATAAAAATAAACAAAACAAGGTAAAGGATTGTAAAAATTAAAAGAATATAATTAGAGAGATACAGTAGCAATAACAAATGTAATTACATTTAAAACAATTGTCCACCAAAAAATATGAAAAATCGGACCTAAGATGCAATTGTGGGGGAATCGGACCTGGTGGGCTTTATAGCCAAGGTATCAAGGCTTCAGGGCCAGTTTTCCTTTTTGGGCTGCAAAGTACCAGATCGGAGATATATAGACCGTAGCTAACTTTTATTTTTCATTTTTACCGTATATATATGTCGTTCATGAAAAATCGGCCCTAAGATGCAATTGTGGGGGAATCGGACCTGGTGGGCTTTATAGCCAAGGTATCAAGGCTTCAGGGCCAGTTTTCCTTTTTGGGCTGCAAAGTAACAGATCGGAGATATATAGACCGTAACTAACTTTTTCTGTTTGCGGTCATTTTTATGTTTTGCGGTCATCAAGTAAAGTCGTGTTTAGTTGTAAATAAAAGTGTTGTATAACCGAATATTAAGTGCAAGATAAATAAGTTGAAGACTGTAAAGTTATAATTGTGTGCTGTAAAAGTGAGGAAATAAAAACTGTAAAACAACAACAACTTAGTATTTATTTTATTTTCACACAATTAAAAAGAACTCAAAGTACATAAAAAGATTAAAACGTAAACGTTCAACACCATAAGCAACATAGAACTATGTAATTTGACAAATAAAGAGCCTATACTAAATTAGATAAGGACAAGAAAGTGGAGATGGATCGCACATACCTTAAGGAAAAATCCCCATAGTATTACAAGGATTGAACTTGAGTGGAATCCTCAAGGATCAAGAAACCGCGTTCGACCAAGAAACATCTGGTGACGCACAATTATCCTAAAAACAATTTTACATGGGAAGAGGCAAAGGCTACGACAACAAACCGTGAAAGATGGAGATGCTTTGTGGAAGCCCTCAGCTACTAAGAAAGATAATGGAAAAAAAGTCTGTTTAAAACAATGGTGTTCATATTATAAAGCTATTGTTTACGCTCTTGTTTTTAGTCCTCTCTCTGTCTGTGTTTTTTTTTTTTTTTTTTTTTTCTCAAAAACACTGGAAGAAATTTACTTTTAGTCGTCACTGAAATAGCAACGAATCAATTTGTAAAGTGGCTGTTTGGGGATTTTTTTATTTTGCACTAAATGTACTGATTTAAATTATAAACAATGATTATTAATGCATTATTGATTATTAATGCATTTGGTAATCCACAATGAATTATAAATTTTACACAAAACATTTACGTTTTTATATTTTAAATTTAAAATAAATTCTTGGAGATCTTAATACTACTTTTAACCCGTTAAAAATATTTTACAGTGCATTTCTTATTTTATCACCAACACAAATACATTTTTAATTTTGTACAGCATTGGTTTAAAACAAATACATTTGTTCTTTAGTAAACGCTAGACTTCTAATTTGTTTGTTTTGCTGTACATTCCATTCAGTGGCTACCTTCGTTATGTTATCATCTGGCTTTTGCAGGTATACCTAATCTATCCCATTTCCTTCTCATAATTTCCTTTTTTATTGTAACTTGATGTTAAAGATCGCCTAATTATCGGCTGAGTATAATACTGAACGATATTTTTTCGATTACTTCTCTATATTAATGGAAAAGGGCGCTAAACTTAACTAATTTATAATAAAAACAACCATGTAATTAATTGGATTTTAGGTCCTTTACAAAAATAGCTGTAAAAACTCTGTTTGTTTAAGAAAATATTAAAAGTTTATTTTTCAGTATTATAAACAAAATATGAAAACAAAGTTTTAAATTTTGTTTATTGTTTTTATTTCTTACTGCTTTTAAAAGCATACTTATTTCAACAAAAATTTTAAATTTACCAAACTTTGAAGTATATAGTATTAGAAAAAAATATTCAAAAAATATATTTTTTATTTCTATTTTTGAAACTATGTAATATGTTCTATCAAATAAAAAAAAAGTTGTCCTACAACTTAAATAACTTTGAAATTTTAGAAATGTATAATTTTGAGACTTTTTCATATACGAGTACATATTACTGATATTAAGAAGCTTAAGGCAAATAACACAAATAAAAATTTATTGGATTATCAATTTTTATAATGTTGTATTAACCCAGTAATAAAAAAATTATTATTCAAATTCTAAATTTGAAGTACAATATCGAATTTTCGCCGGTACATTTTGAATTAATTTTTGTTGTTGTTGCAAAACATAAAAAATTAAAAACTTGTTATTTGGAATTTCTTTATTTATATCAGTAACTAACTCATCTCCATGCTAACGGACATTGATTTTATTAAAAAAATTTAATATGAAAAATTATCTTAAGATAGACTTTGTTTGAATTAAATATATGTTGGCGAAGGGCGTGTCCGTTATCCGACTTTGTTAAAATTTTACATGTATCAATATTTCGATAATAATTGTCTGTACGAAATTTCATATATTCACGACAACTCCTCCTGTTTCTGTCCATTCGCTCTAGGGGATCCATGAACTGTGCGCTGTAGACAGCTGTTAATTAATGCTTGAATAGAATTCGCATTCTTGACTGCTGCATTCCACGAATTGCAGCCATACAAAAGTATAGACTTGGCACACGAGTTAAAAATATTAATTTTCGTGTTGATAGAATTGTGTGGAGATAACTTTATGGCGTTTCATCGGCCAAAAGATTGGGTTGCGGATGACAGCAGTGGATCCAATGCTGTAAGGCCATAGAACTGCCGGTTCTGCTTATGTGACCGACTTTAAAGCAGTGTACGGAATTATTTAGTTAATTATATAAAAATAAATATTTAACTTGTTTTTTATTACAAATTATTAAACAAATTTTAAAATAATTAATTATATTAAATAATACGAGTATATGTATATGTATATGTATAACACAATGCACAACAAAAAATTACACTGTGCTCAAAGTTGATCATTTATATATACAGTTTTACTTAACTTGATATTAAAAATTACACATTTTTGACTAAAGAAAAGATTCAAACTCGAGAGAAGTGACTACCGACACCAGAAGCATTTAGTTTCGAAATGAGAGCATCGTGCCTAACTCTATCAAACGCCTTTGAGATATCCAGAGCCACAACTTTACTCTCGCCAAAACCATGAATAGACTTGTTCCACTTTTCCGAGAGCAACGCCAGCAGGTCACCAGTAGAACGGCCCTTTCGGAAACCGTACTGACGATCGCTAAATAAATCGTTGGACTCCAAATATTTCACAAGGTGGTGATTAATCATACTCCCGATAACCTTGGAGAGTGCGGAACAAACTACTATTGGACGGTAGTCTTCAGGGTTACTAGCCACGTTCTTTTTACGGATTGGCGTTACATTTGCAACCTTCAAGCAATATGGAAAAATATCGGCGCGATATGACGAACTGCAAAAGGTCAGCTAATGGACGCGTAAGCTTCAAAGAGCACAGCTTCAGGACCAGTGCCGGTATGCCATCCGGCCCAGAAGACGGGCTCAAAAAAATGTACTAGGCATAGTTACTGATACTCTTTCAAGTTCGGGCAGTGGTTTCATGCTCTCCGGCAAGTGAGAATAACTTGCGAACATTTCAGCCAAAAGGTTTGCCTTTTCAAACAGGTTCGTGAATGTATGGTCATTCCTTATAAGAGTAGGAACCGAACTAGGGCTTTTCTTAAGCCTTTTAACTTCCCCGCGGCAAAGTAAGAACTTTAGCTCGAAAGCGATGCTCGTATAAAGACTTTTCGCGCATAATACTGCGGCATATGAAGTTATCGCCTGTTTGCGAAGTAGGTTCAGTATGGGCACATTTATTATTACGCCAATTCCTGAACGCTTTCTCTCCTAGATGTGACTGCCATTTTACACGTCAGTTTAAATTAAGATTTGTTTCTAGGTTTAATCTAAAGCTTTTTGCAAGGGATACAAATAGCCATCCCTAGCCTTATTATATTCACTACCTTTTCTGCCATGACATCAACGTTACAGTCAAAGAAACAAAGTTTCCAATTAAAATGCCCAACGAGTATTCTTGTAAATAAAAAAATTTCTTTTTGTTACACTGCTAAGTAATTAAAATTCGTTGCCTAGTGTATTTTTATACTAAATTTAGCTATAAATACTTGCATTCTTATTAAGACCAATTAAATTACATTTATTAACAATAGTGCAAAGCTTAAAAACGAAAATGTCAAAAGTATTAACGGTAATATTTTTCAGTTTAATAATTTATTTTTGTGAAACAATGGGTGATGATTTTAAAGCAAAAGTTAGTATTTATGAAACATATTATAATATGTAAAGCAACGCCGATCAATTTTTGCTTATACCTTTAAGTCCTTTGGCTCGATTGTTTAATTTTTCTACTGAAAAGGATTTAAAGTATAAGCACAAACTTGGTCTGACGTTACATTATATTTCGGTGGAAATGCCCACTTTTATTAACAAGAACTTTTTCTTTTTATTTTAATTTTTAAGAAATTATGGAACTACGAAATAACCGATATCAAAATCGTAACATCCGATAAAAGTCTAATAGATGGTGAATTACATACGAAACTTATATCACGCGGTATTTATGGTATTAAGGGTTTTATTGATCTTAAAATAGATTTTGATGAAAGTTCTCTATTCGATATTACTTTTATGCGTGATGCATTCTGTAAGAACGAATTTAGCCCAATGCCATACACTTACGAAGATTTACCTTTGTCAGAGTTTTTAAATAATCAATACAAAAATTTAATAATGGAGTCCGCCGAGAAATGTACTATCAATTCACCAATATTTGAAACATTTGAGCCGCCTCTCACTAAACGTAATATAACAATAATTGATTGTCAACTGTCAAATGAAAATATGCCCTCCCACGTTGAAGATGGTTGCTATAGAGCAAAATTTTTAGTACGCGGACAAGTGGAGGCCTATATTGAGATAGATGTTATAATAGAAAGAGAAATATAGTTCATTACCCATTTTAACTTGTTGTTTAAGTTGTTGTTTAACTGAAAAGAAGGCACCACACCTTTTCTCTATGAAAATATGCACAGCTTAGAAAAAAAATATTTATTGTGTTTTGCTTCTCCTTAAATTTTGACTTTGAAAAATAAAATTGGGAAAGAATACAATTTTTAATAACTGTTCTTCAAATTAAATTAATTATGTGAAATTTTGATTATTATTTTTGTGGTTTGTGGCTGGGATCTAAGAGGGCCAATGTCGTAATATTTACTTTTAAGAAAATTGTAACTGAAGTTTATATTTTACATATGCGTTAATACTAATATTGGCTAAAAAAAAAAATTTGTATTTTTTTTGGGAGGGGGAAACCCATTGATGAACACTATGGGCGCAATAAAAAAAATGTTTTCCTATTTCATGGAAAAACCTTGTCAAATATAAGATATTTCTTCAAAGGCACATATATAAACGCTTAATAAGAATGTTTACGATCTTTCACTTCTGACAAATCTCCAAAAATGTTCATATACATACTTACATGGAAGATCACAAGCAAAAAATTTTCTACATATCTATGGGGCAATACATATGTGGGAAATCTCCAAAATTAGACAGTAAATAATAAGCAAATCGGAGTTTTCACGTTTTCATTAGGATTTGAACTTTTGAAGTGTGTACACTTATACAAGTTTCAATAATGGAGAACTGTGACGAAATTTTAAAGAAAATAATTGAATTAGTACACACTATGCTAAGAATATCTGAAGAGCCGAAAGATTTTTAAATTTGTAAAGTAATTTGTACATCAAATTTAATTAAGCATTAGTGCGTTCATGCACAGCCTCATGACAGTACACCAAATCAAATAAATATCGAAGAGAAAAGTACTTTCGCTGAAGCATTCATGGATTTTTCTATAGCAGACCGTTATACTCTCAGTAGCGTTAAAGGCTCAGGTTTTCGTTAATTCATTCAAAAGTTTCTACAAATTGGTGGAAAAAAAAAAACCCCAATCGTTGGCCACAGAGAAAACAAAATAAATAAAACCAACAAACAGAATTTTATTATCAATAGAGAGGCTGGAGTTGCAATTGATATGTGGAGCGATGATTTCATTGAAAGACATTTCTTGTATGTCACTTTATAAAGCGTGTTTTTTATAGAGGTATAGAACTTTAAGTTGGCATTACTTTTCAAGATGGCGACCGGCTTAACAGCTGTCAAGTGTTTTATTCTCAGTTTGGTTTGGCAATTCATCATGAATAGACTCACGCCTGAACAACGCTTGCAAATGTGCAATTTTCAGCGAATTTTTTTTAGCGATGAAGCACACTTCTTGTTGAATGGCTACGTCAACAAACAAAACTGCCGCATTTTTAGTGAAGGTAATCCTCAAGTGGATGTGGAGACACCGTTACATCCAGAAAAACAGACTGTTTGGTGCGCTTTATGGGCTGGTGGAATCATTAGTCTGTACTTTTTCAAAAACGATGGCGGCCAGAACGTTACAGTCAATGGTGATCGGTATAGAGCCATGATTACTAACTTTTTCATTCCTGAATTGAATAACCATGATGTCCAGAAGATGTGGTTTCAACAAGACGGCGCACATTTCACACAGCTCGTGCCACAATAGATTTACTGAAAGACACGTTTGGTGACCGCCTAATTTCCCGTTATGGACCTGTGAATTGGCCTCCAAGATCTTGTGATTTAACACCGCTAGACTACTTTCTGTGGGGCTATGTAAAGTCATTGGTCTATGCGGTAAAGCCATAACGCTTGACCATTTGGAAGACAACATTCGCCGTGTTATTGCCGATATACTACCACAAATGTTGGACAAAATCATCGAAAATTGGACGTCCAGATTAGACTACGTCCACGCCAGACGTGGCGGTCATATGCCAGAAATCATATTTAAAATGTAATGCTATAAGATTATCTTTCGGATAAATAAAATTCATGTCAATCGAATAATCCATCGTTGGTTTATTGCAATTTAAAGTTCTAAACATCCTTTACTTCCAAGTGAAATTCGAATATTATGTCTAATACACCGGTTAACATAAAAGAAAAAATAAGCCGCCTTTTTAAAGAATTCTAAGTGACAGATATATGAAATGTGGTGTTTATAGTAGACCGCGGAACTAATATTTTAAGTGCAATAAGAGATTTCACAAGATTAATATGTTCGGCTCATGACTTTTCTAATGTCCAAACTGATGCTTTTGAATCTAAAAATGAATACTTTAAAAAAGCAAATAAGCAGCACATGCTGGAAACAACTTTGAAGAGCAATTGTCCTACAAGATGGAATTCGAATTTCACAATATTTGAGTCAATTTTTGAAAATTACACTAAGATCAATGAAATTCTTGCGGATGATGTTCAAAGGCGAAGTATTTTAAATTTTTATTATGCTGTCCTCCAAGGTTTAGTACAGATTTACAAAAAACTTCAAGCAATTGTGTCTCCTACATTATGTTTCGTTATTCCATCCTAAACAAAATACAACGGATGTGACATTTCCAAAATAATGGAGAAGCTGAAATCGCGGTTCTAAAGATTAATATAATGTTGGAAATGGAGTTCAAATTTAACTATTTTACATAAAGAAGCATTGTTTTCATATCCTCCTGCAATACCTTTACAGTCAAATGGAATATACAAAAAATTTTTTTTTTTTGCTTAACATACCATACAAATATTTATTAAAGAATTTTTTTACATATGAATTCTTAATGATGTTGATTTTATCAAAACTTTTGATCAGTTTTTATTTTTTGTATACAAAATAGGCGATTTAATTTTTTAAATAAAACCCGTTGCAAATGTTTTGAAAATAGCTTTACGAAAATGTCAATTTAAAACACTTTTATTAAGTGTATCGCGGCGATTTAGAAAGGTTTTATTTCGTAGAAATATACTCTATGTATACTCTGTGTATACTCGAGTAGAAATATATACATACTCAATTATAAATATACCCATGCTCATATTCACGCAACTCCTACTTGTAGTTATTTAATATGTTGTGTATGGGTATCGTTTTATTTTTAACTTTACTCACTCATACATGTTTGACCATCAATACTTTAAAAGTACACAAAACCATACTTTTGTCATTCTCTGATTCTAACAACCGAACAACTCTTGAGCAATTAGCTTTCACTTATGTTCTTATAAAAGTGTTTTAGAAAAAGTTTATATTTAATTCTTAATTGCCTGTGAGTGCAAGCGTGTTATTGGTATATGCGTTCATACAAATTGAATTAAAAAAATTGTAATATAATTTTGTTTAAATTCTTCTTAACATCTCTTGAATCAAATTTTATTTTGCTTCAACAGTTTTTTTCTTTTTTTTAATTTTTCAAACATTTTCTTTTCCGCTCTCTTATTTTCTGTTATAAAGATATCTCAACCGCCAGCATCTTAAAGTGTTAATAGAATAACTATTGTAATTAGGGCGTAACGTTAATTTAATATGATGCTTGTGTGAACGTATGACTATTGTAATTTGTAAAGCACTCTGGTATAATGATTTCAAACTTGTTGAAACCTTGAAAGTATATACTGAAAAAAAAAAAATTTTTCATATATTTTTTATAAAAGAATGCCATCGCTTTGCATTTTACATTAGACAATATGCAAGTGCAATAAAAAGTGCATAAATTTTGGAAAAATTTTATTGACCTTATCACACAGCCTTCCTTTATTATATTTATATACATTAATACATACATACATATTTTTATATTTATTTATTTTTATTACATTTTATCTCTCTCGCTCTCCTTTTTCTCTTATTATACTATAAACTCAGATTTCTTTTATAATCAATATTGATGGTTATGTCTGGTGACTCCTTAACGATCTCCAGTTTTATTTATTTATTTATTTTTTTTTTCGATGTATCGTATTAACCCGATATCCTTGAATTCAAGAGCAGGTTACAGCTGTAAAGTTCATTGCCTTTACGTGCTACCACTTTACAATTTAAACGAAATACAATATTTAAAAAATTGTTTGTACAAAATTAAAAAAAGGCATTTCTTTTTGAAACGGTTTTTAAAATGGAATTTCCAGTTAAAGAAAAAACTGTGTGCAGGTTTCTTGGTTTGTTTTCTTTTTTTTGTAATTTTTCTCATAAGATAGTGTAGTGTTGGATGTAATGAAAACTTAAAAATTTGTTTTATATTGTAGATGTAAATTGAGAGTCACACCTTAGCGTCAAGTTTTTTGCTCAACTTAATTTGACATTTCTTTGTTTTAGTGTTTGACAAATTCAAACAGGAAGAGCTACACAGTTGAGCAGCATGTTAAAATTGTTGAAGCCTTTTACGATAATGGGCGTTCAAATCAAACTGCATTTCGTGTACTTCGTGATTTTTCTGGTCAGCATAATCGACCAAATGTGTTTACAATCGAGACAATTGTGCACAGATTTCAGCAAACCGGTTCTGTAGTAAATGTGTAAACACCTGTGAGTGCTCGTTCAGTTTGACAGCAGTAATTTCCGCAGAAAAGCCCTCAAGCTGGATTGTCGTCGCGCTCAACAATTGAACATCTCACTTACATCACTATGCGAATTTTGAATAAAGATTTGAATTTATACGATTAGGTTCAATTGCCTCAAGAGCTGAAGTCTACTGATCAGTTCAAGCGTCGTCAATACCCCGTATAGTTAGTTGAACAAACAGAAGTGAATGGTGACTATACAAAGAAAATCATCTTCAGCGACGAGGCACACTTTTAACTCAGTGGATTCGTTAACAAGCAGAATTGTTGGATTCGGGCAAATGGGAATTCACAAGTGATTGTTGAAAAGTCGATGCATTTGGCCGAGCAGTTACCGTGAATGATGTTCGATATCGGGAGATCGATGATGATATGAACTTGGACGATATGTGGTTCCAACAGGATGTAGCCACTTGCCATACAGCCAACGAAACAATGAATCTGTTGCTCGAGAAATTCAATGGCCGCGTTATTTCATGCCGTGGCTATGTTAATTCGCCACGATCATGTGTTCGGACGCCGTTTGACTTCTTACTTTGGAGATATTTCAAAAAAAAAAAAAAAATTTATCTCAGAGGGAGATCAATTATTCGACCTTTTTCAATAACCGGTTTTCGAATAATTTGAAAAAACTGCAAAATTAAAAACCGGTTAACCGATTCTGTTAATAAAATACAATTTTTATCAATTCAAGTTGCATTAGCAAATAAACTTTTAAATTAAATTTTTGTCCCATGTTATAGTTTTTAGCAAGTACGTAAGATTGCTAATACTACGTTAAGATTTTTTAGGGTTTTAACGGACATTTCTTCCACGACACCGCAACGGTCTAATATTTCAACCAGTGACTCATTTTTTACAGCGTATTTTGTAAGAGTTCTACTTGCCAGTACCTACAGTCTACTTGTTATAGATTCAAGTTTTCCTTGCTGCACAATAGCCTTAATCTCATAAGCATATTTAAGGTGGTTAATAATTTCTGGTGTCGAAGAAACCTATCCATCCATTTCCAAATGTTTTCACACTTCAGAGGACATGTGCAGAAACACAAATTCATGCATCATGTATTTAATAGTGTGTGCCACTGTGGTATGTTAGGTAAGACAACTGCCTACTAACCATGAAGTTCTTCGTTCAGTTAGAGGCCACACCACCATCTGGAGATTTTTAACATTGCTAGAGACTGATTTTGACCATTTACGTTTTAAAAACTTTACTAACTATAACATCTGCCGTTCGGAATTGGCCTTTATAGATCTCTTTCAATGAATCTAGTTGATCATCATTTTCCATATATAGACAAAAAATTAATATTTATTTTCAGAAAATGAGAAAAAGTTATTGTTGCTCAAGTGTGGATATCTTTTTGGATCTACCATGGCTTTCACGTTATTTGTGCGACCTTTAAGGTTGTCGAAAAATACTTCAACGAAATGTATATTTACGCTAAAATACATAAAAATATATAAAAATTAAACATATTTCAATTAACCGGTTATTCGTGTTAAAATAACCGCTTTATTCGGTATTCGAAAAATGGACATTTTAAAAAACCGTATTCGACAAAACAAAAAAACCGGTTAAAACCTGTCGAATAGTAACCGTTCGATCTCGCTAGTACCTCAATAAGCTAAGAAAAATTCAAGAGCTAAAGAATGAGATAATTCGGCACATTAACGATATTGACGCTCAATTATGTCTCAGAATCATTGAAAATATGGACCAACGGATAGAGGCATGCCATCAAAGCCGTCTCGAGCATTTAACCAATATTCTGTTGCACACATATCTAATTACCATAGATCCTTCTATAATAATTAAAAATATTAAGATAATTCTCTGAAAACTTTTTGTCTTGTTTACAATTAACATAGTGCGTTTATATATTTTTTATATATTTTTTATTTTTATATATTTTTTATTTATAAATACTTATATATATTGTGGCAGATGAAATGCATTGTTTTCTTAGCAATTCAATAAATATTTAAATATTATTTAATAATAAATGTTTATGTAAGTTTTGAAGTTAGCTTAAGCATATTAGCATAAAATCATTTTAAAACCAAACACTAAATAAAATTCAAATAAATATTTCTTTGACTTTTAAAAATAGTTACCTAATTTTATTTTATTATTTCATTTAAAATATTTATTTTTTTGTTAAAAAATTCAATTCGTTTTTTATGTTAAACACTTCATAAGTGATACATAAAAATTATTTATAACCGATAAATTAAAAACATGCTTTGTCATAAATATATCAAAAACAAGTAAGGAAATCATAAGCGGGCTAATCTCTCAATTTTATGCCATACATCACAATTTAATCCATATTAATTAATAATCAAAGTAAAATATTCACTTATTAGTTGCACATATGTATGTGCATTAAGATCAAAAGATAGATAAGATAAACCTTTACACAATTATGGCCAATACGAAATTTAAGTTTAGATAAGCCCTCTTTAATGGGTGATTTATAAGCTGTGTATAGAGGAGTTTTTAAAAAAATTTAATTAAAAAATTTACATTTAAAATTTTTAAAGCTAACGCCCAACTATTGTTAAATTTAACAAAAAAAAAAACAAAAAACAAAATTATTATATTTTATAAGCTTTTATTAACATTTTTGGCAAAGCAAAACCGTTTACTTTAAAATTTTACAGTGTCTTTGTGGAAGACTTGGACCGTAGGGAGATATAATGGGGAAACGTGGTAAAATATAATAACTTAGATAACCGTTATGTTAATAAAGGGTCCGCCATTTAACGTTTTTTTTTCAACTAGTGCTTATTTCGTGAATGGTAAGACTTAGGTCATGTCTGATTTGACAGATAATTAGTTTTATCCTTCCGCTGAACGAATATGGTTGTGTATACGCTTGAACTTCGCTTCGCTAAGTGGGCCTGCGATCGATTTACAGAAGATGCCGATTTTGCACAAAAAAAAAAAATTGTCTTATCAGATGAAGCTCATTTTTATCTTGGCGGATATATAAACAAGCAAAATTGTCGCATTTGGGGCACAGAAAACCCGCACGCATACATTGAAAAGCCGATACACCCAAGACGAGACACTCTTTGGTGCGGATTTTGGTCTAGTGGCATAATTGGGCCATTTTTCTTCGAAAATGAGCAAGGAGTGGCTGTTACAGTCAATGACGATCGTTATCGAGCCATGTTGAACGAATTTTTGTTCACAAAAATTGAAGAGGAGGATATTAGCAACATTTGGTTTCAACAGGACGGCGTTACGTGCCACACAGCCGAAGCTACAATTTATTTGGCGGACCCTTTACTTAAGATAAGGGTAGGGAAACATGTCGGGTTTTAGGTAGTACCAGTGTTGCCATACTTTTTTTATAGAAAATCTGAAAGTTTAGAAAAAAAATCTGATTTTCAAGTGAAAAAACTGCACATACCTAAAAACACAAATATATACTCGTATATACACGGGTATGTTATCTAAACGATATCAATTTCACTCGATTTCGGTTTACAGAACATACCCGAAAATATACTTTATAGCGCATTTTGTACAGCAAGTTATATGTGAAGTACATAAATGTTATGATATAATGGACGAATTTGACAGGCAGGTCACCCAGCGGGTAAGCCGGATAAAAGTAAGCTGAATCCAGTGGTGCTAACCTCTTTCTTAGACTAGCTCTTGTTTTCGAGATATACCATTACTTCGAAAATGGACGAGCTTGCACAACATATATTCGTGTATCTCCAAAACGGTTTAGTTTATTGAATAAACTAAAAAAAACGAAATTCCCCTGTAAAACTACCTTTAGATCTATTTTTAATCTGCGCAGTAGTCGTTTTAAAAATATAAATGTTTGGTAAAAGAGCAGTGGGATCTCATTACTATGTACAAATGGGTGATATTATATTAGTAAAGTACTTACGTAGTATGTAATGCGATCGCCGTATTTTATGTCATAAAAATTTATATTTAAAATTTAGATTTAAAGGGATAATTACATTGTCGTATACAAAAAGGTATGAGTAAGCCTCATTACAGTTATATTAAGCAAATAGGTGAAATTTTTACTTAAACTAACAAAATTAAAAGCGTAAAAAACTAAAAAGTTAAAAACTTTTTTAAACAAAAAACTTCAGAACTGCTCAATGCCTACAAAACCTGCGAAATACAGATAAATCGGCACTTGTGACAATGCTGGCTTTCGTTTTGCTTGGAAAATGTAGAATTTTGTGCTAGCAAACCATGATATGCTGGAAATTTTTGTACTTCTTAATTAAAAAAAAAGACTGTCAAGCACACTCATTGCTAACCAAAGCTTATCTTGAACATGTTCCATCGATAGGAAAGTGCGAAACATGCTTTGTACGGTTTACAAGTGCCGATTTATATTATTATCAATATTATGTTTCAATAATACGAAAAAATTAAAGATATCGAATTGGAGATATTACCTCTTGAAAATTGCTTTCAAACTGCAAAAATCCCGCATGTGCCAAGCCCAGCTAAAAACTATTGACAAAATAGTGGTTGACAGCTGTACACATCATTTGCTTCGATCAATGCAGAATGCTCTCACTTTTAGTAGTAGTAGAAGTAATTTATTAATTTATTCATATAATGGTAGTAAAATAATTTACTTAACAATATTCATAATATTAAGGAAACTGGCTGCTGAGGTCTTCGTCCTTTTTTAAAAAAATTATTATCTTATTAAAACAGTAGTATTAGTAAATTTTTGCACTGTGCATTGAAGAAAAGTATTAAAATGGTAAATAACAACACAAATAAACAATGTTAATGCGTAAAGTGACATACAAGTGCTTTCATCAAAAGCTATCACACAATTGGATGAGATTCTTGTTTATTTCTTATTCTCTATTGAATATTTTTATTATTTTTCGAGCTTAGACATATAAGGAGCAGATTATACTTGCGCACTTCAGTGCTACTCTAGCGACATATAGTATGCTTAATGCTTCAGTTGAGCAAATGTATATTGAATTGGTCAGTTATTTTGGTGAGGTGTCTATAAGTTGTCACAAACATGATAAAAGATCATAGCTAATGATGACTAATTCTTTTAAAATATTTTTATTGTACCAATATTTCCTAAAAGGAACCCACAGTTTTTCCACGAATTCCGCACGAAATATGTAGATCTAAAACATTAAAATCTCCACCGCCAGTTAGTCTTACCTCATTTCTTCTCAAAACCTTGGAGAGGATTTTAGATGGCAAGATATAGTTAAATACTTTTCTACCCAGTGATCAACGAGCATACAGGAGTGCTACGTTGAAAAAGCTTTGGCGAAAAAGCTTTTCCTAGTGACTGCCTTCATTGACGTGGAAGATTTTTAGTACACTGAACAGTAATGATTGTATAGTTAGGTTTGTGGGAAAACTTATGACCAATAGGTTTATAACTGCCTTCATTGAGAAGCGATCTGGTCATTGTAGTGATAAGTTTTTGTCCGCACATCCTTTCCTTAAGTCTCGGAATACACGATGAAAGTTTTCTTGCAGAAAGTCTTAGTGTGTCGATGAGAGGGGAAAAACGAATGTAATGGCGTACCTCTTTCATGTACTTTGAAATTCTTTTTTGTTATGAAATTCGTAATGTCATACAACAAAAATGTTGTTCAAAAATGTTAAATTTCATTGAAGTAAATATCATAGCTTAGACGCGAATGCAAGTTTAAAAGAGTTTCATCGTGTGTTGCGTGACTAAGGTTTGACCGTGCCTTTAAACTTGTCACAAAATAGTGCTTATCGTGTGGTTTGAGCGTCAATCTTCACGAGACGAAAGTGATGTTACAAGGTACCTGCCTTTGAATTGCCGGGCCTTGTCGGCGTTCAACTCTCCTAGGAGGAAAATATAATTACACCTGTAAGGGGATCGTAGGCAGGATTTGGCGCTTGACCTGTTATCACCCATTGGTTCTATACCTTTATTTTATGGTGTAATGGGCCAAATTACACGGTCCCTCATATTTTTTTCGACAGAAATTTTGACTTTAAGACCTAACTAAAGCCTATCAGAAAAGAGGTTCCTAGCAATAAGGTCTAAACCGATAGTGAGTCTATTCTGACAATTAGACAGCAATCAAGACCCTTACGAAAGTCATTTAAACGCCTATCCTCGTCCATGACTATCGGAAGCTCCTCACGGAAATTTCCAATCATTCAAAAGTAATTTTTATATGGGTTCGACACACAGGAATACCGTCGACAATTGCGTTGCCGTCGGACTGTCTAAAGCTGGTATAGAGCTTTCAATTTTCGAAATTAAACCGAGTATAGGTGTTTCAATTACCTCAGCTAAACCAAATATCCTGTAGTCGATGTATAGGAATATTCAATCTCGTTGGTAGCAGTAGCTGTGGTCATGAAGAGCAGGATAAGAATATCTTCCATCTCCTGCATCAGTTCCAAGTCACATCTGACTTAGAGTGGAGTTTCCACTGGTCCAACTTCTTGCTTTAGTGGGGCATTATGTCACCTTACCTACTCTTAAATAATTAAAAACCTGACAAACCGAAAAATAATTTTTATAAATAAAAAAATTAATTTTTATTTAAAGCTATGGAAAATTATTACGATTGAATAAGTTTACAATGTCATATACACATATCGTGAATTTGGCTAATGCATTCTACTTTAAAAAATATACAATTTTTCTAATCATTTTTCTTTATCAAAAATTGTTTTATACTCTTAAAAAAATTAAAGTTATATAATAATAGCTAATAGCTAATAGGTAATAGCTAATCGAGGTTAGAAAAGAAAAACAAAAGACTTGAGCCAGTAACTTTTTTTAAGAGTATAAAACAATTTTATATAGATAATAAGCATTTAAAACAAAATAGTAACATTTATTTAAATACTATTGTATTAATTAATAACTTTTCTTAAAATGCTAAATTGCTATCTATTATTGTTAACTGTATTTATCGAATTATTGGCATAAACTTTATATGCATATTTTACAAGTCAAAATAATTTAGGTCGCAAGGGCGTTGAATTAGCAAAAAAAAAGCACACAAAAAAGTATAATTTAAACTGGTTTTTGATTTCGTTATTGTTAAAACTTTATTTACTTATATTGGATGTATATTTCCTGAATTTTAATGAGAATGTTTGCCTTTAACAAATAAATTATATATTTTGAGCTGAGCTGCAACTATAAACCCAGTTATTATAATGAAAGTATTTCAAGTTGTTTTTCCTTCTACCATATATGAAATAAACCTTTCATTTTGCTTTTCCAAAAACCGCAGCCTAAAACTTCAAATGGCCACCCATATGGTTAACTGGCTTGTATGCCATAAGTGAACATTACTTTGCTTTCCTTTTTATAACAGATGATCTGCTGCTGCACCTTCCAAATGAAAACCGCACACACGGAAAAAGGTTGGCAAAATGTCGATTTATGACAATACAAATGAAATATAATTTTATTGCGAAATTGTTTTCACTCTCCAATACCTGTGATCACTTAAGCAACGTTGAAATGAAATTGAATTTTTTTTCTTCTTTCGATATAAAATAATAAAAAAAACAGGAGCAAAATTGAGAAATTTATTTTAATTAAAAATGATTTTTAAAAAATTGTTTGTTCGCTTACCATAATGTTTTATATATAAGTGATGTGTACGTACCTGTAATAAAATAAAAAAATTAATTTTGTTATAAAAAATTGCTTAAAAAAAAAAATTAGAAAAAAAATGAAATTCCTTTCGTTAAAAAAAAAAAGCAGATTCTTTCAAACTAAAATACTTCCTTTGTTATTGTGGAAATTAAAAACTCCAACGGCCATTTAGTAAATAATTGAATAAATAACTTTAAGCAAAAAATGCTTTAATCCGACAAGATTAATCATTCGATTTGGTTGAGTTAGATTATATTCCATACAGTTTTTAATAAAATAGACTCCAATTTCACGCTTTTTAATGAAAGTTTGTCTAACAGTTACTTTCCGATCGGCATAATTTAAGATGCGTTAAGCACTATTTTGTAAAGTATCACAAATGTCAGCACAAACAGAGTATACCCACATCATCCATAGTGATTTAGAGTATAATAAAGCCTACATTTCACATATAAAATTAAAATCTATTTGAAACCACCCATAATACTGTGTCAAATAAATTATTTCTTTTAAAAAAGATGTCGTCTAACATTACTATATAAAATATTTACTTATTTACACAGTTACTCGTACATGTAAATTGTCGCCTTATTTACCTCAAAACATAAAATAAAATATTTTAATCAATTTTTTACTACCTATCCGATTGACATAATTAATCGAAAAATTCAAAATGAAGCTTTTTACAAGGTTTAGGTGTTTTTAACTGTTTTTGAACATTTTCTTTTCTTTGGTTCTTAAAGAAATACTTTAGGTAACAAGGTACTTCGCCGTAATGTATCGTCTGATCCGCTTTTTGCGCTAAGTTCAGAAAATCGGTCTTGAATATCTGGATATTCGGTTTTGGTTTAACGCCAAAGTGACTTCTTATAAAAATAAGAAGTGACTTTTCTATTTTTTCAATTTTCCAAATATCAACAAAATCTCCAGTTACGGGTAAAAAACTGGTTTTTCGCACCTTCATGCACTCATAACCGCTGTAGGCTGTCAGCTTATTTGATGCAAACAAAATCAGTATCGCTGTAACTATGAAATTATTTTTATTTTTTGAAAAATTAAAAACGCCAGTTTATTACAAATGATTCTTAATTCAAAACTATTAATTAATTTATTTCATTTTATATAAAACCTTAAGGAAAAAATCTTAATTTTCAAATAAAGCAGCTTATTTGATGCAAGAAATTGTGAGTTATAACTGTTTTTACAAAATTTTTTGTCTGTGATGTTTTTATTAATATTTAGTATAGTAACCTTTTTGTTCTACAACAGCGTTTAGCCGATTTGGTATAGAGTTTACCAGTTTTTTGTGTGGTTTCCGCTGTTATTTTGTTCCACTCCACGAGTAAAGCACTTTTCAACATTTCTTTGCTTGAAATGTGCTGATTTCTAATATTATTATCCAATAACGCCTATAAATTTTCAATCACATTCAAGTACGGAGACTGTGCAGTTGGTTTCATTATATGGGGACAGTTCCATATAAGCCAATTTTGAACAACATTGGATTTATGCTTTGGGTCGTTATCTTGGTAAAAAGGGAAATTTCTTCTCAGAACCAATTTGAAAATATTTTTTTTGAATACATGAATTTATCTATGTTTACTTCAATGCAGTGTTGCCACCTTGTGTTTCATGTGTAATTTGTGTGTAATTTAAATTTTTATTTTACCGTTTTTTGTTGTTTTTTTTTTTGTCGAATTTCATCGAAAATATACAAAAACTATTGTTAAGCATGGAGGATAGTTTGGTTACGACAATTCACATTTTTCTTTTTATGGTAAAGTGGACCAATATTCTAAAAAAAAATATGAAGCAAAGTACAGCGAAAGAGGGTAGCGCCAGCAATCTCCCATTTAACCAAGACAACATTCCCAAGCAAATAGAGCTGCAAAACTATCGATAGTGGCCCATTCCATAGTTTCGATAGTTTGCAAAAAAAAAATTATCGATACTATGCTTTTTAAGACTGATGCTTTTAAGACTGAGTTAGTGAAAACGTATCGCAGCAACCAATTCAGTCAGACATTTATTGTTTAAATAATGCCAAAGTTGACATTTGTAACTTAAAAATCAAAATTCTGTAGATTTCCTACGTGACAATGAAAACGTTACGTCTTCAGTAAACACCACCGTTCTTTGGGTTAAGTTAGAGAATTCCCACGTATACGATACGTTTTCACTAACTCAGCCTTAAGTGCTACTTGTGGCAACACTATGAGCATTTAAGTTAAAGGGAAAGAATAATAATAAATACACAGTGTTGAAACAAATAATAGGGACACTTTAATTTTTCCAGTATGCCGTACAATTTGATGAATTTTTGTTTTTCGATGAAAGAGTAATCCTTATATATAGCGAAAACCATGAAGTGCTCTAAAACTAAAGTAATTAATGAGATCCAGCGAAGAAAACTGCAATGACTATGGGAAAAAACGTGGAACAGTTGCCAGTTTTGATAAAGTTTTAATTCGTACTTTAACGAAGTCAAGTCATCAAAAAGCCTCAAAAATGAACTTATTCTCCTGTTTCAAATCGCACAATAAGAAAAAACTTATGGGGACTAGACTTATGGGTCAGAGTCCTCAGAATGTATCATTTCTTAGCAAACGGAGGCAACACCTGCACCGTAATAGAGCAACATGCTATGAACTGACGAAATGGATATTAATTTGTTTGGGTTAAATGCAAAATCATATGTACGAACATATTTTAGTTAAAATTCATACTTTATTTCAGTTTAATCAATAAAAATTTAAGAAACTGTTAAACCTGGTTCCTTATATGTAACTATAAAAGTTTACCTACGGCTAACAATCCGCGTCGAATAAATTTTTGCAAATGTGACTTTAATTGCATTTAGTTACCTCCTTATTTACACATAGAATTTGACGATAGTATCGTTAGTGAAAAAAAACTATCGATGGTTAACCAAGAACAAAACTACCGATACTATCGATAGTACAGTCGATTGTTTTACAGCTCTAGTATCTGATCTAAACTTACAAGATACCTGCACAAAGCCCTAAACCTAATAGAATTGGTAGTCTTTCGAAGTAAGTAGCTAGAAGTTGAATAAACTAGTCCAGCTTAAGACGACATTATCAACGTATAGAACTCAATAGAATCGGAAGAATACTAAAATTTTTTAAAATCAATTCCCAGACACTTACAGACTGTTCTTGATTATAAGGGATATGTAAACTATTACTAACTGTTCGATTATTACTTTCAAGTATTCATACCTAACTTTGACCGATTATGCGTTGAGCTCAAAAAATTAGTTAGTTTTGTGTTTCTGTTGAAACTTACAGTTATTTGTACAAAATGCTGGTTTTCTTATTATTTATAAAGGTCCATATTTGGTGTATAAATATATAAATATTTATTTAGAGCACTTTACTATAAAAAAACTCCTGTCCGATTGGAGTCACTGTATGTATGTACGAGTATATAATATTCATAAAAATCGAATTTTGTGTGTAATTTTTCGTCATTCGCGTTATTTTGATGCTGGTTGTGCTTAATTCATAATGTTGTTGGTGGCGACACTGATTCAATGAAAGCTAAATTTCGCAGTTATACAAGCCCGCACCATAACACTTCCTGCACCTCTCGAAATGTGGGTGTTTGCGAACGCTAATCGAGAACCTTTAGTTTTTGGACTAATAAATGTCTTCTTCAGTGGTACTCGACTATGAAAGTCATGTGAACTTAAAATACGCCGAATTGTTGATGCACCACAAATCTTCCCAATTGCAGTAGCCATCTCAGCAGCCATTTTTTTTTTTTTGCTAATAACCTTGAGTTTTCCATGATTTTTCTTATTATCCAACGTTAATCACTTGCGAAAAAAAAATTTGTTAGGAGCAGTTCTACCCTTGTTTTCAATTCTATTCTCCTTTGAATAGCGCTCTTTTATATGCTGGACTATAGATGAGGATAAATTTAATATTTCCGCTAGTTTACGCTGAGTTTGTCCAGATTTATAATGATGAATAACCAACAAAAGTTGTTCTATTGCTGTTCTCCGACCCATGTTCAATAAAAACTGCTTAAAACTCTTCAAACTTTTAACCCCGAAAAAAAGTACTAAAATTATGCAAACATTGACAGAAAATGCCAGGGTAAAGTAAACAGAAAAAAATTATTAAATAATATTTTTAAATATAACGGTATCACTACATATCTACATTATTACTACATTTCTTGTATCAAATAAGCTGCTTTATTTTGTATTTGTACTTTTTTTAAACCAGCACACAGGAGTTAACCCCTGCTCATGCAGTGCATTGTGTTGGTACTAGGAAAATAGGTTGAAACAATAAGATATAATATCTTATAATTTACAGTACCAAAATCTGACAAGTTATAACAGTAAACTCATAAAAATTAAAAATTAAAAATAATCATTTTATATATAAACAAATATTATATAAAAAATGAAAAATTTAATAAAAAAATAGATCAATAAAAACAAAACATTACAGTCACAACTGACATTTATGCCAGATTACGTTCGATAATATTGATAAAGCAAATGTTTAAATTTATATGCGTTGCGAAGTTGGTTCCAAAGACGGATACTTAATATGAAAAATTGTCTCTCAGACGCCGCGTCCCGATGTCAAATTTGTAAGATTTCGATTCCCCTTGTAGACCTCATAAATCTTAAGCGACAATGAAGATATTTTATGTTCTCTGATGTTACAATTTTGTAAAGAAAAACCAAGTTTTTTAACTTTACATACGCGTAGTTATTAAAGGAAACATTAAAGATGCGGCTGGAGTAGTGAGAGACATGATCAAATCTTCTTAAGCGGAATATGTAACGTACAATGTTGTTGAAAGTAGTGTTGAGTGTCGCGGTGTCTTTTGAATTAGAGCCAGAGAAGACTTCTAAAGAATACAGCAGAGTTGGTATTAAATATGTTTTAGCCAAAAGTAGTTTTATTTTTGGTGGTGTGTAATACTGTGAAGCCCATAAGCACATTAGCATACTATACACTCTTCCATATGTTTGGTTGATGTGATCTGACCAAGTTAGCATATTGTTGAAAACCACAGCAAGATTTCTAGCAGAACTAACAACATCAATCTTGCTACCACCCAGAAGAACATCAATACTAGATTGAATTTTGGCGGAGTGTTTACAAATTAAAATAGATTTCGACTTTTTAGGGTTAATTCGTAAACCATTTGCAGTTGCCCAGAGAAAAATTTTATTAAGATCAGTGTTAAGATCTTTGACTCTAGTGATGATGGAATCTGCAGAGCTAACAAGGTAAAGCTGAATATCACCAGCATACATCTGAATCCTGGTATATTCGAGCTGTTTCGGTATATCATTAGCGTAAATCGAATACAGTAAAGGTCCCAGTATAGAGCCTTGCGGAACACCTCATGTAATGAGAAGAGGGTTATAAAGTAGTCCCTTGTTGGAGACATATTGCCATCTGTCAGTTAAATATGTTGACATCAATCTAACGGCAGTGGTAGAGAAGTTGAACATTTTAGACAGTTTGAAGCATAGTATTGAATGATGAACCGTATCGAAGGCCTTCTAATGGTTGAGCAATATTAAGAATAATATTTTTCCATCATCTAAGCTATTTCTTAAGACTTCGATTACATCTATGAGTGCGGTTAAACAGCTATGCTGAGATCTAAAACCTGACTGCCGGTCAGTTAATATATTGTTCCGATTTATATATTCAACTATTGGAAAGGTAAAGTAAAATTGATATGGAACAGTATTCATTGCTAGTTTTAGGCACTGATATGATTTTGGCATATTTACATTCCGTAGGTGGTTATAATTGTGTTACACAAAATTTAAAATTAAGTTGTTTTGTTTTTCTTATTTTTCTATAAAATATCAAGTATATAATATGAAATAAATAAACAAATTTTAATCTGAATTAAGAACCATTCTTAATATACCAGGCTTTTAAATTAAAAAAAAAAAAAACAAAAATAATTTTAAAGTTGCAGGGATTTTAATATACTGATTTTGGTTGCATCAAATAAGCTGACAACCACTGTAATAACTTAGTTAAACCATTAACTGTTTCTTTTGTTAGTAAGTAATTAAGTAAGTAATTATTAGCAAATTACTTGATTTTTGCATGAGTTGGTTTGCGAAAATATTTGTTGTCTTATAAAGTTTTACATCATTTTAAACACATACAAAAGTGACGAGCGACATGGTAACTTCCTGTCGCAAATGACAACAGCTTTAGAGTAAAAAAAAAAATAAAAGCATGACAAAAGACAACCGACGAACTAACCATATTAAATTCCAACAAGGGCGTTTAATACAAAGAGTCCTTTCTCCGTCTCTCCTCTAGGGAGCATATTGGCCTTTCCACAAAGCATCCATTGCTTTGTTTCAGTTTCTTTAATCAATTTGATATTTCAAGCTAAGTAGTTGATTAATCCGCTGTAGCTTACTCCATATGATTTTTTTTTTTTTGTGTAGTGGTGAAGATCCTTGCTAATCTTTACTTTAGCATTGTAATTTTTTCCCAGTAGGTGGCATGTTTTTCCTGATCATTCGTCTGATGTTTGTCATCATCGCCAGAGGTATGCGGAAGGGGTCAGGGGGGCTTTTTTCTTTATTTGAGAAGAATTTGAAGCCTTTTTTATAATTAAACATTCGAAACCACAATTAAATTTTTTTTTGTCATGTCCTCTGCTGGGTCTTGAACCTGGGTTGTCTGTGTTGTTATGCGTGTGCTCTAACCACTGCACCACGTCACACTGGTAAACAAAAATGAAATAAATGAGAGATATTAACTTTGTCAGGAGATAGCAGTAGAGTAATTAAATTTTTGCTAATAAATTATAACGAATCTTTTACTCTTTTTTAATGTACTCGTACTACAGAAAAAATAAATAAACAAAACAACACATTGTTGTTGCTTTGTTTGTTTTGTATACAAACATAATAACGAGACACATTGTACAGATGGAAAAATCTTTAGAGCGTTGAAAATTGCATGAAAAGAAACAAAAGATTTAAGCAACAAACTTTGAAAGTTAACATGTCACACACCATAGCTATCATCTACTTATTCATGACTGACTGAGTGAGTGGACTGATTGTCGTTCGTCGTCTACTGTCTACAGAGTAAACGAGATATTTTAATTTTGTGTTTGTTGTTGTTGTTGTCATATATTTTTTCAAAAGCATACGATGATTTAGATGATTTTTGGTCTTGGTCTTGGTTTTCTATTATTTTTGTCAACATTTAAGCTGACATAGAAATAGCATACACACATGTACTCTTATAAAAATTCATTACATTTAAATAAAACATTGATGCCACTCATCACTATTTGCTCATTTCCTTTATGAAGCTCATTTTCATGTTTATTTATATTTGAATTGTTAATTTGTGTTTCATCTTTAATTTGATTTCTGTTTTTGTTAGCGATTGTTATAAATATGGATTATAATAAAATGATAAATGTTTTTTTTTTTTAGGGTGACATTTAGTTGGCACGTTTTGTCTTTTTTGTTTTAACAACTCGTACAGCAGCTACATGCGACCTGGTTAAATAAACAGAAATACAGAATCATTGTTTAAATTGTTGTATGTTAGAGTCTATGTATTCGCTTAAATATTTTGTAGACTTTCAATAAATTAAATAATTATTACCAACCAGTAAAACAAAATGTACAATATACGAGTATGTACCATGTCTATGCAATATGAGTACGTAGTTTGCCAAGACAAAATTAAACAACTTGTTGTACATTTTTGCTCCAGTGAACTTTGGCAATTGTTTGTTCATTTGTTCGTTTGCGTTTGTTTTTAATCACTGGACATTAAGTCAAGAAAAAAAGCACACAAGCAAAGCATGTAACATAATACGAAGTAAAACAAAAAATATTGAAACAACATACATATGTATGAACAAAAAGGAAAATATAAATTATGCCAATAGGTTTACCCACACACCTATATATCTATTTCTGAAAAGTATTATTTCTTAAATATTACCCACTTAAAAATTAAAAAAAAGAAAAAATGTTTTATTTTGAACAAATATATAAAACAAAACTTTAAGTGAAAGTTTAAAAAAATTGTGAATATTTTCAATGAAATAGGCATTTAATATAAACGAATATTAGCATATAACGAAAAAGTGTTTGACAAACAAATAAAGATGTATGAAACAATGTAATAGCGTAGACAGACGTCAGCGTTAATTTGCATCAAAATCTCACTAATGCAAATTAAAATTTTGCAGACCAAATGGTTGGAAGACAGAAAGTATGGTTAGCAGCTCTGCTGTTGGTGAAAATTCACTATTTATTTTAAAAACAAAAAGATGTAAATTCTATTCTATTTCTATTAATTTTATCAATTAAACACCCATTCACAATAGTAAACAATTTGCCAACAGCTGAATGATTATCCACCGTATTGCTAAATCTGTATACATATTCTTACGCTTTAATTTTTTTTAACGTTGGAGCTCATTTTAATTGCGTCAAAATAAAATAAGCATCACTTTGTTGCTGTTTTACAGTTTTTATTTTCTCACTATTTACAGTATACTTACAATTATAACTATACTGTCAGCAACTTATTTATCTTGCACTTAATATTTGTTTACATATAAAAAAGTTGTCCTGTGTTCGTTATTTTATAACTTAAAGACCACTAAACTGATTTACAAGCCAATACATGGGTTGGAAAGATGTATTTTCACTGATGGTTTTGAACGAATAACATATATACCCACTTAGACAACATATTTTCTTATATTCTATAAATTAACAAAAATCAGCTGAATCAAATCAGCTGTATGATTGGGCCTTCGAACTACGAAAATAAAAGAATAAAAGGTTTTTATTAAAAAAGAAATATTGGAAGATTAGAAATATTACAATTGCAACTTTAGAGTATTTTTTTCAAAACTTGAGAACTTAAAATGATAATGCAAGACAGAAATATTGTTGGAATGAAATTTTTTATTATAATCTGGTAGATAATTTCATGGCCTTTACTTTTTAAATATGATTTCCGGCATAATGTCAGCCGCGACTACGAGTTACATGGTCCATTCGATCAGACTAATTTTTGACTACATTTTCCAACAAATCATAAACGAATGACTTAATATAGCCACATAAAAATTAATCTAGAGACGTTAAGTCGTACGAACGATGACCCAGTGAACAGGATCACTTATTGAAAGAAAGTTGTCACCAAAATGGTTTTGCACTATATCGATTTTTGAGCGCGCTCGATGGCAAGTTAAGCCGCCTTGTTGGAATCAAAGGTCGTTGATGTTAAGCTGATTAATTATTGTAAACAAAAATTGACAGTGTGTGAATCGCAACAAGCTGTTAATTTAAGGGATGTAATGGTGATCTCGATAGGTGACACCATTGACGGTGATGGTTGCGCCGTTCTCTCTTTCAAAGAAATATGGGCCAATGATACCTCTGCTAAACAAACTGCACCAAACAGTTACTCGTAATGGGAGCATTGGCTTCTGTAAGACCACGTTGTGTTGGGTTTTCTGAGCCACAAAAACTTTGCTTATTAACGTCCAAACAAAGATGAAAATGAGCTTCATGCGAAAGGATGATTGTTTTTATCAAAATCGATATCATTGCGCCGTTTCTCGTTGGCCCATCTAGTGAAGCGAAAAGAAAGCGGATGGTCATGCGGCTTCAACTCTTGAACCAATTGTACTTTGTAAATCGTCATATCGAGATCTTTTCGCTCAATTCGACTTAAACTAGTGCGTGAAATGTTCAGTTCTTGAGAACGATGACGAGTTGATGTTGATGAATTCTCACGCACATTCTCAGCTACTATTTCAATGTATTTCACTGTACCAGCATGCATACGTCTGGGCGTATCAGCAAATAAAACCAGTTTCAAGAACTTTAGCAATAAATTTGCGTATACCGGGCACTGTTGGTCCTTCTCTGCGACAAGATTTTTTATTACATTTTCGTGCAATTTCCGACCAATTGTCTTTGTTTTGGAAATAAATTTCCAATAAATCCCAACGTTGCTCAAGCGTAAATCGTTTCATTCGTTCACTGGAGATAATATACTCAATTATGTGGCAGAATAGAATGACGTAAGTGAGTATTGCCAGATTCGAAATAACCGTTGGTTCAAATTTAAACCGGTAGATGGCCCACTCGATACATACATATGCACATCTATTTTTCTACATACGTTTTTCAAAGTATGATAATATTTTGGGCGCGACTGAAGGAATAAGGCAAAATGTATTAAGTGTCTTGAAATACTAAGCTTTAAAGAGTCTTTTTCGCTAGGACTTGTTAACTATCTTAAATACTCGTATATCCATAAGATTGACGTAGTTGGTTAGCAACGAATACTTCTTTCTATACTAAGTAGTTCCGAGGCGCTGGCAAATATCACTCCTACAAATCTAATTGAATCACTAGATTAAATATTAACACATTGTTTTGTAGAGCAGAGAATGTTCGTTAAGGGCTCCAAAAAATCAGAAAGTTGTTCTTTACTAGAAACTGCAATGTACATATATATTAAGGCAAAATGTATCAATTTTATTAAATTAACCCTTTATTGCTCAACGGCACTTACAAGTGCCTTTACTCATTTTTATGTTTTACTTATTATATAGACATAATTTTGCGATGTATAATCATTAGTTCTATACAGTTGCTCAAACAATTGACCACGTGATTGAATACAAAACCACTTATACGATCTTGCTGGGAGGGCACTTGTCTTTGTTGTTATTTTGTGTTCTTTTTAATGAGTGCACTTATCGTTATCGTTTCATATTTGAATAAAATCAAAAAGTGCATGTGGTCAATTTCTTGTGCTTATTTAAAACATATAAAATTTCTTAAATTTCAGAAATTAATATTTTGTATATTCACCACTGGCAGTTATAAGAGCCTCAAATCTTCGTGGCATGCTTTCAACCAGGTTCGGGCAGATACTGAGTGGTATCATTTCCCAAACTTTAGCAACATGCCCTCACAAAAAGTTGGGACTCCCACCACACTTTTTTTCAGCTCGCCCAAAGGTGCTCAATAGGATTGAGATCATGGCAGTATATTTGGGATCATTGTCATGCTGGAACACAACATCTGAAAACTGTACACGTGATATTTGGCAAATAGCAGAGAGGATCGTTGACAGAATATCGACGTAATAGTTGGCAGTCATCACACATTCCCAAGCCATAATAATACCGCCTCCAAATTTCAAAGTTGGCTTAACGTATCGTGCCTCTGGTTTTGCCAAGTCCTTTCCCTACCATCTGATTCCATCCTATTCATTTTGGTTTCATACGAAAATCTGGCCGTTTTCCAATCCTCTTTAGTCTAATTTGAGTACGCTTGAGCGTAATCCAGACAAAGGTTTTGATGGCGTTTTGTGAGCAGTGGTTTCTTTACTTTTGCTCGACCTCGCAGACCAGTGGAACGCAATGTGTTTCTAAAAGTCTCCAGAGACAGGTTTAAGTTGCCAAATTGGATCAAATTTTTGTGGGCTTGCCACTCCTGTTAACGCTCAAGATTTTCTTTCGTCCTCTTGCACAAATAGGTAGCGGAGAGACCATATTTTTGCGCAGTTGCATAACAACACTTTTGCTAACGTCAAGAGTTGCTGCTACTGCACGACAGCTTTTACTTTCCTTTAATAGCTGCCGAGAGCGCTCCACAATGTTCTTCAACAATGGACGTGATAAATTTATTAGAAATAATTAAAAAAGAGTTACAAATTTATTTAACAGTTCCAAAATATTCACTCTCTTAAGTTTTCTGCTTATTATTCCATACTTTTTTGCATCTAACTGCACTCGATGATGTAGAATAACTAAACACAAAAAATTGACCACATGAACTATTTGAATTTATTTGAATATCAATACATAACGGTTTCATAGATTGCTCTCCAAAAGCACTCATTTGAAAGAAGCCAAAACAACAACAAAAACAAGTGCTCCACGAGCAAGATTGTACAAGTGATTTTATCGTTATAACCATTTGATTATGTAGCATTTAAACACGTGGTCAATTGTTTGAGTAACAAGTACTATATTTTTTCAAACAACATTAAAACATTTTTTCCTTTTTACTCTTGTTGCTCATAAGATCAGTTATCCTTCAACTCTAATGCTTAGAGGTTAGTTTGGTTAAATTATATATTGTTTGATATTGAAAAACTGTGAACTTTAACTTTTTATTTTAAGTCATATATAAACATTAAATATAAAAACGGTAATAAAACACATTTTGTTTCTAAAAAATTTGTATATATTGAAGATCTATTGGTCCTTGATAATTCTGAGTGCCAGAACTATTTCATATTCTTCCCGGTTTGGCAAAAATATGAAACTTTTTTTTGAGCTAAAATTATGTCAAAGACAAGGATTTTATAAAAAAAAGTATTAGTTATGATATTAGTTATGATAAAGGATCTTGGGCAGTAAAGGGTTAAGCAACAAAAATTAAACAAAATTTATATTAATTATAGAACCGGTTAACCGGTTATTTGGTTAATTCTTAACAGAATACCGGTTCTTTTAAAATTGTGACTACTCAAAGTATTTGAAAACCGATATTTGAAAAGAGTCGAATAATCAATCACCCTATTATGATACGAGGGCGGATTGATATTTAAGCTACCTAAGTAGGAAAAAACATTTTTTTTTTTTTTTTTGAAAAACCATGCATTTCTCAACATAGTCTCCTTTTAGCTCAATACACTTAGTAAGACGATTTTCTAACTTTTTTATACCATCTGAATAATACGATTTTGGGAACTCCTCAAAATACGCATTAGTGGAAACAAGAAAAAGTCACTAGGGGCTAAATCTGGACTATAAGGTGGATGATCAACGAATTTGAAGTGGATTTCTCGTGGTTTTAGCATCGTATCTAATGCTGTGTGAACCGGTGCGTTGTCTTGAAGAAAGAGCACATTTTTCTTGTTTAAATGTGGTCGTCTTTCCTTGATTGCATCAACCAATTGATCCAATAATGCACGATAATACCCTCCTGTGATTGTGGATCCCTTTTCAAGATAATCGATGAGCAATATTCCGTGTGCATCCCAAAATACAGTGGCCATAACCTTGCCAGTCGATTTCGCTGTATTCGCCTTCTTCGGAGCACTTCCACCAGCTTCCACCCATTGCTTCGATTGACTTTTGGTTTCAAGTGTGTAGTGGTGGACCCACGTTTCATCAACAGTTATTCATCTACGCCAAAAATCAGCAGGATTATGCTTTATCATGTCCAAACACCGCTGTGAAGTGATCTGCCGAACTCGTTTTTGTTCAACACTGAGCAAACGCGGCACACATCTTGCCGATAGCTTTTTCATATTCAAACGTTCATATGATATGTTTACCATTTTAGCAATCTCACGTATTTTGACCCGGCGATCATTCATAACGATATCGAGGATTTTCTTGATATTTTCTTCAGTAACCACCACTTTTGTTCTTCCTGTTGATGGTATTGTTGCAGTGCTTGTTCGGCCCCGTTTAAATTCAGCAATCCAATATTTTACCACATAATCTGACGGAGCAGATTCGCCGTAATGTTTATCAGGCTTTTCTTTTGTCTCTTTCGCCGTTTCGCCTTTCAAATAATAGTGTTTAATCACTACACGAAATTTACTTCTTTCCATTTTCCAAGAAACACAAAAGTTGTTTACTTCAAACGACTACAACAAATAAACTAATCGATTAATTTGGCTAAAATTTTAACAGCTGACGTTTGACAGATCGTAATTCCTAATAAAGAAAAAGTTTTTGTGTTTGTGCTGCCATCTAGCACTAGGTAGCTTCAATGTCAATCCGCCCTCTATGTATATTAGATGCTAAAATAAATGTTCATTCATAAGTATTTCTAAGATACAGTGGGGTAAAAAATTATAGCTGCTACCTTCATTCAATTAATAAATAATGTAAAAGTAACAAACGAATGCATTCAATCGTAAATATTGTTAATAACAAAATAATTGCTTATAAAAATTTTGTAAATAGGACTCCAGTCGTAAAGTTTTAACAATTTATAGTAGATTCAGAGACACAAAACAAATTTATATATTTATTTGTTATTTATTCACAAAATTATTACAAATTATGTACGTAGACATACACATGTTTATTTTTTTATTTAAATAAAAAAATGTATATGTTAAAACAAATTTATTTGAATTTTATCTAAAAATCCAAAGACATTTAACAACATTTCCTCTAAGATGATAAACAAAATTTTGTTTCAAATAATAACAATAAAAAGAAAAGTTAACAGTCATTATCATCAACATCATTATTGTTACATTATTTAACCTTTCACAACCTAATAAATGTTCAATTTTATACATCAAAACATATTTTGTATGGTTTGCTGTTTATTAAATGACATTAGATTTTTCAATTAATCATTTTTAAGCTCTTTTAATATCTTTTTTTTTCTTTTCTTTTTATAAAATTTAAACAAAAAATGTTTGAAGTTTTTAAGCGAAATCAATCATAAATAAAAATTCTTTAAATCAAAAACTTTCGTTTTAGAAAACATCATAAATGAACTTTCGCTTTGAATTTTGCTTAAATTATTTAAAAACAGAAACAGATTTAATCTCAACAAAAAAGCAATGAGATGATGTAAAATTAAAACAAACACAAAAATCTTGTTATTAAAATTTACGAATGAAAATTAAATTTGTTGAATTTTAAGTAATTTTTAAAGTTTGGGCAAAGATCACCTTAATTCGCAACTAAATTTTGATCTACTTTGCACCTTAAACTCATTGTTTTCATTCACCGGAATTTGATACCGGCCTTACAGTGTTATTTGAAGTGCAAAGGCATCACACGCCAAAAAAGAATTGTAGTCAGTGTACAAGCTAACGAATTGTCGGTGCAGTGCATAGAGAATACAAGTATGCCGACTTAACAGATGGTATGGGGCTTCTTACTCCGTCTATCTGGACTTTCTGCAAACTGCACTTTTTTGGCACATCAAGACTTTCTTTCCTAGGAGAAACGTGTGGACAAGAGATAGGATTAGTACGAGTTCTGAAATTACAGCTTTCACGGATAGATCGCAGATGGCATCAGGTGTGGGGGTTGATATTTTCTCCAAATCCGCATTTTTCAGGCGGAGGTTTTTGACCACATGCACTTTTTGAATTTATTTGAATATAAAAAATTAACGGTTTCATAGATTGCTCTCCAAATGCACTCGTTTGAAAGAACACAAAACAACAACAAAAAAATAAGTGCCCTACCAGCAAGATCGTATAAGTGGTTTTGTATTCAAATACGTGGTCAATTGTTTGAGCAACTGTATAGAACTGATGATTATGCATCGCAAAATTATGTCTATATAATAAGTAAAACATAAAAATGAGTAAAGGCACTTGTAAGTGCCGTCGAGCAATAAAGGGTTAATATAATATAATTGATACATTTTGCCTCAATATATAGAACGACTTTCCGATTTTTTTTTCCACGAGCAAGATCGTATAAGTAGTTTTGTCGTTGTAAGCATTTGAATATAGAGCATTCAGACACGTGGTCAATTGATTGATTAATGCTCTGAAAACTTTTCGTTTTATTTACAATTAACATCGTGCGTTTTGGTTAGACCATTGTTTATTTCCTTTATTTGCCTCCCTGGACACAGAAACATCTTTGGGAATGAAGAGACTAATGACCTTTCTAGGAGAGGCTAGATAGATGTGAAATCTACTACCTCCTACTCAGACATTTGTTGCTTTAGGGGTATAGTCAACGGGTTTCTTCTGCGAGAGGGCACATAAGAGGTGGAGCTTCCTCTCTCTTGTGCTACAAGAGGTATGGCAGCGGCGGGAATCTGAAACTACTGAAAATCCCACGCCATTCTATTTCCAAACTCATTGCGTTGTACACGGGTCTTTCTTTCGGCTTGATCAGAAAACACGCGGAGATAATGAGTCTGCCGTTCAACCCTTAGAGAAGAAGCGCTTCCGAGAGGTAGACATTCGTTTACTTTCTCTGCGAATTTCTAGATCTGGCAAACATACTATTGCGGTACTTTTGTGTACTTTTCTTCAATGGTTTAGTGCAGTGCACAAATGAGAATCCTCTTGATCTTCTTCAATTCATAATCAGATCAGGGTGGCTATAATTACATTTTCCCTTTCCCTTTCCATTGGTTCTTTCTCTCTTTGTGGATAATTGTAGTTGATCACATCTTGGTCAAATAGCCAACTTACTTAGCCACTTGCCTATCTAGGAGATGATAAAAACTATTTTATTAAAGCAGCCGCTGATCACTTTTGATCACAGCAAATAAAATTTGTTTTTCAAAACAAGGTATTTTCACTTTGTCTCTATATATATAAAAATTACGTGTACCTTTGTGATCGTAAAACTCAAAAACTACTGGACCGATTTTGACCAAACTTAATATACATGTTGGGGCGTGAGGAGTGTTTCCGACAGATGGCGCAATATTTAGTTTTTTTGTGTTTTAGCACCGTAACTCAAGAACTACTACACCGATTTCGACCAAACTGTATATATATGCTCTATGGGGCGTGAGGAGTGTTTCTGTGTAGTTTGAAGTTCGTCCGACAGATGGCGCAATATTTATTTTTTTTGTGTTTTTGCACCGTAACCCAAGAACTACTGCACTATGCTGTGTTTCGTTGAAGGCGTTGGTTCTTTAATCAGCCTGATACCGACTGAAACCTAACATCTTTTTGTGAAAAAATATATTAAAAAAAGTAAATAAATATCTATCACTCTTTTTTCAACTCTGCGCAATAAGCCTATTTTATATTTTGCTGAAGGCGTTAGGTGCTTGATCGACGTGTGGCGGAGTGTAGCGGCGTTAAGTACCCCGACACCGACTCATACATAACCTCCTTTCGTAAAAGTTCGTGGGTGTCAAACGAAAAAAAGAACTTAATTAATTGAAGATTAATTTATTTAAATTAAGTATTACATCCATTTTAATAACTTAACCCAAGGTGTTAGTGAAAGTAAATTAATTGTATTATTGAAAGCTATTGAAAAATGTAAATAAGCAATAGGTAAGACAATAAAGGGTAGCCTTTCTACCCCAACAATAACAAAAAAAAATATCATAAGAAACGTATATTGCAGTACAAAATACCACGCTCACGTGCAAATGTTGGTCGCCGTACACGACACACAAATTATATGAGAGTGCAGACACAAGAGGAGCGCGTAGAAGACAACTAACTAGCCAGGAATCGAGTGTTAGTTTTATACTAAAATTATTCACAAGAAAAAGTTCAACATAAAAGAAATATTTGGTGCCAGCAACGCGGATCGGGCCCAGCTATCAAAAATATATAATTCCATTTGAACCGTAATTGCTATGTCGATTTAGTGCACCTTTCATTCTTCTTCTAAATATCATTCAGCCATGACTTTGCATGCAAACCAGACTTACAGTGAAAATAAAATTCGAATGCAAAACAACGTTTGCCCGGGTCTGCTAGTTGGGAATAAAATAAGTATATACCAATCGATTTCCATGAATTAGGGTTTATATTATTTCTATTATATGCAGCTCTATGAATAAATAGTGAAACTGGTAAATGTTAGCTGATTACTATTTTTTGCGAAGTTTGGGAATTTAAAAATTTCATAATTTTTCAGAAAAACATTTATTTTTATATAATTTGTTTCTCAATATCTCAAAAAATATTTGTTATATTAAAAAGTTATGTTAGAATGATTTAAAGCTGGTATTATTTTTAATCTTTTAACATATGGCTTAACGGAATCGCATAAGTCATTTCAAAGTTATCATGAGATGTATGAGGCAGCCTCTTCCAAAATCTCACATATTAGAAAAAAAAAAATCTAAAAATAACTTATCCATAGAATCTGAAATGCTAATGATTTTTGAGGTTAGGCGATCATAGCGCATCAAAAAAAATATAGTGGTTATCCAAGGTATTTTTGCTTGTTGCATAGTGGTATTGGAAAAGCCTGTTGTATCTAACAACATGATAAGTCTTTATCGCATCACTAAACAACTTACCAGCAGTAGAAATATTAGGTGCAAAACACACCGGAAAAGCAATGGAGAACTGGACACGTCTAAAGCTGACCAGTTGCTGCAAGTCATTCTTTAACTTATTGTAAGTTTTTATAAAACTGTTATTCAAAATACTCTCAAAAATATTTTTTACAAATTATACATTTGTTTTATATAATCAACCATTGTATTGCTTCTTCTGCTGCTGTGGGTCGTTTCGTAAGGCTTTTTCTTTTTGCGAAACTATAAATTATGATCAAAACTAAAAAAAAATCTAGCCATCGTAAGTAGCTTATAAATAAAAGCATATAATTTTGATTTACAGTAAATGCTTAAAGCTAAACGATTTTGTTTGTCCGATAATCATGTGAAAAGTAATTGTTTTAAAAGGCTTTTTAATTTAACCAAAAATGCCGACAATTGGTTTTATAACTTGTTTTTGTTTTTTGCCTATAATAAGAAAGAAGTTAAAAAATAGCTTTACAAACAGAACGCTTTTTTTTAAAATAATTTTATAAGATTTGTCAACAACCAATAATAATATTTTATATTTAAATTCAATTTAGTAAGGAAATCATTAAAATTAATTTATTTAGTTTTTGTTTGAAAAAAGAATAGATTTTAAATGGTAGTTTTTTATGAACAAACTATTAACTCAAATATTTATTTATTTTTTATACTAAACGAACAAAATAAAACTGCTTTGTTAAGTTCTCAATTAGGTGTGTAATAAAGGCGACTTATTTGGTCTCATATAACAAAAGCGATATGTTAATATATTTGTTTTAACTGATATATTAATATAAAATATTATAAAAAATAAATAAATAAATTTTTTCACATTGTTGGGAAATAATAGAAAGGGAAAAAAATCAAGAATTCCAAAAATGTGTTCAGTCAATAACCTTTAAATTGTACATAAAATTAATTGATTTATTGCTTGCACAAAACCAAAGACTTAAGACAAAAACTTGAGATAAACATACCTTTTTTAATTACACTTAATTTAATTATTAAACTGGAACTCGTTTTTTGCTTGATGAAAACCAATTTAAGCATCTTAACTGAATTTAATTATAATTTTGCATTAAATCGAATAAAACATAATATTCATATTGTTTTCTCAAATTGTATTTCAATTGTCTTTGTTTTTGAAAAAACAGGCAGCTTTGAAGACTTTGTTACCTTGTGAAATAAAGTCAAACGTTGTTATTGACTGCCTAACAACCTGATAACAATGTTACGCTATGTTGAGTTCTTGGGCAGGAGCAAACGGAGGAGCTCAACAGGTTTTCATCAGAGCTGAACCATTCTTGGGTATCCCTGTGGTATAACAAAAATGAAAGGATTAAGAGATACTTTGCTCAGCTGTGGGAAAAGTTCTCTGGACTGAGACAATCAAAGAGATTTGATTTAATATCTCCTCGTAAGGCCAAGCGATTCTCAGCAACTCTTTGGTTGGCCCGTTTTTTACCAGCAAAAGGCCTTAGTGGACAATGAACTAATCAGATGATGCCAGAATGGCTAAATCAAAACTTCTGAGCCAAGTGCAGTTAATTTTTGGCTCAGGTCCGCTCTTGATGGCTAACCAGATGGCGATTTTTAAATTTTTTTCTCCGTCACTCTTCTAGGAGGTACATTGGCTTCCACAGAGCACCTATTGCTTTGTTTCAGTTTTTTTAATCAATTTTCTCTTTCAAGCTAAGTAGATGATTAATCCACTGTAGCTTCATCCATATGATTTTGCGTAGTGGTGAAGATTCTTGCTAATTGGTGATGATCTTTACGTTAGCATTGTAATTTTCTTCCCAGTAGGTGGCGTGTTTTCCTAATCATTCGTCTGACGTTTGTCATCATCGCTAGGGGAATGCGGGAAGATCATGGGGCTTCTTCTTTATTTTTATTTTTTATTGTAGCTCTAGCGGCTACATCGCGCAATCCAAAATTATGGCGATTATGTTTGCAATAAGTTTAAGGAAGGCATGGACATAGTTTGATAAGGGTCATGGGCATGCAGTCATCTTGCAGTATTTTGATACGATTCCCGGTGAAATGGATTACTGTATACCCAAACCCAGGCTGAATAGAATGTTCTCTGTGAGAATCTCACCAAAAGGTGAGAGCGGTGTCTTTATTCTCGCATATGGGGTGATAGTATCCTTTAAACGTCCGTACCTCTGCAGTGTCAGGTAGCAGCGGACTGGTTTTTGATGTTGATATCCAGATCAGTACGGACAGTCAGGTTGTGATCAGACCGCTCTTCGGTATCTACTCGACAATGCGACCGGTATGTATATGCCGGGCGTCTCTAAACGAGAAAGCTAGATTTTGGATGAGAAGTCACTCTCATACCAGAGAGAATTGTGTGGCAGACAAACTAACAACGGAAGGCTCCCTTTTTGGCAAGGAGGATATTGACCATCTAGTTGGGATACCATTTTTTTCTTCTTACAGACTTTATGGTTCTGCAACACCTATTGAGCAGGGTACAGATATGTGGGGAGAATGAACCCACATGCACTGTATCAAGACAAATCTTGGTTCTATACGATCGGGATCATTCGGAGTCTATTATGGGGATGCCGCGACACTATTATCACTGGACACTGGGTAGCTGGAGCTCATTTTTGGAGATTGTGTCTACCGTTCAGGATGAGGAAGAGCAGACTGTCGAATATTTCTTATGTCAGTGTCCGCATCTTTTGGATATTAAGATTGTTTTTCTTGGCATTCCATTTCTGCATACCATATCGCACATAGCTGATGTAAATATCAGCGGACTTTCTTAGTTTGTGCATGCGTCTGGTTGGCTAGCTTCTATGGGCATTACAGTGGGATCAGTATTGGATTCAAGTCAGTTGGATCAGTGTTTGGCTACATCCTAAACACAACACCGTTTTTGTTCGCCAGTTCTGATCGCGTTTTTCTTGATTAATTTATCCAAATTAGAATTATTACTTTCCTCGGGTTATAACAGCTTATAATGGATTATTTTCTTTATATCACACCACGTTAGTTAATGTGGCGTCCAAATTAATTTCAAACTGTCTTGTGTTTCCGCTTTCTACTACCATCTTCTGTGCTAGTCTTCCTGTATCAGTTGCAGACTTTTTCCCACTTTTTTTTATTGAGTGGCGTACCAGAGCAAGATGCATATTTGATATGAAAATAAAAATGCTGAAGAGGAAACTCACCACATCAGGGACTTATTGTGAGATTTTAGCTATAAATTTTATTGGTTTGTGTCAAGGCCTGCCATTATTGCCATAATTACCTGTACTAATTAATAGTGCTACCATCTGCATGTCTAATGATGTTGCCAGTTCGATTCCTTTTTGTTGCTGAATTATAATTTTACAACATTTGAATTAATGTAGTTGAATAGAAGATTGGAGTCTGTACTAGAACATTCGGAACTAATAATGAAATGCTATAAAAGATGGCGCATTGCGACTGCTGAGTTAGTTATCGTTTTGCTGTCGTAAGATAAAGACATGTTTGGCGGAAATAAAAGTGTTGTATAAGCGAATATTAAGTTGTTGTAAACTGTATAAAAGTTATAGTGTTGTAATTAAAAATATAACTGTAGAACAACAGAATGGTGTTAATTTTATTTTAATGCAATTTAAACGAACTCAAACGTTTAAAAAAGGTTAAAACGTAACAATATCAAACTTTCAGGAACAGCATCGAATAAACCAGACCTGGGTTCAGCATTCACTCACAGCATTCTCACCGTACACTTCACAAGTTTTTGCTGAGTTTTTTTTTTTTTTTTGTTTTCATAATAAAAAAATACTTCAGATATTTCACACATTTTCAAATCAAGATAATTCTTTACAAGAGTGGTAAATTAAAGAATTGTTTTTACCAAAAAAAGGCACATTTCAAACATGTGTTCGCTTGATAGAAGCGATTTACTATTGCCCAATGTTTTTATTTCTTTTTTGACGACATTTGTTTTTTTAATTTTAATTTAATTTAAGGCCGGCAAACTTTTGAACATAGAAAAACATACCGAATATTGGTGCAGCAAATTTATTTGAAAAAAAAAAAAATAAATAAAAAAAATAAATTGAGTCTTTAAAACAAATTAATGTAAAAATGTTTTTGTTTCCGTCATAAGTAAACTGACCTAAAATTTCCTATTGTATTCCAAAGCCCATCTTATTTCCTTCAAATTCAAATTTATACAAAAATTGTTTCATGAGAACTTTGCTTCAACGGAAATAATGCCGAATTAAAAATATTCTTTTAATTATATTTACGAAAGTACTATGTCAAGGTAATATTCTTTGAATTTTAAAAATATTTTATTCGAATCATTATCAACACAATGTTCTCTTTAACAACTCGTTTCGAATTCCACAACTTAATTTGTATTTGATATTGCATGTGTGTTTTCCTTAAAATCAGTTAGAAACTTGTATTTGTTTATTAATTTTAAATAATTGATTAATTAATTTGCAGAAAAAAAATGTATTAATCAGTTGTTATAAATTTATTTGATTTTCAAAATAAACACAAATTTTGAAATAAAATATAATAAATACTCATAATCAAAATTTGAATATTATGTTAATCATATAAGGCGGAAGCTTTGAAAAAAAGTATATGTACTAATTTTAATTAACCTCTAGAATTAAAAACGAATAAAACAAAAAAAGTATTTCATTAATTTGAAGTTCTATTTCAATATTGTTTCTTATAGGTGTGATACACTGGCAAACATTTTTTGCAAACATCGCAAATAGCCAATCGCATACACGGATAACTTACTTCTCCATGAATGCGATCGGCTATTTGCGATGCTTGCCAATGTATCACCCCCTTTGCATTTAAAGATCCAAATTTATAGTTTCAGCACATGAGTGAGAAAGAGGAAGCAACAGCAACAGCACTAATTTGTGATGACACAGAATACGTCCGCAATTTCAAGCAAAAACGCTGTCAAAAAAAAAGATGGTTCAAATACTGTCAATTGCCCTGTCTGTTTTATGTTTGCTTTGCTGTTTGTTTTTATTTTTTCGCTTCAAAACAAAAACATATGTTTTTCGTTTACAAAATGCATAAAATTCGGTGACAGTACGGCAACACCACATACAGAGAGTAAGAAAAAACGCTCTCAAAATAAAATAGATTCTATCTCAAGACCAGTGTTGCCACAATTTCGAATTTTTTATAACCAAATTCCAATAAAAAAGTAACCAAAAAATAACCAAAAGCTTAAATCATAATTTTAATACAAAAAATATTTAAATATTATTTTGTATATGGAATTTATCGCAATATGGACTGAATATAGACTGGTCAAAAAAATTTAGTACAACAATTGATGAGGCATTTTCTGCTATTTGTTGTAAAGGTTTTAACTATGTATTAACAAACTTCACTTAATAGCCTTTACTAACAGATGTCTTAATGAATCGCTACATACCCGAACCAAACAATAGTGAAAGATGTCTGATATTTATTCTCACTTAACCACTGAACGAAATAGTATAGTACAACGAAGTTTTATTGCTTTGATTGCTTGCCAAAGCTTATCCTAAATATGTACCACCGATCTCAGCGTGCGAGAGACTATTTATGCAGTTCCGAAGTAATGATTTTGACATGGAAAAGGAAGACCTCCCAGGTCAGGCAAAAATATTTGGAGGCATTGAAGGCATTACTTTCAAACTCAAAGAGCTACTCAAGATTGAAAACATTGTAGCGGCATACAATCATTACTTGCGATGAAAAATTTATTTATGGGACATTGCTCGGTCATATGTTCAAAGATCAGTTAAAACTATTTTCTAAATAATTCAGCTGCCTTATAGTCCAGGCCTTGCCCGCAAGACTACCATTTGTTTCAATCGTAGTACCTTTCACTTTAGAACAGAGTATAAGAAATTGGAAAAGTCGTGGCATACTGACAACAAAAGGCCAAAGTTTGCCAAAAATCCGGTTTTTAAAGTGATACACTCAATAAGAACCTGGGTAATAAACGTTAAAAGAAATCATTAATTTTTTTACTTTGAAAAAAGTAACCAAAATGGAACAAGAGTACACATCTACACGTTAAAGAAAAAAATAACCAATTTTGGCTAAAAATAGCCAAAACGGCAACACTGCTCAAGACTGCTTTTGTCGACGATTTTTTACGTCATTTTGTGTGGAACAAATCGTCAAGCCACAATCAGTTTCGTCTCTTACTCGATTTTTATATGAAAATCAATTTTAAATCAATTTTTGTTTGTATGTATGCTTGCTTGCGTTATTTGTTTATTTGTTTGTTTGTGTCTTATAGATAGCTAAGATATCTGGGCGTGGCACTTTCCATTCAGACTAAATATTGAATTTTATATATGTGGAAAACAACAACTACTTAAACTTCATTATCTATCCACATTAGCCAAAAAGGAAATATTGTAGAAGGCAAGCTGGATAAAAGCTATCAATTTATTTCTGGAAAGAACAAATTTTGACCGAAAGAGGACAAAATTGGGATGGAGCAAAAAATTTAAGAGATTTCACTTCTGACAATAACACTGGTCTACAGCAAAAATCGCTTTCAAATAAAACTATATAAAATATAATGATTTTGAGTTATTCACAACACAGCTGCAAAAACAAATTTTTTTGACGCAAAATTAGAGCAATTTTTTTTTTTCAAAAACTCATTAACAATTTTTCAGAATGTTGAGAAAAAATAATCATGGAAATTGGTTGGCTATTGCTGATTTTATTTAAATTTAAATACAGGTACTTAACTTTGACCGAAATCAGCGAACAAATGTTTTCTTGCAAAATTAGCGGATATATGTCATAGCTTGAAATTTGCAAAAGCTACGTAACTCAGAGTACATGTAGAAACGGCTGCTGAAACGCATTCCCCGTAATGGTTTTTTAGCTCGATTGAACAGAAAGAAATCACAGGGAGCCAAATCAGGTGAATTCGGTGGCTGTTGCGTTATAATGGTGCAAAATCCAAGAGTTTTCTGCCCACAATTCTAGTCTCTTTAGGTGAATTTATTTACGCAAACGTCTCATAACGCCCAAATAATATTCTTTGTTTACTGTCTGCCCTTCTGGCCAAAAATTCATGATGCACTACACCGTTGTAATCCATGAAAACCGTGAAAATTGCCTTTTTTGGCTGAAAACTAAGTTTTTCATTTCACTTCCCTAAAGTCTGGATTACGTGTCGTTATCATAAACCCACGTCTCGTCTCCAGTAATGATCCTTTTGATGAATGTAGCAAATCATGTCTTTGCGATCTCAAAATGGTCAAAATGTTGAAAGGCAGTTGGATATTAAGATTCGGTTAAAACGCCAGCATGCAGATGTGAGCTTCAACTTGATTTAATTCATTACTTGTACCGAATTGGCAGAATAATTATCCGATGCTGCCTTTCTAATGAACACCAGCAGATCTGCAGCCATAATTATGAATATGTCAGAGAGTGACACACTATGTCTACCTTAACACTTCCCCCTTAACCTATCAAGAACCTCAGAAAGCCTTTCTAATGAAGACCAGCATATCTGCTGAAAAAACTATAAGCCGGAAGTGGCACAGTAGTAGCCCATGGACCGCAGTGCCTGGTCAATACCTTGATAATTATGATAATAAGTCCTATTGCTTAGATCAGAAAATTGTATACCTGCCAGTAAAATTCGATTGCTTCATGATAGCCGCAGCAGTGAAGGTAGTTTAAGGTGTGTATGTATGGGGAAGTGGGGTATGGTTAGTATGTAGACGCAATTGCTGAATTTTGGAAGTTTTCAGCTTACATTTTCTGAATGTAATATACTTTCAACATTTGAAAAAAATTTTGAATTTTAAGCCAATTTTTCTACGAAAACCGTCTAAAACAATACATAAAATTTAACTACTCTGGCACAATAGCAATTCTACACCTTGCAGCTGTAAGATTAATTTAATAAAATTCTCACACTTAAAACTTTTAAAACCTAAAGTTTATGACTTGAAATAATTCAAAATCTACCAATGAATGCATTTTCTTTCCATTGCATACATATAAAAAATAAAAAATAATGATTTCTTAACAATCCAAAAAAAAAAAAACACTTATTCTTTAAAACATACAAAAATCTCCAGTAACAGCTACTGCTCTATACTGACAAATATAAAATAATTTCAATTCATTTTTAAGATCACTGTGTTGATTACCTTTTGGCTTTAAAACAATTATTATAACCAAAGTAATCCGAAGCTTTTTTATTACAAAAAAACTTTCTTTCTTATAAAAAAAATTAAAACAAAAATTATGTAAAAAAGAAAAAGGTCGTGATAAATTTTTGCCATAAAAACTCAAACACCTTAATGTGGGAAACAAGAAAAGAAATTAAAGTCCATACACATTCAAACATACACACATACAATTTGTATTTCGTCACCTGAAATGCAGAATGGCGTAACAACAAAAAATCAAAATGGGTTTTTTTAATAATTATGATAGAGCAAATCAAAATACATGTTCTCATAAATTTTTACAGTCCTAATGACAAAAACAACGACTTTATAAAAAGGGCGCAACCCACACTGCGAGGGCGGATTGATCTTGAAGCTACCTAAGTAGGAAAAAAGCATTTTTTTTCAAAAACCATTCATTTCTCAACATAGTCTTCTTTTAGCTCAATACACTTAGTAAGACGATTTTCCAACTTTTTTATACCATCTGAATAATACGATTTTGGGAACTCCCCGAAATACGCATTAGTTTCGGTAATCACTTCTTCATTTGAGATGAATATTTTTCCTGAGAGCCATTTTTTCAAGTTTTGAAACAGGAAAAAGTCACTAGGGGCTAAATCTGTACTATAAAGTGGATGATCAACCAACTCGAAGTGGATTTCTCGTAGTTTTAGCATCGTATCTAATGCTGTGTGAACCGGTGCGTTGTCTTGAAGAAAGAGCACTTTTTTCTTGTTTAAATGTGGTCGTTTTTCCTTGATTGCATCAACCAATTGATCCAATAATGCACGATAATACTCTCCTGTGATTGTGGATCCCTTTTCAAGATAATCGATGAGCAATATTCCGTGTGCATCCCAAAATACAGTGGCCATAACCTTGCCAGCCGATTTTGCTGTCTTCGCCTTCTTCGGAGCACCTCCACCAGCTTCCACCCATTGCTTCGATTGATTTTTGGTTTCAGGTGTATAGTGCTGGACCAAAGTTTCATCAACAGTTATTAATCTACGCCAAAAATCAGCAGGATTATGCTTTTTCATATCCAAACACCGCTGTGAAGTGATCTGTCGAACTCGTTTTTGTTCAACACTGAGCAAACGCGGCACCCATCTTGCCGATAGCTTTTACATATGCAAATGTTCATGCAAAATGTTGAACACACGTTCATATGATATGTTTACCATTTCAGCAACCTGACGTATTTTGACCCGGCGATCATTCATAACGATATCGAGGATTTTCTTGATATTTTCTTCAGTAACCAGCTCTTTTGGCCTTCCTGTTGTTGGTATTGTTGCAGTGCTTGTTCGGCCCCGTTTAAATTCAGCAATCCAATATTTTACCATATAATCTGACGGAGCAGATTCGACGTAATGTTTGTCAAGCTTTTCTTTTGTCTCTTTCGCCGTTGTGCCTTTCAAATAATAGCGTTTAATCACTACACGAAATTCACTTTTTCCATTTTCCAAGAAACACAAGAGTTGCTTAATTTAAACGACTACAACAAATAAACTAATCGATGAATTTGGCTAAAATTTTAACAGCTGACGTTTGACAGATCGTAATTTCTAAGAAAGAAAAAGTTTTTGTGTTTGTGCTGCCATCTAGCGCCAGGTAGCATCAATGTCAATCCGCCTCGTAAGTCATAAGGTTCACTGTAAAAACTCTCAAATTTAAATAAATTTTTTTTGTGTTGGATATTAAAAAAAATTACGATATCCTGCAGGTCTCCTACCAAATCATATTCCCTAACTAATAATTTTAAAATCGCTTGAAAATTTATATTTTTGGATTAGAGAAATATATATGTATTAATAAAACCCTTTCTTCTATATTATTTCGAAACATTTTTTGTCTGAAATTCAAATACTGAAATTTTAAAGCGATTTTAAAATTATGGTTTGTAATAATTCTATTTTACAACCAGTAAAGAGCAGAAAATTATATAAAATATGTGATTTTTTATAATAATCAACAATCTGAAAGACTATTACTTACATACTAATGTTTATTTGTAAAATTATTTTTTATTAGGTAGGAAATCTGGCGATGACACTGTTAACAAGATACGAGCTTTAGCATATGATCCAACCGGAGTCACTTGTTTCAAAACTAATATGGAAAATGAATATCGAGAACTTCCTCAAAGAACTAAAAGGAACTTCGTCGTTGAACAGCCTTCGCAATTACATACGGAGAGATTAAAAATTTCAAAGAAGAAGTGGCAACATTTTCAAGATCAGATAAGATTAATACCTGCAGATTGCCACTTATTTTATGACAACATTCCGTTTGAAGATTAACCCAGTATTCATAAAAGCTAACCATAGAAAATTCTTATACTAAGTCCACATTAATTTTTGTGAATGTGCAATGAATTCCATCTTTAATTCTTTTAGCCGTTATTTAATGAAATGTTGTATTGTTTTTAAATTTGCAGTTACTTAATAAAATGTATAAACTTAATCAAATTAAATACATATAAAAAGCATCTCTATTTGTACTTCTTATTCCTTCAAACTGTAAAAAAAATTCTGATGTTACGCCCTTTTGATTTCAGGTCTTTTGAATTCAAAAGGGCGCATCCCACACAACTAATAAAAACAACGTTGAAAGTAAATTCTGTCTTAAGAAGTTAATGTATCATCGTATTTTAATGCTATACTGAAAAAATCATAAAGCTAACTTCTATAGTTTCGATTTTCAGAAGTTTTTTGTCTCTCCTGTGAAATGTTAAAATGTGTTGTTACGCCCTTTTGCATTTCAGGTGACGATTTATAGAATTGTAAATAAGAAATCAAACATAGAAAATGTGATAAAAGTCAATGAATATCTGTCTGTTCATTTCTTGACCGTTTGTAGGTTTTTATTACTCTAATGAACATGAGGAGAGCAAAAAAATATATATTTAGACCGGATCAGCAACACGTGTTAGTTCCAAATCACATACAGAATCACAAAATCAATAGCAAAAAAAAGAAAACTGAAAAAATAAAAAATGAACTTACGAGCACAATAGCTTATATTTGCAATCATAAAGAAATCAATAACCCAATAAACAATAAGATTATAAAAAGGAGAAGTAAAAACGTTAATTTTTAATAAAACTATTAAATCATTTAATAATAATAGTTAACTTAGATATTTAAAATTTATATAAAGCGTGTTTTTTATAGAACTTTAAATTGGCATTACTTTTCAAGATGGCGACCGATTTAACAGCTGTCAAGTGATTTATTCTGAGTTTGGCTTGGCAATTCATCATGAATAGACTCACGCCCAGCGTAGATTCGTCGAATGGGCCCAAATGGTGATTGATATAGATTGATATAGAGCCATGATTACTAACTTTTTCATTCCTGAATTGAATAACCATGATGTCCACGAAATGTGGTTTCAACAAGACGGCGCTACATGTCACACAGCTCGTGCCACAATAGATTTATTGAAAGACACGTTTGGTGACCGCCTAATTTCACGTTTTGGATTTAACACCGCTACTACTTTCTGTGGGGCTATGTAAAGTCATTGTTCTATGCGGTAAAGCCACAAACGCTTGACCATTTGGAAGACAAAATTCGCCGTGCTATTGCCGATATACGGCCACAAATGTTGGAAAAAGTCATCGAAAATTGGACGCCCAGATTGGACTACATCCGTGCTAGCCGTGACGGTCATATGCCAGAAATCATATTTAAAATGTAATGCCAGAAGATTATCTTTCGGATAAATAAAATTCATGTCAATCGAATAATCCATCGTTGTTTTATTGCAACTCTATACTTCTATACTTCTATACCTCCATAAAAAACACCCCTTATATTAATTTCTTTTTTTTTAAAGTGTCGTAATATGATGAACATTTTTTTTTTCTAAGCTGGATATAAAATGTTTATTCGTTTCATGACTTTTTATAAATTCAGGCATAACAGCATTTGTTTGCATATTTCAGTTTGAGAAGCATGCGTTCGACATGTTTTCTTATTTAAAGAGCATATTAAACTCTTTACAGCATATTTTGATTTTTTGTGCTGTAAAATAAATATTTTTGTAGCGAAAACAACAATTTTTTTTTCAAATTCTGACCATCATGGCGTTTTTTAATTAACTGTCAATCAAGTTTATTACCGCTTAAGCAATTTTTTAAAGAATATACAAACTATAAAGTGCGATCAGAAAGCTTTTAACGGTCAAAATATGTTTGTCTGTCAAAAACAGTATTGAAGAAAACATATGCACAAACTTCTGGTTAATAGAAATGTCACATTAACAATAGCAAACACTTTTAGATTTTAAACAATTTTATTTCTTTATAAAGTTAATTAATCGAAAAAATCATTTTTTGTACGATGAACACAGTTTTGTGTTTGCGACAAAACATAAGCGCGTCTCCAATAAATTCACTTAAAATATTAATTTTATTAATAGCCTGGGTAAACTTATGGACTGGTTTTTTTTGGAGCGTATGAGAAGGTTCATGGACGATAATGAGATATTGCTGGATTGACAATTTGGATTTAAGAGGGGCCACTCTATGTCGAATTCACAAATGGCACTTGCGGACTGTGTAGCTAGGGGAGTGAACAGGAGGTGTCCGACGATTGCTGTGAGCCTGGACTTCGCAAGGGCTTTTGACAATGTTTGGCAGGAGGGAATAATTTCTAAAATGATGTCGTTTGGTGAGGCAATTTTGATATTTTTAATATATTTTCTGGTGTATCTAAATCAGCCATCGCAAAAATAATGAAAAAACGTCATGAACGTCATGAGACAAGCTTGTACAAATGGATCTTGAACTACCGCCAGTGTAATTGTGCAGTAACTCGTTCAATTTTAAAATCCAGAACTAAGCAAGAATTTGCCATAATGCATGCCATAATGCATGAATTTTAAAAAGAGACATGGTATTTGCCATCTTAAAATTTGTGGGAAAATCCTTTCAAACAAAACATCGGGTGCTACACCCTACATCAATAATTTACGGGCGAAAATTAAAGAAATTAACATCTCCGACTCTCAACTTTATAACGCAGATGAATCTGGACTATTTTATCGTTTTTTACCTGACAAAACTTTGTTTGCTGAAAACGAAAAGACCGCACTGGGCCGAAAATTAAAAAAATATCGATAGTTTTTTTGTGTGATAACGCAGATGGTTCGCATAAGCTAATACCGTTGGTAAATCTGCAAACTCATGTTATTTTAAGGCCATTAGATTATGTGAATTCGCAGAAGTCGTGAATGAATTCCGAGATATTCTTCAACTGGTTCCAAAGTTAATTAGAAAATAGTTAAACTTAGATTTTTTTTTTTTTTTTTTTTTGTTTCTTAAAAATGGAAATTTTTTTAAGTTCGCTAATTTTCTGTTGAAAATAATTTATAAAAGGCATTGTTGCTAATAAGCCAATTGAGATGTTACAGTCTCATGATGGAAATATCGCAACAATGCCTTTAACCACCTAACGTAACAGCGCTTTTGCAACCCATGGATCAAAAGCAGGCTTTTGCAACTCACTGGGTAACCCAATAAAACCCGGGTGAGTTTTTTTATTTAAAGGTTTATAGTTTATTTACAACGAATGTAAGTATAATTTCCGTATTGGCAGTTGTAATTAATTCGGCCTGTTCTTTTTAGCTCCAAAAAGATAATGGATTAACAAATTTAACAGAATAAACATTTATGAAACCACTGCTTACATCTTATCCCCGCTTCTGAGATAATTTCTGAATCCCGTCTCAGCAAAACTTCTCGTCTTTGGAGACGATCCAACTCTGAAGCCGATTTTATATATTTTTTTTTAAAGAAGTGATTCTGTAACACGCCAAAAGATATTGCATGACAAGATATTGTATAATCCTAACAATTGTTGAAACAGCCAATAGTCAGAAGGAGCAATGTTCGGATAATACGACGAGTGCGACAAGATGTTTAATTTCATAGTTTCGAACAATTGTTTAGCAAATTTTGCAACGTGAGGCCACACACAGAAAAAAATCATCAAAAATCATTTAAAACAAGGTTGATTCAACATTTTTGAATAATAATTTTGCTTTTGTAACAAAAATGTTGAAATGTTGTATATACATATACTATATGTATACAAACTATGTACAGCATACTTCGATTGAACAATTATTATTCCTAAAATAAAATTTTGTTTAGAAATTTCTAACGCCTTAAAATTGACAATATTTTATGTGGATTCTAAATTGTTTTTTTTTTCTTTATGCAGTAGTTTTAAAGCAAAAAATTACTCTATAATGTCTTTATACTCCGGTCGTTTATTTTCGTAATGCACGGTTGAAAAAAAGTAATTGCTGCTCCGATCATCTTGATCCCTCCAAAAGAGAGCAAAATTGCAGTATAAATACTAAAACAACGTAATTGTACTAACAAATGAAATATACCCAATATAACCCAAAAAAACCCATCAAAAACCCAATAAAACCCGATGAGATGGTTTTTTTTAAATCCCTGGTTTTGCCAACCCTGATCAAAATCCAATAAGTCAAGTTAGTATATCGAAGTAAATTGCTCAATACTCTAGCATGGAAAGAAAACTTTCGAAGCATCCCCATCTGCATGCGTAATATAGAGAGATTCTAAATGATCACATGCAAGATACATCGCCAAGTGAAATCGTATCTCAAGGAAAATACGGCTCCTTTTACTTGCCACATCATGCGGTGGCATGAAACAACGAAAGTCCGAATAGGTTTTAACGGATCGAGGAAATCAAAATCAAAAGTCGCACAAGAAAACATTCCAATTGAAAATATTTTAAAGACACATACAATCGGTGATGCTATTTTGTTACTTAAGTCAGTGTGGGATGAACTGCCTCAAGCATTTCTTATGAAAGCATGGATGATTATCAGTACGATAGTGAAGACGATATTCCCCTCTCTGAATTGAGTAAATCAAATAGTACATACAAGGATATACTTCGATAAGTTCAATTGTTGATGTCAAAGGTTGGTGATAATGTTGACATCAGCATTTATTATATTGTAAATTGAACCAATGATCGAATTTTAGTAGATAACGTTGATTCCGAAGTATCAGATAATGATAACGACGAATCAGTTATCGAGCAATATATTCAATAATCTAAAGTGAGCTACTTGAAAGCAATTAAAAGCATCAATACCTTGATAAAATGGTTTCAAAAAAATTAAGATGCGCAACAAGTAGCGGATCATGTCAATATCCGCACGAAAATGGTCAAGACCCATGAAAGAAAAAAAAAAACAAACAAGTCTCAACGGCTTCTTAAAGCCACTTCTTACAAATTAATATTTCTTCCGAGCGAAAATAAACGGTGACTTTGAACTTTAAAACAGCCAGTGAAAATTAAATCTATTTTTTTTTTTTTTTTTTGTAGCGATGAAAACTAATTCAATAGATACAAATTTAACATGTTTCATCAAAAAAATTTAAGTTTATTATTGTTTTTTTTATTACAGTCAACAATTTGAAAAAGTTAACTGTTAACTTTTACAGTATTCTACTCTTTCTAAAAAAATTGTGCTAAACATCTTCTTCAAATATAACTCTAAAATCTGATCTTAAAGAATTGTTATTCTTTAAATTTGCCCCCATTACATCAGCAGGCATTAATATTGTCCATCTATAAAAGTTTGCTCAAAAGTTTGTAATAGCTAACGCTTTATATTTATTTCTCTTTTAAACTTAATACTTCGGTTTGCTGGGTATACAAATCCGTTTGAGCTTAACAATTCCATTTGAAAGTGAATGTAATGCAAAAGATTATGATTTAAATGAACCAAAAGAAACCGCTATTTTGCATACAGTTACAGTTGTTGTAAAAATATTTTTATACATATTTTTGTTATTGTTGTTGGTGTTGTTGTATTAGTATAGCATTTGTGGGTGTGTCAACGAATGAACAGGCCACAAGCGCTTTTATAGGCAACAAAAAATATTTTATGATTTACAAATACAATACGCTAATAATTGCTTATTTAAAATTTATAAAATATAAATATTTATTTTTTGCTCATCTTACAACTTGCAAACGAAAACAAGGAACGGATTTCAACGTTTTAATATAGCGGTTAACACATCATATTTATTGAATAATTTATGTGATCGAATTTAATTTCGTTTTAAATAAAACAATCATTAATTAAAAAAAAATTTTGTTTGCGATTTATTTATTTATTTATTTATTTATTTTTTAATGATTAAGATCTTTCTCTCGTTTGTATGCATTTGTTTATATTTTTTTCGATTTTGAATGATAGCTTTGTTTTTAATACGTACAATGATATTTCTTCAAAAAATAAGTAAGATAATCAAAGATGGTGAAACACGACAAAAATACACGATCAAAATTCAACATATTCGTGCTTATTCCAGCGTGAATATATAAAATGTTTACCGTTATATTAACTCGCTTGACCACTCCATTTGATAATAATATCACCCTCGAACGTTTGGCAAACATTTCTCTGATAAAACATTCGAAAACGAGTTTACCCGCCGCTCAGTTTTTGGCAGCAAAATTTTTTGATCTCGAAGGTCTGCCTGTGATATCAATAGCGAAATTTTAGCAATATCTAAAGCGAATAACTTTGCTTTCCTCTCTTCACCGTTATTTGTTTTTTAAAGAAACAAGAAAATAAAATTAAAAGAAAAACAAGAATAAAAGAAAATCAGCAGCTACGCGTGTTCAATCATCGCTGTTCCAGCGAATAACTTTGCTTTGCTCTTTCGCCGTTATTTGTTTTTTAAAGAAACAAGAAAATAAAATTAAAAGAAAAACAAGAATAAAAGAAAATCAGCATATATCCGCTACGCGTGTTCAATCGTCGCTGTTCTAGTGACGGCTAAAAGCAAGAGCATAAGAATACATGTAAATTGAGAAGGAACAAACGCCTTCTGAAATGAATAGCAATGTTCTATGATCTGTTAAGCAGTGTTGTTCCACAAAAATAAAATATTTTTGTTTCTTCGCTAATAGCAAACAATCGTTCATTGCGAATCTTATAGTCAAGCGGAAGTAAACACGTCCTCGCTCATCAACAACAACTTCAATATAATGACAGATAAGGAATATATTCCATTTTTTACCACATTTTAGTCTAAGCCGAAAAATAAAAAATGTCACCAGCAGTGTCAACATGGTTAAATTATCCAATCGAAAAAGAGAGTAGAGTGACAACCAGCGTTGCCAAATGTGCAGATTTAAATATCTGTATTTTGCAGGTTTTATAAATATTGAGCAGTTTTTTTGTTTAAGAAATAAGTTTTTCCATAAATTGTGTATATTTTGCAGTTTTTAATACTTTAGCTTCTTTACTTTCAAATTTGTTATTTTAATTACAATTTCTGAAGTAAGAATTTCACTTTATTTGCTGTGGTAATGTTTGCTCCTACCTTTTTTAATGCGACAATGTAATTGTCCTTTTTTTGACCACTGACCACAAAGAAACAGAGAATTCACTCTGTGTGAGGTACTCACATTTAGGTCTTAGCAAGTTGCGTTTTTCTGCGCAATTGTTTTAGAAATATAAATTTTTTTGGCAAAGAACACTAGGTTCACATCACATACTACGTAGGTGTGTACTTATGTGTGATATACGAGGGCGGATTGACATTGAAGCTACCTAGCGCTAGATGGCAGCATAAACACAAAAACTTTTTCTTTCTTAGAAATTACGATCTTTCAAACGTCAGCTGTTAAAATTTTAGCCAAATTCATCGATTAGTTTATTTGCTGTAGTCGTTTGAAGTAAACAACTTTTGTGTTTCTTGGAATATGAAAAAAAGTGAATTTCGTGTAGTGATTAACCACTATTATTTGAAAGGCAAAACGCCGAAAGAGAGAAAAGAAAAGCTTGATAAACATTACGTCGAATCTGTTCCGTCAGATTATATGGTAAAATATTGGATTGATGAATTTAAACGGGGCCGAACAAGCACTGCAACAACACCATCAACAGGAAGGCCAAAAGAAGTGTTTACTGAAGAAAATATCAAGAAAATCCTCGATATCGTTATGAATGATCGCCGAGTCAAAATACGTGGGATTGCTGAAATGGTAAACATATCATATGAACGTGTGTTCAACATTTTGCATGAACATTTGCATCAGTGTTGAACAAAAACGAGTTCGACAGATCACTTCACAGCGGTGTTTGGACATGATAAAGCATGATCCTGCTGATTTTTGGAGTAGATTAATAACTGTTGAGGAAACGTGGGTCCACCACTACACACCTGAAACCAAAAATCAATCGAAGCAATGGGTGGAAGCTGGTGGAAGTGCTCCGAAGAAGGCGAAGACAGCGAAATCGGCTGGAAAGGTTATGGAAACCGTATTTTGGGATGCACACGGAATATTGCTCATCGATTATCTTGAAAAGAGATCCACAATCGCAGGAGAGTATTATCGTGCATTATTGGATCAATTGGTTAATGCAATCAAGGAAAAACGACCACATTTAAACAAGAAAAAAGTGCTCTTTCTTCAAGACAACGCACCGGGTCACACAGCATTAGATACGAAGCTAAAACTACGAGAAATTCACTTCGAATTGGTTGATCATCCACGTTATAGTCCAGATTTAGCCCATAGTGACTTTTTCCTGTTTCTAAACTTGAAAAAATGGCTCGTAGAAAAAAGATTCATCTCAAACGAAGAAGTGATTACCGAAACTAATGCGTATTTTGAGGAGTTCCCAAAATCGTATTATTCAGATGGTATAAAAAAGTTGGAAAATCGTCTTACTAAGTGTATTGACCTAAAAGGAGACTATGTTGAGAAATGAATAGTTTTTGAAAAAAAAAATTTTTTTTCCTACTTAGGTAGCTTCACTATCAATCCGCTTTCGTATATCTGTTTCACTACTAAATTATTAAATTTTAAAAAAGTTTTATTCAATAAATGCTGTTGTGCAACTTCCTCCACTTTCAAAATAAAGGTATATCTCGAAAAAAAGGGCTAACTTAAAAAACGGTTAGCGGATTCAGCGTACTTGAGTCCAATTTACCCGCAGGGTGCCAGGCTTGTCGGGAAAAAGTGCCAAATTCGAGCACAGGGTCATTATATCATTTATGAATATCACATTAAATTTGTTACGTTATGCGTGAATTAAATATACGCTATGAAATAAATGTTCTGTAAACCGAAATAGAGTGAAATGAAAATCGAATGAAACTTTGAATTGCTTTTTATTAATATTTTTTATTATTTCACTTAATTACCTTTCAAATAATTTCTTTGATTATCGAAAGTTTAAAATAATTGACGTATGTATGTGTATATTTTTTTAGTTTTTTCACTTGAAAATCAGACTTTTTCTTCTAAATTTTCAGTTTTTCTAAAAAAAAAATATGGCAACACTGATAACAACCTAAGAATTCTATCATAAGTTTAGAATTCCTAGTTCTGAGGAATGTATACATTATTAATACACGTATGCAATTGCAATTTTGGGAAAAGAGAGAATATTTCGATGGAAAAAATTTTCATTGTGGGAATAGCTATTGACGAAAGACTTGCGCAAATTTATGATCTCCAATGACACGTTATGCTATAAACACATTCAAGTCTATCGACCATCGACCACAAGCTGTGAAAAATAGAATACATGCGTGTATATGAGAATAATTATTTTAGCGGCAACACGGCTACCGACTACACGACTACCGTTGTGGCCCTTAGCCAGCTTAATACCTAAGCAGCTCGTTACTTGGCTACTTTTGTATTTTGCTAGCATCCTTTGTAGTCGTGTGGTCGACGGTCGATAGCCTTGAATGTGTTTATAGCATCAATGTTAAACTTAACACTTGAAACTTTCAATAAAACTTGGTCATATAAGCCTTTTTGCAGTATGTTTATACATTACGTTAGAAACCTAATTTAAGCAGTTTACAGTTTTAGCGCATTTAAATAATATTAACTCGTATATAACACGAATGTATGGTATGTATGTACGTATAAAATGTTCTGTTGATTTTAAATAATTAACCAGTGTTTTTAATCAATAAACTGAAATGTTAAATGTCTAAGTGGGTGTTAAAAATTTATTGATAGGAATGAATTTTGATTATCTTGGCTTATGAAATATATTTGATAAATTATATTTTCCTATTTGAGAAAATATTTCTTTATTCTATACAAGTATAACTATAGATCATATATCCATATATAAAAGGCTTAATTATAAAGAACTGCTTATCAGCCTAATCTTTATTTGTTAAAAACCTAATACAGTTTACTACAATTTACGAATATGTAGATTTCAAGGTGTTAATTAAGAAATAGTTAAGTTCTTATTAAGATAAAATTTATCTCATATAGGTTTTTGGTATTCTTTATACCAATTTTTGTTAGCCAAAAAATAACCGGTACTCTCATACGAGAGTAACAATTTGGCTGAAGCCCTTTCATAGAATTTATTTTATTGAATGATCATAACAACACAGTATTATTTTATTGTGGTTTTGAAAATGTTAATTAATAACACTGCTCAACATAAGTTTTGTTTCCTTTAATTTTTTTTTTTTTGTGTTATTGAGTATTTCTGTGGCACTGACTATAAAATAGTACAAAAAGGTTGCCAACAGCTTTTTATTGTGAAATATGCAGATTAATAACTTTGGCAAAAAAATACAAAAAAATTAAAAAAAATTTTCTACTGAACACTATCAAAGAATCTTGTATAAGATTTCTTTAGCTTTAGCAAGATCTCGTTGCAAACTTCAGCAGTAGTCTGCCATTATATGTGAGTCTACCTTCCTGACAACGCTTTTCTATTATTCGAAGATCCTGATGAAATAGTGCACACTGCTCGTCGCTAAACTCGTCAAGATTTTGTGGAAATCGGTCTAAGTGCGAGTGCAGGAAGTGGAGTTTTACGCTCATGTTGCCCCTTCGCTTATGCAAATATATCATGTACTCAACAAGCTCGACATGGTCGTAGAATTTCTTTTTGCCTAGAAAATTACTCATAACCAAAACGAATGAATGAAAGCTTTTGATTCGACATCACTCACATCATTTGGCAAAACTATGATCTTTCAAGAGCTGCCTAATATACGGCCCATCAAAAATACCCAATGCTTGTCCTGATTACTCAATTTTATTTTAAAGTATTGATATAACGCAGTTTTCACAAAGTCCGAGGCAGTAGAATCTCACAAATTAGAACCCTTTTGTGCACCGGCCAGTTCAAATTTCTAAAAAGTTCAAATTTCTGGACTTTTTCTACAGAAAATGATAAAATTATAAAAGACTAGTTATGTAAGCTTTACTTTAACACAAAACAGTTTTTATTCATTAACCCTTAATTTATTGAATATATTAAATTCATAGAAAAACTATTAAAAAGTTTTTTAATCATTAGGTATTTTATTGGTTTTTAACATAAAATCAGTAATACTTGTTTGTTTTATTGATTTGTTTAAACTGGATACAACTATAACGTTGCGGACGTCCAAAATGTTAGACATGAGTTTACTGGCAAAAATATCACTGGTTTTGTACCATTTTATAGTATATATACTCTATATAGAGGAATAGCTGGCGTTATGTTGACAATATCGACATCGCTGCTATCTGAAGCCTCCTCATCGCTATTCTCGGCATTAGATCCGTCATTCCATTTCTCGATTTCATTTAGATTTACGCAACTGTTTGGCATAATTCCATTCAAAAGATCAAGATTTAGTTGAGAAACTGCATTCCAATCCTGATTTCGTTGACTCAATTGCTAGTGGCAAATTATCATCGCTGTCGTAATCGCCTGAATCCCAATTTAATAATTTTGATCAAAAATTTTTAACACTGTCCGTTGTACCTCATCCCATGTTTGTTTCATTAATATTATTGCATTTCGGATTGAATGCCGTTTCAAAAGCTTATCAATATCACCACCATCATCAATTAATTGAGTTAGCACCTTACTTCTGTAAATGAGTCATCCACACATTTTTCGAAAAGTCATAATGAAGTGGGTTATCAAATCCTCTGAAGCTTCTTGGCTTTTTAGCTTTTCCAATAACCAATAGTTTTAATTTTTTAATTAGGGCCATAAAAATTTCCGCGTAGTAAAATCTAAACGCATTCTTTTTGAATTTTAAATCCTTTGGCCCTTCTTTCACAAGAAGCGACAAATGTTCTATCTGACAGGCAGCGGGCAAATAGACCGCTGCCATCAGCATTATATATTTGCGTTTCAAATAACCCCATTTCTGCGACTTTTGCACGAAATCTGTGTAGGAATTAGGTGACTTCACCAACATCACTCGAAAGTATTTCACCACCAATTTTAAAAAACCGTATTCCACCACACTGCACTAAAAATTAAATTAGATTTTGCTTTTAATATACATAAATCCTGTTACAGTTATCTTTTCACGTTGATTTAAAAACCACTTATAAAGGTTCTCTTCCATTTTTTCATATTCTGCCTTATGCAAAAAATTTGTTTTGCTTCCTGATAGGTGCTGGTAACTGCATACATTATTTCCTGTTTTTTTTTTTTACTTTATGTAGCCAAACGATCTCCATTCACGCCTTCATTAAGTCTTTTTAATATTTTAACCTTGGCATCGAAAGATAAGCTATTTTTTAAGTTTATTTGGATTTTTTTTTTTTTTAATTCATACTTATGAACACTTCACTTTGATATTCAGTCATCAACTCGGCAACAGGAATTTTCCACAAGTCATTTTCACCAAACCTGACTAAACTGAACATGCCAGAAATCATAAGCCACACGATCTAGAAGGCTGTCATATTAAAGACATGCAATATCGATAGAACTTTTCTAAGTGTGGATGAAGTTGGATATGAATGAATACGATAGAAAAATGTTATCACTTGCAGAAATTTGCCGTCATATACAGTAAAAGAACCCCTCTCCGCAGTTTTAAAGTGGGTGGGTGGAGGTAGGATAATAATAATAATATAACTTCCAGAAATTAGAACCCTCTGTTCTATTATTAGAACCCTCTGTTCTAATTTCAGAACGTCCAATTATAATTTCTGGACAGTTCGAATTTGTGACGATTCGAATTTGTAAGATTCTACTGTATAGGCTTTTGATATTTTATAAATATATATTGAGCACAAATATAACAAAAAGAATCTGGATTAAGCACACAACATATTCTTAACGAAGCCATATCTAAAACATGAAGAAAATATATTTCAATGCCCAATAAAAAAAGAAAATCTAAGTAAAAATAGTAAATTAGGATTTTTTCTCCGTCACTCCTCTAAGAATTATATTGGCTTTCCATAAAGCATTCATTGCTTTGTTTCGGTTTCATTAATTAATTTCATTTTTCAAGCCAAGTGGATGATTAATCCACTGTAGCCCTCTCTCCATATCGATTGTGTAGTGGTAGTGAATATCCTTGCTAATTGGTGCTGATCTTTACTTACTAGCATTGTAATTTTTTCAGGGGGGCTTTTGGTTATTTTAATTAATATTCTAACGAACACAAATAAAGCCTAAAGAAAAAAGATACACTTAATTAGTGCAGTAGTTGTCTTAGCTATAAACCTTATTGTGGCATTGGTTTGTGTCAAGACCACCTTGGTAATGTCATATTTACTTCATTTGTGTTATTAAGAATGTTACCACTTGCCTATTGAACGATGCTAACGCACCGATTTTGATTGTTACATTTGAAATTAGCGAATGTTGTGGTAAGAACAAGAACATTCGGAAGTTATAACAATTGTATATAAAAGGCGACGCCTTATCCATTAGTTAGTTCAATATAGGTGATAATTGAGACAGAGTCTTTGGTAATATTAATGGAAATATGTTCTGGTTACAGGTCATTTGTATAATTTGTTTAAAGTGTTACATATTCTAGAGAGATACTAAGTATATTAGAAATAAGTATTTGAGAAATGAACCGAAATTTTCTAATGAATTGATAAAAGTAATAAATAAAGATAAGGTCAATGTCAATGCATAAGTTAGTTCAGTTATCGTTTTGCAGTTATAAGGTAAGGTTACATTTAGGCGTAAGTTAAAGTGTTGTATAAGCGAATATTAAGTGCAAGATAAATAAGTTGGAGACTGTATAGTTATAATTGTATACTGTAAATGTGAGAAAATAAAAGCTGTAAAACAACAACAACATGGTATATATTTAACTTTGACGGAATTAAAAAGAACTCAAACGTTTTAAAAAATGTCAAACGTAACAATATTAAGATGATTTTAGTCATTTGTAACTAAAAGCTCTGCGATTTTCATAAAATCTTAACGGCTTTTCTTTTTTTTACGCAGTCATTGCAACTATAACAGCATACATCAGCTACAAGATTTTCAAATTATAGAGAGAAAGTGAAAAGTTTAAACAACTGTTATAATATATAACAGGACTAATACTTTATTATTAATTTCTTTAATGACCCACAGAGAATCACAGGGCCATAACAAATTACTAATGATTTTGTTTGGCTCCGAATCGTTTTATGGCGCTGTAGGTAAATTTTATCTAAACCTGTGGCTTTGCCGTTCCTGTTGTAATTAATGGCCTAATAGTTACTTCTATTTTATTTCAACTCTTTAATGAGATGAGACCATTAACAATTTTTATTAATGGTATTGGTTTCTTGTATAGTACCAATATTTACTTAATGGGTCATAAATTATTGCCCAATTTGTATTTATCTTTCTAACTTTAAAACTGTTTTTAAACTTTGTTTGAGACAATAATTTGCATAATTTTAAATATTTCTTAGCCAAAATGTAAAGATTAAAGCATGAACAACAACAACAAAGTCCAATTTAAAGAAGCAACTTCATAAAAATAAAAAATAAATAAAAAAATCACTTGTAGGCTTTAAAATGTATAAAAAAAAATTAAATTGCACTTAAATCATTTAAATTTATCATTATATACTATGTATGAAGTAAAATAATATGATATTGATGAATGAAAATAATATTTTATTTCTTCTGTTTTTTTCTTACAAAATACAACCATTAATAGATGCTTTTAATTGACAACACAATCAAATAATTGCAAAATTATTATTTTTTTAAATTAATCGCTTAGACCTGCCAACTACTGGCATTTGTAAGTTTTTCTATTTTCTTAAAAGCAAATATTTGTTCGTTCTTTATTTTGAATTAACCATAAATTAAATAAATTATAAATCGAAAAATAAACTTTAATTAAAAAATTTTGTTGATTTATTTATGTTTTATATACATATACGTTATATGAAACAGGTTTAGCCAAAAAATAGTAATCAAATCAGGCATAGAAATTGTAGTTGAACTAGTCTGAATATATAGTGGCCTACACCGTAATGGATTGATAGGAAAACTTACATATCATAGGAAACAGAGAGGGTAACTTTCTTACCAACACCGCAGACCACACTACTTACAACAAAACCAAGCAGCCCACCTACTCAGCGGCAAATTAGAAGTAACCCAAGAATAGACATTAACACATTTTCGCCGACCATGGAAGATAAAAAAGGGATGTTGCCAGACTTCAGAAGAATAGAGCTGCTGGTCTTGATACGATACCAACTGAATTCTGCTTAATTCTTATCTCTTCACAAACATCTGGCAGCATATCAGAGAAGAGTGGACGTCATGCAGTTTCCCTACCGACTGGAGAGAGCGCAATAATAGCACTACCGAAAAAAGGAGATATTACACAATAGAGTAACTGGAGGTGGCTAACGCTATTCAAAAGATCATATCAATGATCATCCCTGGTACGCATTTCACCAACCATCGAAAAGTCCTTCCGAAATGAACATTATGGATTCAAAACACATTGATCATGCACATATGATCGACCAGGAAAGCAGGCTCTTTTCTGTCAACACAGGTGTCATGCAAGACTGTACCCTATAGCCTGTACTTTTTCTTTTCGTTCTGGATGGAGATCTTTGGCAGACAAACATCGGGGCTGCCGATGGCATTCAGTGGCACCTAAACCAACAACTGCATAATCTTGACTACACAGACGATATATGCTAGATGTCTCATACTCTAAACGTCATACGACAGAAACTTTAAAGACTGTAAGAGTATGACATGCGGGTTGGGTTCAAAATAAACATATGCAAGACAAAGTCGCTTGGAATAGCCACGACAGTCACTGGCGCTCTACTTCTGGACGGTTTTACGATTGGGGATGTCAGTAAATCACCTACCTTGGGAGCATCATAAGTAAAAAAGGTGTAACGAATGCGTGCACAAGATGCACATGCCACTCTGAGCAAAGTCTGGAATTGCTCACAGATATCTAAGCGGCTTAAAGTTATCATCTTCGACCTTATAGTGTGAAAACGGCTATTCTTTACGGATGTGAAACTCAGAAAGTAGTACATACCGTCAGAACTACAAGTGATTATGGACAAGTGTTTGCTGAAAATAATCAGAATATTTTGGACCAACCGTATAACAAACGCTGACCTGTTATCAACTAACAACCGCAAAATCGCTTACTAAGTCCGTCGCTGCAATGGGATTCTGGGATTCTGCTTACACTGCGTGAGGATATCACCAACATAACAAAGGCCAGTTTCCCATTGAATGCCCAAGGAATAAGTAATGTTCGGCGTCAGGGGAAACACGGAGAAGATTGGTAGAGGAGGCGTTTCAACAATGAGGAATCACATGGACACAGATTCATCATGTGGAGCAAGATAAAAATAGATAACAAACTTACAATTATTTGTCAATCAATTATTTAGTTTCTTCACGGTCACATTGTTAATTTGTTCCACTGTTTCTTCTATTGGCTTGGCCATCTATCGACTTAAATTTGAACCAGCGGTTATTTCGAATCTGGCAATACTTATGTCATTGTATTCTGTCACAAAATTTAGTATATTACCTCCACTGAACGAAATGAATCGATTTACGCTTGAGCAACGTTGGGATTTATTGGAAATTTATTTCCAAAAAAAAGACAATTGGTCGGAAATTGAACGAAATGTCGTACAAAATTTGATCGTAGAGAAGAGCCAACAGTGCCCGGTATACACAAGCTTATTGCTAAAGTTTGTGAAACTGGTTTCATTGTTGATATGCCAAGCTGTGGCTGAGAGTGTGCGTGAAAATGCGCCAACTCATCATCGTTCTCAACATTTCACGCTCCAGTTTAGGTCGAGTTTTGCGAAAAGATTTCAGTATAACTCCTTACAAAGTTCAATTGATTCCAGAGTTGAAGCCGCATGACCATCCGTTTCGTTTTCGCTTCGCTAGATGGGCCAACGCGATACCGATTTTGCCAAAAAAAAAATCATCTTTTCAGATGAAGCTCATTTTTATCTTGGTGAGTACGTTCATAAGCAAAATTGCTGGATTTGGGGCTCAGAAAACCCAAACGTTGTCTTACAGACTGTTTGGTGCGGCTTGTAGAATGAAGACATCATTGGCCCATATTACTTTGAAAATGAGGACGACGCCAACCACTGCGGTCAATGGAGACACCTATCGCACCATGATAACCGATTTTTTATGCCCGCTCTGCATTGATGTGAACGATAGTTGGTTTCAACAGGATGGTGAAACTTGCCACACATCTCATGCCACAATCGCTTTATTGCGTTAAACGTTTGATGTAAATGGCCATCAAACGCCGATTTGACACCGTTGGACTATTTTCTGTGAGGCGCCGTTAAATAAAAGTGTTATGCCGACAAAGCAGAGACATTCGTGATTCCACTGCCGAGATACGACTTCATACACTCGAAAAAGTTATTGAAAATTGTTTTGATCGGTTGGGTACTGTGAGGCTAGCGGCGGCACCAATAATAATTCATTTCTAACCGGAGCAACCATAATTCACAACAACATAATAAATTTGGCAAAATTTCGAACTATTCAGTTAAAATGAAAATCATTACAGATACTGTAATCTACATATTTAGAAAGCCCGATTCGTATCGTTAGGATAAAGGATAAAGTCAAATACACCAAATTTTTAGCAACAAATTAATTTATCCAACACTAATATCTAAACAGTGTTAATATATATTTTAGATTTAACATTAGAAATTAGTTCAATTATGTTGATGAAGATACAATAAGTAAACTACAGCGAAAAAGTTGTATTGCATTATATTGTATAAAAATTCAAAACCCTTTCCAAGCCTTAAGAAATTTATATTAAACTACGATTACTTGGAGTGGTATAAACTGGCATTTTTGTAAAATAATATATTTGACCCATATGTGTGTATATTTTAAATTTCAACTGACTGTTTCGTTTAGTACAGTAAAACCCTTTTATAGCGAATTCTCGGTTGTAACAAACTAAATTAGGTAAACAAAAAAGTTTTTACATTTATTCTTTTTAATACGAGGGCGGATTGACATTGAAGCTACCTAGCGCTAGATGGCAGCACAAACACAAAAATTTTTTCTTTCTTAGAAATTACGACGATTACAGCTGCTGTCCCGCTGTTGAAATTTTAGCCAAATACATCGATTAGTTTATTTGTTGTAGTCGTTTGAAGTAAGCAACTTTTGTGTTTCTTGGAAAATGGAAAAAAGTGAATTTCGTGTAGTGATCAAACACTATTATTTGAAAGGCAAAACGGCGAAAGAGACAAAAGAAAAGCTTGATAAACATTACGGCGAATCTGCTCCGTCAGATTATATGATAAAATATTGGATTGATGAATTTAAACGGGGCCGAACAAGCACTGCAACAATAACATCAACAGGAAGGCCAAAAGAGGTGGTTACTGAAGAAAATATCAAGAAAATCCTCGATATCGTTATGAATGATAGCCGGGTCAAAATCCGTGAGATTACTGAAATGGTAAACATATTATATGAACGTGTGTTCAACATTTTGCATGAACATTTGCATATGAAAAAGCTATCGGCAAGATGGCTGCCGCGTTTGCTCAGTGTTGAACAAAAACTAGTTTGACAGATCACTTCACAGCGGTGTTTGGACATGATAAAGCATAATCCTGCTGATTTTTGGCGTAGATTAATAACTGTTGATGAAACTACACACATGAAACCAAAAATCAATCGAAGCAATGGGTAGAAGTTGGTGGAAGTGCTCCGAAGAAGGCGAAGACAGCGAAAACGGCTGGCAAGGTTATGGCCACTGTATTTTGGGATGCACACGGAATATTGCTCATCGATTATCTTGAAAAGGGATCCACAATCACAGAAGAGTATTATCGTGCATTACTGGATCAATTGGTTGATGCAATCAAGGAAAAACGACCACATTTAAACAAGAAAAAAGTGCTCTTCTTCAAGACAACGCACCGGTTCACACAGCATTAGATACAATGCTAAAACTACGAGAAATCCACTTCGAATTGGTTGATCATCCACGTTATAGTCCAAATTTAGCCCCTAGTGACTTTTCCCTCTTTCCAAACTTGAAAAAATGGCTCGCAGGAAAAAGATTCACTTCAAACGAAGAAGTGATTACCGAAACTTATGCGTATCTTGTGGAGTTCCCAAAATCGTATTATTTAGATGGTATAAAAAAGTTGGAAAATTGTCTTACTAAGTGTATTGAGCTAAAAGGAGACTATGTTGAGAAATGAATGGTTTTCGAAAAAAAAAATATTTTTTTCCTACTTAGGTAGCTTTAATATCAATCCGCCCTCGTATCTTATTAACAAAAAATAATAAAAATCAAATTAATACCACACATTAATGGTATTTTCCCATCGATTTGAAAACATTCAAAAATTTATATTTCTCTACAAGATAAGGCGTGCGTAGGCATTTTACTCTTTAAGCCCACGCATAAACTTTTCGACACTTTTTTTAACCCATTTTTCCACTGCCTTACTCTACCTAAAGTAAACATATAGTTTTGGCTACATTGGCTATTTATCGAAATCTTAATTTTACTTTAGTCCAAAATTTTTCCGTCAAATGAAGTTCGAGACAGTTTGATGGATTACTCTTTTTGAAGGAATATTACGTGATTTTCTCTGAACGCTCCCACTGTTTCGTAGGAGTAATGGATTGTTGATAAATCAGGTACAAATTTTGACGGCATAGAACAAAATTTGTTCAGAGGAAACAAACGTTTCCTGTATATTTGATAGCTCAATGTGCCTTTTACGTCAAATGGCTTGGTGAATTGCTCACAACTGAGGAATTTGTTTCCAAATTTATCTATCTTTTTATATTAAAATATTTTTATTACTCCTTCTTCCATGAATTCTGTTTTGTATTGAGGCCAAGAAATATTAAGGTTCCGAGCAGTTACTCGAGACGTTTCCCTTAGCTATTGGATAGTCGCAAAGGAGGTATTTTGTAAAAAGTTTCTCTTACCCTATAATCTTTAACTTAAACTTAAAACTTGAAAGGTATTTTATTTTTTACAAATTAAGGAATTTTTTAAGTAACGATTTTTTCATATCCGTTTTTTTTTTTTTTTTTTTTGATCGAAATATTCTCTTAAAAAATTATAAAAAAAAAATGTCGTTTATATGCTTTAAAATTCAAGTACGAGCACTTGGGTTGCCATTTTTATATAAAAATCCATCATTACAATGAACTCAGTTATCGCAAATTCTCGGTTATAACGAACTACTTTATATGGTCGCATTAATTAAATTTCAGACAATTTTCCTCCTTTATAACGAACTGAAAACATTTGTACAATCAATGGTAACATCAATTTTCGTGTTTATATTTTTACTACATGGCAACATCTCTGATCAGCTGATAGTAACAAAAAACTGCCAATTTAACTAAAAACGTTTTTAAGATGTCGAACAATAAAATAAATTGAATGTTTGTGCACCCAAAATAGAAATTATTAATGAAATAGAGAACAAAGCGCAAGTTTGTAAAGAATATAATATAGCAAAACACATATTGTTCACTGTTTTAATAAAACAGGAAAAATTGAAAATTTTTATATAAAAAACGGCGTGCTTCGCTAGCCATATCGAAACTGCTATCTTATTTATAATCTTTACCCTTTTCCACTCTTTGGTCCCCCAAAGTTCAAAATCCAATCATTTGTTCCTTCCAGAAAGACACTGTAGGTTCTGCTATTTAGCTGTATACAGTCTTCAAACAAACACACATTCATTTTTATATAGTATACGTTTAAAGATAGTTTTTATCCAATATACCCGCTTTTTGGCTAATGTGAATAGATAACAAAGCTTAAATAGTTATCGTTCTCCACATCTGATATGAAAAATTAAATATTTAGCATAAATAGAAGGTGCCACGCCCCGTTACTGATTGATGATATATATTGTTCACGAAGTTGTTTGAAACTAATTTACTATTACCGTTCACAAGACATAAAAAAATTTATATTTATTTTATATAAGAGGTAAACGCACACTTGTCCAATTCCACCCACTTTTTGACTGATGATTTGTATTGGCTACAAAGTCATTCAGATCAAATTCAGAAGCGATTACTTTAACCGCTCAATATTTACTTTGTATTGTAGGTACCACACCCATTTGTCCAATTCCGCCTACATTTTGACTGATGATTTTTATTGACTATGAATCTATTTGAGTCAAATTTAGAAGAGTCTCTATGTCATCATTTTGAAGATATTGAAAAGAAGATTTTGAAGATATTTTTACATGCAACAACAATTTCTATCCTCAATTTTTTTTTTTTTTTTTTTTTGGTTACAACTTTGTAAACAACAACAATTACTCGACAGATCTTTCTACTTAAAGACTTTACAACCTAGGTTTTTCACGAGTTTACTCCTCGCACACCGACTTCAAACCAATAAACTCTCTTTACGCTCAGCTTAAACATAAACTTTTTCGCTGAGTTTACACCAAATAAAGTGATTGCCGTCCGCATCGATGTGCTTTTTATATGACTGAGTAAACAATACTTCGGAAGCTCTCGAGCCTCAGATAGATTCCATTGCCTTGCCTTTACTTTATTTTTAGTTCCTATGTAGCCATACGAATGTAAACATCTACTTCTATCAACTCATATTGTTTGTTGTTGTTTGTTATTGTCTGTTACTTGTTTTCTTTTCTGCATGTTTTTGTTTACTTTATTTCTGCTAAAATTTTGTTGTTGTCGATTTGGTTATTTGTAAACAACATGTATAGTAGTTACGGTTTTTATTTATTCGTTTAAGCAATATAAGAAAGCCAGGGGTGTCCAACCTGATTTTTGTAACAATATATACAAACATACATCTGCAAATATTTATTTGTATCTCAAAGCACTTGTTGAAAAAGACCCCATTGTTGTGGTTTAAGCTGGTTCGAGCTGAAATCATACTAGTTTCTGGTCCACTGATGGCAGAAAAAGTGAGCAAAAAGAGCTCGCTGTTGAGTTTAAGACAACAAACAACTATTTAGATCGTTTTAAAGCCAGAAACGAAATTGTTTTTTTAAATAAATGTAAAAAAATATAAAAATTGATGTCACTATGCATATTCCGAAGCTTTCTTATAACGAACTATTTTTCGATGCTCCCACAGAGATCGTTATAACCGAATTTTATTGTATTTCATTTCTTTCTTGTATTTTTTTTTTTTAATTTAAAGAGGAAAAAAATAAAATATGTATATGTGTTAACATTATTGTTTATACATTAAACTGATAATATAATATGTGACATCAAATAAAATGAAATAAACAAAAGAAAACAATGACACATAAAAATAAATTTACATATGTTATCAGTTCACAATTAAAATAACAATAACAACCACAACAGAAAAGAAAAAAATTAAAGCTTAAAAGTAAATACACAACAAACCAAATGAAAATAAAAACAAAAACAAAAACTAAAACTAAAACATAAGATAAATACATAAAAATATGAAACAGGTTTGTTGCTTAAGTCTTTCGTTTTCATTTGAAATATTTATTTTTCTTTTTCTTAATATAACTTTGCAAAAAAAAGTGAGTGAAAAAATATAAACAAATATGAAAATGACAGAAAATGACATTAAATGTGAAAAAAAGCAAAAGTTTAAAAATAGCAAATGAAAAGCCAATAAAAATGTAATAAAACTAACAGTCATTCGCTGCTAAGTAATGAGTTTGTTATTGGTTGGCTAAAACGAAACGAAATGACAATTATGAATTCTTTTAGACTTAAATTTTAATCCTAATCACTTTTATTGGCAACTCCTATCCAGGATCAATTCAATGCTAAGTTAATTATGGTATATAAGTACATGTTCATATATAATTTACTAGAAGAAAAGACTCTTCTGATAAAAGGAGTTTTTCTTTTAATAAAAAAAACTATTACACACACTTATGTCAAACTCTAGACAGTAACTTGATCTTTTTTTTAGTTTTGAAAAATCTAAATTAGCAAAATTAAATTGGTTAATAAACAGTTTTAAGTTCCATATAATTCCATGTTCTTTTAAAAACACCCCATAGAATCGAAACACTCTATGGACCCAAATGAAATCACCTCATACGTTAACTATTGTAATATAAAACTATATCGTGTCGTAACCGCCAAAAAAGCTTAACCAACATTAATAAAATCTTACAGAAGAAGGTTTTTTTGCATATCTTTGCTTTTTCTCCAGTTATTATCATGAGTGTTATTTTGTATATAAGTGTTTTTTCCCGATATATATAATGCAGCTACTGTTACTTACATTTTTATATAATAACGGTAATTATTGTCACTCAAGCTTTTTTCGCTTGTCACTCAAAATTACTTTTTTAAACAAATAAATGTACAGGGTGGCTAAATTTGTGGTTAGGCAGTAAATTGGCTGCTATCAAGAACTAAGTTGTCAAATTTTGACACTTATTTAGTAAAAATTGGGAAATTTTAACTACTGAACCGAAGAATTTTTATTGTAAAAATTTATTAACAAAATGGTGAGAGTTTTACTGTATCACTTCGCAAAATTCCAGAAGCTTTTCCTCGTAATCAGGCTCCTTCTGAGACCGCTGTGGCTCACGGTACTGTTGCTGACAATAGATCAAAACAATACGCTTGTAGTGGACGTAGTGGTGCAAACATAACCGCTGTACACCAAAGTGTTGAGAATAAGCCTGGACATCAACTCGTCGACGTTCACAACAATTGGGCATTACCAGAGGAACTTTACTCAACATTTTGCACAAAGATCTTGATTTTCACGTTTATAAAGTTCAACTCGTTCAAGAATTAAAGCCAGCCGACCATTATCTGCGTCGAACGTTTGTGAATTGGCTGTTGGAAAAACTGAACGAAAACAACGCATTTTTCAACGCAATCATCTTGAGTGATGAGGCCTATTTTCAATTAGGCGATTATGTAAACAAACAAAATTGTCGCATATGGAGCTCACAAGAGCCATAAATGTCCTCGAAAAACCAATACACCCAAAGAAAGTGACCGTATGGTGCGGTCTGTGGTTAGGCGGCATCATCGGCCCGTATTTTTTCGAAAATGAGTGAATTCTCTGCGCTACCAAACCATGATAACCAATATTTTGTGACCACAATTAGCTAATGTTGAGATCAGTGACCTTTGGTTTCGACAGGACGGCGCCACAAGCCACACAGTCAGCGAAACCATTCAGTTATTGCATGTGAAATTTTTCAGTTTGGCGGGGTCAATTGGTCGCCTCGTTCTTATGCCGCTGGATTATTTTCTCTGGGGATATTTGAAAGACCGGGTTTACGTGAACAAACAACTGACACTCTGAAAGATGAAATTTGGCGCTGCATTGACAAGATAAAACGAAACTTTGTTGCAAAATATGGTGGACATTTGCCCGACATCATATTCCACTATTTATGCCCATATTTCTATTTTATATTGGTATGAATAAAACTGAATTTGTCCAAAAAAATGTGTTTTTAAGGCAATTTACTTTCCTACCACAAATTTGCCCACCCTCTAATAAGTAAGTGTTAATTTTCTTAATATAAATAATACAGCTAATATTGCTCACATTTTAATATAATAATGGTAATTATTGTCACGTAAGCTTTTTTTGCTGTCACTCTTATAACTTACTGATAATATTTGTGTCAGTTAAGCTAAAAAGATATTTTTTAAAGAAATATATGTATATTATCTATGTTTATATATATATATATACATATATATATATATATATATATATATATATATATACAGTGGTGGACATTGGGTTAGGACATTATCTATGCGTACTTTTGGAAACAACATTTTTTGCGTGCTTATTACTTTAATCATTTCTATGTCTTAATGTATCACTCGTGGTCCAAGGAATACGTATTAGTTTACTTAAGTTTTGTTCGTTTCAATTCATTTATTTTGTGGTAAAATGGAGCAAAATGACTTCAACCAGATTATTTAAAACTAAGTACTTGGTAGGATAACCCTTTTTCTTAATAACATCTTTACATCTCTTTGGCATACTGTCTATAAGTCCCACGCAATAATATGTTGCTCGACATCATTCCATGGGTTCACTATAGGACTAAGAACTGGTGATTAAGTTGCCCAACTTAAAATTACGACTCTATTTTGCTCTTGGGAACACTCCACTGTAAGTGAAATTTTTTTTGGATAATTCTTATGCATAAAATGCCATATAAGTGGCATGTTTTCCTTTGCAAATGGAATCATTATTGTGTTTCCTTCTAAGCGTACTGATACATGCGCGTATCTATTTTGATTATAGAACCAACAACGCGCCCTGAAAATGCGACAAAAACTAGCACATTTTCAGCACCATGCCTTACTGTCATGGACGTGTACCTGGGGTTGTGTTGCACACCTTGAATAACGCCATATATAACATTTTCAATCAAATCCAAATCAAAAAAAATTTGAAACCGTTACTCCAGAGGAAATTTTTCCAAAAAAGTAGTTGCTTTACTGTATTGTTACGTTTTAACCTTTTCAAAACGTTTGAATTCGTTTAAATTGCGTTAAAATAAAATAAACACCGCTTTATTTTGTTGTTTTACAGTTTTTTATTTATTCTACTATAACTTTTATACCGTTTGTCTTAATACAACACTTAATATTTGTTTATACACCACTTTTCTTTCCGCCAAACGATAACTAACTTGTAGGTAAAGCAGCCCCTTTATATACCTAATTGCCTACAGTTTAGAAGGTTCCGGAAATATCAATCATCTTCTGTTTTCATATCCGTTAATTCAAATTCAATATCAAAATTTGTTGAAAACTCTTGGCCTGCAAACAAAATAAAGAAATTCTTCTTATTAGTTGTTTTTCTAGGCCCAGCGCACAGTGTAATATTTTTTTATGTCCAAGGGGCTCGACTATGAACTAGTACGTTGTACACCATTTTTTGTAGCAGTTTAATAAGGAAGCATGTCACAAACGATGATTTCTCTCGAGCTTATTCAATGAATGATATTGAGCTTCCTTATAAAATGTTTTTTTTTTACTGTTCACTAAATTTTTAAAGGGTATGTTAGCTTAACCAACAAACTGCTGTCCTCAAAACAGTAACCAAACAAACTTAAGCTAAAATTGTTTTTGCTACAAATTTGTAACGGTACTTTGTATGCCGATGACTTTTTAAGAGATGATACAGATGTTGTTAATGAAATAATTTCTTTAAAAAATCCAAAATCGAAAATCGAGAATTATGTTGGTTAAGCTTTTTTAGCGGTTACGGCATGATACGGTATATATATAAATATTTATAAGTCTATATATTTTTTTAAGTTTTTTTATACTTTTTAATTAGCTTCTAAGGTTTTTAGACATTCTAATTTAAAGTCGAATAAATTCATTCGATTAATTCATACTTTATTTAAAACTCATAAATTTACGAACTGACATTTATGTATAATATATGTATGTATTTAACATAAATAAAAGTAAACAAAAATGTATAAAAATTATTTTTTTCAGGTTTGTCAATAAATTAAATAAATTGTGAAAAATCGTCATCTAATTTGTTTTAAACATTTACGTTAAGACCCTTTAAATTAACTTTGATTAACAACGGGCGTTTTTACAAAACTATAAATATTGTTATGGTATTTGTCTTCTTTTAGATTTCAAGTTAAGTATTGTTGATCTTAATTGTTTTTCATTTTCATTTTTGGAATTGAAATATTTTAAATGAAAAATATAACAGCAGCCTAGTTTTTAATAACCTCAAGTTCTAAGCTTAAATTACAATTGGAAAGTGATACTGAAACATAAACTTGAATGAAAATAATTCTATATTTCACATGGAATACTTGAACATTTTTGACAGTTTTACATAAAACATCAACAATGTTAATTAACGGTGTATAATGTTTGTTGTAATGTTAATAACATCTGAAAAATCTATACCGACTGAATAAAGGGTAGTGCAACCATAATGCACTATGTGAGTTGTGAGTCACACTTTAACGTCAAGTTTTTTGCCCAACTTAATTTGAAATTTCATTATTTCAGTGTTTGACAAATACAACCCTGGTAAGAAACACTATTGAGCAGCGCGCGTTAAGATTGTTGAAGTCCGACCTGTCGAAAATCTCTGTGTCGCGCGAACAGGCTCGACTTTAATTTGTTGTCATTTGTATCTATGGGTAATGTAGATATTGAGGAATCAGATGTTCTTGATGTTCTTGATGTTCTGGGCATGAGAATTCATTGTTACGTTCGTTGGAACGAGCACATATTTCGAGTGTCGAAAGAAGCATTCAAGTGTCTCGGCTTCCTAAGACGGTGTAAGAATTACTTCACTACATCTGATCTCCTTAATATTTACAAGACCTACATCCGACTCAAATTGGAATACAACTCTCATGTATGGGCCGGTGCTTCAAGGTCTATTTTGGAGCTTCTCGGCCGCGTACAGGAGAGGGCGCAGGTCCTTATTAATGGCGTTAGGGTAGCCAATTCTATCGATTCATTAGAGCAATGTGGCGTGTGTTTCATTGTTCTATCGGTACTATAACGGAATGTGTTCTGACGAAATTAAGGAAATAATTCCTAGTAACCATATATTTTTACGTAGTAATCGTATTTCTCGTAGAGCACATCCCTTTGTAGTTAATTGTCCAGTAAATCGCACAACGCATTATAGGGAGAATTCGTTCTTTGGTCGCGCTATTCGTTTGTTTGTACAATCTTCCTGCGAATGTTTTTCTGCCACTTACGAAATGAGCAAATTTTCGAAATCGAACGTCCACCGACACTACTCTATCTATCCTCCTTCCCACAACCTATTTTCCTAGAACCAGCACAATGCACTGCATGAGTAGGGGTGATCCCCTGAGTGCTGGTCTTATTGAAAAAAAAAAAAATTGTGCTTACGAGTTTTGTTCTTTAGCTCGTGAGCACGATTCTTACACCGCGAACGAAACGAGCAATTCATTTCAGTGCATGTTGTTTGTATAAGATTAAATGCGTAATACCATGCATCCATATCTGTGTATGTATGTGTATTTTGTGTGCTGTGACCAATAAGTATCACACCCATGCATGTTTTGTATTACACAAACAACATTTTCTAAAAAGAATTGTTTCTTTTCAACTCATTTTTATGCTTTTCGACGCGATTAGTATTTCGAATTTTATTTTGAAATTTTTCTGTTTTTGATTCAGATCACGAGTCGTATTTTAAATTTTCTTAAAATTCGGCTCTCAAAAAGAATCATTCTTTACGAACGAATTCTATTCGAGTACTCTTATTACTCTGTTGTAAAGCCGATGCATCCACAAAGAGCAACTATTTGATGCGAATTATCGGCTGGCAGCGTCATCGGATGAAATTGAGGTCGGCCAAGCAGTTACCGTAGGTGGTGTTCGATATCGCGAGATAATAACGAATTTCTTGTGGCCGGAAATTGAAGATATGGAGCTTAACTATATGTAGTTTCAAAAGAATGGTGCCCTTTGCCACACTGCCAACAAAACAATGGCCGTGTTATCTCATGCCGTGGTGATGTTAATTGGCCGCCACAATTATGAGATTTGACACTGTTGAACTTCTTCCTTAGGATATATTTATAAAAAAAGTGTACGTCAATAAGCTAAGTACAATTCAAGAGCTAAAGGATGAAATAATTCGGCACATTAACGACATTGAACCTCAGTTATGTCTCAGAGTCATTGAAAATATGAACCGGCGGATAGAGGTATGCCACCGTAGCCCTGGCGAGCATTTGGCCGGTATTTTGTTTTACACATACGAGTTCATAATTGTCATAAGTCTATAATAATAAAAAATAAAAGATACTTCTCTGAAGACTTTTTGTTTTATTTACAATCAACATCGTGAGGTTTGGTTGAACATCCCTTTATAAGTGGCAATGTCTTACAAACGGAGGCCTCGGCGATAAAAAGTTCAGTGAACAGTTTGAAGTCCACAGGTAATTTGATGATAATATCGGGATCTGCACACATTATGGGCAGTATGGCTGAAAGCATGGCGCTATACGGTGTCTACTCAACAGTATATTAACACTCTGCCAACTCACTCTGACACCCGGGAGAATTGTGTTGCGGACGGGCTGGCTAGGGTTGGCACTCTTCTTGGCTATGAGGAAATTGAGTAATTGGACGGGATGCCAATATTTTCTTGCTAGCTTTTGATTCTGCGATATTTGTGCGGCAGGGCACAGGAAGGGTGGGAGTATTTGTACGATCTAGCTCGATTGGAGTCTTGACTAGACTAGATCTGCCATGAAACGACTACTGCAAGAGTTGTCAGGCTAAGAAGAAGGAAGAGACTGTAGAATATTTCCTATGCCAGTGCTCGATTCCTTTGGATATTAGGACAGTTGTCTTTGGCAGTTGGTTTCAACGGCCTGTATAAATGTCAGCAATCTGTCTTTTTTTGTGCATGTGTCTAGTTGGTTCATTTCGAGCCAGCCCACAGACATGTAGGTCCACCTAAACACTACCTTTCTATGGGTATCCTTGATAGGCATCCTATTGTATAAGAATTATAAATTTAACACAAAGTATAGGTCTCGTTGTAGCCAGTTGCCATCAGCCACCCAGTCCATTCAATGAAGGCATGGATTTTGTCCAACTCCCCCGTTGCAGGAGTGGTTTTTTGTAGTGTAATCTTCTTCAATCAAACTTGAAAATGTTTCTCAAGAGTTTAATGGCCAGTTTTAGGCTCTATAAGATTTCATGTATATTTCAACACTTGCCTTATACTCTGGTTATTCATATTTAACCAAATCTTTGAGGTTTAGTAACAAATGCTTTGCAAGAGCAACTTTCATGAATCAAATTGATTTGTAATGATTGAGTTCCATAAAATCATAACTATAAATGCTTTTTCATGTAAGATTGATTTAGAATTATAAATTAAACACGAAGATAATAACTCGCCAGTTTCCGTGAAGGCATGGATTTTTTCCAAATCCCCCATTGCAAAAGTGCTTTTGTATTAGAATCTTTTTCGATCGAACTTGAGAATGTTTCTCAAGAGCCTAAAGGCCAGTTATAGACTCTATTATATTTTTTTCATGTATCAAATTGATTCGTAATGATTGGGTCTCATAAAATCAAAAGTGGAACAGCTTTTTCAAGTCAAATTGAATTAGAAATAAAAATTAAGCACAAAAGGTAGGTCTACTTATGGCCAGTTACCGTCAGCCACTCAGTCCATTCAATGAAGGCATGGATTTTGTCCAACTCCCACGTTGCAAGAGTGTTTTTGTATTAGAATCTTCCTTTGATCAAACTTGAGAATGTTTAACAAGAGCCTAATGGCCAGTTATAGGCTCTATAAGGTTTCCTGCATGTTTCAACACTTGCCTTATACTCTGGCTATACACATTTGACCAAATGTTTGAGATTTAGTAACGAATGCTTTTCAAGTGTAACTTTCATGTATTAAATTGATTTATACTGATTGGGTTCTACAAAATCATATCTAAACTGCTTTTTCATGTAAAATTTAATTAGAGGATGTCTCGTTGTGGCCAGTTTTTTTCATCCACCCAGTACCTTTTTTCCAAATCTCACGTTGCAAAAGTTTTTTGTATTAAAATATTCTTCGATATAACTTGAGAATGTTTCTCAAGAGTCTAATAGCCAGTTGAAGGCTGTATAAAGTTTACTGCAAGTTTGAACACTTGTCTTATACTCTGGCTATACACATTTGACCAAATCTTTGAGGTTTTTTAACAAATGCTTTTTTACAAGAGCAACTTTCATGTATCAAACTGATACGTAATGATTGGGTTCCATAAAGTCATAATTAGAACAGCTTTTTCATGTAAAATTCTATTAGAATTAAAAATTAAGCACAAAAGGTAGGTCTCTCTGGCTATACACATTTGACCAAATCTTTGAAGTTTTTTAACAAATGCTTTTTTACAAGAGCAACTTTCATGTATCAAACTGATTCGTAATGATTGGGTTCCATAAAGTCATAATTAGAACAGCTTTTTCATGTAAAATTCTATTAGAATTAAAAATTAAGCACAAAAGGTAGGTCTCCTTATGGCCAATTACCGTCAACCACTCAGTCCCTTCAATGAATGCATGGATTTTTTCAAAATCCCCCGTTGCAAAAGTGTGTTTGTATTAAATCTTCTTCGATCACACTCGAGAGTGTTTTTTAAGAGGATAATGGCCGGTTGATGGCTTTAAAAGGTTTCCTGTATGTTTCAACAATGGCCTTATACTCTGGCTATCCACATTTGACCAAATTTTTGAGGTTTCGCAACAAATTTTTTCAATAGCAATGAATGGGTTCCATAAAATCTTGACTAGAACTGTTTTTTTAAGTAAAATATGATCCAAAAGGTACTGCTTAGATCGGATTTTTCTAAAAAGCAATAGACTACATTAATTTAGTAATTGTAACGGCGTTAGTCATTTTATGTAATAACTCAGTTCAAACTAATTACTTTTTATGTAGGCAAACTTATTATCGATATTTTTTTTTAATTGCTGTAATAGAATCTAACAATCATTCACTGACTGGACTGTAATTTCAGTTTTTTATTTTAAATTTTTACGAGTTAAATAGACAATTTAATTTAAATGTAATATGCTTATAAAAAATAAAAACAAATAAAATATTTACATTTAGTATTTATTCATAGAAAAGTTAAGCAAAAGCAATAGAAACAACAATTGTAAATACTAAGGCTAACCCACAGACTGAATTACATACATACATACAAAGAAATAAAACATAAACAAAAACAAAGACAAAAAACAGCTTCAAAGAATGAGCAAAAAATAAACGCAACAGAAGAAGACGTCCGTTATTGATGACGATGGAGGCGAAAAAGAAAAAAAAAACGTTTTTAATGGTTTTTTGTACTCACCTTGTGCGTAAATTGCCGTTGCGAGTATTTGAGCTGTTTAATGATTTGGCAGCCAATTTATAGGCAGCACTAGAACTACTGGTTCCATTACCGCTATTCAACTGACTGGCACTGGTACGTGGCAAACGTGCTGAGGGATTGCCAGTGCCGGGTCGAACAGCACCACTGCTGCCAGCCACTACAATATGACCGCTTAGAATACAAACAATCAATAGAAGAGCAATTGTCAATGAAGAAGACGATGACGATGATGATGATGATGATGATGATGATGGTGATGATGATGGTGATGATGATATTGATGTTAATGTTGATGATGAAGATGATTTGCTTGTTGTTGGTTTTACACACAATAATGCTGTTGGTCGTTTTGTTATTGCCATTGCAGCAACTGCTGTTGCTGTTGTTGTTGCTGCTAGTGTTGTGTTTTTTTGTAGATATTTTGAGAACCTGTTCTTTAGCATTTTAGTATTAAAGGTATTATTAATATTGTTATTGTTATTGGTATGGTTTTTATTGTTATATATCTTGTTCTTGCTATTGTTGTAATACAGTTTAAGATGAGAATGACGTTGTTGTTGTTGATGATGATGATGATGTTGATGCCGTTGTTGATTTTGTCGATATTGCTGTTGTTGGCTTTGTTTGTTATTGTTATAATTTAAGCCACCATGCGCTTTCATTGCAATGTTGGCCTTAAAGGCCGACATGATGGTTTTTATTTGAATTTTTTGATTTTTGCTTTTGTTGATATTTAATGCTTTGAAACAAATTTTATTTATTTATTTATTTATTTATTTATTATTATTTTTTTTTTTTTTTGCTACGAAAAATAAAATCTTACTTAGGCACTCTTCAATTTATTTTTATTTTTTATTTTTCTATTTTTTCTTTGACGATTTTTTTTCCACTTTATCTTAGACGTTTTGATTTTTTTCCTTCAATATTTTTTTATATTTTTGTTTTATTGCCAACTATTTATGTGATAAGTTGTTTAACTATAATTTTTGAGAAGAAAAAAACAACAAAAACAAAATCATACATAACATTATTAAATATTTTTGGTTTTACTTATTTGCTTTTTTAATATTTATTTTTATTTCTTTACAATTCATTGACTTTTTGAGCCGGTTTCTTGTAATATAACATTTATTTATTTATTTATTTATTTTTTGTTGGTGTGTTTTTCTTTAATTTTTGTCGTTTAATTTCTGTATTTTTGTTTGCAATTTATTATGATTTAATACTTTATTACTTTTTATGCCAAATAAGCTACTCTAATCGCTTTTCGGCTTAAATGTAAAATAATATGCTTAACTAAAGTTTTGTCTTGTGTTTCGTTTTATTTAAACAAACATATATTGTATCAAAAACAGAAATATTAAACAAAATTGAAATTATATCACTTATACGCCCTGATTACTTGAAAAAATTGTAACAGAAAACTTGTATGATTTATTTTATTTTTTTGTATACATACTACCTTGATCAAAAAGTAATAACCCCTATGTGGCGGTCTCATCGATCCCATCCGATTTGAGTTTTTCTTTTGTTAAGTTGGTACATCTGTTGTTGATATTCCCGCTACATCTTAGCGTCATAGCTTGACATTTGCAAAAGCTACGTAGCCAAGAGTATATCTATCTCTATGTGTGGTGGCGATTTTTTACAATTTCAGAAATGGATTTAAATTTACAACAACGAACTTATTTTAAATTTTGCATAAAAAACTAATTTAATGGTGCGTGAACATGAGAAATATTGCAAAAGTGCTTCGGCAACGATTCTCTAAAGAAAACGATCGTGGCACAAACGGTTAAAAAGTGGTCTGAAACAATCGAAGAAGACCAACGCAGTGATAAAGCAAAAGAAATGTTGGTCAATAACCGCAACTCGTCCAAGGCATTTCGATTAATGATTTGGGTTTCCGTTGTGTAGCGTAAAGTTGGTGCCAAAAGGCCTCAATTTCATGCAAAAAAGTGACCATGTTGAGATCGCAAAAACCATGATTTGCGAGGCTGAATCGAATGAGTGCGACAAGCAATCCAGGCATTAGGCAAGTGAATGACGTTCACCAAATGAGCCGAGACCCCGTCGTTTTCAGTCAAAAAAGAAGGCAATTCTCACGGTATTCATAGATTACAACGGTGTAGAGCATCATGAATTTTTTTGCCAGAAGGTCAGACAGTAAACAAAAAGTATTATTTGGGCGTTATGAGACGTTTGCGTGAAGCAAAACGCCGAAAATGACAAGAATTTCGGGCAGTATACTCGTGGTTTTTGCACCATGATAACCAGGATTGGCAAAAATCCGGGTTTTAAAAAAAACCCAGCAAACTGGGTTTTATTGAGTTTTATAACTGCTTCCAAATTGCGTTTAATTCGACAATATTTTTTGATGAGTGATTTGATAATTTTTTTGATAAAATTGTTAATTCATTATCATTTTTGAGCCAAAAAAAGTGACCGAATTAATTTGTACTCCCAATACGTAAATTTATAATTTTTTGTTGTAAATAAACAACAACCGACCTAAGTTTTTTTAAATATAAAACCCAATAAAACATGGGTGGGCTTAATTGGGTTACCCAGTAGGTTGCCAACTCTAATGATAACGCACCATCACACTGTGCCATCATTATTTAAAATTTGTTGACGAAAAATGCGCAATGGTAATGGACGTAGTACTATGAGTATACTAAGCTTCTCGTCAATTATGTCGCAGTATACTCGAGCATTGGAATACTGAGCATCATATAAGAACAAAAAAAGGCAAAAATATCGACGACAATATCTATTGGCCATGACCAATGTCTGTCGTTCTGTAGCATATTTTTATCTGCGGATTTGGTGAAAATTACACCGACAACTCCAACCATAGGCATAACATTCTATGGTTTATTAAAAAAAAAATAATAATTAAGATTAGCGCTTCCGGTTTTGCAAGGGAATCCATATATGTACAGTAATGGCCAGCTATTTAAGGACAACAAGTGTTTTTACATTGTCTCAGAGTGATTATTTATTAATTTAATGTCTCAATAAAAAACAATAATCTCTTACTATATATTACAGATGCCACACCCACTTATCGAATTCCGCCAACTTTTAAACTTATGATTTGTATTGAGTCATTTAGACCGAATTTTGCAATTTCCCCTTCTAATGTTCTAAAAACACAAAAAAATCAATATTTATTTGTTATTGGCGGATGATTTGTATTAACTACGAAGTTATTTATACTAAACTCAGAAACTGCCATTTTAGCTATTCTCAAGATATACAAAATCAAATACTAGGACGGATTGATATTGAAGCTACCTAAGTAGGAAAAAAACATTTTTTTTTCAAAAACCATTCATTTCTCAACATAGTCTCCTTTTAGCTTAATACACTTAGTAAGACGATTTTCCAACTTTTTTATACCATCTGAATAATACGATTTTGGGAACTCCTCAAAATACGCATAAGTTTCGGTAATCACTTCTTCGTTTGAGATGATTCTTTTCCCTGCGAGCCAATTTTTCAAATTTGGAAACAGGAAAAAGTCACTAGGGGCTAAATCTGGACTTTAAGGTGGATGATCAACCAATTCAAAGTGGATATCTCGTAGTTTTAGCATCGTAGACGAGCCACAGTGGATTAATCATCTTCTTAGCTTAAAAAGCAACTTGTTTAATGAAGCTGAAACAAAGCAATGAATACTTAGAGTGCTCTATAGAGGAATGACGGAGAAAAAAAGGCTTTATTTGACAGAAGTCACTTTACTATAATGAAAGGTAATAATTTTTAAATAACTATACGAAATAATATAAAATCTAACGTTTTTTTTCAACCAGTGCTTATTTCGTGTATGATAACACTTAGCTCATGTCTGATTAGACAGATAATTAGTTTTATCCTTCCGCTGAACGAATATGGTTGTGTATACGCTTGAACAACGCTGAGAAATATTGCGACATTACTTTGAAAAACATGGTAATGTTGCAGAATGTGTGTTCATCTTTTCAGATGAAGCTCATTTTGATCTTGGCGGGTATGTAACAAGCAAAATTATCGCATTTGGGGCACAGAAAACCCGCACGCATACATTGAAAAGCCGATACACCCAAGACGAGTCACTGTTTGCTGCGGATTTTGGTCCAGGGGCATAATTGGGCCATTTTCCTTCGAAAATGAGCAAAAAGTGGCCGTTACAGTCAATGGCGATCGTTATCGGGCCATGTTGAACGAATTTTTGTTCACAAAAATTGAAGAGGAGGATATCAGCAACATTTGGTTCCAACAGGACGGCGCTACGTGCCACACAGCCAAAGCTACACTCGATGTTTTGCGCCCTGTTTTTGAAGATCGCATTATTAGCCGCAGAGCTGATGTCACTTGGCCACTTCGGAGCTGCGATTTGACACCGTTGGACTATTATTTGTGGGGTGCCGTCAAAGATAAGTGTTACGCCAACAAGCCAGACACTATTGTCGCTTTAAAGGACAATATTCGTGAAGCCATTGGTGAAATACAGCTGCACACAATCGATAATGTGCTTAAAAATTGGACCGATCGTGTAGGCTACTGCATGGCTAGCCGAGGCAGCTATTAGATTAAAATTGTTTTCCATTATTAACCGGAAGGATTGTACTTTCAACTTTCAAATAAAAAAAGAAATTTGAAAAAATATTCAGTAATTTTTTTTTTTAATGAATTTTCAAAAAAAAAAATATATGGCGGACCCTTTATAAAAGAAATTATATTGACTTTTGCTACTTTGAAAACAAACGGCTCATACGAGTATATACCAAAACTATTTTCCTAATGTAAGACTTGCCAACAAATAATGAAAATTTAGCAGGCAATTTGTCAAATGTTATTGAATTATCCTTAGATGGAAAACCTGTATGTAGATTACAAGGTTATCTTAAAGGCTAAATGTGCTTTATATGATGCAAAATTTGTATAATTAAACGAGGGTAAGACATAGGACTTATATTTAAATTTGAAATTTTATTTATTTTTTGCATTAAAATTTTTATAAATTAATTTGTTAACATCGTTTCTACAAACTCTTCATTTGTCTTACTCCATGATGGTTTAAAAGCACGCATTCTGCGTCAAAAAGTCGTTTTTTCAACTTTTGTTAAGAAATGTCTATGGGGGTTATTTTGATAATAGACAAAATAACTACTACAAAAATATATAAATCACTAGGCTGCTGGCAATCCTGGCAGCTATACAAACAGCTGATCTTCGTTGTTTTTATGATTTTGATGATTTTTTCGTTTTATATTATTTTGAACAAGTGGAATTGAAAATGCTGTGCCTAAGAAAATATTCTTCCAAGAAATTTTATTTGCAATGGAAAGTAAAAGTAATGGTATGTCAAAAAATATGTAGTACTTGTGGTTACAGTATACCCATGTGGTATCAATAAATAAGTGGTGTTAAATTGCACGAGTCAAGGTTATGTGTTACATGATGTTTTTTGTTCGTTTTATGGAGTACAACTTTGCCTATTGAGTCAACTGGATACAAATTCAAGTTTCTGTCTTAGAATATTCTTTGTTTTTTATATTGGTATACAACAATCTCTGACTTCAACATATCCGACTTTTTGAGAGGATATCACAAGCAAAAATGAAGCGATTTTTACTTGATAGTCTTGATAGAGATAACGACAAAAATACTATTTTTAATTGGATTTATGGATCATTAAACACAGATGTAAGCGAAAGCGATATGAAAACAAAAAAAGATATATTTATATACGTCGCCCACAGGCCACCCCCGTGTCGTTTATTCTGAGGCGAGTGGCCACCAAAAAAGAAGATTAGCTTCAGAAGTTTGCTCCAACAGCAGAAAAATACCACTTTATAGCTTCATATAGGATCGTTATTTAAGCTTTAATAATTATTCGAATAAATCACTATTTAAATAATTAAAAAAATATTTTTTTCTGTGATATGATTTTACTCAATAAAATTATTTAAACTATAAATTAAATACTAAATATTTTTTTTTTTTTAATTTATAAAACTTTTACAGTAAAGAAAAAAATAAAAGCAGCCACTTCGCCAACACGCTCTTCAAGGCTAAGGAAAACCTCTAGGTCTTTCTCCCGAAGAAGCACTGTCGTTCTTGTTAGAAAATAATTTATCCAAACGACAATACAATAGCTTTCGAGAACAATGTAAGTCGCGTAACTGTGACATATATCCTCCATACTAACTATACTCTTTAAACGTAAGCAACAAAGCAGACCAGAAGGGATCATATCAATCGAAACGATGGTTGAAGTGGCTTCACAGGATTTAGTAGGGCATACTTTGAAGAGAATACTGTTACTTCCAAATGAAGTCGTAGAGCGTTTGTAATGTATTTTCAAGCAACAATTACAAGAATAAACACCTGATTGCTGCGATCAGTCCATTTAGTTTAATTTTAGGATGAAGGTCCTTCAACTTCAAAGCATGCTATGGAAGAAGAGGACTCTAACTCCAACTCTAATGACAATATGGACATTATCTCGTGCTTCTCATACGAATTAGAACCAAACGAAATGTGGGAGTAATTACATATGAAGCGTCTTAATACATAAAAAAAACTTTAAAATTGAAAAAAAACAATTTTGGAATAAACTTACTTTTATGTAACTCGTAAGTATAGCTCGGTGAAAAATGGGCTGGATCGGACTACTGCCACGCCCACATCTAAGTTTAAAAACCCACCACACTTTAGAATTTGTTTTTATACGTAAACTTATACGTATGTACAGCCAATTTTAAACTCTGATCGCCCTTTTAGAACTAATATGGCAAGTAGGCATGGCAATAATCCTACTCCTCTCACTTTTTCCCCAAACAATCTGTGCAAAATATCAGCTCTCTCTTAGCTTTCGCTTATTTTTGGTCGCAGAATGTGCTTTTAAGCCACAGTGCATTCTTTGAATATAATGAAATATTTAAAATCAATATACTCTTAATGTAATATAATATTTAATTTCATATATCAAAATTATATGTTAAAACATAAAAAAACTACTGCCACGCCCACATCTAAGTTTAAAAACCCACCACACCTTAGAATTTGTTTTTATACGTAAGCTTATACGTATGTACAGCCAATTTTAAACTCTGATCGCCCTTTTAGAACTAATATGGCAAGTAGGCATGGCAATAATCCTACTCCGCTCACTTTTTCCCCAAACAATCTGTGCAAAATATCAGCTCTCTCTTAGCTTTCGTTTATTTTTGGTCGCAGAATGTGCTTTTAAGCCACAGTGCATTCTTTGAATATAATGAAATATTTAAAATCAATATACTCTTAACGTAATATAATATTTAATTTCATATATCAAAACTATATGTTAAAACATAAATTTTAAGTTATAGGTCTTATTAATAAAACTTGCGAAACTTTTTTTTTCATAAATGCTTTGGTTTCACAAGCATTTAGAAGTCTTAAAATATTTTAACAAATTGCCACTGTGTAATAAATAAATTGAAAAAGTTTATCAAGTACATAGGCAATATTCTAGATTTTTATACAAATGCTTAAGACTTACAGGAAACTGACTCAGAATGCCAAAACGGAAAAAAAATAAAAATAAAATAAAACCGAAATGATATCATGAAACTATGCAATACAAACCATACAACAAGCACTTGTATGCTAAACTATTTTTTTTTTTTTTTTTTTTATAAGAAAAATAAAAACAATTTTCAACATCATTAAACGAGAATATGCTTAAGAAAAATGTCTTTTTTTTTGTTAAGAAATACTTTGTTTGTTGCAAAAGTTTATCTAAAATTTTGAGACATTTTAACTAAATGCAACTAGTTTTTGGTTTTATTCATTTTTTTCTTTTTCTTATTTTAATATTATTTAAAAACTTCCTTTCATTTTTTGTAGCTCAAAAAGCCCCTCCAATACAGCCAGAAAAAAAATCATAAAAAATCTAAACTGAAAACTATTTTAGCACTTCTTGTTAACACGTCAATACCAGCCATGAATTTTTCTTGTTTTTCATTTTTCATTATTTGACTTGTATTTTGGTTTTATTCTAAAACTCATTCTGTAAGAATTAGAAGCCCAATTTACTATAAAAAAATATATAAAAAATTAAAAACTAAATTAAAGCATAAAATTAACAAAAACAACAACAACAACAAAAATAAATAAATAAAAAAATTAAAGTTTAAAGAAAAATAGAAACCAGCTTAAATGTAATTTTTTTTTATTGTGATTAAATTTAAACTTTTTGCATTTGATTTTAATTTTTCTACACCACGTTCTGTAATTTAAAGCAACTAAGTGCAGTAATTTTGTTTTGTATTTGTTGTTTTATCTGTTTTTTCTTAATTTCGTTTGAAATTTATTTATAAATTTATTTTTATTTTGTTTTTGTTTTGCTTCTTAGACTGGTTTTAAAATGCATATTTCTTTTCAGCCGTTGTTGTTATTGTTTAAGCACTTTAACACAAAATTTATTTTAATTCTATATTTTTTTTCCTTCTAAATTATTTTAAATTAGTTTTAGTATTTTTTAAATAAATCACAAATATATTTTTAAAGACTTTTATATTCAGATGCAACCTTTTGAATGAGTTTTGAAGGCATTTAAAGCTATATTTTGGAAACGTCCGGTTTGGCTTATTTACCTGGACGAATATGCAATTAATTATAGAAGTTAAGGTTCTGAATTTTGTTCTTTTTTTTTAATACTTTAAAATCTTCAAAGATCAAAAAGAATGATAAACACTCAACATTCTTAAAAAAAGGATTAAAAGCGATTCTAAATAAAAAAAATAAATTTTTACGTATATACGAGTACATACACGCTACACCTTTTTATGACAATATTAATATTCATACAGAAATATTGTTAAATGTTTACTTAGATTTCTTATTCAACCTTTACCACAAAAAATTTAATTTATTATCTTCTAGCACTAACAAATTAGTAATACTCGTTAAATACCACAAATACTATAACTGCTACAAAAAGTTTCATTGATCACCATAATACCGGAACTAGGCAAAAATCATATCAAGGTTGGCCTATATATGCCCATAAGTCTTCTATCTAACCTGTCAAAACTATTCAAGAAAGTCTTTCTAATCATATCTTAGCCCTATCTAACTTATTATCTCATTAAATGAGAGCGATTGTAACCTATAAATATATAGGATATATGTATATACATAACAACCTAATTTTAGTTTATAAGAACCCAACAGACCATTTCACAAGCAAAATGTAAATAAGTTGTAGAATAAGCTTATCATAAACGATATTCTACAGCTTTTTATAAGCATACTTATAATAAGCTTATTTAAATATAAAAATTGAATCGTTTTCAAATACATATGATATATTCTCGCTATAGTTTTGTGTTTTTGAAAAATAACCTTTTTTTTGACAATTTTACAAAATATTTATTACATATGTATGTCTGTATGTATGTACATATTTGGTTTTTATTTTTTAGAAATTTAGAACTCGTTTTTTATTCATTCCCATAATTCCAACATGTTCCACGAAATTTAATTATTTTGGCAGGCATTTTTTTTTTTACTATTGTACAAAATTCCCAATTGGATTTGGATTGGGGCTTTATGCTGGAAATACAATCAACCGAATTTGCTGTTATGATATGTTATTAGAGCTATTCGTATATTTATTTAAATTCCTAAGCTCACAAAAATGTCATGAATCTAAGCTTATTATAAGCATGAATATAAAACTATTTTTCTGTAAGCTTATTCTACAATTATACTTCTAAGCTTATTGTATATTAAAGACAAGCAATATTATCGCAAGGGTTCAGTTTTCATTATTAAAAAATTTTTTGTAAGCCTTTTACAATAGTATTCACAACACTTTTCTAAGCTTAAGGCTTATGTTAGTAAGCTTATAACAAGTTATTTCTAAATCGTTTTGATTTGTTGGGAAAGTGTAATACCATTCAAGAAAATCAAAGGCAAGTTATTATCAGAAGAAAAGTTTTTCTTCTATTCTTTTCATAGCTGTGTCACAAACGTTTGAAAAAGTGTCACTTAAAGATCTAAGACATGAGTAAAAAAATGTTTTTTTTATACATTGGTGAAAATTTGTCAGCAGATGTCTCTAAAATCTAATATCTCTGGCGATATTAATTGCATTAGGGAACACTATAGCTTGTTTGAAAGGCGACATATTAAGCTTCACTTTGTTGGAAAACATGATTAAAATCAAATAATTTTGTAAAAAGTTAACTACGTTTAAAAAAAGTGAAAGTTCGGAACATTGCCGTCATGTCTTTTTCTTTTGTTATTATCACTATCATCACATCAACCAGACACTATTGCAGAACACTGCGACACATGGGATCTATTGTGCGCTAGAAACATAATGGTGAACCTATGTCTCTGTAAATATTTCCACCTCAACCTATTAAGATCACATACACACAATATGTGCTCCGCTGTCTCTGATGGCTGTAAGCATAGTCTACATCTGTACAGTCTGCCGCACTTGATAACCTCAGAACGATGCCTAAATTGCGGACTGATTACCGCCCTAGAGTGTCGAAGACCTCTTTGAGCACTTCAGTGTTCATTGCATTTGCCAGTTTGCCAATCTCTGATTAGATTCAGGATGGTAGTAAGTGGTGCTACAGTTCCTACAGTGTTCAGGTATCCAAAACCTTATTTTCAAGCGAAAGTTTTGCAACTTATCGTAGCAATATTTGAAAAGTCTAGATGTCACAAGCTTCGAGCCAAGTGTCCTTAAGGCAGCTTGGCTGGCATAAAATATATCAATGTCCTTACCCTTAAGCTCAAGCTGATTTCCGCAGATACAGAAAATCCATGAACAGGCAATAGCCGGAATCCAAGTGGAATCGACAAGTTTCGGTTGGATACATGAGCACCAGCACCGACACAATCATGCATTTTTAAGCCATCAGTAAACCAGTTTAGTTTTTCTATTATAGAAAAGTTAAGAATGTGTCGCAGGCTGCTGAAAAAATACGTAAAGTTTACAGAGACGATGCTGTAACCAGAAAATCAGCAGCGAAATGGTTTGCTCGCTTTCGATGCGGTAATTTTAAAAGGTCGATACAATTATGGAAAAAGGTGAGAAAGAACGACACATAAATAGCGTGAACAGATAAATATTCATTTGAAAAAAGCGTGATAAGCAAAGAATCTCGATATTTTCCTTCCACATGGACAGTGAAAAATTTAATTGTCCAAATTTCCCTTTACGATTCCCTGCTATAACAAAACGAAATCGAACCATTTCCTAAGCAAGCGATATTGGCGATGAAAAGTGGATCACGTAGGGTATTAATATGTGAAAAACATCATGGACGAAGCAAACTGAAGCTTCGCAGAGAGTGACAAAGCCAGGATTGACACCAAGAAAAAAAATGCTGTGTTTCTAGTGGGATTAAAATGGAATTATTCAATATGAGTTTCTACAAACTGATAAAACAATTGATCCTAATCTCTACTGTCACCAATTAACGAGATTAAACCAACCAATGCAATCAAAACGGTCAGATTTGATCAGTGGAAAAGATGAGCAGGTCTATTGCAATTGCCAGGCATCTCCAGATTATCATTTGCTTCGATCGCTGCAGAATTTTCTTAATGGTGTAAACTTCAATTCCGTAAAGGCCAAAAAACGCAATTATATAAGGTTATCGCTTAGAAAATCCAGAAACTTTACACTGAAGAAATCATGGCTTTACCTCAAAGATGGCAAAAGGTTAATTATTAGTTGAACTACAGATTGAGGGAAAGTTCAACAAATATTGAACTACAAGTAGTTCTGTTTAATCATTATGGTTTAGAAAATAAAATTCCTCGCCTATAATTCAGCTAGCCAGGGCTTACATATTGAGAGATAGTTCAACTAATAATGAACTACAGATTGAGGATTGTGAAAAATAATTGAACTTGTTACTTCACAACCAATTTGTGAACTTCTTAACAAAGTTAATGCTTTTTATAAAGAAATTTTCAATGTGGATTCAGATAGGGAACGTACGATCTATTTTCTGTATATCAGAAACTGTACAAACAACTGAAAAATTCAACGCCACAAAGTCTGATGGCAAATAATTTTGCACAAGAAGAAAAAGATGAATCTGCTGAGAATATTTCTGGTGATGAAAATTATAATCTGCCAAATGGTAATAATAAATTATATGTCTCCTCTAGTTATCAAAGTGATATGGAACCAATTGAAAAACGGTGTAGACACATATTTAATGATTCTGGTACATAAAATATTATAAAATTATTTTTATATTCTTTCTACTTCATAAATAATTACACTGGTCTATAGCAAAAAAAGTAAATTTGTTTGTACACATTTTTTGTGGAAATTAGGTACCTGCCTTTATGGCTCATTTTACTTTCAACATATCTGGCTTTCAATAATATTTGATGAATTTTTTATGCGATTTTTATTTATTTATTTATTTATTCAATTTATTCAATAGATTTCATCCTTACAGACATATTACAAAATATTTATAATATGAAAAGAAGTACAAAACCAAAATTATAAAGATTTTACCAAAGATACAGCAAACAAGGAAAAAAAAAGTAAAACTTTATCCAGTATTAAGAAAAATAATAATCTTGATATTAATATTTAATGAAAAATTTCACAAATTTGGACAAAAAATTATATTGACGACATAATCCCATAAATGGATCAGCTATAGCATAATTTGATCTACATATTTGAACCTAAAAAGGTTTATAATCACGTGAATATCGACAAGGGACATTAAATTTAACAGATTCTAAAAGAAACTCACAACAAATATTCCCATTGATAAGGTTCATCAAAAACGATATATTAAACATGGTGCTACGACTTTTAAGATAGTCTGCAAGTATAAGAAGGCAACTCCAAATAATTCCAATCCAGGTGACGCAAACAGAACAATAAAAATTGTTTCTGAACAGATTCAATGCGGGTAATATTATAATAAGGATCCCATACGACTGGTCCGTATTCTAAAATAGCTCTCACAAGTGAAACATAGAGCTGTTTCGTAATGTAAGGATCAGAAAACTCCTTAGACCACCGCTTTATAAACGCAAGAACACCTTTAGCTTTGTTTACAGCCAAATTAATATGATCAATAAAATTTAATTTACTGTCGAGTAAAATGCCGAGATCAACAAATGTGTCCACTAACTCTAACTGGTGAGCACCCAGTACAACAACAAAATCGTTAAATCAGTATATTGGTAAAGTTGATAACATTGGGAAAATCATTAATTAAACGAAAAATAGGAGCGGCCCAAGATGACTGCCCTGGGGAACACCCGAAGGAACACAAATGTATTTGGATGTACTATTGTAAACTCGTACTGTCTTCTTTCTTCCTTTCAAATACGATTCAAGCCAGCTTAAGGTAATCTTAAACCCAACAAATCCAATTTAGTCAGCAGAAGTTTATGATTAACTTTATCACAAGCTTTACTAAAATCCATATACATACCAGCCGTTTGTTTTCCTTAAGTAAATGAAGCGTTAAGTAATGATGTTAAGTGCAGAACATTAGTTCCTAGGAAAATAGCCATACTTAACCGAAACATTAACATTAACGTAAACATTTGCTTGACTTTTAATGCTATGACTTGAATTTATGGGTTCTTTTTCAAATTCAGCAACGATCTATTTTTATATAGGGTTGGTGTATGGTTTTAAACGAATTCGTTGTAGGCGGATTTTCGTGGAACAAATTGAACGCATAAAACGGAATCTCCGTTTATAATCTATATATGAAGACAAAATTGGTTTGAATGAAATGAAAATTAGCCCAAATTAATTGACTTCGTGGTAGAATCTCAATCTTCAAACTTCTCCAATACAACTCAATATTAAAACCGATATGGTACTACAATATTCTCTGCTTTAAGCGTAGAGGGAATGTAAAGGTGAAAAAATAAAATTATAAGGACTATCACTGCCTGTCCATGGTACGATAATTATTTATGGCGTTTTCTTTTCTGGAAAAAAATGTTGCACTCTGTTGCCCTTTCTTTTTTTATTTATTATAATGAAAGGGTGCTGTGCTTATGTCTAACAATATTGTCTTTAAAAATTTTTGATATTTCTTAATTTTGACAACGTTTTATGGCAAAGAAAAGAAAATGCCATTAGATAAGGTTGATTCGTATCCAATGCTCCTAGTCAATGGTGTTCTAAACGATTGTGGTCATATTATGTCCCTATGAAGGACATACAAAATATTTAGTTGCTTTAAAGCTGCACAATTTCTAAGTATATTTGTTATTATTTTTTTAAGATTTGCATATTCTGAAAACCGGATTAGAGAAATTTATTTTTATTTTTGTGTATTTTTATTTTCTGGAAATTTTTTTTTATAGAATTTGAAAAATATGTTACACTAATTAAAAAAAAAAAAAACTTCTTAAAATTCATTTAAAGGAGGTCACCTGTATAGCAATAGCTTTAGAATTTGTTTTTAATGTAGATTTTAAATATTTTTTTTAATTAATTATTGCTTTGTTGCATTTATTTTATATTTTTGTAATTTTTATTTTTTAAATAACTTTTCATTTTATTTATTAAACACTCTTTTTTATTTATAATTTTCAAACTTATTTATGTATATTTTTATGTATTTGTTGTTCTTTTTTTAATAATATTATTTTAAGTTAAATAGTAAATTTTTGTTGGCAATTTTTTTTAATATTTGATTTTTTTCAATTTTTTAATATTATTTAACTCATTTCATATGAAAGAAACAACAAATATTTGAAATATTATTAACCTCGACGCGTTATTTAGCAATCTCTTAAAGCACAAACAAATCTTTATTTTTCATTTTCTTATATATGTATATATATTTTTTATTATTTTTCTTAAACAAGTCACAGAAGAAACAAAAAAATAAAAACTCAAATAAATATCATATTGAAAAGACAACAACACAATTTTTTTTCTTTTTTTTTCTTTAGAAAATACAAAAAAATACAGAAATAAGTTGAAAGACTAAAAAACTGTTTAACAAATCTATGTATGATTTATAAAATAAAAACAAGATTTTTATTTTCTTTACAAAATTTTATGAAGAAAAAACAAATCTATTCGTTATATTATGAACGTGAAATGGAACTTTATAAAAAAAAAAATTAACAAAAAAAAATTATACATTAATGTAGATAAAAAGCAAAAATACAAAACACACCGTAACGACGGAAAAAAAGTAAATGAAAAAATATGATGAAAATGAAGTAACAAACGCGAGCGCTTAAAAAATGTTTGCAACCGTACGGTTAAATGGTCAAAACGATTCTGGTAACAGCAGCCGTAAGTGCAGCAGATATTGGCCACCAAAATGAAATGAAAACGAAAATTACAAACATAATAACAATAGCAACAACAACAAAAGAAAAGCGAGTTTTTGTTTTTGTCTATAAAACACTCATACTCATATATAAAACAGGCAGCCAGCCAGCCAGTCAGCCAGCCAGCTGTTTAAGCCAACATAAGCAAGACAAAAGCACCCATAGTACGAACGGCCACTTTACTTCGAGCCATGGTGTTTTTCTGCTATTATGCTTAAATTCAACTCCCCATAGGTGGTGGTGAATTATGCTTTGCTTCTGTTGGTTGGCCTGCGTAAAGAAAATCGTAATCAAAACAAACCATACGATAATCTCTCATGCTCTGAGAGCTTTATTTGCTCTATTTTTGTTTTTTCTCTATAGGATGCTGTGCAGCGAATTCATTCATTGACAAAATAATACGTTTGCGACGAATTTAGCTTGTATTTATTTTACCGTTTGTTGTGGTCTTTGTTGTTTTTGTTGCGCTTTTTAATTGTGTATGATTTGTATGTGGGCACGTTTGCTTCTTAAGTCTTTTGTTTTGTTTTATTGCCGATCATTGTCAACATTTACACTGCCGTTCAATTGTTTAGCTTCAAATATAGATACATGTCTTAGAATTTATTTTATTTGAATTTCTCTAAAAATATAATTAAAGAGAACAATTTATTTAAACCAACACATTAGAAAAATATTGTCTAATTTGATAATTTAGGAAATAAAAATTAATTTGTAATTAAATTAATTTGTATTTTTTTGTTTTTATGTTTATATTCAGTAAATACGCGCTTCACTAGGCATTAAATCAGTTTACTTTTATAAACAAATAAAATCTGTAATGATTTTAGTGTTTGTGAAATATATATGCAATACCTCTCAAAAAAAAGAGAAAAATAAACGATTAGCCAAAGAAAAAAAAAATTAAAAATTAAAGCATTTGTTGGAACTGAATTTGGGAATTGTAATATTATAAAAATATCAAGAGAAAACAGATTGTTGTGAGCAATTTTATAAGAACTAAGTCTGAGAGACCCATCATAAGAACTACTTCAATTCTAGTGATCGTACTGTAAAAATTAAAAACAACAACGAGCTAGTTGCGGTAAAACCAGGGTTGGCAACATAACAACGCCTGGCCTTACATCGCAAAACTTTAAAAACAATTATTAGAACCGATCAAATACCGCTTCCAGCATATTTTCCGAACATTGCTCCGTCTGACTATTGGCTATTGCGACGGATACAATATACTTATATCTCTTATATGGCCTTTCTTTATACGGCATTGCGCTATAACGGCCTGTTTGAATTATGAAACACATTCGCTTTACGGCGCAGATTATGTTTTTAACAAAAAGTGTAAAGGAAGCAAACGCAACATATCATCTCGTTTTAAGGCCTACATTTTCAGAACCAATCTAAGTCGTATTATTATTTAAAATTAAGTCGGAGAGGATCAAATGGCCATGGCACTATTTTCCAAAATTTAGGCCGTACAAAGAGGTATGAATTTACAACAATTTACGACAAGCATGTCACCAATTCACTTCCTTTGAAGAAATATAAAATCGGCTTCAAAGTTGGAGCGCCTTAGATGGGATTTAAAAATTGGCTCAGAGGTGGGGAAAAGATGTAAGCAGTGATTTGATAAATTAATGTTTTGACAAATTTGCTAATTCATTTTCTTTTTTGAGATTAGAAAAAAAAACTGATCCAATTAATTCGTAGTCGCAATACGTAAATTATACTTACTTTTGTTATAAATAAACTACGAAAACCTTTATATTAAAAAACCCACCCGGGTTTTTTCAATACAATACCCAATAAAACTCGGGTTGGTTTAACTGGATGACCCAGTGGGTTGCCAACGTCACACGCATTTAAAAAGTTTTGAAATTATTTAATAAAATCTAAATGCAAACGCCACACAATGGAGTATTTGATGCTTAAGATGGGAATCAATTCGGGGAGCCTTTCTCGAGAACTAAATTCAATGGATTTCGATCTATTTTAGTTAGAAATGTATAAATAATTAATTTTTGTACGTACTTCAAAGGAAATTTTTAGTTTTTTTCTTTTTTAATTTTTATTTTCTCAATACTTTTATTTTTCTCATAATAAAAATAATTATTGTATAGGAAAAAGGCTTTATTCAGTATCACTGGACTTATGACTATCTTTGCCATCTACATCATCAGCTGCGTTATCATTATCGTCGTTATCATCATCACTATATTGAAGATTTTTTGGATTTTGTTCAAATATTAATAATCTCAGCGCTTCTTGTGGAAAATTATTATCTTTTTCTTCTTTTAACTTTCTCATAAATATATTCTATATTGATTCCATAACATTCCATGAAGGAACATGGGGACTTCTCTCAGTCAATGAGCTGCAACCGATTTTATTTTTAAGCTCATTGAAAGGGACCTACAGTTTAATGCCGGCTCCGAACGGTAAATACATTTAGAGAAGTTTTCAATAGTAGTAATACTCATAACCAGTTCTTACTAACTAATGTTACGAGGTGATACCGCTGTCGAAAAACTTTTTTCTTTTTTTTAAGATGGTCTGGCCTGGTATTGAACCCACCACATTCTGGTTGGTAGGCGGGTGTCTTAGCTACCATAATAAGAAATAATAGGATCGGAAGTCACTAGAAGCCTTAAAAATATATCCTCATTAGATTTTTCTCTTGAACATTTTCGCGAAATATTCTCTCTAAAGTTGTTCAAGTCTCTATTTCGAGTTTCTTGTTACTCTTCTGACAACTGCCCTATCGGTAATAAGGCATGATTTATTATTTCTGATTCATTCTGGAAATAATAGGATTGGAGACAAAGTATACCAGGAATACATTTTCACAAAATATTTAGCGGTATCAAGTGCTATCTCCCGAAAAATATCAATAATTATTTGAAAACCACTTGAAACCATTATCATTATTACGTGCACTCGCTTTATTAATTTGACGTTAAGGTTTTTTATTTATGCCGAAATGTCTGCACTTTGTAAGAAACGCCTTGCAGTGTTGCCGTCATTGGAATTTCCAAAACCGGGTTTTGTTTGACTAATAACCAAACCCATTTGACGCCGAAATTCACTTTGGATACGGGCATTGTTAATTAAAACAATTTTCTTTTCATCTTCAGAACTAGCGTGCCACTTCAGTATTGGAAGTTTATACGATAAATGAAGAAGCCATTCGAAGAATCGAATCCATCCATGAAGGATTGAAAGGCCAGGTTTTTACTGACTTAAAATAATATTATAGTTATTTTGAAAAGGCTCCGAATGCCTACGTGGTTCATAAATTTACAACAATTAGTTTTAATACATATGTATTTCATGTATCTATAAACATAAATCAATTTATTTTTCAAAGGAGCAAATAAGAGCAAGATTTTTTTCACCCGTAGTTGATTTCATCTTTGTATTTTTAGGAAAAATAAAAAACTTTTCTTTACTTTGCCTAACTCACTACTTTAAGTCTACATATTTCCCAAAAATGGCTGATCTTTAACCTTTATTTCAAAAAACATAAAAAATGTGTACATTGACTAAACATAAAAATTCAAAACGCAAAAATAATTCAAATAGGCCGAAGTGAATGGTGCCATGATTACTTTTTACATTATCCTTAAAAAAAACTATAGAAATTTCACTTTAAAAAGTAAAATTTCTATTACACCCATCACGAATAATTTTTCCCTCGAAATGTTTGCCCACTTTCCACAGTGGCAATCATGAATAATTTTCCCATGAAATGTTTTCTGATTATTCAGTGGGGAGTGATAGCCCTTTCAGAATTTCCCTAATCGTGAATAGTATTTTCCCTCGAAATTTGTTTCCTTATTCCATTGATTTGTTCACATCATTTTTGCTGGGGAGTTTCATTTATTATTTAAGTATTTATTCCTTTTATTGGATAATTAAAGTTTTTGTTAATTATTTTAGGACTAGAAGTGTTAATAAAGTGCACAACAATATCATTCACTGTAAAATGCAGAGTAAAAGATTCATTTTAAGAGACGTGTTGGCTGAATTTTAAAATTCGCTCACAAGAAAAAAAAATAAAATATGCTGTCAGATTCTTCGCCACTGGAGAATATTTGTTTCAATCCATCCTTACCTTGCTCTTCATCGGTACCAATTAGTGTTTTGTTTTCTTGATTTTTAATTTTATTTGATAGAAGTTGATCCATTACCGATCGATCATCGGGATAAATATACACTTTTAGTTTAATTTTTATATTCCTTTTGGCGTTTAAGCAATTTTTAAATTGTTACTGTTTGGCCATAGTCACCAAAATCTTTCCGCCCATCTTCTTGAAGAAAAGTTTGTTTTGTTTCTTCTCATCCAGCTTTTGTTTGTGAAATTCTTTGCACGAGTTTGTTTTAAGTTTAATTACTTTTTATTCAATTTTTTTTAATAATGATCGTCTTTGTGTTAACATTTTACTTTTTAATAAAAATTCACACATTTTTTTTATTTATTTTTGTTAGCATTCAACGTAAAATGATAGCTTGTAAAAATGAAGTAAAAACTTCGTGGGAGATTCAAAATAACATAGAAAAACTCTTATTTTGGAAAAACGTAGCAGGAAAACGGAAAATGATACAAAAAATATTTGTATGCCTAGTGAGGTAGAATTTTATCTACTTTAACGTGATATAAATTTTTTTACTATAGTATTTTTGAAATTTTTTTAATAAATTCCCACTTTCAGTATCAAATACCCCAATGTTCGCCACCTATGAAGCAAAAAGACTGCAGTTTTCTCCTAAACACATGTGCTGTAAAAAGGAATGGCAACATATTGTGCTGTCGCATGAAAAAGTTTAATTTGTAACTTGCAAAACAAAAAGGTTACCTGTGTCGTCTCCATAGCTATAAGAGTAGTGTGATGGTCTGAGGGGACAATTTCATACAATGGAACATGTGAATTTAAATTGTCCTTTAGAATAAACGTGAACAATTACAAAACTTTATTTGAAAACAAATTGAAAGGAACTTACAGCTGAACGCCTGCTGTGAACGGCAGATGCATTAGTTAGAGCAGTTTTTCATTGCGTAAATACTCATAACAAGTCGCTAGCAATGTTATGAGATAATACCGCTGTTGAAAATTGTCAGATGGCCTGGCCTTGGTTTGACCCGGGGACCTCTTAATTGGTAGGCGGATATCTTACCTACCATACTGCAGCATCACATTTGAAGACACATTTTCATATTTTTGTACTGTGCTTTTCTTGGATACTTTAAGAAAATAGTGGCTTAATTTATAGCAAAGGTTGTAAAAGAAGGCGTTCGAAACCGGAATGTCGATGCAACGCAGTGGCTTAAGTACTAGGGTAAATCTGTTAGAATAATTTTTCACAAAGTATATATCAAGCTGACAATATTAAAAAAGAGGTAATATTTAATGGAATGAATAGAAATCTTTACAACTTTCTACCACCAGATCGTATTTTTGAAGTTAAAACAATCTTACAAATCTTTAAAAATATAAAAAAATTCATGAAAATTATAGCCTACTTTTTGGTTATCATGATTCGTATTCTTAAAATTAACACATAATTAATTTTGTTAATTATTGAGGAAATTTTCATCTTTTTACTGATACGACGGGCACTATTTATATTGCGGGAACTGTCAACACTGTCAATAGCTAAATTCTGGCAACACCATAATAAAGTTTGACATTTTTTTGTATAAACGTACTTATAATGTTTTGATGTACAAGTGCTATTTGTTTTGTTTACAGTGAATGATGAAACATAATACGTCCGCAACTTCAAGCAAAAACTCTGTCAAAATAAAGTAGGTCCGACAGCCGCAACTTCAAATACTGTCAATTGCCCTTTTTGTTTTTCTTTTGTTTTTTTTTTTAGTTTTTTTTCGCTCGAAACCAAAAGCATATGTTTTTTGTTTACAAAATGAAAAAAATTCAATGAAAGTACTGCAACACCACATACAGATTGTGAGAGCACAATGGAGAGAGTAAGAAAAAACGACGATTTTTTATATAATTTTGTATGGAAAAAATCATGAAGCCACAATTCTGTTTCATCTCTGAGTTAAGAAAATCAATTTGGCCAAAAAAATGAAATTTCAAGATAAGGTTTTCGTTGGTTTATTATACACAACTTTCGACGTGGATTATCTCAACAAGAATGTGTCGATGAACTCAGTTCTTTGTATGGAGATAAAGCACCATCAAAAACCACAGTATATCGCTGGTATAATCAATTCAATCGTGGTTGCAGTTCGGTTGCCGACGAATTCCGTGAAGGTCATCCAAAATCGGTTTTTGTGCCACATAACATCGATGCAGTGCGTGAACTGATAATGCAAGATCGTCATCTGACATATTGTGAGATAGTGGCATCCTTGCAAATCTGTTTTTTCTCGTTGGATACCCCATAATTTATCAATCGCTCAAAAAAAGGTTCACCTCGATTGGTGTAAGAAAACGTCAAACAGGTGACTTTTTGAGCAGTCAAAACATTGAATTGATATCTCTTCCTCTGTACAGTACTAATTTGGCAATTATTACTTCTTCTTGCTCTTGAAAATCAAAGGTAAGCTGCATGGTCATTCTTTTACGAGCGCCGGAGAAGCCGTTGAAACGTTCAAAAACCATGTTTTGGAGGTGTCTCAAGAGGAATGGAAAAACTGCTTTAAAAAATGGTTTGAGTAAATGCAAAAGCATATTGATCATCAAGAGGAATGTTTTGAAAAACAATAGACAATAAAAATATTTGTTTTCTATTCCCGAAATATAAATAGTGACTCCCGTACATAGCAAAACTGTTACTTTTTAAAAATTAAATAAAACTGATTGCGTTAAAATTAAAAAAAAAAATTATTCGAATGTGATAAAAACTGTAAACCTAAGCCAATGAGCAGCACTGTATTTTTGTTGAAATTTTTGCGCTTAACTTAAGCTTAATCATTTAATCTTAATAAGGATAAAAAAATTCTTACATAGACAAATAAATGAAAGTAAAAACAAGTTTTTAATTATTTTTATATTTAATAAAAAGCAAAAATAAGTTTAAGAAAATAAATCACATTTATTACTTATAAGTTATTTTAGACAATAGAATATATGCTGATCTCATAAGTTTATGGAAGAAATAATTTTAAAAAAAAATGAATAAAGAGTGCCTTTTTAAAATAATGTTAGCCGCAGTCAATTGACTGAAGGTATCCTTGATATTTTAAAAAATTATCTTACTGTTAAAAACTATAAGGTAATGTACGAAATGATGGCCTCTTCGAAATGGTCTAGGAAAAGTCATGTGACTTTTTTGCCACATAAAAGAATCACATAAAAAAAAATCCCAGATGAAAATGATATGGAGATCATGCTTAAATTAAGTTTGTCCGGGATTAAAAGCATAGTATGCATTTAAAGGGATCATTTTGGATTAACAGCACATCTACTCGTATATAGAATGGTCTTAGTTAATATTAAACATTGATACTAATTAATATTTTCTTGTAGATGCAATTCTTTTGCTGGAATTGGCACAGCGTACATGGTGCAGGAGCTAATACCGGATATAAACTTACTCAAAAACATTAATTAGAGAACCCGTTGTAGAGACTGGTTTTCCTCATTATAAACGATATAAGATAACCATCCATCGATTCATCTACAGTATAGAAGTGCACTGCAAGCCTACTGTGGCTTAAGTATGGGTTCATTTGAACGGCATATTTATTAATTAGACAAGTTTTTTATAGCGTAATCCATCAAACCAAATTTCTTCGAAAATGAGGTTTACCAAACAGTTACCCTGAATGGTGTTCGATATCGCGAGATGATAACGAATTTCTTGTGATATTTGTCACACAGCCAACGAAACAATGGCTATCGCGAGAAATTCAATGAACTTCTTTCTTTGGCGATATTTAAAAGAAAAAATGTAGATCCATAAGCCATGAAGAATTGAAAAGCTAAAAGATGAAATAATTCGGCACATTAACGACATTGAACCTCAATTATATCTCAGAGTCATTGAAAATATGGAACGACGGAACCGAACCAAAGCCGTGGTGAGCATTTAGTCGATATATAATTTCACCTCTATTTTGGATCACATTTTGCAACAAAGCTACGTTTATCTCGTCAATGTGACGGCGAATTTCATCTTTCAGAGTGTTAGTTGTTTTTGTATTGTTCATGTAAACCCGGTCTTTCAAATAGCTCCAGAGAAAATCATCCAGCGGCGTTAAATCACAAGAACGTGGCGGCCAATTGACATCGCCAAATTGAGAAATTACGCGACCCATGCAATAACTGAATTGTTTAGTTGGCTGCGTGGCTTGTGGCTCCGTCCTGTCTACTTAAAAATAGGCCTCATCACTAAAGATGATTTTGTTGAAAAATGCGTTGTTTCCGTTCAGTTTTTCAAACAGTAGGTAAGTAGGTAGGTATAAAAGGCGGTATCCAAGTACTCCACCCAGAGACCACAGTGGCAAATTGTGGAGACCTTTCCCCGAAAAAGGAATGAAGAGAAAGAGTAAAAGGAAAAGGGAAAAGAAGGACAGAGAAAGAAGAAAGAAATAGAAATTTCAAACAGTAAATTTTCACAATTAAAATTCTATGTTCAAGAGTATAGCGTTAAGCTCATTTCTTTACATTTTATCACTTGACAGCCAATTTACTTCCTAACCTCAAATTTGTCCACCCTGTATAAGCACAATATTGACATTCAAATCACTATTCTGTTTAAATTAAACTAATTTAGTACTTCGCTCCAATTTTTTTTTTTTTTGCTATTTAATTATTCGTCTTTCTAGAATCGTCTGTGTAATTATTCACAAAAAAACAAACTGAAAATTTACGAGATTTAGTTTTTTTATCACTTTTTTATATTTTTTGTTTCTCTTTTAAAATTTACAATTTAAACTAAAGCAACTGCATAATTTAAAAATTCGCTAAACACAAAAACAAAAATGCTTTGGACTACAAAACTTTAGTCACAGCAAAACTACCAACAACAATATCGGTAATAATACAATATTAACAAAAAGTTTCTGACAGTAACTAAGAGTTAATATTACAATTAAGCTCATTTTCTTCACTCAACTACAACAACAGAAATAATGTGTTGGAAAATTATAGTTGATCAAGTTTGACTATTTGATTCCCTATACAATCGACGAAAGCCAACATTACCTCCTCACTTATTACACTCACATTACTACTATTAGGAACACCCATCACTGAAGCCGCTTAAGGTTTAAGGACTTTCTAAGCTTGTGCTGCTTCTCATGGCGATTTAGGTTTCACCTAAAGCCGTCACTTGTATTTACAAAAGAAATCCAGAACGAACATATTCTATTTATTTAGAAAAGTATTTCTACGATAAACAGTTTAATTTAAAGTTATTTGTAGACAATTATTTGAAAGCGTTACAAACGTCGTAATAAACCCGAAATACCCAAATCTTCTAAGATGCTGCAGCCGATAAAAAAAATGCTTTAAGTAAAGTACAGACGATTAGTATGACTGCGAATGTAGCGTTGTCACTATTATGGCCTAGTTTCTTCTGTACGGGCAGTACAACAATTCACAAGTCCAAGCTGGTGAGTTTTTTCATTATTTTACTTTGATTAGTTTTATTTAATGCCCTACAATCCACTTCTACAAAACACATATAACCATTGTCAAGAGAATCACGAAAACTTTTTATTTATCAACATACTCTGGACATTCAGGGCCCTATTCATAATGAAAACCTAGCAAGTGCATAGCATAAGTATTATTTATAATGCACTCGCTGTTCAGCTCATTTCTTTTCTAGATTTTAATTTCCCATTCAAGGCTTGCAAACTAGGCCTTTGATTGAAGTGTGAGCTTTTATTTGGACACAAATATCTTATCACTCAAGAAATTGCCTCAAAAAATTATTCCGAATTCTATGCTAGATAGGGTATAGTAACTACACAGTTGGGAGCACCAGTTTTTTTACTTCCGCTCAATATTGAATCAAAATTTGTTCTTTATTTTTACGCAATCGACACTTGTGGGTTATCCCCAATTCATACAGTACATTGTGCTGGAAAAATACAAAAAATACATTGAGACGAGAAAAAGCAATGAATTTGAATCTTTTTAAATAGACGAAGCTTTTAGTAGAAAGATTTTTCCTCAATTGACCAAGTGCCAGAATCCATTAGATATACAGATTTTATTTATTTTTTATCGATTAGTGGTACCATAACCAAAAACAGCTGGTAATGTGTTTATTTGTTGAAAATAAAACAGATTTCAATAAATCTTATCTAGCAATCAGCTGATAGATATCTTTGGTTATAATCGTGGTTGGCAAAAACCCGAGTTTTTTAAATAAAGCCCAGCCCACCGTGTTGTATGGGGTATTATTTTTTTTTTTTTTTGATCTTATAACTGCTTCCAAATTTCGTTCAAATCAACAATATTTTGGCAATCAAGGCATCATTGTGTACTATGAGTTACCAAGACTCGGTAATCGGACCAGACTGTAATTACTTTGTTTAAACCGTACATTATGAGTCGTAATATAAAACAGACATACAGATAAAGTTTTCCTTTTGCATGACAACTCTCGATCTCATGTCGCCAAAGTTGCCAAACAATTGTTAGAAACGATCAAATGCCACACCCACTGTAATCTCTAAATATTGGTCCTTCTGAATATTGCCTGCTTCGACGGATACAATATCTTTTTGCATGACACCCAGATGGGTTTAATTGTGTTACCTAGTGGGCTGTCAACCCTGGTTATGGTATGTCACCACTAATGAAATACGACGTTACCCATAAGGTTGCTTTTGAAGAGATGTTTCAAGCTATGGCTATGGCGTTACAATCAGCCACGACTATTTGAACCCTAAAGGAAGATTTCTACCTGCATTATGCTATCCAATAGCGAAAGATTAGGAAGAGGCGTTACTTGTCGATCTCACTGGTGAGATTGCCATATGTGCAGAGATCAACCTAGACAGTGGGCTCAAGAGTAAGACCATTAACAAATATATTCAAGTCGCCTTAAGAACACTTGGCTCGAATACTATCTTGATCAAAAGAAAGAAAACGGAATTGTAGGCAGAAAACTCGTGGATTTTGCACTATTATAACACACAGTCGCACAGTGCAACCATAATTCGAAATTTTTTGACGAAAAATGTAACAAATACCATCAAGCAGCAACCGAATTCACCTGATTTGGCTCCCTGTGACTACTTTCTGTTTACGATTTCAGCAGCCGTATCTAAAATTTTAAGATATCGCCAACACGCATAGAGATAGATGTACTATTGGCTACTTAGCTTTTGCAAATGTTAAGCTATGCTGCTAAGATTTAGCGGAAATATCAACAACAGATGTACCACACACAGGATTTATTCCGAAAACTTTTTGATCAAGGTAGTATAGCCACGATATGTAGCAAAAGTTTTCGTTTAGAAATAAGTTATGGTTGTTGTGCGATAGATGTTACAGAAACGGCGGATGCATAGGCTAGAAATGGTTGCGTGACATCCTATCTATATCGATCCGGAATCTTACTATGCAGCACCAGTTACTACCATCCTCAATCTTATCAAGGATTGGAAAATTGCAAGACGCTTAGAACACTGAACTGCTCAAAGGGGAACTTCACCACTTCGCCACTAAAGCGGCTATCAGTCCGAAGTTTGGGCATCGCTCTGAAGTTTTTAAGTGTGCAGGCCGGACTTGAAAATCCTAACGAAGTTTTTTAAGGACCACTGTGGACTAAGAGCGCATCTAAAGAGGATGGCGGTCACAGATGTAAATGTTTGTTGTCTGTGGCATCAGAGACAGCGGAAAACATATTGTATGATTGTGGGTTTTTTGATAGGTTTAGATAGGAATGTAGACATAGGGTCTCACTGGTTGATATATCCACCGTTATGTTTTCATATTAGCTGGTTTTACTTAGGAAAGCAGAATATCTGCTGAATCGCAGTGTGCAGTGCCTGGTCGGTATTATGATAATGATTTGTGCTGACACGACCATAATGAAGCTCAATAAAGCATTTTTAACAGTTACAGTAAATAGTGCGGGGTCTCTAAATCTCTGTTTTTGGTTTTGATGGTGGTTTATTTTACAATTACTAGACGCAGCATTAAAAGGCATTGGAAATGATATTGAAAACATTGAAAGATTTTGCGCTAAAAAGAAGCGAAAAGTAACTGAAGTATAAAACTGTCCCCTAATAAATTCTTTTTACTCCTATGTATTAGGGGCATAGGGTCTTAAAATGGAGCTCCAATTAACTTTATTTAATGCACAATATTTTATTTTTCTTTCCAGCTTAAGTTTAGATTTGCTGCTTCTAAATCGGTGCCATCCCCAGGGTTGTGATAGGCTACTCTACGGGTGCCATTTAGACAAGCAATTGTGATGTTATGAGGCTATGACCTGCCTGTCCTTATTTACTCCTTCTGATCTAAAAATATATTGGTAATTGTTATGTTAATGTCCACAGATCGTTGTTCTTAATTATTCAGAGCCAGAATATGCGGAATATTTTTCGCAAAGCAATTGTTCATAAAAACTTGAATATTCTGGGTATCTTTTAAACCAACATTCCATGAATTGCATCCATATAAAAGAACAGATTTTACTTAGTTTAGGATTCAGTTTTATCAACTCGAAAGGGGGTTAGGCTTGCAGACAGAGTTTAAAAAGTATAACGCCTAAACTCAGTTTGGTTTACAATTCTACAAAAATGTGGAATAGGAATTATAGGACGCCGACATAGTCAAGATCTAATTTACTTTGCATATTATTGTTTTGTGAATTAGTTTGCACTTAAAACATATTTTTATGTTTTAATCTTTTTAAAACGTTTGCATTTTTTTAAATTGCGTAGAATAAAATAAATGCACGAATTTAATGTTTTAATCGTACATTCCTTATTTGTACAGTATACAACTTATTTATTTATCTTGCACTTAATATACAAATTTACATAACACTTTTATTTACGCCTTAACAGAACTCTACTGTATGACTGTTAAATTACAACTGACTGATTAGGGCACAGCAGCACAAATGGTGTTGACAGCCTTAACACAAACCAATAGAATAAATTCCATAATAAAATTTGTAGTCTAAATGTACTAAGTTGGTGTATCTTTACTATTTCTCATTGTATTAAGTTCCATGGACATGGACGGTATATATTGCGGCCGTAAACCCGTATAAGCCCTGGGTAAACCCTGGGTAAACCTTTTACCTTAACAACGCTCATGCGTTATACATTTTGCCCTCAAGCAACTCAAATAAATTTAAACGTCGTATCCTATCCTTCACATTATGAATGCAGTCCTGACTTCACAGACACTTAAAGAGCCGTAATAAGTAGGGATTTGTTAAGAGAAGACTTGATTATTTTCTTTTTTTCCTTTTAGAAGAGTCATTAAGATCGAAAATTCGTTTATGTTCCCATCTTTAATGTAGGCAGTGTGTTGTATAGTTTGGCTAGAGCGACTAAAATCTCACTTAAAAAGATTTAGTTTTCTTATTATTGTTGTTACTAAACGTATTAATGTTGTTGTCTCCACATCCATCTATCTGTCCATTTATGCGCATATCTTTTGGTAACAATACTTATGAGGATTTTTGTTGTTACTTATATATTGTATAGACTTAAAAAATATAATTTTATTTTCATTTTCTTTAGTTTTTGGTAACACTATTGGGAAATTATTTTTGGACAAAAACAGCTCAAAACAACTTAAAAGATGCCTGTCTTTGATTTTTTTTTCACTAATGTTTTCTAGCATTTGCTTTACAATTGTTTGCAGTGACTATTTGGACAGAAAAATTTACGATTTAATAATAACAGATCAATCGGATAGGTTGCTGAGTAAAAAATAAGAAGAAAAAAATTCCAAAAAGATAAAAGCAAAACTCTGAACAAGAAAAAAAATCGTTAAACATTTGTTGAACAAAAATATTTACTTGATTTTTATCTCGACCAAAAACGCAAAAAAACGACACATAAAAAAGAGCAAAAAACGAAAAATTCGGAAAAAAAAACAATGTTGTTTCATGGAACTGTTAGTCAAAATCATATTGACTTGAGTTGTACTCTGATCTGATTTCATTCGTGTTGAATTAAATTGAAATGAATTACCAGAGAGTAGCAACATAGGCAACCATCATGCCTGTACTTTGTGTTATATACAACTGCACTATTGCAATTTTGCATTATGCATTAAATAAGATCTTAAAATATATTGTATCAACAACGTTACAGTTAATGTCTGTTGTGACAGTAATAATTTTTATGTTAACGTGGCCTATGAACTTGCAACTTTCTTCGAATTGAAATGAAAAATTGAAAAGTTTAAAGCGACGTTTGTGATGAAGAGAAAAATAGTAATGGAAAGTTGGAAAATAAATTGAATACTTTTGGAATCGTAAGCAAGGTGCATTTCAAAAATTGCAACTTCGAAAGCAATTTGATATAAATATTCTATTCTGATTGACACAATTTTGATCTGATTTTTGTCACAATATACAATTTTCAGATAATAAAGTATTTCGTTAGTCTCAGGTAGAAATGCCCTAACTCAAGTAATTTAAAATTTACAGGAGATTGTAAAATCACAACAAATACTGTATATTTAAATATAACTTTTTTTTAAATGCAAGCTTTAATGAAAATCAAACACGAATTTGGTTCAATTTATTTTTTTATTTCTTTGATGTTTAATTTAATAAAGTGATTTGGGGCTTTTTGATATGATATATGATAAAAATATGAAATTTTTCATTTAAAAAGCTAAAAAACCAAATTATTATACAAAAAGTATTTAATTCATTAATATAAAGCCGTTCACATTTTGTACGACAAGGTATCATAAGAACTATGGCAATCTATAGGAATCAACTTCTTCAATTCTTACAAATACTATCATTTCTTTTTTGAAATTGCTAATTTTTCTTTATAAAGCTATCCCGGCTCTATGAGGAAGCAGTTCATATTCGGTACTTATATTTGTTTTAATATATATGAGTCCTGTAGGATCATATGCTAAAGCTCGCAGCATACATAAGATATCAACAACAGCTTTTCTTCCTGCAGTTCAAATTGTAATTTAAAATCGCATTTAATGTTAGCGCGTTTATAAATTGTATACAAGTTTTTATAACTATGTATTTATTTTAATCCCATAGTCATCGTCATCCCTACTTACCCTATATGCTTATTTAGAGTTGATATCAGTGGACAGACATACATAAAGGGTCCGCCAAATAAATTTTTTTGAAAATGCTATAAAAAAAAACTACTGAATATTTTCTCAAATTTCTTTTTATATTTGAAAGTACAATCTTTCCGGTTAATAATGGAAAACAATTTCATTCAAATGGCTGTCTCGGCTGGCCATGCAGTCGCCTACACGATCGGTCCAATTTTTAAGCACATTATCGATTGTGTGCAGCTGTATTTCACCAATGGCTTCACGAATATTGTCCTTTAAAGCGTCAATTGTCTCTGGCTTGTTGGCGTAACTCTTATCTTTGACGGCACCCCACAAATAATAGTCCAACGGTGTCAAATCGCAGCTCTGCGGCTGATAGTGCGATCTTCAAAACCAGGGCGCAAAACATCGAGTGTAGCTTCGGCTGTGTGGCACGTAGCGCCGTCCTGTTGAAACCATATGTTGCTAATATCCTCCTCTTCAATTTTTGTGGACAAAAATTCGTTCAACATGGCCCGATAACGATCGCCATTGACTGTAACGGCCACTCTTTGCTCATTTTCGAAGAAAAATGGCCCAATTATGCCTCTGGACCAAAATCCGCACCAACAACTCCACTTGGGTGTATCGGCTTTTCAATGTATGCGTGCAGTTTTTCTGTGCCACAAATGCGACAATTTTGCTTGTTTACATACCCGCCAAGATCCAAATGAGCTTCATCTGAAAAGATGATTTTTTTTTTTTTTGCAAAATCGGCATCTTCTGTAAGTCGATCGCAGGCCCAGATTTCCAGCGTTGTTCAAGCGTTTACGCAACTATATTTGTTCAGCAGAAGGATAAAACTAATTATCTGTCAAATCAGATATGAGCTAAGTGTTATCATTCACGAAATAAGCACTAATTGAAAAAAAACGTTAGTTTATTAAAAATCTCGTTGATAAAACCAACAACCCATGTTGTTGAATGAGCTTACTATGCCAATAATTAGAACGATAATAACGCAAGTCTCTAAACTTAGTTCAAATAACTCCAATGCTAAAAAACATCTTTAACCATGCAATATGCGATAAAAAAGTTCTTGATAAAAATATTCCTGAAATTTATTCGGAAAATTAAAGACACAAGTTTATTCATCTAAATCTATATTGTCCTCTTCAAAGTAATCCCCATCGAATGCAATACACTTATGCCAGCGTTTGATTTAAACTCAAAGCATTTTTATATTCGGTTTTCGGTATGTCCATCAGTGCTTCTTGCGATTATTCCATTATTTCCTCTCGTCTGCTGAAACACGTTCCCTGTAATGGTTTTTCAACTCGATTGAACAGAAAGATGTCACAGGAAGACAAATCAGTTGAATTCGGTGGCTGTTGGATGGTATTTGTTTAAATTTCGAACAATGATGGCGACGGTACGTTATCATGGTCTCTTTTGGCAAATTGCTTCACGCAAATGTCCCATAACACCTAAAAAATACTCTTTGTTCACTGTCTGGTCTTATGGCAAAAATTCATGATGCACTACACCGTTGTAGTCCATGAAAACCAGAAGCATAGCCTTCTTTTTAACTGAAAACAACGTTGTTTTGTTTGGCCTCGGCTCATTTGGGTAACGCCATTCACTTGCCTAATATTTGGATTGCGTGTCGTACTCATAAACCTACGTCTCGTTCTCAGTAATTATCATTTTGTGGAATCGGATTCAGCCTTACATGTCTTTTGCGACCTCAACGGGGTCAAAATTGGACAAAATCAGGCATAGAGATAAATGTACATTAGCTTTTGCAAATTTCGACCTATGACGCTAAGATTTAGCGGACATATCAGCAACAGATGTACCAACTTAACAAAAAAAAACCAAATCGGAACGAAGGGATAGCCACAAGGGGGTTATGTTCGAAACTTTTTGATTAAAATAGTATATAAAAAATATATATATATATAAAATTCGCTGTTATTGATGTACTCTCAAATGCGCCAACCGTTTTTATTTTGTAAACGGAAGTTGAATTCATTACCAAGATTTTTATATATATGAGGTTTTTGTATGTCCATTGGTTCGCGAGTTATTAACGTAAGAGTGAACCCCTTTGTATTGCATAAGTTTTACTTGACGAAACGACATTTGTTACGGAATTTAGACTTTGTGTGACCCAGAAAATATTTTTAAAACTGTGCATATAATTATATATCATTTGGTGTGTGACTTCACTATTGTTCAACTGAGCGGTACCACACCCATATAAAATTTGTATTTATATGTCTATATCTTTAAAACGGTAATAGTAACGGTTTCTGAATTCGGCTCAAATAACTTTGTAGTTAATCCAAATCATCAGGCAAAATTGCGCAGAATTTGATAAATGGGAGTGGCAGCTCCCATACATAGTAAATAGTGATTTTAGTATAATTTTTAACGTTAATAGTGGAAGGTTCTGAATTTGTTCTAAATAACTTAGTAGTTAATACACATCACCAGTTGAAATATGGGCGAAATTGAATAAATGGGTGTGACATCTGCCATACAAATTAAATATTGATTTTTGTATATCCAGAGAACGATTAAGATTCTGAATTTAATCTAAATGACTTCTTAGATAGTATAAGCCATCAGTTAAAAAGTGGGCATGGTACCTCTCATACAAACAATACAAAGCATCACATAAAAAATAGAAGAATTTTCATGTGTAGAGAACTGTAATGCTATAAACACATAGACGACGACAGACTACCATCTACAAAAAATAAAATACACACGTTTATATGAATACGATTATTTTGGTAGCAACACAGCTACATGGTTACACGACTACTTCTGCTGCTGTAGTCAACTTAGGCTTATATCTACTTTGTTTGGCTACAAAAATTTTAAAAAAATTAAAAAATTATTGATAATCAAAGAATGTTAAAAAATTAATGTATTTGTTCCTGTGTTTTAATAATTTTATATATAGAAATGAATGTATGTATGTATGTATATTTGTTTGTTTGTTTGAGTCTTATGAGCAGCTAAGTGACTGAACCGATTTCTGTTGAAATTTTTACAGTGTCTCTCTGTATGTCTGGAATAAGCTTTGGGCTATATAAATTTCAAATATTCCAACAAAGTTATAGTAATAGAAAGAGTTTCCAAATGTGGCTTAAATAGATTTATAGTCAATACAAATCATCGTCAAAAAGTAAGCGGTATTGGACAAGTGGGCGTGTTACCTCCCATACAAAGTAAACAATGACTTTAGTGTATGGTATCTTATGAACGGTTACAGCTAACATTTTTCGAATTTGGTCTAATTGACTTCAATAACTGGAAGGCATTGGACAAGAGGTCATAGTATATCCCACACAAACTAAATATTCATTTAATTATATCTCAGTATTTGGTCTGAATGACTTCGTAGTTAATACAAGTCATCAATCAAAAGATGGAATTGAGCAAGTTAGCGTAGTACCCCCCATATAAAGTAAATATTAATTTTTGTATATATTGAGAACGGTGCTAATAAAAGATTCTAAATTAGGTTTAAAAAACATCGTGAACAATACACATCATACATCAGTCTCTGGACGAGATTCGATAAGTAGGCGTGGCATCTTCCATTCATACGAGATATTAAATTTTGTATAAGTAAAGAACGACAACTATTTAAGCTTCGTTTTCTATACACTTTAGCCAAAAAGCGGGTATTGCAAAAGGCTATCTACATACGAACTCATCGTATATATAAAAATGTTAAAAATGTTAGTTTGTAACACACATTAAATTTTATATATACGATGAGTTCGTATGTAGATAGATGTTACAAACTAACACACATTAAATTTTATATATACGATGAGTTCGTATGTAGATAGCCTTTTGCAATACCCGCTTTTTGGCTAAAGTGTATAGAAAACGAAGCTTAAATAGTTGTCGTTCTTTACTTATACAAAATTTAATATCTCGTATGAATGGAAGATGCCACGCCTACTTATCGAATCTCGTCCAGAGACTGATGTATGATGTGTATTGTTCACGATGTTTTTTAAACCTAATTTAGAATCTTTTATTAGCACTGTTCTCAATATATACAAAAATTAATATTTACTATATATGGTCGTCAAACACGACTGAAAAAGCAGAACCGATTATTTTGAAATTTTTTGTATTTTTGGAAGTAACTACAGGCTATCTTAAATGTTTTAACTTGAACCGAATGAAGCTAAAATTGGGAAAAAGAGTTAAAAATTATAACTTAAATAATAGTAACAGAAAATAACAAGAATAGGGGTAGAGAAGCAGGCCGGGTTTTAGGCAGTAAAAATATAAAGGAAGGAATGCGCATTGAAAGAAGTTACAGCAAATGTAATTTTAAATTTAATTTATCAAAAAATTTAATTTTTTTAATCATTTTTGCGGATCAGCTGCTTATTGTGATGTCGTTTCCAATATATTTAAGTAGTTGCCGATAGCAGAATTTGTAGTCGTGTAGTCATGTGGCCTGCCGTCTTCTATGTGTATAAAGGATAACATTTAAAGCTTTCTTTATCCATACAGATCAGTCTAATAGCAGGTACAACCCAAGGGCTCCCAGCAACGCGGGGATCTAAGACTAATATACCATCTTCAGTCCTGGCGTGCAACCCCATGGACATTTTTTAAACTTTATTTGAAAGTTGTAAGAAGTTTAACAAATGTATGACTATTTATGCAGGCGACTGAAAACGACATATTTCTAAGCCATTAATCAATTTTTAGTTAGCCGACAGATCAACAGCGCTAGATCATAGTTTTTCAGCGGCTGCTTCAAATCGGCTTTTGATTACTAGCTCGTAAAAAGGTGCATTTCTTTAAAGTTAATTTTTATCTATAATTCTTATCGTCTGACTAAATAGACTTTTGTCTTGCATTTTATATATAAATTGGCTTACAATGAAATAGTACCCTGTTCAGTCAGTTGCCTGGATATATGGCCCCTGCATTTACTAATTTAAACCTTTCTAAACCTTTCCAATTCACGAAAATAAGGTTTTTACTCGCTTTCGCGAGTGAAGATGATACATCATCAGTGGCATCTCCCATATATAATAAATATTCATTTCTGTACGTCCTGAGTAGACAAGAAGTAAAATTTTAATGCGAGGGCAAAAAGCTCCTGTCACTTTTTTTCAAATCAAAATTTGGCATACATGTCCTACAATAATTGCAACAGACTCTCACTTGACGGAGGTTGGTTAAGCTTATCGCCAAGTTTAGCCAATGCGTTTTATACCAATCTTAACTAAATCTGACGCTATCGCATTAACATATATAATCTTCTTTTATTTCGAATTCTAGACCAGAAGTTAAAAGATGTACATAAACACCACAGATTCCCATTCACCAGGTTTGTAAAAGACAAATGCTTACTTAATATAAATAATTCATTAAATAACAGTATTAGTTTAAATAATTTGTTTGATGTAAGGCATACAAAAAAACCGATTTAGAAAAAAAACAGTATTAGTTTAAACTCTAAATTGATTTCCTTTCGTTTTATTTCTTAAGCTTTACAGCAGATTAATGTGTGAATTAAAATAATACATACAATAGTGTGAAATTAACAACTTGTATGATTACATCCGATAAAATACTTTAACAACAGACACACACATTCTTTGGAGTTTTAATTTAAAAAACAAATTTAAATTATTCCCAAAAACTTAAATGGTCCAAAAAGTGGCCCTTTAAACAACAAAATACGATTAAGGGTTACTTTATAACTAATGAAGTTATAAAATATTTTTCTTTTTTATATATAAAGGGTCCGCCATCTAACGTTTTTTTTCAACTAGTGCTTATTTCGTGAATGGAAACACTTAGCTCATATCTGATTTGACAGATAATTAGTTTTATCCCTCCGCTGAACAAATATGGTTGTGTATCCAATGCGTTTTCGCTTCGACTTACAGAAGATGCCGATTTTGCCAAAAAAAATCATCTCTTCAGATGAAGCTCATTTTGATCTTGGCGGGTATATAAACAAGCAAAATTGTCGCATTTGGGTCACAAAAAACCCGCACGCATACATTTAAAAGCCGATACACCCAAGACGAGTCACTGTTTGGTGCGGATTTTGGTCGAGTGGCATAATTGGGCCATTTTTCTTCGAAAATGAGCAAGGAGTGGCCGTTACAATCAATGGCGATCGTTATCGGGCCATGCTGAACGAATTTATGTTCACAAAATTTGAAGAGGAGGATATTAGCAGCATTTGGTTTCAACAGGACGGTGCTATGTGCCACACAGCCGAAGCTACACTCGATGTTTTGCGCCCTATTTTTGAAGATCGCATTATCAGCCGCAGAGCTGATGTCGTTTGGCCACCTCGGAGCTGCGATTTGACACCGTTGAACAATTATTTGTTGGGTGCCGTCAAAGATAAGTGTTACGCCAACAAAGCAGAGACAATTGACGCTTTAAAGGACAATATTCGTGAAGCCATTGGTGAAATACAGCTGCACACAATCGATAATGTGCTTAAAAATTGGACCGATCGTGTAGGCTACTGCATAACCAGCCGAGGCAGCCATTTTAATTTTCCATTATTAACGGGAAGGATTGTACTTTCAAATAAAAAAAGAAATTTGAGAAATATTCAGTGTTTCTTTATAGCATTTAAAAAAAAAAAAAAAATTATTTGGCGGACCCATTATATATATATATGTATATATATATATATATATATATATATATATATATATATATATATATATATGTATATATATATATATATGTATATATATATATATGTATATATATATATTCTTCAATTATATATATATACTCGTATATATATATATATATATATATATATATATATATATATATATACGAGTATATATATATAATTGAAGAAATAAAAATAAAGTTCAAGAAAGATGAAGAATTGAAGCAATAAAAATAAAGTTCAAGAAAGAAATAAAAGCTTGTACATATATACAGTCCATAACAGAGGTTTAATAGCAACAACAACAACAACAGCAGCAGCAGCATCAGCAGCGTCAACAGCGTCAATTATTTGTAATCTCTCTGACTACTAATAGGTAAAATGTGGAAGCCCTATAATCGGCGAAGCGTACTTTTTATTTTACTGAATTAAGATAGTTTTCATGTAATACTCCTCTTTTAGAAATTAAGCACCGTCGAAGCAGAGCTGCCAATTTTTTACTATCAAAACGCGCAATCCTCCTATTCAAAAGGCGCTAAAAAGCGCTAAATTATAAATTATTATGTAATTATTTGTAATTATTATGTAATTATTTGTAATACAAACGCGCTGTATAAAAGCTTTAAAGATATTTAAAAACAGAATAATGTACTAAAATTGTAAAAGAATACTTTTCTATTCAGACTGTAATATTTACAAAGATTTTTTATTTATTTTTTTATAAAATGATTTTGCACGAAACAACAACTTAAAAACTTTTTCTTCATTTTTGAGCTCAAAAGAAAATATCTTTCGGAGCTGGTGTTATGCAAGGTTATGTTCGTTTTCCATTGCTGATTGCATTGTTCTTGATTGTGTGTTGCAACGTAGTACAACCTGAAGCTACCACTAAGTTGAAAGATCTACATTGCGCAGACGACACCTGCTTCTTGGGCCACAAACATTGCAAAATGCAAGAAGGATGGATTCTGTACTGGCAGATACGTACAGAGCAGGCTTGCGGATAAACAAAACCAAAACCAAAATTTGGGAATTAATGTTAAAAACACAACGAATTGGAAATAGAAATTTAGAAGTTGTTCCGTCTGTTTATTATCTCGGCATTATCCTCGCGACGTCTGGTGGTTCCAATGCTGATATTTGGAACAGACTGAACCTAGCCAGCCAATATTTTGGTCGAATGATTCCAAAAATGAAAATTTGCATCTTTAACTCGTGTGTGAAATCTATTTTTGTATGGTTGCGTTCAATTCCTTTCGCGCATTTATAAACCGCTGTCTACGCCGCATTCTAAGAATATTCTGGTAAGAAACAAGATCATACACAAGTTCTTGTAATGAAGGAAATTGTGAAAAGGAAATGAAAATGGATTAGGCAAATTGGCCACTGAATGGAAATGATTGAAAGAGAAGAATACTAGACTAAACCATTGGCTTCAGATAGGGTGTAAGTGGAAAGAATCCCGTATGGTCTTATAATAACCTTGGGATCTTTAAAAGATCTAATAATAGCAACTTACAAGCTTAGTATTGTAATTAATTGATAAAAATTTCTATCTTTCTTCGTTAAAATATTTAAAATGCAAGAAGGATGGATTCTGTACCGGCAGATACGTACAGAGCAGGCTTGCGGATAAACAAAACCAAAACCAAAATTTGCGAATTAACGTTAAAAACACAACGAATTGGAAATAGAAATTTAGAAGATCTTCCGTCTGTTTATTATCTCGACATTATCCTCGCGACGTCTGGTGGTTCCAATGCTGATATTCGCAAGAGACTGAACCTAGCCAGCCAATCTTCTGGTCGACTGATTGCTATAAGGTGATCTGCACATATCTCTCCAAAAATGAAAATTTGCATCTTTAGCTCGTGTGTGAAATCTATTTTTGTATGGTTGCGTTCAGTTTCATTCAGGCATTTATAAACCGCTGTCTACGCCGCATTCTGAGAATATTTTGGCCAGAAGCAAGATCACACACAAGTTCTTGTAATGAAAGAAATTGTAAAAAGGAAATGAAAATGGATTAGGCAAATTGGCCACTGAATGGAACTGATTGAAAGAGAAGAATACTAGACTAAACCATTGGCTTCAGATAGGGTGTAAGTGGAAAGAATCCCGTATGGTCTTATAATAACCTTGGGATCTTTAAAAGATCTAATAATAGCAACTTACAAGCTTAGTATTGTAATTAATTGATAAAAATTTCTATCTTTCTTCGTTAAAATATTTAAAATGCAAGAAGGATGGATTCTGTACCGGCAGATACGTACAGAGCAGGCTTGCGGATAAACAAAACCAAAACCAAAATTTGCGAATTAACGTTAAAAACACAACGAATTGGAAATAGAAATTTAGAAGATCTTCAGTCTGTTTATTATCTCGACATTATCCTCGCGACGTCTGGTGGTTCCAATGCTGATATTCGCAAGAGACTGAACCTAGCCAGCCAATCTTCTGGTCGACTGATTGCTATAAGGTGATCTGCACATATCTCTCCAAAAATGAAAATTTGCATCTTTAGCTCGTGTGTGAAATCTATTTTTGTATGGTTGCGTTCAGTTTCATTCAGGCATTTATAAACCGCTGTCTACGCCGCATTCTGAGAATATTTTGGCCAGAAGCAAGATCACACACAAGTTCTTGTAATGAAAGAAATTGTAAAAAGGAAATGAAAATGGATTAGGCAAATTGGCCACTGAATGGAACTGATTGAAAGAGAAGAATACTAGACTAGACCATTGGCTTCAGATAGGGTGTAAGTGGAAAGAATCCCGTATGGTCTTATAATCTCCTTGGGATCTTTAAAAGATCTAATAATAGCAACTTACAAGCTTAGTATTGTAATTAATTGATAAAAATTTCTATCTTTCTTCTTTAAAATATTTAATTTTTTCTATTTTACTTAAAATAAGTTAAAAGTATCCGAAAAATGAGACCTTAGATTTCAGATACGTTTTAAAAATACATTTATTTTATTAATTCTTGCACAAGTACTATCTGTGGTAATATAACTTTCACAGCAGGAACCATTTTAAGTCTATGGTTTATATGAATTGATGAGTTTATTGAATTTAGTGACTTGCTAGTTCTTACAAAAATATGCAAATAGAAATGCGCTAGTCTATCGCGTTTTTTTTAAAGCGCTAAAGAGAAAAAATGCGATTTTTGCGTAGTTGAAACGCGCCAAATATAGCGCGAAAGGCGCTAAATTGGCAACACTGCGTCGATTTATTAGCGTTATTTAAATTTAAAAAAATTATGACAAGTTTAATTATGGGTCGATTTTTTACTAAATTTATTACACGGTGCGACAAAAATAAAACTAAATTGAAATACCAGATTTTTTCAAGAGTTGTATTACCAATTTTCAACCGATTTCCTTCACATTTTTACAGTATCTCTCTGTATTTCTGGAAGGAACTATAGGCTATATAAATTTCAAAAATTCCAACTGGCCGGTGCCATACAAAGTGCATATTTATTTGTTTATATCGTCAAAACTGTAACAGAAAGATTCTTTAAATTTGGCCCAAATAGATTTATAGTCAAATAGAATCATCAGTCAAAAAGTTACAAACTAAATGTTGATTTCTGTATATCTTGTAAACAGTTAAAGCAAAAGCTTCTGAATATGGTCTGAATGACAACATAGGCAATACAAATCAGGCAAAAAATTGGCGGAATTCGACAAGTTGGCGTGGTACCTCCGATGTAATATAAAAATTTATTCTTTGTATAGGGTGTCAAAAACTGAGGTATTATTTTCTTTCTACTTTTAATCTTAATTCAAAATTTTTATTTTCAGATTCTAAATACATTCCGATTAGTTAATATGGCACATTACACGAAGGAACACGTATTTTTATTATTAAAACATATTTTGAAAACGGCAAAAGTTGTAATTAGGAAATTGGTGTGGTTTGTGGTCGAAAGGAATCATCGGACCATATTTTTTTGAAAACGAAAATGGAAATGCGGTTACGATCAATGGAAATCGCTACAGGGAGATGATCCGAAGCTTCTTGTGGCGGAAAATTGATGATTCAGACGTAGAGAATTTGTGGTTTCAACAGAATGGTGCCACTTGTCACACAGCAAGAGAAACAATGAATCTTTTAAAGCCTGGGGGGAGTCACTTGACCGACATAATTTTTCATTTTTAATCGAAAACTATTTGTCATAAACTGAAATAGAAATATTTTTTATATCTGAAAGAATTTTGGTCACCCCTTATCACCCCTTATATATCGGCAGTAGTAAAAGTTTCTAAATAAGGTTTAAACTATGTCGTGAACAAGATTGGATAAGTGGGCGTGGCATCCACACATGTGTGTTTGTTTGAAGAATGTATACAGCTAAAAAGCAGAACCTACAGTGCAATTCTGAAGGGAACAAATGATTGGATTTTGACCGGAAAAGGACAAAATGGGGAATAATGGTAAAAAATGTAACTAAGATCGTATTCAAAATAATAACAAGGAAGAGAGTAGCGAGGCACACCTAGTTTTAGCTAGTTAATTCATAAATAGCACGGTTCCTATATAAGTAAGAGCTCAAAAACGCTCTAAAAATATGAAAAATATTCGATGAAAAGCATTGTTACGTTTTAAGCTTTTTAAACGTTTGAGTTCGTTTAAATTGCGTTAAAATAAAATAAGCACCGCTTTATTTTGTTGTCTTACAGTTATATTTTTATTTACTACACAATAACTTTTATACAGTTTATAACAGCTGAATATTCGCTTATACAACACTTTTATTTCCGCTTTAACACGTCTTTATCTTACGACAGCCAAACGATAACTAACTAACTAACATGTAGGTAAAAGAAACCTTTATATACCTAATTGCCTGCATTCCGGAAGGTTCAGGAAATATCGACAATCTTCTATATCCGTTAATTCAAATGTAACGTAAAGATGGTCGACGTGGCAGTGCTGCCGAATTAACAGGGTAATATATCAAAATCAGTATGTTTGCTTAAAAAATTCACACAGATTCTTCAAAGTTACTTAAAAGAAATATATATCATCTAGAAGGCCTGTTTCTCTTCTTTCCAAATCGGAAATTTAAAATCGATTAAAATTTAGCTAAGTTATTAGCTTATAAGTGCATAAACGACCGAAAACCCGGTTTTTTACCTGTAACTTGAGATTTTGGAGGTGTTCGAAAATTCCAAAAAAAAATCTTATTCTTTTATCGCACCGTGTCGTTTTATTAAAACTATTGATCGATGCAATAAGTGCATCTTTTCAAGTATGGACCGATTTTCATTGCAGTACTTCTTGGTTCTTGCACTTGCACAAATGTGGGTCATTCGCAACGCCGGATAGGTGAAGCCAGTTTAAATAATTATTAAACTAAGTTTTCCTCAACTTTAGCTCACGTATGGTTTCCACCCTATATATCATATAGGTTTTCCACTCACTACCACCTATATTTTATCGAGTTTTACATAAACCGCTTACTCAAAAATTGATTCTGAGTCGATCGGTTGTATTGAAAGTAGGTCTAAAGATCACTGCGAATGCAATATATAATGTACACATTTCTGTTTGTTTATATATTGTTATTTACATTAAACCAAAAAGTTTAATTAAAAAAATTTTCTTATAGAGCTTTGCATAGACGGATTTAACCCACAACTTGCTTTTTTTAGTATTAATCTAAAAAGTACAAAAACTACTTGACCAAAATACTACCTGTAAAATTGATTGAATTTTTGCTAAAAAAAAAAAAAATTGTTGTTGCAGTTTAACAACAACATTACCAACACACACGCAAACTTGCAACATACAGCACTCAGTATCATCAACAACATCTTTACATAGATTGTAATAATAACGATGATGACGTTTTTAAATTTTGTGTTTTTTTTTTAAATCTTTTGATGTTTTTTCATGTTTTTATTGATGGACAGAGTGTGTACAACTACGTTGTTGTATGAATGAATAGAGAAGAACATGTGTAGTTGTAAATAGTGATATGGATGCATTGATGGATGAATTGATGGATCTTTGAATGGATACTGATATTAAAATATAACTAACGTTGGGTTTAAACACGTATCGATTATATTTTGAGTTAAAATGTTAGCTTCTTGTTGTCGACGATGATTTATTGTTAAAGATCATTACAATTTAATGGATAATTGATTGGTTTCAAGCCAGTATATGAATTGTAATTTGTTAAATAATTGTTCGGACACAGAATAGAACGCAAAATTACACACAATCGGCATACGTCTCTGTGTCAACGTTTACTTAAAATGAAAAAAATTAAAAAATTAAGAAAAAAGAAATAAGAACACTTTAAGCACGAGGTTTTCCCAAAAGCGTCTTTAATTATTGAATTATAAAATGGTGATTTAGAAGCAACAGTTTACTTTTAATTGTGATGTGGCTTAAAAATTGAAGTGAATGTATGTATGTGTGACTTAATTACTACTAAGTTGCTCTATTAAAGTTGTTATGTTTTTTCAGAAAGCTTTTCAATTCTTAAGTCAGGACATAGTCTTGTAAAGGGTCCGCCATCTAAGGTTTTTTTTTCAACTAGTGCTTATTTCGTGAATGGTAATACTTAGCTCATGTCTGATTTGACAGATAATTAGTTTTATCTTTCCGCTGAACGAATATGGTTGTGTATCCAATGCGTTTTCGCTTCGACTTACAGAAGATGCCGATTTTGCCAAAAAAAAATCATCTTTTCAGATGAAGCTCATTTTGATCTTGGCGGGTATGTAAACAAGCAAAATTGTTGCATTTGGGGCACAGAAAACCCGCACGCATACATTGAAAAGCCGATACACCCAAGACTGGTCACTATTTGGTGCGGATTTTGGTCCAGAGGCATAATTGGGCCATTTTTTTTCGAAAATGAGCAAGGAGTGCCGTTACAGTCAATGGCGATCGTTATCGGGCCATGTTGAACGAATTTTTGTTCACAAAAATTGAAGAGGAGGATATTAGCAGCATTTGGTTTCAACAGGACGGTGCTATGTGCCACACAGCCGAAGGTACACTCGATATTTTGCGCCCTGATCGCATTATCAGCCGCAAAGCTGATGTCGTTTGGCCACCTCGGAGCTGCGTATAAATGTCCGTATAAATGCAACACTATTCCTTAATAAATCAGCAGCCTCACAAGTAAAACACAGGCAAAGGTGATCCGGCAACATGTAGAACATGTTGATATTAAGATCAGGAGAATGGACGCTATAGCCTACTTCACCTACCTGCTTTGATCCATAGGTGTAAAATCTGATAAAATCGGGTGCCGTCAAAGATAAGTGTTACGCCAACAAGCCAGAGACAATTGACGCTCTGAAGCCATTGGTGAAATACAGCTGCACACAATCGATAATGTGCTGAAAAATTTGACCGATCGTGTAGGCTACTGCATGGCCAGCCGAGGCAGCCATTTGAATGAAATTATTTTCCATTATTAACCGGAAGGATTGTACTTTCAAATAAAAAAAGAAATTTGAGAAAATATTCAGTAGTTTGGCGGACTCTTTAGTTTGTCTTGAAGCCTTAAAATTTTTCACGAAGTGTAGATGGTATTTGTAGTCAAATGGAATAAGGTCCGCACTATACAATGAGTACATCGAAAGTTTCCAGCAAAATATAGTCAATTTTCAGTGACTCTTCAAAAATATACGAGAACTAACATTGTCAGGACGAAACATAATGCACTTTCTTACGGCCATATTTTTAATGCTCTTGTATTTAACATGTTACCGGTCATAATGATCTTCTTTAACTGTGATTAAATTTCGTCGCATTTCAGCACAGAGTCACTGAGGGCAATTCGGTCAACAGTATATTTTTGTTTGTTATTTCATGTTATTTGCGTAGCAAACCCTAAAATATAAAATTATATTAAATGAATCAAAAATATATGTTTAAGCTTTGCTATAAAAATTTCCTATACATAATCAAGACTACTCGTGGGTCTATGCTTTGAGTTTTCCCTTAGACAAAAATCAAACACTCATCACGGATTTTGATAAAATGTATATTTGTTGAAAGGTAAAAATCCGCTGAATATAATTCCGATCATTTTCTTTTCGGCTACTTCTCTATATTGTCGCCAGGGGGCGCTAAATTCAACTAATTCGTAATAAAAAATATCTACTATATCAAAAATTTATTTTAGGCGCTTCAGAAAAATAGCTTTAAAAGCTTTATTTTTTAAAGAAATTTTCAGAAGTTTGGTTTTTTAATTACTTTACAATATTACAAAATAGAAAAAACAGCTTAAAGATTGTATTTACTTTTTTTTAATTTTTTACTCTTTTGAAAAACAAACTTATTTCAATAAAAAGTCTAAATTTAACAAAATTTGAAGAAGTATTAAGAAAAATATGATATATAAATAGATATTTTTTATTTCGGTTTTTGAAACTATATAACATGCGCTATCAAATAAAAAAATTAGACCCAACTGTTTTCTACAACTTAAAAAATTTTCAAATTTTAAAAATTTATAATTTTGAAAATTTTAAAAAAAAATTTAAAAATTTATAATTTTGAAAATTTTTCATAAATTGTACTAATTTTAATAATTTGAATTATCGTTACAATATATTAACCCAGAAGTAATTAAATTTATTATTCAAGTTCAAAATTTGCACTACACCATCGAATTTTGTACATATTACAAAACATTATAAAATAAAATACGTTAAAAACTTTCTATTATTTGAAATTTATATATTTATATCCGTAATTAACACAACTCTGTGCTACGGGTAACCTCTTTTTATTAATAAATTTAAATAAAAAAATACCTTAATACCTAGTCCGATTTAATAAAAATTTCGCTTTTATCTATATTTAACCGATAAATGTCAGCACGAAATTTCATTTATCTGTCATTTAGACTCCATCTATTTTTGTCCATTTGCTCTATACGATCGACGCACAGTGCGTTGTCTCGCCGTAAACGTTGCAAATTTGTTTGCATGTTTTTCCCTTTTTTTAGTAATCTTTCATACTTCTTCCGGTATATTATTAATTTTCCAATAAATATAACTTTTAACACGAACAACAAATTTAAGAACTGTCGTCACCGAAAATGTAACGTGAAATGTCACTTTTCAAAGGATGTGCAAAAACATTATCTAGTGACAAGGAAACGCGCATACTTTTTATATGACCAAATATGAGTGGTTTTTCAACAATAGGTAACGCATGACTTCAACACAATAATTTGGCAAATTTCTTATTAAATACTCTACTCTATTATATATTGTACAGTTTGTGAAATAAAAGTTTTTTTAAAGCAGAAACAAAGTTAAAATCTTATTTTCATTTAAGAATTCCAACAACAAATTCTTAACATGTTTATTTATTTATATTTTTTTTTTTTTTTGACACATCCCTTTTCTGTACCTCTTAAAGACTTCGAGACGACATAACTTTTAAAATAGATCCACACATTACAACGTTAATAACAAAAAAAAGATCTTTAGCTAATTTTTTGTTGTAAAAAAAGTGTTTTCAAAAGTAAAAAATTATGGGAGTTTCTAGGAATTTGGGTCTTTTAGGAAAAAATTTTGGATTTTTTATGAATGTTATCGTATGAAAAAGACAGTAACGGGATGTGTTTTGTTTATGTTCTTGCAATTCTCAAATGAAAATAAGATTTTAGTTTTGTTTCTGCTTTGAAAAGATTTTTTTTTTTTTTGTACAAACTGTTTAAATTTACTTTAACGAACGTATAAATATAACTTTCGATTTAATATGTATCATTTTATAACCAGCACATTATGTTTGTCATAAAAAATACAATAAAAACTATGGCAAAAAAATATTTTTCAATTTTTTTATTTTTTTCTATGATTTATTATCTCTTCCATTTGTGGTTGTCGTTATTACTGTAGCTTTTGCTATTGATGAGTTGACTTTTTGCCTTGTTTGTTGTAGCTTTTTTGGACTTTATTCACTAATAGTTTTTAGGCATTTTTACAATTCAATCTAACAACAATAACATGACAAAAAAATCATTAATATTATGAATATTAAACAACAAGCAATATTGTCTTATACAACATAAAATCACTTCTCTGATTAACATATGAATGTAACCTTTGGAAATTGTGGAGCACATTACACTGGTTTACAAAAAAAAAAAACAAAAATTTTCTCGCCTACAAATAAAACTATATGGACTATAATGATTTTGATGCGCTGAATTCAAATCCGTTTTCAGTTTTTTTCCATCGGGCTAAATATTTTTTTATGTGCATGGCAAATTTTTCGCCCAAATTATGGCTGTTATGTCAATATAAAGGGTGTTTTTTATAGAGGTATAGAAATTTAAATTGCAATAAAACAAAGATGGATTATTCGATTAACATGAATTTTATTTATCCGAAAGAAAATCTTGTTGCATTACATTTTAAATATGATTTCTGGCATATGACCGCCACGACTGGCGCGGATGTACTCCAATCTGGACGTTCAATTTTCGATGACTTTTTCCAACATTTGTGGCCGTATATCGGCAATAACACGGCGAATGTTGTCTTTCAAATAGTCAAGCATTTGTGGCTTTACCGCATAGACCAATGACTTTACATAGCCCGACAGAAAGTAGTCTAGCGGTGTTAAATCACAAGATCTTGGAGGCCAATTCATAGGTCCAAAATGTGAATTTAAGCGGTCACCAAACTTGTCTTTCAATAAATCTATTGTGGCACGAGCTGTGTGACATGTTGCGCCGTCTTGTTGAAACCACATCTCCTGGACATCATGGTTATTCAATTCAGGAATGAAAAAGTTAGTAATCATGGCTCTATACCGATCATCATTGACTGTAACGTTCTGGCCACCATCGTTTATGAAAAAGTACGGACCAATGATTCCACCAGCCCACAAAGCGCACCAAACAGTCAGTTTTTCTGGATGTAACGGTGTTTCCACATACACTTGAGGATTACCTTCACTCCAAATGCGGCAGTTTTGTTTGTTGACGTAGCCATTCAACCAAAATTGAAAAAATTGAAAATTGAAAAAAAATTCACTTATGAAAAATGAAAATTGCACTATTTGCAAGCGTTGTTCAGACATGAGTCTATTCATAATGAATTGCCAAACCAAACTGAGAATAAACCACTTGACAACTGTTAAATCGGTCGCCATCTTCAAAAGTAATGCCAACTTAAAGTTATATACCTTCATAAAAAACACGCTACATTTCATCATAACTTGAAAACGACTTGTCCGATTTTGATGCATGTATAACCAAACGTTTAGGAACAAAATTTCATATAAATCATCTGAACATATTTTTTTTGCAGTTTCGGAATTATTCACAACTTATACGCGAAAAAAATAAATAAATTTTGCGCAAAATTAGAGCAATTTTTTTTTATTAAAAAGTTATAATCAATTTTTCTGAATGAAAATTTGTAATGTTAATCACTTAAAAAAAAGCTTTAAATAATGAAAATCGGTTGGCTATTGCTAATTTTATTCAAAATTAAATGCGTTCCATATAATTTTATTTAAAGGCGTTTTTTGCTGTAGACCAGTGTTATTATTGTGGAGCAAACAATGCGATTTTATAAGCTTGTGCTTAAGTTAAACGTCTATTAGACAAATTGGGCGTGTGAAAAGAAAATGTATTCATTAGTAACGTACAATACCCATGTATGAGTATGTAGGAATATTTGATGGTTATTTAATATGACACAAAATATCTTAAGTTTCCGAACTATTGTAATATAACTCAATATGACTCAAAGCAAAAAAACTGTATTTTATAATTAAGCAAAAAAAAAAAAAAAAAAAGATGTTAATAAGGATGTTAATCTCTTTGAAGGGAAGTCTATTTTTTAAGAACCTCTATCATTCTTTATGCTTAACCTTCTAACCGGTGAATACGACTTTAGAAGCAGTATACTATATAATCGGCCCTATTCCCGTTGTCGTTCTTGTTTTAAAAGCCGCTTGTATATCGTTGTCGTTTGATTATCATTTCGTTCCTAGAGAGTGGGCAAATTTGAGGTTAAGAAGTGGGCAAATTTGAGGTTTTCTCAAAAACACTTTTTTGTTTACAAATTCAGTTTTATTCATACCAATATATAATAGAAATATGGAAATTAATAATGGAATATGACGTCGGGCATATGTCTACCTTTAGCACGTCGGCAGACCTCCGCTCTTTTCACAAAATTTCGAACCACATTTTTCAACAAAAACATCCTTAGTGATGAGGCCCGTTTTCAATTAGGCGGTTATGCAAACAATCGTCAAATAACTTCCGGAGCACTGTGTCAAAGGCTATCTTTCTAGAGTCCAAACCAGATCTTAGACTCTCTATGACATCCACTAGTGCAGTTATACAGCTCATAGCCTTCATAAAACCCGACTGGCTATCCGATAAAAATTGACACATGTTAAATACTATATTAAATGGTCATCTGTTTGCCCATCAATTTCTTAAATACCTTAGATAAAAATGAAAGTATAGCAATTGGTCGACTTTTTCCACTCCTCGGGAAAAGTTGATTGAGTAAAGATTGAATTAAATATGTGGGTAATATAGGGAAGCAACTTAGGGATTAGAGTCTTCAAAAATATAGGATGAATGTCATCCATACCAATAGCATCGATTTAACAGCCGAAATATTTTGAAGAACCTCAACTTGGCTAACTCTGCGGAAGCTGAAAGAACATTCTCTTGCAATATGACGAAGTTCAGAGGAAGCATTTTCCGTTGGCGATGGAATGCTCAAATTTACAAATTTATCATTTAAAGAATCACAGTCAATATTGCAAATCTCATTCCATTTGGATCTGCAGTCAATAGCAGATGAACATTTTTGGTGATAAAACAGAGATGTTGCAACCATAATTCTGTTCGTCACAGCTGTGCGAGCGACTTGATAAATAATCCTTAAGTCTTCAATCTTAAACTTTTTTCATCGATTATAGGCTGCATTTCGTTTCCTTATTAGGGACTTTATCTCACGACTGAACCAGGGTTTCTGGCCAGCTCTTATACGCCTAGTTTTAATAGGGCCACGTATTTCAAATAAATAATTAATCTGATTCTATTTCCTAACCATATAGGAGAACAAATTTTGCTAAAGAGTTAAATATTCCAATTTTGACTCATTTCAATACTTGTGATGAGTTTCATACTCTGCCTAGTGTCCTAATGCACATCGCACCATATTTGTTCGATTTGTTGCATCCACATCCTTACTATTACTCGCCACGCCATTTAGGGCTAATAAACTCTATTGTTGCAATACTCATAGATTTGGTCTTTGAAACGTTTATCCTCAGCCAGACCCTTTGCGCATTTTCATGTAGCCTATTAAGTTTATTCTGTAGGCCTTTGATATTATGAGACCTCAAACAGATATCGTTGGCAAAATCCAAAGCATGCAGTCGGTGGCTGATGACGGCTGGTGCCTCTGCATTCGTTTAATATAAAACAGTGTGAAGTACGGTCAGGAATAGTAATGGAGAGAGTGTGCATTCATGTTTTACACTGGTATTTATACTAAGGGCTCTGCTATCTAGGCGCTTAGCCGTTGTCAATGGTGACATGGCGTACATCATTCTAAATGAAATATGAACCAATCGGCCTCTAGTCCGAATTTTACAGCACACTGTGACTTTCTTGGGATGCATTAAATACTCTTATATCTTATGTGGATTGGTATTGTCACGGAATTCGACAATTTTGTTTGTTGATGTATACATTATCGAGAACAGAACATAAAGTAACGGTATTATTTTTGTAACACATTGTTTATGTGGGTTTTTTAGGGACATTATGTAGAGTGCAAAATCAAAAGAAACATTTCCTAATGTCTTAAAATGTATGCTTATTTAAATATTTTCTTCATCTGAAGAGGATGGCGGTCACAGATGTGGATGTTTGTTGACTGTGCGCACAGGTATCAGAGACAGCGGAACACATATTGTGTGAATGTGAGGTTCTTGATACGTTTAGATGGAAATATTTAGGGAGACATATTCACCATTATACCTTACTAATGAACAACAGCAGATCTGCTGAACAAACTATAGACCGGAAAGGGCACAATAAATCCCGTGAGTAGCAGTGTCCTACAATACTGCCTGGTCAGAATGATGATAATGATAAATATTTTCTTTTTTCCGTACTGAAGGTACAATGGCATGGATCGAGTTATTAAAACATATTTATATATCATTCGTACGTGTTATTAAATGCTATATCAGTCCAGGGTGATTTGACAAAACAAATTGAATAAATGACAGCCAATACGACAGAAGTATCTTCAACAATATGATCGTTATCAACTTTTAAATTTAGGAAGTCCCTATTGGAGGACACATTAAAATGAAATAATTTAAATATATAGGGTGGGCCATTTAAAAGTGCTATCAAGCAAAACCGGTTTGAAGTTTTGGCAATTTAATTTTTGTTGTAAAGTACAATTGTTCTTGTTGGAAATGTACCCCATTCGATCGGACCAATTTTCGAGAACTTTTTCGAGTCTATGGGCTCGTATCTCGGCAATGGCATCACGAATGTTGGCCCCCAACTACTCAATTGTCTCTGGTTTGTCGGCATAACACTTGTCTTTAATGGCGCCCCACAGAAAATAGTCCAACGGTGTCAAGTCACAGCTTCTTGGCAGCCAGCTGACATCACCATTTTGGTTAATTAAACGGTCATCAAACGTTTGACGCAATAAATCAATTGTGGCATGAGATGTGTGGCAAGTTGCATCATCCTGTTGAAACCAAACATTGTTCACATCAATACCATGGGCCAATGATGCCTCCGCTCCACAAGCCGCATCAAGCAGTCACTCGTAATGGGTGCATTGGCTTCTGTAAGACCACGTTTGAGTATTCTGAGCCCCAAATAAGGCAATTTTGCTCATTAACGTTCCCACCAAGATGAAAATGAGCTTCATTCGAAAAGTTTTTTTTTTGCAATTTCCGACCAATTGCCTTTATTTTGGAAGTAAATTTCCAATAAACCCCAATGTTGCTCAAACACAAATCGATTCATTTTGTTCAGTGGACATAATATACTGAATTTTGTGACAATAAAATGGCATAAACATTGCGAGATTCGAAATAACCGCTGATTCAAATTCAAACCGATAGATGGCCCACCTGATACAAATATAAATTCAATGTTGTGAAAGGTATTTCAAATTCGCTACTGTCTAATTTAGCGTTACTGCTTTATTTAAATAAAATGTATAACAGAGAGTCTATTACACTGTCCAACTCACTTCAGTTTGAGGGGAGTAGGTATTTAAGTACCTATACTACATGCATATATTTTTAATGTACTGTACGGTATATAGTATATGCAGTACATATCCAGTGCATTTTAAATTCCTTAAATGCATAAATAAAATATTTTAATAATAATTATATGAAAAGTAGCACCTTCATTCCCTGAATGGTTTTCAGATTGTGTATATTTTGTTTTATTTTTTTTTTTTTTTTTTTTTTGTTTTGTTTTATAAATCAATGGAAAATATCAGAAATTATGGCGTTTATTGGTACGTAACGCGTTCGCGTTACTTTCTAAAATATGCAGAAAGAAACAAAAACACAATTTTTTTTCTTAATTTTAGTTACGAATTGTAAAAGAAAACTGAAACTTACAAAAGTTTATACTTAAAATTGAAACTAAAACATAATAAAACTAAAATTAAATACTTACTATGTCCATTGATTGTGTCCAACATACATACATAAGTATAGGTAGTAGATGTCAGTATGTTGGCTATAATCAGTATGTATGTATGTATGTATGTATAAATGAATTTAACCATATGTATGAACATGGTTATAAATATTTTTTTTTGTTTTGGTATGATTTTGTTTAGTTTTGGAATGGTTTAGTATGGGGTATGGTTTGGGTTTGTATTACGATGTATTTTCTATTGATTTCTTATGGTAGCAACCAGCTCCTCAAAATATAACAAAAACTAAACAGAAACACAAACAGAAATAGAAATAAAATGCCTTTATAATATTTGTAACCATATTTGTATAATAATTTAATGTTGCATGAGACCAACAAAGCCAAAAGAAAACAACAACAAGAACAACAACAGCAATGTATACAATAATAATACAAACATTTCTTAAAGTGTTGTTGTAGCATTGTACAATAGCAATAACAAAAATTAGAAATAAATAGTAGTACCCCTCCTTTTAATATGTTTAGACCATATTCATACCACAAGTGGAATTGTTGTAACAATATTTGCTTTGATTTTTCCTACTTTTTCAAATACGTCTCTGCGCTACGCTTAATAATTGCTCATGTTTTGTTAAGGATATGGTTTGTGTTTATAACCATGTAATGAGATCCAATGCATAATGTATAGACAGTGTATACATGTACGTACGTTCTTTATATATTCTCACCTAACATCCAAAAGGCCGTAAGTGACAAAGAAACACATCATAATCAATCAAAAAACGGATTTAGAATTTTTTGTCGTTTACGCCATTTCTGATTTTAGGTGACGATATGTACATACCGAGCATAAAAAATGCAAAGCTATATAATTTATATAATTTTCATTAATAAGCCCCAGCATGTTCCATTATGAGTAGCTGATATCTGGGCAAAAATCTCTCATTTAGTGGCCGGCGAATACAATTTATGCCATCGAAGCCAAATAAATTAAATTTACGTTCATCGCTACAAAGCACCCTAAACAAATCCTCTCTTGTTCAGCTTAAGTGACGCTCTGCAAAGTCAAGACGCCTTCTCTTATTATCTCTCATTTAATCTACTTCTAGCGGTATGTACGCTAAATGGGACAATAATTTGTGTTTTTGCGTAATTAGCCACATCTACTGCCGTCTTTTGTGAATCAATTTTTATTGGCCTTAGCATTTCTCGGTCCTGACGAGCAATATCAATTCTTTGGCACCGACTTACTGCTTTTCTGTCAACACTTCCAGAAGAGTGAAATTTTGAGAAAATTCGACTTACAGCTGATTTGTGTGCTCCGAACAGGACTCCAACTTCGCTCATCGCCATTCCTTCCTCCAAAGCTTTTATTATTGCCACTTTGCTATCGTTTGATAACTGTTTCTTGAAAAATACAAAAAAACTTCACAATGAAACTATTTTTTTTTTTTTAATAAATCGTATGATTTGCACGTCGCATTTTTTTTGCTCGCACAAAATGTTCACTTTTTGTAATTAACTAGAGTAACCATTACCGCATAGCTGGGAGCATTTGTGTTGTCTACTTATAAAATGTATTCCACATAAGAAAATTTTAAAGGACCAAGTTCAGAAACTGTCATTCTAACCGTTCTCTAGATATACAAAAATCAATATTTTCTTTGTATGGGAGGTGTTACACCCACTTATTCAATTTCGCCCATATTTCGACTGATAATATGTATTGCCTACGAATTCATTTAAACCAAATTCAGAACCTTTCACTATTAACATTCCAAAGATATACAAAAATCAATGTATGGTCCACGATGTTGTATGCACCAAATTAAGAAACTTTTACCATTACCGTCTATTATTAAATAAAAATGAATGCTTATTACTGTATGTGTGATGTCACGCCCACTTATTCAATACCGCTTACTTTTTGCCTGATGATTTGTATTGACTTCGAAAATACTTAGACTCAATTTCAGAAACTGTAGCTATAACCGTTTTCAAGATAGACAAAAATCAATATTTACCTTGTATGGGAGGTGCCACTCCTACTTATTCAATTCCGCCCTATTTTTGAGTGATGATTTTATTGATCACAAAATTGTTTAAATAATTCAGAACATTCCACTATTACCGTTCCATAGATACACTAAAATCAGTGTTTACTTTGTGCGGGCGGTGCAACTCCAACTTATCCAATTTAGCCCACTTTTCGATCGGTTATTTGTATTGACCACAAAGTTGCTTGGCCCAATTTTAAAAATATTTTTTCTAACTCGCACAAAGTTTTAATGCTGTAACAAATTTCGTTTTCTAGTAAAACTTATGCCATACAAAGCCAAAAATCGAATATACATAAAAACCTATCTATGGCGGCCTATTCGGCGGCAAATTCTTACATCAAGGGATCCAGAAATTCGTCGGGAAGTCTGCCCAATCTCAGCAGAGTGGTTGGAGAACCATCTCAGGCTCAGTTTTGATTTCCCGAACCGGGATTGTTGGGATCTTAGTTCGGAGTCAGCATAATCTAAGCTGGTATACCGATGGGCCAAAGAGAATGACTGTGTCGATGCTGGCGTTCATGGACTCAACCGAGTCTTGTCAGTCCCATTGGTAAGATCACTGAGTGTCTTCTAGGCCGAGATCATGGCCATTGCTATAGGTGCGGAGATCGACACTGACAGTGGGCTCAAGAATAAGACCATTAATATATTTTCGGACGGCCAAGCTGCCTTAAAGACACTTGGCTGATCAAATATTGATACTATACGTTGCAATAGCTTTCGCTTGGAAATAGGGCACAGTTGTTTAGGGTAACTGAATACTGTGGAATAGATGGCAATGAACAAGTGGATGCATTGGCCAGAAAAGTTTCCATTATACCCTATATCGGAATGGAACCACGCTGTGCAGTACCACTTATTACCATCCTCAATCGGTCCGACCGAACTACGACCACGATTGAATTTACTATACCAGCAATATACTGTGGTTTTTGATGTTGCTTTATCGCCATACAAAGAACTGAGTTCATCGACACATTCTTGTCGAAAGTTGTATACAATTAACCAACGAAAACCTTCTCTTGAAAACTCAATTTTTTGGCCAAATTGATTAACTCACTCTTAACTCACTGTAAGCAAAACAAATAGCAATTATACATCAAAACGGTGTGAGTACGTTTATGCTAAAGAATGTCAAACTTTATTATGGTGTTGTCAGATTTTAGCTATTGACATTAGTGTTGCCAGTTCTTGATATATAAATAGTACCATACGTACAACACAAAGGCTGTCAGCAACGCAGAAAGGGTTACACTATAGCAGGTTTCCATTGTGTTTTCTTTCTTTGTGCGTAGAAGTGGTGAAAATCAAATTTCGTGCCGATCTTAAGTAGAGAAGAAATCGAATATTGTTAGCCTGTGATCTTCAATAGGACTGTGTTGTTGTTGTTGTTGCTGTTATTATTGTTTTAATTTTAATTTTGCTACTGTTGTTGTCGTCAACGTTGGTATTGTCGTTGTTGGTGCTGGTGCTGGTGCTGGTGCTAGTGCTGGTGTCGTTGATGTTGTCCATAGTTATCAGTTAAAAAAGTTTGTTGCACATGAGCATTTTAGTTACAAATAAAAATAAGAAACAACAACTACAACAACAAGAACAATAATAATAAAATAAAAACTAAATCATTTAAAGGAAAATATTGTATTGAATTTGTAATTTTGGTACATATTTTGGTTTTTCAATTCTTTTTATTTTTTTCTTTTGGTGTTTTGCTTGGACTCAAGTTGTGTCGTTGCAAACGTTGTCCAGCACTTTTAAGCTGGTGGCTCTATAACAATACACCCACTTATAAATATATTGTAGTTGTTGTTGCTATTCGAATGCATAACATAAATTTTATTTAATTTTTTCTCTTTTTTTTATTTCAAATTTGAAATTACTCTGGATTACAAGTCAGTTGACGCTACCATCGCTCGCATACATATATTACGATAGACAACTCCTAAGAAGTGCTGTTGCTAGTGATGGTTGCTTGTAATGATAGTTGTTGCTATAGCCTGTAGTATTAATAGATATATAGATAGTATTGGTAGCACAATAAAAGTTTCTAACAAAACTAGGATGGCGTGTTGTGGTTTTTTTTTTTGTACCATATGCCATACATTTGAATCCATTTTTTCGTAGGAGTCCATGTAACAAGAAATTTTGTTTTTCTCAATTTTTTTTCCCTCATGTTCATGACGAAGTGAAAGACTGTCTGAAGTGTATGAATTAATGAATGAATAGATGTTTATATGAATGATGTATGTATGTTTGTAGGCATGTATGGATGTATGTAAATACGTCTACATATAATGGTATGAATATATTTTTGTTAGTTAATTATTCGCATATTTCAATTAACAATATTGCAATGAATTTACAATTTGTTCCTGCCACCATGTCTTTTTAACAAAATTTAAAAAAAAAAATAATATTGCTTGAGAGTAATGAAAAAAAGAAAATTACAAATAAAAGTTGTTTAATTGTTTTGCATGTATGTCTTTGGTAAAATTATCAATTTGAAATAAAAATTAAAAATAAAAAAATACTTTTCTTTTTTCTAAGTCTGAAATTCGTTTGTTTTAGGAAATCCAGTTTGCTTTATTATAATTTGTATTTATTTTACAAAAATGTACGAATATAATTTTGAAAGGAGGTAGAAATATTTTGTTAAAATTGAAAAGAAAATTATAAAAATATTTAAGTTAATTTTCAATACGAACAAAAAATATAATCACGTGTTATTAAAGATTATAGAAGCAATTGGGTGTAACAAATTGTTTAAAAAACATATAACATACGATATAACGATTATATTAATAAATTATCTAATATATGATAAGGAAGTATTCAAAAGAAACATTTTTACAAAGCTAGCACTCAGGGAATGGCCCCTACTTACCATATAAGGTGCATAGTTCTAGAATAGAAACACATATGGGGAAATGCGGAGAGAGAGCGTAGTGTTTATGGGCATTTGGTTTGAATTTATTTTCATTAATTAATTTTCCTTAAACAAATAATTCCTTTAAAGGACGAACTCTCTATGTAATGTAACAAAAACAATCAACTACAAACCGATTACTCTACGATAAATACGAGTAATACACGTATTCTTGTATTGGGTATACAAGTTAGTAATGTCGATTTGGGCAACATACCGCCTTGATCAAAAAGTTCCCGGAATTTATTCAGAAAATTCAAAATACAAGTTTATTCATCTAAATCTATATTGTCCCCTTCAAAGTAATCCCCAACGACTGCAACACACTTATGCCAGCGCTTGATCCAATCCTCGAAATATTTTTTACATTCGGTTTTCGGTATGTACATCAGTGCTTCCTGCGATTTTAACATTATTTCCTCTCGGCTGCTGAAACACGTACCCCGTAATGGTTTTTTAACCCACTTAAAGAGAAGAACTCACAGGGAGCCGAATTAGGAGAATTCGGTAGCTGTTGGGTGGTATTTTTAGCATTTTTCGTCAAAAAATTTCGAATAATGGTGGCAATGTGCGACGGTGCGTTATCATGGTGAAAAATCCACGAATTTTCTGCCCACAATTCTGGTTTCTTTCGACGAATGGCTTCACGCAAACGTCTCATAACGCCCAAATAATTGTCTTTGTTTACTGTCTGGCTCCCTTGCAAAAATTCATGATGCACTATACCGTTGTAATCCATTAAAACCACGAGCACTGCCTTCTTCTTTGACTGAAAACAACGTGGTTTTTTTTAGTCTCGGCACATTTAGTGAACGCCATTTACTTGCCTGATGTCTGGATTGCGTGTCGTACTCATAAACCTATGTCTCGTCTTCAGTATTGATTCTTTTGATGAATGTGGGATCGGATTCAGCGTCGAAAATCATGCCTTTTGCAACCTCAACACGGTCTCTTCTTTGCATGAAATTGTGGCCTTTCGGCACCAGCTTTGCTGCTACACGACGGAAACCCAAATCGTTAAACAAAATGTCTTCTCAAGTCCTCCGTTATTTCTCTGATGATTAATTTGTGGTTGTTGACCAAAATTTCTTTTATTTTATCAATGTTTTCGTCGGTTTTTGATGTCGATGATCTGTCACTGCGTTCATCATCTTCGATTGACTCACGACAACTTTTGAACCGCTCGTGCCACTGGAAAACGACCCTTTTCTTTAGAGAATCGTTGCCGGAAAACTTTTTCTACATTTCCAACATTCGCGCACCATTAAATCCGCTTTTTACGCAAAATTTAATACAAATTCGTTGTTGCAAATTTAAATCAATTTCTAAAATTGTAAAAAATCGCCAACACTCATAGAGATAGATGTACTCTTTAGATGTAATCTTTTGCAACTGTCACGCTATGACGCTAAGACTTAATGGGAAATCAACAACAGATGTAGCAACTTAACAAAAAAAAACCTCAATTCGGAACGATGGGACCGCCACATGGGGGTTATTCCGGAAATTTTTTAATCAAGGTGGTATGGCATAACTATCAAATATGTTTTGTGTCAATAATAACAAATATGGTATTTTGGAGGGTAAACAACTATCATTGTAATTCAGTATTTGATAGACTCCAAAGTATAAACACACATTTTTTCAATCGCTATAATAATGTCGAATTTTGTGCCTAAAATAGATGTTTTGCGGGGAAGTCAAAAACGTATGAACGGTGCCAGAAGTCATATGCCCGGCCAACCAGATAAATCAACGCCGAAGCTGAATATCAATGACACTAAGGTAATGCTCTGTTTATGATGGGATCAGAAGGGTGTTTTGTGTTATGAGCGGTTAAAATCAGGTCAAGCGATCACAAGGGACCTGTATCGAACACAATTAATTCGTTTGATGAGAGCAATCAACGAAAAACAACCAGAATATTCGATCAGACACGTGGCAATAATCTTCTATTATTACAATGCTCGGCCACATGTTGCAAGACCGGTCAAAAATTATGTGGAAAACAGTGGATGGAAAGTTTTGGCTCACCCGCTTTATAGCCCACACCTTGCCCCTTGTTTCGATCAATGCAGAACGCCCTTACTGGAATACGTTTCACTTCGGAACAGGGTATTAAAAATTGACTTGATTCATTCTTTACCACAAAATCGAAGCAGTTCTTTCGGCACGGAATCCATATGCTACCAGAAAGATAGAAGAAAGTAATGGCTAACAATGGACAATACTTTGAATAATGTATCAATTCATTTTGTTTTCAAGCAAAAAATCGACATTATTAACTTATATACCCAATATTTTTAAGGAAACGTTTCATTATAGTATCGATGATACAGTGAATACATGCCACATTACGACGATGCTCTGGTAAACCATTAGAATTGAATAACGTATTATCATAATAAAGCCCCTTCGACTTTTTCCGTAAGCTATTGAGAATGAGATGTTGTCAAATATATTGTCAATAGCTCTTATGTGCACTATCGAGAATGACATTATGGATATATACTGTTATTATTAGGCCAAATATCAGTTATGCGGAAATAGCTTGGTGGAGAAAATCTGAGGAAACTATCACCATGAATAAATTAGGCAGGGTACAGAGATTCGCCTGATTCGGTATAACTTTTCAAACAGCGGCCTTGGAGGCCTTGATTGTTTTAACACAGTTTAACATCCATGTGATGAAGACGGCTGCATGTTCGGCAACAGCATTTTTAGCCAAAGGGCCTGCAAATGCGTAGGGACTTATTTCCAAGCGAAAACTTTTACAACGTATCGTAGCAATATTTGACCAGTCTAGATGTCTAATCTTCTAGCCAAGTGCCCTTAAGGCAGCTTGACTGTCAGAGAATATATTAATAGTCTTAACCTTGAACCCACTGTCCGCACATATATCAATGGCCATGATCTCAGCCTAGAAGACACTCAGAGATCGTCCCAGTGGGATCGACAAGTCTTGTTTAGCACCATGAACACCAGCAACGACACAGACAGTAATTTTTTAGCCATTGGTATATCAATTCAGATCAAACTCACTTGGAACTAAGGCCCCATAAGATCAACTATCGAAAACATGTTGCAAAATTACCTTGCCGTGTCTTGTGGCCCATTCTGATAGTTTTTCGATCAATGCATAGTTCAAATTGATAATTTGTTGTCGGTAGGGATCTGCATTAACGGTTTAACCAGGTTTTAGGAGCTGCTGGTACAACACACCTTTCTGGATCTGAATTTGTAGCCAAAACCCGGATTAACTCATGATTTTTTCCGTTTAGAGCATAATCGCATATGGTGATCCTCATTCTATGAGATTTCTTCAAATGAAAACGAAAAATTAATGCTTTTCGCAAATCATCAATTTTTGGTACAAAATTCGCCATCTTTAACACAATGAAAAAATATGATGGTTGTTCACTGATTTGATGTATACTAAATATGTGTGACAAATGTCATTGCCAACACACACAAATATATCAAGATCGTTCACAATAAATGTTCCCTATGGAGACATTTGTATATTAACGCTCACTTCATACCGGTACACCTGGTATTCAGATGGATTTTCAAAACGAAAATGTATTCTTAATAATCTATGGTGAATTAATTAATTTGATACTAAAGTTTATTAGTAAATATTTTTAGAATTAAATTTAAATTCTAATATCCTTTATCATTTTATCTTTTACGTTTTATTTATTACTTCTGAAAAAATCTTTTAAATATATTTTTTATGCACATACGGCAAGATAACAAAAAACTAGTGTTCTTTAGAAATCTCATACATTTTTTTGCTGTATAACCACAAAAGTGTCGCTTACGTTTTTATAACATAATAATTTGTTAGCAAAAGGGGATATACGACAAAATAGCTTATTAATACCTGAGTAACTTTAAGAGGTAAAGACCTGTGGATTGAACAGATCGATAGGTATAAGAATTTAACCCCAAAATTTGGTCAAAATTAATTTTTTTTTTTTTTTTGTGATATACATACATCAAGATAACATCGGGGCGACGATGTGTAGACTATTATGTTTCTAATATAAAGTAAGCCCTACAAAGATTTTACGTTTTTCGTTAATACAAAATGTTTATTAGACTAAAACCTTTTCGAGTGGCGGAAGTTACGAATTATGAATATAATGTATTCCTCAGTTTTTTTTGGACAAAAAATTCCCAAAGACTTTTAAAGCCTTTAAAATTATTTTAACACTATGATGTTAACTCCCATATTTCTACTTCAGTAATTGAATTTTCATATCAAGTCTGCACACCAGAGCCTTCATTAACAATCACTCCCCCTTAGTGTGTGTGTTTTTTTTCATTTTTTCATTTTCTTCCCCACACACTCTATTTCGTTGCAATTTGTAAAACATGAGTTTTTGTTTGTAATTGTTCACTCTTGTTGTTCTGTTTTTTTTTTTTTTTTTTTTTTTTTTGTTACAATATTTGGTACCAAATTTCATGAAATATTTAATTCAATAATCGATTTTTGCAACCACCTCCATAAAAAGCCATACATTTACTTATAGCTTTTTTTTAACATAAAAGGAAAAAATAACGCAATAAATATGAAATATTTGAAATATTACAATATTTGAAATTATTTACGAATTCGCGTTCATTTCTTGTTGAAATCCCTACAAAACATAACAATTGAATTAAATTATTGTAAATTTTTATTTCAACGCATAATCTAATGTTAACCATTACTGTTGCAGGTATAGTGGGGCAAATAAGGAACATTTTCTACAAATATAATTCTTATTTTCAATGTATTAATATTAAAACCGTCTGTGGGCCACCATATCTATACCAAAATGTTTTTTACGTAAGCTAAGGTGTAGTGCTTGAATTTATTAATAACGAATCCAACAGTACGAGAAAGAAAAACTGATCTCGCAATCAATAGCTGCAAAACCAAAAATTAACCGGAAACGTGAAACCATTAATCTTAGACAACACACCACTTAAAAAAATTGATCGAATTTAACTATCTCGGTAGAATACTAATATCAAACAGGGCCTTCGAAATAGATACAAATAAACAGATGACAAAAGGAAAACAAGGATTTAGAGCGTAGAACTATGAATGTGTGAAAATCATCGAACATTACACTCAACACTAAAATACGTACATATATGTATTCGACCCATAAAATACACATGCAAGACCCATTTGCAGAATTAAGGCATTTCCAAAAAGATGTTTTAGGAGAAATTTGCAAATCCATTGCTTAAAACAAAAATATATTTTGAGGAAACCTGAAAAAAAATATTGTCAAAGAATCTCCTGAATCGAACTCACCGATTAGTACATGCAGCAAAACCCACCTGGGTGTTATTAAAAAAAACCCTGGTTTTATTAAAAAAAAACCCTGGTGGGTTTTATTAAAAAAACCCTGATGGGTTTTTTATTTAAATGTTTGTGTAGCTTATTTACAACAAAGATAAGTACAATTTATGTATTGGGAGTAAAAATTATTTTGGTCTGTTTTTTAGTTCAAAATGAATAAACAAGTTTATTAAAATAAAAATTTATCACCCTATCTCTGAGCCGAATTCTGTCTCAGAAAAACTTCTTGTCATAGCAGAAATCCAACTTTGAAGTCAATTTTATATTTCTTCAAAAGAAGTGATTCAGCGACATGCCTAAAGAATACTGTCCGGAGAATACAGCAAGTGCTACAAGATATTTAATATGATCGTTTCTAACAATTGTTTGGCATTGTGAGCCTGACAGTTGACAAGCAAAAGAATAAATTAATCATGTCTATCTTTATATTCCTATCGTTTTTCTGTTAGTGCACGGTTGAAAAGAAGTAATTGCTGCTTCCTTCACCGAGAGTGCAAAATAAATACTAATACTATGCAGTATAAATACTAAAACAAAGTAATTGTTCTAATAAACAAAAAATATTAACTTGAACGAAATTCGGAAGCAGTATAAAACCCAATAAAAAAAACTCAATAAAACCCCATGGGTTGGGTTTTTACCAACCATGCTACACAGAGACAGACTCACTCAAGCATGGAAACGGTAAGTTCAAGACGAACTAGCGAATATTACGTGGAATGAAGGAAAATTGTTAGGAATTAAAAGTTAAGACCCTATATTCCACCTATGAACTTAGTTAAAATAGACTCATGGTGATGGCTCACCATATTATTCTTTTGCAATAATTTCACTTTCTTAAAAGGCTGCCAAAGCTTTTTTTTTAATGAACGGTCACATCACTAACTTACCACCCACCCTCACCCGACAGCGGAGGGCTCATCTCCATGGCATAGAGACACGTACACACTACAGTCCGAACTATAGCGGATTCAAGTAAATAAATATGGCAACGCGAACATGAATCAGTTACAGAACTTAATCACATACACGAATACATGAATGAATTGTAAAAATATATACATACATATTATAAAATTACAAATTAATGTCAGAAAGCAAACTACTAATACTACTGACGTCGCAATCGAAATCAATAAACTCGTAATGTAAATTGTAGCCATTACACAATCTACGGAAAGGAAACGAATTCGCATAATTCGTACTGTAGAAGTCCAAAGCCAGAGGACGGTAATGCTGAGAAAATCTAACGGTGATGGTAAAATTTAGGTTCAGAAGTAAAAACTCAGTGTCAATATTACCCGCAATAAGGTTACAATCAAAACAAATAACCAAAACTATGCTCCAATATAGGGTGTTTTATTAGGCACAGCCTAGACTCATACGGAGGAAATCTATCAACATAATTATTTTTTTATTTTTTATCTATTTATTTACAAAATTACAAAATATGTATAATATGAAAGAAAATACAAGCTTATATTATAAAAATTTTACATTACATTTTAGATACAGAAAAAAAGGAAAAAAGCATAATTTGTTATCAAGTATTAAAAAATATAATAATCTTGTGCTTTATAATGTTAATATTTAACGAAAAATCAACAAATTCGGACAAAAAATTATATTGGCGACATAATCTCATAAATGGATCAGCTATAGCATAATTTGAACTACATATTTGAACATATAAAGGTTTATAATGACGTGAATATCGACAAAGGACATTAAATTTAACAGATTCTAAAAGAAACTCACAACAAATATTCCCATTGATAAGGTTCATCAAAAACGATACATTTAACCTGGTACGACGACTTTTAAGAGTAAGCAGTTTAATTAAAGATGGTCTACAAGTGTAAGAAGGCAGTTCCAAATAATTCTAACCCAGGTGACGCAAACAGAAAAATAAAAATTGTTTCTGAACAGATTCAATGCGGGTAATATGAATATTATAGTAAGGATCCCATACGACAGATCCGTATTCAAAAATAGGTCTTACAAGTGAAACAAACAGCTGTTTCGTAATGTAAGGATCAGAAAACTCCTCAGCCCACCGCTTTACAAACGCCTCTAGCTTTGTTCACAGCCAAAGTAATCTGATCAATAAAATTTAATTTACTGTCGAGTAAAATGCCAAGCTCAAGAAATGAATCCACCAACTCAAATTGGTGACCACCCAGTAAATAATTTACAGCAATTACATTACTCCTAGAGAAACGCATACATTTAATTTTTTTTTAATTCAGCTCCACCATGTCGTGTTTACACTACACAAAAAAGTTGTTTAGATCATTTTGAAGATAGACGTGATCAACATAATCATTAAAAGAAAGAAATATTTTTACGTCATCAGCCGAGATGACTGCCCTGGGGAACACCCGAAGGAACACAAATGTCTTTGGATGTACCATTGTAAACTCGTACTATCTGCTTCCTTCCCGTCAAAGGCGATTCAAGCCAGCTTAAGCTAATCTTAGAAACACCCAACAAATCCAATTAGTCAGCAAAAGTCTATGATTCACTTTATCACAAGCTTTACTAAAATGCGTATAAATAACATCAGTTTGTTTTCCTTGAGTAAATGAAGCGTTAATTAAAGATGTTAAATGCAGAACATTAGTTGTTGTTAGCAACCTTTTTTGAAACCATGTTGATGAAAAAAACGATGAAATTATCGTCGAAGTGTTATGACAGAGAAAATCAGAATAGCACTCAATTTAGCAATGCCCCTATAATTTGTTACATCTGATTTATTACCAGATTTACCACCGTAAGCTATGCAAGCAGAATAATAAAAACTGCCTCTGCACAGAATAATACGGATTCAAAACAGCAGAGGCATACTCTAAAATTGGCCTAACAAGCGAAATGTATAACTGTTTCCTAATATAGGGATCAGAGAATTCCCTGGATCATCTATTTACAAAGGCAAGAACAGCCCGAGCCTGATAAAGAAATGAGAGCTTCCTATCCAATAATACACCTAGACCAAGAAAGGTTGTAACGGTTTCCAACGGGCAAGAATCAATTGAAACTCAAACGGTATTTTACACCTACGAGGGAAGACCATATGTTTACATTTCCTAAGCTTGAGATCTATCAAATTAATTCGGTAACAATCCACAAAAACATCAATACCTTGCTGCAGAATAATCTGCCCATTAATATCATTAGAAGTATAAAATAATTTAACATCATTAGCATACATAAGAACACTACAGTCAGAAAGTAATCTGTACAATTTTCTTAATTTTTTTTTTTAACTTACTGAACCACTGTACTTACTCATTTAGTTTTTTGTTTATTTTTTTTTAGTACTTTTTATTTGGCTTTTGATTTCTGTTTTTTTTTTAATTTTTAATTTTCTTAATATCATTTCTTACCTAATTTCGTTTGATTGCCTTTAATAGCTTTCGAAAGTCGTGCAATTAAATTGAAATTTTTTGTCTGAAAAGTGAACAGCATGTTTAAGCAGAAGTAATTAATCTTTATTTCATAAAATGCTTTTTCTTTTTAAATGATACAAATGTTAACACTTTAGAAGCATTTCCTTCGAATAACAATGAACTTTGTAGTGAAATTCAGTGCTATTAGTGAATTTGCATTGAAAACAAATTCAATTTCTATTTGATTTCTAATCAAAATGTAATGGAACTAAAAACAGTGGGATGTTATTTCATGAATTTGACGCAATAGTATTTTGCATTAATTTCCTTTCATATGCCTTAAACAAAATCATATTTCACAAATTTAATATGCCTTTCATTTACTAACGAAAACATTTCAACTAATTGTGTAATTATAACAATTAAATTGTCACATGATTTATAACAAAAGAATCAAAATTGTTACAAGTGACTGGTCGGTCAAGCTTTTATTATCTCGTTGAATGTCCGTCGACTATTATCTGTTGTTAAAAGTGGACATTCATGTACTTGTATATGATTTACACAGATCTTAACCGTGTTTAAAACGTCTTGGACACCTGAAAGAAAAAATATTAAATAAAATGAGAAAAAAAAACACCAAAACGATCTATAATAGGCTCAACAAACATTTCAACACTTTTCATTTTTCATTTTTTGTTTTTGTTTTCTTTTCGCAAATATATTATTTTGTTTACTCGTTCCAAGACTCCCCATTAAAAAATTTATAATAAAAATATTTTGTTACATGCGTACGAACATGCCAAAGAACGTGCATTGGTCTGACTAACTGACTTACTAAACGTTTATAGTATATTGTAAGTTTGTATGTTTTGTGTACAACTAAACTGTTAAATCTTATCCGTATCTCCTTCAAGACTATATGTCAGTCAAAAGCAACAAAAATCTTAAACAAAAAATTTTGCAAATATATTAGGGTGAATCAAATTAACGGCCATCAATTCATAGATAGTGACAGCCAATAACCTACTTTAAACCGTGTTTCATGAAAAATACACTGATTAGGTGAAAATGTCTAGGAAGCTTTCAGACTGATAGAGGGTTCTAACAGCAATTTTACCATAAATATTGCCGCGCAGTAAGTCTGACAGGTATATATTTCTATAAACTGATGATAAAGCGGCCATAAAATCTCTGCGGAGAGAGTTAGTTGCTTGGTTGGTTAACGTGTCCACTGGTAGCTAACAAAAGAAGTGGCTACACCCAAAATAAGGATGCACGCCGGTGTGATACCACGATGTATCATCATCACCCGGTACCACCCGGGTATACCAATATAAAATAGAAATATGGGAATTAACAATGGAATATGATGTCGGGCAAGTGTCCACCTCTAGTACGTCGGCAGACGTCCTCTCTTTACACAAAATTTTGAACCACATTTGCAACAAAGCTTCGCTTATCTCGTCAATGCAGCGCCTAGTTTCATCTTTCAGTGTCAGTTGTTTGTGGTTTGTTCACGTAAACCCGGGAAATTTCTCATGCAATAACTGGCTGCAATTGTTTGACTGGCTGTGTGGCTTTTGGCGCCGTCGTGCTGAAGCCAAAGGTCACTAATGTCAACATTGTAGCCACAAGAAATCGATTATCATAGTTTGCTAGCGCAGAGACTTCAAAGTGACGGTGTTCTCTTGCTCATTTTAGAAAAAATACGGGCCAATGATGTTGCCTAATCACAAACCACACTTTCTTTGGATGTAATGGTTTTTGGAACACTGTGGATTTTGTTTGTCCCATATGCGACAATGTTGTTTGTTTACATAACCGCCTAATTAAAAATGGGTCACATCACTAAAGATGATTTTGTTGGAAAATACGTTGTTTTCGTTCAGTTTTTCAAGCAGTAATGTTCACAATTAAAATTCTTTGTTCAAGAGTGTAGCGTTCAATAGTTAAAATTTCCCAATTTTTTCTAAATACGTGTCAAAGGTTGACAGCTCAATTCTTGAAATTTCATCATTTGACAGCCAATTTACTTCCTAACCTCAAATTTGCCAACCCTTTACAATGCCCAGTTATGACACCGACAACTACGCTAAGTGTGCAGATCTGTTATGCGCTTGAGATCCAGCTTTGGCCAGATTTGCTGCGGCATCTTGCCCGTTTCCGAAGCTCCCCATGCAATGCCGAGGGAGTTTATTAGCTCGTTGTGAATCATAATTTTGCAAGTTCTTCATGAGCTACAATTTCCCATCATACCCACGTAGAGCAGCATCTTCATCCTGTAGGACACTTCAGCCTTTCACCTGCAGACCTACCGGTTCAGGTAGAAGTCAAAAATGACCCTCGTCGGCCCGCTCATCGCCATAGAAGTCACGGTCACCTGGAATCCAAGCAAGGGTTGCCTCAGAAAAAAGGCTAATGGTGTTCTATGAGACCCTGCACTTTCTCACCAACCGAGAGGAGGTAAAGTGTAATCTAAGGGGCAAATATGACCTCACACGCGCATACCACCTTGAGGTAGTAGTGAGCATGCTTCCATAATGAAAAACACTCGGGCCATTAGGAAGACTGTACTGGTGATTCAGATTATCTTAACACATCGAGAATTGCTCATTGAAGGCAGTGTTTTTGGATAATTAAGCGAAACAATCGACGTTTAGCCTTGAATGGTTTCCTGGAGATGGCGACATTAAAAGTAAATTCATGGTGAATAAGCTTGCACAGGCAGGTTCCACTGTGGATCTTTCTTAATCGATTGGATTCCTTTTGTAAGAAAACTAAGAAACTGATGTCGCTAGCACTTTTTCTCATGGCAAAGAACCGAGGCGGGCAAGTAATATAACCTCTTACGACACCATAAAAAATTAGGCCACAATTTTATAGACATAATAGTGTTAAAACTACACAGACTACATAAAGGGAATCTCATACGCTCGAAAGTTGGGAGTCCCGTATAGTGAGTTCAGTAAAAGCTGCAATAATGAAAAGGATAAGGAGTTTACGGAATATCTTCTTATCATTGCATGACATTTGGCGACTTAAAACTCTTTTTATTTGGTCGTAGAAGATTCTTCTCAATAACAGTCATGCGACGGTAGAAATGGAAAAAAATCATAGCCTTCATTAAAACGCCTGCGTGACTGTTAGGACTTTGTTAGGAATTTGGTACTATAGTGGTAGTACAACAAGATCCACTCTTTGGACCCAATGAGTTGTACCACAGATACATTGCTCTTTACACCAGACATTAACAAACTTGACTGTAACACACATCAGTGCCTTTGGGACTGTATTGTGGGATTTTGGTCTATCGGGTTGTGTCAAGGTTGTTAATGTGTCACCCGGGTAATGCCATTCTGATTTGTGTATTTGACGACATTGCCAATTCGGTCAAGTTTGGGTAACACACTCTTACATGTTTAAAATTAACGGACATAAAATAGAGGATTTTAGAGCGTTTGAGATACTTCCGCAACTTTCCCAACTGTAGGCAGTTAGGTATATAAGCAGACTGCTTTCGTTTTCCAGTCATAAAATAAAGTCGTGTTTAGGTGTAAATAAAGGTGTTGAGTAATTTGTGTATAAGCGAATATTAAGTGCAAGATAAAAAGGTTACTGTACTTATTAAGAGAAGGTGTAAAAAGTAAAAGTGAAGAAATAAAAACTGTAAAATAACAACAACGTAGTATTTGTTTTATTTTGACGCAATTAAAAATAATTCTAACGTTTTGAAAAGGTTAAGACTTAACAACATAATAGCCACAGCGAATCAATAGTTTCTCCTTGCGATTTAGTTTCAAACCATAGCCTGTAAGCTTATGCCTCGAAAGCATGTATCTTGAAAAACTCAATAATTAAGTTTCTGGTCAGTTTCCTTTCTATTAGCGTAACAGACTTACTAACTTATAGAAGGCAACCTTAGTTCAACGCAATAGCTCAGGCAGCGAGTAAACCCCGCTTTTATGTACCTCGTCTAAGTGGGTAGGTAAAACCAAATCTCTTCTTCGTTGTGTGTTCAAACCAAATTAATAACTATTGTTTAATCGATAGACTATCAATAAAATTTTATATTCGAAAAGCTATGGATTTTTGTTAAATCCCTCTTATCTAACTACAGGCCAATAGCTTTCCTAACACCCAATAGCAAAGCATACTTCCATGCCATTCATTTGTAATGCCAGCACAATTTCTGTAAGTTATCTATCTGACTGTGGTCTACTGTTACAATTTGACTTCTTTTTTTTTTTTTGTTTCAGTATTTTTCGATATCAACGTTTATCTCAACATTTTGATCTTGTCAGCGAAAAGGCTCTACTAATCCATCATGTGTTTTACGAAAAAAAAAAAAAAACCCAAAACCAACAAAACATACTCGTACACTTAGATTTTTCTGGTTGCATTACATTGCCTGGTTTTTCAGTTCCTTTTTTAGAAGAAAAAAAAAATTTTTTTGTTGCATTTGTGTTATTGTTGCTGCAGTTGTCTTAAATTTATTATTTAGTTGGTCGTTTGAAAATTGTTTCCATGTGCGTTTAAAAATCTAAATTATCATAATAATTTTTTGCAATTTTTTTGTTTTCTTTCTGTCTTTCCTCAACAAAGTTGCTTTTTAACGACAGATATTTCGTCATGTGGACATTCTCTTGTTTGGAACCAAAAATATACAAAAATTTTATATTAAATTGCAAATTAAAGCGTAATTTTTATTATCGTTGAAATAAAACAAAAACAAATTTTTTCTTGAAAACTGTGAACAAATTATGATTGATACAGATTTAAGGAGTAGCCATCATCATTATATTTAACGGTTAGTTGGCGGGGGCTGCATTGCGAGTGATTAACTCAATTGATGGAATAGATGTCTAAAGATTTGATGGAAGCAATAATAAATATTGTGGGTAGAAAAAGAGCGTGCTTAGAAAATATTAGTGAAGTTAGGTAAGGTGCAGAGAGTTTATTAAAACTCTTCAAATTTCCTCTTTAAAAGTTTGAATTTAAAATGAAATAAAACAAAAACGGTTTGAAATTTTGCCAAATTTATTTTTTTGTTGTGAAGTACAATTGTTCCGGTTAGAAATGAAATATTATTTCATTCATTTGCCTCACAGTACCACATTTGATCGCACCAATTTTCGATAACTTTTTCGAGTGTATGGGGTCGGATCTCGGCAATGGCATCACAAATGTTAGCCTTCTAATACTCAATTGTCTCTAGTTTGTCGGCATAACACTTGTCTTTAACAGCGCCCCACTAAAATAGTACAACGGTGTCAAATCGCAGCTTTTTGGCGGCCAAATGATATTACCATTTCGGCTAATTAAACGACCATCAAACGTTTGACGCCATAAATCGATTGTGGCATGAGATGTGTGGCAAGTTGCACCATCCTGTTGAAACCAAACATCGTTCACATCAATACCATGAAGAGCGGGCACAAAAAAATCGGTTATCACGGTGCGATAGGCCGTCCTCATTTTCAAAGAAATGTGGGCCAATGATGCCTTCACTCCAAACAATATCTTGTAATGGATGCATTGGTTTCTGTAAGACGTTTCGGTTTTCTGAGCCCCAAATACAGCAATTTTGCTTATTAACGTACCCACCAATATGAAAATGAGCTTAACCCGCACGCCGGGTTTTAGCCAGTACATAAATAAAAGAGCAACTTTACACTGCTGCAGAACAAATTTGCCATTTGTGTAATTCTAGTCTAAACCACAATATCTTTTTTTAAATGAATTGAACACAAATGCATTCGAACAGCAATCTGCGCTGATTTTTATTTTATAACTTTACCAAATTTATGATTTAAACAAATAGATTTTCCATCAAACCGCCAACGCACTGCATTCGAACACTGTTTAAGATTTTATCGTAATTTACACATTCTGTTGCAATCATAATGCCTTTAGGGACTATTTTTACGACATCGTCCGTTATTTTGCACTCAAACAGAAATGCCATTAAATCGAAAGTAATAAAACGAATGGTAGGTAGTTGATATAAATCCAGAAATTGGCAGCAAATTAACAAGCATACATTCATACATTAAAAGAAAAAAATTGTTGTTGGCCAAGCCGACTATGAAATGCAATCAACCAAAAAGTACTTTTTGGAAGCAATAATTTTTGAACATAAACCAATGTTGTTGAATTTTGTTGCTTTTTAAATAAAATTTGTATCAGAAAAAATTCGAAGGATCAAAAACCTGGCAAAATTAAATGACAAAATCGTAGTTGGGGAGTTGTTTTTAGCCAGCGAAGTAATAACAAGTAAGGATGGGTAAGAGAGTGTAGTGCGTAAGAACACTTGATGCAGTATACCATGGTAATCAAAGAAAACAGTGAGCTAAACCTTAACGTTTATTACATTCTGTTGCGTATTTTTTCATAACTCATCGGATTTTTTTGAAGAGTCTGTAATGTATTCAATTCAATATGTTTCCACACAGAATTTAGTTCATTTTTTCGACAGCGGCAAATAGACAACCTTTATGGCTTTCAGACTAAGTGTAACAATACAAGTTACCAAAAAAAAAAAAAAAATAACACTCTACTGTTGTTATGTAGTGATTCATTACAAGAAATTACTTAATTTTTTTGAAAGAACCTCTTAAACATCATCGCAGACTAAAAACTATACGCCTACCACCGATGGTGTAGTGTAGGGTATAAAAATATAAAATTGTAATGAAAAATTATCAATAAACGAAATTAAATGTTTGATTGACCGAATTATTTATTGAATATTGGATTAGATTTTATTAAGGAAACAAATATTTCAGAAATCGGTGCCAAACAAAAACTTCTTGAAGTTGTTTGTTGTTCAGTTTCAGGTCTTTTCAAGAGAAAAAAAAATACAAAAGAAATATATTATAAAAACGTTAAAACAATTATAAATAAAAGAAAACAATTCAATTATTAAATTGAAAAAAAATTGATTTGCCATATTTTCTTGTTTCACTTTTATTTCCATTGCAAACAATTAGATTGCGTTTGTTCGAAGTGGTATAATTGAATGAGTGAATGAAATAAAGTAATTGAATGAAGGAAAAAAACTGACTTGGCAACAAATCGGTATAAAATGAAAAGTTTGATTTCTTTCGAAATTAGACAATAGTAGACGATGAACGATATTTATTTAAACGTTCCATTTCTAAAATGGCAGTGGGGAGTTCGAGAAAAACTGAATTGTAGTAAATTTAGACAGACATATAAAGGAATAACTTCATTTAGACATTTAAAATAAAGTTGTTTTAGTATGTTATCAATATACGAGAGGTACTACAATATTTATATTTCGGGATCTGTCAACACTAATGTCAGTAGCTCAGATCTGGCAACACCATAACAAAGTTTTACATTTTTTAACATAAACGTACGTACTCACAACGTTTTGATGAACATGTGGTATTTGTTTGTTTACAGTGATTAAGAAAATCAACTTGGCCAAAAAATGGAAATTCAAGAGGTTTTCGTTGGGTTATTTTCCACAATATTCGACGTGGATTATCTCAACAAGCATGTGTCGATGAACTCAGTTATTTGTGTGGCGACAAAGCACTATTAAAAACCACAGTATACCTCTGGTATAGTGAATACAATCGTGGTCGAAGTTTGGTCGGCGACGAATTCCGTGAAGGTCGTCCAAAATCAGTTGTTGTGCCACAAAACATCGATCCAGTGCATGAATTGACAATGAAAGATCGTCATGTGACATATTGTGAGATAGGGGCATCTTTGTACATTATTTCCACTTCAATACATACGATTTTTTCTCGTTGGATACCCCATAATTTATCAATCGCTCGAAAAAAATTGGAGTTAAGTTCGACCATGGTGCTTCAAAAGACGCGTATAAAATTGTGACAGGTGATGAATTATGGATCAATTGACCTTGTGGGTATTCCAAGCAGGGTTTGGCAAAAACCCAACGTACCGGTTTTTTGATGAGTTTTATAATTACTTCCAAATATTTTTTGTTTGTTAATATAATTACGTTGTTTTACTATTTTTAATGGAATTTTGCACCGTTGGTGGGACCTATGAGCTGCTAAAACTCGGTGATCAGAGCAAACTGCAATTACTTTGTTTGAACCATGCATTATAAGAAAAACGGCCGGAGTATAAAGATAGACATGATTAAACTATTATTTTGCATGACAACGCCTGGCCTCATGTCGCAAAACTTTCAAAACAATTATTAGAAACGATCAAATACCGCTTCCGCCGTATTTTTCGAACAGTACACCGTCTGACTATTGGTTATTGCGACGGATACAATATACTCATACGAGTACATCTTCATACGGCCTGAATGATTTTCGGAGCACATTTGCTTTACGGCGCAAATTACCTCGCTCTGCGGCAAAAAAAAAAAAAAAATTAATTCAAACTTTTTTAACAAAAAGTTTAAGGGAAGCAAACGTAACACATATTCATCTCGTTTTACAGCCGACATTTTCAGAACCTATCTAAGTCGTATAAAGAGGTATGAGTTTATATGCAAGCAAGTCACCAATTCACTTGCTTTGAAGAAATATAAAATTGGCTTAAAAGTAGGAGCGCCTTAAAGGACGAGGAGTTCTTCAGAGACGAGATTTGGAAATTGGCTTTGAAGTGGGGAAAAGATGTAAGCAGTGACATGATAAATCTGTTATTTCATTACCTGTTTGCGTTCAAAAACGAAACAAATAAATTTGTAGTCGCAATATGTAAATTACATTTACATTTATTTTTGTTGTAAATAAACTGCGAAAACTTTTAAATGAAAAACCCACCCGGTTTTTTTAAATATAATACCCAATAAAATCCGGGTTGGTTTAATTGAAATACCCAGTGGGTTGCCAACCCTGATTCCAAGACAAGCTAAATCCAACAAAAGTACAGGTCAATTCTGAGCGGTATACGACCATTTGTTTACCGGAAGTCTTCACAAAAATTCGTAAAACCAACCGCCGAAGACGATTCATTCTCCATAATGACAATGCTAGCTCTCACACATCTGGTCAAACAGGTAAATTTTTGTCTCATCCTTCGTACAGTCCTGATTTGGTACCCAATGACTTCTTCTTGTTTCCGAATATCAGAAGTAAACAGTGTGGTCAACGACTTACGAGGGCCGGAGAAGCAATTGAAGCGTTCAAAAAATATGTTTTGGAGGTGACTAAAAAGGAATGGAAAAACTGATTTGAGAAATGGTTCGAACGAATGCAAAAGTGTATTGATCAGCAAGGAGAATATTTTGATACCAACAAATCTATTTTAATTTAAAAATATTTGTTATTATTTGCTATTCCCAAAACATAAACAGTACCCCTCGTAAAAGCTCCTCATTCATTCCATTTAGCGAATTGTGGTTCAACGATAAAAACAAAGGTAGATCTAGAATAGGGTAGCCAGATGGCCTTGATTGAAAATATATATTCGAAAAATTTAGTTTACAAATATGACCAAAAATTAAAAGCGTTCTTATATTTATTTAAACAAGCTTTATTAAGCCAAATAAAGGGTCCGCCAAATAAATTTTTTTTTTTTGAAAATGCTATAAAAAAAACTAATGAATATTTTCTCAAATTCCTTTTTTTATTTGAAAGTACAATCCTTCCGGTTAATAATGGAAAATAATTTCATTCAAATGGCTGCCTCGGCTGGCCATGCAGTGGCCTACACGATCGGTCCAATTTTTAAGCACATTATCGATTGTGTGCAGCTGTATTTCACCAATGGCTTCACGAATATTGTCCTTTAAAGCGTCAATTGTCTCTGGCTTGTTGGCGTAACACTTATTTTTGACGGCACCCCACAAATAATAGTCCAACGGTGTCAAATCGCAGCTCCGAGGTGGCCAAACGACATCAGCTCTGCGGCTGATAATGCGATCTTCAAAAACAGGGCGCAAAACATCGAGTGTAGCTTCGGCTGTGTGGCACGTAGTGCCGTCCTGTTGAAACCAAAAGTTGCTAATATCCTCCTCTTCAATTTTTGTGAACAAAAATTCGTTCAACATGGCCGGTTAACGATCGCCATTGACTGTAATGGCCACTCCTTGCTCATTTTCGAAGAAAAATGGCCCAATTATGCCCCTGGACCAAAATCCGCAGCAAACAGTGACTCGTCTTGGGTGTATCGGCTTTGCAAGTTATGACTGCGGGTTTTCTGTGCCCCAAATGCGACAATTTTGTTTGTTTACATACCCGCCAAGATCAAAATAAGCTTCATCTGAAAAGATGATTATTTTGGCAAAATCGGCACCTTCTGTAAGTCGATCGCAGGCCCACTTAGCGAAGCGTATACACAACCATATTCGTTCAGCGGAAGGATAAAACTAATTATCTGTCAAATCAGACATGAGCTAAGTGTTACCATTCACGAAATAAGCACTAGTTGAAAAAAAACGTTAGATGGCGCCCCATTTATGTGCCGTATATTTCATCATAACTTGAAAACGACTTAATCGATTTTAATCCAGGTACCAGCAAATGTTTACGAACAAAATTTCCTATAAATCAACGGAATAAATTTTTTTTTTTGAATTTTCAACAGTTTCAGAGTTATTCATAACTTAGTTGCAAACAAAAATTTTTCGCACAAAATTGAGACAACTTTTTTGTTTTTAAAAAGTCATAAAAAAAATGTTCAAAATGAAAATTTTACATTTTAAGTATTTGAATTAAAGCTAAAAATGTTGAAAATAAAATAAGCTATAAATCATAAAAATCAGTTGGCTATTACTGATTTCATTCGAAATTAAATGCAGGTACCTAACTTTACTTTTTTTAACAAATTACTGCTTCCACGTGCAATTAAATTGTTAACAAATATGCAGTTCTAACACGTCATAATCATGTGGCTTCTGCATCTTGTTGTATCAAATAAATAAATAAAGTAACGAATAAAGATTCGCTATATTTTTTTTTTTTTTAATATAGTAAAGGGATTCCTTTAAACATCTGCCTTAAAATAGTCTTTAGTTGTAAAATAAATGAAACATTATTAATAGTTTTGTTCGGCTGGCCTAAAATGAAAAGTATTATAATATAATATTGTACAACAAACCTGTAAAACTTAAACAATAGCAAGTTAAAAATTTTGAAGATACGAGTACATGTGTAAGTCCGACTATGTGATACCCTAGACGATCTTACCTTTTTAGAAAAAAAATTTTTAGAATTTGTAAAAGAAAACCTACCTTAACCATTAAATTAATGGGATTTAGCCCCATAAGACCTTTTTCTGATTCTAAAACTGAAGAGACTTATAAAGGGACGGTGGAGCCTTGCTATGAATTGGAAGCCAAACAACGTTTCAATGAAAATGCTTTTTTACCAAAAAATACTTCGAAATTAGTAAAATCGCTTATTATATCTAAGGCAGATTACTTCAAAGTGAACAAAAGGATTACTGATAATAACTTTTTTACAAATGATCTATAAAAACAATCAACAGCAACAACAAAAATACCTACATAGTTCATATTTATGTAATAATGGTCACTATTTTACTTTATTTTCAAAATAAAAAAACCAAATATTAAATTAACATGGTAAGGTAGTACTTCACGTATATGGTCAATGGACTAACTAACAACCAGCTAACTAGGTAAGCAAATTACTAAATTGAATGAATGAAGAAAAAAGAGTGAGTGAATGAAAAATAAATTTAAAGTAAAATACAATTCAATATAACGCTCCTCTATTAAATAAGGCTTTGCTTTACAGCAGAAAAGCACTTTTTAAGTAAAAAGTGAGAAATGCAACCTAAAATGAGATTTTACAATAGCCAGTAAAACCCATTGGCCAATTGGCCAAAATATGCAATAATAATATAAAGCAAATAAGAAAATTAAAGTTTGTCAAGACTGGCTATTTGATGCACTACATCACAGAAATCGTTAAGAAACTTAACTTTTGTGTTTTTTTTTTTCTCCGTCGCTCTTCTAGGGAGCATATTGGCTTTCCACAAAGCATCCACTGCTTTGTTTCAGCTTCTTTAATCAATTTGATCTTTTTCAAGCTAAGTAGTCCATATGATGTTTGCGTAGTGGTGAAGATCCTTGCTAATTGGTGGTGATCTTTACTTTAGCATCGTAATTTTTTCCCAGTCGGTGGCGTGTTTTCCTGATCATTCCTCTGATGTTTGGCATCATCGCCAGAGGTATTCTCGGAAAGGTCAGGGGGGCTTATTCTTCATTTTTTAGATGGAGTTGTCTGGAGGGAAGTTGAAAAAAGCCTTTTATTAAACATTCGAAACCACAACCAATTTTTTTTTTCTTCGTCATGTCCTCTGCTAGGGCTCGAACCTGAGTCGTTGGTGTTGTTATGGTGCGCTCTAACCACTACACCACCCCATCCCCAAGAGACCTTACTTAAAAGTAAGTTATGTTAGTTTCATTTAGCAGCCATCTGCGACACAGTTCATTTAGGTCCACCGATTGTGTCGTAATATTACATCTTTTAGCCATTATTCGCCAGACCGTCATAAAAATGTTCTTGTCGTTAAACCTTCTTCGATCGTGCAAAGTCAATGTTAAGCCCTAAAATAGGGTTGCCAGATTGAATATTGCAAAATTCTTAATATTTCTAGAAAAATATCTTGAAAGTAAACAATATTTGTTTACGAAACACTTTGGTTACAAATTGTCTGAAATATAACATTTCTGGTAATATTAATTTCAGCAGGCAACATTACAACACTGAATGATTAAAAAAGAGGTACGACAACAGTATGCTAAAAAGATCAAGGACGAAGCAAAGTGAAGTCAAGAAAGGTATTCTGTTCTGCGTTTGGTCGGGTTGTTATGAGCTTCTGCAAACTGGTCAAACGATTGAATTTGATCGCTTCTGTCAACAATTACCTATTTTAAAGCGAGCAATTCAATTAAAACGGCCATAATTGAGCAGCAGAAAAGTCGTTGTAATCCACCATAATCACACACATCTTTGATGACTTGGCAGAAACTGAGAGAGCTTGGCTGTGAAGTGTCTACACTTTCACCATATAGCCCTGACGCTGCATATTCAAATTGTCATTGGTTTCGATCTCTGCAAAACGTAATTGGTGTAGTTTTTCGCTCTGAGAAATTATTCAGTAATGGAATAGTGGCTTTAGCTAAAAATGGCGAAAAGATATCGATCTAAATGGCATATATTTGACTTAACAAAGCTCGTTTCAGATATAAGAAAAAAGTGTTTAATTTTTGGTAAAATTTTTAATCGAACTTATTCTAACACCCATCATAAAAATCTTGTAAATTTTTTAGATAAACTGAACTAGGAAACAAATACATTTAAAATACTAATTTGTAATAGCTTTTCAAAAAACTTTGCATAGAGTGGGCCATTTGCAAGTTTAAATTTAAAAATGCAATAAAATAAAAACAACAAATTAGCATATCTAAGCAGAGGGACCTTACCAGATTTGCGTCTACCAATCTGCGTTGGACCGTTCTAAACGACACAACGTCGCCAATTTCATTTGCAATCACTTTCGACCATGAAAGGATCTCATTTTGCTAAAATGATCATACGATTATCAGTGCTTTTAGATGTTTTTTTTTTTTTTATTGCTCCGCGTTTTTCAATATCTGTTTCTAGCTTTAGCGTATTAGTTTCAAAGTTTTGAGATCGCCCTAACGATGTGGCAATGAATGTATAAGTTTTTCCTTGCTTTCGAAGCTCCCCCACAAGTTTTCGTTCTTCTACACTGCAATGTTGTCCCCGGCCCATCTAAAAGCTTTTAATATTATTTTTTATTCCGAATTTATTCTAAATTTATTTATAACTTACCTTTTTATATTTTCTCAAAAAATCTAAATATAAGAACTTTAGAGAATGCACACCTATTTCAATGATCACGCGGGAAAAGAACTAAATTGTAAAAAAAAAATTTAGTTTGTGTAATAATTGTCTTTTTTATAGCGATATTCACATTTTTTAATTTAAAACAGTGTTGCCATATTTAAAGTATGTATATAGTGTTGGGACTTTAGAAGCACTTTGATACATTTTTTTGTATATATAAGAGAGAAAAAAATCGCACCTATTTTTCTGTCCAGGAGTGTATGTAGGTAAAGTGATATTCTAATCCGATATATGAATATTTGCCAAATATGCAGATAAAATTATTTACGACTGTAAAGCTTTAAGCCACATTTTACTTACATATGTGTATTTTGTATATCCTATAGCAAAATCTGTATAAAATATCCCAATCAAATGATGTATTACTATCTTAAGAAACATATTCTGGTTTCTACATTTCACTCATTTAAAACTTCATAAATTTATTATATTTAATCATACCCTAAAGCAGCCTAAATATTGTAGATTTTAAACGTTTGATATATTTTTTTTATATTTAACTTGTCATTTTTCAATTGTTTGTTGGAAATTTAAATTTGGCCTATTTTTAGTAAAACTACATACTGTAAACACAAATAAATAACTGTGGTATTTATTCTCGTTGTTAAGGCGATCATTTTTGTGATAAAACGAGTAAAGTTGCTAAGCAATTGTACCACAAAAAAAAAATGTTTTTATTTTTAAATTTATGATGAATAAGATATATAAAAAAAATTTAATGAAATTATGATAAAATGTATTTAATTCATATAAAAAGAATTTATGTATTCAAATAACACCAGACTACGGAAAACAAATTATAAAACACAAAAAGCGTGTTACAGTGTGCGAATACGACATTTTATATCTCTACTCTGAAAATATTAGTTTATTTTTTTATTACCCGATATCTATTTGAACTCAGCCTCTTTTAACCTTATAGCAATGTAGGGTAAAAGCTACAACGTGTATATCTTTTACAATAGATGCTTAAAAACCATTGATATTAATTATAATCTTATTATTTATCAGGTCGCTCAATAAGTCCGGAGGATGAGGTACTAACCGTCAAACTAAACGTGTATAAATTTGACAGCAATCTGATAAATCATTGCTTCTTGATGAAAAAAAAATAGATTGTAAACCAAACAATGGCTTGATAAACATTATCCGAACTCTGCTCCATTCAGACAAATAGTATAGAAGTTGTATGTAGTCGTGCCAGCACAAATGATGCAGAGCGCAGTAAGCGCCCAAATGAAGCTGTTATTTCAAAAAACATCAAAAAAATTCACAAATTGGTTATGAACTAGCGCAAATTGAAGGTGTAATAGCTAGGTGACATTGTAAAGCTATCATCAGATGGTAGTGTTTTTACTATTTTACACAAACTTTTGGGTAAGCCAAAGCTCTGTTCAAAGTGGCTGCCTCGTGAGCTCACAAATCGTGACACAAATCGCTGAAAATTGCTTATCCACCCATCGTATTCTCCAGATTTAGCCCCCAACGACTTTTTCCTGTTTTCAGACCTCAAGAGAATGCCTGCTGGATAGAATTTTAAGTACAATTATGAAGTAATCACTGAAAATGGGGCATAATTTGACGAGGAAGAAAAATCGTGCTATAAAAAGTGGTATCGTATAGCTGAAAATCGCTGTACTCATCGTAGTGTCTCGGAAGCAACTATGTTGAATAATACAATCGAGTCAAAATTTTATATATATATATATATATATATATATATATATATATATATATATATATATATTGAAATTGTGTCATATTGGTACATTTCTGACAATCGTGTGATCTAAATACAACACAACTTGAATTGTGCTTTATTGTTGCAAAATATCAAAATTATCCCAATTTGGTCCGCGAAAAAAATTTAAAATTTAAATATTAGTACGTATTGTCAACTTCGAATGTCGCACAAAAACACAATTAATATCGGCGCAGTTTTAATAATTTTTCTTTCCATATTGTTGCGATCACACGATTGCCGTACCAATAATTGATGCATTGTGCCAATCGTGTGACCACAGCTTTACTCGATAGCGGCTATCAGAAAAATAGCATTACTTTCCAAATATCCCAACTTTGTTCTATTTTGTAGCACCATGTAATTTTTGCAATACTTTTTGATGGGAATGTTGAATTGAAAAATGAATCTTATCACTCTTATCGTCTCAAGTAAATTCACTCTATTGATGTATAACTTCAATGAAAAGGATTAGGGACTTTAATTTGGATGTGTAAAACTATGCAGAGAAATTGCAACGGACAAAATAATTATGCTTGTTTTCTTAATATAATCTATTACAAAAATGCCGAAATGGGAAGCTGTTTGTCCCTTATGTGTATATGTGTGTATATCAACGAATTAAGCCCAATTCAACGGTTTGCCTTGTTATCATAGTAAGTTTCATTGGGTTTGCCATGTATGATTCAAAATATAATTTTATTTGTAAAGAAAAAGAAAGGTATTCAATTACAGCAATTTCAATTTTTAAATTAAATTTTAATTCACACACACAACATACATATTCATATGCATAGATGCATTTAAGTACATAAAATATTTGTATATATGTATATGTAAGTTATATATCCACTGTAACCTATGAAACATAGGTACCTATAAAAGAACCACACATGGGACAAAAATGATTTGCATTACGGCATGAATCCATACAATATGGTAAACAACAGCAACTACAATGTGAGAGCAATATTGGGAAAAAAAAAAAATATTTAAATCTTATCAAGACCAAAATTATAAAATTAAAACTTACCATGTACAGGAAAGCAGTATACAAGCAATATGAGTTTTGGAAGTGGATTTATGACGTACTTTAGTCGTAATACGACATCGGCAGCTGGGACAGGTCATTTCCATAGATTTTGGTCCCACTTGTACTGAATATACTGATGTCGGTGCTGTTACCGGCATTATATTAACTGTAGGCTGAGAAGCAATAGGTTGTGAATAACCTGGTGATGGATTTATACAACTACCAGATTGCATAGTACTTTGATTTTCATGAATATTTTGGAAGTTGTTTTCCAACTCTTTGTATGGCATAGAGTTATCCATATATAAATATATTGCTACTCAGTTGCTTCTTTTCTCCACAAGTTAAAAAACTGTACAAATTAAAAAACTACAAAAAAAAAAAACCGCGGCCTCCTTCAGCGACAATAACACGACGAATAGAACTACTCAACTAAAATAACTAAAAAAAATAATTTTAAGGAACGAAAAACGAATCTTTAAGTACTGCTTTAACACATAGACCTAAGCGGACTACACAGCGACACGACAGTGATGGTACTTTTTTGACAACAAGAGTAACAAATTTTATTAAACGAAATGATTTTTTCATAAATTGCTTTACTAAATAACTTAATAATTCCGCTTCTAACGAATTTTTAAAGCAAAATAATATTTTATTTATAACTTAGCATAGGTTAGGTTAGGTTAAACTGGCAGCTACCATAGGCTCACTTATGTCTAAATTGTAGGACTCGTTGTGATACCATGTGTTCATTGCCACACCATAGCCCTCGCAGCTGTTGTCTGACAAAAGTTAGCTATTCAGTCGCCTTAATAAGACAAGGATTTTTTAGATCTTGCGTTGCAGTAAGCCTCACGGAAAGCCTCAAGTCATCAACTTCTTCTGGGCTATGACAAAAAAGGTATTTCGTAGACTCCTCCTCATCTTAATCATTGCAACTTCTACAAAGATAATTATATTTAATTTCCATCCTTTGAGTATGTCTGCTAACAGACTCAGCAACTGCCACATTCTCTGATAACCCAAATGTGGCAAGATTCTTCTGGTCTCATAGCAGGTGGATTCATTTCCCCATCGTGTGCTCGAGAGTTTGCAAAATTTTAGTGATGCCAGCCGTCTATTCTTCCTAAGATAAACACCGATGTTTCCAATCGATCCGTTCGTATTTAAAGTAGTATGTGACATGCAATTACCTCAATGTTCTCATATCGATGAGCCCAAGTTGAGCTAACCGTCGAATTCCCGCTATGATACCCGGAATTCATGAAGAATTCCTGACATATCCAAACTCTCCAGGGATCTTATGTAAATCGAAGATATTTCGATAGTGCCTGTCAGAAAAATATTATCACTTTCCACGTTTATCAACTTCATTTATTTTTGTCCCATAGTGTAACCGAGTTTCCATTAAATAAATATGAGAGTATCAAATCTGTTAGGGGATTACTACAGTATTTTCTGAAGTTAAACAGTATTAAAAAAGTACGATCGTATCAACTTTCCCATCACTGCTACACGACACAAATGCAATTAGTTTTAGACGACGCCTTGTAGTCAGCTACATGCATATGTATTTCCGTGGTGCCACTTTAAAGTTTCTCCCATTCACAAAAATTAAATCGCTTATTTCAAATATATTTTTATCATTTAAAAATAAAAACATTTGAAAACTCATGTACATATTTCAATCTATTTATTAAATCATATTTAATACAATATATTTTTCTTGTACTTATTTGTTTATTGATTTATTTTTTGTTAAATAAAGAATACGTAGGTATTACTAAATTCTTATTTATTTAACATTTCATATTATGATGACATCACTGAAACTGCTTACTGTTCTCTTTGTAGAAACGTACACACAATGTATTATATTTATAGCAGATTGTAGTCAGTAGCCTGCTGCGTCCTATATATGTGTTCAATGGTTAAGCAGATATTCGAAAATAAAAACGGAAAAAGCAAAATAGGAAAAGAAGACCGATAATATTATATCCTTTAATGCAACATAAATATTTTAAAATCAGCATCGTTTTTCAAAAATTTTTGAAAGCGATGAAAATTCTGCCATAAATGTATACATACATATTTACCGTTTTTCCGAGCGTTTCAAAGAATTGATCGTTAAAATGCATTTGATTTATTAAGGTTTTATTGGCTTTTTTATTGAAGCAGAGTTATTATGGCTTTGCAACCAAAAAAAAACTTCTTTAATCTCTAGATACAATAAAAATGTACCAAATTATTTAATTAAATAAACATTCATATGCATATTAGTTTTGGCTGCCTGCCTTGTTACCTCCATGTTATACCTCTTCTAATCATAATTGCAATTTGCATTACTTGATCTAAGTCACAAATAGAAAGAATAAATGTACACAACTTTATTGAACGATCGCTCTGGTTAATATCCTATTGTTTGTTAGGTTTTATGGAGTGTTGGCTAATAAGCTTCTTTTGAAGGAAATATTAGCCGTCACAAATAGAAAGAATAAATGTACACAACTTTATTGAACGATCGCTCTGGTTAATATCCTATTGTTTGTTAGGTTTTATGGAGTGTTGGCTAACAGGCTTCTTTTGAAGGAAACATTAGCCGACACACTTTTACGGAACAGAGAGGCCTGTGAACCTTTATGGTTAAGAATGTTTAATACTATCCCGAAATCGACAAATATTAAGTAAATGGTAATCTTTATTCAACCAACTGTGGCTAATCAGCAATCGATCAACGCGTTATATACATATGTAAGTCCAAATCTAAATATTAAACTTAATGGAACAAGTTGTGTTTCGACCTTAGCCTAATTTCAAATATATGTATGTAACCATGGACCTAAAGCCTGGAAAAAATTAATTCTGATTTGGGTGCAGTTTAATTAACATAAAAAATTAAAGTTCGGCTTAGAGTTCGAATTGTGTTAAAAATTTTAAAAAAGTACAAATGTATGTACATAAGTATGTAAGTTTTATAACTATGAAATTTATTTCTTTTTCAAAGTAATTTTGGTTACAATAGCATACATACATATGTATGTATTATCTCCAATGAACTAAATGATTCGATTTACGCTTAAGCAACGTTGGGATTTATTGGAAATTTATTTCCAAAACAAAGACAATTAATATCGTACAAAATTTGGTCGCAGAATAGGACCAATAGCGCCCGGTATACGGAAGTTTATTGCTAAAGTTCGTGAAACTGGTTTCATTGTTGATGTACCAAGACGTAAACGTGCTCGTACAATGCGTACACCCTAAAATATCGAAGCTGAGGCTGAGAGTGTGTCTGAGAATCCATCAACATCAACTCGTCATCGTTCTCAAGAATTGAACATTTACATCGAATTTTGCGAGAAGATCTCGGTATGACGCCTTACAAAGTTCAATTATGTTTAATAGTTGAAGTCGCATAATCATCCGCTTAGTTTTCGCTTCGCTCGATGGGCCAACGAGAAACTGAATTATGTTGTAAATTTTGCCGGAAAAATCATTTTTTCGGATTAAGCTCATTTTCATCTTGGTGGGTGCGTTAATAAGCAAAATTATCGTATTTCTGGCTCAGAAAACCCAAACTTGGTCTTACAGAAGCAAATGCACCCACTACGGCAGTAGAGACACATCGCACCATGATAACCGATTTTATTGTGCCCGCTCTTCATGGTATTGATGTGTATGATGTTTGGTTTCAACAGAATGGTGCAACTTGCCACACATCTCATGCCACAATCGATTTATGGCGTCAAATGTTTAATGGCCGCATAATTAGCCGAAATGGTGATGTCAATTGACCGTCAAGAAACTACTATTTGACACCGTTTGACTATTTTCTGTGGGGTGCCGTTAAAGACAAGTGTTATGCCGCTAAACCAGAGACAATTGAGCATTTGAAGGCCAACATTCGTGGTGACATTGCTGACATACATATGTACGATAAAAAAAAGTTATAGAAAATTGGTCCAATTAAATGGGGAACTGTGAGGTCAGCAGCGACAGCCATATGAATGAAATACATAATATTTCATCTCTAACCGGAACAATTGTACCTCACGACAAAAAAATTAATTTGGTTAAATTTCAAACCGTTTTTGTTTGATTGCATTTTTAAATTTAAACATTTAAATGTCCCACCCATTACATATGTACATACACATATTGCAATTCTATTTTTATAAGCTACCAATTGAAACGGTGACATTTACATTCGAATAATTAATAAAACTCTCTTCCCTTTCTACTTGTAAATTTTTAGAACAGAAAATGGGGATTTCCCTCTTTAAGTGGGAAATATAATAGTGGTACTAATACAATGTAACGAGTAGCGCTACAAGCTGTCAAAAGTTTAAAACGGATATACTATGTATGTATCAAGTAATGTGAACAGAATACGTATGTATGTACATAGTTGTAGTAGAAGCTGAAGCGCAAAATTCGAAAACTTGAACTTAGTAGCGCAACAAGAAATAAAATTTCATCAAAATGGAAAACGAGCAAGCAAAAATTTTTATTGAATTGAATTTAATTGGTAACAAACTTTTTCTTTCTATCCTTTTAAAAACAAAATGCAAAACAACAATTTTTATTAATATATAGCATATGTCAACTAGGGTCACCATGCTTTCAAATATACGTATAAAAAAATTTAAAATGCATTTGTTAATTACAGTCGAAAATTTATTCAGTTACCCAGCCTTAACACACGAATTTATATACTTTCTTGAAAGTAGAAATATATTCATATACTACATATTGTACCTTAAGGTTGCTTATGGGTGTGACGAGAAAGAAAAGGCTTGGCACAAGAACAAAGTATTCTGACCTAAAAACTTGATGCCAACGATAGAACATGGCTGTAGGCAATTTTTTTATTGTTTGGAGTTGCATATTGACGGCTGAGATGGTCATTTACATATGTTTTTATTGATAAGACTATGGATCGCTTCACATATTTGAATTCACTTAAAGATAATTCGAGGCAATCTGTGAATGGTCGTTTTGGAATCTAATACATGTGCGACGGCAGTGTTGGCGGTGTTGAGCAGAAGAACATTGAGTTATTACAGTAAAGTTTAAAGAAGTGTTAACATGAGTGAAAATTGTTGTTTATCAAATCAAAGCCACATTTTTTTCCAAATTATGTGCGGTGTTTTCGAGAGCAAACACCTACCATAAATGTATAATTGCAACAAGCCAGCCAAACTACCAAATTGTTGTTAAACAACGAAAAACTACCAATTTAGGTACAATTACACTAAAATAGTAACACTGGCTACACTACTCATTACATCGACAGCTTCAGCTATTACTACAACTACTTAATTCTGTTCCAGGCTTTACTCAATTTTATGTGAAGATTGTGCTCTGGTTAAAAGTACTCGGTATTTTATTGTTTTTTTTTTTTAATATTTCTTCTATTAACTGTTTCCGAACCTGAAACCATTATCCACTTCTCACATGGGTTCAACGGGTTCGAGTACAAAATTTTTATGCACAGCAAACAGGTTCTGGTTTCAGTTCCTATATGTAACGATCTTAAGCCCATTGTTTTTATATGTTATTATTACTGCTAAAAAAATGTAATTTATATATCTGCGTATTATTATAAGAATAAAAAAGTGGTTTTGTTGAGTTATTTCTAATATCAAAACATTAGAAGTTGTTTCGGGAAGGAAACTATCAATTGCTCATAATTTTGAGCAGAACTGGCATATTTTTTTTTTTTTTTTTTTGTAATTCGAATAAAATTTTTTTAAATAATCACTTAAAATCGTACACGATGGTTTTGAAAAAGTATTCATTTATTGTAGGCTTTTATTGTTTTGGTTATTATATAAATTGCTATTTTTATATTGCGTATGCTATTATTTATCACAAAATATGGTACTATTGTAATCTATGCCATTTAATTATTGAAAAAATTATGTAAAACTGTTATAACGTACAATATCAATGCGTCGTTTAAAATCGTACAGAAAAATTCGTAGGTGTTTTCACTAAATTTTAATACCAATTAAGTAAGAAAGTGACTTTTGAATGTAATTTATCGTCAACCGATTGGTTATCTAAAGTTTCTATTAAACTTATTAGCATTTCGAAGGAGGTTGAGTAAAAAAGGTAAAAAACTAAACTGAATAGTGAAGATGAGAGGCAATTGTTAAGTTTTCGTTATAAAAAAGGAAAATTTTTATCCCAAATATCGCAAATAATTAATCATAGTCGTAATAGTGTCTAATACGTAGTTAAAAGATACGAAAAAGAAATTCTGATAACAATTGAAACTAAAAATGTTTTAAATTGAAGTTAGTTCATAATGACGAGCGCTAGATAATCGGAAAAATAAAGCAAAGTCCCAGCTTTTAACCACAAAATTAGTTGAAAATGTATTTGGACGAGAAAGTAAGCACGTCTACGATTCAAAACTTATTCCATCTTAACAGCTATCATAGCCGAATTAATGGAAACAAACCGTATATTAGTGGTCAAAATACACTTGGAAAATTATTGTTTACCATTGAAAAGTTGAAATTTAATATATTTTGCTCTTATGGAAAACAAATGGTTTGGATGAAACTCTATAAAGTAATGAATAATGCCAACTTGCAATTAACTATGAAACATGGTGAAACATGACAAATAGTTTGGGTTTGTATATCAGCTGATTGAGTAGATAACTTAGTATTTGTTATCTATCTGAGAGTTGAAAGGCACAATTAAAACAACAAAATGGGAACAATGCGTACTTCGAATACTTTTAGGTGATACTTTGATAAAGGTTTAAAGTAATCTTCCCATTTTAATCGGCTCTACATGCTATATAACTGTCTAAAGGTAATAAAACGCCGTCTGGAAAATACCAGACAAAAAAATTATGGAATATCCGTATCTAACATAAGGATTCTACGGGAAGCACATCAAAAAGAATGGAATAAAATAAATCAATACTCTGAAAAATAGCAAAGAACACCGAACAAAATATTAAAATTATTTCACATTAATACCTTTTTTTACTTTTTATGCTTTAATTGTAATGCTTATATAACTGTACGATTATAAGTGAAACATGAATATTGCGATATTATTTTAATTTTTGTCAATACTGTTTTACAAAATTGAATTATTTTTTTTTAAATACCTGTTTTTTGTTCTGATCTGATTATTGATGTGTCTTTTAATTTTTTATAAAAAAAATTTGTATTGCCTGTTTAATTCCAAGTTATTTAAAAAATGGTCCTGTACGATTTTAAGTGACACTCACTGTATGTATGTAGTTAAACAAACAGTTTTATAACTTCTGACAAAGTTTATTTTATGTACATATTATGTGTGTACATATGTATGTATGTATAATATATTCATTTCTTGTTAGTTTTTTTATTATTTTGCGTTTGACATTAAGAAATTAAAAACTTTGTTTATTTTAAAAATTTTTATAACTCTGCAACGTATCAGAGACGATTGATATTTTGTATTATTCTAATCCAGTGATTCTCAACTTTTTTTTGTTGCGGCTTGATGTTATTTGATCGTTTAATTTATATTCGATCATAGAAATGGCAATGCTACTCTCATGGCGTCTTCTATATTTAACAATTTTGATCTCTTTTAGTTTTAATGTTTGTTAATGCTGAAAGTCCGAATTCACACAAATAAGATGTAGAAATATAAGATGTGCCGCTGTGGTACGGTAGGTAAGGCATCCACCCGCATCGGTTCAATACCAGGCCAGACCATCTGAAAAAAAAGAAAAAGGGTTTTCAACAGGAGGCTATAAGTATTACTACCAGCACTGCCATTTTTGATTATTTCTAACTAAAATTTTATTTTTCTAGATACATATGTACTATTTTTCTATTTTGGTTACTTTTTTCTTAAAGTAATATTCACTTGATTACTACTTTACTAACTTTAAGTGAGGGGATATTATTGTGAATAGGAATTGAGGCAATGAGCCCATATGACATATCTGCTATCGTGCAGATTATAAAGTATTCCACAATAGTCGGAATTATCCCATTTCTTTTTTAATTTTTGTTATTTGAATAAGAAGCTTTTACAGAGAGTTCTCCAATACATGTTTTATCTAAGACCAAGGAGAAAAAGTAACAACATGCAACCTTCTCAAACTCTGTTGAAGGTCGCCATGAAATCTTTTTAATCTTCTTTTGTAGTAAAGTTAAATTTTAGTGAGTTTCACGTAAAATATGCAATATTTTGCTAATAAAATTTGAGTTATGGCTGTAAAAATGTTACCATCTACCATTCTAAGTTGCTGAATATATCAAATATATATTTGGTAAAATGTATAAGCGATATACTTTTCTAACACTTGCTCACAAACTCAATGGATTCATTAAAAACTTTCAGCATCGGCCTTATCAATTTCCACTACTTTTGTCATTCTACGGCTCTTTGTTCTGCCTAAACAGTTACTTGTTTTAGAAAAATCTTTGATCTTCATTTGGGCATGATGCCTGTGAGTTTAGTGCTTGAATCGTCTTGGTAAAGACAATCAGTTTTTGTTTCAATGCAATCATTATCTTGACGTTTGAATTCGCAAAAATATGACAATTTAATTGAGCTATACATTAAAGGTGAAGTTACATAACACGCGTTGGGCTTTTAGCGCGTTTGGTACTTTGAGACTTTCAACGCTTTAAGGACCGCAAGTTATTGAGAGTGAAATATATTTAATTCAAGTGCTTTTTTGAATTTCTTTCTCTTTTTTAACAATTAAACGCCTTAAAAGTTAAAAGTTGACAAACTTTTTCGCGTTAGAGGCGTTGCATACTTTAGATGTAACTTGCTTTATGGAAATAAATTATTTCAACCTTTTTAACAGAAGCGTGCAACGCACAACGTTCGTAACGCGAGTTATGTACTTCCACCTTATATAGTCAGGTTTAAAAGTTTTGGTTATTTTTTATCCAATTTGCTTACATTTTTATTAAAATTTGGTTAGAAAAAATTAAAACCTGTGGCAACACTGATTACCACTTTTGAAAACTTCCCTAATGCATTTGCCGTTCGAAGCAGGCATTAAACTGTGGCTTTTAATGAGTCTTACGGGTACTGCGAAGTGCGAGAAGTCCTAATGTGCGTCATGGAACGTTATGGGAATTACTAATATGTAAGATGTAGAAAATTTTAATAATGTGCTTAAAGCTTTTTTGGCGATGATTGGATAATAGCCTCTAATGTTAATCCAAATTTAATTAATTGATTCTTCTGAATGTTTTAAAAACAAACTTCTTCCCCTTCATTCAAAGTTAAGTCAAATACAGAAGTATTCGTTTCTTTATATCTAATTTTTTAAAATAATCAATAATTTTCCCCTGTAATGTTGTCAAATGGTCAGTAACAATTATTTTAATCATTCTTTTGGGACAGTCTTTTTGGGAAAAATCAGTTTATGATGCTAAAAGAAACAACAAATTATGAAATAATTTAAAATTTTGTATGGATATTTTTAAATCATATTATTTATGTAATAATATTAAGATAATAAAATTTGGTGGCATACTATTAGAATTTCGCGGCACAGTGGTAAAGAATCACTGTTCTAAACAAACAATAAAATCTGAATTGAACAGAAATACGATACATACATAGCAAAATATTTAGTTTTCTGTTTCCATTATCGTTTTTGTTTTTATTTTTTTTTAATTAAAATACTCTACTTGAAAAGGAAAGCAATAAAAATTGTATACACAAAAGCAAACTGTTTCTTAAGAAAAGGAATAGATTTCATCTCATCTTTCTGATTTTTGTTCTTATAAATTATTTGCCTTTGTAATAGCCTGTATTGCAATTAGGGAGATCAATTATTGGACTTTTTACAAAAACCGGTTTTCGGTTAATAATAATTCAAATAACCGCTTCTTTTATTTAAATAAAATTGTACCTAATTCTTGAAGCGCAGAGCTGGACCACGTCGTTTTAAAAATAAGCAGAAGCTGGATAGAGAGCTTAATACTAAAAATAATTCTAACAAATATCATCAAAACTATGCCAAACGGTGTGCGGAGGCCATAAAAAACAAAGTTTATTACACAAAGTACTGAAAAATGATTAAGTTCGAACAGTTATTCAGGAAGCTAATTTCGTATTTGTTGTATTACTTGGTAGAGAATGGAATTAAAGGTTTGTTATTATAGTTATAATTTGGGTGCCCCAGATAACAAAAATTGAATATTTTACTTTGAATAAATCTATTAGTAATATACGAGTCCCTTATTGCCTCGGCAATAAAATTTGCTTAGATTTCGAGCAGCACTGTATGTAAATTTATGCATCACGTATTTAATAGTGTATGTGTTACTGCCGTATGTTAGATAAGAACCCACCTTCCACCCATGAAGTTGTCAGTTCAATCCCAGGCCACACCATCTGACAATTTTCAACAGCGATATCATCTCACAACCTTACTAGCAACTGGTTATGTTTATCTACGCTGTGAAAAACTTCACTAACTAATACATCTGCCGATATAAAAGGCGCCTGGTAGCTCGATCATCTGCGCTCAAAAAGGTTAAAATATATCTTAGAAAATGTGAACCCGATTTTAAAAAATATTACTATACAAAATAGCTTCTTAAGTGCATTGTAATGTGGAAAAGGAATAAACTAAAAAAAAATAGCTTTAATAAACATTCTTAGTTGACAAGCAAACATTTTCACGCTAATGATATATAAGCAATTATGAATGTATATAATTCTGAGATGAAATTAAAAAGATCTTTGGATCAGCAACAACTAGTTTCCGAGGTGTAGGCCACTTACTGTCAACATTTAACTGAGTAGTATAAACAAAAGAAGAAGGATGTCAGGTAAAAGATATTTCCAATGACTTAAATTTGGTGTGCAAAAATTTTGGTTACATTGGTCTATCGTGTACCAGGGAGAAAGAAAAACTTTTGTATGTTGACTTTTTATAAAATAGCATTTATTTGATATATACTTTATCCCCATATAAGCTGTTAATGATTAAAAAAATAATGATTTTTGTGTATTTTGAGAATGGTTAGAGCTGAAGTTCCTAAATTTGGTTTAAATAATTTGGCAGTCAATACAGCTTTTTTAATCTATCCACATCAGTCAAAAAGCAGGTACAACACTAAGGCTCCCAGCAACGCGGGAAAGATTACTCTAATACAATATAAACTGTAAGTTAACAAAATTTATTTAACTCAACGAATAATCAGACAAAGTAAAGTATTGTTACGAGCAAAAAAACCGCCTAAATTGTAGAATTTTGGTATATTTTGTGTCAGCCTGTCAATGCTATAATTATTTGTGTATATGGCATCACTGCCAATTAAATTCTCTGGGTAACACAATCTTACACGTTTAAAATTAACGGATAAAGGATATGAGATCATTTGAGACATTTTCGGAACTTTCCAAACTGTAGGCAATAAGATATATAAGGAGACTGCTTTACCTACAGTCTGAGTAAGTTATCGTTTGGCTGTCAATAAATAAAGTTGTATTAAAGCGGAAATAAAAGTGTTGTATAAACGAATATTAACTGTTGTATTAAGACAAGCAGTATAAAAGTTATAGTAGTAAAATAAAAACTGTAAAACAACAAAATAAAGGAGTATTTAGTTTATTTTAAAGAAATTTAATCAATCTCAAACTTTTTCAAAAGTTTAAAACGTAACAGTATGAATACTTCGCATGAATACGATCAATAAAAGTTTTCATATCCTTTCTAATCTAGAACAGGCAGAAAGCTTCTTAGAATAAATTTTTACAAATTTTGTCATACTTCCGGCTCTATAAAGTTAAATATTTCTAATAAAGTCACTTAACGCAAGAGTTGGCAAGCCACTGAGTAACCAACTTAAACCCTCCCGAGATTTAATGGGTATTATAATAAAAAAAAGGGTGGAATTTTAGTTTTTTTTTTTTTTGTATAATCACTAAAACAAATTTAATTTAAAAGTTGTCAAGGTGTATTTACAAAAAAGTAAATATAATTTATGTATTGGGTGTACAAAATAATAAATTTTTTAGCTTCAAAATGTTTTTTTGTAAGATAATTAATTAACATGTAAATCAAAATATTGTCCATCATTGCTAATAACTTTTCAAGACCACTCAGGCAATTTTCGAATCTCGTTTCAAAAAAACTTCTCACCCTTTGTGACTACCTAATTTTGAAGACAATTTTCGATTTCTTTGAAAGCAGTGAAGTGGTGGCCTGCCAAATCATGTTGTATCTGTCGAAACAGCGAGTAATAAAAAGAGGCAATGTACGGAGAATAGGACAGGCGTGGCAGACATCGCATTTGACCGTTTCTAAAATTTTTTTTTGCTAACTTTTGAGACATGAAGGCAAGCGTTGTCACACAAGATAATAACTTTATCATGTTTGTCCATATATTCCAGCCAGTTTTTGTCATAATTCACGGTTCAAATTGTAGCGTGGGTTTAGCAGCTCGTAGTACGTAATACCCCCTTGGTCGTACCAAAAGTACAAAATTGCAGTATAAATAATAAAACCTAGTAATTGTGCTAACAAAAAAAAAAATATTAGAGAAGAGCATGAAATTTAAAAGCAGCGAAAAAACCAAACCAAAAACCGGTGGGCTGATTTTTTTTTAAGCCAAGGTTTTTGCCAACTCTGCTTTAAGCTGAACAAAGATGTAGCCTTGTTTGATGGACTACCCTAGCCAATTCATTCCAAAAATGTTCAATTATATTATGTTCTGGGTTCCGGTTACGGATCAACGAAAGCTTTGTGACACCTGACGTAAGCTTGAGATCGTTAGCTTAATAGAATTCGCTGTTATTTGTGATACCCGATTTGCCTGCACTTTGCTTTACATTTTCTTGTCGAATATTGAAATATGCAAATGAGGCCATTTTTTTTTATTTGAAAATTGCTGATTTTTAATCAAAATATCTGGCAGGCCTCTATATGTGTCCTAGTTATTAACGCAATGACATACATATTTTGTATATGCCTGTAAACAAATTTTCAAATAATTGTTAAAAATTTGTAACAATTTTTACTGGAAAAGTGTTCATTAACTCAAAAAATTTGCAACGAGAGAGCGTCAGAAAAGAGTAAGAAATTGAGACACACAAAAATCTTGCAAAATTCTTGCTGCAAGAACTATTCAAACACCTGTTTTGTGTTTATGCTTACAAGTCAAGTTTTCTAAAAAAAATTTTTCCAAATTTAAGAAATTGTAAGTAAAAGTAAATTTTCAAAGTGATAAAATGTATAGAAAACAATGTTGTGATTAACTTAGGATCAACAGCACCAAAAGAAAATGTCTAAAGATACTGAAATAAATGACGCGGGATGTAGTACATAAGGATTAAAGGATGTTGCAGCAAATGGAGGTGATTTCTATAAATTAAAATACTTTCTTTTTAAAAAGTTAACTAATAAATTTTAATATGTAAGTACTTGCAATTTAAACAACAGTAAATTCCTGGAGAGCCCTTGGTATGTTTTGATTCATCGAGTGATTCGGAGAGTGATAACGATGCTGAAATGGTTGAATACTAGCTAGGCAAACGTTGGCTATGAATTTTAACATAATGAAATAATGCAGAATATTCTTCGAAAAAGAATCTACAAGCCTATATATTACAGCACTATTTTAGCTTGCAAATTTTGGCTGGTAAAGTGTTAATTTACTTTTGAGCATTTTTGAGAGAAATTGTGCCAACATTTTTTTTTTGCTTTCTCGGTGCAAGTTTGTGCAAGTAAAGTTATTGAACAAACCTAATATATGCAAACGTATAAAAACTGCTTAAAAATACCTACTTATGTATATTATTTTTTTCTTTGGCCATTTTAAAAACAATTGTTTGACAAACTGTATAAAAACTCAACCCTGTTGTTAATCTATAAAATAAATATTCATATGTATGTATATAAGTATGTACGTCTGAATATATACATACATACCCTTCTTTCTCATCTGCATTCCAGAACCCTGGTTAGAATCAATTTGCGTACATATGTACGTATGTATGTCTACAGACAGCCGAAATGGTAAAGGGACTTGTCATTGACAAAGCGTATAAGAACTCAAGTCTGTTGTTTATTTTCAAAATAAAATTATATTTTCGAAATGTTTTGCCTGCGATTGCATTTTTTATTGACTTACATACATATATATATATATATATATATATATATATATATATATATATATATATATATATATATATATATATATATATATATACATATAATACATATATACATATATACATATATACATATATATATATATATATATATATATATATATATACATATATATATATATATACATATATATATATATATATATATATATATATATATATATATATTGTATACGTATATATATTGTATACGTATAAGTATTATATTTACTTATGTGCATATATGCATGTAGAGTACTAGAGTAACCCTTCCCGCGTTTCTGGGAGGTTTTGTGTTGTATTCCTATAAAATATATTTCTCAGGACAACTTATTTTTATATACATATGTATATAGTAGATAAGAATACGTATATAGCTTTTACATGTTGTGCTTTATGCAATACTCGCTTTTACAATCTCTCCGCTTTATGACTGATATGGATAGATCACAAAACTTTAACAGTTACCATTTTCCACACATGCAAAATTCCATGTTTAGTATGAATGTGAGCTGCCACACTTATTCAATTTCGTCCAGCTATGGACAGATGATGTGTTCTGGCCAAGAAGATTTTACACCAAATTTTTAAACTTTTACTATTACCGTTCTCAAGATATACAAAAATCAATAGTTAATATGTATGGGAGACGCCACACCCACTTATACAATTCCTTCAACTTTTTGACTGATGACACATATATACAAAGATATACAAAAATCAACATTGAATACATTGTATGGGAAGTACCATGCCCGATAATATAATTTCGCTCATTTTTCAACTGATAATATGTATTAACTGCCAAATCGTTTAGACCATGTTCAGTGATTGTATATTGGAGGTGCCACACAAAGTTATCCAATTCTACCAACTTTTTAACTGATGATTTTTTGTATTGTCCACAAAGTTATTTAGGTCAAATTCAGATTCTTCCACTATTACCGCTGCAAAGATATGCAAAAATCAATATTTTCTTTGTATTGGAGGTGCCACACCCACTTACTAAACTTCACGTATATTGCGACTGATGATGTGTATTGACTACAAAGTTATTTGGACCAAATTCGGAACCTTTCACTATTATCCTTCCAAAGATATACAAATATAAGTATTTACTGCGTATGGGTGATGTCACTCTCGCTTATCTAATTCCGCCCATTTTTTTGGCCAAATTTAGAAATTCTTTCTATAATCGTTTTAAAGATATAGACATATAAATAAAAAAAATTATATAAGCGTGGCACCGCTCAGTTGAACCAAAACCATTTGTGAAAGTCCACCATTCCAACACATGTATTGGTTTGTAAACCGGTTTAGTGTTCCAAAAATATAAATAATAAAATAACGAACATAGGACAACTTATTTTTATATATGTATAGGGTGAATGTACCAATAGTCGGCAATTTAAGACTATTGTTTATTTCAAGCTACTGCCCTTACCCATTTGAATGTGGTATAGAATTGATGACTAAGTTATTACAATTCATTAGTTTGCTTTGTTTTAGATTATTAAGTTAAATTAAAAATTTTTTTATTGAAATTGAGAAATTTGCTGCTTTTGTGAAAAACACAAAATTTGTTATAGTGCAGAAAATAATAAATCAAGATCGTTTTCAAACTGTAACTTATTAAGATACGTAAATGTTTTTAACATTTCTAGATGTTCAATAAGACCAAGCAGGCACGAAGGATAAATTCATATCATAAAATCCTGAATATTATTTATGTATATATCATATTTTGTACATGGGTTACATGTTAATGCTAAAAACGAAAAAAAAAAATAGATCACAAATGAATATATTATATGGCCTCTGAAAGCTAACCTCTAAAGCTTAAGTCTATTTCAAAATGTGTTAGGTCTCATAATAAGCATACTCTCAAGCCGAGGACTTACATTGCTTATAACAACAAAATATAATCCCCTATAAACTTATGATAAGTAGGGCACCAAAGCAAACATTTAGCAAATTTGAGTGGCATTAAGAGATTAAAAAAATTGGTTTCGTTATTTATAATTATGACGTGCCCTTATTATAAATATAATTTTAAAAAAAAATTATTTGCTTGAATAGGCCTACAATTACAAAAAGTCAAAAATTATTTGTAATAATTATGCATTTTATGAAGAGCCAATTGTTTTTCTATTTCAAAATGTTTTAATAAATAGGCCTTTATACGCAAAAACATTAAGATTTTTGGTTGTGTTATGAGTTATACGTTCGCACGAGACTTCGAAATACTTCGCTCTCTGTTTGTATTACTTATTTTGATTCTTCCGTTCCTTCCTTCCTTTTATGATGTTAGCAAATAAAATCTATGCTGCGAGCAGACATTGTTTTATCTATTGTGTTAATTTTGTTTGTGCATTAGGAAGCATTAGAAGTTAAAAAAAACATATTATAATCTTGCTTACATGTTTACTTTCTTAATGCGTTTTTCAGCAATTGTTCTTTTAAATGTATTGCATACTCTTAGGAGATTTTTGTAACAAATCGGAATACATATTCTGAAACTGAACATTCTTATTAGATTGCCTTGTTTTTATTCCAATAATAATCATGTTATTCACACAAGCTGCTTATAAATCGTATTTTTAAGACTTTATGTGAACCCAACAAAATTGCCTGCCGTTTATTTTTTAATATAATTTTGTAAAACTGATAGGATATTTTAAAAACAAATATATTTTAGCGCCTTATTGCTGAAATGCTCAACTGTGCGCCTTAAACAAATGAAACGGTACTTTTTATTACAACCCTGTTGTAAACAAAACAAATCAAAAAGTTCTGCTTACGCACATACTGTCTACGTTTAATATTCAATGAGTGAAGTCGTGTTAAAAATTTATAAAAAATAAAATTTAAAGAGGATAACTAAAATAAATTTGTGTTTTAATAAAAACATACCTTTTTTAAATTAAAATCATAAGAAAACTGTTACTAACAAAAAAGAATGTATCAAAATGTCATTGAACAAGAAAGTAATATAAAAGAGACGCCAAACAGTCACAAACAAAAAGCTCTGACAAAACCAACAGCGCAGCATATTGCGGGCAGTGCAGCGACATCCTACCGATCGTATTCTGCTGATGAAGGCAGCGAACAGCATGAATACTATAAGAATGTAACAACAACAATTGGACAACAAAACCAACCACTAAACAAGTTTAGTTTGAATATAAAAAAGGTATCTGGAAAACCACTGCCGCCCTCAACAAGTAAGAAAAGAAAAATCGCTTCCTGCAAAAGAAATTTATTAATAAAAAACAAAATATTTTCTTTTTTTCAAATAAAAAAGCTTTTACGCACAATACAACTGTAACAACACAAGTTGCTAGAATTTCCTATGGAAAAGAAAACCATAACAGTTCCCGATCTACAGCGCCGAAAGATATGGAAACAGATAGAGTGCAAAAAAGGGAAACCAAAATCAGGAAGTCTACACAAATTACAGAATCTGCACAATTAATGGAAAAATTTGCTAAAAAGAAACTAGAACGTGATCAGGAAATTAAAGAGATACAGGAAATGTTAAATAAAATAAAATCTCCCCAGAAGTCTAGTTCTCGCACTTCAGAAGACTCTGCCAAAGAGCTTGAAGTGGACACAATTACTATTGAATATACCAAAAAAGATGACTTGCATGCAGCAAATGCCTTAAACAATAAATACGAAGCAGCACAAGCAGTAGAACATGACAAAACAGCGCACAAGAAGACCTCAAAGGAGGACCATCAAGTGAACAAATCAGATGTAAGAAAGCCTTTACAACATCGTAGCAATACAGATACTCAATTGAGAGCACACGAAAAGACATCAAAGGCGGAACATCGAATGGACAGTTCCATTCTAAGAAAGCCTTTACAGCATCGTAGCAATACAGACACTCAATTGACAGCAAAATCATCTGAGGAACGTCTGTCAAATACGACCTCTCGAGTTTCACGCATTGACACTACTGCGAGATCTTATGCAACAACAACAATATTAAATAAACCCCGATCCAAATCAGTCCAACTGCCGTTAACTGCAAAAACCAATAACCAGAAAACAGGCTATAACCCTGATGAAGCCCGACGTTATATGGAAATGCAGAAAAAACAAAGAAAATCAAATTTACTAAATGAACCAGCCCATAAAGCGAAAATAGAAAAGGAAGAGATTAGAAAACGTTTGGAGGAATTAAAAAAGAATACCCGAAAATTAGTTAACAAAAATTTGCAAAAAAAGGAAAAAATAATGGCGAAAACTCCACTAAGTCAACAACTTAAATTAAAAGCACCACCACCAGAGTCAAGTACTGAGAAAACATCTACAGATAACAAAAAACTTGCATCTACAGATAACACAGACCTAGCAAATGAACTAAAAAATCTGGAAATTGTAATCAAAACACCCTTAAGGCACAATAGCCAAACAGAACGTGCTAAGGATAGCAGCAAAGTAATAGAGATTACCAATAGATCTACTCAATCCTTTCCTTTAATAGAGAACCATAAACGTGTAGGACTCTTAAGGAAAACGGAAAATGATAAAGATTTTTCTTTTAACAGCCATAAACAATACAACTTTGATAAAGAAAATCAAAATTTGCAATTGCTAACGAAACATTTAACACAATCTAAGGAAAATAAAATAAATATAGAAAGTATAAACAGCAAAGACAAACAACAGGAAACAACAACAAAAAAGATTGAAAACACATCTAAAGAAAAAGAAATTCAAACAGATATATTACTATCGACGACAAAAGATATCGAAGTTCCTCATTTAGAAAAACCTAAAAGTAATTTAAAATCTAACAAAATAGATGATATACCTTTCGATAGTCTAATAAGCAAAGAAATACCCAAAAAGGAAGCACCAAAAACGACGCATGATATGCCCTATTGGCTAAGGCCCTCACCTGCTCAAATATATCCGTATAATTTTATAATGGCTGTAAGAAGAAAATTAGAATCTATAGCCCATCCCTTAGAACCTAGAAATTTAGAAACGAAACAAAGTCGCGAAACCTCGACTACAGATCTAGCTGAACAGCATAATGAAAAGAAAAGAAAATCACCAGAAACGCTTGAAGAAAAGCATGCAAAAAAATTAAAAAGAAGACCAGAAGAAAGCAAAGAAATTAACAATAAAGAAAATAAATCATCAAATAATGAAATAACAGCACTAAAACACTTAAAGCCATCTCCACAAGCTAATGAACCGAATGAATATATTGCTAAACAAAACGAAACCAACGACATTGAAACCGTTTTAATTGATAAAAAAGAAGATACCCAACAGCGTATTTTCTTAACAGGTGATTTAGCACAAAAACCTTTACAACCTGCCGTCCCAGCAGTTAATGAACACCAATTTAACACTTTACAAAATAAAATTCAAATTCCAGTTCTGAATACAGAAAAATCGCATACTGATCGCAATGATTTAAAACAAGATTCTACACATTTTAATAAACAATCTTCAAATTACAAATCAATGGAAAGCTTGAATTCTGAAATTACCTCGAACTTATCATCAATATCTTTACAACATCCCCTTTCAAACACCCTAACTGAAGTTTCATCTTTAAGAACCGAATCAAGAAGAACTTTTATATATTCCAGCAAAATTCATTTAGAAAATTCTGAAGATGAAGTGAATTCTTTAGCCTCTGGCATACTTAGTTCACCCGAAAAAAAACAACAACAAAATAAAGACTTTGAGTTTGTTCAACCTCGTCCAGTAAGTCCCCTATCACTGGAAAAAGTCGACAAATTAAAAATCAAAAGAAAAGTTGCCGATTCTGATGGCGAAAAAAGCGACAAAGAAATGGACTTTACACAATTGTTAGAGGACTTTAATCGCAGTCTCTCACAAGTTATTCAAGTAAATGAACAATTAAAAAGTACTCTAGATAAGTCGCACCAAATTTTAAGTCCTCGTTCTTCGAAAAAGTCTTCAGATACCGAAAAGCAGTATTCTTCAGATTTTGAAAAATCAACATCAAAAGTGCATGGTTATCCCCCCTCAGTTAAAGAAAAACTTAAAGAAACTGTACAGAAAAGTGATGAAAAGCTTAAACACAGAAAACGTCAACTTTTCGGAATGGCCGAACAAGAAACAACACAGAAAGAAACACATATGGAAACCGCAAAACTGACAGACGATGTTGATAACCCTTTACCAGAATTAAATTTATATGTAGATCTCAAGTCGTTCTCAAATTCTTCTCAAACAAGCACAGAAGATAGTGATGATAAACACAAGAAATCAACATCATCTACAGGTACCCAAGCCTTTGAGGAGCGTGCTAATGAAATCGAAAAACTAAAGGAAACCCTAAAAAGAACTATATTAGAATCTAAAGAAAAGCGTAAAGAAAGAGAAGAACGTCGTAAAATCGATCAAGAAAAGCATGGTTTGTATAAACAAAACTTGTCTGGATCTGAAAAATGTCATATTGAAACAACAAAATCAGATAAGAGACTTTTAAATCAAGCGCTGTTTAGTTCTAGAGAAAAGCAAGAATACACAAATAGTTTTAATGAAGAAACAAAACATTCCTACAAAGACTATAATTCAAATAATAGACTTATGAACCAACATACGAATAGCTCTAATGAAGAAACGAAACATTCCTATAAAGACCATAAATCTTTTGAGAAATATCAAAAACAATACAAAAATGTAGTTAATGAAGATAATGAACTCTCCTATACAGAACTGAAGGAGACTCAAGATTACAAGAAGACAAAATCTAGTAATTCTAGCGATATATCATATCATCATGGCCACAAGGAACAACATAAAACTTATACCATTAAATCAACGGATGACTCCTCTTCCCATGAAAAAACGAATTTAAGTAGCCATCCAAGCCAAGAACATACGCTATCTTTAAAATCTAAAACCAATACACGTAGTAATTCTGAGCATTGGATAGCTAACAAAAGTGAATCAGCAGTATCATCTAGCAGCACTCAAAGTGAAGTCAATAATATAACACGCTCTAACGATTCTGCGCGACATTCACAATATAATCCTAGTATCTCAGAAGCATTAAAGAACACATATGAATCTACACAAAGGGAAAATGAAAGTGTACCCTCTAATGATTACAATAGAATTAAATCAAACAAAAGTACAGCGTCCTCTCATAGCCACAACGATTATTCAAGCTTTATCAAATGCCATATCAATTGTTCACGTGGAGATTTTCAAGAAACAAATTCGAAAGAAGCTCAACTAAACGAAACGCAATTCCAACAAGCTATTCAAAAAGCTGCCTCACAAATAAGTTCTACTGAGCTTGCACAAAGTGCTGATGATGAAAAAACTAGCAGTGCAGCCTCTAAACATAAGACTGAAGGCTCAAATGCTCTGAGTTTTAATATTTCGTCAAATAACAAAGAAAAACAGAAACCACTAACAACAACTTCACCTTCCAAATTAAACAGACGCAATTCATTTGGCAGTGATATTGTAAAATATTTCCAGCAATTTGATACAGAAAAAGGACATCGACATGAAACCATAAATGATAGCATGTCTGAATCATCATTGAACTATTCTAATGTAGGCCTGGTAAGAGAAAAAAAATATATGCTTTTATTGGTCATTTTAAAATAAATCTGAGAATATTTGTAACCCTTTATTTTTAATTTAAATAAATCCCCCTTTGCATCATATACGTAGACAATAAATTCTTCGAATATTGTGTAGATATTTAAACTTTGCTTTAATTCCATAAATTTAAATTTTCATTCTTAAATGGGCAGATGTGATTATAAAGTTATATAACCCCATAATTTTTATTAGAATTAATATTAGTTTATACATACAAATTTATATTTCTGTAAAACTATTTATTGATTAAAAAATTGTCAATTTTTTTTCTTTTTTCGTTTAGTATGATAAATTAATACAAAATGAAAACAACAAGTCACAGCATTTAATGGCTCTTTTAAAAATGCGTGAAAAGGCCTTGTTGGATCGCACAAAAGGACAAATTGCTTGGCTGGAGGTACAGAAGGCTCGTTATAAAGCCAAAGGTTTAATAAATCATATAGCAGCTATTAAAAAGAAGCAACGTGGTATACTAATGAAAATGGAAAAAGAACGAGAGGAAATTAAAAGGTAAGTAAATATGTAATATTTATAATAGAGCTTATTTCGTGTGATCAACTCTGCGCAACATATGTTCAAGCAAAGTAAAGAATTTTACATCTTATTTAAAGTATGCTATAAAAAATCATCATCAGTATTTCCTAGAATATTCCTTATTCTTTTAAAACAGCTTCAAATATCGATTTTGATTTTTCAGGAGAGCTGTTTTAAATTTCAATTTCCCATTACTTAACATTGATTTGTTCCTGTGCTCATAATTTTATACGAATCGCAAAGAATTTTTTACACACTATACAATGTTCCGCATATTTTACAATACTTAACTAAAAAATCACGTTTTTTTAGTTATGACACTGTTGCAATAAATGAGCTATATGTAGGCTTTATATTCTAAACTTTCAGTTGCAAAGCTGTCTTGGCGATTATTTATTTCATCACTCCATAAATTTTCTATAATATTGACATCTTATGTTTGAGCTAAATTATTTAATATACGGATATGTAACTTATGCTTCAGAATCAGATGTCCTGGTAAAACACTAAAATCGTATCTTGTAATTTCTAATCTCTTTGTACTTTGCAATAACTTGTTTTGTAAAATTTAAATAAATGATTTATCGTCGTAATGTAAGATATAAGATTTCTAATCTCAGCCGATCACATGCACCCAAACTACCGCAAGGCCTTCACCGTAGCACGTAGGTTTTTTTTTTTTTTTTTTTTTTTTTTTTTTTTTTTTTTTTGTTGCAGTTCCGTATTTGGTTTTGGCCAGAAATAAGTCTTGCCATTGAACCTAAAGAGATTAAATTTGTTTTCTTCAGCAAAAATAACTGTTTCAAAATTGTTGATCCTTGTTTATATGGTCTTTGGCGAAATACTGTCTAGTCTTATAATTTTTAGAACTGATAAACGACAAATTATACTAGTTATTGTTTTAGGATAACATAACTTGGTGGTGCACTAAAAGTGCAATCCAGCCTAACTTTCTTAATAACAAGCGTATGTCTGCCTGTCTTACAATTTTATTTGAAGCTTCTTGGCAATTTGTCCTTGAGTAACCCATCTTTCAAATGTTTAATTACCGTAAAAAAATGTAAATAACTGACACTACTTCTTAACTTTAAAAGTGCATTTTACAATGTTTACTACTACGTCAGTCTATGCAAATTTTCGTTTTTTGAAAATATTTAATAATTAAAATAATCTACATACTACCCTAACAACTTGAGTTTCGTACCGTGTGTTATTTTCGTTTATAATTTACTTATCATCCATATTATGGGCCCGATTAAAATAAAATGATTATCTTTTTAAACACAAATTACTTCGTTATTCAAACCACAAACATAAAATTTAGTTCATCCTTTAACTTATTTTAATAAAATGAGAAATTTGGTACCTTAGTACAAATTTTGACCATTATAGTTTAGACCTGTCTCTGCATGGATTCTATCAAGTCAAAGCATTATTCAGGAGTAACAGAATCCCATATTTTCTGTAATTTCTTTTGAGACCTAACATGGTTGTTTGGGGATCAGGTCTTAACCGTCTTCATAATAGTCAAATTTACTCGATGGGATGGGATTCATATTCGCCGAAAGCAACTAAACTTGTCACAGATGGCAATAAATAATTTTGTAAAAAAGTTATGCACCTCGAAGCATTTAATGTCGATTCTATAACACAAAGGTTTCCTAAGCCCTTTGAGGACATGCATTCCCATACCATAATGCTTTCTGGTAATTTAACCGTAGGTTTGAGGTAATCCCTTTGATATGACTCGGTTTTGGTCCGTATTACTTTACTGCGAGTGTCTCCTATGGACACATCAAACTTAGATTCGTCGCTAAAAATTATGGGCTGCCACTGTTGCTGAGTCCAAGCTTGTCGCTCTTTTGCCCATAATATTCACTTTTTTCCCTGTATTGCAGTTAAGTAAGGTTTTTCTTTTGATTAAAATATGGTACACTTCCTTCACTCCTTGCTTATATGAAACAATTAACTCATAAAATCAACTCATACTTACTTTGTAAAATCCGTAGTTCAGTGTTTTTTTTTTTACATATTTCCTGGTTGTTTCTGGTCCTATGGTTCTTCCAACTACTGGGGACCACTCATCAGCCAAACTTCGAACGGTAGTTCTCGTACTTTTCTTTATTATACCGTCCAATGGCCGACTAAGAACAAAAGGAGTACGTCAGAAGATAATTCGAATAATCAGAGCGATGTATGAGGGAGGATGCAGAACTTTCAGTTCTTCATAACGGGAACATCAGCCAACCATTCCACTCCAATGCTGAAGTTAAACAAGGATGCCCACTATCACCTCAGCTATTCACCATCGTGCTGGATGACATAATGAGCAAAATCTGTTCGAAAAGAAGAGGGATCACAGGGAGTCTCTCACGCCAACTCGAAGACTTGGATTATGCAGATAACATTTGATTACTTTCGCATAAGATTTCCAATATACATTCGAAACTGGAGCACCTAGAAAAATTGGCTCGTAGTGTTAGACTTGATATAAACATCAAGAAAACCAAGGCCATGGGAATAAACAATACGAGCACGGAAAACATCATGTTACAGGTTCAACCAGGCGAGTATGTAGATAGCTTCTGTTATCTAGGAAGTACAATGACTACAAACGGTGGCGCAAAAACAGACGTAGATAACAGGCTCAACCTGAAACCTGGCTTGTATCGAATAACATCACACAGAAACTCCAGGTATTAATTAACAAGTGCCTCATAAGTGCCATCATATGCAGAATATTCTGGCCTAACGCCATAAGTAACAGAACTGTGGAGCATGACTAATAAGGAACCCATACTGAAACAGATAAGAAAAAGAAAGTGGGAATGGATCGGTCACACCATCCAAAAAAGTCCAGAGAGTATCACCAGAATGCCACTTGAGTGGAATCCTCAAGGCCCAAGAAATCGTGGACGACCAAAAAACACCTGGAGACGCACAATTATCCAAGAACTGAGACAGAACAACCTAACATGGTAGGAGGCAAAGTCAACAGCAGTAAACCGTGTTAGATGGAGATGTTTGTGGAAGCCGTATGCTCCCAAGAGGAGTAACGGGAGAAAAACGGTGCAATGGCCGTAGGGCGTGATATTAAAATTTTTTCCACAATTTTTATAATTTGTATCTAATGAATTGTTTTCCTTATAAGATTTCAAAATGTACTGCACAGTAGATTTGGGAAAATTTAATTCTCTTCTAAATTCTCTTATAAGATCAGCTTTATTCACTATCTCTTGAGATAGTGTGTCCACGTGGCATTTTATTATAAAATTTTTATAACTGTACAATTAACTACAATTGTTAATGCTTAAGACTTGACTGTACTCAGATTTAAAGCAAAAAAAAAAACTGACCCTTTTAAGAGTACGAAATTTAAATGGTCACGCTTAAAAATACTCCTTTTAAAAGTATGTTTAAAAATCGTTGCATTTTAGTAGTAAAAATTTTAGTCGTAAAACTTACACTGTTGCATATTAAGATACTATTACACAGATATACTAAAATATACAATAGAAAAAAATATATCAACTACTTTCGAAATTATAGCTTAAAAAAGAAAGAAAATGTCTTATATAACCGCAGTACGAAACTCAAGTTGTTAGAGTAGTATATACACGAAATAAGCTGTGTGATATTTTTTTTAAACTTATATTACTAAATATGTATTAAGTTATTTAATCTTGTCTCATTTTTGTTGTTTTCGTAATAAAAATTGATATATTTCTCTTAAAATCAATAATTTTGTTATAAGTAAATACCTACATTGTATAGAAAAATAGGAAATTGTACTCTTTTACATACTGTTTAAACGAAATAGGCTGTATTTCGACAAAAAAAAAAATTATTAAAACGTATGTAAATATAAAATATCTACCTATGTACCTAATTTCTTCTTTAAAATCAAAGCAAAGGATAAATATAAAAAATATACATACATACATATTTATGTATATATGGTTATATTATAAATTATTTTTGTGATAAATAGGTTTCGTGTTCGACAAAATGTTTTTAAAGAAGGGATTTTCTTCGTAGTCATATTTTTTTTTTTACTAGTGTTTATAGAAAATGACTAATACTGTTCGTTTTTTTTTTTCGACTATATAGTTTTAGTGACAAGTGTGATAAGCCGTACGTACATGTATATATGTCTGTATGTATATACGTAATAAGATTTATTAAAATTAGCTTGTTTTACAAATCCCATCATTTGTATTATTATTATTATTTTATTTTCAAATAATCTATTTTAAGTATATGCATTATTTTATTAGAGGAGGAGGAAAGACAAATAATCAAAAAATCAGCTTTAAAATCCTTTTGTTTCTGATTTTTACTCGTAATTGTTTTTATTCAAATGTCGGTCAGTCTTCTATTCTCTCAAATTGACTGGAAATTTTTTTAATATTAGAAAACATCAACATAAGCATATAAAAGTAATTTCGAAAACAACATAATATTGTCATCAGTATTACAGAATCATTTTTAATTTGACAAATTTTATTTATTTTTTTGGCTCGCATTTATACTAAACATGTATAATTGTTTTTTTGTCTATATGTCTGTCTTTCTGTCAGTCTGATTAGAAGATTTGTTTAATGTTAGATGATCCTGTCCTGTCATGACGACTTTTGATTTATTTATATTTATTTTTTTTTCAATTTTTTTTATTTTTATTTTTTTCAAGATTTCCACCAAACAAATTCTGGTATAATAATTACGGCGCCAAATTGACGCAATACTGTGTTATTTTTTTCTACGTGCCTTTATGTTTATTAGGGTGTAATTATTTAAGAAATAAATATTAAATCATATTGTTTGATATATTAACAGTAAATTTTTTAACCTCTCTAACCCCTTTACAGCCAGGGGCAAGTATACTCGTCAGAGTGTTAAGCGTTGTCAGTACATGTATACTCGTCTTGCTTTAGATGTCCAGTCGAGAGAATATCAAGTACTTGTGCCTTCGCATTGTCATCTTTAATCGTTGTGTGTCTGTAAATGTTGATAATATCGAGTGAATTTCGGATTTGATTTAAAACAAACACACATAGAGTTTAGAGAAATGGATGAAATCTTTATTTAAATCGATAGAACGTTCTGTATAATTCAATGTTTAAAGATGATTTCATGTAAATGTTAACCGCGGCTACGCCTCAAATAGTTCATACGCTGGGTCCAATTTTGGTATACACTCTCCAACATATCGGCCGGTATCTCACGAATAAATTATTTAATGTTGGCTTCCAGTGCGTCAACCGTTGCGGGTTTGTCACTACAAACATGAGCCTTAACACAGTCCCACAAAAAAATAGTCTAAAGACGTTAAATCGCACGATTTAGGCGGCCAATTGACCAGCCCCAAACGTGAATTAAACTGTTCACCGAACTCGGCTCTCAATTAGGGCATTATTTTGCTTAGTTGAAACCACATGTCAGCCAAGTCCAGTTCTTCCAATTTGGGCAAAAAATAAATAAATTTAATCATCGCGCGGTAGCATTCGCCATTCGCAGTAATCTTCCTGCCTTCGTCGTCTTTGAAAAAGTACTGTCCAATGGTGCCATCTGCTCATAATCCACACCAAAAATGAGCTACGTCGCTGAACACAACTTTCCGGTAAAAAGTTCTTAACCGAGAATGAATTTTGATAATAAAATTCAATAATCTGCAAGCGTTGTTCGTGTGTAAGTCGAATCATGATCATATTTGATAGTAACATGTTACACGAAAACAGCTGAGCTGCCAAAAAGAAAGTTGCTAAAAATCACCTATTATATGTGCTTTTACCAAAAAATAACAGAACTTTGGTATAATGGCTTTATAAAAGCTAGGCTTGACCGTGAGTGTGTGAAAGTCTTCCTAATTGCAAAAGCATAATTGTACAAAAATAAATTCGATTTTTTTTTCTTTTTGGAAAAATTACATTTTCCATTGCTATTTACCATCTTTGGGGTAAGAAAATAATTCTCTGTTTATCCACCCACTGCTTGAACTTCAAAGAGTATTAACAACTCTGCCTTGCAGATCTCTAAGGAACCTGTATTCTGGACAGAATGGTATACCATCACTGGTCCTGAAGCAGTGAGCTTCGACACTTGTTGGTATTTTTCCATCACCGTTGTTCTCCGGAACGTGGACTAAATCTATACATGGATTTGATGATAGCAGAGTTCTGGCTCTGAATATCTCCAAGGAATTTAATAGAGTTTGGCACGTGGTACTCATATCGAAAACTATTGCTTTTGACTTCTTTTAGTTAATAACGACTTCTCTCAGAGATCGCACAATAAGATCTAACTTTGAGGTATAAGATATCTTTACTCTCTACAACTAAAGCAACATGTCGGGTTATTTGTTAAAAGATTTTAGGTATATGGTTGTCTTTTGTTGCCTTATTAAACTCTATAAAATTTGAATATCTTAGGAACAAGCGGTTGATGATTCCAGTGATAACACTTATTTTAAACTATACCCTTAGTGTGCGGAAAAAAGAGATTTTTAAACATTACCTCCTTTTTAAGCGTGTTTTATTTCTCAAACAGTAGTACATACTACCCTAATATTTTCCTCTACACATATACATATATGTATACAGAAACATGTATAAATGTTTATAATGAGTTGTGGACACACACATACATCCATGCATATTTATATATCGAGATAATCATCGTCATGATCATCTGCCATCAAGTACACAACACGATTTACTGTATAGCAATATATCTCGTTTACTCTTAAATATACAAACATTTAATTCATACACATCCCTATACATAGATGTACATATGTACTCGTATAGGTAAATGTGTAAATTCGAAATTCAGTCATATTATAATTATAATGCAAACACCTTTAAACATTCACTCATACAAATATAAACATACATACATACATATGTATACCTATCTATATTATATATACATATTGGGTGTATAACGTAAAAATGCAAAGCTCGCAACAGATGGTTGTTATTTTTAATAACTTAAATGGCATTTTGGAGGGTAAATATCTGTCATTTATTCTCACTTTGTCATTGAGCAAAATAATGTAAAGAATAAAGTTTTTTGTCTTTTTTCTGGAACTTTGTGCCAACAAAGCACTATTTGGGGAAAGTTTGCTTTCTTTTTCAATTAAAAAAAAAAAAAAAAGAACTGAAGCACATCGATTGCTTATCGAGGCTTTTATTGAAAATGTTCTATAGATTTCAACATGTAAGAAATAGTTTGCGCGATTCAGATGTTTTTGACACGAAAAACAAAGACAGCCCAGGTCTGCCAAAAAATTAAAAGGTGATAATTGGACGCATTAGTAAATGAAAATTCTTTTCACACTCAAGCATCAGAATTAATCCAAAAGCAAGGAAATAGGGCACCTCACAAGAAATTGAAGCCGAGCGACGTTAAAACTTGATTTTGCAAGTCCGAAATGCTACTTAAACACCATAAAAAAAGTAATTTTTGCGCCGGACCTGTACGAAGCAGTAAACAATAAACACCGACATGTTGCGAAAAATCCTGTATTTACAAGTTATACACCCAATGTGTGTAAGGGTGTATAACTTATAAAAAGTGTCGAAACTTTAACTTCAAATAAAACAACAACAACATAATAAATGAATTAAATAAAATTTGTATATTATTTGAAGGGAGATTTTATGATATTGTATTTGATAAATGACCATCACGGCTAGCTGTTACGTAGTGCATTATCTGTCAGTGCAATATTTTACCAATTTTTAAAAAGCTTCCGATATTAGTTTATGTTTTAATAATATTGAAAAATCGCAACCAATAACCAGTTTACTGCTAATTACGTATATTTTATATTTTAAATTTAATCAAAACACCGGTTATTTCGTCTTACATAAACGGTGCATGCATTGATTGATTTTTTTTTTTTTTTTTGTATTTAAGCACAATTTTTTACTTGAAACTGTAACAAATATCGGTTTTTTTTAGAAAATAAATTTTCAAATAATTCGAACACCGGTTTTTTTAAATTACAGTTTTCTTAATACACTACACTGGGTTTATTGTACATACTCCCAAAGAAAACAATCAATCAATAATCTTGGAGACCAGGCAACAAGTTCATTTTGTAAAGTAACCATGGAGCCATAATGCAGTTACCGTAATATTGGTCATGGTGATTTGCCAAAATTTACTGAAAAGACACGTAAAAACAAATTACATTTTAGAGATAAATGTGTAGTAATTATGTAGCTATCCCTATTAAAAAACACCCTTTATATACATAAACGTGTATGTATTACAACCACAAAAAAAAGAATTGTAGAGATTTTCGAAAGATTTTTGTTTTTTTGTTTTGTGGGCGCCATCCAATTCAATATAGTACCTATTTTCTTTTTTTTCTATGTATGTGTCTACATACATACATATGTTTTTTTCTAATTGGCACTGGATCCAACATCATAAATAACAACAACAATAACAAAAAGCAATAAAATATACATATATGTATATGGATACTAAATAATATAAAATACAACTGAAAATTTAATCCAAGTGAATCAAAAAAATCCACTGTGCGATTCTAGAATATAATGTGGCTTTTTTAATGATGATATTAATTAATATTTGCCTTAAAAAATAGAAAATATCATAATAATGTTTTATTAATATCTGTGAATATTTATTGTTAAGTTTTTTTTTATAAAAGAAATATAATTAATGTGAAATTAATGACGCCTTGACCACCTACATTATTTTAAGTTATACGTAAATTATTTATAAATACATATATGTATATATAAATATATATTTGTATATATAAATATGGATTTGACATTAATTATGCTCATGTATGATTTGTATATCGTTCAACCTTATATTTTCTTTAAATATAAAATATTTGATATAAGATGGTGAAAAAATTATTATATTTCTGTTAAACCTTCCTGCTGTCGAGCAAAACGAGTTAGGGAAATTTCTGTGACTTTATCACACACTCTGCTAGACAGATTATATCGCCAGATCTGCCCGGTATGCGAGAAATAATCGTAGCTATTAATAACCTTAAAAGTTCATTTAAACGTTACTTAACGTAACTGCAATCAGCTATTCGCAAACAACTTTATGGGCAGAACCGAATTTGATTTGTGGTGACATACAATAACGCTATAACCATAGCCGTAAGCGTAGATATCAATTGAATTTGATTTTCTGCCATAATCATAAAAAGCTGATTGCTAGATAAACTTGTCTTTGGAATTTTTTTCGCTAAACTCCGGAATAACACCACACAGGAGTTCTGGACTGTTGCAAAAAGTAAGGGTGTCCTGACACATTGGAGAAATTGACACGAAATAACCCTCTTGAACATCACAATAAAGTCATCGCTCTAATTATAAATAAACGTCTCTTTGAGGCTTTTAGTCCGCTGCTATGCGATGAACAAGCGCAGTTCCGTTCACACAAGTCATCTGCAGGTCATAAAGGGTGTTTTTTATAGAGGTATAGAACTTTAAGTTGCAATAAAACAACGATGGATTATTCGATTAACATGAATTTTATTTATCCGAAAGATAATCTTGTGGCATTACATTTTAAATATGATTTCTAGCATATGACCGCCACGGCTGGCGCGGATGTAGTCCAATCTGGACGTCCAATTTTCGATGACTTTTTCCAAAATTTGTGGCCGTATATCGGCAATAACACGGCGAATGGTCAAGCGTTTGTGGCTTTACCGCATAGACCAATGACTTTACATAGCCCCACAGAAAGTAGTCTAGTGGTGTTAAATCACAAGATCTTGGAGGCCAATTCACAGGTCCAAAACGTGAAATTAGGCGGTCACCAAACGTGTCTTTCAATAGATCTATTGTGGCACGAGATGTGTGACATGTTGCGCCGTCTTGTTGAAACCACATCTCCTGGACATCATGGTTATTCAATTCAGGAAGGAAAAAGTTAGTAATAATGGCTCTATACCGATCACCATTGACTGTAACGTTCTGGCCACCATCGTTTTTGAAAAAGTACGGACCAATGATTCCACCAGCCCATAAAGCGCACCAAACAGTCAGTTTTTCTGGATGTAACGGTGTTTCCACATACACTTGAGGATTACCTTCACCCCAAATGCGGCAGTTTTGTTTGTTGACGTAGCCATTCAACCAGAAGTGCGCTTCATCGCTAAACAAAATTCGCTTATGAAAATCGGGAACTATTCGGCACTATTTGCAAGCGTTGTTCAGGCGTGAGTCTATTCGTGATGAAATGCCAAACCAAACTGAGAATACATCACTTAACAGCTGTTAAATCGGTCGCCATCTTGAAAATTAATGCCAACTTAAAGTTCTAGACCTCTATAAAAAACACGCATTATAAATCGTCGACAAATCTTTACTGAGCAAGGCGTTGAATGCCGCTCGCCACTTTTATCTGTTTTGATTTTGAAATGTCTTTAGACCATAGTTGAACGGATAAGCTCTTTTGAGCCTTATCTACACACACAGCAAAAATTCACTAACACCACTACGCAACAAATTTCTCTTTATAGTCACCCTTGCTTTAGAAACCACAAGAGGGACTTCACTCAGTCGAAGAATGAAGACAAGGATGTGTTTTTTTCTCACTGTTGTTTAACGTTGTCCTCGAATGTGCACTACTACGCTAAGAGGTAGAACCTGGAGCTTGCTCTTCCAGCTTTAAGATTTTACGACAGTTAGTAATAACTACAATCAATCTTTAATCTTCTCAAAATGAAAATTAAATTAGTTAACTCTTGTCTGAAACCTACACTTTTATATGGCTGTGAGTCCTGCAGTTAGGACTCCATTTCCATCAGGCATTTATCAACCGCTGTCTTTGGCGCATTCTGCAAAAAACACATAAAAATTAAAAAATATATAAAATAAAATTAAGCGAAAGAAATGTAGATGGCGACATAACGAAAGTGGATATAGAAAAGATTTCCAAGAATTGGAATACCAGCCCAACCAGCTTGAAACTAACATGTAACATTAGCTTTAAATCCTCTATGGATCATTAAAGCAAATAATAATATTTTTAATCAAGTATTTTCATCGCTTTAGAGCTTTTGTAGTTTATCGGCAAAACACTTGTCCAAGTGATTTTCAACAGCAGATAATTTTCTTCTCATTCTACCAAACTCTCAGCATAATTTTATTTGTCGTCAGTCCAGGCTTTGATATCGTTTGTAGTTGGTCATTGGCATTTGAACATATTTTTTTTTAATTCTTGTATTTAAACCATTTTTGTTTGCTCTTCCATAATGATTAGCTTTAAAAATAGTTCAATTTCGTTGCGTTTCAGCAGGGTTTTACAGATGGTTATTACGAGGGAAACCAAAAATATGCAATTTCATGTTTTTTCTCATGAAACCAATTAAGTCTGATGGAAGATATTGGCAGCGATTATTGCATATTTTCACATATTTTGCTCATAACAGAATATTTTAGTTTTCAGAGCATGTTTTCGTATTTAAAGATCATTTTAAACCTTTCTGACACATATTTGGATTTTTTGTGATCTAAAATATGTTTTTACAGCGACAATAAAAAAGATTTTTTTATTTATCTGCCAATTAAATTTTTTTGCGTCATCTTAATACCCGCCTGTGTTCTGTAAACCGAATACGACGATATTGAGATCAAGCAAAAGTTCAAAGGTAAATACATTTCAATTGCGACAATTATTTTAAAGTTTTGATAATCAAAGAAGATATCTTAACGAATTAATAAAGAAAAAAACATAATCTTATCAAATTTGATAATTATAGAAATATGATGTTTCATTCGATTTCAACTTCACTCAATCTATTCTACTCTATTCTACATTGTGACAAAGAAGCATTAAGCCAAAATTCTTAATTGGACATAACCAATCACTTCACAATTGCACGACTTTTTGTCGATTCATTAAAGATATTGGACATAAATTCAAATTTGGTTTTGCTTTTTGTGACAGACGCTATTCCTTATTTAATAAAAGCTGCCAAAGCCATAAACTAAACTAATGCACGTTACATGCATTGCTCATGTACTGCATTGCTTATGCGAACATATTGAAGAAGTATAGTTGAAATTTTTAAAAAAATGTATCCAGACCTTCCACTACCGATCGAACCAATTATAACTCAATTATAGAGCAAGTCAAGTTCCTCAACGCTTACAATTGTGAAAATATCTTAGAAATTTTTAGCACATAAAATAAGGCGTTAATGGCAATAGACGAACTAAAAATGTAAGTATAAAAAACAAGCTGATTTTAATTGCTGCAATCATGGGGTTTCATTGAAAATTTACTTTAAAAACAACAAAAACACCTATAATATTAGTTGAGCAGTATGTCATAATCAGTGAGACGGTTCAGCCAAAACAGATTATGTAAAAACAAAGTACTTAATGTAGTAAAATTTATATGCCAACATCTAACAAATGATCTTAGCGCATATTCTTCAAATCTAGCTTTAAAACATGATCTTAAATAATTGTTACCCTTGAAATATGTATCCATTACATCAGCAGACATTAACATTTTCAATGTATAAAAGTTTGCTTAGATGTAATAAACAACGCTGTACATTTGAAAACTTAAGTCAATATTTTGTTTATTACAATAATAAATATGTACATACCAATAAAAAAATTCAGCTTTATTTTACTACAGAAATATTAAGATATGTATTCAGATCTCCTTAGAAATTGAAGTACAATTTTTGGTTTTTATTCTGTTGTATTGTTATTTGTATTTTTAAGATATTGAATTGTTGAATAAACCTTTTTTCTTATTAACAAAGAAGGATTTTTTTTTTAGAACATATTTTTAAATTTTTAGTTCATATTATCGAATTTGTACTGCATATTTTATGCGCATAATATATTTTTTTAAGAGCACGTTTCTGGTTTCCCTGGTTATTACCTATCGTTAAATCATGTGCCACCCGTATATCGCGCTTCAAACTGTCCTGTGATTAATGTTTACTACATCTGTTTTTTTCTGACAGCTTGTGTGGCGGTATTGTTCTATAAGTTTCATAAATTTTTTCAGTGACTGGCCGATTAGAGCGAAGTACGCTTTTGACATCGTAATATCCTGAACGAACGATCCTAACATATAGCATTGTCACCGTACACTTAAACATATTTTTCGACAGGTTTTTGTAGTGATTTTTTTTTTTATGAAAAAAGCATTAAATTTTTGTTTAATAATACTTTTTACGCTAACGACCAATTAAAGAACTGTCTTTAGCCAAAATGTAATCTGAAATGTCATCTATTAAGCAAGTATTCGATGGACAATTGAATTAGTGGACAATTGAATTAGTGGTGCCCGTTATATGGGCACCAACACCATCTAGTGACAAAAAAAATCGGATTAACTTTTTATATGACCTTATAGCCAATTTAAAAAATTCTTCTATGGCCTTGTGATTTACATTCTACGGCAGTCCTTATGTAACATACTTAGAGCTCTTATACCTATTTTGCAGATTTCAAAACATTTATCTTTGATTTACGACAAACGAGAATTTATTGTTTTTTTAAATCAAACAATGAACTTAAAAATTATTAAAAAAAAATTGTTTTTGCAGAATTTATTTGCTATTACACGCCTAATCAATATTCAAATATTCGAAGAACAACATACAAAAAATTCTTGTGCAAAATAATTCATCTCAATGGGACTTTAAAGAGCTTGCTTTTGTTGTGTGTTCAGGGTTATACGCATATGGTTAGTTATGCCTATAGAACGTACCATATGTATGTGGCGTACAATAGATGAAGTAAATTAAATCAAAGTAAATAAATTTATTATAGTTAGTAAACAAAAAGCTATATGTACACTTAAACGAAACTTAAAATTGATAAATGAAAGAAAAAACATACGGGGAACATTTGATAAGTCACAGAAAATCAAAACAAATTTTTTATATAGTATTGTAATTTGAGTCACTGATATTTTCATACAATACTTACTTATGGTATTATTTCGAAAATATTATAATTATTTTAATTCAAATGCATATTTATAATTTAGTTTAGATTTTAAGGCATTAGAAGCTTGCTTTCTCTCTATACTACTGTACTATATATACTAATTGTTAACTTATGGAGCATGCCTCGTATAATTTTTGCACAACATATTATATTGAATGAAGAGTATATGTTGTTCGAAATATTGTTGTTGATGATTGTTGTTTGCTAGCTGCTACTACTGGATGTATTTTGTTCATTTTATAAATTTCTTGTATTGTTGTTGTATATGTTTTTACTTTATTTAAAATTTATTATTCAGTGTTGTTGTTATTTTGACTTGAGCAAAACATTTTCCTCATTTTCTTAATAGCCTGCCTATGGTGGTGGTATAGTGTTTGCCTGTGAACTTGTGTATTTCAATACTCATTATGGATAAATGACGGCTAAAACACTGGCTGGATATGTAAAGATATGTTTGTATATACGCATTCTCCAAAGTGAATAGAGCAATAAAAGAATTGTTTCTTTCTTTTTAAGTTGAAAGGTAAAAATGATATACCACGTATATCGTTAGAAAAATTGACAGATTGATTTCCAGTGATTCCCTCACCTGGTAGCTCTTATATTGGCCAATTCTAATTGTTTTTTCTTGATTCATTTCATCAAATTAAAATAACTTTTTACAGCGACGAATTATTGAACCCTATTTTGAAAAATGTAGACTAAAACTTCAACTTTGTTTGTTTGATGCTATCGAATCAGTGTTGCTCGATATATGAACATCAACACCATTTAGTGAGAAAAAATGGGTATACTTCTTATATGATGGACTAGGTTATAAGAGGGATACTTAAATTTAATTAAAATGATGGGATATTTTCTGTTTATGGAATGTAAGTTTTCTACGTTAGTTGAATACATTTAAATTTCTGTTCTTTTTTTTAACATACGCACTTTTCACATAGAAGTGATGAAAAATATCTAAATTTTAATGTATTTGTTTTTTTTTTTTTTGCTGCTTTTAAAACTTTGTATATTATTCATACAAATGTGTTTGTTGTCTGTATGTTTAGCATCGTCGTTCAATATCACAGGCAAAAAGCAAAAATGATTAAAAAAGTATCAAAGGAATACTAAAAATTGTCGTTTAAATATAGTGAGGAAAAAAGGAGAAAATCTACAATTGAAAAGCAGTGGATCTTGCTCTGCTAGGCATAGGATTTGGCCCTTTTCCTTTCTTTTAATCTTTAAACACATGATTTTCAATAAAATGACTTTCCTTTTATAGTTTATTTTTGATGCTGCTGCTGCTGTTAGTGTGTTTTAATTGTTGTTGTTATATATGGTTATAAATATATACATACATACATATGTATGTAGCTATGTATGGCTGTGATGTTTTTTTGTCTGTCTGTAAATTTCAGTCTGCCTGTCATTATTAATTTTGCGAAACGACGACGGCGGCGGTAAGATGTTGTTTTTCAATTTTACCGAAAAGAAAAGGAAAAAAACTGTTTTGAAGAGGAAATGTTTTTGTTTTTAATTTATTCTTTTATAAAATAATTTTCTTAATTTCGTTCTGCTGGTTCTGTTTTCAGGAAAATAAAGAAGAAAAACACGATCTGAAATTTTTGAAAATACAGTGAACTCGCAGAAACGTGAACGAATTTTTACCGAGGGTGTTCACGTTTTCGATTTTGTTCACGTTTCAGCTTATACTTTTTCTATCACATATAGTATTTTAATCTCTTTTATCTTTTTTTCTAATTTAAAATAAAGTACGTTATTTTTCAGCCATGAAACATTATTCAATTCTACTTTATTTAAGTCCCTGCCACAATTTAATATACACGTGTGTGCACCTACATATACATTCAGATGTTCTCAAAATATTACTTTTTCCGCGTAAGACTACTATAGTTTGCAAGAGGGCTTCTAAAATACTAATTTCTAAATAATGTTATTGAATTCATCAAAAATAGAGGGTAGCTAAGTTTACAGTACATTATTTATAAGTTTTTTTTTTTTAATATTATTATTATTATCATCTTTGGTACAAAGTGATCTCTTATTGACGTTGTTTTTGCTTAAGCATTTCTAATGCGGCCTTTTCTTTGAGGTTTCTGAATGCTCTGATATTATTTTGATATATATCTCCATTTTCATATATACTTCTGTTTCAACGCTGTGCTAAAGGCTTCTAAAGCCTTCTTTAGCTTAATTTAAGTTACTGACATCGCATTCATCGTCTTTAGATTCTTCTTCTACTTCAAATACATCAAATTTAGTGGAATATTCTTTAGGGTTGTTATTACATTCCTTGACAGTTTCAGTTGTGCAGTCAGCATAAATCAAAATTGTACAAACTTATCGTGCAAGTTAAAAGTTTTTTTTTAATAACCTGAGGAACTTTTTTCTAGCTGTCGAGCTTCTCTATCCCAGTTTTCTATTAATCAACATGTACATATGTAACGATTCATTAGTTATGGGATTCCATGCGCGTTTTAAGTGACAAATAGCTTTTTTTAGCGTGATCAGTTTAATAGATTCTGAGTCATTTGCTGCAATAAATGCTAGTTAGGTATTTCTGGTCCATTGGTAGGATGAGCGATGTGACATTGGGTAGCAAAAACATGACACAAATTACACCACTTTTAGTCTTTCATTTAGGTGAATGTGATAGAGCATTATCACGTAATTAAAGAGTTTTTGGCGTAAGTCATACTAATATTACTTATGCAATAAAGGTTGTTAACAACAAACAAGCTACGAAGCTCTTCTGTGGGTAATCCCAAAAATTTTAAACAAGCTTACAATACAAAGTTAAATTTAAACGTTCGAAAATAAGTTCACGTTTCAGAGCCTTTAGCCTTTGATTACGTTTTAGAGTAGTCAATGTAAACAAAAAAATGTTCTTGTTTTTGGGTAGTTCATATTACTGAATATTCACTGTAAATACTTCTATGCACACACATACATATATTTTTTATATTTAATTAAAAAAAAAAACTATCTGGAATTGTAAAACTAAATGTAACCAGTCAATTCCAGTTAATGGAATTTAGGGCTGAATATCAAAAACTGCATAATATTAATACTTATGCACATAAATAAATTATTTTATAATCCTTTTGTTTAATATGTTGAAGACGAATAAAAATCTTAAGTCTGTTATTTTTGTTATGAATTCAACCTTCACAGTAAATCCTTCTGGCTACACTCTTTAATATTTTCAAAGCTAAATATGAGAGAAAAACCAGAGAAATGTATGGTTACGTTCTGACAATGATTTACAGACTTTTCTTTTAGATTTAAATCAAGATTTAATTCAATTTTAGTTCGTACAAAAAAATGGCACCTCAAAATAGCAAATTATTAATTTATGTTTACCTAATCCATGAATTTACCTGCATTTTATATTGTCAAGTTTTAACCTTTTTAAAACGTTTGAGTTCTTTTTAATTGCGTTAAATAAAATAAATATCACGTAGTTGTTGTTTTATTTTACAATCTCTTTATTTCCACACTTTAACTTTTATTTACGCCTAAACACGACTTTACTTTACGCCTTTACAACTTTACACAAGGACTTTCAAACTATAACTGAACGGCTAGGTGCGATGTGCCGCCTTTTATACCAAATCATCATCAATGTCGCATATTCTAGTAGTTACAACAAATTTCTATTTATGTTCAAAAGGTAATTTTTTTTGTTTGTTTAAGACCAGCACTCAGGGTTAACCCCTACTCATGCAGTACATTGTGCTGGTACTATGAAAACAGGTTGTGGGAAGGAGGATAGAGTGAGTAGTGTTTATGGATGTTCGAATTGAATTTGCTCATGTCGTAAGTGGCAGGAAAGACATTCGCAGGAAGATTGTTCCACAAACGAACAGTGCAACCAAAGAACGAATTCTCCCTATAATGCGTTGTGAGATTCACTGGATAATCTACTACAAAGGGATGCGCTCTACATACAAGAAATACGAATACAACGTAAGAATATATGATTACTAGGAATTAGTTCCCTAATTTCGTCAGAATCCATCCGTTATAGTACCGATAGAACAATGAAACACACGTCACATTGCGACGATGCTCTAATGAATCGTCATTTATAACAAACTTCGCCCTCTCCTGTACGCGGTCGAAAAGCTCCAAACTAGACTTTGAAGCACCGGCCCATACATGAGAGTTGTATTTCAATTTGGGTCGGATATAGGTCTTGTAAATATTAAGGAGATCAGATGGAGTGAAGTAATTCTTACACCGTCTTAAAAAGCCGAGGCACTTGAATGCTTCTTTCGACACTAGAAATATGTGCTCGTTCCAACGAACGGCACAGTTAATTCTCATGCCAAGCACATCAAGAGCATCTGTTTCCTGAATATCTACATTACCCATAGATACAGATGACAACACACCACCACGTCTGTGTGTCAGAAAACAACATTGGGTCTTGCGCGCATTAAAGTCGACCCTGGTTTGCGCGACCCCACGCAGAGATTTTCGCCAGGTCGCTTGTAAGCGTGTCGTTCATATTCTGCCTTTTCACCCCAATCTCCAAAAGGCTCGGCCTACGATCAAACGAATATGAATGACAAATGTTGCTGTCATCTCCAAAAGAGTAGATAGGATTAGAAGTGAGAAAAAGAAAGTCGTTAAGAAATATTAGAAAAAGAGTAGGAGAAAGAACAGAGCATTGCGGTACCCCTGAGTTTATCCTGAACTCGTCGGATGAGACTCCATCTATAACCACTCTTATAGAGCGATCTCTGAGAAAACTCGATATAAATCGAGAGAAGTGACTACCGACACCAAAAGCAATAAGTTTGGATAATTTTACTCTCACCAAATCCATGAATAGACCTATTCCACCTTTCAGAGATTAGCGCCAGCAGATCACCAGTAGAGCGACCCTTACGGAAGCCGTATTGACGATCGCTCAGCAAATTGGTGGACTCTAAAGACTTCACAAGGTGATGATTAATCATGCTCTCCATAACCTTGGAAAGTGCCGAACAAACTGCTATTGGGCGGTAGTTTTCAGGGTTACTAGCCTCACCCTTTTTAGGGATTGGTGTTACATTAGCAATCTTCCAGCAAGATTGAAAAACACCCGCGCGATAAGACGCACTAAAAAGATTAGCCAATGGAAGCGCCAGCGTCGAAGAGCACTGCTTCAGGACCAGCGCTGGAATGCCATCCGGCCCAGAAGACATATTTACGTCGAGATTTGCAAGAACCTTTTTTACTGCACGGGCTCGAAAGAATATACTAGGCATAGTCTCTGATACTCTTTCAAGTTCGGGCAGTGGTTGAACGCTCTCCGGCAAGTTCGAATTACCTGCAAACATTTCAGCCAGAAGGATAATTGTCGTATGAGAATTAGCTTCTTGCTACACTTGTCTTTAAGTATTTGGTGGTTTTAAGGTTCTTTAGATTTTATTCTATGACTATTCTATCTCCTAAATTTTGTCCAAATCATTTTCTTTTCTTTCGCATAATTATCTTTTTCACAAGGCAAATTTAAATATTTTAAGAATGCACCTGAAAACTCATTTACGCTGAGAATTGCAAAAACTCTTCTAACTCCACGAGCTCTAAAGAATATTAGTTTATTTCGAGTTCAGACAGTGATTGAAGGTTTCATAAGGGATATAACCGAATTTGGCTGTTTTTGAGGTAATTAATTAACTTCATTATTACACATACATATGTAATTAGATTTGACAACATTTCAGTCAGGCCTTCGAAACTAATCTTTAACTCATTAGAATGATGTCTTTCATAATTGATTATACATATTTATTTTTGTTTGTTAATATATCGGGTGTTCTTTTAGAGGTTCATAACTTTAGGTTGGCAGTTATGATTTTTTTGACAACCGTTTTAACAGCAGATACTATGATTGTTTTTTTTTTGCTTAGTTTGTCTTGACATTTTATTATGGATAGACTTACATCAGAGCAACGCTAGCAAGTTGTGGATTTTTTTTTTTTTTTAATAATGGTTCTGTCAGTAAAATTTCAAAATTCAAAATTTTGTTCTCCGATGAAGCCCATTTTTGGTTGAATGGGTACGTAAATAAAGAGAATTGTCACATTTGGAGTGAGAATAATCCACAAGCTTTTGTCGCAACACCATTACATCTACAGAGATTTACTTTTTGGTGCGCTTTATGGGTTGGCGGAGTCATTGGTCCACATGTCTTCAAAAACGATGATGGCTAGAATGTTACCGTCAATGGTTTCCGTACCTCAATTATCTGGCATTAATCTTACTGACATGTGGCTCCAACTAGAAGGAACCACATGTGATTTACTCAAAGAAAGTTTTGATGAAAGAGTGATTTCACGTAATGGACCATTTAATTGGTCACCAAGATCGTGTGATTTAACCTCACTGGATTATTTTTTTTGGGGTTATGTAAAGTCACTTGTCTACGTGGATAAACCAGAGACAAATGCACACCTGGAAATCAACACCCAAAAGTTATTGGCGAAATACGACCAAGTCGAATCGAAATTTTCGCCGTTTGGGTAATTATATATTCTGAGTTTCCATTCTGTTCAGTTTCTTTAAATTGTATGCATTCTGCATTACGATCATAATATACGTACGTTTCTCTAAGTTGTTAAAGTTGTGACGAAAAATTTTTCGATTTTTGTTTTTTCAACCCAAAATGTATTATTTGGCTAACTTTTTATATTATTTATTTTTATTAAATACAAAATGTAAACAATTTTTATAGAAATGGTGTCCAAAATTTGGGTATCATTTTAATTTTAATAAAAAAACCTTTTTTTTTAGATATTAAAAATGTTTGTGTTTCATTTTATTACAAATAGGTTCTGGTTAAAAATGAAAAATTATGTAGGTCAAGTGCCCCCCCACCTCTACTGGCTCGGCAGGCCCCAATCTTTTATCAAAATTATCAATCACGTTTTTCAATAAACTGTTATCAATGGTTGATATCTGCTCGATAATGTTGGTTTTAAGCTCTTGAACTGTTGTGGGATTATTGCTATACACTTTCGATTTTAAAAAACCCCACAAAAAAATCTAAAGGTATCAAATCGTACGATCTTGGTGGCCTATTTTCTCCTCCTCTACAAGAAAATCGCATTATTTCTCGTACGTTTCTTTTAAACTTTTCTTACCTCTTGAAAACTTTTGCCATTTTCAAAAAATGTTTTAATTATAAAAAGTTGTTGTTCACACGTTGTGTAAGGTTCCAATTAACTAACCGGAATGTATTTAAAATTTGAAAATAAAAATGTAGAATAAAAATTACAAGTAGCAAAAAAATGGCAGCAAAATTAATAGGATAACTCAATTTTGGACACCCACTGTAAATTTACGCTTGTCCATTTGCATGAAAAGGTTAAGCAAAAAGTAGGTGTTTTCTTATTGACACTCTTTGCGTATGTATTTTGAGTTATTATTACAATTTGCAAATTTTTCGGTCTTTATTTCATACGTTCCTATGCTCTTGAGAACATTGTATTCTTTTTGTTTCGATTCCGTTATTTCTTTTTTTTTTAAATACCAATTTTCGATCGAAACACAGAATAGGGGTGATTAATGTCATAAAATTTTCTATCCAACGAAGTCCGTTTCATTGATATTAAAAATATGTTTCTTTCTTTTGTTATGATTTAAACTTGTGTAACTGTAAAAAACAACCGATATTTGTTAATTCAGATAAACAGACCTTCGATAAAAATAGAGAAGCGGGTAATTTCTTTATTTTTGGAAAGTGATTCAAACTAAAATAACGTAAAACGGTTATTTCAGGTATGAATTACGAATGAGAGATTGAATCATGAATATTTGTTGCATAGAAATAAGATTAAGAAATTGGAGTTTTTGAATTCTAATTTTATGAATTTCAAATTTTCTTAAAAAAGTTTTATATTTACAAGCATTACTACTGAGTTCTATACTAAAAGTCCCAAACTTCTTTAAAGATTCCGTTTAAAATTGGTATTTACTTACTTATCCCCTTATAGTTATTTTTAATCTTACTTTTTATTATCAGTATACTCATTGATAAAAATCACCACAAGATTTAGAAATTTTACATACATACATATGTATGCATATAAATCTTTGCATTTTTCATGCAATAGACAAACCCCTTTCGACTAATTTAAACATACATTTTAACTCATATTAAATTTGATTATTTAGGAAAATATAAGGAAAATTAAAGAAAAAATTCTCACCTTATGCAGACGACGTTTCGTATTATTATTCGTTTATACATACATATGCATATACATATGTACATCTAGGTATATACATATATATTTTTTTCCTTATTTCTTCTGCTCACATCTTTGTATATGTATGAACATGTTTTGTTTTTCTCATTTTACAGTCTTTATTTTTATATAGATTTTTTTTTTTTTTGCTAATTATACGCTATCTAACCCCATCATACCTCAGGCACATACATATTTCCATTCATAAAATTCAACACAAAATATCATTAAGCGCCGTCGTTCGCTTCTTCTACTATACTATCTACACATACAATATATTATCGTATACACAACAAGAAAAACATCAAAAACTACGCGATCTTAATGTTTACATTTTTACTTCCTCTCTCCCCTACTATGCTGCTTTCTATTGTATGTCTATATTCCTATAAAAGATCTTATCTATAAAATTGAATATCAGCCACTGCCGCAATAATAGTGTGTAGTCGCAAATATAAAACAGTTCTTCATATATAAACAATTCATTTTCAGAGAGAACAAACACAATATTGAATGAAATGAGAACAAGAACGAAAGAAGGAGAGAGATATGTTAGAGAGTGTAAGTGAGCGAAAATTTACTTTGGGGCGACCTTAAGTAAAATTCTCTGATAAAATTCTCTTTTTTCCCTCCCCATTCTTTTAATCATTAGGTTTTCGTACACCCTATCATGTAATTTTTGAAAGTATCTTCAGTTTAAAAACAGGTTGTATTCAGTCACAAAATTTAAAAATATCAATTACTTACATCGATAAGTAAGCAATTGATTGACTTATAAGGGTGTGAAAGTCACGAATTGCATATTAAATATAGAGGTTTCGACTTCAGAATTAATCGTAATCATTTATTAGACTTTTAAGCAAACCATGATCGACACTCTGACACTTGTTTCATGCTAAAAAATTCGAATAATTAACACTAATTGAGACCCGTAACATATGTTCCTACCTCTGCATTTTTATTAATTGTTAGCGGGTTAAGACATACAGACCAAGGTGTGTCATTAACATTTATTCAGCCTTCTTGGTATACTACCTTGATCAAAAAGTCCCCGGAATATTCCTAGTGTAGCGGTGCCATCGTTCTGATTTGAGTTTTTTTAAGTTCGTACATTTGTGGTTGATATTCCCGCTAAATCTTAGCGTCATAGCTTGACATTTGCAAAAGTTACGTGGCCAAGAGTACATCTATCTCTATGTGTGTTGGGGATTTTTTGCAATTAAATTTGCAACAAGGAATTTGTATAAATTTTACGTAAAAAACGGATTTAATAGTGCGCGAACGTTGGAAATGTTAAAAAAGTGTTTCGGCAACGATTCTCTAAAGAAAACGATCGCTTACCAGTGGCGCGAGCGAGTTCAAAAGTTGTCGTGAGTCAATCGAAGATGATAAACGCAGTAGTATACCAGCGACGCCATAAACCGACGAAAACATTGATAAAGTAAAAGAAATGTTAGCCAATAACCGTAAATTAACCATCAGAGAGATAGTGGAGGACTTAAACATTGCCTATAGATCCGTCCAAGACATTTTGGTTAATGATTTGGGTTTTCGTCGTGTAGCAGCAAAGTTGTTGCCAAAAGACCTCAATTTCATACAAAAAAGAGACTGTGTTGAGGTCGCAAAGGACATGATTTGCGAGGTTGTTCCGATCCCACATTCATCAAAAGGATCATTACTGGAGACAAGACGTGGGTTTATGAGCACGACACGCAATCCAGACCTCAGGCAAGTGAATGGCGTTCGCCAAATAAGCTGAGACTAAAAAAACCACGTCGTTTTCAGTCAAAAAAGAAGGCAATATTCACGGTATTCATGGATTACAACGGTGTAGTGCATCATGAATTTTTGCCGGAAGTCCAGACAGTAAACAAAGAGTATTATTTTGGCGTTAAACTCGTGAACTTTGCACCATGATAACTCACCGTCGCACAGTGCTATCATTATTTGAAATTTTTTGACGTAATGTGCAACAAGTACCATCCAACAGCCACCGAATTCACCTGATTTGGCTCCCTGTGACTTCTTTCTGATCAATCGAGTTAAAAAACCATTACGGAAATAATGAAAAAATCGCAGGTTGCACTGATGGATATACCGAAAACCGAATATAATAAATGCTTCGAGTATTGAATCAAGCGCAGGCATAAGTGTGTTGCAGTAGATAGAGATTACTTTGAAGAGGACAGTATCGATTTAAATTAAATAAGTTTCGGGAACTTTTTGATCACGGTAGTATATATGCAGGTCAAGACTTCTGAAGGTTATGACTGGGGAGATCGGACGGTTATTATTCGACCGGTTTTAACCGGTTTTTTTGGTTTTTTCGAATACGGTTTTTTCAAAATCGTCATTCTTTGAATACCGAATAAACCGGTTAATTTAACGCGAATAACCGGTTAATTTAAATAAGTACAATTTTTATACGATTGTATATTTTTTTTTATAGAAAATATGCTCATCATTTAACTATTTGTATAAATTAAATTATTTTTGCGTATATGACAACCTTGAACGTCTCGCAAAGAACGTGAAAACTAAAGTAGATCGAAAACATCAAAAATAACCTTTTCTCATCTTCTGTAAATAAATATAGATTTTTTATATATGAGAATTATCAACTAGACTCATTGAAAGCCCACAAACCCACAAACTCCGGTTCCGAATGGTAGATATACTCGTATTAGTTAGTGAAGTTATTTACAGCGTAAATACACATAACCAATCACTGGTAATGTTGTGAGATGATATCGCTGTTGAAAATTGTCAAATGGTGTGGCTTGAGATTGAACCGACGACATCTTGGTTGGAAGTTGGGTTTTTACCTAACAGACCACAGTGACACATACACTATTAAATACGTGGTGCATAAATTTACATATAGTGCTCCTCGAAATCTAAGCAAATTTTCTTGTGCAGGCAATTAAGGACTCCTAAACTAAAAGATTTATTTAAAGTAAAACATTTAATTTTTGTTATCTTGGGCACCTAAATTATAACTATAATAACAAACCTTTAACTCCATTTACTACCAAGTAATACAACAAAAACGAAAATAGCTCCTTGAGAAGCCGTTTGGAACTTAAGCAAATTTCAGTGCTCTGTGTAGTAAACTTTGTTTTGTATGGCCTCCGCACACCGTTTTGGCATAGTTTTTATGAAATTTTTTTGTTAGAATTAATGTTAGTATTGATTGTCACTTTAATTTTAAGCCCTCCATCAGATTCTGCTTATTTTTAAAACGATGTGGTCAAGCTCTGCGCTTCAAGAATTAGGAATAATTTTATTTAAATAAGGGAACCGGTTAACCGGTTATTTGAATTATTATTAACCGAAAACCGGTTTTTTAAAGTGCTACTTTTCGAATTATTTGAAAACCGGTTTTTGAAAATAGTTGAATAATCGATCTCCCTAGTTATGGCTAAAGGGTACATTTGGAAACGACGAACTTACTCATTAGTGACCTTTAGTTTTTAAAGCAGTGCATGAAATTTTTTATTTCTGCTGACTTGTTTACTATTCACACGGTCTATTACCGCTGAAGATGATATATCGGTTTATTCATTTAGTGGTTTCAAACAGTCGGTCTGACAGGGCTATCAGCTGTTAAATATCTGTCAATTAGTGAAAAGTATGCAATTTTCGAAAATGAATCGTTTAACAACCGAAGAACGCGTAAAAACAATTACAACTTACTACAAAAGTGGTGATTCAAGTGTGGGTAATTGGATTTTGGCTTTATCGCATGAGATATTTGACGACGTCGATTGATCACCAAGATATTGCATTTTGACTTTTTTGTGGGGCTACATTCAAGCATTTTAGAGCCAACAAAGTGGTCGGGAATTACCTCAAAAGTATCCGTCTGCTGCGACCAATCCAGAGGCGGTCATTTAAATAAGATTATCTTTCGTATATAATTGCAAGGTAATGAAATCATAGCTTTGTGTGTATTTTATTTAACTTTACTTTTGAAATCGAAAAATGGATAATCCTTTATAACATTTATTTGTTTTTCATTGTTCTAGTGGCAGAATCTGCTCTAATATAAAAAAGCGATTTGTTCCCGGTAATCGCATACTCATCTTTTTCATAGAAAACGCATCAAACTCGATGAAGAAAATCCACAAAATGGTATTAGATGATCGTCCACTTAATGTGCATTCGCTAGTTGAAATAATAGATAATTCAAAAAGGAAATTGGTAGTTGAGAAAGCTATGTGCTAGACTGATGCCGTGTTTGTCCACAACAGAACAAAAACAGCGTCATGAAGATTTTAGAAGAGCGTGAGACATTTGTCCACCACTTCACACCTGAGACAAAGGCAAAGTTAAAGCAGGTAAACTAGATTGAGAGAATTGTGTCCAAAGAAAACAAACCCGTTCTATCTGTAAACAAAATCATTCTAAAAAACGATGCGCGTTTTATCTTCAAAAACTAACTTATTGCAGAGTGATGAAATTTAATAGAAATGGCCACAATTGGGGTGATGTCTTGTCAAGACAATGCACTAGTTCACATATCCACTTTTGCGATGGCTAAAATCAATCATTTGCTGCATCAGGCACTCGGATTACTTTCTCCCTCGGATTACTTTCTATTTCCAAACCGGCAAAAATGACTCGGTGGTGAAAGATTCGCCAATAATGAATACTTTGAATAGGATATCGAAGCTATTAAATATTGCTGGGAAAAGTATAGCGAGATTCTGTTGAGAAGTAACAAAAATTTTATCCAATTTTGTTGTGTTTTCTTTGTTAGGTCGACTAAATTAGTTAACGCCCTCGTAGCATTCCTTTCGGACTATAGCAATTCTTGATATGCTTGTATATTCTTATCTAAAGAGGCTTTTTATTAAAAGGCTAAGATGTGTGTTGAAGTGCTCAACATTCATTTTTTTCATATTTCATATTTTTCAATAGCGCTTCATATAGTCGATAAACATAAACGTTTAAAATTGTATTTCTCTTATTTTTTGTTTTGTTTGCATTTATTCTATTCTGTATGTTTTGTGGGCCATACATGGATCCATACACATACGCTGGTTGGGCTGAAAACAATTTAAGTAGACTTTTGAACGTGTAGCGAATGAGTACGACGCGCGCAAAGTGATCGCGCTAAACGTTATTTAAACGAAAAATAAAACAATAATAAAAAAAACTATTTCATTTTAAATTAAATTAGTGTATAAGAATAATAACAGAAAATACAATATATTAAAAGAAAAGGGACACAACAATAGCAACAATAACAATAACAATAAAATAATACTGTATATTAAAATAATACATATTCACTGTTCTAGTCATCACAATCAAAAACAAAAAACAAAAATACAATAAAAAACAACATCAATATTTATTAGTGTTTATTAATATTCGCGTGTGGAAATTTGAAATTGAATCGAATTAAAAATTCTTAGCGCGCTCTAACTTACGACAATACAACTACAAACAAACGAGAACGATAATACAATATTATTAACAATCAATACGAATACTGTTTATGGTATATCTATGTATGTAGAGAACTTTGTGCAATTGTAAACGTAATAATGTGTGTGTGTGTGTGTGTCTGATTGTATTTGAAATTCAAAATACTACACAACAGCAATTAATTCTCTACTCACTCACTCTCAATTGTTGTGTATGCAAATCAGACAAAATACGCAACAGACACAAATGAACAGACAGAAAAATGTCTGTCTGTAGAGAGTGTTTCAAAAATTAAAAAATGAAAACGATCCTATTCATCGTTCTGTCGGCTTGTTGTTTATATTTTCATAGTGTTGTCATTGTTTGCGTTCTTATATGACGTTTATTGTTGGGATATTTTTATTTTAGATTTTTTTCTTCTTTCTGCAACACCATCAGATCACTGAAAAACAACATTCATTATCTTAATCATCGCAACCATCACCATTTATGATTGCCAGACAAATATGACAATCAAAATGAATTTAAGAAAATACCTACTGCTGCAAGAAATTCTCTTAGAGCACCCTACAGCTTCTATTTTGTAATTATTAGAGATTTGTTTTAAATTATTTTTCAGTTGAAACAGACTAGAACTTTTTTAAATGAATACCACCAAACGATGTATAAAGAAACTCATTGCAAGTTTTTATGAATTAATGTTTGCGGAGAATCCTAAGAATATTCTGACCTCAAACAATATCCAACGAAAGACTATGCGCAGAAACAGGACAGAGAGGAAGTGGCACTGAACCAGTCACATCTTACAGAGATCTACGAACCGATTCAACGAGAAATTCTATTTAATGGAATCCTCAGAGTAGCCGCATACATGTCGTCAAATTGAAGCAGTAGCTGCCAGTCATAACAAAACTGGAGTCAAACTAAAGAATGAAACAGATATGTTATGGCCCTATGCCCCTTAAAGAGGCATCAGGAATTTTATATATGTGCTAGAGTAACCCCTCCCGCGTTGCTGGGAGCCTGCCAGTACTTGGTTTTTGAGTGATGTGGATAGATTACGAAGTTTTAAATGTTACCATTCTCCACACATGCAATTATTACATATTTTCTTAAAACTGATGGTTTGAATTGACTGCCAAGTTATTTAGAAACTTCAACTCTAAACATTCTAAAGATGTACAAATTCAATATGGAGGTACCATACCCAATTATCCAATTCCACCCTCTTTTTAACTGAAGAAGTCATTTAGAACAAATTTAGAACCTTCCATTCTAACCGTTTTCTAGATATACAAAAATAAATATTACCGAATGTCATTGTATACATAAGACATTACAATACATGGTTTGGTAACTTTTCAAGTGACAATAAAAAATCATAATACGGAAAATGGAGGGCATTCTGTTGATATTTATATGGGAATATATATGTATCTTTTTCAGTGGTGCCACATAATTTGTTTTTCGCGTTTTTAACATATATATTTCAAGTCTTGCGTTTTTAAAACACCAATTTTAAGCATCTTATTGCATTGACAACTCTAAACTGTCTGTGGTCGCCAAGAAAAATAGAAATTAGCCTAAGTTGGTTACAGGCTACAGCGGAAGTCGTGTACCCGGTAGCCGTGTTGCCGCTAAAATAATTAATCTCATATGCACACTTGTATTCTATTTTTGACAGCTTGTAGTCGATGGTCGGTATAGCCTTGAATGTGTTTATAGCATAAGTGTCGACTTTTCTGGTTAATCGCAGTGTCGACTGTAATAATTATTTAAAGTAACAACTTCAATTTGAGGCTTTGAAAAACCATTTTAGAGATTCGAAATTGCCTTTTTTAGGGCACTCATTTCTCTTGCTTTTGAATGCTTAATTTTTGGCAGCAAATTTTGCACCAATCACGGAAAATTGAACGATTTTCACGTTGACTGATAATCCACACTAAGTATATAGTAAATCAGCGATGGGAAATATTGTACAATTGTCTTTTTAGCATTATTTGTAAGTTTAAAAGAAGAATAGCACCACATTGACTAATTCGTATCAATATACTACCTTGATTAAAAAATTGCTGGAATAACGTGTTGCGGTTTGATTTGATTTGATTTTTTTGTTAATTTTGTTAATTTGGTACATCTGTCTTTGATATTCTCGCTAAATCTTAGCGTCATAGCTTGATATTTGCATTTTTTATAATCGGTTTTCGGTATGTCCATCAGTGCTTCCTGCGATTTTTCCATTATTTCATCTCGGCTGATGAAACCCGTTTCCCGTAATGGTTTTTCATTTGATTGAACAGAAAGAAGTCACAGGGAGCAAAATCAGATGAATTCGGTGGCTGTTGGATCGTATTTGTTGCATTTTTCGTGAAAAAATTTGAATAACGATGGCACTGTGCGACAGTGCGTTATGATGGTGCAAAATCCATGAGTTTTCTGACCACAATTCTGGTCTCTTTCGGCGAATTGCTTCACGCAAACGTTTCATAACGCCCAAATAATACTTTTTGTTTACTATTTGGCTTTCTGACAAAAATTCATGACGCAGTACATCGTTGTAATCCACGAAAACCGTGAGCATTGCTTTTAACTGAAAAACGTCTCGGCTCTTTTGGTGAACGCCATTCACTTGCCTGATGTCTGGATTGCTTGTCGTACTTATAAACCAACGTCTCGTCTCCAGTAATGATCCTTTTGACGAATAAGGGATCGGATTTAGCCTCGCAATGCGATCTCTAGTTGTAAAATTGAAAAAAATCGCCAACACACATATAAATAGATGTACTCTTGGCTACGTAGCTTTTGCAAATGTCAAGCTATGATTCTAAGATTAACCGGGAACATCAACAACAGATGTACCAACTTAACAAAAAAAAAAAAACTCAAATCGGAACGATGGGACCGCTACACGGAGATTATTGTGGAAACCATTTGATCAACGAGTATAATAAAAGCCAAAGAAAGGAAGTGACTGTTTCGATTGTCTCCAGTCTAATCCAAAAGAAGTATTTGCTGAAGTTATCTAATTCGTGCTACTACAATTAAGAAAAGAGTAAACAAGTAAAAAGTATCATAAATAATCCTCTTAGATTTAGTTCTCACCAACTAATAGTATTTTGCCTACCTTTTAAAATTATGCATTAATTGTTAAATGTATTTACAGTACTTGTCACATATAAGTTTGCAGTGTCCTTTGTTCTTTTTACACACATATATATGTATAAAATAAAATTTAAAAAAAAAATAGTATAATCGGACTGAAAAAGTACACTTTTTCATGAAAGTTAGTGCAATTTGAAAATTATATTTCTCATCCCTGTTCCCTGTAGTCAATGCTTGTGAATGCAATAGCGTACCATTTAATTATCTTGTATTGTTTTCTCCCCAACATAGGCGATTTTGCTTGTTGGCATATCTATCTATTGAACAAGATTTTGCTTTATAAGTTCCTCGAAAAGTGCACTAATTTAAAAAAAATAGTTTTCCACATTTTTCTTTAGATACAGCTTTGAATTTAACATATCGCTCACTTATATTTCAAATGTTTCATAACTCAAAACACACAATTTTTGTATGTACAAATTTCTTTCCGATTATGTACGAACAGTAATATGTAGGGTAAAATGCCTGTGGTTATATTTTCGCCCCCAAATACTTATTTCTTGTTTTTTTGTATAAGGCTATGTGCATACATATGTACATACTTACGAGTATGTATAAATAAACGCATTTAGTATATATAAATATTAAACACGTCATGTGCACATGAGCTTCATCTGACGTTTTTCATTTCAATAAATGCTTTGCTTTTGTTTTAATACGTATTATTGTTGTTCTTATTGTATAGTATTTTTGATATTCAAACAGTCGATCGTTTGTGTCTTGTTTTCTTCTCTTTTTGTAGTTGTTTTTGTATATGTGCGCCCCCAAAAAACACTTACACCCTATGGTATATGTGTTACACTTTTCCGGCATACTTTTGTTTTTAAGCAAAACAAACAAATCCAAAGAAAGAAAAAATTGTATTTCAGAATATTACTGCTGCTGATACACTATTTTACTTTGTAAATATACAACAACGCCCTCAAATAATTGTGTCGTTGCCGTCAAGCCACCAGCCAATCAACACTTGTACACAATAGTTGTTGGCTGGCCATCTAAACTGCTTTGGTGGACGGCAGCAACAAGAATTTTTTTTATTTTAAATAAAAACAAACCAGCCATCCAACTACATATAATTTCAATGTTGCAATTCAGCAAAAAAATATATTTTGTTGGTGTTGCTGTTGTTGTTGTATATCTTTTTTAGTTTTTTCTTATTTTTTACTTTTTTCTCTTAACAACCTTGAAAAAAAAAGATTTTTATTTCAATAATAATAACATCTTATTTGAATTAAAATTAAAAATAAAAAAATATGTAAATAAACTAAAGAATATTTAAATAATGTACAGTAGGGAGCATAAGTGAGTGTGCATTTCAATAAAACCATTGATATTGTTAATTATCGATAGTAAGTAGTATTATTATTACTTTTAAATTACAGTTCAGTTAAAAATATAATAAAGGATGGGTTAATTTGAGGTTAGGAAGTAAATTGGCTTAAAAACAAATTTTTTGACAAATTGAGTTTTATTCATAGCAATATAAAATAGAAATATGGGAATTAATAATGGAATATGATGTCGGGCAAATGTCCACCTCTAGCACGTCGGGAGACATCCGCTCTTTTCAGAAAAATTTGAAACACATTTCGTAACAAAGCTTCGCTTATCTCATCAATGTAGCGCCGAATTTCTACTTTCCAAGTGTCAGTTGTTTGTGGTTTGTTCACTAAACCCAGTCTTTCAAATGACCCCAGAGAAAATAATCCAGCGGCGTTAAATCACAAGAACGGGTCGGCCAACTCAAGAAATTACGCGACCGGGTAATTTCTCATGCAATAATTGAATTCTTTAGTGTGGCGCCGTCCTGCTGAAACCAAAAGTCACTGATGTCAACATTAGCTAAGTGTGGCGACAAAAAATTGGTAATCATTGTTTGGTAACGCAGAGAATTCACAAACCGTATCAGACGGCCACTTTCTTTGAATGTAATGGTTTTTCGAGAACTATTTGTGTATTTTGTGAGTCCCATTTGCGACAATTTTGTTTGTTTACATAACGCCTAATTGAAAATGGGCCACATCACTAAGGATGATTTTGTTGAAAAATGTGTTGTTTTCGTTCAGTTTTTCAAACAGCCAATTCACATAATTTCGACGCAAACAATGGTCACCTGACTTTAATTCTTGAACAAGTTGAACTTTATAAGCGTGAATATGAAGATCTTTTTGCAAAATGTTGCGCAGAGTTACTCTAGTAATGCCCAATTGTTAGAAACGTCGACGAGTTGATGTTCTGGCCTCATTCTCATCACTTTACTGCACAGCGGATATGTTTGCATCACTACGGCCACTACGAGTGTATTGTTTTGATCTATTGTCAGCAACGGTACCGTGAGCCACGAATTTAGTGATTAAATTACTCACAGCGGTCTGAGAAGAAGCCTGATTACGAGGAAAAGCTGCTCGAATTTTACGAAGTGATACAGTAAAATTTTCACCATTTTGATAGTAAATTTTCACAATCCAAATTCTTTGTTCTAGAGTGTAACATTCCATAGTTAAAATACCCAATTTTTTACTAAATAAGTGTCAAAGGTTAACAACTGGAGCTGTAAAACTATCGATAGTAGGTCCATTCGATAGTTAGGCTTAGTTTTTTTTGCAAAAAAACTATCGAAACTATCGATACCATCGAACGCTTTTAAAGGCTGAGTTAGTGAAAACAACGTACAACGAAGACTTTGCACTATTGCCAAACTTTAGATGTTAGTTAGTGAAAACGTATTGCAGCAGCCAGTCCAGTCAGCCATTTATTGTTAAAGTAATGTCAACGTTGACATTTGCAACGTAAAAATCAAAACTCTGTAGACTTTATACGTGACAATGAAAACGTAAGCAGCAACGTGCTTTGATTATGTTAGAGAATTTCACAGCTGATCCCCAAGTACAACATACGTTTTCACTAACTCAGCCTTAAGTGTTACTTGTGGCAACAACATTAGAATTTAAGTTAAAGGAAAATATAAATAATAAATACACAGTATCGAAACAAATAATAGGGACACTTTAAATTTTGCGGTATGTCATAAAATTTGATGTATTGAAGTTTTTCGATGGAAGAGTAATCCTTATATATAGCGAAAACTGTTCAGACCATGAAGTGCTCTAAAACTAAAGTAATTAATGAGGTCCAGTGAAGAAAACTGCACAGACTATGGGAAGAAAGCGTAGAACAACTGTCAGTTTTGATAAACTTTTAATTCGTACTTCAATATTTAATCCATTGATGTCATCAAAAAGCTTCAAAAATTAATTTATTCTCCTGTTTCAAATCGTAAAAAAAGAAAATAAACTTATGGGTAAGAGTCCTCAAAATTGATCATTTCTCAGCAAACGGAAGAACACCTGCACCGTAATAGGTAGAACAACGTGCTATGGTCTGACGAAATGATGATTAATTTGTTTGGGTTAAATGCACTTACTTTATTTCAGTTTAATAAATAAAAATTTAAGAGACTGTTAAACTGTGGCACTATGTAACTATACGGCTGACAAACTGCATCGAACAAATATTTGCAAATGTGACTTTGACTACATTTAGTGGCCTCCGTATTTACTCATAGAGTTTGACGATAGTGAAAAAACTATCGATGGTCAGCCAAAACTATTGATACTATCGATAGTACTATCGCTTGTTTGGCAGCTCTATTAACAACTCAGTTCTTGACATTTCATGTTTTATTTTTTATACCAAATGCCAATATATTATACAGATTTAGCCCTTTAAAAAAATAGCGATTCCGCCTGTGGAATCCTGAAGTCCATGGCGTTTCTTAATCTGTATGGTTGAACCTCCCCAATATGTCGCAGTTGTTCTACTAGATAATCTTTTCATTTTCTGTATAAAATTTATGGTATTTACATCTAATCTTTCCTCCCCTTTTAACCATTTCAAACACTCTAACATCCATCTTGTTGATGTTAATCTATTTACTTTCAGTACTCCACGCATCGCTTTATGTTGTAATTTCTGCAGTCTTATTACTTTTTGATCAGAACAGCATGAATATAATATCGTTGATCCATATTCAAAATGTGACTTGATTATTGTGCTGTAAATATTTATTGATGTACTGATTGATATTTTACTTCGTATGAGTCTCAAAAATCCGATTTTTTCCCCTATATAGCAATAAATTTAAAGAAAAAAATTAATACATAAACTTTATATTAAAAAAAAAAAAACAATCACAAAGTTAAAAAACATAAGAATAGAAAACAATATTAATTCACTCAGCTTTGTACTATAATTATAAAAAAAACACAGATAATTAGGGTTTTATTGACAGTCCTTTGTTTTTATTGCACTTAAGACAATTACATATACTCATTGCTGGGATTCTAATTATTTCATTTGGAATTTTAGCCCACTCAGTCTATACTCGAACCTATTTTGAAAAATTTTTAATTATGAACCCAACTTTCTTTGAACAATAGCCCACATATTTCCTGTTGGGTTAAGATCAGGGCGTTGTGCGGACCATTCTAGAACTTTAAATTTCTACTGTAACAACCAAAATTTTGAATTCGAAATTAGTTTTTCTTTAGTGTACAGGCTCATCTTTATAAAATCTTTAATGTTTACTTAGGAAGTATTTTATCAGCAAAACGTCATATTACTGCACGCTGTTCACAGGGCTTGTGTCTATCCACAATCCTATCTTTATTGTCGACATTCCGACATTGTTCAACTGTACTATATCAATGGGTCTCATTATTGATTCCGTTCCGCGATTGCGGAAAGTATTTTTTGTACGAAGCAAAATTTGAAATTATTGGTTCCGTTGCTACAGTATTCTTCCGTTGTTGCGGAGTCATTGCGGTATATAGATATTTTTCCTCATTTTGCTTAAGTTACAATTTTATAACGACGGAAAGAACAAAAATTAAAGAAAAATATTGCAATTTATTTATAAGACGAAAGTATTTCTTTTGCAGATAATGCTCCTTGACGACTACTACCTGAATTTGCAGACTCGAGCTCAGATAAAATATATTTAAATGATGCCTTATTTACACATATTTTTTTTTTTACTGTAAAATATACATACAAATTATGCACCTTAAAGGTGTATTTACATTTCTTTATTCCAATTATTCCTTTATATAACAAATCTGTAACAGATCTTAAGAGATTTATAACGCAAAACTTTCTTTCTACCCAAATGTCTAAGTAATCCATAGTAACAATCAGTAGTTTACTATTATTTGGTTTTAGTTTAAACAACCAAAAAATATCAATCCATTTGCAATCATCTGTAATCGCTTTGAACCAAGGTTGCCAGAAACCCGGGTTTAAAAAAACCCACCGGGTTTTATGGGGTTTTGATGGTTTTATTGGGTTTTATAACTGCTTCCAAATCTTGTTAAAGTCGGCAATATTTTTTCTTTGTTAATACAATTACGTTATTTTACTATTTTTAATGGAATTTTGCACCGTTGGTGGGACATATGAGCTGCTAAAACACGGTGATCAGAGCAAACTGCAATTACTTTGTTTGAACCAAGCATTATAAGATAAACGGCCGGAATATAAAGATAGGCATGATTAAAGTATTCTTTTGCATGACAACGTCTGGCCTCACGTCACAATACTTTCAAAACAATTATTGTTTTCCGAACAGTGCTCCGTCTGACTATTGGCTATTGCGACGGATACAATATGAGTATATATCTTCATACAGCCTTTCTTTATACGGTCTGATTGAATTTCGAAACACATTTACTTTACGGCACAAATTACCTCTCTCTACGGCTAAAAACCGTGTATTCACACTTTTTAACAAAAAGTGTAAGGGAAGCAAACGCAACACATATTCATCTCGTTTTACAGCCTACATTTTCAGAACCTATCTAGGTCGTATAAAGAGGTATGAGATTATATGCAAGCAATTCACCAATTCACTTCCTTTGAAGAAATATAAATTAGACTTCAAAGTGGAGCGCCTTAAAAGACGAGAAGTTTTTCAGTGACTCGATGAATTTTTTATATCATTATCTGTTTGAGTCCAAAAACGGAACAAATAAATTTATAGTCCCAATACGTAAATTACACATATTTTTGTTGTAAATAAACTACGAAAACCTTTAATTAAAAAACCCACCCGGATTTTTTTAATATAACACTCAAAAAACCCGGGTGCCAACCCTTCTTTGAACTGACATTATTTTCACTTAGAAGAATGTTGTATAAAACTGAGGGAGTTTATTTAATGGTCCAATTTTTTTTTTTTTGTCCTCTTTTATTATATTCTTTTAGATAAAAATTTGTATGAAAATAATATTTAATTTTAAAATACAATATGTAAGGAACATATGATAATAAACATTATTAAATATTTGTTTTCATTTTAATGGTTTTATTAAAAAATAAAAAATCCTAAACATAAACTCACTTATGCTCCCTTCTGTATAAACCAAAGTAAAAATATTATTTACATTTCAGATTGAATTGATGGTGTTAAGAAACAAGTTTACTAAGAGTAATTTCGAAAACTTTGTGTTTTTTTTCGAACATTCAATTTATTCACCTGCTTAAAATTAAAAACGCAGATTTTTTTTTTTAATTTTTATCAAATATTTATTAACAATAAAATTTTTAATTTTTTTAAATGCTTCATCATGCTTCATTGTATTACTGATAAAACCGTTTTTATCATTGTTTGGTGGTTGACATTTAATGAAATTAAAAAAGTATAAAAAATACACTCTACATCCCAATGAATGAAAAAAATATGTTTTTTATGCTGCTATAGAAATATACGAATAAAACTTCATCTTTTAACATATTTAATTATAGAAGAAATTTATAACTACTTATTGAGGGAGAAATTTTTGTATATATAATTACACTGAGCAAGATATTATTGTACAATATATTTACACTTTAAAGATTCCCATGATTAGTGTTCATTCCCCTAAGGCACGTCATACCCCAATAATACACAGAGTCTTTACAAGCGGTAATAAATTGCAACAAAAATGTAACTTCAGCACAATATGCAGCAAAAGGTATTCGCCAGAATTATACATTTTAGCTTGAATTTTTAATAAAAAAAAAACTTTAAATGTTAAGAACACTTCTAAAATAAAATTTCTGGTAAAAAGAAGCAATCAAATCAATGTAAAGTTTACTTATTTAAACTGTCGGAAATAGACTTTGAAGGCTTTATTAAAAGTGATTTAAAATTACAATGATTAGACTGAGTGAAAAATTCCCCTCAACGCACGATGTTAATTGTAAATAAAACAAAAAGTTTTCAGAGAATTATCTTAATATTTTTTGGTTATGATAGAAGAATCTATGACAATTATGTGTGAAACTAAATATCGGCCAAATGCTCGCCACAGCTTCGGTGGCATACCTCTATCCGTCGATCCATATTTTCAATGACTCTGAGACATAACTGAGGTTCAATGTCGTTAATGTGCCGAATTATCATATCATTTTACTCTTGAATTGTTCTTGGCTTATTTACGTAGACATTTTCTATTAAATATCCACAAAGAAATAAGTCTAACGGTGTCGAATTACATGATCGTGGCGGCAAATTAATAATGCCACGACATGAGATATGGCCATTGAATTTATCGCGCATAAGAGGCATTGTTTCGTTCGCTGTGTGACAAGTGTCACCATCTTGTTGGAACCACATATCGTCCAGGTCCATATCTCAATTTCTGGCCATAAGAAACTTGTTATCATCTCGCCTTAGCGAACACCATTCACGGTAACTGCTTGGCCGACCTAATTTTCGAAGAAGTACGGTTCGATGACGCCGTCATCCCATAAACCGCACCGAACACTTACTCTTTCTGGATGCATCGACTTTTCAACAATCACTCGGGGATTCTTATTTCCTCAAATGCGGCAATTCTGCTTGTTAACGAATCCGAAAGTGTGCCTCGTTGCTAAAGATGGTTTTCTTTGTAAAGTCACCATACCATTCGGCGTATTGACGACACTTGAAATGGTCAGTAGGCTTCAGCTCTTGAGTGAACTGAACCTTGTAAGCTTGTAAATTCAAATCTTTATTCAATGAGATGTTTATTCGTGAGATGTTGAATTATTGAGCACGACGTCGATTCGAGATTGACTGCTCTTTTACCACGCTATCGTGATCAGCAGCAATTTTTCCGTAGAAAGAACAGGGCGAGCATGCACACCTGTTCCCATATTTTTTACAGACCCGGTTTGCTGAAATTTGTCCACAATTCTTTCGATTGTGGACACATTTGGTCTATTAGGCTGAACAAAAAATCACGAAGTGCACAAAATGCATTTTGACTTAGACAAAATACTAGACGTTAAGGTGTGACTCACAATTAACATTGTGCATTATGGTTGGACCACCCTTTATAAATTCAACACTTATGATTAAGATTTTTTCTTCCAAAATAGTTTCCCTCTATTCGAAACTGCAATTGTGTATAACTTTTACCTTAAAATATTTGTGCCTTTGATAATAATTCAATGGGGAATGGTAATACTTTCCACAATACCAGGCATTCTAAATTTTCTATAGATCTCTTGTACAGTCAGTCTACTCTCTTCTTCGGATGCATAAGTAAGGTTTACATACTAAACGAAATTTAGTCTGACGTGGTCACAACTTGAAAACTAATCGGAAAAATTAACTTTTTATTTAAAGTATGTTAACAAACCAATAAATGAAATGTAATGCATCCGCCACACATGTGCATTCGTCGCTGTTTCAGTGACAACTACAAGTAAGATCGTAAGCAACTTCTTAAATTATTTTCCTGTGCAAAAAAAAATTACGTACATTCTCCGCGCATGTGCATTCGTCGATGTCTTATTGACGACTAAAAGCAAGAGCGTAAGAATATGTGTGAACAATTGTTCTATGAAAAGCTCACGACTGGTTTAGAGATCATTATGGCTTAGGTCTACCATTTAAAAAAAAAAAGTCAGTAACTTAGTAAAAATTGTTAGTAATATCGCAGCTAATGTGTATAAAAAATGCTGAAGAAGAATAATGAAATTAGGATCGATTCTGTTCTAACAGGACAACAATCCTGAATACACATTACGCAGTGCAAGGTCATTTTTTAAAAACAATAAAACCCAAATATGGTAAAGTTTGTCGGTATGATCAAATTTGAACTCTATTGATAAAATATCATCAGTTCGGGACATTAAAATATCTTTAAATAGTAAAACTAAAACCATAAGCTTGTTAACAAAGATACAGATTAAGTAAACAAGGATACCTTCCCAAACATTAGGCAAGTTATTCAATAGTATACCGAAACGACTTCGAGGTGTCATTGAAAATGAAAAAGATACACGAAACAAATAATTAGTAGTTATAATTTTATGTAGGAATTGATTTAATCTAATTTGTTTGATTTTTATACTTTTAATTGTCACGTGCGGAATATTCTTTAATTTATAAAAAATCCATAAAAATTAATTTGATTTTTAATTTATTTTTCAGACTATTACTATTTATATTTAAAATGAATTTTGGAAACATCTTAAATGGGTTCTAATTCTTAGCAAAATGATCATAGTCATTAAAAATTTATACTTTAACTAGCTAACCGGCGAACTTCGGTCCCGCCCAAAATTGATTTTTGTATTGTTCAAAACAGTTGTAATTCATATTATACATTTATTGCAATACTCTACGCAAGACAATATTTGTTGTTTTTCCATTTTCTTGACAATAAATTAATAATACAGTGGGTTGCCGGCTCCGTGAGAGAAGGAAGGTTTTCTGCTTTTTAGGTTTTGTTATATCAAAAGCCAAGAGAAAAAATAAAATACTTAAGCAAAGAGAAACATTTTTTTTTTTTTTTTTAATTTTAAGAAAACAGTCACAAAATATTTCAATAAAATTACAAGAATTTTATAAAAATATTTCAAAAAGTTTTCTAAAAATTAAAAAATGAAATTCTTTTTTAAAGCATTCACTCTCTCTCTAAGACCCTCGATATAACGGTTTTAACGGTCGAAATTCTTAGTTTATCCCACAAATTCCCAAAGGCTGCAATTTCGCCTTATTAATGGCCAATCGAGAAACAACACGCATTGGTAATCGCACAGGTTTGAACTCAAACGGCAAATTCGATGGTATCATTGAAATGCGTGGAATCAAAACGTCTTCACCTTTGTAGTTTCCAATAAAAATAGTGGCTACAATAACATTGTCCATTAACTTTTTTACAGTAAGTCTCGTACCATTAAAAAACCACTAATTTTTTGAATAAATATTGCTTATATTACTCTATACTATTATACCTAATTTCATTGCTATAGCTTGAATATTTTCCGAGTTATAGGTATCTCTGGAAGGAGGACGGTTGCCACACCCATTTTTGGTGGGATTGTCGAATCGACTCTACGAACTTACCCACCAAATATCATTCGTCTGCGTTAGTTAGTTGGGGATAGGGAGAAATAGCACCTGTATCGCCCCCTCGGTACGTCATTTAGGTGAGGGATAAATTGTCCCTTGGGGTGGGTCACCCTTAACATTTAGGGGTATGAAAAATAGATGTTGACCGATTCTCAGACCTACCCGATATGCACACAAAATGTCATGAAAATTGGTCGAGCCACGCTAGCATTTTATATATTACATTTGTCGCATAATGTACAAACATACATACATTTAGTATACCATAAATATTCTTCCATTCAAACTTGGTAGCTACTTCTATCTGGTATCCGCCCTATGTAAAAAACCGCAAGAAGAGTTTTATTGTTGTCTTAATACCGAGAAATGTCGTATATGGCAGAAATTGTCAAGCACTTGCAGAATATATGTATGTAAATGCAGCTTTATTTAACTTTAATATTGAACAAATCTAATACAAAAGTTATTAAAAGAAATTATTTAATGAAATTACGTAATTAATGCCACTAATTAGGTCACAACCCTTTTATGATAGAGGTGCCAATCTCACTTATCCAATTCGACTCACCTTTTGACTTTTTTTCTTATGATTTACTACAAAGTTTTTTGAGCCAAACTTAGAAACTCTAACTATTACCGTTTTAAAGATATAGACAAAAAAATGAAAATTTTGTATGGGCGTGGCACCACCCAACAAAAACCATCAGTGAAATTACACCTTTCCAACGCATGTATTGGTTTGTAAATCAGTTTAGTAGGTCTAGAGTTATAAAGTGACAAACAGAGGGCAACTTTTCTTATATATGTATATAGATTTTACATGTGTGGAAAGCGGTAACAGTTAAAGCTTCGTTATCTATGCTCATCAGTGAAAAAGCGGGAGAGATTGGATAACAGGTAATGCACAAAGCACAACGGGTAAAAGCTATTTATATGTCGTCATATGAAATCTAAAAAGCCCTAAGTCAAAAAATTCTAAACCGACTTTTTGATTGATTATAATGTATTATTTAGAAATACATATTCCCACGAATTTGTACACTTTTACAATTGAAAACAATGTCTTTATCAACAATATTTTTCGCTTAACCTACAGTGTTGTGCAAAACAAAAGCAACAAATCTTATAAAAACTAAGAATGCCATTTATTTTTGAAAGTATTTGATTTAGGAAAAAAAAGTTCTCCTGTCATGTATGTATTTACATTTATATGCACTTAGAATTACATAAAAAAATATATTACTTTATCTCAACATTTTTTCAAAATCAACAAAAACAATCCAGGTCTTCTAATAAAGGTGTGCAAAACAAAAGCAACAAATTAATATTTCGTTGGTAAACCTTTAACTTTAAGCCTTTATAACTTGTCATGTCTTCGCGACTTGGAATCAATAAGGCTATTAAAAACGACTCCGAGATACGTTTCCATTCACCTTCAAGATTTTCAAAGAATTCCTTTTGATTTTTGAACATGTTCCTGAGATATTCCTTTTTATTACTCCAAAAAGCTTTAAGTCCGGTGGTTGTGCCGACCAATCAAAGACTTGAATCTTATTCTCTTTAATGAACTGTCTGACTAACCTTGATGTATGTTTCAGGCCATTATGCCGCTGAAACACCCATCGAAGTGACATATTTCACTCAACATATGGAATTAATTTCATTTCTTAGATGTTTTGTGCAAGAAATCGATATCATATCATATCATGATATCATTAATTTTTTTTTTTGCCTCATCCTTAAAATACAATTTACAATTGCGTGGATCAAGCCTTCTACTAGGTATACTTCGATATTACGTCTCACTATATTCGCTATTAAAGTGAATTTTGATTCGTCATTAAACTGAACAGTCTTTTACTTCTGTACAGACCAATTTTTTGTCTTTAATTTTGTTTTTAATACTAAGTTTTGCAAAAGCACGCAAGGATTGGTGCGTACAGAAATGGACCAATGGTGTTTCGTGAATCATAATCCATCGAATCCTTTGCCCAAAAAGTGTGAGTGGCAATTATCATTTTTGCCAGCTTTAATAACTTTATTAATATACATAATTAAAATGCAATTTTAAGGTATCCGGGTATAGTGAATTCCAATCAGTTTCTAGGAAAAAAAAATTACATCGAAACACAAATTTCCCTTTAGTTGTCATATGCAAATCTTTTATATACAAATTGGTTAAGCGTAAGGGTAAAAACGTGGCTTGTAATATAATTAGATTTAATAAAATTAAGATATTCTTTTTGAATCTACCTGTCTAAACTAGATACATGTGCTTTAATCACAAAATTTAGCATACGCATACATCACTAACACACTTGCATTTTATTTTATACGGATTTTGGTAATTCCACAATTATTCCATTTGCATTAATGATTTTATGACTTTCATAGCTACATAAATACTTCAGTCATATGAATGGATATATATGTGTGTATGCTATTACAAACAGGTAGATAAATCTCAATACATACCCCTTAATGTTAATAAGTTTTAAGGAAATTTTTTCATAGGGTACGCAGTAACATATGTATATAAGTAATAAAGCTATTTAAGTGTATTGGTTTGAAAAAAATCTTAATTAAGTAATTTTTAATATTTTTTAATAATATACGAGTACTTCTTTATGACTTTCTTCGAATGTCATGTCGAACATATCGTATAGTTAGTTCGACTTGCACTTGTATATTGTGTACATATTTGCAGAAATAAATTTTGTTCAGAATTCGTCTTTTTTAATTTTTAAGTGAAAACTTTATAAAATTGTTTTTAAAATTGCATCCTTCAGTTGATAACAAGGGACGCAAGAACACACGGTGGTTTAACGGACTCATTATATATTCGATTCAGTAAATGGCTCCAAGTTGATTGTTGTAATCAATAGTGTTACAAATATCAAGATAAAGATAAAACTGTAAAGCTTTATTTAAAAAAATCCTTTCTTATTCTAAATAATTTAGAAACCTGCCTATTATTTCTCATCTGGTAAGCATTGCAATACTTACTACTGTTTCAGTTTTAACACGAAATAACGAAAAAAAAAAATTATGTAATAAATGTTGATAAAGTTAAAAAAACGTATCGCTTATTTACGTCAATAGTGTCATAACTCAAAAAACGTAATTTTTTAATTAAGTATTCTTAAACATGCGCACATTGTGATCTATATTGTGTGCAAAGTTCTTTGTGATTCGTATAAAATTAAGAGCACGGGAAGAAAGTGTATATTCATTCCTATATCAATGCTAAATAATAGGAAATTGAAAAAATTTTGTTTTACGCCTATAAAGAGCATAGCGCCATACGAGGGGTACTATTTATACTTCGGGAACTGGCAACACTAATGTCAATAGATAAAATCTGGCAACACCATAATAAATTTTAACATTTTTAAGTACAAACGTACCCACAACGTTTTGATGTAGATGATGAAGTGCTATATGTTTTGTTTACAGTGAGTTGAAAAAATCAATTTGGCCAAAAAATTTAAATTTCAAGAGAAGGTTTTCGATGTGGATTATCTCAACAATAATGTGTCGATGAACTCAGTTCTTTGTATGGCGATAAAGCACTATTAAAAACCACAGTATATCGCTGGTATAGTGAATTCAATCGTGATCGTAGTACGGTCGCCGAAGAATTTCCTAAAGTTCGTTCGTTCGATGCAATGCGTGAACTGATAATGCAAGATCGTCATGTGACATATTGTGTAATAGTGGCATCCTTGTACATTAGTTCCACTTCAATACATACGATTTTGCATGAACACAAACAAACAAAATTTGTAAACAAAATTTGTTCTCGTTGGATACCCCATAATTATCAATCAATCGCCCAAAAAAGGCTCGCTTCATTTGGTGTAAGGAAATGATTGAACAGTTCGACCGTGGTGCTTCAAAAGACGTGTATAAAATCGTGACAGGTGACAAATCATGGATATAGGCGTATGAGCCGGAAACAAAACAGCAATCGACCGTGTGGGTATTCCAAGACGATTAGTGTGTGTAAATAGCACAATGACTTCTTCTTGTTTCCGAAAATCAAAGGTAAACTGAGTGGTCATCGATTTACAAGCGCCGAAGAAACAGTTGAAGCGTTCAAAAACCATGTTTTAGAGGTGTCTCAGGAGGAATGGAAAAACTGCTTTGAGAAATGGTTTCAACGAATCCAAAAGTGTAATGATCATCAAGGGAAATATTTTGAAAAACAATAAAGCCATTTTCATTTAAAAATATTTGTTATTTTTTGCTATTCCGAAATATAAATAGTACCCCTCGTAACAATGTAAGTTCCAATTTATTCTATATAATGCACAATATCGTATTCTATTCCAGATTAAGTTTAGAATCTCTGCTTCTAATTGAATTTGCCGTTTGACTGAAAACAAACTCCGCTGATTTCCTCAGAGTAGGGCTTAGTTGTGAAAATGCCAGCAGATCGTTGTTGTTAATTGTTCTGGGCCTAAAAATGTGGCGATTTTGCAAAAAAAAAAAGACTTACATGTTCTGCTTATCTCTCTATGCGTTATTCAGTTATTCTTAAAATGTAGAGAAAATTTAACTTAGTTTTCGTGGAGTACGCGAAACAAGACGTTGGCATATAAACTTCCTATGAGCAAGTCCGCCTTTGTAGAACAGAGCGCTTCGCGTGGCATTATAATTATGTTGAATGCCTTCTTGGAGTCGATAAATTATAAGTACAGTGCTGATCTCCATTCTACTGACTATTCCGTTAACATTAACAAGATTTTAAGTGCTTTTCCGTTGTTGCGGAATCTTCTCTACCATTTCGGTATTTTCGTATTATTGATGCCGCAAAATAGATATTTTTCTTCATTTTGCTTACGTTAAGATTTTATAACGTAAGGCTGACGGAAAGAAAAAAAATGAAGGAAACAAGAATTAAGGAAAAAAGTGTAAAAAAGAGAGCAATAAACTAATTGCAAACGGAGGAATTTATTTTTAAGATTGAAATATATTTCTTGCAGAAAATGCTCCTTGATGATTACTTCCAGAACTTGCAGACTCGAGCTCAGATAAAATATATTTAAATGCTGCCTTATTTACACGATAATTAAAAAAGAAAAACTAAAATTATACATAAAAATTTCACACCTTCTTTATTCTAACTTTCTTTCATTTATCTTATTATATTTTTGAGAAATAGCCACTCATCCTCCCAAGAATTGTCAGATTTTTCAAAAAGGCGATTTTTTAAAATTCCTTTTTCTAAAAGCCAGTGATTTTGCCAGACATACCACTATAGGGCCTCTAGATAACAAGGACACACACGTCTTAAGATTTATGGCGCAAAATTTTATTTTTATCCACATGTCGTCAATAGTAGTGATGATCCCAAAAAAGGCTACTGTATTGTATCCATGTTTTTACACAAATTTCGCTTATAAAACAAATTTTTTTATGTTAAAAATTTTTATAAACTTTTTGAATTTTTTTTTATTACCAATGTTGACACAATTAAATCGATTTTACGGAAAATTACACCGCAGGAATGAATATTTTCAATTACCATATCGATCGATTTTTCTTTCCGTTGAATTTTCAGTTTCGTGCGGAACCAATAATAAGGGCCACTGTTCAAACATAACTATTTAAAGGATATCAGAAATAACAATGTGTGCAAAAAAATGTAAATGTTTGCAAATCACTGTTTCCTATTACATACAAAACATACATCGATCATAACGATCGATCTATACGATAGAAAAAATATTTTAAAAAAATCCTGAAAATCATTTAAAATTTGCATTTGTTTTTCTATTAACTGAAAAATTTATTAATCAAAATGAAAGCTTTCAGAAACTTGCATGTTCTTGAGTAATGAAATATACTTTATTTATAAGTTTTAAAAACTTGTGTTTGAGCTGTAAATGAATTCTATTTGGAAAATAATACTCAAAGCGAAAAAATTTGAAAATGATGTTGTCAATTGTAATAATACTCAACGTAATTTTGTTTTTTATTTTTTTGTTAAACTGCTAATAATTAATTACAGTAATTAATACCATTTTAAAATGTGTAGCAAATGTAACTCTCCATGATAAACATTTAAAAACGATTTTTAATTAAATTTAATTAGACGTTAGTATGAACTATCTAAACGAAAAACTAAAGCAAATATCATCTGGCTGTTCAAGTAACGAAAAAATTGTTGGATATTTGTGACAATTTTTGCTAAGCATTTTAAGATAAATTTGAAGAATTTTTAAACAGACCCTGAACTACTTTTCTATTCCATAATCTAGCTTTTTTTAGAATCAACTGTTCACTTTACTGGTTAAACCAGTTCTAGAGTACGTTTATGTGGTCTAAGATCTTCAACATAGTATTCACTTAAGTAATCTTCAAAGCGAGAAGGATTGGTTTTGTCATACGACAACCGTCTTGCTCTTGTAAAACTTCCGACTCTTAAGAGTAGAGGAACTTTTCGTTACAAATATACGAAATATACAAAATTATTGATTTCGAGATCCTGCTTAAGAAGTTTGAATTCATAATTCCAACTTGACCGACGGTATACTACATTCCCTTGAAGCGTAAGATAGGATAGGAAGGAGTGGCAGCCTCGTTGTGATACCACAAGACGCGTTGTCTATTCACCAGGGTCCTGGTGATCAAACAGAGGCACCGTACAGAAACACTTCCCTAGATTAGATCGGAAATCAGCCCGACAGTCTAATGAACCTGGCTATTGAACTGATGTCAAGGATCAATAACTCCGATAAGCCATCGAAAAAGAGAGCCCAATGTGAGAAGTATCCGCCGTGCAAGTGATAGACACTGGCAGAAGTCATTTGCAGGTAAGCGCAGCCTTTGCGCGTGCCTCTCCATGACGCAATGACGCGTGAAGATGGATACAACGGAAAAGGGCAGTTTGAACAGCTGATTGGTAAACTTCATATCCAACCAAGGCCAGGTGAGTCTGGCGATAAAGCAAGTGTCACCCTCCGTCCAGGCTCTTTAAGCGTCTAACATATACTTCCGTTTGATCGCTAGCTTAACGTTGGTAAGAGGCACATCTACCCTCACGTGAAGATGAATGTCCGGTAGAAGTGTGCCCGCCCTCGCAAGCTCATCAGCAGCACAGTTACCCGAGATGTCCCTGTGACCAGGGAACCACATTGAATGTAAACAAAACTATCGTGATAATGCCACAAGGGAATCATGTCAGTTTTTGACCAGCTTAGAGTAACATCCGGAAGAGATCTGATAGCTGCCTGGCTATTAGAACAAATACATATATCGTCGGTAGGAGCGCCATTACCACGGATCTACTTTGCAGCATGAAAAAATGGCCTGAAAAACACTGCAGCAGTCCGGAAGGCCAAAAGAAGGTTGAACCTTTCGAAAAACAATTGCACTTCCCACCCTGTTCTCCAGTCTGGAACCGTCCGTATTGGCATCCACTGAATCGCTGGGGATGATAGAGCCATAGGTCAAATCCTCCCTACTAGAAATTTATTTCCGTAACAAGCAAATTATAATCCATTCCAAAGAATGGCTACTGAATTCAGACCACTTTTCTCTATTGCATACTAATTTTTTGAATATTTAGTTTAGATATGCCTATCTTAGATTAAAATTTTAAATCAAAAATTTACCCATAAAAACGTGGTTATTTTGTAATACATATAAAACAAATACGTTATAAAAATTGATTTAACTATATCATATAATCCAGTTTGATTAACTATATTGTATTTTCTTATTTCTATCTTAACGAAACTTATGACGAATGTTAGCTTTTAACTTTTCGTGCTGTAGCGTATTTAAAGTTATTTCTTCACTTAACGCTTACTGCTTACTGCTTTGTACGAAGTGTACGTGTGTTTAAATTCAGTTGTCGTAACTGCAATATATTGATGAATGAATGAGTAGAAGCTATACATTCCAATGAATGCTAAAAATAATTGAAATACAACAAGTATGTATGTTATGTAGTAACGTAATAGTTTTTATTTTATTTATTTAATTTTATTTACAAATGGTTTAAATAATTAGTTGTGTTTGATTTCATTTATTGTACAGAAAATATTTCAAGATTAAGATCTGGGTGTTATTATTGAAGAATACTTTTCAAAATTATTCCAAAGATTATAAATTTGGTTAATAAAAGATTTATTAATAAAATTTTACAACCAAACTTTTTTATCGCTTTTAGAATTTAATTTTAGTTTTTTTTAAATATATTTATCAGCTATTTCTACGGAAGTGTAAACAATAAAGAAATTTATATACATTTGTTTAATTATATTACATGTAATAGAATACCTGCATTCTTCCAGCAAATAAACCTGAATTCCGTAAGCGTCAAAGATGTCACGCATTATGGTTTAAAAGCAAACATGAGTGAAGGTTTATGAATGATGATTGATGCAAAAATTATCTATGTTATCTTATCTTAACATTTATCTATGTTATCTTAAAAACATTTGAAATTAATGTATTATTAAGATAAAATTCTTCAAACGATTAAATTTTTTTTTGACTTTTTCTTTTACTTTTATTTCAGATTACTACAAACAACGACGAATAATAACGCAGCAGTAATTGTCAATACAATAGCAACTGGTAGTCATAAAGCACACACTCAACATAATACCCCTCCTACAAGGCACAAACGAGATCGCTTACCGCCAAGTGGGCCATTGGTGGCAAAACCAAAACTCATAGCACAGTCACAACAAGTAGCGAACATAGAACATGTTAGCACAGTGCCTGTATTGAAAGCCACCTATGAATTGGAATCTTCCAATGCTCTAGAGGCGCTCTTAAAGAAACGCGAAGAAGATCTGCGCCAGCGAAGAGAACATGTTGAACGTCTAATACAATGGCACCGACGTCTTGATGAGGAAGAAGCCGAGGTCTTGAATTTAGAACGCCAGCTATTAAGTTATAATAATGTGCCACATATCGTGGTGGAACAGCGTAAGCAGCAGTCACATTCAAATTTGCCAACTTCAAGAATTTCTACGGAAAAGTTGACATCAACTCAGACAGCAACAGCTCAGTCTCAAACTAAACACGACGAACAAGAAAAAAGCGCAACTAGAACGCCAGAAAAGAAACGCGCCACACGTGCGCGTAAAATGGAAAAACGTCTCAAGGAGATTGATAAAAGCTTAAGAGAATTATCCCACATCTCAGCCTCTAGTGGTACTACTTCTGGCGGTGTTATGGGCGGCCAAACGCATAACGAACATGATGATACAGTTTCAAGTAATAACACGGAAGAAGTAGAATTTGTTCGAACGACTGGTATGAAATTAAATAAACTTTGGAAACGTTTAACGTCACAGCAAAGAGAAAAATTCGAACCAAATCGTCGTTATAAACTCTGCAAAACAGACTTAGAACGTTTGTATGAAGAGGCAAAAATGGCGGTTCTCAAAGATTTTGCGGAAAACGAAGAACGTATTGCACAAGAGCTTTTAGAAAAGACTGCCTCAAATGTCAGTTCTAGCAATAGTAATACGGCTCCCATTCCGAATGGTACTGAGATCAAAGTTTTGGATATACCAGCATTAAATTTAAATTTTAGTTCTGGTCAATCAGAACCCGAAGAGGAGGAATCTACCAATAATTCAAATACAAACAATAATAAGCAGGGTAACTATAGTCCAAGTGTGGCAGAGGAAAATTTTAAAGCCCAGGAGCTATTAAATTCAAGCATTTCATCAGAGCCTTCGGAGGAACAGTCCGTTGCTAGTAGAATACACAGCAAACGTTTAGAGAATAATGTACAAATGTTCTTGGCCTTAAGTCAGCGTTTACTGCAGACCACTACCAATCATATACAGAGAGGAGGGGAAGGACTGCAGCGCAGTTTAAGTGATACCGAGATTTCCAATAAACCAAAGTTTAAGACCGATCAAAACATAACTAGTCAACAAAATAAAGCAACTATAGCTAGTCAATCAAATTCAAGTATAGTAGCCACAGAACAGCATCAGCGATCGAAATCTTCCATAGTGGAAATGACAAACATTCCTTTAACACAAACACAAATTACAGATCACACAGACTTAAAGCGGCATACTACACATACACTACAAAGTCAAATGTCTAATAATACAACAGGAGAAAATGAAAATGAAATTGTAAAAAACTTTGAACACGGTAATGAGTATTCAGTTACTACCATACCGTCAGTACGAACGTCAGTTACACGTTCTGTAGGTATGGTGTCACCAATCAGGTCACAGCAAATATCAGCTGAAATAAACACTATTAGCGAAGATTCAAAATTGAAAACACTGTTAGCAAGTACAAAACAAGGTCAAAAGTCATCATTCTCTGGACAATTTGATACAAATACTAAAGCTAAAGAAATTTCTAACAAACTGCAGGAAATATCAGCGGCTGTTACACAACTCTCATACATAAGCGCAGCATTGCCTTCTTATGATTCGGTAACACAGAGACAACTGAAAACTAAATCTTCAGAAGACTCCGCCACATCGAATACAAACGATGAGTCTAACCTAAGTACGGACGCTTCGTCATATTCCTTTAATTTTGAAAACATTACCACAGATAAACATTCCTCTCCTGGAACCTCAACTAATCCTACAAATTCATTATTACAAAATAAAACCATAACCTCCGTAACATATACAAAAGAAAACGACAGCGAACTGTTATGTACGACTAAAGATACTTCCAAACCTTCACCAAATTCTTCGACAAAATCAAAAACGTTTATAAAAGACGATACCGCCGCGACCACTGCAATAACTACTTCTCATCAAACTCTCACACAATCTGATGTAGAAAATCGTATTTTAGACACTTATGAGACAGATTTTGAATCAGACTTAAGTAATGCAACTCATATTGAGGATATAACAATACCTACATTTGAAACAACGGCAGAAACAACACTAGATGAAAAAGAAGAGGCTAGAGAAAACGTCTCAATAAAATCTATAACTAATGAAAGCAATGAAGACAATACAAGTTCTAAAGAATTCTTAAATAAAAGCGAATCACTTAACAATGAAAAACCCTCAGCAACCCATATACAGACCTTTAGTAAACCTAGTCCAGATAGGGAATTATTACCGCCGCCACCACCATTGCCTCCACCACCACCTCCTCCGCCAATTAATACATCAGTATCTACACACGTGAACAGCCCAACTGCTAGCAATCACCTTATGCCTGATATAATAAATGAACTAGAATTAAGACGCCATCAACTTATAATAGATAATGAGGTTGGTAACTGTCAATGTGATAGCAATTTGGAATTATTGTATTTATAAACGAAGTCCATAATTGATATTTTCTTAATTTTTTTTCAGCATTTAAAACAGTATGAACATGTTACAGCTGTACCTTATATGTATGTTAGGGAAATACCCAATAAGCCACCACCACCGTATGTGCCACCTGCCCATGGCAGTCCTATGACTACGATTTTTCCATCGGAAGATCGTATCAAAGATATAACGTTTCGAAGAACTCATGAATTGTATTGCGAGTTTTCAAAGACTGGTAAGGAAGAAACTGTGGAATTCATATTTGAAATTTATTTTTATTAAAAAAAATGTTTTTCTTTTTCTAAACTATTTTCAGATTATTGTAATGAAAAAGGAGAAAAGCTACCCTCTGTTATGGAAGAACAAATCACCAACATATATGAACGTATCATATTGGATATTTGTCGAGAATATCTCGAAGAACATGAAGAAATATTACGCGATGGTGATCCCACAAACTTTCACAGTCAATTGGCATTTTTCAATCCACCCAATCGTCTACGATGCATACAAGATGCCATTTACAAGGAAGTACGTTCTTGTCTGGCCATGGATAAGACACAACCGAAACGTACGCAAATCTATTCGGTATATGGTCAAAGAGCCAAACAAGATCACATTGGCAAGATTATCATACAGGAAATGTATGATGAAGATGATCGCTGGTGTAATTTTCATCGTGAAGAATCTGAAGTTTTGGTTTTAATGGTTGAGGAAATGATTAATAAAAATATAACATCAATAGCAAAAGAAGTCTTGCTTGAGGAGGGCGGCACAGTTGACGAAGAGATGAATCAAGAATGCTTAATTGAAGAAAATGATGTAAATCATCAAAATGATAAAAAAAAATTGGAGAATGAAAATCAGTCAGAATTGATGGAGACAATAAACGCCGAGAAAGAAGAAGTAGATGAAACATATTGCATAAACGAAACGAAACAAGACTATGCAGTATTTAATGAAACAACGACAACGAGTGAAACTAAACAAACTCTTCCACCACAAATGCCTTAAAAGCCAACCTGTACATAAATTTCTATAACAAATGAAACGAGATTGGAAGTAAAACAAAATTATTTTTTTAACAAATTTGTGTACCCATAAGTGAGAGGGAAAACACAATGTTTTTTTATTGAATAAATAAGTTGTGGTTCACAAACTGCAAGTTTTTCTGTGATAAATTTTTGTCTATTTTGTGAAAGAAAGAGATGGAAAAAGCCTTTATTTGCCTCTTACCTCTTTCTTTTATAAGGACAGAATTTTCGCAACAAAACTTGCCTTGTGTGAATGTTGATACAACAATTTCAAAACATGTACTTAGTTTAGTTTTGATTTATTTTTTTATTTATCTAAATTTACTTTAGCGAGTTAAGTGCTTATCCGTACTTATAAGATCCTTTTTTATTTTCAAGTATACTTACATACATATATAAAGTTGCCTATAATAATTTTATATGCATACATACATAACTACGTACAAATATTTTTTAATGAATTTTTAAGAATGCCTAGATTAGTTACATTTATTTAAAAGCGTTTTTATTTTTAGTTTAAAATTAATTCTTATTAACCTTTTGTTTTGTCGTAAAACTAAAAAGGAAAGAATTGAGAAATAATTTTTTATTTTATTTTTACAAAGGAATTTAAAGTCGATTAGTTTATAATAAAAAACAGATGGAATTTTAAATTTTTAACTAAAATTGTTTTATTTAAAAAATTATATACCATAAAACCCAACAAATATTGGAAAAGTCGTTTTGAAGGATCCATCTGTGATATCAGTCGAGGTCCAAAACTGTGAAACTGCACTTAATGCAATGACAGATTGTTCAAACGTTACCCTTATGTGTTATATAGTATTTTACCAGTCTCACATACCTGAGAGTCATGCTAAAATAGTACAACACCATCCAGCTGCGGCAAATAGAACATACTCTGCTTAGAAGAAAATTTTTACATTCAAAGCAAATATTTCGTAAAATATTTGGTACACAACAAAATTCAAATAGGTGCTATGTCCAAAAAAGTAAGGACGAATTGCTAGAACCTTGTAAAAGAGTGCACATAGTTAAAATTATAAAGACGCAATAACTAAGCAATGTGGCAGTAATGGAACACAACAGACTTCACAAAGCGATGTTAAATCACGATATGAGATGCCCTTGACAAAAAGAAAGACTAAAAACTAAATAAAAAGGCTTCGTGTAAACTGATTTGAGAATAATGGGTGTACGCTACTGTTAAAAGAAAGTAGGAAATATACCAGAACAATTCTTCTCATTCGAGCGGCATTATTATTTTTATAATAAAATCAAGTCTTCAGACTACGTTAACAAGCTAACCACATCAAACGAGTTCAGAACTAAAATTCAAGACGTTATACCAGAAATCATGCCGCTATCGAACGAACTAGTGAAAAATGTACAGAAACTCTTAAAACACTGTCAGTGAAACCAATTGGGCCGTTTGAATTAAAAGTTTATATATTATATAATTAAAAGTTTATATATATATATATATATATATATATATATATATATATATATATATATATATATATATGTATATATGTATATGTATATATATGTATATATATGTATATATATATATATATATATATATATGTGTACATATATATATATATATATATATATATATATATATATACACATATATATACATATATATATACATATATATATATATACATATATATACATATACATATATATATATAACAATATATATATATATATAACAAAATGAAATGATGCATTATTCAAAGTATTGTAAATCGTTAGCCACTACTTTTTACCACCTTTCTTGTAGCATATGGATTCCGCGCTAAAATAACTGCTCCGGTTTTGAGGTAAAGAATAAATCAAGCCAATTTATTATACCCTGTTCTGAATTGAAGCGTATTCCAATAAGGGCGTTCTGCATCGATCGAAGCAAATGGTAGTCAAAAGTGGCAAGATCTGGGCTATAAGGCGGTTGGACCAAAATTTCTCCTCCACCATTTTCCAAACAATTTTTGACCGGTGTTGCAATATGTGGCCGAGCGTTATCATGATGGAAGATTATGACCTCGTGTCTGGTTGAATATTCTGGACGCTTTTCGTTGATTGCTCTCTTCAAACGAATTAATTGTGTTCAGTACAAGTCCCCGGTGATCGTTTGAACCGATTTCAACAGCTCATAATACAGAATACCCTTCTGATCCCACCAAATACAGAGTATTACCTTGCGCTTGGGGTTATTGAAATGTATAAATTTTTTATCACCAGTGAGGAGGATACGATGCAAAAATAACATCTTTTTGTAGCGTTCAAACATCATTTTCTACATGCAAAATCGCCAATCAACGTCTCTTGTCTGTAATTTATATGAGACCGAATTTCCTTGCTTTTGAATGAATCCCAATGCTTTTAAATGTAGGAAAATTGTTTGTTGTGTGACTCCCAATGATTATGCAAATTCTTCTTGCGTTTGGCAACAATCCTCGTCGAGTAATGCTTTCAACTCCTCATCTTCAAACTTTTTCGTCAAATGAAATAAGGTTATCAGACTTCCCCGCAAAACATCTTTTTTAGGCACAGAATTCGACATTATTATATCGATTTAAAAAAAGGTGTGCTTACACTTTGGCGTCTAACGAATACTGAATTTTAATGACAGATATTTACCCTCCGAAATACCATATTTGATGTTATTGACACAAACTATATGTGATAATTATGCCATATGTTGTTCAAATCGACATTATTAACTTGTATACCCAATAATTAACCTTATTGCTGTTGTTGTAGTCGTTGTCATATTTCAATTTTTTTTGTAATAGATTATAAAAAAATTGTACCTGTTTATGAAATGAAGTTCTACCATTGTAATGTTTTGCTTTAGATTGGTCCATTTACAGCCTGAGCGCAATATATAAAATCAGTTGTACAAATTTTAATTCGATGCTATTGTAGGAACATTACTCAGTAAGGGGCTACCTATTTCTAAGAATAAAACAAAATTATGTTCTGGCAACATGTACAATCCCTATGAATATAAATTTCTGTCCTCTGCTCATACATGGCCTTTACTCTAATGCCCAAATTGATATTTCTAAATTCAAAAGTCCTACTTAACTCCTAAATTTTCCTAGAAACTTATTAACTTCTTTTAAACACTCTGGCAACACTACGACCATATAAACAATTGTATAGCATGCGAATGACATAAAACAATATGGCGTGCGAGAAAAATAAGAAAAACAAAAACAACAGATGTTCACATTCTTCTCGCAAGACATTTTTTAGTAGGGAGTAAAATATTTTGAATAATTTTTCCATTTTTATATATTTTTAAGACTACAAAATGAAAGTGGAAAAAACTTTATTATCGACTGGTCAAAAGCGCGATCAACAACAATTACAAAATCGTAAGAGTCTATTATGGACAAGGGAGAAAATAAATCAATTGATTGAATTGTATAAGAAACATGAATGCCTTTGGAATCATTGGCACGAGTCTTACAAGAGCAAGGATAAACGTAATCGGGCCATACATGATATATGCACCACCTTACGTGTTACTAAATTCGAATTTGGCAAGAAAATTCACAATCTACGTAATCAATTTAATACGGAAATGAAAAAACTAGAACAACGCATAGAAGAGGCCGGCGTGAGTTTAGAGGAAGCCACAACAACTTCTGAGTTACGTTGCAAGTGGAGTCATTTTGAATCTCTCATGTTTCTACGGCATGTTATAGAACCACGACCGGCTGGCTATCAATCAAGTTTTCAGGCATCAAAGGTAAAACTGGCATTTACTCACATGTACCGAATATAGAGACAAGCATATATGCATACATATTTACATACATATGTACACATTATGCTTGTACTAGAGTCACAGATGTTATTTTATTTATTTTCAGAAAATACGTTTAAAATTTGATTTTAATAACACCGATAATGGCATTAATATTTCGCCACTATTGTCCAATAATAATAGTGGCTCTGGAAATAGCAGTGCAAATACTTCCAACCCAGAGGAACAATTTCCATATGACGAAAATGACACAGAAGAAGTAATTGCAGATGATTTTCAGTCATTTGATAATGATTCGGTTGATGTTTCTGAACAAGCCTCACGTCAAGAAGTTTACGATCAAAAATACCAACCACCACAACAAACTGCAAATCATGAACTTTCTGCTACAGCATCACGAAATTTTAAAAATAATTCAAAAAAACAAAAGTCTTTCCCAGCATGTTCTTCATCTTCTTCTCAAACTAACGACGATGCTTCTATCCTAGAACTAAACAGTAATTTAACTGTAGTTCCAACTCATACTCTTATAACTACAACGGCTGCATCGTCATCATCTCCAACGATTTCAACACCAGTAATAGCTTCCGTTACATCCGAAAGTTCTATAAATCGGCAAACAAGTGTTTCACGCGATCAGTGGGATGCTTTTGGTGAATTGGTAGCAAATGAATTTCGTAATTTGAATTCAGAACTTTCGCGAAAGCGTCTGAAGAGAAAAATAATGCAGGCCATGCTTGAGATTGGCGAAGAGGACGACACTTTAACAGCTAAATCTACTAGAAATAATTAAGCAATTTTTTAAATGCATATTTTCGATGATGACACATGCCTCTAAACAGACCATAATTAAAAGACATATGGCTTAAAAGACGTACGGCTTGAAAAGATACCACATGTTTTCAAGTTTTTCGAAAGAATTCCTATATTGATCTGGTCCATGTATAATAGTTTAAGAATTTTCTTGTCACCGGTAAAAAATATACTATTTTAACTGAAAATAAGTAGAAAATCGAAGCATATATAATAAACTTAAGAAAAGCCGGGAATTTATTACATGCAATTACTAAATTTGCTGGTAGTGGTAAGTCCACAGTCCAAACATTTCTTAACAACATTTCTGAGTTGAAATCTTTAGCAAGCAAGCCCAAAACTGATCGTTCACCTAAAATTTTTCGTAGTATCGCCCGATGCATTAAAAGTGTTTTGGATAAAACATTGAGGAAAAAGCGCAATCCATAGTAGAGAACCAAGAAAGAAACCTTTTATAAGTGAACTAAGAAAGCTACTGGACTTTGCAGTGCAATATAGACAACAATTAAATTTCCGGGACAATGTGATATTGAGTAATGAGATCAAGTTTAACTTATTCGGTTGTGACCGAAGTTTTTCTTAATATAATATGTGTGACTGTATGTATATGCATTAACAAATAAGTGAGTGATAAATAACACTGCTCAACACAAGTTTTATTTTCTTTAATTTTTTTGTGTTATTAGGCATTTCTATGGTCCTGACTATGAAAAAAGTACTAGGAGGTTGCTAACAGCTTTTTATTGTGAAATATGCATATTAATAACTTTGGCAAAAAAAATACAAAAAATTAATACAAAATTTCTACTAAACACTATCAAATCTTTTATAAGATTTCCTTGAATGAATGGCTTTAGGTAGATTTTGTTTGCAAACTCCAGCAGTAGTCTGCCATCATATGTGAGTTCCACCTTCCCTGATATCGCTCTTCCATTGTTCGAAGATTCTGATGAAATATTTTGTGAAAATCGGTCTCAATGCGAGTGCAGGAAGTGAAATTTTACGCTCATGTTGCACCCCAGCTTACACAAGTTCGATATCATGTAAGTACTCAACAAGCTCGATAGAGTCTTAAAATATACTTTTGCTTATGGAATTACTCATAAACAAAACGAATGAATTCGAAGCTTTGGATTTGACTTCAGTAATTGATTTGTCAAAATTAGGATCTTTAGGATGGCTTGTCATGATTACATAATTTTATTTTAAAGTACTGATATAACGAAGTTTTCACAAAGTCCAATATAGGTTTTTGATATTTTTCAAATATCACACAACATATTCTTAACGAAACCTTATCTAAAACATCAAGAAAATATATTTTAGTGTTCAATAAAAAACGAAAATCTAAGTAGATATAGTAAATGAAGGCAGTTAGCTATAACTTAAAAACAAATGCTGTTGGAAAGAAACTGTTGCCATATACTTATGAAAAATGCGCGTCAATTTGATACAGAAATAAGCAAAAAAGTCCCAGGAAACAGACAACTTTTTTGTTTTGTTGAGCAGTGTAATCAATAAAATTAAAAAAAAACAATATTACAAATTAATCCTTTGACTGTCCCTATACAAAAAAATTTTTATAGCGTACGCCTACGTTCTTAATCTAGTAAAAATGATGTGCATCATATATGATACACGGACTAATATTCCAAATATTTATTATTGAAGCATTCTGTTCATCACATACGATTCATGCCATTTTTATTCTTTACTAGCTATTTATTATTCGGTATTGTGTTAGTATTAAGTAAATACGCGTGTAGAGTAAAATAATGGAAATCTCAAAAAAACCAACCCTAATACTAGATCACTATATAATCGAGTGGAAGGTAACATTGACCTCTCTGACCAAATGATATCTTATTACAGTATAGCAAGGAAATGTGTAAATTGGTATCGAAAAGTATTGTTTCAATGTGTGTATTGCAATTTTAGATATTTTGATTTTGTATAATAAATTTTACTCTAACAAACAAATAAAATTAAAGCAGTTTACAAGATCCATTGCAAATTCTTTGCTTAGCATTACCGAAGACCGTACAACTATAAAATACCGAAACCATACCTTACTAGCTCAGCGATATATCAAGAAAAGGTGATGGTAAACTTGTACGTAAAAGATCTCATGGCAGTTATAAAAAATAGCCGAAAGCCACAATAGAAACAAGGCTACAGCAAAGTCTAAACAAGTTTCTACACAGTGTATTACGTACCAAAAACCATATTGCTTACCTTGCATTAATAAAATTCATAAAAATTATCCCTCCTAAGTTCTTTTGTAACTATATTATATAAGGTATAATAAAGTTATCTTCAATAAATATTGTCTTCACGCCCAGAGCGTTAAATCATTTTACTTTTCATCAGTTCGTACAAAACTTTGTTAAAAGAAATAAAACAAATAGTGTATCACATATGATGCGCAAGCGTTTCAATCATGACGCCTATGCATTATATGTGATACATTGGACAGTCAAAGGGTTAAATTTCAAACAAAGGCCGTTGCCTTGGATATCACAGCGCTGCATCGCGACGGCAAACTTTTAACCCAGAAAATAAAATGATGCACTATTAATGCATAGAAAACAATAATAATAATAAATTTGCGGCAGCACTACCTTTGATTTGCATTCACAAATTTTGGAATAAAATAGTGAATTTAAGTTGTTTTAAATCGTTAAATGTGATGTCGCACTGCTGTGATGCATTTACGAACATGGCCCTTTTAATTATTAAAGATATTTAACTAATTAAAATATATGGCTATTTGCTTATAACTTAAGCACACAAATATAGTTATCAATTGACTATAAATAGATCAGATATGCGCTTTCATATAAAGCAAAATACCGCTTAGTTTTTCAATTTATAAGCATTTAAAAAATCCTGTCAATTGACCCTCAAAGCTGTAGGGCAGACAGTGAGTGCTGAACAGGAAAGATTTCCGGAACTCACATAAGACAAACTAAAGGAAAACGATGTGGGAGACTATCACATGATTCTTTTGACACCAACAATCCACATTCAGTTCAGAACCTTACTTATAATGGATTAAGCTTTAGCTGGATTTAATTTTTACGTCCTACTGTAAAGTAACTAAAAATTAAAAAAAAATCGTAACTAAGTTCCATACAATGTTAAGTTTCGAACGGGGATTTACTTTTACCAAATTTCTATACGATCTCATATCCACAAACTCGCCAGTTAACAGCTTCAAAGTGGGTTTTCTATCACCTCCTATAAGAAATTCGATAATTCACTCAACATTCTTCATAGAATATCAGCAGTTAAAACATAGAAAGTTAACTATTGATCTAATATGGGCTATTCTTTTCTCTAAAAACCGAAGCTTTTTAATAATCACCCTTATCATGGAAGATTAAAGAATTTTGCTTGTTTTCTTAAATCTAGGACAAAAACGTCGAAATACGCCAATCATAAGGCCCATTGTTTTATTCCCAAACCATTCAGAATATTCACCTTATCATGGTTAGCGAGTCGTTGTAATTTTTCGACATTTTTGTAATAGATTACAGATTTTGCTTTTCTTTAATCTCGCACAAATATATATCGAACCACTTACCACGATAAAGGCCATTATATAAAAGTTTGTAAATTAATCTTTTTTTTAAATCTGGACTCTAACTGACAGCAGCGATCATTGCCTCTTTGATTTTTAAAATTTGAAGAGGGCTTTTGGGTATTTAAGTTTAAGCAGAATTCTATTTCTCTATATTTATCTTGAAAGCAGAAATAATGCTGAGCATACCTGGAGCCTTCTACAAATATATTTTGATTAACGTTTCTGTCGGTAAGATATTTTGATTTAAGCACTCATCCAAACAAAATAAAATATGTCTCATGCGATTTATGCATCTTTCCTGCATTATATTAGAGGGGCACTTACTTTCTCCACCAGTTAATTTTCATTATTTTGTAAATAAATAAACACAAATCTCACTGTTTTTTAATTATTTACAACATTGTTGTTTTAATGATGGTTTTGTTGTTGTTTGTATTGTTATTAAGTTTAAATTACAGCATTGAGAAGCAATTACATGGGGTGGATGCACTTCTAAAAAAATTTGTTTATCACTTTTTCAGAATGTTTGACTAAAAAAAAAAATGGTTAAAAAACACAATTGTTGTGTCCAGATGTGCACCATCTCTGTACTGCCTTATACTACTCCACTATACCACCTCCTTAACCAACATTCCACTACAGATGGACAGACGTTTTTTTTATATTTAGCATCTAAAATTTTGTTTTGAAGCTGTCTACTTGACTTCCTTGACTTGCAAGCCTGGAGGAAGGGATTGCTTGATTTTCTCGGCTTTCTCCTTGTCGGGCACGACCAAAGTGTATAAGAAGCGGGAGCAACGAATCTTGAATTTGGTGTTGCTGGGATTCTTCTTTATCTTGACGGCACGAGCATCGGCACGACGGGCCTTGTTCAAGAAATCTTTCACTTCCTTAATTTCACGGGGCATCTACAATAAATTGAAAACTTTTTGTTAAAAACGCATTCAGTTTAACCGGGTTTTCGCAACAAATATTCACTTACATTGGCTGTTTTATAGAATTTTAGTAAAAATTAATTTACAATACGAGAAAAACCAACCAATGTTGACGTTTTCCACGTTTCGAAAGAAAGAGAAAAGGAAAGGTGATTTTCAATATGGCCGCTTTTGCAACATCCGCTTGTCAAAAACTAGCACAAAATGTCAAATTGACAAGTCAAGCTGTAGATTTATATTAACGGCCCACAACGACCTCTAGTGTTCAGTAGATATTCCAGTGTTCCTTTTTATAATTTTATTAAAAAATTCTTAAATTGTAAACAATTATTCGACCAAACAAATCAGTACTACTTTCTATGATAAATTTAATTCTTTTCACTTTCGTTTGTTGAGCTTTCAGCAAAAATCTCTGCTCTGCATTAATATCGTCCGCATAAATCGGCTCTTCATACAGCATTAAATGAGAAACATCATTGTTGTCATTCCCTTCGTTGTATTTATAAACCTGAATTTTGGCATCCTTTGCTGCAAAGCCGCCCTGGAATTGAAAACTAAATCCAGTTACGGTTTGATATTCCTCGAATTCAATAGCTATCCACTGAGGTGTACCCTTAAAATAAATAAATTTTTATTAAACACATGCATTTATTCTGTATATGAAAATCTCAACCTCATTGGAACTCCAAGCGGTATCATCTTGTTGATCATACAGGTATTGTTTGCCATGTTGTTTTGTATCTTTATTCAATACCGAACTAACGCTAAAGTAATTTTAAACAATTCAAATTTTATTATTAGAATAGTTATCTATTTAACAATAACAATGTACCTGCATTTAAATTTCTCTTTCACTAATAAATCCATGTTTAATATAATGTTTTTGTTTACTTTTTACAGCTGTTTTTTATTTCTCCATAGCCATATGAATCACTTTTGACAGCTGGAGACTTTTGTACAGGAAATCAAGGCCGTTGAAAGACTTATAACGGTGTCAGAGTTGCCATGACGTATTAAAAATAGTAGCAAGATTGTATATTAGATATTAGATGGACTAGTAACGAAGGTTATGTCCAAGGCAGAATAAATAATTTTCAAAACTAACTACTACGAAACAAAGAAAAATCGGTCTAATAATATATTTTCAGCAAATGTATTAAATTTTTCAAAAAATTGTTCATTAAATATGATTAATAAATATTATTAACTCATTGGTCGAGACGATTATTAATGCAGTTTTTAAATTTTTAGATGTAATAGGTTTCATTCGACAACAAATTTGAATGTACTGTTGTTTACGAAATGGTGCATGTAGTGCAATTTTACGCCGTTTTTGGTCTTTTTATGCGATTTTTTCTGCATTCATATAATTGGCATCTCTGTTATCAATACTATTAGTAATAATACCAATAATAATATCGTTTGTTACTGTTGTTGTATTTGTGTGAAATACAAAATTATTCCGATAAGATAAATAAAAGCCAATAGAAGTTTGGGTGGAAAATGCTAACAATTTAAATGTAAAATTATTACTTTTATTGATTTTGGAAACAACGATAAACAAGACACCTATTAGTAAAACAATTGAACAAAAAAGAAAGGAAGAAAAAAAATCAACTGCAGCTGAATGAAATTAGAAAAAGTTTCGCAAAATGGATAAGGAATATCAACTGCACATAAGTATAACTAAAGCTTTAAGCCCCTCAGAAGCTCCACTAAAAATGAAACATGCCAGGTCGGTGATCATAGCGACACATCGATCAAAAAGTGGTAAACCATTTTGGGCAGTAATCACACGCCAGCCAATAATGGAACATCGATTTACGGCCTGGAAGTTTTGTCACATGCTGCATAAAGTATTACGAGAAGGTCATGAAAGCTGTATTAAGCACTCGCAAACCCATAAGACTTTGATATTAGAGGTTGGCAAGTTGTGGGGCCATTTGCAAGATGGCGTGGGTAAGTGTATTGAGGCCTACACCAGATTGTTAGTGAATAAATTGGATTTTCATCAGAAGAATACAAATATACCAGGTTCACTGTCCCTAGATTTTAATGAATTTGCTCGTAGTGTTGGTGACGATTTGAATGTGTATTTTCAGTTGTGTGTAGAGGTTTTCGACTACTTGGAACATATATTACAGGTTCAGTCGCAAATTTTTATGGCTATTAATAGCTACCGCATGTCTTCTATGACACCGCAAGGCCAGTGTCGTTTGGCGCCCCTCATAACTTTGATTCAAGATTCAAATCCGCTGTACGATTTGTGTGTCCGTGTAATGTTCCATCTTCATGACGGACTGCCGCATGACGTGCTAATGGGCCATCGTAATCGTTTCAATGATATTTTCAATAAGTTAAAGGCTTTCTATGAAAATGTTCGCCCTCTTCAGTATTTCTCAGATGTTATACAACTGCCTCATTTGCCTGAAAAAGCTCCTAACTTTTATTCCGAAGTAGATTTAGGTAATTATACGGCTCCAGTAATGGTCTTACCACAGGAACCTGAAACAGAATCCACTATTGAAAGTTTAGTAGATTTGGCAAATACCAGTGATAATAGCCAGGGCAATTCTAATGAAATTACTTTGGACGAAAAGGAACTTATTATTCGGCAATTGACAGATGAATTGGCCGAAAAGCAAATGGCTTTAGAGCACTATTCTAATTTAGCCCGTCAGATAAATAACTATCAGAATAGAAATGAAAATCTCGAACGGGAAATTTCCCAAACAAAAGAAATGCTACAGAGTACTTTATTAGAAAAGGATAATTTAGAGCAAAAACTAAGCGAAGTAAATGATGAAATGGAACAAAAGTTAAGCAAAGTGTCCTCACTCGAAGACGTAGTCAAGCAGAGTGATGAAAAGGTGAAACAAGTTGAAGATAAATTTGACAAAATTAAAACTATGTATACAAAGTTGCGTGAAGAACACATTGGTCTTCTACGTATGCGCAATGAGGACTCTAAACAATTGATCAACGAGAAGAAAGAAATCCAAGAACTTAAACAAGTAATTGATGAACTACAACAAAAACTACTACAAACAGAGAAATTTGAAGAACTTAATTCAAATTTAAAATCAAAATCATTGGAATATGAAGAGATAATAGCTAAAAAAGATAGTTTCATTGAGAATTTAAATTCAGAGCTAAAAGAAATACAAGATCATTTAAAGAAAAGCCAAGAAGATCACCAAAGCTTACTGTTACTATTTGAAGAACAAAAGGGTAAGCTAGCCGCTGATAGCAAACAGCTAAGCAATGAGAAGCAAGACAAAGAGCATTTAAAACAAGAAATTGCAACACTTAAGGGAAAGTTGGAACATCAAGTTTCAAAAACAGACGAAATCGATTCTTCGTTAAAAGCAAAAAGTCAACAATATGAAGATGTTATAACTAAAAAAAATCAAAATATTGAACAACTCAATTCAGAACTCATTATACAGAAACAAGAAATGGAGAAAAGCCAACAAGAACATTCTGCTCTAATAAAACATTTTGAAGAACAAATTAAGTCTCATTTGATAGAAAATGAGCGATTGAAACAAAACGCTGAAAAAGACTCCACTACTAAGCAACAGCAAATTGATGAACTTTTCAATATTAAAGCAAACAACGAAATTAATCTAAAAAGTTTAGATGAAAAATTAAATATAATCAATAATGAAAAGCAAAGCTTAGCTAACAATTTTAATTTAGTTCAAGAACAAATAGAAGATTTGAACAAATCATACACAGAGGTTCAGTTGGTCTTAGACAACATAGTAGCTTCCATTCTCGAAACGATTAAACATTCCCTAAATACAGACTTTTCTAACAAAGTATTCGATGGTAATTTATTAGTACAAAATGCCAAAACATGTATCGAAACAATTGCAGAACATTTGCAGAACATACAAAATCAGTATAAAAAGTATGCGGAAAACAATGCCAGGCTAACAAGCGATTTTGTTAAATCAAATCTTCACTTGATTTTCAATTTAAGAACTCTGCATGAGGATACTACATTAGTGCAGGAAAATACAACAGATATGGAAAAAGCCCATGTTTTAGGTTCTTTAATAGATGAAATACGTGATGATTTTCTAAGGTACTACCAAATGTTATTGGATAAACATGAAAATGTAAATCAATTGGAGATTCTTAGTCAGCAAACAATCGTTGGCAAACTTAATGAAATCAAGAAATTGCTCTTGATGATGAGTAATTCCTTTACAGAAAATCTTAACATTGTCGATATGTTACAGAAGGAATTAAAGGAAATGGATAATATGATAGAAGAAGCGGCTCAAAAAATGCTAGAGATACAACAAAATTCAAAATCTAAAAACGAGGGCATAAAACTGGAAGTCAATGATAAAATACTTGATTCATGTACTAATCTAATGCAATGCATAATTAATTTGATTAAGAAATCACGTGACTTACAAAATGAAATAGTATCACATGGAAAGGGTACATTTACTGAAAAGGAATTCTACAAACGTAACAGCCAGTGGACTGAGGGTCTAATATCAGCTTCCAAAAGTGTTGCTAAAGGAGCAAATTATCTTGTAGACGCTGCCAATAAGGCTATTGTATTAGAATCAAATGAATGCTTCGAAATAATAGTTGCTGCCCAAGAAATAGCCGCAAGTACTGCCCAATTGGTTATAGCCAGTAAAGTTAAGGCCAGTAAAGATAGCCAAAAACTTATTGATTTAACAAAAGCTTCACGTGATGTCTCCTTAGCTACTGGTTCTGTAGTGGCTATCGTTAAAGATGGTTGCAACAAGTTAGAATATAAAAATGAAATTGATATGACAAAATTGACCACATCTCAAAAGAAAGCTATGGAAATGGAAATGCATATAAAAGTTTTACAACTCGAACAAGCCTTAGATAATGAAAGACAAAATCTAATGTCGTTTCGCAAGAAATTTTACCAAAGTTCTGAAGATGATTGAGTAAATCACGTTTTTATATAATAAAGAAATTCGATTGATTACATATATGTTGTTAGCCAAATAGTTTGTATATATAGAGCTATAGCTTTAATATAAAAGAATTATTATTAAAATTGAATAACAACTGATATGTTTGTACACGTTTATTTTTTTTTATATAAATTTCGTTATAAAAGCAGATTTATGCAAGTTGATTATAAAATGTTATTACCAATTTTTAGTATTCATTAAGACTACGTTTGTTTTTTATATACATACATATTTATACAGTATATACATACATATAGTTTTTTATGTTTTTCTAAAAATCAAATTCCAGTTAATATATTTATTTTGATATGTATACATTTTTTAAAATTAAACTAATAAAAATATTGTTGGTTATAAATAAGAGGAATGTGTATTATTAAAAGATTTCGATCAAAACATACATACATATAATAGTAAAAACAATTACATATTGTACATAAATGTTGAAGGCAATTTATTGTTTGAAACACTTGGGTTTAAAACAAGATTTTCTTCCATTAGGTAAGTTGTTATCATTTAAAAACTTATAAGTTTTTTCTAGTAAACCAATCACTCACTATAAGCAATATAATTTCGGCCTGTTAACTGTGTTAAAGGATGTCTTACAGTATTTTATGTTGATTGTTAAATTTTTTATTTTATTAAATTTAGGATCGTCTTCTCCGCAAAAGGCAACAATGGTGCTATGGCAATGTGATCGTTGTTATCAATGTTGGAAAATTAGTCCGTAATCATTATAGTTTATAAAACAATAAATAAATACAATCAATATTTTTAATAATTGTTAACGATTTTTTCATTAATACAACAAAAAAGCCGCTAAATTTGTACGCAGCATTTTGTAGGTTGGCAGCATTCGTTTTGTTTGTTTTGTGAATATAAACAAAACGCAAGATGCTTGCCAGTCTACTATTGAGAGTAAATTTAAACTGTCAGAATAATACAAAAACAATGTTGTGGTATTAATAAAAAAAGATAACTTTTGACAATTCACGTTAAACATTGGTAATCTTTTTTTTGTTGTGTGAAAAACAGACTAAATTCATTTTGCTTAAGAATACAAGCATAAGTATAAAATGAGTACAAATCCAAGAAAAGGAACGCGTACCTGTTCCCTTTGTAAGAAGAAGTATTATTCAGGAAGTGGTCATTTGTTCTCCGTACCTAGAGACGATATAATTAGAGCAGAGTGGAGTAAAATATGTAAAAAAAATTTCTCAATACACTCTATTTTGTGTGAAGACCATTTTTCTTCATCAAATATTGTTCGTGTTGGCGGCAAAGCATGTCTCATTCCAGATGCTGTTCCGTTTCTTGGACAATTGCAAAACACGGACATATCCGTTAGACAAAATAACATTCTAACACTTGAGTAAGTACTTAAATTAGTTGTTATAAAACTTAGTTTAAAATTTAGAAAAGTTATTTTATATTTACGAAATTTTAAAATGTAAAATTGGAGATTGGCCAAATATTTGGCGTAAAGTATCTTAGAGCAAGAAAGGATTATACAATAAACTTAAAAACATAGATCCACTCTTTTAAAAATTCATAACTTCGACGTGATTTTTTGTAGAAAACCGTTAAATTGTTCATGGTGTATGCGCAAAAACACTTGCATACACTACACAAACATGCTATACAGTGCCAGACTTTAGCATTGAACTTGTATAATGTATGGCCTGTATAAGACTTGTAAAATAGTGTGAAGTGTGGGCTTTAAGACTATTTTATTTTAAGTCAAATCTGAAGGTAATACTATTGCACATTTTCTAAAATATTTTGGCGATTTTCGCTTTTGCATTTTATTAAATTTAACTAAAATATGTATTTATTATTTCCAATTCCCAGGAACACTAGGGAAATAATAATATGATTCCCATGAATCAAAAAACACAGGTTACGCATTCGCAGGTTCCGTGAGCTTCTCTCTCTCTCAATGAGAGTATGTGTGACGTATGCATATACATTTCTGTTTTGTTTTGAAAGGAAAGTAGTAATTTTGTATATAAAAAATGAAAAAATATGAAAACAAAAAAGAAAGGTTTATGCATACGTCACACGCAATCTCATTTAAAGAGGGAGTAAAACTAATGGGACTCTGGAAGGCGAAAACTCTTGTTGTTTGATTCATGATTAATTCTCATATATATAATCATTCTTCTATGTACACCCAATTCCTAAAAACGCTTTTTCAAAAGTGCGTTTTCGTCGCCCTCGGTGGTGACTTCTGTTAGTTTTGTTACCAATCAGCTGTTTGCGTGACGTGAATAAAGACCATTGTAAACCAAAGAGTACATTTTTTACACTGAGTTTAAACAAAAAGTGTAAAATAAACGCAAAATATAAAATGAGGTGTGCAGTAAAAAATTGCAATAATACTAACCGCAACAAAGCATGTGCAATGAGATTTTATACTTTTCCATCGGATGCTGGCTTATCGAAGCAATGGGAAAAATTTTGTTGTCGAGATGGTAATATGAATGTAAAGACGTCAACAATATGTATGGAACATTTCAGACCAGAGGATTTCGAAAACAGTTTGGAATTTAAAATGGGTAAGTAATAAGTTGCTTATGTATACATAAAATTAAGTATTTATTCTTTGCTCATACCACATAAGGCTTTACTAAAAGACTATTTTTGAAGCGCGGTGCTGTGCCTACTGTTCGCAAAGTATCTTCTAAGGATGAAGAACGTCATAGGGTTCGTGCTGAGCGAGTAGAGAAGCGTGAACACAAAAAAATTGTTGAAATGCTTCTTAAAGAACACGAAGACGAAGAAAAAATTTCAGTACTTGAGTAAGTATACTGACCCTAATTTTACCTTTATATTTCGTTTAAGGGCTTTCTCTTAATATGAACTTATGTTAACAAATTTAATACAAGATTTTAGGTATAAAAAATCGTATTTGAAGTGTAAAATATTTGATTACCCAATTGTGTGGAATGAACTTACTCAGAGAAAAACATTTTTTAGACCTTTAAAAGTTATTAATAAGTGGCATAAGAATTGATTTTGATTTGAAAAATTCAATGAAATTAAGAAGAAAATTTAAATTAAATTGTGGATTTATTTATAATAACATCTGTAGGCCAATTGCATTATGTATTGCAATGCTATATTAGACGCAATGCCATATTAAAAAATATATTTTTGAATTGGTGTAAGAAACCTGTACATTTGCTATTTGGTTTAAGTCTTTTTTAGTTAGGTGTTAGGAATTTCTTTTAAAATGTAAACGTTTTTTATTTTATTTAATTTTTAAATTTAAAGTTTAACTAAATAATAACACGCTAAATTATTTTGACTAATTGTTTAAAACAAAACATTCATTGCCAGTGTATCACGAATAACATTTAAACCCGAACATGATGTAATTAGAAGGTGATCTCGTTTTACCAAAACAATAACAGCTGATACAAAACTTTCTGTGCACTAATGTCAAAAATTTTTTTTATTTTCATTAGATGTTTATTGCAATTAGAATTTGATTACATTACATTACATTTTGTCGACAGATCGAAATTTTTGTTTAACACAGCGCTGCATTTTTATGACAGCAGAGTAAAAAGCTTACACAGTGTTGTATTCAAAATCAAAATGAGTACACCTCTTTATTGCATCATGAACGCGAATGTCAAGAAAAATAATGAACCATCATTTTGACATATGCATATGTGATGATGTATCAGCTGTTGTTAAAACAGCAATTTAAGGCCATTTAGTATAAATTTGCCTTGAATAAATAACATTCATTAAGAGAAAAAGATATAAATAACAAGATCAAAAGTGAAAAAAAAACAAATTTTAACTTCGTTTCAAAATTTTTAAATTTGATATTAATAAGCTATAACATCGAATGACTCTTCAAGAGACAGAAATTCAAAAAGAAAAAAATTAAAGCGCATCTTCTTTGTTAACTTATATTTTGTCTCGGATTATACGATCGGTTGCTAGCAACGTTTTTAAGATTATTAATGGTAAAGCGCGTGTGCCGCTGTGGTATGGTAGGTAAGACACTCACTTTCCAACCAGAAAGTCCTCGGTTCAATACCAGGCCATACCATCTGAAAAAAGAAAAAGTTTTTCAACAACGGTATCACCCCATAATATTAGTTTGTAAAACTGGTTATCAGTATTACTACTGTTGAAAACTTCTCTAATGAATTTACCGTTCGGAGCCGGCGTTAAACTGTAGATCTCTTTCAATGAATCTAAAAATAGAAAATAGAAGTTCCCATGTATCTTCATGAAATGTTATGAGATTTAATATTATAAGCGTAAAGCGCATGTAAAAATTAAATATAAACTTCGTTAACCCATACTGTTGTTATGGTGTGCTCCAGTATGGTTATTACGAACTCAAAGAGGTTTATGTACAATTTAATTCGTTATATACGTAATATGCTCTATCCGCAGTAAAACAAATTGTTTGTTAAAAATATGTGTTGACATGATACATATATTTCTTCAGATAGAATTTATACGAGTTCTCATCAAGCGTTTTTTAGATAAAATAGCCTGATTATATAAATTTATATCTGTGACTAGGAGCTAAAATGGTCAATGTCAATATTTTTCTGTGTTGAGTTAGTCATTACATAAGGCTCCTTTTCTTACTTTTTAAAATTTTGTTAAAACAGCCTAATCTCTCTAACTCAACCTAGAACAGCCTTATAAGGGTTTTGCTAGCCAATGTTTCTATGAACGCATATATAAAATAAAAACTTTAATTACAATTTTCTTTAAAGAGTACACGTACTCTCTTTTTACAAAATGTAAATGATAATTAGAAAAATCGGTTTAGTTTGATTCCTAAAAATTTACTTTTTTACTGAATGTACTCTTTTTACCTCTCCAGTATCTGGCGTCCCTAGTTTATATTCAGAAATATTAAAGATAAAATAATAGCTTTTCGTTTCGTTATAAATCCTAGCAGTAGTAATTTGTACATGAAATTAATGCATCTGTAAAGAACATGTACAAAAAACGGAACACATTTTTTAGAACGACATCTAGGCAAAATTTATATAACATTTAAGATGTCATGAAAACGATTAAAACAACAGTTATATACATATAGTTAAAAAATGTATACTGTAACAAAGGATATTGTGTCATTATCTTTGAACGATACCAGTTGTTTTTGTACAAAAATGTCTTAAAAAATCATCCTAAGGTTTTTAAATACTAGGTGTTTTGATCAAAAAAGTGTAATTCGAAGACTAAAAATGCGTGTTTGTTGTGTGTGTAAAAAAAAATTTTATAAGGGGCAAGGAACTTTGTTTCGTGTTCCAAAAGATGCCGAACGCAGAATGAGGTGGTCTGAAATATGTGGTAAAAATTTTGTTGCAACAGCACAAATCTGTACTGACCACTTCTTACCATCAAACATTATACGTGGAGGAGGTGTGGTGTCCCTTATCCATAATGCTGAGCCTTTCGTAATAAAAAAAGAGATTTCTGCCTCCGATGCTGAAAAAATATACAATGTAAAGTAAGTACCAGCTCCTTTAAAACTAAATATGTACCAAAATGTGTAAAGAAGTATTAAAACAATTATTTACTGTTATTAATTGTTTGAACCAACATTTTATTTGTGTGCACTAAATGATAAAAAATTGTCACACAACCTCTGCGTGTAACCATGGTGAAATTATATGGTGGTATTTAAGAAACAGCTGTCTTTGTTTTTTGTTTATAACTATGTTTTTTGATAGTAAAGACGTATTATTTGTGAAAATTATATTATTTGTTGAGAATTGTAATGCATTTGTGTGTGGAAAACTGAAAAATTTTAAGAGAAAAATGAAGTATTGCAAAATATGCAAAAAATTTCGAAACCCTCGAAACCCCTCAAATGGAACATTTTTTAAAGTGAGTAGTGAGGACCGCAGACTCAGATGGAGCAAAAATTGCGATATAGAATTTCGTCTGCATGAAGTTATTTGCAAGGATCATTTTGCTCCATCACACATTATAAATACTTGCCGAAAAGCTTTCCTAATGCCGAATTCTGTTAATTCTTTAATATACATCCTCGAGTAACACCAGTCGTGTTCACGTTAATACTCCTTAAGTAAATTAGTTGGGATGTATATTTATATAATTCAATTATAAATTAAATTTGGGTATAATATAGAATGCCTGAAAGTAACACCGCTGCATTGTACCCTGCTCCTATTGCCGCAATGCAGGCAAATGAAGAAGTTTCCACGGAAAATAATTCAGAGATTACCATAAAACTCTTGTATGAAGATAAACAGACGCGAACTTTGTAAGTATTCTAGCTTAAATATACGTCTGAGTAATACTGCATAAATAAACAAATTATTTTAAGATCAGTTAAACAAATCTAGCTACCCAGGAGATATTTTATTGAATGTTTCTGTTTTTTGAACTAGATATACCTTAGAACGCCAAAGCATTTAAAAAACGTGGGTTTAGAAAAAAATAATAAATAACTGTCAAAGTTGCTGTGAATGCCATGTGTTCCATTTTTATTTTTGCCACGACTGTATATATGTTTATATACAAAAATGTGTATAAAAGTATTAAAAAAATGACTTTTTGTTAATTGTTTGAATCAACATTTTATTTGTGTGTGTTAAATGATAAAAATTGTCACACACAAGTTGTGCTGCCACTGTTTGTAGAATTCTACCAAAACTGGTAGAATATTTTTCGTTTTGTAGGATGGTAGGCTAAATAGAACTTTGGTAGATATTTTCGGAAGTTTAAAAATGGAAAAATTACTATGGTTTAACATTTGTTAATTGCGTAAAGCAGATGTACTCCGTACACTTTTTTGACGCTTAAAATATAGAGTACCTTCCGTTTTTGTTGGGTAACTTTTGTTATTACAAGAATTCCTTTTTAAATTTCGAAAAGCCTCAAGTGCAGTTTTTACTCTGCTGTTAGAAAAAAACTTACTAACCTTAGGTAAGGACCATTTTAAACAACAAATGCATAAAATATGATATTTCATTTTTTATAATACAAGCTAATAATGTAGATTTTGACAACATATAGCATAACTATCACATATGGTTTGTGTCAACAATAACAAATATGGTATTCTGTAGGGTAAACGTCTGTAATTATAATTCAGTATTCGATAGATGCCAAAATAATGTCGAATTTTGTGTCTAAAAAGATGTTTTGAGGGGAAGTCTGATAACCTTATTTAATTTGAAGAAAACAGCTGCTGAAAGTTATCGATTGTTGGTAGAAGCTTACGGTCTATATGCACGACTCAAAAAATTTGTAAACGGTGGCTTGTGCGATTCAAAGTTGTGGCGATTTCGACGCAGAAGACAATGAGAGGCTTGGTCAGCCGAAAAAGTTTTAAGGTGAGGAATTGGAAATTACTCGACGAAGATTCTTGTCAAAGGCAAGAATAACTTGCATTATCATAGGGAGTAACACAACAAGCCACGACGTTCAAAAGCAAGGAAATTGGGTCCCATATGAATTGAAGCCGAGAGACGTTGATAGACGATTTTGCATCTCGGAATTAATGCTTGAACGCTACAAAAAGAAATCAAATTTGTATTTTATTGTTACTGGTGATGAAAAATAGATACAATACGATAACCCCTGGCGTAAAAAGTCATATGTGAAGCCTGGCCAAGCAGACAAATAAATTCCGCAGCCGAATGTCCACGACGCTAAGGTAGTGCTCTGTATTTGGTGGGATCAGAAGAGTGGCTGTTGAAATCGTGTCAGACGACCACAGGGGACCTATACCTGTACAATTGATTCGTTTGAAAAGAGCAATCCACGAAAAACGACCAGACTCGAGACCAAAATCTTCCATCATGACAATGCCCAGCCACATAATGCAAGACTGGCCAAAAACTATTTGGAAAGTAGTGGATGGGAAGTTTTGGCTCACCCGCCTTATGGCGTAGACTTTGCCATTCTGACTACCATTTGTTTCGATCGATGCAGAACGCCATTACTGGAATACGCTTTTCACTTCAGAACAGGGTATCAGAAATTGGCTTGATTCATTCTTTACCTCAAAACGGGTGCAGTTCTTTTGGCTCGGAATCCATATGTTACCAGAAAGATGGGAACATGTAGTGGCTAATGATGGACAATACTTTGAATTATGTTCATTTTGTTAGTATAATAAATACATTTTTCAAGCAAAAAAATCGACATTATTAACTTGTATACCCAATAAAATTTATTAGCTAAATTTCTTCAGAAAATAAAAAAGATGACGTTTTGAGTAAAAAATTGAATGCAATGGAGTTTATCTCCTTTACACCGTATCGCAATAACTTCGGGCGAAAATATCATATCCACACATCCAAGGGCCAACACAATAAGTCGTTTCCAGATACCTTGATATGTATGTATATTGCGTTTCGTTCAGTTGTCTTTTCCCCCCAACACTAGGAAAATAATACTTGAAAATAAAAACAAGTATGGGACAGAAAAATTCGACAACAATTGGAAAGAAGTGAAGACTCCCACTTTGCGCTCATACATTTCTATATCAATTTTTGCATGTCTGTAGCGGGAAAAAGATGAATATATGCATTGTTTGTTTGATGCAAGTCTTAGTATCCTTATTTTTTGAGCAATGAGTGAGGATTATTTCTTACATAATTTCAAGTTTTCCTCGCCTTGACGAGACTGGCCCGAGGGCAGAGACAAAACGATAATAAATTCGCTCCTTTTCCAATCGCTGGAAAGTTAATCTTCCAATATTTTACAACTTTTGCGAAGATGTGACTGTCGATAAATAATTATAGCCTTATTAAGGTCGTTGTTTTTTAAGCAATATATGCTTTCAAGACATGCTGGCTGTAGATTCCAAATTAGAAAAGGCTGTTTCGGTTGGCAGTTGATTCCAAAATATGTGTTGAAAATCAGGTGCGGCAGATCTTTTTGGTCCTCACTGAAGGCTTGAAAAGTCGAAAAATCATTGCCGGCAAATATCATTGTCCGCGGGATTCCAATCTTACCGAAAAGTATTCCCGTACGCAAAAATTGGGAGTAAATTTCTTCCTGTACGAAACATCCCAAACTGGTTTGTGGAGGTAACCGACAGTCAGCTGTTTAACAAAAAACAATAATAAAAAGCAAATTTTTCTTCAAAAACTTAAAAAAAGTTGAAGAGTTGAATTAAAAAAGGTTTAAAAACTTGTGAACAATTAAAATTTGACTCTGGTTTATTGTTTATTTAAAAAACTGTTTTTTTCTTTTGTTTAATTATCACGTATAAGTCAAATTTACGGTGTTTGTGTTTTGTGTTCATTTACAAATTGTGTTCACAAAAGAGTTTTTAAAGCCTTTAAATAATATTTATAAACCAATATTGTTTATTTTATTTATTTTAATTAAGCGAAATAATGTAAATATTGAATAAATGTATTTTGGACCAGTTTTTATGTCCACTAAATTGTCAAAAAATGTACATTAATTTTGTGGTCAAATTTGTGGTTTTTTGCGTTCCCATACTTTTGTGCGTTTTTGTCTCATATTGAGAGAAGTTGTTGTTTACTCTCATTTTACCGAACTATACCCAAAAAGTAAAGAAACACCATATACGGTGGTAGTTAAGAAACAGCTGCTGTATCGTAGCTGTCAAAAAAATTGTTTATATTTATATTTTTCTTTTGATGGTAGAGACGTATTTTATGTGAAAATTATATTGTTTAGTGAGAATTGTAGTGATTTCGTGTGCGGAAAACTGAAAAAAATTTTAAGCAAGAAATGAAGTATTGCAAAATATGCAAAAAAGAACGAAACTCCTCAAACGGAACATTTTTTAAAGTGAGTAGTGAGGACCGCAGACTCAGATGGAGCAAAAATTGCGGTATAGAATTTCGTCCACATGAAGTCATTTGTATGGATCATTTTGCTCCATCACACATTATAAATACTGGAGGAAAAACTTTCCTATTGCCGAATTCTGTCCCAATGTAGGTCTTACTTATAACATATTTTATATTTTAACATGTAATTATATGAGCTTAAACGTACATCTTTGAGTGACAAGAAATGTTCTTGCTAATACTCCTTAAATAAACAAATTAGTTGGAATGTATAGTTCTATAAAAATCAATTATAAATTAAATTTATTTATAACTTAGATTGCCTGAAAGCAACATCGCTGCATTGTACCCTGCGCCTTTTGACGCAATACAGTCACATGAAGAAGTTTCCACGGAAAATAATTCAGAGTATTCCATAAAGCTGCTGTATAAAGATAAACATGCGCGAAATTTGTAAGTATTCTAGCTTAAATATATGTCCGAGTAATATTGCATAAATAAACAAATTATTATAAGATCGCTTAAAAATTCTAGCTACCCATGGAGATATTTTACTGAATGTTTCGGTTTTTTAACTGAAATTTATCATAAAATGCGAGAGCATTTTTAAAAAAGTGCGGATTTTGGAAAAGAAAAAAATTAAGGACTTGGAGTGCGAATTAGGCAAGTCAATGCTGCTGTGAATGCCATGAGTTCCATTTTTAGTGAAGAAAAAGTCAGAAAATTAATGCATATATGCAATATAAATTGAAAAATGCCGGACATTTTTCTACATGCTTCTCGTCCAAGGGCTTATATTTATCTGCATCGAAAGGGATTTCCATTACTCAAAACTATGATTCTCAAAGCCGTTGCTTTTGGCCAACGTTAGCGTTCTATAAACAAATTTTACTTAATTTAACAAATTCACTTTAATATCAAAAATAATCTTACTCAAAATGACTCAAATTGTCATTGCAAAAAAATGTACACTTGATTTTCCTCTCGAAAGTTCTTGTTTTAAATAGGCTCCAGATCAAAATTAAGCACTTATTTTAGTTAGATTTACAGTTTTAAAACTTTTTCTCATTGAACGAACTAGGTACTTGATGATATTGTGTGGTTCATCTGCCAATATATCCAGGAGGACAATATTGAGTTAATTTTTGCTTCTAATTTGGCGCTAACTTAATTTGAAGTTCATTTTAGCTTGATATTTTACGGTTACAGAGATATCTGAATTTGAAAACTGAAACTTGTACAGCAAGTTCTTTTTTTTTTTTGTTCACTGTATATCCTATTAGATATACAGTTAGTGTCATTAATATTCGGTTTTATTAAAGAGATATGTTTAACTGATTCGTCTTATGATAAATGTATAACTTTTTCAACATTTTTTTCTTTTCATTAATAGTTTATTTAGACACTTGAAAGTTCACATTTGTATTTAGAAAAAAAGAATAACAATATAACAAAAAAAAAAACTAAATTAATTCAGGTAGAATAAAATATTGCGCGTCAATAATATTCGGTTTTCTTTGCAAAGCAACAAATAATACATTAGAAAAATGGTTTTATATAAAATTCAGTATTTTGTTGGATAACCCTTTTGCTTTATAACTTCACTTAGACGGTTTGACATGTTTTTTACTATTTTAGCTGTATAAGCTGCAGGAATATGATCCCATTCTTCTTGAAGCCGCAATTTCAAGTCTTCAATAGATGTTATTTTGTAGTTACGGATTCGCCGGTCCAGCTCATCTCATAATTGTGCAGGTGAATGGAGAACTTTAGAGCAGTTATAGAGCAACCATTCTTGAATTAAACGCATCTTGTGCTTTGGGTCGTTATCTTGATAGAATTTAAAGAATCTAAAACGTCCAGCTTATTTGCACTTTCTTTCAAACTTTGACGGAGGATATTCAAATATGATTCCTTATTCATAATTCCACTGATAAAAACTAATTTTCCCGTCCCTTTAGCTCCCATACAACCCCACACCATAACATGTCCATTTCCATGTTTTACGGTTGGTTTTAAATTTTGTGGTTGTAGCTCCTCATTTGGCTTCCGCCACACCATTACACGCCCATCGGATCCAAATACGTTATACTTGCTCTCGTCCGCAAATATAACGTCATCCCACCAAGTTTGAGGCTTCTTAATGTACTCCCTGGCAAAACTCAAACGAGCTTTTCGGTTGCGTAAATTAACCAATGGCTTACGACGTGTTACTCGGCCATAAAAACCTTTTTTTTTATGGTTCTTCGTATAGTAGATGCAGATATTTTCTCTTAAACTCATTGAGCTCCTCTGTGACTAATTTGGGAGCACTTAAGCGTGGCTTAGATTTTATTTTTCGCACAATTGCACTTTCTTCCCGCTCGGTCAATTTTTCTGGGTGACCTGTCTGCTTTATGAAGTGTATTCTTCCTTCGTTTTTGTGCCTTCTGACAATGTCCCCAACTGTATTTGGTTTCATATTCAGAATTTCAGCAATCTCTGTACTTTTTACCTTTTTCATAATGGAAAATATCAAGTTTTCGCTGTTCTGAAGGAGTGTTTTTTCCTTTGCGCCCCATTTGTATAATTTGCAGTGAAGTAGAATTTTGGACAGACAAGAAAGGAGGTGTTATGCACTTTTATTAAAACGTATCTCTATATTGCTGGAAAAGTAGCTGAATAACATGTTTTTTTTTGCAAATAGCATATAAATAGGGAAAAAACCGAATATTAATGGCGCTTAGTGAACAGGGTTAACAAACTTTGATCGATTTATCACGGTTGCAGGGTTACCATAGAGCCATTTTCCCTTATATTTGAGTACTCATACTGACAACATTTATTTAAGTTTTTGCTATTCTTCTGATTACCTATCCATTTCGCTAATGCCAGGGTGTTATTATCGATAAACTTAAAAACCTAACTACATATACCGGGCGTACCGGGCTTTTGTGTTACAACTGGAGCTGTAAATCGTAACAAAACACCGTCATGGTCATCATTATTTTTTCTTTTTGTTTATGTTTCACACGCTTCTGACAGCTGTTTTTTATTTCATCATGGTTGCTTTAAAAAAAAATGCTCTGTTGTTTTTGTATTGTTGTAGACTGCCACCACCTTTTTCAAACGGTGTTTAAAAAATCATGCAAAGATAGTAATATTAGTTGTAAAACGAATTAAACTATTAACAATGTATATTGTATATAAATAAAAACATCCGAGTCGGCAACACTACTTTATTAAATACGCCAAGGCGAATTCAATCATATGTCTGACTATAGCTTTTTTTTATTTCACGCTATGTGAAGTAAATGTCAAAAGTTTTGTTTATGTGTAATTTTTAATTTCTAATTATTCTCGAATTCGTATTTTTTCACTGAATTGCGGGCTTTTTTTGTGTTAAACTTAGCTTTCGGTTAAAAACACTAGCGTAATATTTGTGTATATATTTTTTTGTGTTCAGCTTTAGCCTTTTCGTTAACTTTTTGAAAAAAATTGCAAAATGCGAAGATGCTTGTTATGCGGAAAAAATTGTGTACCTGGTAACGGTACATTTTTCCGCGTGCCGATAGATGAGGAGAGAAGAAGCAAGTGGAGAGAGATATGTAAAATGGATTTTACACCCACTTCTCATATTTGCATTGATCACTTCTCCCCCACTGAGATTATCATAAGTGGCAAAAATAGTTATTTATTGCACAAGGCTGTTCCTTCTATTAAACTTCCCATAATACCATTTGTAAGGTAAATTATGTTTGAATTTTTAGTGTGTAATAAATTTAATCGAGCAAAGTACCACTTCGTAATAATTATCATACATGGCCGACTAATGCCAGTTGTTTTGGAGTTACATAGGTTTGTCAGGTGGCCTTGATTGCGCTTTATTTGCAATAATTTTCACACCTTGTCAAGAATCGAGAACAAAATATGGTTTGTTAATGTATTTTAAAACAAATTTTTCAAAGTTATACTTAAAGTTTTGTAAAAATCCATTAAAAATTTTATTGAATTTACAACGTAAGGCGTTTTAATTCTTTGATGACAGGGTTAAAGTGACAAATATGGGCTCCACATCAACTAGAAAAAAACTATAGGAACTGTGAACGTAAATATACAACGTTGTCTATAAGCAACATTTGATGTAAAAGGGTTAAGTGTATGTTTTTTTTTTTTTTTTTTGATAACAATTTATAAATTTTAATTTTTGTTTTGTTTTTTATTTAATTCAAACTGCTACCAACAGTAAAAATGGGAAGATAGTGTCATGGTTTTGGGAAGCAGGTCAGCTGCTATAGTCATAAATCTTGTGTGTATTGACACTCCAAAAGGTCGGTTTGTTTGCCTCAATCTTTTAGAAGTCATTATAAGGACTTCCGCTGATAAAATAAGTTTTAAGGCAAATGAATCTTCCAGCAGGATAACGACCTTGACAAACATCATTATAAATGAATAGCTATTTTATAATGTCCCTAAACAATTCGAAACTCTGAAATAAGCTATTGAATTGAAAATCAACTTATATTTAGTGAAATCATTAGCTTACAAGTGGATGAAGGTACGAAAAACCAGGTTTTTATCCGTAATACAAGATAAGAGCTGTTTCGAATATTTCAGGAACAGATTGTTGTTCTCCTCTCGATGACGCCTATCAGAAAAATACTATCGCTTCCATAATATATTTTTTTGTCCCACCGTGTTATTATAACAACACGTCGTCTATAGATTTTGAAATTGCGATTTTTTATGTATATAAATTTATAAAATATAAACAGCATTATTTTTAAAAAACTTTTTTTTAGAAAAATTTGGTTTCTGCATCTTAAAAATCTTGCTACATAATATAAATGTTACAATTTGACAACACTGGTAGTGTGCCAGATCTAAACTCGTGTCGGTTGTGTGTTAGTTCAAACAAGAGGGCATATGTTTTTTTCTGCATTGGGTTTACTCTCGTTCTTATTTTGTCAAAGTTTGTTTATTTTCTCGTTTTGTTTATGTTTCAAGCGTTCGTATTCTAAAAAATTGTGTAAACTTGTGCATAAAAAGCAGAGTATTTGTAAGGAAAACTTAAAAAAAGGCAAATTTATATTAAAACAAAAAAAAATCTGTAAAACAAAGTTAAAATGTTTCGTGTTTGTTCGGTGTGTAAAAAGAAATGTGAATTTGGAACTGCTGGAAATTTTTTTAATGCACCAAAGGACCCTTCAAAAAGGGCAGAATGGAGCAGAGTTTGTGGTAAAAATTTAGCACAATCTAACTTGATATGTTCGGATCACTTTCCTCCGAACGTTATTGTGCACTCAGGAAAGAGATTATTACTTTTACCTAAGGCTGAACCCACTCTTAAGCCCTTTGTTCCAACTGAATCATCTGTTAATGACATTACAGAGTGAGTATCTTTGAAATTGTCTTGCTTTGATCGTTAATAACAAAAAATCAATAATAGAAGATAGCGAATTGCACAGGTCCGTTCATTTTGTACACAAATCAGCTGATTTGTATTACGTCAATGTAGTAAAATAAAAAATTTTGTGAAAAAAATGTTAAAAGTTGTATTTAAATAGAAACATTTGAAGATATTTAATATTTTATTAGTATAAAAGAACAGAGATTGTAAAAATGAAGTGCGCTGTGGTAAATTGCAATAATAGCAACGAAGGAAAAGCTTCTGGCTGCAGTTTTTTTCGATTTCCTCCAGAGGATACACTTCGAAAGAAATGGGTTAGCTTCTGTGGTCAGAAGAAATTTAATCCAAATACTTCTTTTATTTGTATGCATCATTTTAAGACGGAAGATTTCGAGAATAACTTGAAATATGAAATGGGTAAATGAGTAATAAATGACGGATAATATGTATTTTAATATTGCAATATAGATACATATACGTATGCATAGGTTTTGCTAAAAAAAGGTTACTTAAAGATGGCGTAGTTCCAACTGTAAACATTGTGAACATCAAAAACGATGCAATTGAAAATATATATATTGTAGCTGAAATTGAAAGCTACGATCGAAAAAATCAAAACGATAAAACACTCTTCCCAACTGCAAAAGTGTGAGTATTGTTTTTTCTAATAAATCTATATACCTACCGTACATTCATATGTACATAGGTATGTATTGACTACCAAAATCTTTTCTAAAATACAAGATTTTATTTAACGTATTCCAAACACAATATTTTCATAAATAAATAAATAAACTTTTAAGAATCACAGATGTAAGGAAAAGTTGTCTAAAGACTTCGTACGAATTCCTAAAGTTATAAAAACATATTTAAAATATGGACATTTCCTCGGAAATGTAACCTTACGCCAGATTTTTTTGTTTTATTTTATTTTTTGGAAAGAAAGTATCCTTTAAAAAAATCTAATATAATTGCTTCTTATTTATGTTTGACTCCTTCCATTAAATCCATATTTGTGTTTTATTATCTTCCGGACTTGTACACTTTCCTAGCCACTCATCTCCATACGTTTTATAATATTTAGGCTGGGGAAATAAGGTGGCCATACAAGGGCATCAGATTTTTGGCTCTGAATCCACGATTTAACGGATCGGAATGTATGAATTGGAACATTTTAGATTTTCTAATAAGTCTTGCAAGATTTCTAAGTAGAAGAAAAGTCTCTTTCGAAACGCTATTGTAGTTCTCTACATTCATACGCGATGTTATAAACTGTAAACCGCAGGTGCCATAGTAGCATATTGCTTTCTATACTATCACAGCCCCTCTATCTTCTATTGCATTCAAATTCAAAGAAATTATAATGCAATAGAAAATAGGGAGCTGTGGTACTGTAGGAAGCAATATGCTACTATGGCACCTGCGATTTACTGTTTTTAACATAGGGTATGAATGCAGATGACTACAGTAGTGTTTCAAAAACGACTTTTCTACTTATTTGTAAATCTAAAATATTCCAATCCATACAGTCCGATCTGTTAAATCGTGGATTGAGAACCAAAAACCTGACGCTCTTGTATAGCCTCCTTATTTTCCGGACTAAATATAATTAAAAACGTATGGAGATGAGTGGCTAGGAAAGTGTACTAGTCCGGAATACAATAAAACACAAAAATGGATTTAATGGAAGGCGTCAAACACACTTGCTCTACCATTTCGTTGAATTATATTGGAAAACTTTACAATTCAATTTCCAATTGAATTTTCGAGGATATTTCAAACAAGGGCGGTCCCAAGTATTACTAAATATACTTAATGCTATTTAAAATATAGTATTTAAGAATTAAAATGCTATATAGCTGCTTAAAATTCTAATTAAATTGAAATTATTGCTGGTTGCGCTATTCTGATGATTAATTTTTTCAAAACGTTTTTAGTATAATTTTTCTAAAAAAATAGTTAAAATACTATTTTAAATGGTACAGCAGTTATTCTTGTTTTATTTTAAAGGGAATTGATAGGAGTCTACTACATATAAATTTTAAGGCCATGTTTCAATTGGTTCAGATAATATTTAACATTAACCGACAGTAAAAGGAGGGTGCTATCTCCTGATGACGCGCAGTGTATATGATAGTTAAATCTATTATCTTCTAAAAATTGTATATTTTAAGAGCTACAGCTTATTTTTCAGGTCGTCTGGTGTATATTTTTATTAATCACTAATTGATTTTTCTGTAAAAGCATAGCGTAAAAATTTGAAATCTGATCTAAAAACAATTCAAAGCAACTAATAGACATTCAATTAAAACTAATTTTTTTTTAAATTCTTTTAAGTACATGCGAGCATAAATGTGTACTTTGCCAAAAGCGGTGTCATCCTGATAATGGCTACTTCTTTAGAGTGCCACAAGATGAAAGTAAAAGAAACCTTTGGAGTGAAATATGTAGTGTGAAGTTCTTATCAGATTCAATGATATGTGCGGATCATTTTTCCGAAAAGAGCTTCATAAGGTACAAACACCGAGTAACGTTAATGCCTGATGCTGTACCGATACGCCCACGCCTAACTAAAAGGCAAATTGAAGTTAACATTGGAGGCGGAGAAAAATTTATTGAGTAAGTATATCAATGGATTTGTTTGTGGACAGTTTTACATTGGGTAAATTAACTTACAGCGACGATAATAGGAGTGAAATTTTAGTTAACATACCAATGACTTCTTCATGCCCACTTTTAGATGATCCTTTAAGTTTAAATAAGTAAGTAAATTATCGAAAATTAATGATAACAGGTCACTCAATAAGTCCGTAGGATGAGTAAGAAAAACCAAAACTTGGACAAAATTCGATTTTATTATTAAACATAGTTGTTTACGAGGGCGATATAACTATAACACTTTTATAATACGACTTCTGTTTCTCGTCAAAATCAGCCTCAGTTTCAGAAATTACTTCATCATTGGACTTAAATTTCTTTCCAGCAAGCATTCTCTTGAGATCTGAAAACGGGAAAAAGTCGCTGGGGGCTAAATCTGGAGAATACGCTGGGTGGGTAAGCAAAGCACAATTCATTTTAAGCCCATTTTTTTTCAATTTTGCCACCGTGTTCATTAATTTCTGGCACGATTTGTGAGCTCACTCGGCACTTACTTTGAACAGAGTCTTCGCATACCCAAATATTCGTGTAAAATGATAAACACACTACCATCTGGTATCTTTACAATGTCATCCAGCTTGTGCACCTTTAATTTGCGATCGTTCACAACCGATTTGAGGATTTATTTGATGTTTTCTGGAATAACAGCTTCATTCGGGCTGTTTAAGTTCAGCAAACTACTTCTATACCATTTGTCTCGATGGAGCCAAGTTCGGATAATGTTTAAGTTATTCTTTGGTTTCAACTGTATTTTAAAACTCGAAATACACTTTTTTCCATTTTTTTTAATAATGAAAGTTGCATCACACAAAATGCTATAACTCAAGAATCAATAGTCAGATTGCTGTCAAATTTATGCACGTATCGTTTGAAGGTTAGTACTAAATAAAAATATGGGCAATAATATAGTAACGCCAATCTATCAATGTGTCATCCTACTAACTTATTGAGTGACCTGATATATATATATTTTCTACTGTTTGGTTTCGTATTTTAGAAGTCCTTTTGTGGAACCAGAGGCAGTAAGGAAGCAGTACATGAATAAAGAAGTTCAAACTGAGTAAGCTAATAAATATTTGAAAATTTTAACAAACATAAGTGAAATTTTAAATCCATTTCTTATTATTATCCTAAGTCCAAGTATGCTTGGCTATGAAAAATACATTTATAAATGCCGTCAATTAGAAACGCAGATTAAAGAGCTAAAATTACAATTAATGCGCTCAAGCATGGCCATGAATTCTTTGTACAAAATATTTACGGAGGGACAAATTCGAAAACTAACGTCCCCAGCAGATATTCATTGGCGTGAACATGATATGGAAAATGCTTGGCAATTGTATAAAAAGGGATCGGGAGCATATAAATACCTGTATGAAAAAGGTTTTCCTTTACCGCACATATCTTCCATTCAACGCTGGCAACGAAAACATAAAAAGAATGAAAATGATAACTCAACAGATGTACCATCTAATGAAAATAATGAAGAAGCACTAGTAGAAGAGGAAGATGAGGTAAATGATTTTAGCGGAGATGACAATGATTGGTTTGATGATTTTTATGAGGAGGAAGCCGTCATTAACAATGATAAGATTAGTGAAGGAAATAATATTTCAACAATAAAAACAGAAACTGAATTAATACAGGACACACCACCACAGTATAAAGCTGTAAAAGGTAAAAAATTGTTTTAATATTACAATATTTATCTAAAACTTCTCATTTAGCTGTTGCAGATAAAAATCAAGATGTTCGAAATAAAGTAAAACCGGAAACAATAGGTAAACATTATTAAATTCAAATGTTTTCAGATCTTAGACGAACAATTCAATCAAACTAAAATTGTTCAGTTAATTTGAATATTGTTTTAATTTCTTATTCTATTTTATATTATTTGCAGCTACAATAAATGTTCCAAGTCAGTATGCATCTCCAGAATTAAATGCTATAATTGCTTCTTCAAATACTAAATGTGAGTATTTAAATCCTAATTAATTTATTAATTTTCTAAACAATTTAATAAATATAAACATGCTTTTCAGTTTTTATTGCTAAAAAACCCACAGAAGTAGAAATAAGGAAAGAGCAAAATCGTAAGTAGTTGAAAGTCAAAGACTGTTGACGTAATTTGATCATATTTATATTTTCTTTCTGACAGCTACTATTTATATCAAAGATAAATCTAAATCTTCAACTGTAAAAGGTTAGTTTGCATTTAATCTCGTTTTCTCTAGCTCGTTCATTAATCGTTGACGTTTTCAAATATGTTTTTGTGCTTTCTATTGACGAAGTTAAACACTAGCCAGAGCGATAAGCTTCAAGCTCTTACTATAACAATGGCAATGTAGTGCTTTCCATAAATATCGGCTCCGCCATCTAACGTTTTTTTTTTCAACTAGTGCTTATTTCGTGAATGGTAACACTTAGCTCATGATTTGACAGATAATTAGTTTTATCCTTCCGCTGAACAAATATGGTTGTGTATATGCTTCAACAACGCTGGGAAATATTGCGACATTACTTTGAAATCATGGTAATGTTGCAGAATTAAAAATCATCTTTTCAGATGAGGCTCCTTTTGATCTTGGCGGGTATGTAAACAAGCAAAATTGTCGCATTTGGGGCACAGAAAAGCCACACACATACATTGAAAAGCCGATACACTCAAGATGAGTCACTGTTTGGTGCGGATTTTGGTCCAGAGGCATAATTGGGCCATTTTTCTTCGAAAATGAGCAAGGAGTGGCCGTTACAGTCAATGGCGATCCTTACGGGCCATGTTGAACGAATTTTTGTTCTCAAAAATTGAAGAGGAGGATATTAGCAACACTTGGTTTCAACAGGACGGCGCTACGTGCCACACAGCCGAAGCTACACTCAATGCTTTACGCCCTGTTCTTGAAGATCGCATTATCAGCCGCAGAGCTGATGTCGTTTAGCCCCCTCGGATCTGCGATTTGACACCGTTGGACTATTATTTGTGGGGTGCCGTCAAAGATAAGTGTTACGCCAACAAGCCAGAGACAATTGACGATTTAAAGGACAATATTCGTGAAGCTATTGGTGAAATACAGCTGCACACAATCGATAATGTGCTTAAAAATTGGACCGATCGTTAGGCTACTGCATGGCCATCAGAGTCAGCCATTTGAATGAAATTATTTTCCATTATTAATCGGAAGGATTGTACTTTCAAATTAAAAAAGAAATTTGAGAAAATATTCAGTAGTTTTTTATAGCATTTTCAAAAAAAAAAAAAAAATTATTTGGCGAACCCTATATAAGAACTATTTTTGAGATTTTTATAAAAAACGATTCTTTTTTTTACCTTACAAACCATTTAATTTTACAAAAGACTGCAGACTAGTTTTATATTAACTAGAGAATACACAAAATTTACTCCTAATATGTATATGTAAAATCCTGCCTGAAAGAGAAACATGAAAATGATTAATTTAAAGCATTATAATTTCATCCTTTTTTATTTTAGTAATAGCTGCGATAAGACCAAGAAGCCAATGTGATATGCCAGACTTAAATAATACAACACCAGCTAAAAAAGTTAAAGGTTAGTACTTAAATTATTAACTATACTATTTTAATGGTAGAGTAGCTCCGGGTAATGTGTAATATGAGGTTTATGTGGAACCCTCTAGACTTGAAGGTGAGATTTGTATATTTTAAAACAGTATTAAATTATAACTGAAAATTGGATCCAAAATACACACATGATGGCAAACCGTAGTGTCAGTTCACAGAATGAAATGCGATTCCAGGAGGGAAATGAGCTTACGTTAATGATTTCTTGCCCATTGGATCGAATGTCATGGAACTAAAAACCGATTTGGTAAAATTAATAAAATAAATGAAAAAATCAATAAAATTCGTAAAAAAAAATGTGCTGGCGATGACTGGTAATATATATTTACAAGATGAATAGCACTTTATATTACCAATCCAAAAAAGGTTCCACATTACCCTCCGATATTTCAAACAAAGTTTTTTGAAGTACTTGATTTTTTTTAATATTTATTTTTTATGCATTTTTTTCAATTTTTTTTGAAGCAGAACAATCGCATGAAGAGGTTCCGGGGTAGAGTATTTGGTATGTTGCTAAGTTTATTTATTGCTTAGCTTTAGTTAATTGAATTCATAGCCATTTGAATTAATTAAATTAAATTAAATTAATCTAAATTTTAAATTTTAAGGCTGGTTTTTTGTAACTATAATTATTTAGAAAAATTAACTCGGAAATCCTTCATTCGATTCATAATTTTATTTAGTCTTTTATTTTTAACGCATATATTTTTTATATTTAGCAACAATAGACGCAGACGTAATAGAACAAGCAAGCAGCGAAAAACAAAATGGTATATATATTGCAAAATTAATTAATTTTAAATATTAATCGATCTTGTTCCTACATTTTAATTTTAGAATTAATTATAACCGAAACTCAAATAGAACCTTTGGATTATAATGAATTTTTAAAGACTTTAGATTCTGGTGATTATCTTATAGATGGTAAAATTTAATAATACATATCTTAAATTTCCTTATGAACCCATTTATTATTTTTTTCCTTTTCAGAGGACTAGATTTTAATTACTTCATAAGAATAATATTAAAATATTGCCAATGTTTGTCAGCTGTATTTAATTTTTGTAATTTTTATTTTTCTTTTTGTAAAATAGATGTATTTATTTGTCTAAGAAATTATTTCGTAACAATTGAAGTACTAAATTAATTTAACAATACCGATGATCTTCACATGTATATATATATATAGATATATATATATCAATGACTTAATATAGCATTTATTCGAAACGTTTTCTCGTAGTCAATTCACGAGCACGGGTTTATAGCCGCATAAAAGTCCTATTATTAAATTCTTCTTACTCATTTTTTCTTTATCTGAAAAGCAATGGAAACTCGAGATATACTTTTACTATATTAGGCCATTGATATACCCTTAAACTTAACTATTAGTTTTAGATATAAAAACTATAATCGAATAAGTTTATTAATACATTAAAAGTAAAATAATGGAAGATTTGCTCATTTTATTTTTAAATTAAAAATAAAACTTTTTTAAATAAATAATTTAATATCGTCATGTAAAAAATGTTTTCAAATGTAAGAATTAGTTCTTACACGTTACACTAAGAATATTTTTTAAAACACATTTAAATAGTAGCAAATTTAGATATTTGAGAAATCAATTAGTCTGTTATTTAAAAAATCCCATGATCTGATGATGAGTATTCAGAGAAAAGTAATTCCTGGTAAAAACATGTTTGGATTTCAGTGATGGTTTTGGAAACAAAAAAGCAAACTCTGTGTGTGTACTGACTTAATTTTGATTATATAAATACACTGCGTGTCATAACTACAGACGCATTGCATTTTTTGTGTTATTTAAACTTTAATATATATTTTTACGCAACTGACTGTAGTAGGTTATGATAAGGTAACGGTACTTTTTATGTTTAAACATTGGAGATATCTACTCTTTAAATTGAGGGCACTATCCTCTTTAACTTTCTTATTGTTTCATAATTTCAAAACAATTAAAATGAGTTCAACAAGTGTAAAGTACCTTTCTGAAGTCGAAAAAGGTAAAATTTTAGCTTTTCTATAAAACGGTTAAGTTACCGGAAAATTGGCCGAAAAATCAATCGATTAGATAATGTTGTTGGAAATTTTGCCAAAAATGAAAGTAGAAACGGGAAAAATAAAAGTGGTGAACTAAGAAAAAATGTTATTAGGCAGAGACAGACGAAGAGTTGTTAATGCTACAAGCAATTCTATGAAATTTCTTTCTCAGGTTGCTCATGAATGCAGCTCTAAAGTGTCTGTATCTATAATAAGTAGAGTTTTAAAGAAGTCCCGAACCATGACGGTATGTTTGATTTAGCGTTTCCCAGTTGTCGGATAAATTCGATGGACCATGTCATTTTTAGAGAGTAGCCCCAATCAAGAACAAATTTTTCAGCAGGACAACTCGTCAGTTCATAAGAGTAGACATACTCAGGAATGGTTCCAGCAATTATCAATGAATGGCGAACAAAGTTGGTAAACAGAGACAGAGCAATTTGTATGACGGACAGAATTTTTAAACTTATTTAAAAAAAAGAGGCCCTTCCAATATTTAATTTTTATCATATTAATTTAGAAAAAGTGCGTCTATAGTTATCAAACAGCAATATGTTTAAAAATAGCTAATAAAACCAAATCATAAATAATAAATAAGTTTTGTTAAGTCACGCGAGTTTTTGATTATTCTATCGAATATGATAACTTTATAGTCTAATTTTATTTTTTGCTAGAGTATCAACTATATACTATATGCGTCTTGTTATGATACACGATGTATCATATTCAGAATACTACACAAATATTGAATTGTATTTAACTGTGGTATCGTTAATATACCTCAATAAAAATCTTTTTATATAGTATTTTCAAGTTAGGAAGACTCACGATTAAAAATGTTAACTGGGAAGAATCGTCTGTGATTCTTATTAGTGCATCGTAGACGGCTCATTTAGAGAAATCATCGTCAGGACACAGTTTCACCCGTTGCCCTAAACTTAAGCGGTCACCAGCAGAAAAAAAATTTGCTTAATAATGTACTGATTCTTGCATTGCCGGCTTAAGGAAAATTTTGAATAAAGGCATCTTAAAAAATAAAAAGAAAATTAAAAGAATGTTTAAAAAGTACTTACTTCTTATAATTTATTATATTTCATTCCTGAGCACTGGGCTTATTATTGGTTTCATGTCAGTTCAATTTTGCAGATAAGAATTAAATGTTTTATTTTGAATAAATCTAGTAGTAATATACGAGTCCTTAATTGCCTCGACAAGAAAAGTTTAATAGTGTGTGAGTCACTTTCAACCAAGAAGTCGTTGGTTAAATCCCAGGTCACATTATCTGAAAATTTTCAACAGCGTATCACCTCACAACATTACTAGCGACTGGTTACGTTTGTTTACACTGTAAAAACTTCACTAACTAATATATTTGCCGTTCGGAGCCTGCGTTTATGGGTCGCTTTCAATGAGTCTAGTTGAACATTCTCCATATATAAAGATCAATATTTATTTACAGAAGATGAGAAAAAGTTATTGTTGCTCAAGTGTGCATATCTTTTCGATCTACCTTGGTTTTCAAGTTCTTTGTGAGATGTTCAAGGTTGTCATATATACAAAAATAATAACTAAATTTACCATATACAAATAGTTAAACGATGACCATATTTTCAATAGAGGTATACAAAAGTATAAAAACCATACTTTTTTAAATTACAGGTTATTCGTGTTAAAACCGGTTAGGTTTATTCGGCATTCGAAAAATGAAGATTTTGAAGAAACCTTATTCGACAAAACCAAAAAAAACCGGTTGAATAATTACCTTCCGATCTCTCTAAATAAAATATAATTCAACTAAAACAATCGTCTGAACGGTTAAAAAAGAGTCGTGAAACGATCGCGCTCGTCAATCAAACTTCCAATTGCTAGTTGGGAAGCTATACAAAAAAAAAAAAAATTGTGTTAGTAAGAATTTTGTAGTCGGTTTATTCCTAAACTATTGGACCGATTTAAATAAAATAATTATTGTGCACATCTGCACAGAAAAAGCAGTTTTTAAAATTTGTGCAGTAGCAGAACGGGCGTAAATGGGATACAAAGAAATGTGTTAGTCTATCTATTTATAAAAGAGGAATATAAAGTGCGTTGTAATTGATGTTCTCTGAAATGCAAATTTTTATTGTGTAAGCCCTTAAACGAAAGGTGAAGTCAATACCCAGGTTTTTATGTATGTGTGGTTTTTGTAGGTCCATTGGTTCGCGATTTATTGACGTTAAAGTGGATCCCTTTGTAATAAAATATAAAAATAAGTTGTCCTATGTTCGTCATTTTATAATTCGAGGACCATTAAACTGATTTACAAATAGTTGTTCAAATTCTCGGTGCCACGCCCATATAAAATGTTTATTTATATGTCTATATCTTTAAAACGGTAGTAGTGAGAGTTTCTAAATTTGGCCCAAATACTAATCATCAGTTAAAAAATGGGCTGAATTTGATAAGTGGGAGTAGTACCTCCCACTTTGGAACAGTAATAGTGGAAGGTTCTATATTTGGTCTAAGTAACTTCGTAGTCAATCTACATTATCAGTCGAAACATGGGCGAAATTGAACAAGTGGGTGTGGCACCTCCAATTAAAAATAAATACTGATTTTTGTATATCTAGAGAACGGTAATAATGGTTCTGAATTTGGTCTAAATTAATTCGTGGTCAATGCACATCATCAGTTGAAATATGGGCGAAATTGAACAAGTGGGTGTGGCACCTCCAATTAAAAATAAATACTGATTTTTGTATATCTAGAGAACGGTAATAATGGTTCTGAATTTGGTCTAAATTACTTCGTGGTCAATGCACATCATCAGTTGAAATATGGGCAAAATTGAATAAGTAAATATTGGTTTTTGTATATCAAGAAAACGATTTGAATGACAGTTTCTGAACTTGGCTCGGTACTCGATATAAATCATTAGTTTTAATGCATTCCTTTACATTTTTCTTATGAGGAATACATTTTATAGGCATAAAACACAAAGGCTTCCAGCAACGCGGGGAGGGATATTGTAGATAATGGGAAAAAATATCTTAAAAATAAAATTTTATGAATTTTTTACCTATAAATATACGACAATTCAAAAATTCTTAACTATCAGATCTAGTTTCCGAACTGTAATAAACTTTTAAATTCTTATAACTGCATTGAGACAGTTAATGTAATAACAACAAAATGAGTCTTTCTGGGAATTGGTACTTTCAACCCAGAGCATTGCCGTATGCTTGTAAAGGAGTGGTAATACAACGTTCCCAAACAGTGTCAATCTACTTATTAGTCACCTGACGGAAGCATCATAGACAACGTATTTGATAAATTGCACTACCAAAAACAAACAAACTTTATTAAAATCAAACGGCTTAAAAACTATTCTTGCTAAAGAATGACACAATAAGTCAAGTGAAGCTACAACAAAAAATTGTATTTTAAGTGGAAGGCTCATTTCATGAATAAATATGGTTCTATAAAACATAAATTAATGACACAAAATTAAAAAAAAAAATTTCTTTTAAGAAGAATTAGTTACCAAATTTTGCAGAGTATGTGTGCAGAAAATTGAGTATCTAATTTTTCTTTAAGTTGAAATAATATGTTATAAAAAAGCTAACATATATATTTTTGTTTAATTTTAGCGTAGATTTAAATTAAATCGTTTTTAAAAGTCAAAACCTTATAGTTCTATTTTCCTCTAGTTTTCGTGGAATATGTATACTTTTCTGAGCGACTGTGTATAGTTTCATTGTGATTTGTTTAAAAAATCGCTTATTTACTTAAATGTTTAGTCAGGCACCATTAAATAATGCTATGATACAGTGTGGCAGCCTTAGTAGAAAAAAGATACAAGAAGCTACCAGACAAGAGCAAACCCAATAAATTTTTCGCATGCAAACAAAAAAAAAAAAACCAAAAAGTACAGAAGTGTTTTACATTAAATTGTTTTAATTCTTAGGTGGAACTTATAAATTAGCACCATAAAGAATGAACGAAGAACGAGATTATGCCTCTGATACGGATGAGAGTGATGAAGATTTTCGGCCAGACAATGTAGCCGGCGACGAAACGCCTGTTAGTGAAGATGAACATGCAGACAATGACGGTGAGGTTCCTGAAGAAAATGATGATAATGATGTTGGTCAAATAGCCACAAAAAGAAACGGAGCAACAAAAAAGGTAATTAAAAAGAAAAGAACAAAGACAAAAAATAAGCAACCGGATTCTGACGATGATGATGAAGTTGCCACAGAAGATGTAGACACAAATATCTCAAGGAGATCCACAAGACAAACAGAAAATGCCATGTCGAATGGCAAAGAAAAAACACTGGAAAAGGATGAATTGTTATCGGATGAAGAAGATAAAACACGCACGAATGCGTTATGGGCAGATTTTTTAAAAGATGTTAACCCTGCAGCAAGTTCATCTAAAGGAAACAACGCTACCAATAAAAAAGAGAAGGTTCAGGACTCCACAAATAAAAAACCAGTCGCAAATAGCAATACAGCCGCTCCAATATCTAGCAGGGAAGAAACAGTTAAATCTAAAGTGGAAGAACCGAAAAAAACAACAGTAACTGAAGTATTAGATTTTGCTGGTGAAGAAGTGCGCATAGAACGTGAGGTAGACGCTTCAAGTATTAAAGAAAATAAGGCTGCAGTTACTCAGCCGGCTAAGAAACAGCCTTTTGGTCGTATAATGCCAGGAGTGGGTACAAAACGAGCAATACCTACTACTACAAGTAGTGCTTCAGGTGGTCTTGGATCTATTCTAAATCAACTGGGAAAAAAGAAAAAATTGTCCGTCTTGGAGAAGACACAAATGGATTGGAATAACTTTAAACAGACAGAAGGCATTGATGAACAGTTACAAACGTTTAACAAAGGCAAAGATGGGTAAGTTAATACATGTTAAATGCAGTTTATTTTTCTATAATTATTTTTCAATTACTTCCAGCTATTTGGAACGCCAAGATTTCTTGCAACGCACTGATTTACGTCAATTTGAAATAGAAAAGAATCTACGTCAATCCACTAGGCGTCCTCTTTAATCTTTAAAATGTGGAAAAATGCCCGTGTTCTCCTACTAAATTATATTAAAAATAATCTAAAATACAATATATATATATATATATATATATACTATATATGTATATACATATAGATATTATGATTATTGTCAAAAATTATTTTTATTATTTTTTAATTTGCCTTAAATTCATACATACAATACTGCCTATTTGTGTCAGACGAACGATTCTATTATTCAAGGAATTTACATAAAAAGTTACAAATATATGTGTATATACGAAGCTGTGGAATTTTCATAACATTTGTGACACATTACAGTTTCTTTTTGTAAAAGTTCAAGAATGAAAAACAAAATCGTTTATATTACAAATACAGCAGTTGAATTTTTGTTATGATTTACACTATTCCATTTACTTTTTTTATAGAAAAACATACTCCAAAACTATATTTTACCGTCAAATTATATTTTATAATTTAATTTAATTAACATTTTCGTTCATATGCCTAAATATTACGAATACAGCAGTTTATATTAGAAATACAGCAGTTGAATTTTTGTTATGATTTACACTATTCCATTTACTTTTTTTTTATAGAAAAACATACTCCAAAACTATATTTTACCGTCAAATTATATTTTATAATTTAATTTAATTTAATTTAATTAACATTTTCGTTCATATGCCTAAATGTTATCAATAAAAAGTTCCCAAAAATATAATAGAAACGAAAATGAAAAATTTGTATATTTATTTGCTTAATAGCTTTAATAAATTTATTGAAACTAAATATCATAACTCGACCTCTACTCATTAAATTTTACAAGTACTTTAGAAGTTTTTGAAAACTCCTTTTCATACCCAAAAACTGGCTATTTGCGAATTATTCAGGGTTGGCAGCACACTAGGCAACCCACCCGGGTTTTTATTTAGAATAGTTTGTAGTCTACAATAAAAATGATTAAAATTTACGTATTGGGAGTAAAAATTTATTCGGTCTTTTTTTAGCGCAAAAAAGATAATGAATTAACAAATTTATCAAAATAAAAATGTGTGAAATCACAGCTTAAATCTTTTCCCACCTCTGGCCAAATTCAGAAATCCGTTTCTGAAAAACAACTCGTCTTTTGAGGCGGTCCAACTTGGAAGTCGATTTTATATTTCTTGAAAAGAAGTGATAAGATGATATGTTAAGATATATTGTATCTGTCGAAACAGCCAATAGTCAGACGGACCAATGTTCGGAGAATACGGCCATCAAAAAGACCTAATTAAACCGGTGGGTTAGGTTTTTAAAATAACTCGGGTTTTTGCCAACCATGGAATTGTTAGCTAATGGCTCTATCGGTCTATATTTTTCTCGTAATGAGGTACAGTGAATGATGTATGTTATCGATGTACATATGCCAAACGAATTTTGGCTTTCAAAAATCGATGAGATAAATCCATCGACTAAACCACCGAATTAATTAACCTTCCTTTTTTTGGTAATAATGCTATTTCTTGGCTTTTAATATCATGCGACTTTTAACAATATAACAAGTCTCGAGGCTTAGCAGCCTGAGCCAGGCTTCCCTTCATTACCACACACTCTGCAGAAATAAGTGTACCTCCGACAACCTAGTACCTGCCCTCAGAGCACACTGCCAAAACAGAAAACCTGTCACAGTCCCAAGAGGCTTCTTACTCAGATTCAGTACCTATTTCGTCCTCTAGTGGTCAAGTCTGGACCATAGTAGCCTGGAAACCTACAGTCCCCCGCCCCTCTATGAGCCTTCCTCTCTACGATGAATCCATACGTCCATTAATCCAACGTAAAGTTCGCTCAGTGCTCGAAAAGAAATACTGTTCAATTTGTAAGAAATTATGAGATGAATCTTATTTAGTAAAATAATTTTATTTTAAAGAGGTATAAAGTTTTATGAATACTTCTAAATAAATAAAAAAAAAAACTCAACGGGGATATTACAGACCTGTCCACCATCTCATCTAGTTTCCCAACACAGTTTGACACTGTATCTGCTTAAGACTGACGTGAGAGCAACCAGCTTTGAGCTGACGTAGAGCCCAGTCAGTGCTCCAATGGCAGCCTGACTGTCCATATAAATGTTCACCCTCTCACCAGCAGCAATATAATTACGTATCAGCTACGCCACCTTATTGACAGCGAGCACTTCAGACTGGAAGATGCTGCACGCATCCAGAACTCTATAACAAGACGAGTATGTTCGAACATACATATGCTATACATACTCGTACATAGCTATACCATGATATACCATGATATTCAGAAAGCTGTCTTAACATATTAGTTCAACAAGCATAACATATTTGTTACTAAAGCAATGCAAATTCTCTTTGTATCAATATCTTTATAATGTTCAATACACCTCAAAGTATGTTAAAGGGTTAATGTCAATATTTAACACTTTTATACCGGAATATTAACAACAGCACGTGTATAAACCAGATAACGATAAAAACGCAAATTTAAGTCTTATGCTCATATTTATATGGATATTTTTGCTCTGCATAAGATTTTACTCTACCCGTTGGGTAAACATAAGTCAAGTTTAAAAAAAATGAACAGGAGAATTGCACGAGATGAGAGAAGTCAAATAAAAAATTACAAGAAAGACTTGAATATTTAAGTTATCGACTAAAAAAACTATTATTGCAGTAGCGAATCAAACGTTGAGGTAAACGATTCACAGCGGCAGCGAAGAAAAACAAAATAGTATATACGTATATATTTGTGGCCAAAAAAGCCAAAAAAAAAAAAAAATAAATAAAATTATTGTTAATTTTTTAACGGTGGCAAGCAACGTTAAATTTAGTTGTTAAACGTCTTCACTTAAAGAAACTACAAATAGAGCGGCTTAAAAATATATATATAAATAAACAAAAAAAAGAAAATTATTTAAAAAGTTAAATTTATTAAATAATAATTAAAAAATAAAATAAAATAAATAAACAAAAAATTATTTAAAAATTTAAATTAAATAAAATTAAATTTTTTAAAACAGTGGCTGTTTTTAATATTTTTTAGTGGTGAAAGTTTATTAACTTTATTTTAAAGAGGGTTTAAGAAAAATTTAGTACGTAAAGTAAAGCAAAAAAAAAAAAAAAAAAAAATCTTAAAAAAAATTATTAAAGAAAATTTATACTTAAACGTCTGTAAGCCTGTCTCTTTGTTTGTTTGGTATTATTATTTTAATATTTTCTGTTAAAAAATTAAATAAAATAAAAAAATTTATTAAAAGTGTAATTCAATATATTTTTTTTAATAACAGAAAAAAACGGCCGTTATTTTGGTCGTTTTATTTACAAGTGTTTGTAAAAGTGTATATGTGTGTATTAAAGTGTGTTATTGCTGCAATTACAGAAACAGAAACAGCAACAGCAACAGCAACAGCAACAGCAACAGCAGCAACAATTTTGGTTTTAAGACAAATTTTTACCTCGTCGCGTTCAACGCTATTTATGTCGTTATTTTAATGTTATTTTTGCCTTATATATCGCAAAAAAAGTAAAACATCGATAAAAAAACCAACAACAATTATTTTAATGGCAATATTATATACATATATTGGCTATATAACTGACGTCGATTATCTATTTTTTTTTCTTTCTTTTTTAAAAACGCTCTTTAACTGAGGCACTCTTTCTTAGTGTTGGCCCATTCATTAAAGTGTAGTTGAAAGTGAAGTGTACGTGAAAGTGAGTGTGTACGTGTGTGTAACGCATTACCAAAAACAGTGTCCATAACAAGTGCGTGCAATCCGACAGACATTTAATAATTTAAATTATACGCTGTTGTTGTTCTTGTGATTGCAGCTATTATAAATAAAACAAAATAAAAAATAATTAAAATTCATTAAATAGTTTCAGTTAATTAAAAAAATATAAATAAAAAGCAAAAAAAAACCTTACAAATCCTCAATTCTGTTCCCTTTTTTCAAATATCAGGTAAGCGCTGTATGCTTGTGTCTTAAGTCTTTTAATTTTTGTTTGCTTTAAGCTTGTGTTTTAAGTCTTTCGCTTCGTCTTTTTTTAAATTAATAATAGTAACAGCAAAATTTTGCTTATATTTTACAAATTTTTATTTTCGTTAATGATTTTGTAATAATTGCCTTTTTTCTATTTTTCCCCCAACTTAATTAGGAATTTTTATGCATTTTTTTTGACTGCTTGGTTGAAACCAAAATTGTAATAAGGTTTTAAAGATACATATGTATGTATATAAAGTCATTAAAATTTGTTTTTATTGGTGACTGACCTAGATTTTAACTTGTTTTAAATTTTCGCTAAATTGTCTTTTATAATTTTTAGTTAATAAACGTATGTTGTTGACTTGTTTATAGAAATGATTGCCCAAAAGTCAACAAATTATTTTTGTGTTACAATAAACAATAACAAAATCAATATTTCTGTTTTTAAAAGATTGTTTTTTAATGGAAAAATTATTGTTATTAAGTGCAAAATCATTTTCGTCTGGTATATTTTCTAGAAAATGTTATAAACTTCATCAAAACAAATGTTTTTGTATTGTAACTAAAAATGTTAAGTTGATATTTCGTAAAGATTTACATTTAAATTTTGTTAAAGTAATGTGAGAAGGAACATGATACTCTTAGGCTAAGGCGACTTAAAAGAAACGATTTTAAGGTATATGTTAAGGAGCATTCTGATGAAATCATTCTTATCTCATTTTTATCACTGACTTGCTCTACATTTAGGAGGGGAAAAATCTAGGTATAATACACCACAAGGTACATATTAAATTCGAGTCTTGGTATTTTGTTAAAAAAAAAAATTTGTTCGTTTCCTTTTATGGAAAAGGTACTGTTTTTGGTACTTTTCGTTTCTATTTATATATGGTAATGTACTCAAGGGTATACAAAGAAACTGTGAAAACAGTCATCCATGAAAAGTTCCTCTTAAAGCTTACCAAGAGATTTTGATTTTCCATTAAAAACTTTATCGAATGCAAAACTCTTGCAAGTCGTCGAATTCGCGGCCTATAAAAGTTAAGTTAGGCCTGACTCAACTCATAAGAGTAAACAGCTGTTCGAAATCAGTCTTATGGATAAAACTGTATTTAATTAGTAATGACATACTATGAGGCCTAACCGCAACTCTAGATAACAATTGATTTTTGATTATCCGCCATATCAAAAACAGCTGATTGATAGATAAATAAATTTTAGGAACTTTTTCCATTTTACGATAAAGTACATTACAAAAACTGTTTATGGCTATCATACTACTTATCAATTTAAATAAATGCGCTTATATTTCGGCTACGTTTACGTCTATGGCTTTACATTAGGCGACGTCTAATTGAACCTGAAAAAATTGAAAAAAACACTTCCTTTATTTTGGCCTCACCTAATCAAGGAACTTTATTATTGAACTACTTAAAGGTCATTTTTTTCTGATCTATCTTTTTTCTGATCTATAGTAGGACCTTGTGAACATTCCCATTGTGGTGTGACTAGGGTTGTCAGATGTCGTTGATTTCGTTTGATTTACAAGAATTTTTACAGCTTGTCAAAAACCAAGAAAAAATATTGTTTGTCAAGATTTTATAAACAAATTTCTTACAATTTTCCTTACACAAAGTTTTATAAAAAGCTAATAAATATTTTAGCCAATTAATTAATTTCCAGTTTAGTTCAGCTAACCAATTTATCGAATTTTTTTATAGCTGTTAGAATAAGTTCGTTTACAAATGTGATTAAAAATGAAATGTGTTTTATTAAGCTCAGTATGTACCGTTTTGATCCATAACCTTTCGCCATTTGTGGTGTCAAGTAATTTTTCTATCAGTGTAGAACTTTTGGGCGTGAAACTGATCCAATTTTGTAGCACTCTACGAAATTTAAATTTACACTATTAAGAGAGTTCGCAGGGATTGAAACAAAAGATAATCTTAGAGGGCAAGGTCCGGGTTTATTGTGGATGCATTAAAACTTTCCTGTTAAGCACTCTAAGTTTCTGTCGGGTCATCAAATATACGCACCATGTTGTCTGGCGTTGTCTTAATGGAACACAACACATTTTCTGTTAAACAATTCTGTTGTTTTTAATTTATTTGATTGCTTCAATCTTGTTAATTGTTGACAGCAGAGATCACAAACAATCGTTTGGCCAGGTTGTAGAAGCTGGTAATTCTCTTTCAAAACTTTAATGCTTCCTTATGGTTTCCGTTACTTTATATACTAAAACATTTTACCTTCCTTCTCTTATGGCTACTTATGGCTGCTTAATTTATACCAAAAGGAACTCCTTTCCTTCTATTATGGCTGTTTATGGTTGCTTTATTTATACTAAAACGAGCGCCCCTCTTTCTACCATGGCTGCTTATGGTTGCTTAATGTATACTAAGACGAGCTTCCTTCTTTTTACTATGACTGCTTTACTTATACTAAAATTGTTCCCCATCTTTCTACTATGGCTGCTTATGGTTGCCTTATTTATACTAAAACGGGCTCCCATCATTCTACTATGGCTGCTTACGGGCTATCATCTTTCTATAATGGCTGCTTATTTTGTATCAACATGGGCTTCCATCTTTCTAACATGGCAGCTTAATTTATAACAAAATGGGCTCTCTTATGTGCTTATCATCAATGTTTAAAAGTCCCAATATTACAATCAATTTTGAATGCTTGCTTTTGACGTTGCAACAGTTTTTAACAAGAGCCTGTATGTAAAACAAAGCTTCTCGAGTGCCCATAGCTGGTCTGAAACCCAATTGAAATCTTCATATCATTTATTTAATACAATTTTTGATGTATAACTCTTGAGAATATTTAAAACTTTGATTCTTCAGACATATTAGCCTGTAGTTTTCCAAGTGAACACATACAACCACTTGTTTATACTCCTTTCTTTACTTTGAGAGCAATCAAACAAGCTATAATGGTGAATTAGCAGAGACATTAATTTTAGAGCCAATTACCGACAATTTGTAACTAAAGCTTTTCCAACATCCAACTGACTGTCAAGATTTTGTTATAAATGTCAAGAATTTTGTAACGTTGGATCTGGCAACCCTAGATGCGACTGATAGTCCACCACTTTCTTAACTGTGTAAAACTATATTTAATTAATTCACTTCAAAACCACTTCTGTTTAACTTGGTTATGTGTCATGAAGAACGAAAAAATAATTCGTTTTCATTTTAAGTACATTTTATTTTATTTATTTATTTTTTTTCTCCGTCACTCCTCTAGGGAGCATATTGGCTTTCCACAAAGCATCTATTACTTTGTTTCAGTTTCTTTAATCAATTTGATATTTCAAGCTAAGTAGATGATAAATCCGCTGTAGCTTCCTCCATATGATATTTTTTTTGTGTAGTGGTGAAGATCCTTGCTAATTGGTGGTGATCTTTACTTTAGCATTTTAATTTTTCCCCAGTAGGTGGCGTGTTTTTCCTGATCATTCGTCTGATGTTTGTCATCATTGCCAGAGGTATGCGAGAAGGGTCAGGGGGGCTTATTTCTTTATTTATTTTGGATGGAGTTGTCTGGAGGGAAGAAGTTGAAGCCTTTTTTATTATTAGACATTCGAAACCACAATTAGATTTTTTTTCTTCGTCATATCCTCTGTGGGGCTCGGACCTGGGTCGTTTGTGTTTTTATGCGCGCGCTCTAACCACTACACTATGCCACCCCCTTTAAATTCATTAAATGTCCCATTTAAATTATTTAAAAGCTACAACAAAAAATTTTTATCTTTATTTCCAATATTTTCATCTTGATGGAAGCCTCCAACTATGCATTAAATTATAAATAATAAACAACAGCATTTTTTTGTCATTAGAATATTTATACTAATTTTTTTTTTAGAAATGTTCAACATTTAATTCTTACCTAATGACGTTAAGCACATTTTGTTAAATTATTCTGAATAAAATACCACACGCTTCAATGCAAAAACAATAATATGTTTATGCCTTGATTAGAGTCATCAAAAACTTTTTCAATTGAAAAATGTTATAAAAACTAATAAAACGAGTGATATCAATGATCTTTATAGACCTCAACATAAAATATAATTTAAACATTAAAATAATACAACATTTGTATATGTATGTTTTATGTAAACAAGCTTAAAAGCCGCAAATATGGATTATTTTTTAACAGACTAACGTTAGTTTGCATTGTTTACATGTTAAGGCATATATAACAAAATACTTAAGGCAGCAACCTGATTCTTTATGTTAAACAAAAATAAACTACTTTGTGCAATGAATATTCAAATTTTTCATTATAATTGAAAAAAAAAAATGAGAAAAGTTTTAGAACAATAAAAAAACGTGTACTTTTGGTAATTTTTAACATAAACATACATACATTCATACATACATGCATACATACATTCATACATACATACATACATACATATTGTTACGAAAATAATTAATATCACGAGTCCATTAGCTACTAAAATCATGCGATTTGATCCCTCTAGTCTTTTTTTGTGGGGTTACGGGAAATCTCTCATGTACAGAGACAAGCCAGCTATAATTCTAGTCCTGGAAGGCAACGTTACAGCTGCCATTGATGAAATACCGTCCAAAATGCTGGAAAAAGTATGCTAAAACTGCAGCTCAAGGATAAACTACCTACAGCGTTGCAGAAGGTAACATTTACATAAAATAAAGCATGTACACGAAAAAGTTTTTACATTTTTAAAGAAAGAATTTAGGGAAGAATTTCGGTATGACACCAAATAAAATACAGCTGCTGAAAGTACTGAAGCCAGGTGACGTACTACAACTTCGTTTGTTTGGAGAGTGGGCTTTGAGAAAATTTTTCTACCGACAAATTGTCGTTAGCGACAAAGCTAATTTTTGCCCAATGAGTACATAAACAAACAGAATTACTGAAGTTGATGTGAAGAGCTGCATGCACATTGAAATATGCACAGTTTGGTGCAAGTTTGTGGGCCGGCGGCAACATTGGACCGTACTTTTTTAAGAACAATAAAAATTGCAAAGATATCTTGCCACAAAATTAAAGAATTAGACTTGGTTGACATGGGTTTCAAGAAGATGGTGCTATATACCACACGACATGCGATACCACGATTCTTATAAGAGATTAATTATGTGACCAATTAATTTCAGGTTTCGGAGCAGTTAATTGGACGATTTGACCACACTAGATTATTTTTTGTAAGGATATGTGAAGTCTCTCCTGTAAAGAGACAATCCAGTCACAATTTAAGTCCTGTAATAGTCATAGACCTAGGTGATAGTGTAGTAGAGGGCAATATTTACATATTATAATCTTAAAAAAGCAAATGTCTGACATTCATTTATCGCGTCATATAAATATTTCATTCACTATCACTTTTACTTTTTTTAATTTTAAAACGGCTAAGAAATCACCCAGTATTCGTAAATATATTTAAAAAGTACAATTTAAAAAAATACAATTGGTTACAATTGCTTTGTTTTAAACACTTTTTGTGTACAGTATTGCTTCTAAAGACGATTTTGTTAAGGAATTTATATATATATTTCTTGGACTAACTTGACTAAATACTATTGTTTCAACATTTGCTCTATAAAATCAAAGTAGAAAATTATAGACTGGAATCTATGATTTTTGTTTTACAGCATTTGCAGGAAAGCATTTATCAATTGTTCAAAGTTCAAAAATATTAATTGTCTCAATTCAGATACTAACTTGGGTTTCACATTCTTCAACAAAATGTAATTTAGCCGTTCATTTATTATGTCGGAAAAGGAAATATTTTCTCCGTTTATTATATTGTGAGGATTAAACCGTCAAATTTGTTTTCAAAGTCCAATCTTGCTAATATTTGGTCACACAGTTCCATATACAATAAAAATTAATACAATTGTTAATGATATTACATTTTTACATTTTTCTACTTCCATAACGTCTTGTACAAAATATCTTTAACATGAATCAGTTTCCAAAATTTCTTAAATAAATGTATTCTTTCATCTTTTAAATTAATCAAATAATATTGTTTAGGCCTTAGCCAATTAGATAATTACTCATCGCCGTATAAAATATTATATAATTTTTAAAGTTTTAAAGTGCTAAAATAAAAAAAAAATTATTTTGAATTCCTAAAAATCGTCAAAATAAGGTCAAAAATCGTCAAATTGTCGATACGCTATTTTTGAAGCTAGAAATCGTCAAAATGACGATAAATCGTAAAATCTGGCAGCCCTTCTTGGAAGGTATTTTATTTATTTTAAACTTCAGTAACGGTTCTGTAATTGCTTTTTTTGTTTTGATCGGAATATTCGCGTTCAAATTTTCATATAAGTATTTAATTTTTGTTGTTTCAATTTTGTGTACTTTTTTTCAACCATTATATGCGTGTTTTTTATAGAAGTATAGAACTTTAAGTTGGCATTACTTTTCAAGATGGCGACCGATTTAACAGCTGTCAAGTGATTTATTCTCAGTTTGGTTTGGCAATTCACCATGAATAGACTCACGCCCGGCGTAGATTCGTCGAATGGGCCCAAAACGAGATTACCGTTGTTCCCGATTTTCATAAGCGAATTTTGTTTAGCGTCGAAGCGCACTTCTGGTTGAATGACTACGTCAACAAACAAAACTGCCGCATTTGGAGTGAAGGTAATCCTAAAGTGTATGTGGAAACACCGTTACATCCAGAAAAACTGACTGTTTGGTGCGCTTTATGGGCTAGTGGAATCATTGGTCAGTACTTTTTCAAAAACGATGGTGGCCAGAACGTTACAATCAATGGTGATCGGTATAGAGCCATGATTACTAACTTTTTCATTCCTGAATTGAATAACCATGATGTCCAGGAGATGTGGTTTCAACAAGACGGCGCAATATGTCACACAGCTCGTGCCACAATAGATTTATTGAAAGACATGTTTGGTGACCGCCTAATTTCACGTTTTGGACCTGTGAATTGGCCTCCAAGATCTTGTGATTCAACACCGCTGGACTACTTTCTGTGTGGCTATGTAAAGTCATTGATCTATGCGGTAAAGCCACAAACGCTTGACCATTTGGAAGACAACATTCGCTGTGTTATTGCCGATATACGGCCACAAATGTTGGAAAAAGTCATCGAAAATTGGACGTCCAGAGTGTACTTCATCCGCGCTAGCCGTGGCCTTCATATGCCAGAAATCATATTTAAAATATAATGCCACAAGATTATCTTTCGGATAAATAAAATACATGTCAATCGAATAATCCATCGTTGTCTTATTGCAACTTAAAGTTCTATACCTCTATAAAAAACACCCCTTATAAGTAGTATAGGTGCATAATTTCAGTCTTATTGCAACAAATTGTTACTAATCAATGTGGCATCGAAATATTACACGGTGCAGCAAAACAAAAATTATATAGCAAGTGTTACTATTTTTCTTATAGGCGCTATTGGAGTTTTTCGAAAACCTCCAAAATATCGAGTTACGGCTAAAACGCCAGGTTCTCGAACTTTCATTCACTTATAAACTAATAATTAACCGATTTGAAGTCTCTTTTCAGATTTAGAAAGAAGAAAATAGACCTTTTAAATGATATATATGACGTTTAATAAATTTTGAAGAAATCTGGGTGTATTTTCTAAGCAAACTAATTTTTCAAGTTTAGTTTCCAAATCCGAAAATATAAAATCAGTTAATTATTAGCTAAGTTATTACCTTATAAGTGCATGAAGGTCAGAAAAATCGATTTTTTACCCGTAACTCTAGATTTTGGAGGTGAAAATTCCAAAAACAGATCCTTGTTATACTCGATACTTCTTATACTTATCAGTATTTTTTATCAGGTATTTCAACTTCGGTTATTTTGGCGCACCGTGCTATTTGAAAAAAAAATTCACTAAAGGATTTCGTTATGTCTATAGGTGCAAATTTTGATTAAAAATTAAAAAAATTCATCACTAAATGCCATTCGTAAAGCAAAACAATTTAAATTTTACCGTGTACACATGTTTTGTAATAAATATGGGGTCAGACTAAGACTGCTCTTTGCACCGCTCCCATCACCTTAACATTCACGCGCTTAATAACTTCTTCAATTGGTGTGTTAACAAGTCGTGTGCGTCAGTTAGTAATCAAGTTTTCTATTGACTCCTCTTCTTTACAGCAGAATCTGCAAGCGCTAGTGTTGGATACGCCACTTCTATAAGGGTGTTCATTACGGGCGCCAATCCTAAAAGTGGCCTCAAACCTTTCCTATCCAGTTTCATAGCAGAGTTTGCCCAGCATTTATGCATGCAGTAGCCTGTATCTCTTGTACTCCAGTGACACACAGTTAGTAATCAAGAGTCTGCAGCCGCTAGTGTTGAATCCGCCGACTCTATACAGGTGCTCAATACAGGCACCAAGTCCTCCAAAGTGGCCACATATACCATCCAGTTTCATAGCTGAGTTTGCCCAGCATTTACGCGTGTAGTGGCCTGTATCTCTTGTACCGCTAGTGTCACACAGTTAGTGAACAAGTGTTCTACTGACTCGCCTCATCCTTACAGCAAAATCTGCAGGTGCTAGTGTTGAGTACGACAATTCTATACAGGTGCTCATTACTGGCACAAAGTCCCCCAAAGTGGCCTCAAACCTTTCTTATCAGATTTCATAGCAGAGTTTGCCCTCAGAAATGGTCTTAGAATGGTCTCGGCCGCTAATGCCGTAAAAAAAACAAGTGAAATATCTAAAGACTTTGAACAACATTTTCGTTGATAAACCACATCTACAGCGATGGAATTATGAAGTTATCTGAAAAATTGCAGCAGATCATAGCTAATAATGACAGAAAGTGTTTTTTACTCAGTATCTTTAAAATTGCGATATTTTTTGACAGACATATAGACGAATGAACTAAATTTAAAGTTCGACTGTTTGTGTTGTGTGTTATGAACATCAGCATAAATCAAAGCACATACATATTTTGGTATAAATCATAAAGTATAGGGTATAAAGATGACTATTTGTAAACATGTTTATGCTTTTAACCCTTCAACTCAGGCGTAATAAAAAAAATTTAGAAAAACTTCAATAAAAACAAACAGAATAAAGTATTAAATCAAATAAATTTTTTTTTTGTATGAAAAACAAAAAGTCACAAACATGGGAGTGCTTCACTGAATTTGATGGTTAATCGTATAACAAATTCACATGCTTAAGACCTTCAAAAACATTGTCATCATTTACTGTCATTATTATCAATTGTAGCATCATTATCATGATCATCTACATAATTATTCGTGACAATGTTAAATCCTATTAAAGTTTATTATTCTTTTTATTTTTTTGAAAACACCGTTAATAAAAACTTCATATTGCATATCATTTAGAAAAAAATAACCACAAGAAAAACAACAACAGCGACAACAAATGACAATAAAACAGTCAGTCAATTGTTTGTTTTATTTAATTAAAATACTCCTACTTTTTAAAACATTTTTTTAATTTTTTTTTTGAATACTGCACGGCTTTACGTTTTTATTTGTAGATTGTAATTGAAAGTATTTTGGTTTTTTTGCCTTCTCTGTTGAAACAATTTAATTTCTAATTGTTTTTGTTTTTATTTTGCATTTAATTTAATTGTTTTATAATCTCAAGACATGTTAGGAGTACGAGTATAGCTACGAATAGTTATAAATCATTTTATTTAAAAGATGTCATTGCGTTTTTAGTAAAAAAATATATATATATTTTAAATTAACCTTGTCTTAAAAACAGCATGATATTAATAAATTTATTTCGTAATAATTTATATAGAGATGTAACATGATTTTTAGAAATTGGCAAAAAATTACGGAGAGCTTTAAAACAAAAATGTTAGATTCAAAACAGAAATTTCAATATGTGTTGTTTTATTATTTAACCTGAGCGATTGATATCTCCTAAATCAATCCTAAAGTAAGGAGATATGTAAGCATTATTAGTTTCTATTGACGTTTTAAAACGAAACTCTGATTGCTTAACCACTATATAAAAAAAGATCGAATATATGCATAATGTACGTATTGTATTATATATGAATGATACTATTTTTCTGGTAGGTACTATCGAGTAAAACAAGGATCTGTTTTTGGAATATTCGAAGCACCTCAAAAATCTCGAAGTTACGGGTAAAAAACCGGTTTTCGGACCTTCATGCACTTATAAGCCAATAATAGCTGAATATTACCCGATATTAAGTTTATTTTTAAATCTGGCAAGAAGAGAAAGAGATTTTTTAAATGATACATAAGTATGTTGTTTAAGTAGCCCTGAACAATCTGTGTATATTTCTCAAACAAACATATTTTTTACACAATTTTCCCATATTTTTCAAGTTAAGTTACGTTTTTACAAGGAATTTTATTAAAATAAGACTTAAAAGTAAGATCACACGATTGTCGCAATGCACCAATTTTAAACAATTTTTATTGTGCAGAATTGAGACGCATTAAAGAAATTGTTGCAATCAAATTCTCTGTAGTCATATGATTGCCTCCATTTAAATAAATCTGCTTGTCGCAAGTAAGCGCAAAACGATTAATTGGAAAAAATTTCCGACTTTCAGTCACATGATTGTTCTAGTATAGGGTAAATATTAAAAACAGCGGTTGTACTAAATTGTAGATTGCTTACGTTTCAATAAATTTAACAAAATAATTTCCTAAAATATTTATTTATCTAAATTGGAATATAATTACATATTAAAGGGTCCGCCATCTAACGGTATTTTTAACTAGTGCTTATTTCGTGAATGGTAACACTTAGCTCATGTCTGATTTGACAGATAATTAGTTTTATCCTTCCGCTGAACGAATATGGTTGTGTATACGCTTGAACAACGCTGGGAAATATTGGGACATTACTTTGAAAATCATGGCAATGTTAAAGATGAAGCTCATTTTGAACCTGGCGGGTATGTAAACAAGCAAAATTGTCGCATTTGGGATACAGAAAACCCGCACGCATACATTGAAAAGCCGATACACCCAAGATGAGTCACTGTTTGTTGCGGATTTTGGCTATTTTTCTTCGAAAATGAGCAAGGAGTGGCCCTTACAGTCAATGACGATCGTTATCGGGCCATGTTGAACGAATTTGTGTTCACAAAAATTGAAGAGGTGGATATTAGCAACATTTGGTTTTAACAGGACGGCGCTACGTGCCACACAGCCAAAGCTACACTCGATGTTTTGCGCCCTATTTTTGAAGATCGCATTATCAGCCGCAGAGCTGATGTCGTTTGGCCACCTCGGAGCTGCGATTTGACACCGTTGGACTATTATTTGTGGGGCACCGTCAAAGATAAGTGTTACGCCAACAAGCCAGAGACAATTGACGCTTTAAAGGACAATATTCGTGAAGCCATTGGTGAAATACAGTTGCACACAATCGATAATGTGCTTAAAAATTGGACCGATCGTGTAGGCTACTAAATGGCCAGCCGAGGCAGCCATTTAAATGAAGTTATTTTCCATTATTAACTGGAAGGATTATACTTTCAAATAAAAAAAGAGATTCGAGAAAATATTTATATATATATATTATATATATATATATATGTATATATATATATATATATATATATATATATATATATATATTATATATATATATATATATATATATATATTATATATATATATATTATATATATATATATATATATATATATATATAAAATATATATATATATATATATATTATATATATATATTATATATATATATATATATATAAAATATATATATATATATATATATATATATATATATATATTATATATATATATATAAATATTTATATATATATTATATATATATATATATATATATATATATATATATATATATATATATATATATATATATATATATATATATATATATATATATATATATATATATTATATATATATATATATATATATATATATATAAAATATATATATATATATATATATATATATATATATATTATATATATATATATAAAAATATTTATATATATATATTATATATATATATATATATATATATATTATATATATATATTATATATATATATATATATATATATATATATATTATATATATATATTATATATATATATATATATATATATATATATATATATATATATATATATATATATATATATTGAAATATATATATATTGAAAATGCTATAAAAAAAACTACTTATATATATATATTCAATCATCTACAGTAAAGATAATTAGTTCTCTAAAAAAATAAAAATTTAATAGACTTTGATTATGGCGTGTCCCCTTGATAAAAAAGTAAAAATTATAAAAAAAAGAAATGGTAGAAATTTACATATAAATAATTAAAAAATGTATAATTTAAGGGATGACAATTGTAAATACCGTACAAGCACGTGTTTTTTCAGAAAGAAATTAATTTAAAAATGAATATTATTGAGTATTTTCTTCTTCAAACTCCGCACAAGAATACAATAAATATTGATGTATTTTTAAATAAGCACAATAATAATGAGTTGTCGTATGAGCCAATAAATTGTGTAATCACACGATTGGCATATAAAATAGACCAATTGCACTGGTCTACAAAAAACAAAAAATTCCCTGGTCTTTAAATAAAACTATATGAAATATAATGATTTTGAGGCGCTGAATTCAAATCCGTTTTCTGTTTTTTTCTAAAATTTTTTTTATGGGCGTGGCGAATTTTTCGTCCAAAATATGGTAGTTATATCAATATATTTCATCATAACTTGAAAACGACTTTACAGATTTTAATGCAAGTACCAGCAAAAATTTCCTATAAATCACCTAAATAAATTGTTTTTGTATTTTCAACAGATTCGGAGTTATTCATAGCTTATGTAGATGCAAAAAAAAAAAAATTTTTTTTCGCGAAAAAAATTGAAACAATTTTTTTTTCAAAAAGTCGTAACAATTTTTTCAGAATGAAAACTTTACATGCTAAATACTTAGATTAAGGCTTAAAATGTTTAGAATAAAATACGTTATAAATCATGAAAATCGGTTTGCTATTGCTAATTTTATTCAAAATTAAGTGCGGGTACCTAACTTTGAACAAAATTAGCGAACAAATATTTTCTTGCAAAATTAGTGGAAATTATTTTTTTCTTTAACTTCAAAAAAGTTATAAAAAAAATTCTTAGATATAAATTTTACGTTTTGAACATTTAAATGAAAGCCAGAAGATATGTTGAAAGTAAAATAATCCATAAAGGCAGTTACTCAACTTTGGCAGAAGTAAAGGGTTCATATTTAATGGTTATAGTAAGTAAAAAAATATTTTAAGAATAAGATTTTCTTATTATTGTGGCAAAAAATCCAATACAAAATACAGTTTTAGGAAAAAGAACACAATTTATTCATTAATCCATACTTGTTTGCGAAACCGTAAAGATAAATCCTATCCGATATTTTTAATATTGAAAAGTACTGTAAGGACTATTTTCGTTTTATATTTTTATTTTGGTAAGAGTTTTACAAAATTTATACATTGAGTTAGCTTATCTATAAAAGATTTTTGTTTTAGATAATAGTATGTCAAGGGCTTGGACTTGCAAAACATCTCCAGATTTGTTTTGCTACATCTGTGGGGAATTAATTTTGAAATCACAACGCCATACAATAACTTCCCAAATTAAGAATGCTTATAAACATTACTTTGGATTTCCTATCGATGAAAGATATATTGGCTGCCAATAACATGTTGTAAAACTCGCGCAAGAGTTTTCAGAGGTTTGCTTGACGGCAATAGTAAGGTCATACCATTTATGAAACCAATGATATGGAGTGAACCAGCAAATTACGCATGGATTTACGAGAAAATACAAGAACACAATCATATATCCGAATATTTCATCTGCCCGACAATAATGTTTCTTTACATACACATATGTGTATGTATTTTTTCCTACCAGGCATTTCCTTTCATTATATTTGTGTATTGGCTAATAATGTATTACACATTTTTTGCAAAAGTTAGGTACCTATTTTTATGGGTTATTTTACTTTCAACATATCTGACTTTCTTTTAAATGCTAACAAATTTCTACTAATTTTAATAGAAACAATTTCTTTTTTTTTTGCTAATTTTGGTCAAAGTTAGGTACCTGCACTTATTTTTGAATAAAATTAGCAATAGCCAATCGATATTCATGATTTATAGCTTATTTTATTCTCAACATTTTAAGCTTTAAATGCTTAACATGTAAAATTTTCAATTTCTCTAATTTTCAATTTCTCTCGAAAACTTTTTTTTTTCGCAACTGAGTTATGAGTAACTCCGAAACTTTTACTCAGGTGGTTTATAGGTGTTTTATATTTTATTCCTAAACATTTGCTGGTATTTGGGTTAAAATCGGTTAAGTCGTTTTCAAGTTATGATGAAATATATTGACATAACTACCATATTTTGGGCGAAAAATTTGTACGCCCATAAAAAAAATTTCAGCCCGATGGACAAAAATTAAAAACGGGTTTGGATTCAGCGCATAAAAATTATTATATTCCTCTAGGGAGAATATTAGCTTTTCCACAAAACATCCATTGCTTTGTGTCAGTTTCTTTAATCAATTGAATCTTTCAAGCTAAGTAGATGATTAATCTACTGTAGCTTTTACCATATGATTTTGCATAGTGGTGAAGATCCTTGCTAATTGGTTGTTATCTTTTCTTTAGCATTGTAATTTTTTCTCAGTAGGTGGCGTGTTTTCCTGATCATTCGTCTGATGTTTGTCATCATCGCCAGAGGTATGCAAAGGTCTGGTGGGCATTCTTGTTTGTTATTTAGATGGAGTTGTCTGGAGAGAAGTTGAAGCCTCTTTATTAAACGTCCGAAACCACAATTAAATTTTTCTTCGTCATGTCCTCTGCTCAGAGTCTAACCTGGGTCGTTTGTGTTGTTATGCGTGCGCTTTAACCACTACACCATGCCACCCCCTATATTCAATATAATGTAATTTATAATTTTAATTACGTAATTTTTTCATGAGTGTAACTCTCAATTGGAAAGACCACAAATTGTTGTAATTTACAATTACAGTTTAAAATCACTTTGCATTTGAATCAAATACCTGTTATAAAGAGCACTTAACTCAAATGGAAATTGGTTTGCTTGGCATTGTATTGAGATATCAATAGCATTTATTGACAGATTTTTTTTTTTTTGAAATTGGCAAATATTAATACTGAAATTGTTAACTTGCTAAAGAAAGTTTCTTTCTTTCGATTTAAATATTTAGCATTTGAAAAGAAATTAAATTGTTATTTTAAATTTTTGTTATTTGAAATTTGTAACAATTACAAATGAAAAAGAAGCTTTGTTTGGTTGACATACGAACCAAATATTTAAAACACACGCACCTTGAAGCTGCCATTCTAATCAGGGGTGAGAAAGGGAAAGGGAAGAAAGTAAAAAAATTAAAATGGGTCCGCCATCTAACGTTCTTTTTCAACTAGTGCTTATTTCGTGAATGGTAACACTTAGCTCATGTCTGATTTGACAGATAGTTAGTTTTATCCTTCCACTAAACGAATATGCTTGTGTATACGCTTGAACAAAATTGGGAATCAGGGCCTTCCATCGACTTACAGAAGATGCCGATTTTGCCAAAAAAGAAATCATCTTTTCAGATGAAGCTCATTTTGATCTTGGCGGGTATGTAAACAAGCAAAATTGTCGCATTTGGGGCACAGAAAACCCGCACGCATAAATTGTAAAGCCGATACACCCAAGACAAGTCACTGTTTGGTGCGGATTTTAATCCAGAGGCATAATTGGGCCATTTTTCTTCGAAAATGAACAAGGAGTGTCCGTTATAGTCAATGGCGATCGTTATCGGGCTGTGTTGAACGAATTTTTGTTCACAAAAATTGAAGAGGAGGATATTAGCAACATTTGGTTTCAACAGGACGGCGCTACGTGCCACACAGCCGAAGCTACACTCAATGTTTTGCGCCCTGTTTTTAAAGATCGCATTATCAGCCGCAGAGCTGATGTCGTTTGGCCACCTCGGAGCTGCGATTTGACACCATTGGACTATTATTTGTGGGGTGTCGTCAAAGATAAGTGTTACGCCAACAAGCCAGAGACAATTGACGCTTTAAAGGACGATATTCGTGAAGCCATTGGTGAAATACAGCTGCACACAATCAATAATGTGCTTAAAAATTGGACCGATCGTTTAGGGTACCATGGCCAGTCGAGGCAGCCATTTGAATGAAATTATTTTCCATTATTAACCGGAAGGATTGTACTTTCAAATAAAAAAAGAAATTTGAGAAAATATTCAGTAGTTTTTTTATAGCATTTAAAAAAAAAATATTATTTGGCGGACCCCTTATATTTATTGAAATGTTAAAAAAAATAAAAATTATTCACATTTTTTCTTTCTAGTAAATGATTTAAGCGAAAGAAATATTAAAAAACCATATTAAAACAAATCTTATTATAAATGTGTTTTGTGTTTGAAATCAGACATGCGTAACTATAAGATGGTACTTTTAGTGTCATTACCGGTACTAAAGTCGAATTTCAATACTTAAAAAAAGTTAAACAAAAAAAAACTGAAGTTACACTCTTGTGGGAGGGGGTGAAGCGGTAAGAGGGAGGTTCTTTAAAGTAAGTTAATAGCTATTATGCATGGCAAAATGACTCGTTTAATATGCTTTTGATGGACATTTGTATCATTGACTGAATGAATGGCGCTATTACTTTCACTATCGTTAGTAAACTCATAGTGACATGGTATGCAAATAAATTTTGTGTCTTTTTTCATCATTTATTTTGTATTTATTTGGGCAAAGGTGTTAAAAGATTTCATAGTTATTTACAATTTGCAAACAAAATAGAATTCGTTTATACAAAGAAGACTTTTATACCTATAATATGCATGATAAATCTAAATTGTAAATAGAAATTTATAAAAATTAATTTTTTTGTTTTTGTTTATTTTGCTTTTTAAAGAAAACCCTTTTTTTGTTGAATAATTTCGTTTGTTACAAATCATAAATACCCACAATATTTATGTACATAAGTGTGGGCAATTTAAGAGTTTAAATTTTTAACCAGCGGTTATTTCGAATCTGGCAATAGTTGCCATTCTATTCTGTCACAAAATTCAGTATATTATGTCCTCTGAATGAAATAAATCGATTTACGCTTAAGCAACGTTGGGATTTATTGGAAATTTATCATCATTTAAAATCATCTCTTCAGATGAAGCTCATTTTCATCTTGGTGGATACGTTAATAAGCAAAATTGCCGTATTTGGGGCTCAGAAAATCTAAACGGAGAATGGAGGCATAATTGGCCCATATTTCATATTTCATATTTCGCAACCCTTACGGTCAATGGAGACACCTATCGCACCATGACAATTAATTTTTTTATGCCCGCTCTTCATGATATTGATGTAAACGATGTTTGTAAGGCGCTTAAACACAAGTGTTATGCCGACAAACCAGACACAATTGGCCATTTGAAGGCCAACATTCGTGATGCCATTGCCGAGATACGACTCCATACACTCGAAAAAGTTTTGAAAATTGGTCCGATAAAATGGGGTACTGTGAGGCCAGCCTCGGCAGCCATATGATTGAAATAATATTTCATTTTTAAAAAGAACAATTGTACTTCACAACAAAAAAATTAATTTTAGTTTAATTTAAAATTTTAAACTGTTTTTGCATTTTTATATATAAACTTTTAAGCTGCCCACCCTATATATACAATATTTATATTGAATGAAAAAAAAGTGATTAAAAAACGTGCTTTTTCATACAAACCCAGTATGAAATGTCACTATTCATAAATCGTACCTTAGGCAATATTCTGTGCTATAGCTTGTGTTTGTCATTAAAAATTTTCTAATGGACTTCACTATTGACTTCACATATTTTGAGGACTTTTTTATAAGTTTTTATATGGGTAATCTGATGGAAGATAATGCAATGAAAAAAAGTATAGACGCTTCTTTGACAATGACTCTAAAATGTTATAAAACTGCTGAGTTGATGTTCTGATTACGTACAACTGGGTGAAGAGGCCTTTAATAAAGAAGAGAAGACAAATTTATTTTGATAAATTTTTTTTGGTACTGGAACTATTTTAAATTTTACCTTTCTTAGTCTCCGTCGGCCGTCCACGTGGCAAGGAATGGTATTACCGAACGCTAGGAAGAGCTTTTCAAGCAAAAGAAATCACACCAACTTTAAACTTTGCGTGAAGACTAAAGACGATGAAACAGTCCACAGAACAGTTTCTACGAGGATTAAGCAAATTCACGTCGAACTCTTTTTTTATATTCCCGTAACTTCTGCAAAACGTTGGATATCGTTTTTAGTAGGATAATGAACCTAAACCGTCAAAACGAAAATAGCAGATTAGGAATACTGCTCGAATTGAATTCGTTCGTAAAGAACGATTCTTTTAAGAGCCGAATTTTAAAATACTACTCGTAAGAAGAATAAAAAACAAAAGAATTTAAAGATAAAATTCGGAACACAAACCGAGTCGAAAACGAAGAATTCTTTTTAGTAAATTTTGTTTGTGCAATATAAAACATGCCTGTGTATGATACTTGTTGGTCGCCGCACACAAAATATACACACATAGATACATACGAGGGGTGGCGTGGTGTAGAGGTTAGAGCGCACGCATAACAACACACCCGACCCAGGTTCGAGCTCCAGCAGAGGACATGACGAATTATGGTTTTGAATGTTTCTTAAAAAGGCTTCAGCTTCCCTCCAGACAACTCCTCCGAAAAAAATAAAGAAGGAGCCACCTGACCTTCTCGCCGCATACCTCTGGCGATGATGACAATCATCAGACGAGTGATCAGGAAAAACACACTACCTACTGGGAAAAAATTACAATGCCAAAGTAAAGCTCTCCACCAATTAGCAAGGATCTCTACCACTACGAAAAATCATATAGAGGAAGCTACAGTGGAGCACGAGCAGAGTTTTTAAGTAGTATGACAAATAGTTTAATAACAACGGCTACAACGTTTTTGATTGACCGCTTCAGTCACCTGGTTTTAAAAATTAAAAAAATTATTGTTGTTACACCCTGAAATGTTGGCTAATGTGCGAGCAGCAAGGAATGCTATTAAACCTAGCGGTTAATAAAGTTTAGTGGACATTATGCCTCGCAGTATAGGTTAAGTGAGTCTCTGTATGTCCAATTATGCGATATCGAATCTGGTACAACATGATGAAATAAGTTGCGTATAATGCACGGAATGCGCCTGCATGGAATGGAACTGAGACTGTCGGATAGCACAAAATATCTGAAGGTCATCCTGAACTCCAAGCTGTGTTTGCTCTAGAGCATACGGGCTAGGGCGGCAAGGGCGAACGTTGCGCTGTGCACGTGTCATATGGCCATTGGCAAATCTTGGGGTCTCAACCTTAGGAGTTCCAAGTGAATTTTTGGCACGGTAGTTAAGACTATACTTATGATGGCTACGGGTGCGCTCAATCTACTTTTCGAAAGCCTTGTTTGTAATACTGAATTGACTTCCGGAGGACCTAATGGCTAAGCAGAAGGTGATTACGTCCGTGGTTTAACAAGGGTAATGAGCATGTAGCCATCTTGCAGTATTTGGAAACGATCTCTAGTATGGTGGATTACTGTACACCCAAACTCTTCCTGGACAAAATATTCTCTGTGAGCTTTTCACCAGAATCGTGCATTAGGCCCGAGTCTGTCGTGATGTACATGGACGGGTTGAAGTCCTCGGAAGGTTTCGTGAGTTGTCCTGCATATCGGGTGAGAGAGTATCCTTTAGACTTAAAGACCACTGCAGTGCATTACAGGCGGAAGTCTCGGTAATAAAGAGGGCAGTGGAGTGGTTGATGTACTACAGGTTATTTGATGTCGATATCCGGATCTTTACGGACAGTCAGGCTTAGATCAGGGCGCTCTCCGGTGTCTACTCGACATCGCGGCTGATAAGTGAATGCCGGGTATCTCTAAACGAGATGACGAGACATTCATAGCTAGAGATGATCTGGGTGAGTGGTAACTCTGACACCCGCGGAAAATGTGTGGCGGATGGACTAGCTAGGAAAAGAAGATTCTCTCCTTGGCAACGGGGATATTAACTACCTGGTTGGGATATCACTTTCTTCTCGCAGACTTCTGGTTCTGCGATACATATTGGGTAGGGCACAGCGACGGTGGAAGACAAATCTGGCCTCTATACGATCGGGCTCGTTCGGGATGCCGAGACATATTCTACGATGCTGGTGGTTGATATCACTGGGCACTGGATGGCTAGTGCATACGTTAAGAGACTGGGAGTATTATTCACTGACTATTGTAGAAGTTGGATAAGAAAGAGGAGCAGACAGTCGAACATTTCCTATATCAGTATCCGAATTTTTCAGATATTAGGATTGTTTTCCTTGGTAGTCCATTTCTGCATGCCAATCAGACCTGGCTGTCTTCCTTTGAGCATGTGTCTGGTTGGTTCGTTTTGGAACGCAGACATGTAGATTTACCTGGACGTTACCTTCTATGACTATCATGGTGGGAACAGTATTGGGCCCAAGTAAGCTAACTAAGGTGTGTATAAATAAAAAATTAAAAATCATTTCAACAAAATCGTTATATCGGGTGGGCCGTTTAAAAGTTTAAATTTAAAAATGCTATATAACAAAAACGGCTTAAAATTTTGCTAAATTTAATTTTTGTTGTGGAGTACAATTGTTCCGGTTAGAAATGAAATATTATTTAATTCATATGGCTGCCGTGGCTGGCCTCACAGTAGCCCATTTTATCGGACCAATTTTCAAAACTTTTTCGAGAGTATGGAGTCCTATCTCGGCAATGACATCACGAATGTTGGCCTTAAAATGCTCAATTGTCTCTGGTTTGTCGGCATAACACTTGTCTTTAACGGCGGCCTACAGCAAATAGTCCAAAGGTGTCAATCGCAGCTTATTTGTGGCCAACTTACATCACCATTTTGGCTAATTAAACGGCCATCAAATGTTTGACGCAATAAATCGAGTGTGGCATGAGATGTGTGGCAAGAGCGGGCACAAAAAAATTGCTTATCATGGTGCGAAATGTGTCTCCATTGACCGTAATGGTTGCTTTGGTGCGGCTTGTGCACCAAACAGTCATTCGTAAGGTTGGGGCTTTCTGGGCCCCAAATACGACAATTTTGCTTATTAATGTACCCACCAAGATGAAAATGAGTTTCATCCGAAAACATCATTTTTTTTTTAAATCGACTTCATCGTGCAGTTTTTCGTTGGCTCATCTAGCGAAGCGAAAATGAAGCGGCTGGTCATGCGGCTACAACTCTTGAACAAATTGAACTTTGTAAGGCCTCATACCGAGATCTTTTCACAAAATTTGACGTAAAATGGTGCGTGAAGTGTTCATTTCTGGAGAACGATGACGATGATGGATTCTCACGCACACTTTCAGCCACAGCTTCGATTTTTTCGTCTGTACGCACCGTACGAACATGTATACGTCGTGGCGCATCAACAATGAACCAGTTTCACGAACTTTAGCAATAAACTTGCGTGTACCGGTCACTGTTGATCCTTCTCTGCGATCAAATTTTGTACGACATTTTCGTGCCATTTCCGAACAATTGTCTTTGTTTTGGAAATGCATTTTCAAAAAATCCCAACATTGCTCAAGCGTAAATCGACTTATTACGTTCAGTGGAGATAATATACTGAATTTTGTGACAGAATAGACGAATGAAAATTGCCAGATGCGAAATAACCGCTGGTTCAAATTTAAACCGATAGATGGCCTACACGATACATATTAAAGGAATGTATTTATCAAAGTTTGTTGTTCAAGTCTTTTGATTTATTAAAGTTGCTTCAAAATTATTTTAATTTTGTCAAAAACGGTAGATTTTAAAAACCAACTTTATATTTCTTGTTGACATGTATGTACGTAAGTAAATATGCACATTTGTAATAGGCTGAGGTTTTTTGATTATTATATATTTTTGACAAAGAATTGTTAATTTCTGATACATAAAAAGTCAACAATTCATTAGATTGACACAAATTGATAAACAGCTAGAACAAAACACTCACTGTAGGGTAATACATAGTTCATTGTTATCTGATACAATTTTGATTTTGCAAAGATATTTAGCGCTATTTTGTTTATTTCGTTTTTTTTGTATGTTGTAACATTTCACTCTTTGCTTTTTTTCTTTTTCCTTAGCGGTTATTAACCACTTTCAATTTAGATTTTGTTTTTTCTGCATTTTATTTTTTATTTTCTTTTATAATTTGCCAAAACACTGGCTTTTATAATAATAAAAATATAGCATGTGAATGGGTAAATGAAGAAAAATTATGAAAAGTAAACTGTAACTTCTTAATATTTGCTGTAAACGAAACAAACAATTTTAAGAAATAAACGAAAAAATTTTCGGTTAAATTAAGAAAGAAAAAATAATTATTTAAATAATAATTAACGAAAAAGTAAGAAACGTAACAAAAAAAATAAGAAAGGAAAACAGCTTTGATATATGAGAAAAATATATATGTCTTTATGAAACTCTAAAATTAAAAATTTTTTTCTTTTAAAATCATTGCATTCAATTGTTTGAATTTAATGTTCAATTGGTGTAAATTTTAAGGGGAATTTAATTTTTATTTCACTAACTCTTTACATAATGATATATTAAATATAAAATACAACAAACTAATGAGGAAAATAAAAGAAAACATTAATATTTTTAATTTTATAATTTTTTTATGTTTTAATACTCTACAGCGCTTTTTGTTGGTGTTTCTAATATCTACACAAATAGTAATACAGGGTCTGCCAAATAATTTCTTTTTTGAAAATGCTATAAAAAAAAACTAATGAATATTTTCTCAATTTTTTTTTTATTTGAAAGTACAATCCTTCCGGTTAATAATGGAAAATAATTTCGTTCAAATGGCTGCCTCGGCTGGCCATGCAGTGGCCTACACGATCGGTCAAATTTTTAAGCACATTATCGATTGTGTGCAGCTGTATTTCACCAATGGCTTCACGAATATTGTCCTTTAAAGCGACAATTGTCTCTGGCTTGTTGGCGTAACACTTATCTTTGACGACACCCCACAAATAATAATAAATAATAATAAAATAAATAAATAATAAATAAAATAATTTTTACCTTTAAAAACGTGTATTTATGAGTTCGTAGATTGTAGGTAAAATAAAATAAATTTTGTGTTTGGTTTTAATTAAAAATCCTTTATTCAACACAGTTATGTGCACCACTGCTTGTAATCTTTTTACAGGCAATAACAGTTTTTATTCTTAATTACTCTGTCTGTTTACAATTTTGTAAACAACAACAATTACTCGACAGATCTTTCTTCCTAAAGATCTTCACAACCTTTTCAATCAGAGGTTATCCACACTTAACTCTCTTTACTGAGTTAGCTCCAACTAAACTGGTTTTTTGTTTACTCCACTACCAGCTTCACGAGTTTACTGCTTATAAACTCTCTTCACACCTATAACACATTCGCTGAGTTAACTTTACTTAAACTGCACTCGCTGAGTTTACGACACATAAACTGCTTGTTCCTGCTAAAAACTGCTGCTGCATCGATGTGCTTTTTATATGGCTGAGTAAACAATAGATCGAAAGCCCTCTCGATAATTCAGGTAGATTCCATTTCTTTCTTTTAATTTCTTTTTAGTTATTTTCTAGCCATGTGTATGTAAACGTCTACCTCTTTCAGCTCTTAGTATTTGTTGTTGTTTGTTTATTGTCTGTTCCTTGTTTTCTTTGCTGCTTAATTATTGTTGTTGCTGTGTTATTTTTATTTACTTCATCTCTGCTAATGGTTGTTGTTGTAGATTTAATTATTTGTAAACAGCACGTATAGAGCTGTTCTTGCAGCTTTTGTTTATTTATTTTAGCGATGAAATAAACGCAGGGGTGCCCAATCTTATTTTCTTAACAACATTGTCTATTTACCTCAATCTAAGTATTTACAGTGGCTGGAAAAAATCAAATGTCAAGACCAATGTTTCAGTAATGGTGCACAGTAAAGTTTATTTTAGATTAAACATTTTTTCTCTTAATTTGTGTGATTAAATACTTCGTGGTTTTAAACTTAAATATATTTTATAACAAAAACAAATCTTATTTTAGTTTTGAAAAAGAAACAAAGCTATACCATCGAAATTCATGTTCAAAAAGTAAGTTGACAATAAATTAATAATCGCAATACCCAAAGGTCTGTGTTTTACGGATTCCACGAACTTATAACACTTTGGGATCTATCGCGAAAAGTTCGGATGTATAAACTTCCCCAAGCATTTTTTTTATGGTTAACAGATCTGTTCTCTGCGAACTCAACTTCAGAGCACTTATATTTTTTCTTCTCAAAAAATCTTTGATTATATTTGCAGTGTTGAGTGGGGCATTGTCCTGTACAGGTTGAAGTTTTTCTTCATTAGTCGTCTACCTTCTGCTATTGCAATTCTCCTCTTGAATTTTTAGGGAGACAGCTGCAATTACTCTCCCTTCCAAAAGAACTATACTATACTTACCACTAGCCGATAAGCATCCCCAAATCGTTCGGGCACTTTCTAACGACTTACAGGTGGGTAGAGGAGACTTGCATGTAAGCTGTTCGCTACGATTACGACATAATAATTTGTCCCAAGCACTCTGTGTCAAAAATTTGGAGTCTTTAATATGTGTCCTTGTAAAATAGTAATTTTTTCTGTTTGTTTGTCTTACTTATACTTGTATAAGCAATTTTACCAGTAACCTGACTTTGCTTATATATTTGACACAATCAAAAACGTATTGTATAGATCTAAGGTGCATTTTTATTCTCATTTAAAAACCGCGTCCAAAACTTTGGCACTGATTCGAATGGGTAAGCATTGAAAATTAGTCAAATGTGCATATTATTTTTTTCAGAGGTTATTTTATGGAGCACAGGTCGCATTTGCTGCAAACTCCGTGTTCTTTAGTATATTTTAGGACAACCTTCCAGATTACCGTTTGATTTTTATACAAGGTTTTGCTATATATCTCTGCGTATTACCGTTTTTATATATATTAGTAAGAACAGTTATCTCTTTGTCCTCCAGTTGTCTAGTTTAACTACTTTTAAATTGATTTAGAGATATTCGGGGAGAGAACAGATATATACTATTTAAAGATCTTTTTTTATAAGAAAACTGTCTAATTTTACTTATAAATAAATACTTCGAATTTAATTGTACCCATTCATAAAACATTTCTTACTTGATTTAAATTTTTCATATAACAACAAATTGAAACTTAAGCTAACAACTTATTTTTGCAGCGTCACACCCGCAACTATATCAATAGAATGTAGTACCAATTCCACATTGTTTAACAAAATCGCACGAAAATACACGTGTTTTTATTTTTATTACGATACTTCAAAAATGTGTAAAAATATAACTGAAAGTGAACAAAGGAAGAATCTGAGATCACTTTGAAAACCAAGGCTTGCTTTGAAACGATCAGTTCTGATCTTAACTGCTCACAACTCGCAATTTAAGCGAAGCAATCAAAGAAGAGCAACTAAAAGTTGTCAACAGAAAATACAATACTACGGCGTGACAACGCTACTCATACATACCATATGCTTTGCTGTTTACAAAACTTTTTCTAAGATGCTGATAAATTGACCGATAAAACACAGAAGTTCTATCGTAAAAAAATTATGGTCGTTAATTAAGTATAATTTTTATTAAAAACAATTAAGAAAAAGCATTTTTTATGTAATCTGGTATTCGTGCCATATAAACGCAGTAGTCCATAATCACTCTAACTTTTTATACATTTTTCTGTATAAAGCAGGTTTGGCAAAAACACTAAACTTGAAAAAAAAATCCCAAACTATCTGGTTTTATTTTGTTTTTAATGTTTTTTTGGGTTTTATTTGGTTTTATAATTGTTTCCTAATTTCGTACAATTCGACAATATTTTTAATTGATATTTTTACTTTGTTTTAGTGTTTAAAGGATGGTCCAAGCATAATGCACAATTCAAGTCAAGTTTTTTGCCCAACTTAATTTCACAATTCTTTGTTTCAATGTTTGACTAATTCAACCATGGAGAGGTACACAATTGATCAGCGCGTTAAGATTGTTGAAGCCTTTTAGGCAAATGAGCGTTTAAATCAAAATGTATTTTGTGTAGTTCGTGACTTTATTGGTCAGCATAATTGACCAAATTTGTTCACAATCAGGAGAATTGTGTGCAAATTTCAGCAAACCAGGTTTGTGGGAAATGTAGAAACACTTGTGCATGTTCGCCCAGTTTGTTCTGTGAAAAATATTTCACTTGTTCACGATAGTGTGGCAGAAGAGCCGGCGACCTCGACACGTCGTCGTAGCCAACAATTGAGCATCTTACAAACATCACTGATGTGAATTTTAAATAAAGATTTGAATTTAGCTGAAGCCTACTGACAATTTCAAGCGTCGTTAAAACGCCGAATGATTAGTTGAACAGACAGAAGTGAATGGCGACTTTACAAAGAAAATCATCTTCAGCGACAAGGCACACTTTCAACTCAGGGAATTCGTTAACAAGCGGAATTGCCGCATTTCGACAAATGAGAAGCCACTAGTGATTGTTAAAAAGTCTATGTATCCACAAAGAGTGACTGTTTGGTGCGGTTTGTGGGCTTCTGTCGTCATCGGGCCGTATTTCTTCGAAAATGAGGTCAGCCAAGCAGTAACCGTGAATAATGTTCGCTATCCTGGGATGATAACGGACTTCTTATCGTCAGAAATTGAGGATATGAACCTGGACAATATGTGTTTCCAACAGCATGGTGCCACTTGCTACACAGCCAACTAAACAATGGGTCATATGCTCGAAAAATTCAATGGCCGTATTATCTTATATCGAAAAAGTGTACGATAAGTGTACAATAAGCCAAGAACAATTCAAGAGCTAAAGGATGAGATAATTCGACACATTAATGACATATAACCTTAAATATGTTTTAGAGTCTTTGACGAAGGATGGAGGTATACCACCGAAACCATGGCAAGTATTTGGTCGATATTTTGTTTCACACATAATTGTCATAGACTCTTCTATCATAATAAAATATATTAAGACAATTCTCTGACAACTTTTTGTTTTATTTACAATTAACATTGTGCGTTTTGGATCTAGTCGGATCAAGGCGGCTTTTTGTACTGTGGGCTGCTAAAGACGACTGCAATTACTTCGTTTGAACCGTGCATTATAAGAAAAACTGACGGAATACAAAGAGAGACATGATTAAGTTATTCTTTTGCTTCACAACGCTCGGCTTCACGTTGCAGAGTGGGGTATTTGATGTTTAAAGTGGGACTCAATTCGTTTTAACCTTTTTAAAACGTTTGCGTTCTTTTTAATTGCGTTAAAATAAAATTCAAGACCACTTTGTTGTTGTTTTACAGATTTTATTGCCTCACTTTAACTTTTATACAGATTGTCTTAATACAGCAAATTAAGATCCGTTTATACAACACTTTTTATTTACGCCCAAACATACTTTACTTTATGACGGCCAAACGATAGCTAACTCATCAACCGCAATGCGCCCTCTTTTATAGCATTTCATTATTGGTTTCGAATGTTCTAGTATAGACTCAAATCTTCTATTCAGCTACGTTAAGCCAAATGGTGTAAAATTATAATTCACCAAGGAATCGAACTGGCAACACCGTTAGACATGCAGATGGTAATTATGACAAGCCTTGACACAAATCAGTAAAGTTTATAGCTAAAATCTCACAATAAGTCCCTGATATGGTGAATTTCCTCTTTAGCATTTTCATTTTCGTAACAATATCTTTTAGCAAGTCATCGAATCATTTCTTATCAAGACATATAAAATCGGCTTCAAAGTTGGATTGGCTCAAAGATGTGAAGTTTTTCTGAGACGGGATTCAGAAATTGGCCAACTGATGGGCAAAATATGTAAGCAGTGATTTGATACATTTTTATTTTGATAATTTTGTTTATTCATTATCTTTTCTGAGATAAAAAAGGAACTGAATATATTTGTACTACAAATACAACAGGTAAATTATATATATATTTGTCGTAAATAAGCTACGAACTACTTTAAATAAAGAACTTCACTGGAGTTTTTTTTTTTTTTTAATATAATACCCAGTGGGTTGCCAACGCTGGTATAAAGTATCATATTGTCGGGTTCGCTCAACTATAATCTTCTTATTGTTTATTTTTCAAATAATATTGCATCGGTTTAAATATGTGTTTAACCATCAAGTACTGGCCAAGTTAGTTAGTTAGTGGCATATTAACCAATGTTTATTTTTGTTTTTCCTGTTTCTGTGTTATTTGTTGTTAATATACCATTTCACTTGTTGTCGTCACTCTTACTTTTTGCAAAAATTTTTATGAACGCACATTGTAGTTGTGCATAAAAGTGAATTTTTCTTTAATGCATTTTAGCCTTGCGTTGTTATACAATATCCAGTTTTTGCCAAAAAAAAAAAACAAAAACAATTGAAAACACCCCATTTTAAAGCTAAAGGTATACCTTAAACTCTACAAATCAAAAAAAAAAAAATATATATATATATATATATATATATATATATATATATATATATATATATATATATATATATATATATATAAATTTCGTATATTTTACTTAATTATTTACGGCCATATGCAAAAAAAAATTAACAAAGCTTGTTAAACCTTTGTTAAGGAAAATTCCTTAATGTTGTATGCAAAAACGTTTATTAGCTTAAAGTCCCTTTGTTAAACCTACGTTAACTTTAAAAATTGTAAAGTAGAAAGCTACCTACTTAAAGAGTGCTTTAAAGTGACATTTATGTTATGAATATTTAATATTAAAATAAAATATCATGTTTTGGCGCCAAGGAAATTTTTGGAAGCATAAAACTTTACCCAAAAGACAGAGTCATCTTTTAGCGAGACGGTGATCCAAGCCAAATGCTATAATTGTCAAAAAATGGCTTTTGCGACAGAAATTTTAGGTAAATTAGTGATCACCGTAAAGCCCTAATTCCAATCCAGTGGTGCATTTTTGGACAAGAGTAAAAAACGCCTGTAAGAATATAATTGGACGTAGTGGGAAATGTTGAAGCAATGGCAAAAAATATAATATCAATGGGACTAGATTTCTCTTACGTTTTTGGGTAATGTTGTAGAGAGTACGTCTAAATTCTTTAAAAATGTCACAAGAAATGCAGTTCTAAGAAAGTGTTAAAAGATATAAGTTCCTCTTTATTTAAGCGAAAAGTGCAAAACATAGTGCATGCAGATTCTTTTATATCATTGCCTTTCTCCCATTCTAGTGTTTGAAGATCATACCTTTTGTTATTTGTTTTTTTTTTTTAAAGACTTAACAATGAATAAATGTGTTAAGTTTTGTTTTATTTGATTGAGTATTTAAGTTTTTGTAAGTACTTTTCTATTCAACTTCAAAACATGTACTTGGTCTTGCACCCCACTGTTTGTACATAAATTTAAACACTCACTTTATCATTCTTGGCCCAATTTTCGAACCTTTTCCTTTTAAAACTAATTTTTTTCTAATAAATTTTTTCATTTAAGCACAAATATTTTTTCCTTTAGTGATGTACATAAAATCAGAACAAATACACAAAACTTGTTATTCGGGTATTTATTATCCCATTAAAAAAATTACTTGTCTTATTTTTTAGGATTTGAAGAATTTTTGCAATTAACAAGATATGAAATGGTAATGGAAACTGAAAAGGATGTATTAAATAAATATGACTTAATATTAAATTAATAAAAATAAATCTTTCCTGGTTCGACTACTCGTATGTGTGGCATTAGTTTTATAGTGTCACTGACACAAAAAATTCATGGTATTGCCAGCATGAAATCTTAAAATTTAGTAAACCAATAACACTGGTCTACTAAAAACAAAAAATTTTCTCGCCTTTAAATAAAACAACATGAAATATAATGATTTTAATACGCTGAATTCAAATTAGTTTTTTTCCAACGGGCTCAAATTTTTTTATAGGCGTGGCAAATTTTTCGCCCAAAATATGGTAGCTATGTCAATATATTTCATCATAACCTGAAAACGACTTGACCTATTTTGATGCAAGTACAACCAGACGTTTAGGAACAAAATTTCCTGTAAATTTCCTTTGTATTTTTAACAGTTTCGGAGTTATTCACAACTGAGCTGCGAAAAAAAATATTTAACGCAAAATTAGAGCAATTTTTTTTTTCAAAAACTCATAAAAAGTTTTTCAGAATGAACATTTTAAATGCTAAATTAGAGCCTGAAATATTGAGAATAAAATAAGCTTTAAATCATGAAAACCAGTTGGCTATTACTGATTTTATTCAAAATTAAATGCAAGTACCACACTTTGACTAAAATTAGCGTAAAAATGTTTTCTTGCAAAATTAGCGAAAAAATGGAAATTTGAATTCAGCGCATCAATATCATTATATTCCATATACGAGTAGTTTTATTTAAAGGCGTTTTTTGCTGTAAACCAGTGTAATTAGGTAATGTAGGGTTTTGCATACGTTTTTTTAACAAATGTTTGTTAAGTGCACTTCAAGTCTTCTTTTAAATTTTTTTTGCATATGGCCGTTAGAATAACAGTACTACACGACTGGCCACGTTAACTTCAGCCCCTTCTGCTTAGAAATGTATTTCTTAATATTTTCTTAATTTTATTAAGGTCCTCCTATAGTTATAAAACAAAGTATACAACAACATTCCTATGTCTGTATATTTACTACGTCACTATAAAAGTTGTTTTCGCCTTTTGTGCTTGCTGAAGCATTAGGTGCCAGTATTTGGAAAAAATCGTATAAAAAATCAATGAACTTTTTTAACAAGTCACACACAAGTCACAGCGTTTTTTTTTTTTTTTTTAAATTTTTGAAAACAAACCAATTTAACAATAAATCACATTAAATTTTATAAACAATTTAAAACAATGAAAAACTATTTCACATATAAATGGAAATTGAATGCAATATATGCGGGTATATTTTGTATTTCCCCATTAAAAAAAGCGTAATTTGTTGAAAAAAAAAAATAATGTAATATTGCTGTAAATTTTTGGTTTAATATAATTTGGAAACGATTTTTCTAAAGTTTGAATAAACATCCTGATCTATGACATGTAATCAGATCATACGTTTCCATTTTAATTTTAATAAACGCTCTTCAATAAAGGCAGTTATATGGCCGTGTTCCCCATTTCTTTGTCGAAAGCCAATTTTTTTTTGCATAAGACCAGCACACAGGGGATGGCCCCTACTCATGCAGTGCATTGTGCTGGTATTAGAAAATTAGGTTGTGGGATGGAGGATAGAGGGTGTTTATGGACATTAGATTTGAACTTACTCATGCCGTAAGTGGCAGGGAATACTTTCGCTTGAGGATTGTTCCCCAACCGAACAGTGCGACAAAAGTACGAATAATACATATAATACAATAATACATTGTGCGATTCACTGAACAAACAACTACAAAGTGATGCGATCTATAAGAAATACGAATACTACGTAAGAATATATGATTATTAGTATAGTACCGATGGAACAGTGAAACACACACCACATTACGACAATGCTCTAATGAATCGATAGAGTTGGCTACCCTAGCGCCATTAATGAGTACCTTTGCCCTCTCCTGTACGCGGTCTAGAAACTTCAACATAAACAACATTTGGGCCGGATATAGTTCTCGTAAATATGAAAGATGGAGTTAAATAAATATTGCACCGTCTTAAAAAACCGAGGCACCTGAATACTTCTTTCGACACTCGAAGTATGTGCTCGTTCCAACGAACTTCACAGTGAATTATCATGCTCAAGAACATTAAGAGCATCTGATTCCCCAATATCCACTTTAGCTTTTGACACAGATGACAACACACCACAACGTCTGTGTGTTAAAAAAAAGCAACATTGAGTCTTGCGTGCATTAAAATTGACCCTGTTCGCACAACTCCATTCCGAGATGTTTACCAGGTTACTTGTAAGTACGTCGTTCATATTCATCCTTCTCGCCTCAATCGCCAAGAGGCTCGGCCTATGGTCAAAGAATATGAATGACAAATGTTGCCGTCATCCACAAAAGAGTAGATAGGATTCGAAGTGAGAAAAAGAAAGTCGTTAAGAAATATTAGAAAAGGAGTACGAGAAAGAACAGAGCCTTGCGATACCTCTGGCTTATGCTGAACACGTCGGATGAGTTCCTATCTATAACCACTCTTATAGAGTGATCTCTGAGAAAGCTCGATATAAATCGAGAGAAGTGACTACCGACACCAAAAGCATTAAGTTTCGAAATGAGTGCCTCGTGCCAAATTCTATCAACCCCATTGAGATATTCAGAGCCACAACCTTGCTCTCGCCAAAACCATGAATGGACCTGTAGGTCACAAGTGGAACGGCCCTTTCGGAAACCGTACTGACGATCGTTTAGCAAATCGTTGGACTCCAAATATTTTACTAGGTATTCATAATCTTCATAACCTTGGAGAGTGCGGAACAAACTGCTATTGGACGGTAGTTCTCAGGGTTACTAGCTTCGCTCTTTTTATGGATTGGCGTTACATTAGCAACCTTTCACCAAGATGGAAAAATACCGGCACGACATGACGAACTGAAAAGGGGAGCTAATGGATGCGCAAGCGTCGAAGAGCATTGCTGCAGGACCAGTGCTGGTATGCCATCCGGTCTAGATGACTTGTTAACGTTGAGATTTGCAAGGACCTTTTTTACCGCAATATAATATGCATAGTTACTGATACTCTTTCAAGTTCAAGCAGTGGTTGAACGCTCTCCGGTAAGTGAGAATTACTTGCAAACATTTAAGCCAAATGGTTTGTCTTTTCAACCGGGTTTGTGAGTGCTTGATCATTCCGAACTAGCGCTGTTTCTCAGCCTTTTAACGAATGACCAACTGTTTTTACGTCCCCGCGGAAAAGTAAGAACTTTAGCACAAAGGCACTGCTCGTATAGAGCTTTCGCGTTTAAGTACTGCATCACACGATCATCTCGCCTGTTTGCTAAGCAAATCAGTATGGGCACATTAATTATTGTGCCAATTTCTGAACGCTTCTGACTGCCATTTTACACGTCAGGTTAAACCAAGGCTTGTTACTAGTTTTAACCGAAAGGTTTTTGGATGGGATAAAAATATCCATTCCCAGACTTATCATATTTACTACCATTTCTGCCATGGCATCGACGTTTGAGTCAAAGAAACAAAGTTTCCAATTAAAATGCCTAAATAAATCGTTGAGCTCAGCCCAACGAGCATTCGCGTATTTGAAAACAGAGCTTTACGTAGCTATGGGTGGAACCTCACGAAGAGTGGAGGACGAGAATTAGGCAGAAATTGTACTTAAATGTAGTTTATTAAGTGGTTACAGCGGGTCTAGACTTAATTTTTAACGTGTTACAAATTGCGCAAATATCGGGTGGACCATCTATCGGCTTAAAATTGAACCAGCGGTTATTTCGAATCTGGCAATACTTACGCCATTCTTTTTTGTCACAAAATCAATATATTATCTCCACTAAACAAAATGAATTGATTTACGCTTGAGCAACATTGGCATTTATTGGAAATTTAATTGCAAAAAAAAACAAAAACAAAAAAAATAAAAAAAGCAAAAATCTTCTTTTCGGATGAAGCTCATTTTCATCTTAGTAGATACGTTATCAAGCAAAATTACCGTATTTGGGGCTCAGAAACGTGGTCTTATAGAAGTCAATGCACCCATTATAATTGACTGTTTGGTGTGGCTTGTAGAGCGGAGGTATCATTGACCCGTATTTCTTTGAAACTGACATTACGGTCAATGGAGACCGATTGTTTTGGGTCCGCTCTTCATGGTATTAATGTGGACAATGTTTGGCTTCAAGAGGATGGCACAACTTGCCACACATCTCATGCTACAATTGATTTATTGCGTCAAACGTTTGATGGCCGTTTAATTAGCCGAAATGATGATGTCAGCTGGCCTCCAAGATGCTACGATTTGACATCGTTGGGCTATTTTCTGTAGAGCTCCGGTAAAGACAAGCGTTATGCCGACAAACCAGAGACAATTGAGTATTTGAAAGCTAACATTCGTGATGCCATTGTCGAGATACAACCACATACACGCGAAATAGTTCTCGGAAATTGGACCGATCGAATGGAGTGCTGTGAGGCCAGCCACGACAGCTATATGTACTTCACGATAAAAATTTAAATTTGGAAAAACTTCAAACCGTTTATGTTTTATTGGATTTTTAAATTTAAACTTTTAAATGGCCGACCCTTTACATAATTTTTTTTTTATTATGCTACTCGTACTCCTATTATATAGGAAAAGGTTTAATTATTATCTTAATTTTAATTCAAAAAAATACATATGTATTGTTTCTTGTTTTTAACTAAATTAAATGTAGTCGATGAGTCTATTTTAAACAATTTTTTTTTATTCTTCGCTATCGATTTGTATGGTTTATAATCGTATGATTTTATTTGACCCCAACGTAGCATCATTACAAAAAATTATTTTTTAGTTTACTACAGTTTTGTTTTATTATTATTTAACTACAATATTTTATGTTGCTTTTGGTTTGTTTGCTTATTAATCATATGCTTTACACGTTATATTACAAAAGAAATGTTGATTTTATAGTTTCATTTGAATTTTTTGTGCTTAAGTTCAGCCGTATATAAGTGATTATTAAGGTACTCACTTGAGTATTAATTGCAAAATGTTATAAAAAATTTTAAATATTGCCACATACTTGGCTAATAGTAAAATACCAACTTCGCAGTCTTTGCGTATGCTATTGTAATTATTTTTTTTGTTTTTTTTTCTTTGCAATTTATTTTTTAGAAATTTAAAAAAAAGTCGTCATGGTTTTATGACTGTGTTAAGAAGGTTTTATGTGAGATGGTGTTAAAAAATTGTTTATATTTTAATACAAAAATTATTGTTACGGAAATTGTCCCATTATTTTCATTTCAAGTTTTGTTCTTAAGTCTTTTGTTTTTATTTTGCTTGTCATGGCAGTCAATATATGATGTTCTTGTGTTTCATTCTTTATTAATGAAATCAAAAATAATTAATAATTTTATCTTTTAATAAGTGAATTAATGCAGTTTAAATTTTGCGGAAGTTTATTTTTGTTAAAGAGCTGTTCACTTTTGAACAAAATCAGTACTGCTTTGGTTTTCCTATTATGGGATATAGACTTTGAACAAAATTTGGTGTAACTTTTAACAAATGATGTCATTATTCTAGGGAGCATATTGGCTTTCTATGAAGCATTCATTGCTTTGTTTCAGTTTCAGTAATCAAGTTGATTTTCCAGCTAAGTAGATGCATAATCTACTGTAGCTCGCCTCCATATAATTGTGTGTAGTGGTGAATATCCTTGCCAGATGGCGGTTATCCTTACTTAGCATTGTAATTTTTCCCAGCAGGTGGTGTTTTCTACTGATCATTCGTCTGTTGTTTGTCATCATCGCCAAAATTAAGCTGGAAGGTCAGGAGGTCTTCTTTAGTTGGGTTTGTCTGGAGGGAAGTTGAAGTCTCCTTATTAAACAATCGAAACCGCAATTAAATTTTTTTGTCATGTCCTCTGCTTGTGTTGTATGCCTGCGCTCTAACTAGATACTACACTACACCAAACCCATGTAGCTTTAATACGAATAACTTATTTACTAAAACTAATGGACAAACATATTATACGATCGGCTTATAATTGACTGTGCCCCTCTTTAAACGCACTGATTTTACTTTGATGTTGATTGTGAGTAAGGATTTGGTGCGAACGAGCTGAGGTCAGATCAAAAACTTGGTGTAGACTATCTATTTGGGCTTAGACTTCTTATAAGGTACTAATATAAATTTCACTTTGCTTGGAAGTGCTTGCGACACTTAGCTTGAAATTTCAAAGAAATAAGACAATTTATTAAATTGAATACAATTAGTTCATATTAAAAAAACTACAAATTTGTGACGGACACTGCTGTTTGGATTCTAGATTTGTTCCGATCGGTCTGAAATTCGATGATTTACCATATTATCATTATTATTATTATCGAGGTATAAAGGTACTGCGATCTTCCGATCTACTGTAAAGCCTTCCGTCTATATAGGGTTTCTTATATATCTCGCCCAATCTTGTCGATCTAAAGAAAGTTCAGGAGGTCGGTTGTTATTAACCGCGATAACTAGATACTTCCTCCTAGAATGCATTAATGCCGCACATGTACCCAGTATGTGCTCTGGTGATTCGATTTTCTTGACACAGATTCTGCACATCGGACTTGAGACTAATCCCATTTTACTCAGATGTCCATTTAGCCTTACTGACCGGGCTTTGGACCGGTCATTGCAGGCTCTCAGGTTGTTTCTGGACATTCTTTCGTATGATACAAATCTTCTCCTGTCATAGTTACGCAACAAAAGTTTAGACTGTCTCAGACCCGTACTGCGAAGAAAGAGTACCCGCCTCTCGTTATCCAGGTTTCCCTTCTCAGTCCACAAAACGGTTTCTAGCCACACAAGTGGAGTGGAAGCTCCCTTTCTGGCCAGTTCATCGGCCCTTTCATTCCTCGGAATTCCGACATAACCTGGGACCCAGCATAAGCTGACCCTATTGTCCTTGCCCAGCTGGTTTAGTTTACCAAGACATTCCCAAACTAGTTCTGAGTCAACATTATAGAACCTAAGTGCTCGAATGGCGACCTGACTATCAGATAGTCCTGTTTTGTCCTCTATATTTCTTCTCCAGGTTAAATTACTAGAGCAATTTACATTTAATATGTAAATTGGAAACAGAGCCAAGCACACACCATTGCTGGCTTTTTGTAGCGTTTTTTCGTTGTTAATAGTATGGAGATCGATTATTCAACTTTTTTCAAAAACCGGTTTTCAAATAAGTCGAAAAGTTAGAACTTAAAAAAAGACTTTCGGCTAAAAATTAATCAAGTAATCGGTTAACCTGTTCTTCTCAATTCTTGTTGCATTAACAAATAAAGTTGATAAATTTTTGGCTCCTGCTGTAATTTCTAGCAAGTAAGTATACTATAACAATGTTCGGCTTTTTTAGGGCCCTAACGGACATTTTTCCTCCACTACCCAACGTTCTAATATTTCATCGAGTGATTCATTTTTACATCGTATTTTGTAAGGGTTTTATTTGCCAGTATCTACTTGGTATGTATTCAAGTTTTCCTTGTTGCACAATAATGTCAATCCTATAGATATATTTAAGGTGGTTAATAATTCCTGGTGTCGAAGAGCCTTTAGAACACTCAACATATCTAGACTTATCCTTGCCATAAATTTCCATATATAATTTACACTTCAGAGGACATCTGTAGAAACATATGTAAATGCAAGCATCACGTATTAAGTACTGTATGCCATGTTAGGAAAGACACCCGCCTATCTACCAAGAAGCCCTCGGCCACACCATCTGACAATTTTCAATAGCGGTATCAACTCACAATCTTTTTTCGATTTACCATGGCTTTCACGTTCTTTGTGAGAAGTCCAAGGTTGTTATATATATCAAAATAAGACGTTATACAGGGTTGGCAAATTTGAAGTTAGGAAGTAAATTGGCTGTCAAGTGATGAAATGTCAAGAATTGAGTTGTGGCACTTATTTAGTAAAAAATTTGGATAATTTAGTAATGGAACGCTACACTCTTGAACAAAGAATTTTAATTATGAAAATTTACTGTTTGAAAAACTGAACGAAAACAACGCCTTTTCCATCAAAATCATCTTTAGTGATGAGGCCAATTTTCAATTAGGCGGTTATGTAGACTAACAGTTCTCGAAAAACCATTACATCCAAAGAAAGTGACCGTATCGTGCAGTTTGTGGTTAGGCGGCATCATCGGCCCGAGAAAATGAGCAAGAAAACCCTGTCACCGCGAATTCTCTGCGCTACCAAACCATGATAAAAAATTTTTTGTGACCACAATTGGCTGATGTTGACATCAGTTATCTTTGGTTTCAGCAAGACGGCGCCACAAGCCACAATTCAGTTATTGCATGATAAATTTCCCAGTCGCGTATTTTCTCGAATTGGCGATGTCATATGGCCGCCTCGTTCTTATGACTTAACGCCGCTGGATTATTTTCTCTGAGGCCATTTGAAAAACCGGGTCTATGTGAATAATGAAATTCGGCGCTGCATTGACGAGATAAGCGAAGCTTTGTTGCAAGAGGTGGTGGTATGAATAAAACTGAATTTGTCAAAAAAATGTGTTTTTAAGCCAATTTACTCCCTAACCTCTTATAAAATGCTATACAAATACTGTGTAGTCTAATTTTTTGGCCTTTAAAAATAGTTTTTTAGGCTACTGTGCTATTATTTCAACCACAGTTGTTTATTTATACTCCATTTAAAACTTAAGGCAAGATCTTTTGTTTTTTGTTTTTTGTCTTTTGTTTTTTTTTTTTTTCATTTTTTAACCGAAAATGTAATTGAAAAGAAGAGAAAATATCTTTCATTGCGCTACAACTCAACATGTCATTGTCATTACAATTGTTTTTAATTTCAGCAACCAATTTAACTTTTTATTTTTGTGTCTTTTCTACAAACTTTGTTAAAGGTTTTGTTGAAAAAAAAAAACATTTTTTTCATAATGCCTTGAACTTGACAGTGAATTTCATTATGCTTTAAAGCTCTCAATAAATAATATGTAAGTGATGTTGAATTAAAGATCACAATTAAAAAGTAAAAAATAGAAATTTTTTTTCACGAGTGATTGTCATTGAATTAATCCCCAACAAAAATATTTATTGAATTTATTTTTTTGTTTTTGGTTTCTAAATATATTTTTTATTTTTTTTTGTTTTTTTGTAATTCTTATTTCACTTGTATGTTATATCTTTTTAAAAAATGCAAATAAAGAACATGTGAATTGTTTAGTTTTATTATTGCATATTTAATATTAACTTTTTGTTTTATTTTTATTAAAAAAAAAATAATAACAATAATCGGCTTTTAGTTTTAGAAAATGATTTCAAATTCTTGTTGCTTTTTTTTCTAATTTATAACATTAAATTGTAAATTATGATTTTGATTGCATAATACTTTGAACTTAAACATGCAATATATGAAAGATTTTTAATTTTATGTGCGAATTTTTTTTATACGAATATAATACGTAGGTTGCTTTTGAAGTATTGAGCAATACACCGGAAGTATATTGAAAAATAACGTTTAATATTACACAATTTTTTTAATAGCTGTTTCAAATTTTACAACATTTAAAGCGTAATTCTCACATACATATCGCGTTTGATCAACAAGATCGTATTGACTCAAATTTTAAAAATTTTACTTTTTGCGAGAAATCAACTAACAACAGCAATATATTCAACGAATTCCGATTATTCTTTCATCTCGAAAACCACATTTGATACCATTTTCGTGATAGTGTAGTAACTACCTTTATGTCACGAAAACCTTTATATCCTGATCATTCGTCTGAGGTGTGAAACAGGTGGGCTTTGTTAGATGGATTCGCTTGGAGGGCGGTTGAAGTCTTTTTATTAAACAGCCGAAGCCGCAAATAAATTATTTTTTGTTTGTTGTTTTTTGTCACGTCCTCTACTTGGATTCGAACCTAGGTGACTTGTGTTGTATGCCTGTGCTATAACCACTACAGCATGAATACTTCGTTAAGTATTAAAAGCCATGCCAAAACATAATATGCTGATACCAATTCCTATAGTATTCATCAGAGTAGAAATAGTGTTCGAATTGAGTTCATTCGTAAAGAACGATTCTTTTTGAGAGCCGTATTTTAAAAGAATTTGAATTGCGATTCGTGAGAAGAATCAAAGACGAAAGAATTAAAAAATAAAATTCGAAACGTAAACCGAGTCGAAAAGTATCAGAACGTGTTTAAAATGAGCAATTCTTTTTTAGTAAATGTTATTGTATAATATAACACAGGCAGCTGTGTGATAAATTATTTTTTGTTTGTTGTTTTTGTCATGTCCTCTGCTTGGATTCGATCCTAGGTGACTTGTGTTGTATGCCTGTGCTCTAACCACTACAGCATGAATACTCATTCGTAACGAACGATTCTTATTGAGAGCCGAATTTTAAAAGAATTTGTATTGCGACTCGTGAGAAGAATCAAAGACGAAAGAATTAAAAAATAAAATTTGGAACGTAAACCGAGTCGAAAAGCATCAGAACGAGTTTAAAATGAGCAATTCTTTTTAGTAAATGTTATTGTGTAATACAACACAGGCAGCTGTGTGATACTTATTGGTCGCTGCACACAAAATATACACGCATACGAATGCATGGTATTACGCATTTAATCTTACACAAACAACATGCATTGAAATAGATTGCTAGTTTTCGATTTGTGCTTACGAGTTTTTTTCTTTAACCCGTGAGCACGAATTTTATACTGCGAACGAATTAAAAATAAGCAAAAAAGAATCGAACCCGAGCAATTCATTTCATTTAAAAAATTGTAAAAATTTTAAATTTGTGCTCACTAGTCGTAAGTTGTTACGGAAAAACATTAAAAAACAACAAACAAACAAAATTTTGCATAGAATTTCGCAATAAAACTTGTCAACTATTAACAAAAATGTCCGCATAAAAAATGCAAGAGAACTCCGGTAGTCCAAAGGAGTCCACAAATTTAGGATACTCGGAGAAAATATTAGCCCCTTTACCTGATAAGAACTTGGATCTATCAGTGAAGGCTGTAATTTGGTAAAAACATTCTACAGAAACACCATTTAAACTTGCAGCTATCCGATAACGAAGGTGATTTACGCATCTTATAAACAGAACGTTTATTGTGTTACAAGAGTCTTTGTTGTGACTTCATGTACAAGTGCAGAATAACAGTTAACAATTAACTTGTTAATTAAGACAATTTTAAGATTTTTGGTTTTAATTGATTTTGAGCGGCTATTTCAACGGATCCAAATAACAAAACTAACATTAACATTTTATTTCAAAATAGCCGCTAAAAGAATTTTTTGTTTTGTTATCCCTCTTGTTATATTATTAAAAAAAGTATTTTATTTTGTTTAAATTATTTATAAGTATATGCCCATTGGAAATTAGTTAGCCACAGTATTAGTTAAAAGACTTATTAAAAAAAAGCGATTGCAATACAGAACTGGTTTGATCTTAAGCTGTGTTCTAAAATTCAATGTCAACCATCTGGTTAAAGAGGCAACTATTTTTTATTTAACAAGTTTATAATAAATTATGGTATTATTATGGTATTATATTATATTATTATGTAATATTATTATGGTAATATTATCTAAGATCGTAAGACCGTGTAGCTTAACCTAGAACGGCCTTTTAATGTCCGTTTTAATCTCTCTTCTATATCACTGTAGCTTCGTAGCACATTTCGTAGGTTGAAACTTTTTTATGCTGAATTTTGCATATATCTGCCGATATTTCTATGTCTACTCAAAACTTGTGCAAGGTGGAAGTTAAGTTCACCATGTTTTCTTTTCAACCTTTTTTCTATATGTGATATAATATTAAATGTTTATGTATCTGTGTGTGCCGCTATGGTATGGTAAGTAAGACACCCGCCTACCAACCAGAAGGTCCTCGGTTCAATACCAGGCCAGACCATCTGAAAAAAGAAAAAAGTTTTTCAACAAGCGATATCACCTCATAACATTAGCTAGTAACTGCTTATGACTATTACTACTATTGAAAACTTCTGTAAATGTATTTGCCGTTCGGAGCCGGCGTTAAACTGTAGGTCCCCTTCAATGAGTCTAAAGAAAATAGAATCGGGTGCAGGTCATTGACTGAGAGAAGTTCCCGTGTTCCTTCATGGAATGTTATGGGATATATATATATATATATATATATATATATATATATATATATATATATATATATATATATATATATGTAATATATCTATCCGTAATGCAGTTCTCCCTAGAGCTGTTATTATTGTTAGCAAAGCCTTCTTTTAGTTTCTTGCCTAAGTTTTTGCATTTCTCTGAGTGTACGCTACTTGATAGAAATTTCCGCTGTTCAAATACAAATTTTCTTTCGTCAAGGGGTAAGTAAATTGATGGTTTTCCAGCAAGTACAGATAATACTGCTGTTGATATTGTACAGTATGAGGATGCTCTTAGTAAATATACCTGATCTACTCTCTTTAGGAGATTTCTAAGCTTTTTACAATACGAAATGTCATCGCTTATAATGGGAGTCGTATAAAGCACTTGTACATACAAATGCTTCTGAGGTTATCAACTTCTAAGGCATTTTGATTTGTTTGTATTTCATAAATTTTTTTTTGTAAAATATTAGCTTAAAAAGTAAAGTTTCAATAAACTTAAACTTTGATTTTTATGGCCTATAGCCATAAAAGTCTTGTATTAAGAATATCCATTACCAACAAACAAAATTTGATTTACTTATATTATAAACATTAAAAGTAGATTTAACAACTACTCGTATTATATAAGTATATGTTCTTATACCCTACGCCAGGTAATATTGGTTTTTTGTCGATGCTTGTAAATCATAATGCGAATGGACCACCAGCACCCACTTTTAGTTATATCGGTTGAAATATAATTATTTATTGAATCTAGTAGGAAATGTTGCCCTATTGCTGGCCATAATTTCGTCTTGTAAAACATTGCATTAGTCTGGAAGTCTCCTAAACATTTTGATCCCAGACTGAGACTTTATATAATGAATATACAATTAGATTAGAAGCTGGCGTAACTAAATCTATATGCTTTATTCACCATCGTATTGGATGCAAGAAAGACACAAATTTAGACCTGTTTCCTTTATAACCATGAGTAAAAATCATATTTTGATGTTTCAGTGTAGTAAGGTTTTGCCGTAATTGATCAGAAATCAGTCTATATATGTATGTATGTATCCTATGTTCCAACGTATCGAGTTTAATAAATCTTATTACTCCAGAGCTGCTGGAAAACAAAAGTTTCAAATAAAATTTAACAAAATTAAGTCCATGTATTTGATCAGCCTACATTTAAATAGTTCCATATTTAGATCAAGTATTCATATAAATCTATTTCTTTTATTTTTTATTTTTATTTATTCGTTTGCATGTAATCTTAGTTAAGGCTAGTTTACACGATAATACTTTACGTAAAATCAGAGAGAAAATATTATGAATTTCCATCCGTATTTTAAAAATGAGAGTAAAAATCATATGATAGATTTTTACACGTTACGTAAAACACCATAACAAAGTAAAATGAGAGCAGCTGTTTGCTGTTTTCTTTGTGTATTTTATTTGTTTACATAAAAATACACCACTGATCTAATGAAGTGTGATGGTGTTTAAAAAATTAAAAAAAAACTAAGAAAACCGTACGACTGCCAAATTAGTGTTACCGTTGATGCGACTAATGTCGTATTTTGCAACTTTTTTGACCGCCAAAATCATTTTATGCGACTTTTCAAAATGAACTAATTTTTGTGGCCACCTTTGCCACTTTTTTATCTTTTAAATCAGATTTTTCACAATCAAATTTCATAATCGTTAGAATATTAATAAATAATATCAACTTTAGAAAAAATTACCATTATTCAAAAAGGTTTAACATTTGAAAATCTGATTTATATAAAATTTGTGTCCTATAATTATGTATAATTAACAAACTAAATAAATGTTTTCGGAGTGAAACATCACAAATTATATTTTTACTGAGTCACACAAAAGAAATTTTCAGTGCACATTTTTTAAAATAGAATACATTAGATTAACAAAGACTGAGAATACTAATTACAAAGATACTTCTAATATAATATCTTGTTACAAAAATAAGGTTGGGCATCCCTGCGTTTATTATATCGCTAAAATAAATAAACAAAAGCTGCAAGAACAACTAACTATACGTGCTGTTTACAAAGAACCAAAAATCTATTTACAACACAATCATTAGCAACGATAAGGTAAATAAAAATAACACGGCAACTACAATAATGACGCAGCGAAGAAAACAAGTAACAGACAATAAACAAGCAACAACAAATACTAAGAGCTGAAAGAGGTAGATGTTTACATACGCATGGCTACAAAAGAACTAAAAAGAAAGAAATGCCTGAAATATCGAGAGGTTCGAGAACATTCGATGTATTGTTTACTCAGCCATATAAAAAGCACATCGATGCGAACAACAAGCAGTTTATGTGTCGTAAACTCAGTGAGTGCAGTTTAAGTAAAGTTAGCTCAGTGAATGTGTTATTGGTGTGAAGAGAGCTTATAAGGAGTAAACTCGTGAAGCTAGTAGTGAAGTAAAAAACCAGTTTAGTCGGAGCTAACTCAGTAAAGAGTGTTAAGTGTGGATAACCTCTTGTTTAAAAGGTTGTAATTGAACCTAAGTTATAACTACGATCGGGTTGGAAGATCTTTAAGTAGAAAGATCTGTCGAGTAATTGTTGTTGTTTACAAGATTGTAAACAGACGGAGTAATTAAGAATAAAAATTGTTATTGCCTGTAAAAAGATTACAAGCAGTGGTGCACATAACTGTGTTGAATAAAGGAGTTTTAATTAAAACCAAACACAAAATTTATTTTATTTTAACTATAATCTACGAACTCATAAAAACACGTTTTTAAAAAGGTAAAAACGTAACAATATATTAAAAATATATACAGAGGCCATAAATTCTAAAAATATATCGGATGTAGAATCTAAAGTTTTACCAAAAACTATGTGACGAAATATTATTCCGAATCAACATTAATGATAAAAGGCTGAAAGTCGTAAGTTTTTTTCAACCGAGCTCTTTTACAAGCAATGGAGATATTGTCTGCATAGATCTCATTTCAGAATTTAATAATATTATAAGTGATCTAGAGGCTGTTATTATCGAATTTAAATTATTAGGGAGTAAGACAGATGATAAACAATATGAATGCAATTTAAAATTTAAGAATTGTGAACAGTTTTTGGCACCCAATAGGTAATATTAACAATTAATTAAATGAACTTTTGTACATAAACTTATACAAGCTGGCTGTGCATATGTTAACTCACAGCAACGCCTTGTGAAAAATAAGTTAACAAATAGATTAAAAGTAGAAATTTGCGAAACCATGTTGTCTTCATTAAATTTATTAGATAAGGAAATATAAAAAACAAAATTGTCGCATTTGGGGCACAAAAAACTCGCACGCATACATTGAAAAGCCGATACACCCAAGACGATTAACTGTTTGGTGCAGATTTTGGTCCAGAGGCATAATTGGGCCATTTTTCTTCGAAAATGAGTAAGGAGTGGCCGTTACAGTCAATGGCGATCGTTATCGGGCCATGTTGAACGAATTTTGTTCACAAAAATTAACGAGAAGGATATTAGCAACATTTGGTTTCAACAGGACGGCGCTACGTGCCACACAGCCGAAGCTACACTCGATGTTTTGCGCCCTGTTTTTAAAGATCGCATTATCAGCCGCAGAGCTGATGTCGTTTGGCCACCTCGGAGCTGCGATTTGACACCGTTGGACTATTATTTGTGAGGTGTCGTCAAAGATAAGTGTTACGCCAACAAGCCAGAGACAATTGACGCTTTAAAGGACAATATTCGTGAAGCCATTGGTGAAATACAGCTGCATAATGTGCTTAAAAATTGGACCGATCGTGTAGGCTACTGCATGTCCAGCCGAGGCAGCCGTTTGAATGAAATTATTTTCCATTATTAACCGGAAGGACTGTACTTTCAAATAAAAAAATAAATTTGAGAAAATATTCAGTAGTTTTTTTTTATAGCATTTAAAAAAAAAATTATTTGGCGGACCCTTTATATTATATACATGTACATTTACACTTTTTTATTTACAAATACATCTTATATATATTGCTATAAAGTTATATTATAAAAAAAAGAATAATTTTAACATTAGTAATGAATTATTTGTTATTTATTAAACTATTGAATTATTTTTGTTTTGCTCTGTTTAACTTTTTATTTAAATAAAAACGATTAAACAAACTGTGCGACTTTTTTTTTTCTAAAATGCAACTTTTTGTGCGACTTTTTTCTTTAAAATCCCCTTTTTGTACCACTATTTGAAAAAACTCAACGGTAACGCTGTATCAAATTTTCATCCGTATTTTCTCTCAATGTCGTAAGCTCTCATTACATATTGAGTTTACACGGTACAATCGCGCTCTCTTCTACAGAAATACTTGACATGTAAACCCACCTATAATAGTACTGGGCATATAAAGCCACATTGATTTAAATTAATACATAAATTACATTTTAAAGATTCAAAAAAAGAAGAAAAAAGTAATACTAAATATATTTCAATTGTCAAAGGTTTAAAAAGGGGGCAAAATACTAGATACATACCTATCGGGTGGGCCATTTAAAAGTTTAAATTTAAAAATGCAAGAAAACGAAAACGATGTGAAATTTTGCAAATTTATTTTTTTGTTGTGAAGAACTATTGTTCCGGTTAGAAATGTAATATTATTTCATTCATATGGCTGACGCGGCTTGCCTCACAGTACCCATTCTATTCGGCAATTTCAACAGGAATGGCTTTCAAATGCTCAATTGTTTTTGTTTTGTCGGCATAACACATGTCTTTAACGGCGCCCTTCAGAAAATAGTCTATCGGGTTCAAAGCGCGGTTTCTGGGTGGCCAACTGACATCACCATTTCAGCTAATTAAACAGCCATCAAAATTTTGACATAACAAATCGATTGTGGCATATGATGTGTGACAGGTTGTACCATCCTGTTGAAACCAAACATCGTTAACATTAATACCATGAAGAGCGGGCACAAAACAATTGGTTATCATGGTGCGATAGGTGTCTTCATTGACCGTAATGGTTGCGAAAAATGAAATATGGGCCAATAATCTCTCCGCTTCGCAAGCCACACCAAACCGTCAGTTGTAATGGGTGCATTGGCTTCTGTAAGACCACGTTTGGGTTTTGTGAGCCCAAATACGGCAATTTTGCTTTTTAACATATCTACCAAGATGAAAATGAGCTTCATCCGAAAAGATAATTTTTTTTTTTTTTTTTTTTGGCAAAGTCGACTTCATCGTCCAGTTTCTCGTTGGCCCATCTAGCGAAACGAAAACGAAGCGGATGGTCATATGGCTTCAACTCTTGAACCGATTGAACTTTGTAAGGCTTCATACCGAGAACTTTTTACAAAATTCGACGTAAACTGGTGCGAGAAATACTCAATTCTGGTGAACGATGACGAGTTGATGTTGATAGATTCTTACGCACACCCTCAGCCACAGTTTCGATATTTTCGGGTCTATGCACTGTACGAGCACGGTTACGTATTGGAGCATCAACAATGAACCAGTTTCATGAACTTTAGCAATAAACTTGCGTATACCGGTCATTATTGGTCCTTATCTGCAAGCAAATTTTGTACAATTTCCGACCAATTGTCATTGTTTTGGAAATACATTTCCAATTAATCCCATCATTGCTCAAGCGTAAATCGATTTATTTCGTTCAGTGGAGATAATATACTGAATTTGGTGACAGAATAGAATGACATAAGTATTGCCAAATTCGAAATAACCGCTGGTTCAAATTCAAACCAATAGATGGCCCATCCGATATATTTACTATTGCCTTCAGAAGTGTGCTTTAATTACAGTCTTAAATTGCATTACATTGCCTTTGAACTGTATATCTAATAGAAGTTGGTTCCATAATCTAATTGTATTCATATAAAAATAACTTTCGGGCACCTGTTTGTGATGTCTAACGGTATTTACTCTGTAGTCTTTGTTGGATCTTGAGAACTGTAGCCTATCAAACAAATAACTTGGTTGTTTTAGGTAAATAATCTTGTGTAAAAACATCAGTAAACGAAATTGCAAAAAGTTTTCCAGAGACAAATATGCTTCGAGAAATATGAAATACTGCTACAGTCAAGGAAAAAAGTCTACATACACCATACGATTTTGGAGTTGTAGAGAATTAGTGGCGAAGTTTGAAAAAGCTATTATACCAATGTTTAAGGTATTTATACTTAAGATTATCTGAAGAAAAAAATATAACTCAGAAGTTCTTAAGAAAAAGCATAATAATTAGCAGAAAAAAAGTCTACATACAAAGTGCAACTACTAATATCGAATACAAAATTAAAAATAAAGAAAGCGAAATAATAGATAATTTTGTTGATTTATCGAAATTTACAAGCATTACAAATATTGAAGTGAACAGAGTGATAACAAAAGAAGATATTATTTGAATTTTTATCCTCGAAAATGGCAAATTGAAAAGAGACACATATTTCAGTTTAAAATATGGTAGTAAATCTCCAAAAGGAAAACAAAACTTATCAAAAAGTTACTATGACAATAAAATTCAGTCGTGCTACTCTACGGACATTCTACGGAAATTATAATAACAACAATAGTACCGAAAATAAACCACGATCTGGGAGACCTAAGAAGCCTTCGAGTCGTGAAATTAGTCCATCAGAATCCAACCAAATTGGCGAAACACATCGAAAAATGTTCCAATTAAGTTGTTGCTCCACGAACAATAAAAAACGTTTTACATGGCAATGGATTTAGAAGCAGACAAGCATGCAAAAAGCCACTAATTTTAGCGAAGAGTCGTAAACTTCGCCTTGAGCTTGCTAACGCACATATATATATATATATATATATATATATATATTTGTCGAACCGCTATCCATATATGAAAACATATTGGAATAAAATCTGAAGGCATCTGTTGATAGCTTGGGACTAAGAATGGTTTTTCCAGCAACATAACAGCCCTAAGCATACTGCGCACTTTTTCTAGACTGGCTTCTTTACTATGCTTCAAAACAGCTAAATTTACCACTCCAGTTAGCAGACTTAAACCCAATATAGCACATAAGGGAACATTTAAACATGAAACATTTAAAACTGCCCTTATTCGTGCATGGGCTGAAATAACACCCTCTATTACAGAGAATTTAGTAACATTAATGCCACGTCGTCTTCAAGCGATTATTGATGCCCAAGGTGGATCAACAAAATATTAAAAGTAAAATTTTTATTTTTTATACATCAAATTTTTAAATAATAATTAATTTTTTGTAAGCTGTATGTAGAATTTTTTCCTATGAATTTTTAATATTTTGTTATTGTTGTTTTTATTGTGTAAAGAATTACTTTTTTATTTTATAAATAAACTTATTTATTAAAGCCTTAAATATTAATATAAACATTTTTTAAAATTTTCTTCACAAACTATCTAAAACCCCTTAATCATAGGGTGTATGTAGAGTTTTTTCCTTGACTGTATGTCTACTGCGCCCATTAATACTATATATCTTGCAATGTATTATTTGTAACACTGAGTTTGTGTTTGTTAACTGAGTTCAGACCCGCAAAAAGCTCACATTCTCACAAGAGGTAGGACTTTAAATTTCGACTTATTTCAATTGTTGTTGAATAGGGATATCTAAGAAATTTAAAATTACCTGCCATGGTGTGTTTAGAATTATTATCATTGTGTTGCATATGTAGGATATTTAAAAGTCGTGTTTGATTAACTAAGATTTCTTTACTTGGTTATGCTGCAAAAAGCCACGAGTTAAGTATGTATGTATTTTTTAAAGAAAATCGTGTTCGAAACAAGTACATGTTTTAGAACATGTTTTAGAATAAAGTATGTGTGATTGGCAGAAAATTCTATGCAAAGTTTCCATACGTGTTGCAATTTTTACAGTTTAAAGGAAAAATATGTAATAAACTTAACGTAAATGGCCGCCGATTGCACTACCTTGAACTAAACATGTTCGGGCAGATATTTTTTTTTTTTTAGTAGAATTAAAAATCTTTTCATATTTTTAGTTAAATGTAATTTTTTTGGTTTTTCTAGAAACTAATTTAAAATACTCGAAATTGCTTTAAAGCGCAAACTTTAGCTTAAATGCGAGGCATTAAAAAACATTCATTTGTACATAGTCAGTGGTCATGGTCAATTAATTTATATAAAAATGCTGATTTATTTTTTAAAGATAAAAGAAAATTATTTTCAAAAAAAAAAGAATTAAATTATGGTGTGTTTCAAGAAAATTATTTAAAGTGAACAGTTGTTTTTAAGCAGTTTACTCGTATTGTAAAAGTGTTTACGCTGTAAATAATTGTGTCACAAGTGAACTCACTAAACGTATGAAATATTTTCCTTAAATACTTATTTTATTAAAAGTACATATAGTTTTTTAATAAAATATTATATAATAAAATGTTAAATATTTTCATTGATTTCTTCTTTTTTTACTTTCAGCATGAAATATTTTATATTTGGCACAGTTTTTTTAGTATGTCTGGGGAGTTGCTTAACGGCAGATATACTGATGGTTACGATGGGTGGTACAAAATCACATAAAATTCCCTTCTGGGAATTAGCAAAAGGCTTAATACACAGGTAAGTTCAATTATTTTTCTTAAGGCCTATATGAATCGACGCAATCAGCGGACGTCATGAGGATACTGTCAAAATACCCAAAGGGGTGAAGCTTCCCCAAATTTGTATTCCCACTTTGAAGGTTTTCATTATTACTAGCGTTGCTTCGCATGATTGTTGTTTTCACGACGTCTGTATATTTGGAATGCCACTCTATATGCTTCCGTTGTACAGGATCCAGCTTTAATAATCTTTAGGTTATATCGGGTGGGCCATTTAAAAGTTTAAATTTAAAAATGCAATAGAAGAAAAACTGCTTCAAATTTTTCCAAATTTTTGTTGCTGTTGTTGAGTACAATTGTTCCGGTTAGAAATGAAATATTATTTTATTTATATGGCTGCCGTGGCTGGCCTCACAGTACCCCATTCGATTGGACCAATTTTCGAGAACTTTCTCAGGTGTATGTGGTCATATCTTGGCAATGGTATCACTAATGTTGGCCTTCAAATGCTCAAGTGTCTCCGGTTTGCCGGCATAAGACTTGTCTTTAACGGCGCCCGACAGAAAGTAGTCCAACGGTGTCAAAATGCTACTTCTTGGCAGACAACTGGTATCACTATTTCAGCTAATTAAACGGCCATCTAACGTTTGACGCAATAAATTGATTATGGTATGAGATTTACCACACATCTCACTGTACCAATCTGTTGAATCCAAACATCGTTCACATCAATACCATGAAGAGCGGGCACAAAAAATTCGGTTATCTTGGTGCGATAGGTATCTTCATTGACCGTAATGGTTGCGACGTCCTCATTATCAATGAAATAGGTGCCAATAATGCCTCCGCTCCACAAGCCACACCAAACAGTCACTTATAATGGGTGCATTGGATTCTGTAAAACCACGTTTGAGTTTTCTGAGCCCCAAATACGACAAATTTGCTTAATAACGTACCCACCAATATGATAATGAGCTCCCACACACCCGAAAAATTTCTCGAAAATTGGTTCGATCGAATGTGGTACTGTAAGGCCAGCTGCGGCAGCCATATGAATGCAATAATATTTCATTTCTAAGCGAAACAGTAGTACTTCACAACAGAAATTTAAATTTGGAAAAATTTCAAACCGTTTTTGCCTTACTGAATTTTAAAATTTAAACTTTTAAATGGCCCACCCTATATTTAAAAAAATTAAAATGACTATTGTTTTTCAAAATATTGTCCTCGCTAATCAATACACTTTTGCATTCATTCAAACCATTTCTCAAAGCAGTTTTTCCATTCTTCGCGAAAAACTTTTGTTGGATTTAGCTCGCCTTGAAATATACACATGCATATATTCATGATTCGTCATCTGTCACAATTTTATACGCGTCTTTTAAAGCATCATGGTCGAACTTTTCAATCACTTCCCTACACCAATCGATGCGATCCTTTTTTGATAGATTGATAAAATATGGGGTATCCAACATGAACAATTTCTTTTACAACTAAGTGTTTATGCAAAATCGTATTTGTTGAAGTGGAACTAATGCTCAAGGATGAATCTATTTCACAATATGTCATATGACGATCTTGCATTATCAGTTCATATACTGCACCGATATTTTGTGGGACAACAATCAATTTTGGGTGACCTTCACGAAATTCGTCGGCGGCCGGACTACGAACACGATTGAATTCACTGTACCAGCTATATACTGTGGCCATACACAGAACTGAGTTCATCGACACATTCTTGTGGAGATAATCCACGTCAAAAGTTGTGTACAATAAACCAATAGAAACTTTCTCCTGAAATTTATATTTTTAGGCAAATTGATTCTTTTAACTCACTGTAAGCAAAACAAATAGCAATTGTACATCAAAACGTTGTGAGTATATTTATGCTAACAAATGTCAAACTTTATTATGCTGTCGCCAGATTTTAGCTATTGACATTAGTGTTGCCAGTTCCAGAAATATAAAAAGTACCCCTAGAACTAATGTTGATGAGGGTTAGATCACACCAATTTTTGCGCTGTCTGCGGTATTGCCTTTAGTAGATTGGGCTGAATTTTATTTTTATATTAATGGCCTCGGTTATTTCGAACAAATCCGTCTATATATATCGTCTAGCAGAGTTTTTGGGCACACGTCTCGCTTGATAACAGGGATGAGTAGTGATTCACCTAGGTTTCCAACTGGTCAATTTTGGCCGTGGCTATTTAACCATTAATTTTCCGAGTTTTATCAATCTTTTAAACCTTTTTTTTATAATTTCTGACGTTTGAGCTGTTTTGCTAATGCTTAAGACTCCATGAAAGACTCCTTAAAACGATATTTAAGCACTGTTTGAGAATCTTACTACTGCATATTAGATCTCATGTTTTGGCTCTTAAATAGTTCATGTCATTCACCGATAAACTTAGTTCTGTTAAAGTAGCATTTCAATACGTTCTGAGACCCATTATATTTCTCTCGGTATGCAAACTTACTAAGACTTTTGATAAGAAAAGAACTTGGAAAAATGTTCACTTGGCATCTTAAGCTTCCTTAAACTTATCTATAAATATAAAAATAAGTTGTTCTACGTTCATTATTTTATAAGTCGACAACCACTAAACACGAATTGGAAAGTTGTACTTTCCACTGATAGTTTTTATTCAACTGGGCGGTGCCACGTCCATATAAATTTTTTATTTATATATCTGTATCTTTAAAACGGTAATAGTAAGGGTTTCTAAATCTGGCCAACATGACTTTGTGGTCAATACAAATCATCAGTCAAAAAGTGGGCAGTATGGGATAAGTGAGAGTGTGACCTCCCATACAAAGTAAATAGTGATTTTTGTATATCTTTGAAACGGTAAAAGAGGAAGGTTCTGAATTTGGTCTAAATAACTTCTTAGTCAAACACATCATTAGTCGAAATATGGGCGAAAGTAGATAAGTTGGAGTGGCACCTCCCATACAAAGTAAATATTGATTTTTGTATATCTAGAGAACGGTGATAGTGAAAGTTTCAAAATTTGGTTGAAGTAACTTTGCGGTCAATGTAAATAAATCATCAATCAAAAAGTGGACGGAATTGAATAAGTGGAAGTGGCACCTTCCATACAAAGTAAATATTGATTATTTTATATATATAGAGAAAAAAGAAAAAGAGTTTTTTCAACAGCGATTTCATCTCATAACATTAGCTATCAACTGGTTGTGAGTATTAATACTATTTAAAACTTCTCTAAATGCATTTACCATTCGGAGTCGGCGTTAAACTGTAGGTCCCTTTCAATGAGTCTAAAAATGGAATTGGGTGCAGCTCATTGACTGAGAGAAGTCCTCGTGTTCCTTCATTGAATGTTATGGGAATTATATATATATCTAGAGAACGGTGAGAATGACAGTTTCTGAACTTAGTTTAATACAAATCATTAGTCTTAATGCATTTCTTTAAATTGTTATTATGAGGAATACATTTTATATTGTTACGTTTTAATCTTTTCAAAACGTTTGAGTTCGTTTAAATTGCGTTAGAATGAAATTAACACCACTTTGTTGTTGTTTACAATTTTTATTTTCTCACTTATCCTTTATACAGTTTAACTTAATACAGCAATTTAATATTCGTTTATACAACACTTTTATTTACGCCTAAAAACGACTTTATTTTATGACAGCCAAACGATAACTACGTGGCATAGGTAAAGCAGTCTCCTTATATTGCTAATTGCCTACAGTTTGAAAGTTCCGGAAATGTCTCAAACGCTCTCATATCCTCTATCCGTTAATTTTAAACATGTAAGATTGTGTTACCTAAAGATGGTTGAATTGGCAGTGCTGCCAAATACGCACATTAGTGCGGCATTGATAGGGTGACAAATAATTACCAAATGTACCAAAATTCCACAATACACTTTTAAAGGCTCTGATGTGGTGTATTTTCTTTTTTAGGCATCAATGCGGGAAGAGTTACTGTAGTTATTTTATAAGAATAAAAAAGAGCGCTAACACTATCGTATTTAAAGTAAAGAGCTATTAGAACGGTTTTTGAAATTATAAGCTCATTTGGTAAACAAAGCAAAACAGTGTTCACTTGGTTCATGAACGAACTAAGCCCTATAGAAATTATTTAGCATATACTAACAACGTAAGAGTAAATTTTTTATTTGGTATCCCTTACACTGACATTTATAAAAATGTATTATTATACTGAGCTATTAAACTCTGAGAACGAATCAAAACCGTCAAACGAAAAAAAGATGTGCATAGTAGAGGTTTTAATAGCTATTAATCATCAAACGCAGATGTTAGTTTAGAAATTACAAAGCGTGTTTTAAATTTGTTTATGTCGATTTCAAAGTCAAATTTTAATACCAAAATTTATTTTGAGTAAAAAATAGATTTAAAAAAAATTTACAAAATTTTAATATGCATTTTTGTTATAACTGGTTTAGTAATTGACTATAAAAGCTATTGCCTTATCAGGTGAATTCCAGCATGTTAAAACAATATAAATATGCGCTAAAAATTAGTGTTTCATAAACGGGTATGATATTCTACAGTAATAAAAAAATAAAATACTTCAACGGAATTAATTGTCACCCATTCCGACATGTTTTATAAAGTTTTTTTTTTTAACACGAAATTCTCAATAGAAGCCAATAAACTTGAATGAAAACAATACAAAAATTACTCAGGAAAAGGATGAATAACACAAATCCCCATTATTTTATATGTTTGACAAAAAAATTACGAGCATTACAAAGCATATAAGGAAAAAAAATGTAAAATTATCAATAACATTTTCAAATAAGAAATTATGATGAGGACAAAGGCATACCAGTATGAAAGGAATGTACACAGTCTCACACATATTATATGTGAATAAATTAATTTATAATATAAAAAAAATATATTTTTATTTGGTTTTTCGGTTATTATTTGCATATTTCAACATAATGAATTTATTTTTTTTAAATCCATTCAATAATTTATTAATAAATTAGCCAGAAACCCACTTTTATACACCACAATGCGCTCTATGGATGTTGGGTGAATCAAAATTGGCTACAAGTTTTAAGAGACGAAATACTCTACACTAGTAATTCGGGCAGCCTTTTATCTTCTGTTGTATTCTTCTTAGAGTATCCAATTATTTGGCTTTTACTTTTGTTCGATTAAAAAATTGATTGATTTTAACTTCTAAAATTGCTCGATTAATCGAGTAAGGTTTTCGAATTGTTCGAATAACTTGAATAGCTCGAACAATTAAAAATTATCCAAAACAAACATGTGTATTTGTTTTTTTTTGTTTTTTTTTTATTTAAAAACGAGGTCGATGTTTTTTTTCTTTTGAGTTCAGCACTCAGGGGATGGCCCCTACTCATGTAGTGCATTGTGCTGATAATAGGAAAATAGGACGTTTGAATTAAATTTACTTATGCCGTAAGTGGCAGTGTAAACTGTCGTGAGAAAATCGCTCGACGGATGAATGGTGCGACAAAAAACGAATTGACTTTTTAATGCGTTGTGCGATTCATCGGACAATCAGCTACAAAGGGATATGATCTACGAGAAAAACTAGTACTATGTGCAAATATGTGATTATTAGGAATTAATTCCCTTATTTCGTCATTCCGTTATAGTACCGATAGAACAATGAGACACACACCGGATTGCGACGATACTCTTACAAATCGATAGAGTTGACTAAGTCATTAATAAGTACCTTCGTCCTCTCCTGTATTCGGTAGAGAAGATTCAAAATAAACTTTGAAGCACCGGCCCATATATGAGAGTTGTATACCATTTTGGGTCGGCTATAGGTCTAGTAATTATTAAGGAGATCAGAGGGAGTGAAGTAATGCTTTTTTTCCCTGTTACTCCTCTTGGGAGCTTATGACTTCCACAAAGAATCTTCATCTAACACGGTTTACAGCTGTTGACTTTGCCTCTTCCCATGTTAGATTGTTCTGCATCAGTTCTTGGATAATTGTGCGTCTCCAGGTGTTTTTTGGTCGACAACGATTTCTTGAGCCTTGAGGATTCCACTCGGGTGACATTCTAGTGATACTTTCTGGACTTTTTCTAATGGTGTGACCAATCCATCCCCACTTTCTTTTTCTTATCTGTTTCAGTATGTGTTCCTCATTAGTCATGCTCCACAGTTCTGTGTTATTTATGGTGTTAGGCCAGAATATTCTGCATATGTTTCTGAGGCACTTGTTAATGAATACCTGGAGTTTCTGTGTGATGTTATTCGATACAAGCCAGGTTTCACTGCTATACAGCAGTACCGATTTAATACATGAGTTGAATATTCTGAGCTTAGCTCCTATGGATATATGTCAGCTTTTCCACACTGACTGCAGTTGTCCAAATGCCGCTCTCGCCTTATTGAGCCTGTTATCTACGTCTGTTTCTGCGCCACCGTTTGTAGTCATTGTACTTCCTAGATAGCAGAAGCTATCTACATACTCGACTGGCTGACCCTGTAGCATGATGTGTTCCGTGCTCTTATTGTTTATTCTCATGATCTTGGTTTTCTTGATGTTTATCTCAAGTCCAACACTACGACTGCATATTGGAAATCTTATGCGAGAGTAGACAAATGTCATCCGCATAGTCCAAGTCTTCGAGTTGGCGTGAGAGACTCCATGTGATCCCTCTTCTTTTCGAACAGACTTTCCGCTCGACCCCCACTCGGAGATTTTCGCCAGGTCTCTACTAAGTGTGTCGTATATATTCATCCCCAATCTCCAAGAGGCTCGGCCTATGATTAAAAGAATATGGATGACAATTGTTGCTGTCTTCTGTGAAAGATAAGATAGGATTAGCAGTAAGAAGAGGAAAGTCATTAAGATAGCGATTTGCATTAAAAAGTTTTTCTGTTCTTCGCTATGAAAAATTCTTAGCGGAAATTATTTTCTTTTATTTCCTAAAAGTTATAAAAAAATTCTTAGAATATAAAAATATAGGATAGGATATGCAAGAAAACATTTTTTAGCTAATTCTGATCAAAGTTAGGTACCAAAGTAAGGTTGCATAAAATCAGCAATAGCTCACCGATTTTCATGGCTTATTTTATTCTCAACATTTTACTTAACATCAAAAATTATCATCCTGGAAAATTTTTTATGACTTCAAAAAAAAAAAAAAATTTTTTTTTCGCAACTAGGTTGTGAATAACTCCGAAAATGTTGAAATTACAAAAAAAAAATTTTTTTTGAGTTGATTTATGGGTAATTTTGTTCCTAAGCGTTTGTAGACCAGTGTAATTGCAAATATTACATACAAAAGTTGGTCGTTTAACAGCACACATTGTTCGAGTTATTTGTTACTCGAAATTGTCTATTTTCTTTATTCGATCAAATAATGACCAAAAAATTCTTCGTTGTTCGATTAATCGAGTGGTACTCTAATTCTTCTGACTTACACTTGTTAAACTTAACATATTCTCCGCAATAATATGTACTAATATGTACTAAATTGTATGCTTTCTTTTATTTTCAGAGGTCACAATATAACATTTCTAAATGGTTTTCCCTCAGATTTTCATATAAATGGCTTGCACGAGGTCACTCCGGCTGGCCTGGTAGAATATATTCGCAATTATACAAATTGGGATCTGTTGGGAGCGCGTATGTCAGGTGAAATGCCAATCTCAATATGGGATGGTGTTCGTTATGCTTTTGAGGTAAGTTGTGTAAATGAATCACACATACAGTCAAGGAAAAAGTCTACATACACCCTACGATTTTGAAGTTTTAGAAAATTAGTGGCGAAATTTGAAAAAGCTGTTATACCAATATTTAAGGTATTTATACTTAAGATTATCTGAAGGAAAAAATAATATGAAACAAAATGTAACTCAGAAGTTATTAAGAAAAAACATAATAATTAGCAGAAAAAAGTCTACATACAAAGTGCAACTACTAATATCAAATAGAAAATTAAAAATAAAGAAAGCGAAATAATAGATAACTTTGTTGATTTATTGAAATTTACAAGCATTACAATTGTTGGAGTGAACAAAGTGATAATAAAAGAAGATGTTATTTGAATTTTTATCCTCGAAAATGGCAAATCGAAAAGAGACACATATTTCAGCTTAAAATATGGTAGTAAATCTCCAAAAGGAAAACAAAACTTATCAAAAAGTTGCTTTGACAATTAAATTAAATTCAGTCGTGCTATTCTACAGACATTCTACGGAAATTATAATAACAACAATAGTGCCAAAAATAAACCACGACCTGGTGGGAGACCTAAGAAGCCTTCGAGTCGTGAAATTAGTCCATCAGAATCCGACAAAAGTGGCGGAACACAGGGAAAAATGTTCCAATTAAGTTGTTACTCACGAACAATAAAAAACGTTTTACATGGCAATGGATTTAAGAGCAGAATAGCATGCAAAAAGCCACTAATTTCATCCACGAAACGTAAATTTCGCCTTGAGTTTGCCAAAGCGCATATAGACAAGGGTATGGATATTTGAGATCATGTTATATTTACCGACGAAAGTAATTATAGCATTTTCGGAAGTATTGACCATTCCAAAGCTGGAAGAAAACGAAACACTGCCCTTGATCCAAAGAACATAGTACATACAGTCTAACATGGTAGAGGTAACATGGCTTGGGGCGCCATGGCGTCATCTGGAGTTGGCCGTTTGGTCTTTATCGAAGGTAATATGAACCGCTATCAATATAAGAACATACTGACACAAAATCTGAAGGCATCTGTTGATAGTTTGTGGCTGGGAAATCAATGGTTTTTCCATTAAGATAACGACCCTAAGCATACTGCACACTGTTTTCTAGACTGGCTTCTTTAATATGCTTCAAAACAGCTAAATTCACCACTCCAGTTAGCAGACTTAAACCCAATACAGCACATAAGGGAACTTTTTTACAAAAATATGGCATTAGTAACCGTGAAACATTTAAAACTGCCCTTATTCGTGCATGGGCTGAAATAACGTCCTCTATACAGAGAATTTGGTGACATTAATACCATGATTATTTTTTTGTAAGCTGTATGCAGACTTTTTTCTTATGAATTTTTAATATTTTGTTATTGTTGTTTTTGTTATCTTAAAAAATTACTTTTTTATTTTATAAATAAGCTTATTTTGAATGCCTCAAATAGTAATATAAGAATTTTTTTTAATTTTCTTCACTCTCTAAAACCCCTATGTCATAGGGTGTATGTAGACTTTTTTCCTTGACTGTACATAAGTTTCTTTTTATTCGTTCAGAATGTTTTTTTTTGTATTTAAATTATCTTGTCAACACTTGCCATGTCAGTGATGGTGACTTGACCATTTTTCATACTTTTTTTTTGTCACTAATAACTTTGACGTTGGATTTCTATTGTTTGTAGTTTTTTGGTTTTGTTTTCTTTAAGTGATTTATTGCTTTTAATAAAGAAAAACGTCAAAATATTTTGCAATTCGCGTAAAAAATTTTAGGAAAAGAATTTTATTTCGAAATTAATATTTTTGCACTTGCGGCATGTAATTAACGATAATGTACACCATACACTCAAAGTAAAATGTAAATATTATATTGGTAATTTTTTTTAAAAGTTCTTAAATAATGTTGGAAAATGAATGAAAACCGCAAAAAAATTAATAATTAAGTTCATTTCATTTGAGAAAAGAAACAAGTTTTTTTGTATTTCTGTAGAAACACCTGTCCTACGCTAAAGAAAATGCATACATTTTCTGCATTTAAATTGGGAATTTAATTTTTTAGATTTTTTCGTTTAAGTCTTTGGATAAAATTAAAATCGGTTCATGATTTCTTAAGATCTTGGCACTTATATAGTTCAATAGTATCGTAACTAAAAAAAAAACATAATTTTTAGTTAAATTTACAGAAATGTGAGCAATATTATGGTTGGTATTGTTTACAAAATTCTATTTATTTATAGAAAATTTTTAGCTTGGGATCAAAAAGATTATTCCTTAATAAATGCTAATTAAATAAAAAATTTTTAAGAAAAATTGTGTATTTTGAGTTATAACACTATTGAAGTAAATAAGCGAAATTATCCTATCGTGCTTCGCCTACAAACTAGATTCCATTTCCATGATTTGTGATATAAAATGTTTTTAAATACCGATGTTTATACTGGCTGACCCAATTATTTGCAAAAAAAAATCAGCTAAAATAGTTGTTCTTGGCCAGGACTTTTCAGTAAAGCTTGGCTTTATTTTTTCTAAGTATGCCTATAATTTAATCAGCTATACGATACACAATTAAATAACATTTGATTCGATACTGTAGTGCAGCTTCAACGACCAGGCAAGAGTATTAAAAGCATCAGCAATGGATTTTCTAGCATATTTTTTTTTAACTTGAGACCAGTACTCAGGGGCTGACCCTTACTCATGCAGTGCTTGTGCTAGTTTTAGGAAAATAGGTTGTGTGAATAAGGAAAGAGGCGGTAGTGTTTATGGAAGTTCGATTTAAATTTGCTTATGTAGCTGGGATGGAAAAGTTGGTACAATTGTACTTTTTTTAGCACTATTTGCAAGCCAAAACTACAAAAGCACACCAATGACTAATTTAACACTATTTCAAAATCTTCTCTATTTCATTACTTTGTATCAATGATTAAAAAAAATTCTATTTCATCATTGTCGCATTTTTGTGTTCCTTTCATTTTCATATGGCAATTTTTAGTTAAACATTCGTTGTGAATTGTTTTGCACATTTTGCCAATCATCTGTTGTTTCGGGAAGAACTTGTAGCATTGTACCATTAATATTAAAAATGTTTTCTGACGAGAGTAAACGTTTCGAGCGCTGGCGGATGTAGAAATTTTTAAGTCTTCAAAAAAAAAAAAAAAAAAAAGAAAACATATCGCATACTAAATTATAAATAGTCACTGCCAGTGCTGCCATATTAAAACTGATTTTCAAATGAAAAAAACTGCACATACTTAAAAGAGTAAGAAAAATATACATACATATGTACAGCCGTATCGGGTACGTTCTGTAAACCGAAAACTAATGAAATGAAAATCAAGTAAACTTTTTAAAGACAAATCGAACCTAATGGACCAATTATTTTATACTTTTGATAATAAAAGAAAGAAATTATTTGAAACTTAATTAAGTGAATTAATAGGAAACAAATATCAAAATCTTTTCTGATTTGAAAATTATATCAAGTTCCATATGATTTAAATTTTACTCGATTGTAGTTTACAGAACATACCAAAGAATCCATCTCAAAGTATATATTTTATTCACAAAAAGTTAAGTGTGATATACATAAATGATATGATATGATGACTATGTTCGTACTTTCTGATAAGCATGGCCACAAACGGGTATATCGAAATCGCTGAATCCAGTGGTCCTGTTTTTTATGTTATTTCTTGTTTTCGAGATATATGGTTATTTCGAAAATGGTGGAGGAAATACAAAAAAAAAAAAAAAAAAAAGAATTTAGTACAATCGGACTGAAAAAAATTACACTTTGTCATGAAAGTCGGTACAATTTGAAAACCTTATAGCACATGCCTGTCATGTACTAAGTAGCAGGAAAGATTCGTTCCACAAACGAATAGTGGAACTATTCTCTCTCCCTAAGAATGTGATTATCGGGTATATCCCCTTATTTCGTCAGAACATATTCCACCATAGTACCGATAGAGCAATGAAACATAACCCAACTGCGACGATGTTCTAACGATTCAATAGGGTTGGCTACCCTACCGTCATTAATAGGCACATTCGCCTTAGTACAGATAGAACAATGAGATACACACCACATTGCGATGATGCTCTAACGAATCGATAGAGTTGACTGTAATTAATAAGTACCTTCGTTTTCTCTTGTACGCGGTCGAGAAACTTCAAAATAGACTTTGAAGCACTGGCCCATACATGAGAGTTGTGGGCCAAATATAGGTCTTGTAAATATAAAGGAGATCAGATGAAGGGAAGTAATTCTTGCACCGTTTAAAAAAACCGAGACACTTGAAAGCTTCTTTCGACACTTGAAATATGTGTTCATTCCAACGAACATCGCAGTTAATTCTCATGCTTAGAACATTAAGAGATTCTGATTACCCAAAATCCACATTACCCATGGACACACCACCACGTCTGTGTGTTAAAAAACAACATTGAGCACTGCCAATTCGACCATCTTTGTGTGTTGCGTTTGAATTAGCGGAAATAATTCGAATGCAGTAGCAAGAGCAAGAACAAGTACTTTTTTGCATTACATTTTTTTACTCCATTGAAGGCAATTTTTGTGCTTTTATCGGTCTCTATAGTTTGGGGGAGAGAAGAAGGGCCAAGGTTAAATGAGACAAAATTGTGGCTTTGTTTTTGACTCGTAGTAACATTAATGTGGATCCATCCCTAGCTATTCTTGAGGATATTTCCGTTCAGTATGACTATATTATAATTATGGGTGACTTCAACAACAATTTATTAACGGACAATCTCCTTGTTGTTATCATTCGTCATCGGATAGTTTAATTGATCTAGTTTTTGTGAATCGAATGTCCAAGATTCTTCTCTACGACCAACTATCGGCACCGGCTTTTTCGAGATATAATTTGATATTCTTAACCTAAGACCTTTGCCTTGTGAGGGCTGATACTTGGGTCTCGTTTCGTGATCTTCATGATATTGATTATTCTCAGCTGAATGACTATATTGAGTGGATATGCTCGAATTTATACTTTTCAGACGGTTCAGACTGTTGACCTTCATTTTTTATCGTGTGTCCCTATTAAGACCAGGCGTATAAGCTGACCAGAAACCTTTGTTCAGTAATGAAATAAAGTCGCTAAAATCTCTGCTTTACCACGAAAAATATTTGTCTGCTATTAACTTCAAATCCAAGTGGAATGACATCCGTAGAATTGGTATAGGCAGGCAGAAATCTACACTTTATGATCGCAATGTCGATTGTGATTTTTGAATGATAAGTTTGTAAACTTGAGCCTACCATCGCCAACGGATAATGCTTACGCTGAACTTTGTCATATTGCGAGAGAGTATTCTTTAGCTTCCGTTGCGTTAGCCAAGTTGAGGTTCTTCAAAATATTTCGGCAGTTAAATTGAATGCTATTGGTATGGACGACATTCAGTACTTAACACGTGGGAATTTTTTTATCAGATAGGCAGTCAAGTTTTATGAAGGCTAGGAGCTGTGTAACTGCACTAGTGGATGTAATAGGGAGTCTATTTTGGAAAGATAGCCTTTCTTATTTTTTTGGACTATAGTAAGTTCTTAAACTCAGTGAATCATACGATTCTTATAATTAAGCTCCGAAAGTTATTTGATTTTTCTGAGACTGCATGTAATCTCTTGTCTTCTTATCTTAGACGTAGATCTCAGGTTGTTCAATATAAGGATACTAGCTCTAATCCACTTACACAACCAAGGCTCTATATTTGGGCCACTTTTATTTTGTCTTTTTATTAATGATTTGCCGGATATTCTTTCTAACTGTGATATTTGCATGTACGCTGATGATGTACAACTATACAAATGCACTGATGTCATTAATATCATAAGTTTCATTAATAGCATTAATGATGATTTGAATATTATCAGCGAATGGTATTGTATGTATTGTTTTAACAAGATTAACGGGTTTTTTTAATTATGTTTCTTACCCGATAATAATTAACGGCAAACTTATTGATATTGTAACTTCGGCTTAAAATTTGGGTATAACATTTAACAACAAACTTACATGGAAAATCATATCGGTCTAGCAGTGGGCAGGTTTTATAGTATGCTTCGTAACCTTTGGGTTGACAAAGATTCAACTCCATTTACCATACGAATGCTCCTGGCAATAACTTACCTGATTCGTACTCTTATATATGGTTGTGAAATCTTTGCGAATTGCGATGGTGAAGACCTTCGCAAATTTAAGGTTGCATATAACAATATAGCGAGTTATGTTTTTCTGAAGAGTCGTCGGGAACACATATCCTTTTATGCCAACCAAATTTACCATATGACCTTTAAATACTTATTGAGACTTAGATGCCTGATTTTCTTACATAAAATTATCATATCCCATCAACCTCCATATTTATATGAGAGAATTATATTCACTAGATCATATTCAGAACATTGGTAATGCCAACGCTTTTAAAAGGGAGTTAACTAGATTTCTGCAGATTAATTAGATATCTTAATATGTTTTTGATGATTCTTCGATTTATATTTTGTTTGTTTCTAATTTTAAGTTAGTTTTTAAGGTTACTATATACTATTATGACCTTAAATTTAAGAAAATTTTTTGTGTTTTTCTCACTGACACTATAATTTATAAAATATTAATCTTGTTGTGTTAGGTTTCAAATGAATAAATAAAGTAAATAAATAAATAAAATAAAATAATTAATCAAAAGCTGGGATGAACAAGCAAGTACATTATTACATCTTATTGGCCGTTCTAACTTATTGTAATAAATACTTATGCACTTGCCATAGAAACCGAATGGAGCAGTAAGCAGAAAATGTTGGATGTTGCTTTTCTATTACTATTCAATTGTGATGTAGAATATCAAATCGTCAAACTTAGCCGGTTACTTGTTTAAAAGTCAGTATTATTGAATCAATTTTTTTTTTACAGAGAATAAAAAAGATAAACAATCGTGAAAATCTGGATTTAGTATTGAAATCGTTATTAACATGGCCTTTAAAGTATACCAACTTTATTATGTAACAACAACTACAAATACAAATCATACAGTTTTATAGAATCACTTTTATTTCATAAATTTCCTACAAAATAAATTTCTTTAGAAACATTTTGTTGTTTTTGTTTCTGTTATTGTTACTTATAAATGCAATAAAACTGGAAGAAGAAAAGAAAAGGCAAAAACTGATACAACAAGTTGCATGTTGCACATGCATTTCATAAATAATTCATAAATTTGTTTATGCTACTCGTATACACTAGCACACTGTAATGGTTCAAGGTTGTTTAATAATTATTTTTCTATAATTTTTTTAATTTTTATAACTTTTTCTTTTCAGTCTTGTGACGCCATGTTGGAAGATGCAGAAACGCAGGCATTATTAAATCGTAATTTCGATTTGGCCATATTAGATGGAGCATTTCCGGAATGTGCCCTGGGTATGGTGTATCAATATAAAATACCCTTTATGTATATGAATACGGTGGGTTTTTATACGGGCAGTTTAGCAAAATCTGGCAATCCTGGTTCTTATGCTGTAACACCAAATTTCTATACAGGTTTTACCGATAACATGAATCTCTTGGAGAGGGCCATGAATACGGGTGTACAAATATTTTCCGATTTAATGCATAAGGTATGTACATATGTATGTATGTGCACAACTTTTACCTTAATATTGTGACTTTTTAATATATTTCGTTTCTTTTTATTTCGTTTTAGGTTGTTATGGCTTTTCTGCATCGTGTGATGAAACAACATTTCGGCTCTCATCTGCCACATCCTTATGAAATTTCGAAAAATGTCAGTTTCATTTTACAAAATGGTCATGCTGTCGTTTCTTATCCACGCGCCTTGAATCCAAATGTAGCCGAAGTGGCCTGTATACACTGCAAACCAGCCAAACCTCTACCTATAGATTTAGAAGAATTCATTTCATCCTCAGGCGAGAGTGGTTTCATTTATGTTTCCATGGGTTCTTCGGTGAAGGCTGCCAACATGCCGGTTGTTTTGAGACGTCTACTAGTACAGACCTTTGCTCGCTTACCGTATCATGTGTTGTGGAAATACGAGGGTCATCCTTCTGATATTGAAGGTCTTACGCCGAATGTTATGCTAAGCAGATGGTTACCGCAACAGGACATTTTAGGTCATCCGAAATTGAGAGCTTTCGTTACTCATGGCGGTTTGTTGAGTATGTATGAAACCGTTTACCATGGAGTACCGGTGGTTACCATGCCAGTCTTTTGTGATCACGATGTCAACTCAGCTAAGGCAGAAATTGATGGTTATGCCATAAAATTGGATTTGGCCATGTTAACTGCGGCACAACTCTACAAATCTATAATGAAGGTTATACATGATCCACAATATAGAAATGCAGCAAGGTGAGTGAAGATCAAGGTGATGGAAGTATATGACCAGTCTATTCAGCTATCATACAAATCTATCGGGTGGGCCATCTATCGGTTTAAATTTAACCAGCGGTTATTTCTTATGTATGTCATTCTGTCACAAAATTCAGTATATTATCTGCACTGAACGAAATGAATCGATTTACGCTTGAGCAACGTTGGGATTTATTGGAAATTTATTTTCTGAACAAAAACAAAAAAAATTTCTTTTTCATCATGGTGGGTAGGTTAGTCATTAGTCAAAAAGTGGGCGGAATTGGTCAGATGGGAGTGGCAACTATCATACAAAGTAAATATTGATTTTTGTATATCTTTGGAAAGGTAATAGTTAAAATTTCTAAATTTAGTCCAAATAACTTTGTGGTCAATACAATTCATCAGTAAAAAGTGTGCAGAATTGATTAAGTTGGAGTGTCACCTCTCATAAAAAGTATATACGTATGTATTGATTTTTGTATATCTTGGGAACGGCTCTGAATTTGGTCAATAACTTTGTGGTCAATATAAATCATCACTCAAAAAGTAGGCTGAATTGGAAAAGTGAGAGTGGCACTTGCCATACAAAGTAAATATTAATTTTTATTTATGTATCTCGAGAACGGTTAGAATACCAGTTACTCGGTCTAAGCGATTTGGTAGTCAATACAAATGATCAGATGAAAAATAAGCTAAATTGGAAAAGCGGGCATGGTACCTCCCACAAAATGTAAATATTGATTTTTGTATATCCTGAGAAAATTTAAAAAGGAGGTTTTTGAATTTGGTCTAAATTAGTCGGTAATAAATGCAAATTATCAGTCAAAAAGTGGGAGAAATTGCATAAGTAGGTGTCATAGCATCTTCCATACAAATGAACTATTAATTTTTGCATAACTTGAGAGCTGTAATAGTAAAAGTTTCTCAATTTGGTTTAAACAACTTCTTGGCCAGGTCACCTCATCTGTCCATAATTGGACGAGATTAAAAAAGAGGGTGTGGCAGCTCCGATTCATACTAAACATGGTACTTTGCATGTGTGGAAAACAGTAACTGTTAAAGTTTCGTGATCTATCCATATCAGTCAAAAAGCGGGAAAGATTGGAAAAATGGGTATTGCACAAAGAACACCGGGTAAAAGCTATTTACATACGTATTCTTATCTATATATATAAAAATAAGTTGTCCTGAGAAATACATTTTATAGATATACAACACAAAGCCTCATAGCAACTCGGGAAGTGTTACTCTAGTAATTTATAAAAAAGTCATTAACTTATTTAAAATTGGTGATACATTTCATTGTGGCACTGCTTATATCGTACGTGGAAGTCTGAAATAAATTAAGATTCGACTTAATTCAGTCTGTACAGTGCAATTATTTACTATAATTTTATTATCAAATATTTTTAGTTCAAAATAAGAGGAAAAGCCATTTTAAAAACTAATAATTTTTTAACATTTTATTTACACAATAACTTATTACAATTCCAATATAGATTCCGTCAACGTTTATTACTTGATCAACGTACAACACCTTTGGAAACATCGATTTATTGGACCGAATATGTTTTGCGTCATAAAGGGGCCTATCACTTACAATCTCCAGCACGTAATATGAGGTATGTTTTGCTTAGAATCAACATTTATTGGATTTTTAAAATTTATTTTTTCTATTTTCTTATTTCAGTTGGCTGCAATATTACTTAATTGATGTTGTTGCATTGTATATTGCCGTCGTGTATTTGTTGTACTTCTTAGTGAAACGCATTGTTTTTACACGGTTCGATGTGATACGTACGCTACACACTCCCACAAAGGCTAAAAGAATGTAAATTATTAAATGTGTTCTCTTCTTTTTACAATTAGTTTTTATTTAGATTTCTTTAGTTTAATGTAATTATAGAAAATAGATTGTTCATATCTTTTTATAATTAAAATAATTTAGTTTGATATTAAAATTTTGCTTAAATGGGTGATAATGTTTTCTTGACTACTACTATTATTATTAATTTTTTGTGAGTGCATGAACAAAAGTTTTTTAAAAACTTTAATTAGAAAAAAGAAATTTCTTATTTTTTTTACATAAATATTTTTATTATAAGCAAGTGTAATATATATATAAATTTCTGTAATTTTCTTTTAATCGTTTTTTTTTGTGTTTGCTTGTTGAAACTTTTATGTAATCTGTGCTTAAATTACTTTTAAGGTAATTATTTTTTAATGTAAATATTATCTATGGTGTCTCTTATTGTTTTTGAGAACAATACGATATATCGCTAAAAAATTTAGTTTAAGTTATAATTAAACAGAAAACAAATTTAAACTATAAACCAAAGTCACATATTTTGTTCACAAAACTAAAACTAAAAGTAATTTACTAATAAATTTCTATGAGTGTAATGTATGTATGTAATATTTTAGTAATTAATAAATATTTAAATATAAATTTTTTTGTTTCTTAATAAAATAATAATAATTATTATTATTATCCAAGTTCCTAGGTGAACATAGGGCCAAAACAAATTTTTTTAACTACAACTTCTCAACTTCATTGATTGTTCTATAATTATACTGAGGCTGTTTGTATGGTCCACACATAAATGATTAGGTTTGGAGCCAGCTTGTTCTTATCTTATCGCTTATTTGCTTTCTAAAATTAGGTTCATTTCCTGGTTTATGTACTAATTTATATTTTTTTTTTAAATCGGTCTTAAGATCAATAAAATTTTTATAAGTGAAAGTATGTTTGTAATTTTTAAAGATTATTATGTAGAAATAACATTCTGCTGGTGTACACGATTATATAAAAAATGCTTAAAAATATTTAGGTCATAATGCCATGGTGAATATCATAATCAAAGGTGGTCCAACCAAAACGCACGATGTTAATTGTAAATAAAACAAGACGTCTTTAGAGAATTATTTTAATATTTTTCATTATGAAAGAAGGATCTGTGACAATTATGTGTGAAACAAAATATCGACTAAACTGTAGCCACGGCTTCGGTGGCATACTTATATCCGTCGGTTCATATTTTCAATACTCTGAAACATAATTGGGGTTCAATGTCGTTTATATGACGAATTATCTCATTTTCAGCTCTTATTCTTGGCTTATTGACGTGCACTTTTCCTTCTTCTCCATATCCCCAAAGAAAGAAGCCTAACGGTGTCAAATCACATGATCGTGGCGGCCAATTAACACCACCACGACATGAGATAATACGGCATTTGAATTTTCCGCGCAAAAGAGCCATTGTTTCATTAGTTGTGCGGCAAGTGGCACCATCCTGTTGTAACCACATATCGTCCAGGTCCGTTGTAATCTCGCGATAGCGAACACCATTCACGTAGTCGTGGTTGACGACTCTTTTGTCACACTACCGTGAACAACAGCATTGTTTTCCGCAGGACAAATTGGTCAATCAAGTGTTTTCACATTTCCTATAGACCCGCTTCGCTCAAAATTGCGCACAATTTTCCCGATTGTGGACAAATTTGGTCGATTAAGCATTTTGATTTGAACGGCCATTTTCTAAAAAGCAGAGTAGGAAGAGTGCTCGAATTGAATTCGTTAGTAAAGAACGATTCTTTTTGAGAGCCGAAAGAATTTAAAAGAATTTAAAATACGACTCATAAGAAGAATCAAAAACAATAGAATTTAAAAATAAAATTTGGAACGCGAATCGAGTCGAAAAGCATCAAATCAGGTGGAAAACGAGCAATTCTTTTTAGTAAATGTTATTTGAAATGAATTGCTCGTCTTTGATTCTTTTTTGCTTATTTTTAATTCGTTCACAGTATAAAATTCGGGCTCACGAGTTGAAGAACTAAACTCGTAAGCACGGATTTGAAAAATTTAAAATTTTTGTTGACGAGTCGAGCTCACGAATTAAAAAATAAAACTCAAGAGCACCAGTCTTAAAATGAGCAAACCAAAGAAAGTTCTACTTACGAGCCGAGTTTTTACGCACTATGCTTAAAAGGCTTCAACAATCTTAAAGCGGAGATAAGATGATCTAGCGCAGATTGTCAGTAATGCTTGATGGCAAGCCAACCAGCTCGTGTAATAGTATATGTGTCGTGATTGTCGGGTTGACTGGCCATCAAGCCGTGATGACAAGTCGCGCTGGATCGTCTAATAGCGGCTTAACGCGCTGCTCAATTGTGTATCTCTCCGATGTTGAATTTTTCAAATACTTAAGCAAAGAAATATCAAATTAAGTTGGGCAAAAAACTTGACGTTAAGGTGTGAGTCATATTTAACATCGTGCATTATGGTTAAACCATCTTCTATAAAAGACTATTTTGTTAAAAAAAGGATTTTTTGCTCTATTTTTACTGCAAATTATTGAACACGGACAGCTGGACATATTCCAAAACAAGAATCTTTAAAAATTTCACTTTATTTTTTGTCATTATTTAGATTAACTTGTATCGAGTCATTTTTTCGTATAACTAACATGATGCCAGCAAATATAAAACCACAGAAGCCAATAATAATGAAATTCCATGTAAGCACCATTACAATTTTTTGGGTTCTAAGATAGAAAATAATATAAATTTTTTTCCAATTTCATGTTTTTTTTTCAAGACTTACACGAATACTTTTGATTTGATGAGATCGGTAAAACTTTTATCCAAATCCATAGCTTCTTCAACCCAAAATAGGGGCATTACTAATGATTTTAATTTACTCATGACAGGCACTACTGGTATTGGTTCGACATCCAAATTAAATTGTAAGCGTTTGGCTAAAGATAAAGGGGTGCCCGATATCTAGTGAAAGAAGTAGTAACTACTAATTAATAAAATTAATTAAGAAACCATTTCATACAATTTCAAAATCCATAAAAATTCCATGTTTCTTTTCATCTGGCTCCAAGCCATCTACATCATCTATTAGTTTAGGATCTCCATTTAAAAAATGCGGAATTGAGGCAATCATGGGAGTTTTATTACACAAAGACAAATCCATAGTTCCTTTCGCAGGACAATCATCAGGATAATTTTTACAAAAACACTGATTCTCTGGTTCATTCTTCAATTAAAATATAGAAAGTGTGCACAATATGTACTTCTGTTTGTATTTTATTTAAGTATCGTATTATCGTACCTTTACATCTCCAAAATCCATTGTATACCGTATGGCAGGTACACCATTGTATTCGACTTTCCTTTGAAATTGTAGTCCCAATGAACGACATAAATCTGCTGAAAATGACCATAAACCTTCACTGGGTTTCATTAGTGGTGAAAATATAGTCGAATCAGTGCCTCTTAATCTGTTGCATTCAGCTCCCGACCAAACATTCAGCTCACCTTCAAACTCCAGGACTTGACCCAATAAACGATTGTTTTTAATTCCCCGTGAAACTTTGAAACGTCCAGCATTAGTGTGGTTGCTCTGTTAACATATTTAATAGAAATGAATACAATTTGTTAATTATAAAAGTTAAAAAGACTTAAACTTAATAAATATTGTTACGAAAATAAACGTGCCTAAAAAAAGAAAATACACCACATCAGCACTTTAGAACTGTATAGTGGAACTTTGGTATATTTGGTAATTATGTGTCAATGCCTGTGCTTATTTGCATATCTGGCAGCACTGCCAATTCCACCATCTTTGTGTGTTACATTTGAATTAACGGATATAAAATAGAGGATATGAGAGCGTTGGAGACATTTCCGGAACTTACCAAACTGTAGGCAATTAGGTATTTAAGGAGGCTGCTTTACTTACGTCAAGTAGTTATCGTTTGGCTGTCATAAAGAAAAGTTGTTTTTAGGCGTAAATAAAAGTGTTGTATAAACGAATATTAAGTTGTATTCAGTTAAACTGTATAAAAAATAAGTGAGGAAATAAAACTGTAAACAACAACAAAGTGGTGTTAATTTTATTTTAACTCAATTTAAACGAACTCAAACGTTTTAAAAAGGTTAAAACGTCACAATATCGTAGATTTGTAATTTAGATGATAGGCGTTTACTCAATGTGCAAAGAGAAAATAATTTTTATTTCTTCATACTGCTGTCATAATATATCAGGAGTTTATTTTAAAAATGCTGAGCTTACAACAACTAGTTGCACATGGTTTGTGCTTTTAATAACTTACATATGTTGAATTTCAAAGGGTAAATGTCACTCTCGTATCATCGGGAAGTTGTGCTTTAGTTATTCAGTTTGTAAGTAAAACATCTGAAACATATCGATTTCTATTTTTTTTCCGTCACTCCTATAGGGAGCATATTGGCTTTCCACAAAACATCTGTTGCTTTGTTTCAGTTTCTTTAATCGATTTGATATTTCAAGCTAAGTAGATGATTAATCCGCTGTACCTTCCTCCATATGATTTTTTTGCGTAGTGGTGAAGATCCTTGCTAATTGATGGGGATCTTTACCTTAGCATTGTGACTTTTTTCCAGTAGGTGGCGTGTTTTTCCTGATCATTCGTCTGATGTTTATCATCATCGCCAGAGGTATGCGAGAAGGGCCAGGGGGATTTTTTAATTTTTCTTTTTTTAGATGAAGTTGTCTGGAGGGAAGAAGTTGAAGCCTTTTTTTATTATTAAACATTCAAAACCACAATTAAATTTTTTCTTCGTCATCTCCTCTACTGGGGCTCAAACCTGGGTCGTTGTGTTGTTATGCGTGCGTTCTAACCACTACAGCACACCACCTTCAATTTGTATAGCTTGTCATAATTATATTTCTTCTCAACTAGCGAGAGAATGCTTGTGCCGCTTAGATCAGGCTGGATTTTATCGGATTTTTTGGTGTTTTTTTTGGGGTTTTATAAATGCTTCCAATTTTTGTTCAAATCGACAATACTCTTGATGGGCTCAAGACGGTATTGTGTACTATGAGCTGTTAAAACTCGGTGATCGGAGCAGACTACAATTACTTCGTTTGGACCATACATTATGTGGAAAACGGTCGGAATATAAAGACAAACACAATTAAGTTTCACAACGCAAAAGTTTCAAAGCAATTATTAGAAACGTTCAAATGAAGCATCCGCCGTATTCTCCGAACATTAATCCGTCCGAATATTAGTAGCTGCGATGGATACAATACACTTATACCTCTTTATAAGGCCTTTCACAATAACGGCCTGTTTAAATTATGAAACACATCGCTTTACGGCATAAATTACCTCGCTCTACGTCTAAAAAATCGTGGATTGATTCAGCGTTTTTAACAAAAAGTGTAAGGGAAGCAAACGCAACACATATTTATCACGTTTTACGGCATTTAGATTTACGGTTTACATTTTCAAAATCTGTCTAGGCCGTTTAGAATAGTATGAGTTTATCTTTTAGCATATCACCGTTTCACTTCCATTGAAGAAATACATATAAAATCGGCTTCAAACTTGAAGCACCTTAAAAGGCGAGAAGTTTTTCTGAGACGGGTTTTGGAAATTGACTCAGAGGTGGGAAAAAGATGTGAGCAGTGATTTGATAAATTGATAATTTCATTATCTCTTGAGCTAAAAACTGACTATTGACAAACTAAACTATTTGTAGTCCAAATACGCAAATTATACTAATTTTTGGTGTAAATAAACTACGAAAACCTTTAACCCTTTCATGCATTTGTTGTTTGTATACAACATCACAATTTGAAAGCACATTTCTCATGTCATATCATCATATTTGGTGATTGAAAAAATACCTCTTTCGCAGTCAGCACAGCATCTCCCAAGAACTTAATTCTCTGAACCGAGATAACTGGACAGTCATACTGTACATGTTCAGATGCTTCAGCACAGGTCATGCAGAACCGGTCGTCCTCAACATTTCCTAAAAAACTGATGGTATCTAGGATCACAGCGCCCAGTAAATACGCCCTTTAGTACCCTGATATCGTTCTTATTGACAGCCTTCTAGACCTGCTGAAAGAAAGCGTCCATTTTACTCGATAGAATAGGGTACAGCTTATTGATAGAGAGAAGCCTTGCCTGTATGTGTATAGTTCTTTAATTGACTGATAGTGTAAAAATTACATAATATATTATATTGACTTGATTCGAAAACGAGCATAATATCTGAGAAAATAAGATCAGTGATGTTTTTTTTATAATAAAAGGGAAAGAAATGCCGACAAATTTGTACCAACACACACAATATTTGTAAATTTAAATAAAATGACTGATTACGTTGAGATATAAAACGCTGTGCTGTTTAAAAGAATATTTTTCACCAAAAAATGTCACAGAATTATCTTATAATTTGAAGTTTTATTACGATAACTGGCAAATATTCGCTTACTTACCGCTCCCAACAGAGAAAATGTAAAATGTGTTGAATTGTATTGTACTCCACCCTTCACATTGCCAGTATGAAAATTTAAACAAATGGCTTTTGCTGCAAAGCTATCACTAGAACAGTCGACATTGAAACCCCTGAAGAATATGTCCATGAATGGAGCACTTATAAAAGCACTTGATGGCTTAAAAATCACTTCTAATCCTTCGGCAATCATTGCAAGCATAGGAGCTTTATCACGTTTAATAGAAATAGCCATGACCTTTAAATAAATTGTGAAATATAACATGTTTTAATATAATCCAAAACTAAAATATTTTTAACCTCTAACTCTAATTCAAACGTTTCGTACGTTTTTTTTTTTGTTTAATTATATGAATCTTAACAACAAACCTGTATTAAAGGATGTGGCATTATAATAAGTTCCTCACCATTTAAACCCAAATCAGGTCTAAAAATAAACGTATTACGCATATTAAACTCTACGGCATCTTCTGTATCAATGTCCTTTAAATCGTATTTATCTTTCCATTGTCTAGAATTATTTAGTAAAATTAAAACAATAACGACTACAAAATATTAAATAATAAATCGAATTTTACTCGAATACAAATGTTCCCACTTCTTGAAGTTTAGGTTTGCCACCCATTTCCACTTCCTGCGGATTGGTGACATTGAGCACATAAATCGAAAATGCTATTGGAATTGGAAAACTTTCCCACATAGTACGTGTTTCGGTATTGGGTTTTAAAGTTTTCTGCTAAATTATTAAAATCCAATTTAAATTAATTATTTTAGTAATTAAATGCAAATAAATTTTTATACTTTTCTTAACATGCTTTCCATTAATTTTGGAAATGAAATTTTAATTATAATACCCAGTAATACAAAGACAATGCCCAATATTAGCATATTTTTATATAATTTCTCTTTCATGTTTAACAAATTGTTTTCAAAATTATTGTTTTTATATCTGGTACGTATTGAGAGATAATATTGAAGGAGACTTAAAAGAAAACTAAATTTTTTAAATAAAATTCATTCTTTTATAAGGACTACCATCTAAATTTGTTGGGTGTATTTATTTCATTTTTAAGGCGTTTCTGTTATTGTTTCTTTTAATATAAAAATACTTTTTGTGATTTTAAATTCAATGGTGTTATCATTATGCTTGTATTACAATCGTTAATTAAGTAATTTGTACAAAATAATAATTTATTTACAATCGAAAGTCTAAATCACAGTGGGATGAACAAGAAGCTCTAAATAAACAACATATCTGGCTTTTATTTAAATGCTTAAAATGGAAAATTTATATTCTAAGATTTTTTTTTATAACTTTTTGGAAATTAAAAAATTTCCACTATTTTTGCAAGAAAAAATTTTTCCGCTAATTTTGGTAAAAATTAATGCATTAAATTTTGAATAAAATCAGCAATAGCCAACCGATTTTTATGATTTATAGCTCATTTTATTCTCAACATTTTAAGCTTTAATTAAAGTGCTTAACATGTAAAAATATGAAAAATTGTTTGTGACTTTTGGAAAAAAAATTGCTCTAATTTTGCACGAAAAATTTGTTATTTCGTAACTAAGCTATGAATAACTCCGAAACTGTGGAAAATACCAAAAACAATTTATTCAGGTAATCCAACTGAAATTTTAATCCTAAGTAATCGGTGGTACTTGGACTAAAATCGGTCGAGTGGTTTTTAAGTTATGATGAAATATATTAACATAACTACCATTTTTTAGGCGAAAAATTTGCAACGCCCATAAAAAATGTGAGCCCGATTAAAAAAACTGAAGATGGATTTCAATTCAGCGCATCAAAATCATTATATTCCATATAGTTTTATATAAAGACGAGAAAATTTTTTGTTTTTTGTAGACCAGTGTTATTGATCAATACTTACGAAATTTTGAACAATAGTCACAGGTGAATAAGACTTACACCTAACCTTCAGTTCGCTTATTGTGCGTTTCCATACTATGGATGATTCAAAAGTAACCTATATTTAACGAAAATTTGGTGTCATCATTCCTCAATAAAGACCTCAATCCCTACAACGTAGTTCTTCAGTTCTTTATGGTTCTCCAATCATTGTTATTGAGGGGGTTTGTATCCGATGCAAGGTGTGCGTGTGCAGATAAATTTTTCGAAAGTCTGTATATACAGTAATAAGAGATTAAAAGACATTTTTGGATTCAAATTTTCGTTATATACTATTTAAATATTAATCAATACTCAATAGATTTTGTACAAATGCTAAGTCATATAAATAACCTACTTGGAGCAACTAGTTTTCTGTATAAATTATGTTTGAATGGATGGTCTCCTAAAACGCAAACACATTCTGTAAAAACAAGTCATTGTTATTGGATCACAAATTGGCTTTTTGTGGACATTATGCTTAGGCGACGTTGTACATTGTGATATCCGTTGTGATACCTGAACGGAAAATAAGACGAATAGAAAGATAGGGAACGTGTAAGAAATGAAAATGTAAGTCATCTATGTATGAAGTATAAAGATCATAGAAAGTGCAGATAAAAATCATGCTAGAAAAAAGTCTACATCTCCCAGACTTTTAACCTATGGCTTCAAAAGTCTACTGACATATTTCGAACCCACAAATAGGAGATGGTATCAATTCAGTTGGTACCAAGTCACGTACTCGCGGCCTATTATAGCTCACAAGCAACATGAGCAATTACGTACAATGATGTGGTGTCATTATGACGAAAGCGAAGCTATCAATATGCGAATTACATTCCTTACATTCGCTCCATGCTCCCACATCAGGGTAGAAGTCGTTATCGCATGCAGCTACGCTTGGCTTCCCTGGATGAAGTTAGTTAGTTGCGATGGGTAGTCAGACACTGGTCCAGCTCACTTGGTCCAATATTGATCCCACTGTGATGCTAAAAATAGGTAGCAACTATGCGAAGCCATATGTCCGCATTCCGGTTTGAACAGAATAATACTAATACTCAAATCGGCCAGGCCCAATATGGCAAGCAGAAACGGACTACCAGGGAAACCAGTCCTAATATCCGAAAGATGTTGACAGTGGCACAATAAATGCTCGACAGTCTCCTCTTCTTCCTCATCCTGACAACCCCTACAGTAGTCATTAAACGGAAGACCTAATCTCCTAACGTGCGCACCAGCCACCCAGTTCCCGGTAATGACAGCCATCAAAATTTGCAGCCTATGTCGCGTTGACACTATAATAGACTCTGAGAGAGCCCAATCATACAGTGGGCAGATCTGTCTCGATACAGAGTACGTGGGTTCATTATCCCACCGCAATTATGCCCTGCCCAACATGTACCGCGGAACCAGAAGTCTGCAAGAGGAAAGTGACATCCCGACCAAGTGATCAATTTCCTCGTTATCGAGGAGTGAGCCCGCTTTTGCCGGTTCGTCTGCCACACATTTCTCCCGGGTGTCAGAGTGACCCCTTACCCAGATAATCTCCAGGTCTGAATGTCTCGCCATATCGTTCAGAGCTGATCGGCATTCACACACAAGTCGTACTGTCGAGTAGACACTGGAGGGCAGCGTTGCCGTTTTTGGTTATTTAAGCCAGTTCAGTAATACAGACAGGGCCCTCGAAGGAGTGGTCTTGAGAACACCTGTAATCATAAGTGCAGCACTTCGCAGAACCACGTCAAAGATCCTGCTATATGTGGACTTCGCAAGTAACCTCCACCATACAGTCGCACTATACATAAAAGTATGAGCTTAACCGCCGTGTCAAAAATCCAAATTCTGGTTAAGGGGGCTTTAGATGGTAGTACAGGTCGTATGACATGTCAAATTCTTGTAGAAGACAACGGATAGTATCTGCAGAGCTGTAAAGATTACAATCGATTTTATTGCAATCACATGGTTTCGTGCTAATGATTGATGATTTTTCGAAATAAAAGAATGAAATCAGTTCAGTTGAAGTCATTTTGATTTTAATGACAATTGATTGTAATTTTTTTACAGCTCTGATATCATGTACACTTAATATGTAATGAGAGCGTACTTACGACATTGAGAGAAAATGGGGACGAAAGCTTAGCAGTGGTACGTCTCTCTTTATTTTTTGAAAATTTTCAAAAACCATCAAGCTCTGTTTAGACGACTGTCAGAATTAACAAAATTTTCAGAAAAATCTGCAAAAAATATTTTACAACCGTATGAACTAACAATTTTTGTCTTTCAACATTGCCAAAGAAAGCATTGTCAGATTGTCACGCAACGACGTAATTGTCAGAAAAAATATGTGTAATAGGATTGTCAGATTTTTCGACATATGTCTTACAATCATGTGAACTGACAATATATATTGTTGCGGCAATTTCCCAATTGTCTTGAATCAGGGATGTAGGTGTACTCGTATGTAAGCAAATAGAAAAAAAAAAAAACGAAGAAAAAAGCAAATTTTTTTTCTGGCACTATTGTTCTCTTTTAAAATGGCTTCTTAAATTTTGTATGGTCCGCCAAATAATTTTTTTTTTGAAAATGCTATAAAAAAACTTCTGAATATATTCTCAAATTTCTTTTTTTTATTTGAAAGTACAATCCTTCCGGTTAATAATGGAAAATAATTTCATTCAAATGGCTGCCTCGGCTGGCCATGCAGTAGCCTACACGATCGGTCCAATTTTTAAGCACATTATCGATTATGTGCAGCTGTATTTCACCAGTGGCTTCACGAATATTGTCCTTTAAAGCGTCAATTGTCTCTGGTTTGTTGGCGTAACACTTATCTTTGACGGCACCCCACAAATAATTGTCCAACGGGTTCAAATCGCAGCTCCGAGGTGGCCAAACGACATTAGCTCTGCGGCTGATATTGCGATCTTCAAAAACAGGGCGCAAAACATCGAGTGTAGCTTCGGCTGTGTGGCACGTAGCGCCGTCCTGTTGAAACCAAAAGTTGCTAATATCCTCCTCTTCAATTTTTGTGAGCAAAAATTCGTTCAACATGACCCGATAACGATCGCCATTGACTGTAACGACCACTCCTTGCTCATTTTCGAAGAAAAATGGCCCAATTATGCCTCTGGACCAAAATCCGCACTAAACAGTGACTCGTCTTGGGTGTATCGGCTTTTCAATGTATGTGTGCGGGTTTTCTGTGCCCTAAATGTGACAATTTGGCTTGTTTACATATCCCCCAAGATCAAAATGAGTAGTTTTTTTATAGCATTTTCAAAAAAAAAAAAAAAAAACGACGTTTTTCAATTATGAACATTAAAAATTTAGACATATTTATAAATATACAGGGTGTCCGCCGGGAAAATATACTACGTTGTTTGTTTATAATTTCTGATTACATAAAAGAGAATGGATATTATATTGACAAATATTTTATTTAATGTCGGCAATTATGTATGGAATACAATATCAGATAAATGCCCGCCTCTGTTAGCCTGACAAATGCGAGGCCTTTTGAGCACATTTTTCACTATATTCTCACACATTTCACGCGGTATTTCATTAATTTCATCACGAATATTTTATTTGAGTTGCTCCAGCATTTCAGGTTTGTTTGCAAAAACCTTGCTTTTCAGATATCCCCACACAAAAAGAAGTCCGGAGCAGTCAAATAGGGCGACCGTGGATGTCAATCAACATCGTTATTCCTTGAAATAATTTGTTGTGGAAAGAGGTCTCGCAGTAATTCCATTGTAATCTTGGCTATATGCGATGTGGCACCGTCTTGTTAAAACTACATGTTAGTCAAGCCCAAAGCATGAAGTTGTTTCAATTATATCACGATATCGCTCCCCATTGACAGTTTCCGCTACGCCTTTTTAAGTCTCAAAGAAGTAAGGTCCAATGATTCCTCCTGACCAGACTATCACTTTTAATGGATGCAAAGGTTACTGATGAATAATTTGAGGGTTTTCTATTGCCCAGAACCGACTATTCTGTTTATTCACATAACCATTCAAATAAAAATGTTCCTCGTCACTCATTATGATTTTTTCTTGAAAATCGATGATTGATTTTGATAAAATGTTTTAACGATTAAAACACGTTGGCTTACTGAATATTTTTCTATAATAAATTTGCCAGGTCTCTACTTCGCGACTGCCAAATATGAACTGTCAAGACTAATGTTTACCAAAATGGGGGCAAAACAAAGTAGTATACCTTCCCAGCGGACACTCTGTATTATTTTTAGTGCATTTTGAAACATGTTTTTTGCAATAAGATATAGTTTAACGATATCCTTGGATCTTTCTTGTTAGTAAGTCTCTGCTGTGCAAAAATGTTTTGACAGCATGTGAATCATTGTGCACAAAAAAAAGCTATTAGCCGAACAAATAACTTCACCTAATATAATTCCACCATGATCATGTACCCTATGAAAAAATAATTCAAATAAAATTAAATTTTTGGCGTCAACAAATTTGTTTCTCAAATTTTCCAAATGCACGCGGTTTTTGGTCTTTTAAATATTGTCAAAATTTGTCTCAATTCAATTTGGCTCATGTCGCGATTAAAGAAGTGAAATTTTGTGGAAAAAGGCTTTTTTAACTTTTTGCAGAAGTGACTGTATTTAAGTACTTTAAAAAATTTTTAATACTTATCGTCGTGTATTAATACATTTGAATGACTAAGATATATGAACACGGATCTGACATAAAACGCTATGAATGAATGCTATGCTAAATTGTATTTCACAATACAGAATATTTATTTTTAATTATTTTGATTTAAAAACATACATACATTATGATTTAAAAATATAGGAACATTGTGTCGCAAAAAAAATTGACTTTGGGATTGTCCCTGAATGTTAATATTGCTTATCAGAATGTCCGTTGGCTTAGGTCTAAGCTTTCAGCGTTTTATGTGTAGTTTGGATTTTGATAGATAGATAGATAATTGTTTTTACTGAGACTTGGCATAATGCTGAGATCTTTGATTTTGAGTCATATCTAGTGATTTCAATATCTTTAGGCGCGATAGGAAAACAGGGAATGGTGGTGGTGTTCTTATTGCTGCCTGTGCTAGTTATACTACCTTGATCAAGAAGCTTACGGAATAACAACCGTTGCTGCGGTCCCATCGTTCCGATTTGAGTTCTTTTGTTTTGTTAAGTTAGTACATCTGTTGTTGATATTACCGCTAAGTCTTAGCGTCATAGCTTGACATTTGTATTTTTATATTCGGTTTTCGGTATGTCCATCAGTGCTTCCTGCTATTTTTCCATTATTTCCTCTCGGCTGCTGAAACGCGTTTCCCGTAATTGAGAACGACGCTAAGATTATAATATACATACGTATGTAAATTATAAAGACCCAGCTACCAGTTTGTTTAAAATATAATATATATTGTATATAATGACTTAACGTATATAACCTAACAACATGATTGAGTTCTTTACAATATCAAATAAATTAAAATAATATACTCTGATGACATTGAAAGTTAAAAACATTTTCTTTTTATTAAATTCTTTAAAAAATATATATTTTTTTATGTACAAACTAATTTGGCATTTAATGTGTTGCAATAAAAGTTTAAGAATTAAATAATATAAAGAAATCATAACTTGCCTCTAATTTGTTACTGCTACCACTACTTTACATATATGATATATCCATTCATACATAATATTTACAAAATATTGCCTAAAATAAAAACATATATTTCTACACTTTGTCTTATAAAATATTATTACAGATATTATTTATGTTTAATTATATTCATTTAACATTTACAAAATTTAAATAAAATTAGAAATAAGAATTTCATGAATGTTATTTCTGCTTTAAAATTATTAAAAACTAACAATTTTACAATCATTTGGAAAAGTTATATTCTGATTACAAGACTGTTAAAAAAAATTATAATTATAAATTTAAAAATCAATTAAGAATCGAAAAAAAGAAAAAAAAAATTTCAGGAGATGCTTATTTAAAATATGCTTATAGATAAACATTCATTCATATTTGTTCTCATCGACCCTATATGTAGCATATGGTCTCAAGATAACTCGGATGAGCCACTGATTAGTCTATTTCATACTAGTCTGATGATGCGGCTGCCATCACAAAATGTGTTTAAGCACTTTTTTAAGAAACTCTGATTTTTTATTTGATTCTAATTACATGGTGCGACAAAAAAATAAATAAATAAAAAAGTTATTCTGTTTTTCTGATAGATGTTGTTGATTACAGCAAGAATCTATTTTTGAAATTTTCGAAACACGGACGGTTCTCGGAACAAATTCAGCCAATCATTGCAGTCGTTAAATTACTGCAACAGCAAATCATACATGATAACATGGTGCGACAAAAATGAACGAAGTTGAAATATCTGGGAAATGATACTACTTTTCCGATAGGTTCTGTAGAGTAGAACAAGGACCTGTTTTTGAAATTTTCGAAACACCTCCAAAATCTTGAGTTACGGGTAAAAAAAAAAACGATTTTTCGTACCTTCATGCACTTATAAGCTAATGATTTAGCTGAGTTTTAAGTGATTTTAACTTTCTATGCGGATTTGGAAAGAAGATAAATATACCTTTTCAATGATATACATATCACTTAAGTTAACTTAAGGAATCTGAAAAATATGTATTTTATTAAATTTTTTTCTCATTTTTCAAGCTTAGAAATCCTTTGGTCACTATTTTATGTAAGAACCGTAATATTTTCGAATTAATTAAGAAACTAAAGTTTTTAGTTCTAGAAATCCATTGCAAACTCACGGCACCTACAATGTATAAAATAAATTGTCAAAAATTATGAATAATCCTAAATGTTAAGTCTAAAACATCACCTAGTTTTTTTAAAGTTCATAGAATTATTAATAAAATAATTCAATATGCAATTTCGAAAAGGGTACATCTTGCACATTTTGACAAATGCGTTTTTCCGTATCAATGATTCCCAAATACTTCCCTGGACCTACTACGCTTGATAAAATAGCATTTCGAGCATTCGTTCTACTTTAGATGTCATGGCAGATGCAGAAAGAATTTCTAAAGGACACATCTTTTAGAGCTGTGACCTTTTCGAAATTATTGCTTAAACAAAGAGTACAAAATATGCAACGCAGCACCACTTTTTCTTGTTTAACGCGCAGTCGTTATTTTTGTCTTCTTCTTTCTTTTTTTGTAATTAAAAAAAAAAACATTCTATCGTCCATAAGTCATTCCCTTTTTTGTGGTAATAAACAAATGTCCTTACAACTAAATAATGAGTTTAATTATTCTCTACAAGTATCGACTTATTATGAGTTTGTTTTTGATCCAAAACTCCGGGAAAGGTAATCGCAAAATTGGGTAATATTCAGCTAAGTTATTAGATTATAAGTGCATGAAGGTCCGAAAAACCGGTTTTTACTCCTAACTCGAGATTTGGCAGGTGTTTCGAAAATTCCAAAAACAGATCCTACAGAACTTATCAGAAAAGTAATATCATTTCCCAGATATTTCAACTTCGTTCATTTTTATCGCACCGTGTTATCATGTATGATTTGCTGTTGGAGTAATTTAACGACTGCGATGATTGGCTGAATTTGTTCCGAGAACCGTCCGTATACTGATTTTGGCCCTTAATATTATTTTGCTTGTTTTATTTTAAATGCCTTGTATGTATAGGTATAGGTGTTTAGAAATATTGACACATATTTTGAAAACAAATATTTAAGTTTTAATATTTTGTATGAAGACAGAGAGAAAGAAGTCTTGTAAATGTTTTTAGTATTAAATCTATGATTGTCAAATTCATAAATTCTTAATTAATTTTTGTTTTGGAAAACATGATAACTTTTATTAAAAAAATAATTTTTGTAAATTACTATTATTATCTAAGTTTTCTTTTTTAATACATACTATTGGCCTGATTCACAAACAGTGTCGTATTTAGTAAAATGAAAAAAATTTTTTTTTGAAAATAAAAACAAATATATAAATATATTGCGCCATACTATGATACAACAATACGATACATGTTGTGAACTGGGCCATAATAATTTCATTACATTAAACATACACTTTTGTTTGAACTTTGTACAATTTGGCAAACAAAAACTTAAAAATATTAAAATAAACAAAATAAATTTGAGTTATTTTATTAAATAATTAAATATTTATGTATATGGAAAGCTTTTCTTTTATTTTTTTATTATATGCTACTTTTTAATTATATTGTATTTTTTAGTAATAAAATCAGTCGAACGTTTGTAAAAAAAATCTGAAGTAGTGACTAATCCAGTTCCAAGTAATTTAGTTCTTTTATAAAAGGTCGTGTTTGGTGTTGTAAACTCTCAATGGCTTGACTCATAGCGAGTACGGAGTGATCTGGCACAATGCCCATAGTACTGGTGTTTATATTAGGAACTACTGTTGTAATTGGCTGAGTAGTTGATGATGTACTAAAAACACTAAAAAAATTTATAAAATAAATATGTTTAGTAACTCCCTTTTCTTTTTGTAATTTCATGAAAATCTTTTTACCTTAAAGAATTTGTGGATCTATATAAAGGTGGTGGTGTATTTACTCTAAAACTACTGTAGGCTGCCTGTTGTGCCGAGGCCGTAGGATGAAATAGTAAACTCATACCAGCGCATTCGTTTAACGATGTTAAGTATGATGGTGGTGGTGGTCGATGTTGAAATTCTGGATACAAATAATGTCCACTATTACAGTATGGACTATTACACATTTCCATATGCCTATAACAAGGACATTCGTCAATATCATAGGGAATGCTGAGACGCCACAGTGCCCCACATATAACCAGCATAGACACACCAATGCCAATGGCTAAAAGAGAACTACTTAAATATTCCGTTGAGTGTTCAATAAGACCCGCAGAGCCTAAAACAATGCCAGTCAGTGTTACGGCTATACCGCCCAAGCCCAAGACAAACGAAGCATAGGGCAGCGATGAACGAGAAAACAATTTGCGAAAACTAAGACGTATAAGTGAAATAATACGACCACCATTACCACCTGCAGGTGCATCTGTTGGCGATGTAGCTGCTGTGTGTACATTTAAAGGATTTTCTATGCCCACAGTTGTAGCAACACCATCGAACAAGGATCTAAAACGAAACACAAAAGAAAAAATTAGTATTTGATGAAGAATGTCAATATCCATTTTAAAAATGCAAAATACTTAAGAGATAACTGAGTACGATTATACAATATCTGTTATGAAATTCCAACAAGAGACCAATTAAAGTTTAAGAGTTTGGTATAAAAAATGTAATTGTTTATTCAATTATTTACATAATTTAAAGACGAAACCTAAAAGCGTTTTTAAATAAATTAAAGAAAAACAAACAAAAAAGTGGTGGTTCATTATTGGTTTAACGATAATGTAATAATTAAATAAAAGTTTAAAACATATATTAAACGCAATAACAGACCACCTACTTTTATTTCTGTGATAATCTGATCTGTGGCCAAATAGTCGAATTTATGATCGAATTTTGTGTTTTGAACACGTCGCATTCGTTATCGAATATTTTCTATCGAATTTCTCGTAGAGCGCATCCCTTTGTAGCTGATTGTCCAGTAAATCGCACAACGCATTATAGGGAGAATTCGTTCTTTGGTTGCACTGTTCGGTTGTGGAATAAACTTTCAGCGAAAGTATTTCCTGCCACTTACGACACGAGTAAATTCAAATCTAACGTCCATAAATACTACTCCCTCTGTCCTCCTTCTAATAGCCTATTTTTCTAGTACCAGCACAATGCACTGCATGAGTAGGGGCCATCCCCTGGGTGCTGGTCTTATAAAAAAAAATACTTAAATGTATTTTTTACAAACATTGTACATAGTATATGTGAATAATTACACTGGTCTACAAAAAATTTTTAGGCCTTTAAATAAAACTATATAAAATATAACGATTTTGATGCGCAGAACTCAAATCCGTTTTCAGTTTTTTTCCATCGCGCTCAAATTTTTTTTATGGGCGTGGCAAATTTTTCGCTCTAAATATGGTTGTTAGATCAATATATTTAATCATAACTTAAAAACGACTTGACCGATTTGACTTGACAAAAAGTTTAAGGGATAACTTTCAGACCGATTGTACGCGTACGGTCTAGCTGTATAAAATTTTTCAGACCCAGATGAGGAGAGCACAGAATTACAGGGTTTAAAAAAGAATATCCCAAAGTAAAGAATGTAAATTCTAAAGCTGAAACAAAATTAAATGTTTAAAAAACGGATATAAGAGTAAAATAAAAATATTGTTACGTTTCAGCCTTTTTTAAACGTTTGAGTTCTTTATAACTGAGTCAAAATAAAATAAAACTACGTTGTTATTATTTTCCAGTTTTTATTTTCTCACTTTATCTTTATACAGATTAACTTAATACAGCAACTTATTTATCTTGCACTTAATATTCGTTTATACAACACGACTTTATTTTATGACTAAAAAACGATAACTAAGCAGTGTGCTACATTTTATAGCAATTCATTATCAACTTCGAATATTCTTGAAGTTACCACAAATTTCTATTTATCTACGTTAAATTCATAAGATGTAAAATTATAAAATACAAAAAAGAATCGAACTGGCAACACCGTTAAACACGTAAGTTGTAGCACTCTTAATTGCATAGACAATTAGGGCAGTGACAAATATACAACAGCCTTGACACAAACCAATAAATGTTATAGCTAAAACCTGACAATACAGTGTCTAATGTGGTGTATTTTCCTTTTAGACTTTTTATTTTCATAATAATATGTTGTTTCTTTTACTGTACAATACATACATACTCGTACGTTATTTATTATAATAATTTATTAACTACAATAAATTCAAGCAATATAATGAAACGTATTTTAATATATTTTTATATAATAAATAAATTACATTTTGAAACAAATTTCGATTCAAACGCTCAATGCCTTAATTTGGTTTTCATAAATTTTGAAAATTTTTAATTCACTTGAGCACGAATTTTATACTGCGAACGAATTAAAAATGAGCAAAAAAGAATCAAAAACGAGCAATTTATTTTAAAGCATTGTCTTTGTGTAAAATTAAATGTGTACGAGTAATATCATGCTTTCGTATGTGTGAATATTTTGTGTGCAGCGGCCAATAAGTATCACACCAATGCATTTACTAAAAATAATTGCTTGTATTCTGCTCGTCTTAATGCTTTTCGACTCGGTTTGCGTCACGAATTTTATTTTTAAATTCTTTTGTTTTTGATTCTTCTCACTATTTGTATGTTCAATTCTCTTTAGAAGGATCGTTCTTTACGAACGAATCAATTCTAGCACTCTTCCTACTTTGCTTAAAAAGTTTCCAATACCACCATAGGTAATGCGAGTGTATCATGTTTGTGCTTCAAAGTCGTTTAGCAACCCTATTTCTGATCCACTTAGAAATATTTGGGCCTCAGTTTTCTCTATTTGATTATACCAATCGAAGCAGAATCTATTATCTGTCTGTTTGTCTAAGCCTTTTATTAAAATTTTTTTTTTCTATTTAAACTTCTTTTTTTAACTTCAGCCAAACATTCTAAGGCACTTATGTATGCAAAAATGTAGTCACAAATAGTGTTTTATGGCAAGGGGTATCATTAAGTCGAATTCAATCGACCATAACCTTTTTATTTATTTTAAATTTAATCTTATCCTTTGTGCCTGTTATGACAATTTTCACATGACCCAACGTTTATTTATTACATGCAATTCATTTTTTAAAATTGATTTTCTTTGCATTCTAAAAATGAAATATTATAGGATTTAAGTTACCTACTATTCCACTACCACTATGTGTTTGTATATCCTTCTGTTTTCATTTTTAAATAATAAAAATTAAAAATCAAAACCCATTTCTTCCAGAAGCATAAAAATTTTAAGAATCCTTAGCAGGTAGAAAACTTCTTATACAAAATGGTTACGAATGTCTGGCGATAAGTGCAGTCATTATTATTTTAAGACAATAGATTATAAGGATATGCATTGGTATGTTTGTGTAAATAGTGTGCGTGTGTGTGCGTTATAGTGTGCTTTAAAAAATCAACAGGATTCTAAATAGGATTGTATAGAAAAGCAGTATAAATAAATATTCGAATGAACGAACTCTCTTAACAAAAGTAAAGTGTCGGTCTTTAGAAAATTTATGTTTAAAATGGTGCTGCTCCTTAGTATGTTTGAATAGTGACATGCAGCACCTGCTTTTCTTGCATCTTAAAGGTTTTTCTTGAATTCTTTTCTTTTTTTGGCTCTAAGAGAATCTAATGCTATTTCTTCTTCCTTTTTTAAATATGATTTCTCGTTTGTATGGCTAGTGCATAGATGTTGCATTGATCTTTAGTTTGGTAATTTATCATAAAATAAATCGAGCAGATGTTATAGATTTTATATGTGTTGCTGCCGGCCATTTTTGTTTAGTTTTTTTTTTGTATTTGAAGAAAAAAGTGCTAACCAGGGAAACCAGAAATATGCAATTGCATATTTTTTCTTATGCAACCAATCAAATTGAATATAATATATTTATCCGTTTTATGAATTTTTATAAATTTTGGCAGCGATTTGTTAGTGCATATTTTTGCATATTTTGCTAATTACGGGATTTTCTCTAGCATATTTCAGTTTTAAGAACATGTTTTCGACATTTTTTTCGTAGTTAAAGAGCATTTTAAACTTTAAGGTGCATATTTTGGAGTTTTCTCTAAAATATTTTTACAGCAGAAACAAACTTTTTGTTTCATATGCTCACCCATATTAAGGTTTTTTTAATTAAATTATTGCGCCACCTAGTGCTTAATAATGTTTATTACCGCTTAACCGTTTTGAAGTATATACAAATTATGTCTATGTGCCTATGTATATGTCAAATTCGCAAATGCATAAAAGACTAATCTTTATGGATTCCAGTAGATGCAACAATTGATGACACTAGAAACGATTGTCACAAAAGTAGGTATTCTTTATTGGGACAAAGAAGCATGAACCCTAAAATTCTTAATTAAAAGAATTGTTTTGGACAAAACCAATCACATCACATTTGCACAACTTTTTGACAATTCGTGAAAGATATTGGTCGCAAATTTAAATAAAGACTTGACAGTTGCTATGCCGTATCTATATCTATATATATAAAAGACGACTATGAAATCCCTTGTAATTGATGTTCTCTGAAATGTGCTAACCGATTTTATTTTGTAAGCCATTGGAAGATAAATTCAATACCAAGGGTCTTGTAGGTCCACTGGTTCTCGAGTTATTGACTTTAGAATGAAATTCTTTGTATTGCATAAGTTTACTTGAAAACGAAATTTATTACAGAATTTAACTTTGTCTGAGTAGGACTAAACCAATTTACAAACAAATACATGCGTTCAAAAGGTGTATTTCACTGATTGTGCCACGCCCATATACCATTTTTATTTATATCTCTATATCTTTAAAAAGATAATAGTAAGAGTTTCTAAATTTGGCTCAAATCTTTTGGTTAATCCAAATCACTAGTCAAAAACTGGAAGCAATTTGATAAGTGGGATTGGCACCTCCCATACAATGTAAATACAAATTTTTTAATATCTTTGGCATGGTAATAGTGAAAGGCTCCGAATTCGGCCTAAATAATTTCGTAGTGAATCCAAGTCTTTAGTGGAAATATGGGCAAAATTGAATAAATGAGTGTGGCACCTCGTATACAAAGTAAATACTGATTTCTTTTTTATATATAGAAAACAGTAATAGTAAAAGTTTTAAAATTTGATCATAATAACTTTGTGCTCAATATAAATCATAGCCTGAAATGTGGGCGGAATTGGTTAAGTGGTAGTGGCATTCCCATACAAAGTAAATATTGATTTTTGTATATCTAGAGAAAGATTATAATGGCAGATTCTGATCTTAGCCTAAATGACTTGATAGTCAATACAAAAAAAGTTTGCAAACTTAGATTTCATCGAAGAATTACTTAAAAAAACTGCAAGCCAATGGCCTAACATTAGTTGAGCAGTATGCCATATTAACTGAGACGGTGCAGTATATTGGAAAGATGAAAGATTGTAATACAAAACTGAATATTAAAATTAAGCTAAAACAGAAGGACGTGATGTAGTAAAATCTATAGGTCAATATCTAACAATTGATTTTAGCGCACCTTATTCAAATGATGTTCTAAAATAAGATCTTAAGGAATTACTTTAAAATTCCTGTAAATACCTCATTAAATACCCAATTGCGTCAGTAGTCCTTTAAATAATATATTTAGAATTAATAGATAACGCTTTACATTTGAAAATTGAAGTCAATGTTTTGTTATTTATTGCAACATATATACCAATAAAAAATTTTGTTTTATTTTACTAAACATTTAAAGTTCTGTATTCAGATCTTCTTAGAAATTGAATTTGTCGTTTTTTATTCTGTTGTATTGTGAATTTTTCTTATTTTTTTTTTTTTGAATATAATCAAAAGAAATGTTGTATAAGCGTTTTTTGTATTAACAAAAAATAAGTTTTTATTTTTTAGATCATATTTTCGAATTTTTAGTGCATATTTTATGCGCATAAAACTCTTTTTTAATGGCATATTTCTGGTTTCCCTGGAGATAACAACCATAGAATGTATAGGGATGATAAAATGCAATTTTATTAAGGTTTTATTGAAAACATCGTAAGAGATGAACAATATAATGATTTCTAAAGATATTAAAATATCAAATCAGTGTTGCCAATTTAGCGCCTTTCGCGCTATATTTAGGGCGTTTCAACTCCCAAAAAGTCGCATTTTTTCTCTTCAGCGCTTTCTTTCAAAAACGCGCTAAGCTTGTGCTTTCTATTTGTAATTTTTTATAAGAATTGAAAAGCATCTAAATTCAATAAACTCATCAATTCATATAAACTATGGACTTAAAATGCTTCATGCTGTGAAAATTACGTTGTTCTAGATAATATTTGTGCAAATATTAGTAAAAATAGTGTTTCTGAAACGTACATATGTATATTAAAACTAAAGGCCAATTTTTAAAACTTATTAAATAATTACAATACTTAAGTTGTAATTTGTTATTATTGGATCCTTTAAAGATACAAAGTGCATCATAGAGCCATAACGAATTCTTTCCATATACACCGATCTAAAGCCAATGATCTAATCTGTAGTAGATTCCGCAAAGTTTTACTTTTGATTTCTTTGAGTATGCACAATCCATTTCCATTTCGTTCTCACAGAATAATTTCCATATCGACAGCGGTGTATAAATGGTTGAATGCAATTGACATCAATCACAGCCGCATTTCATAACTCGCAACTATACAAAAATAGACTTCAAACACGAGTTAAAGATGTTAATTTTCGTCTTTGGAGAGATATATGGCGACAGCCATATAGTATTCAGTCAGATAAAATATTGAATGGCTCGGTTCAATCTGTTTTGAATATCAGCACTGGAATCGCACTGGACGTCGTCAGCATACTACCAGAATAGCAAAAGACGGAGTATCTCCCAAATCTGTTTGCAATTCGAAAGATCGTTGTGCTATTAGCGTTGATTCGCATAATTTTGGTTTTGCAGATGTTTATCCGAAAGCAAGATGTCGTCTGCTTAATACAGGTCTTCTAAATTTATGTTAAGTCCACAGGCTACACGACGTTGCATCTAATCGAGGACAACTTTAAACAGCAGTGGAGAAAGAACGTAACCCTGTCTACAATCTCTGATAGATAATTTCTTAATGTTACACTTGAACCCAAAAATAAAGAAAAAGTTATTAAGTTGCTAATGGGTCCGCCATCGAACGTTTTTTTTTTTCAACTAGTGCTTATTTCGTGAATGGTAACACTTAGCTCATGTCTGATTTGACAGATAATTAGTTTTATCCTTCCGCTGAACGAAAATGGTTGTGTATACGCTTGAACAACGTTGGGAATCTGTGCCTGCGATCGACTTACAGAAGATGCCGATTTTGCAAAAAAAAATCATCTTTTCAATGAAGCTCATTTTGATCTTGGCGGGTATGTAAACAAGCAAAATTGTCACATTTGGGGCACAGAAAACCCGCACGCATACATGGAAAAGCCGATACACCCAAGACTAGTCACTGTTTGGTGCGGATTTTGGTCCAGAGTCATAATTGGGCCATTTTTCTTCGAAAATGAGCAAGGAGTGGCCGTTAGAGTCAATGGCGATCGTAATCGGGCCATGTTATATGAATTTTTGTTCACAAAAATTGAAGAGAAGGATATTAGCAACATTTGGTTTCCTGTTGAAACTACGCTACGTGCCACACAGTTTTTGAAGATCGCATCATCAGCCGCAGTCGTTTGGCCATCTCGGAGCTGCGATTTGACACCGTTGGACTATTATTTGTGGGGTGCCGTCAAAGATAAGTGTTACGCCAACAAGCCAGAGACATTTGACGCTTTAAAGGACAATATTCGTGAAGCCATTGGTGAAATACAGCTGCACACAATCGATGATGTGCTTAAAAATTGGACCGTTCGTGTAGGCTACTGCATGGCCCATTTGAATGAAATTATTTTCCATTATTAACCGGAAGGATTGTACTTTCAAATAAAAAAAGAAATTTGAGAAAATATTTAGTAGTTTTTTTATAGCATTTTCAAAAAAAAAAAAAAAAATTATTTGGCAGAGCCTTTCTTTTCTTCTAAGTTGTTTTAATTATATTTTTTAAGCAACAGTTGAAATTATTAAAAAATCTGTAAGAATAGTAATTTATTTCCAATTTTAGTATATTTTACTGTTTTTAAATATGTTTAACGCTTTTTTACAGCGTGTTTTGATAGCAAATAGTTACACAAAATATAATTTAGCGCTTTTTAGCGCCTTTTGAGGTGAGGAGCTGCGCGTTTTGTTCGTCAAAAGTATTTTAGTGAAAAGCAAGAATTAAAAAAATCGTATAAATTTTGTTAATTTTTATTAAAAATAGTGAAATATAAATATATTTAATATATAAAGTACATTAATAAATATTTTGGTTTTAAATTCATATAAAGCAATAATTGAAAAGCCATATAATAGGTCATTAATATATCTTATAAAAGTCAAGTGTTACATTTTTAGAAAAATGCTCTTAAAATAATTTACAACAATATAGTTTTGATTTTATTTCCTTAATACATACTCTTGTAATTAATTTTTAAAATTTTCGAAAAAAAAACCAAAATCCTAATAAACTGGTTTACAATACAAATAAACCAAAATGAAAATTAAAAAATCAAATAATTTATGGTTAAACATAAAATTTTCATATTTCATTTTCATATTTTCCAACAAATTATATGTCATTAACATAAAATTGCCCGCAGTTATAAAATGAAATATATTTCCAATAAATTTTTTCACACTTTTAACTTTCAATTGCCTAGAGGCTATTAAAGAATATCTAACAAATTTATTAGATTTAAAAGAAAATAACAAAATGATTTATAATTTGTGTTGAAAAAAAAATCAAACTGCACACACGCATATAATAATGTAGTTTTTTTATTATTAAGATCATAAAATTGTCTAAAGGGAAATGTGGAATAATATTAAATTTAAAATATTAAACATAAAATGTATATATAAAATAACAAGTTGTTGTTTTACAATAATTACTAAAAAATTTTATTTGAGTTGTTAATGATTTAAAAGGAAAGAACAAAATTAAGGAAGTTCATAAAATTTAAGCGATTTACTTCGATTTTAAAAAAAAATATATAAAAAATCAATTTGTATGCAACTGTTTACACTTAAGATATAATAAAACATTTCCTTAATTATAGTTTCCTGACCTATGAAAAGTATAATTAATTTGTAGGGTGCACCGACAGTCTGGTAAGTAGTGTGTACACTTGCGGGTAGTGGTGTCGATTCCCACCCGATATTCTGCTTAACAAGTATATGGACTTATAACCCTATACCCTCTAATATAATTTATATGTATGTGTATTTTAATAAATAATTAATTAATTTGTATGTCAATTGTCAATTCCCATAACATTCCATGAACGAACATGAGGACTTCTCTCAGTCAATGAGCTGCACCCGATTCTATTTTTTAAACTCATTGAAAGGACCTACAGTTTAACGCCGGCTCCGAACGGCAAATGCATTAGAGAAGTTTTCAATAGTAGTAATACTCATAACCAATTACTAGCTAATGGTATGAGGTGATACCGCTGTCGAAAAACTTTTTTTTTTTAAGATGGTCTGACAGGTTATTTTTGTAGGACAAAAATAAAATACACATGTTTATATGAATACGTATTTTTAGATCAGAATTTCAATATTTATCAAAACGTTATTTTTTTTTTGCATCAGCTGCTTTTTATTTTGATGTCGTTTCCAATATATTTAAGTAGCTGACTACATGACTACAAATGCTGCTAACGCCAATTGTAGTGATGTAGCTTGATGTCGTCTATATGTTTAAAGCATTATTTGGAAGAAATTAAGAGCAAAATAAAAATTCGAAATAATAACTTTTGAATACAATTACAACATTCGTTACCTTTAAATTTACAATAACTTTCGACACCCTTCAAGTTTTTTTTCTATTGCCGTATAAGCCATTTTTGCTTGTAAGCCATAAACTAATCTGCAATATTTTCAAGGCATTGTAAAGCGTTCTTAAATGTCTGATAATCCGCAAAATGAAGTTGTTTTTGTGTTAAGTTATTATACAAAGAGAAAGGTTATTCCAAAGTGATAATCTCTACACAAAGGTATAACCATCTAACCATACAAACATATACTTGGTGGGACTAGACGTATGTTTTAGTAGTTCGGTGAGCTCTAGCTGTAATAGCATTAACTTTATAACAGTATATCAAAATTTGATGTGATTCACTTCGGGACTAAAAGTATAAAAAAATTATTGCGATTCGATTCAAAACTTATTAGAAAAGTGGAAAGCCTAACAATATTTTTCCTTAGGTCACTGCTACACATTTAATATACTACCTTGATCAAGAAGTTTTCGGAATAATCCCTTTTGATTTTTTCTTTTTTGTTAAGTTGGTACATCTATTGCTGATATTCCCGCTAAATCTTAGCCTCATAGCTTGACATTTGCAAAAGCTACGTAGCCAAGAGTACATCTATCTCTATGTGTGTTGGCGATTTTTTACAATTTTGAACGTGTTGAGGTCGCAAACGATATGATCTGCGAGGTCGCATCAGATCACACATTCATCAAAAGGATCATTACTGGAGCCGAGAAGTGGTTTTATGAGTACAACATGCAATCCAGATATCAAACAAGTCAATGGAATTCACCAAATGAACAGAGACCAAAAAAGCCATGTCGTTTTCAGCCAAAAAAGAAAGCAATGCTCACGGTGTTCATCGATTACAACGGTGTAGTGCCAGAAGACCAGACAGTAAACAAAGAGTATTATTTAGACATTATGAGACGTTTGTGTGAAGTAATTCGCCGAAAGAGATCAGAATTGTGGGCACAAAACTCGTGGACTTTGTACCATGAACTCACTGTTGCACAGTGCCATCATTATTCGAAATTTTTTGTCGCAAAATGCAACTAATACCATCCAACAACCACCGAGTTCACCTGATTTGGCTCTCTGTGACTTCTTTCCGTTCAGTTGAGTTAAGAAACCATTACGAGGAAAGCGTTTCAGCTGCCGTTTCTAAAATTGTTATGGACTCTTGGCTACGTAGCTTTTGCAAATGTCAAGCTATGACGCTAAGATTTAGCGGTAATATCAACAACAGATGTATCAACTTAACAAAACAAAAAAAGAAAAACTCAAATCTGAACGATGGGACCGCCATACGTCGGTTATTCCGAAAACTTTTTTAAAGTATATTGTGATATTTGGATCCTGAACCATTGATGGACTGTGATTTTTAATATTTATCGCAACAGAATTTTCATAATTTTTTGCTGAGCGAATAGATCGATTGTTAACAAATACTACGGGAAAACTAAAAACAGGCGAGTGAAGTTATTTTGTTTGCTTTTTTACTCAAGAAAATCGTTAAAAGAAGAATTAAAAGCAAAATTTGGCTGCAGGATCGGGAAAAATATACCGACATAAGTTTAATGGACTTCTTTTTTATAAAGAAATTAACGACTTTGAAAGCATGGTAAAGAAAAAGTTGGTAATTAATAAAAATAGGCTTTTCGGGGAGAGGCTTTTCGAAGTTACTTTTTGTTAAGCGTGTGTTTAGCTCATATGTACATATATCTGCACTGACACTGGAACGTTTTGCGTCCATATTTTTTAAATTCATTTTTTTTAATCCGACTGAAGTGAATTATTTTTTTCTTACATTGTCACCGGTAGCACTGGTGTTGTTTCTTTTAAGCATTTAAGAAAATGTTTCTTGACTAGATGTTTTTGTCGGAATAATTTTTGCTGGACCAGTTCCTCAATTTTCCTAAAACTGTAGTTAATTGCGATTCTACCGACAACAGGCAAAAATATAGGACAACCAAACATATACATATATAATATGTATATCTATATATCCATACATAACAGGTCACTCATTAAGTCCGCAGGATAAGAAAAAAAAACATTTTGACAAAACTCGATTTTATTATTCAACATAGTTGCCTTTGAGGGCGATACAACGAGTATACCGATTTTCCAACTTTCCGATACCATTTTTATAGTACGATTTCTTTTTCTCGTCAAAATAGGCCTCAGTTTCAGCGATTACTACATCATTGGACTTAAATTTCTTTCCAGCAAATATTCTCTTGAGATCTGAAAACAGGAAAAAGTCGCTGGGGGCTAAATATGAAGAATACGGTGGGTGGGTAAGCCCAATTCATTCAATTTTGCCATCGTTTTCATCGATTTGTGAGCTCACGCAGCCCCCACTTTGAACAGAGCTTTCGCATAATGTTTGTGTATCTTTAAATGTCAGCTAGTTCATGCATCTTCAATTTGCGATTGTTCATAACCAATTTGAGAATTTTTTTGATATTTTATGGAATAACAGCCTCATTTGGGCGCCCACTGCGCTCTGCATCATTTGAGCTGGTACGACCACGTTTAAATTCAGTAAACGACTTGTCTACTAGTTGTTTATCAAGCCATTGTTTGGTTGCCACTGTATTTTTTTTTTTCATTAAAAAGAAATGCTTTTTCAAAACTCGAAATGCTTCACACGGTGTGCCACAACTCACGAATCAATAGTCAGATTGTTGTCAAATTTATACATCGTTTGAAGGTTAAGGTTAACCCAAATAAACCAACCCGGGTTTTATTGGATTTTATATTTAAAAAAACCCCGGTTGGTTTTTTATTTAAAGGTTTTCGTAGTTTATTTACAACAAAAATAGCTAAAATTTGCGTATTGGAAGTACAAATTAATTCGGTTCTTTTTTTTTAGCTCAAAAACAAAAATGAATTAACAAATTCATCAAAATAGAAATTTATCAAATCACTTCTTACATCTTTTCCCACCTCTGAGCGAATTTACGAATCCCGTATCAGAAAAATATCTCGTCGTTTAAGGCGCTCCACTTTGAAGCTGATTTTATATTTCTTCAAAAGAGCAATTCGGCAGCATGCCAAAAGATGTTGTATCCTTAGAAATAGCCAAAGGACAAAAGGAGCAATATTTGGAGAATATGGCGGGAGTGGCAATTGATCGTTTCTAATATTTGGCTACTTTTGCGACGTTAGACCGAGTGTTGCAATACAAAAGAATAGCTTAATTATGTCTGTCTTTATATTCTAGCCGTTTTTCACATACATAATGCACGGTTCAAACGAAGAACAGCTCATAGTGCACAATGTCATACATCGTAATTGCACTAACAAACAAAAAATATTGTCGACTTGAACGAAATTTAGATGCAATTATAAAACCCAATTAAATCTTTTTAAGCCCGGGTTTTTGCCTGTATAAAACCCAATAAAACCCATCAGAAAATGCAATAAAACCGAGTGGGCTGGGTTCTTTTAAAAAAACCCGGGTTTTTGCCAGCCCTGACTGCTACACATATAATATATGAATATTCTGAGCGCGATCCAGTATCATGACATTTATTAAACGTGTAGCATACAATATTGATGGATCTTGATGCATATCACAGAATAACCCTAAATTTTGTAATCTGGATCACGGATCATTGATCACGTGAAAAATATTCAATGTTTAGCATACTTCTCAATACAAAACGTAATACGTATGTACATAGTTAAGCCCGGGTGGGTTTTTTTGGGTTACCCAGTGGGTTGCCAAACCTGGCAGCAGTGCAAATAAAGATAAACCAAACCAATATACTCTGTAATATAAAGTTAATATTCATATGGAAACTCTAACATACAATTTTTAGCATAAAATGAATTTATGAACAACACCTCACACACCCGCAAGCGGCGATTCGATCCCGAACCACGCACGCAACATTGTTGGACTTTTGCTGACTTCAGTTGAAATCTGGTACATTATGTATACTTTCGCAAAGAAAATCTTAGTGCGTCAGAGAATAGCAGATGTGCAGAAATAAAAAGCAACGTTTGTTGAATGACCACTGTCCTGAAATAAAACTTGATAATGGTGCCGGGGGAAGATTGTATGGAAGAATTACTCTCGAGGAAGGTATTTAACACGTAGGTGCATGAGAAGCCAAGCGAATCGTGCATATTGGTTGGCCCGGGCTGCCAATATCTTTTAAAGATTCCACTCATATAGCGAAAAAATAAAACAAACACACGCACAAATTGCTAGATTAAGTGAAAATATATATTATTTTTAAATTTTTGAAAGAACTACTCCTTATCATTTATTTTTATATTATACTTAAAACATTACTAGTTGTTACTACACACAATGCCGAGTATGGTTACGGCCAAAAAATGAAATAATTTCCTTTCAAAATATAATCGTTTATCTTCCAATGGATTTCAAAATCTCTATTGTTTAATGGTTTAAGTTTAATTCTCATATTTGTTTAGTTTTCTTTTTAGTAGTTTTTAAATTTTACGACTTTTTGTTTTTGTTTGAAAATTAAATTGCCCAATTAACCGATATGTTGAAATACAATATAAAAGCGCATTTAATTCTTTAAGCTGAACACTTAATTGTTGCTTAGCTGTTATTATTGTGTTTTTATGGTTTTTTAATCTATTTTTTCTTCAAGTTTCATAAGTTTTTTTCAAAATCAACATTTCCTATGGAGATCGTTGCTGTAGGTCATTGTTTGAAAGCTTAATTCAATTTACTTGGAGTTAAGATTAGAGAATCAATCAATGGTTATATTAAAAGTTTTGTAGTATGAAATTTCTAACTATTAGAATGCATTTTGTAATCAATTAATAATCGAAAACAGAAATAGCTTAATAAAATTAAAAATAATTTGAAAACATCATTAACATTAACTCGTAAATATATTTTATTTCATTCCCTAAGAACGTGATAAAGAAGATGTTAATGCCCGTCATACAGTATTTCAAAAATCAGATCAATGCCTACTAAACACAACGTAAGAACAACAATAGAAATAAGAAATGCAGCTGCACTTTTAAATAAAATTAACGATCTTAACACATTTGCTTGATGTTTCAAATTAAAAATAGTCAATCCAGGCTATGCTATTGCTTTAATTTGTTTTTTTTTTTTGATAACTTCTGTTCTTTTCACTTTTAAATAACGAGCAAGAGAAATCGTAAATTTTCAATTTGTCAGTTGTTAAAATAAAAATTGTCTGTTTTTATTAGGCCTGCCATAAATTTATTTTAATATTTCCTTTTTTTTTTCAAAAAATTATAGATTTCTTGTGTGTTGTAATAAAAAAATAAAGTAAAATTTTGACACGCGTGTTATTTACCATGAATCTGTATGAACGCCTTGGGCTATTTTGTCTTTATATCTCGTCTGGTCATATATTTAAAATAAAAATTTATTTTAACGTTAATTTATTATTTCGTTAATTTTAAAGCTTCTGTAAGTTAAAGGTGTATAAAACACGATTTTTATATAAAATTAAATTATTGCATTGTTTTTGAATATTGAAAACAATTGTATTAAAAAAACTTCAACATGCACGTATTTATGGCGATATTAAGGGTACTCACAGTTTAGGAAGGGAATTGGGAAACATAGACGTTGGCAATGCTTAATATGAAATAGTCTTATAAAATGTATTCATTTAAAAAAAAAAAATTATTTTTTTTTTTTTACTTAACTTTCAAAAGGTGTTTAAATTTACTGTGTTAGGGTCAGTTTTGACCAGGATTGGCAACCCACTGGGTTTTTTTTATTTAATGGGTTTCCTAGTTTATTTACAACAAAAATAGGTGTATTTTACGTATTGAAAATACAAATATATTCCTTTTTGACCTCAAAAAGTATTAAAATGTATTAAAATAACAAATTTATCCAATCACTGCTTACATATTTTCTCCACCACTGAGCCAATTATCCAATCCCGTCTCAGAAAAACTTCTCGTGTTTTAAGGCGCTCCGACTTTGAAGCCGATTTTGTGTTTCTCCAAAGGAGAAACGGCCTATATAGTTTCTGAAAATGTAGGCCGTAAGTCGAAAAGCCTTTAAACGAGATGAATATATGTTGCGTTTGCCCCCATTACACTTTTTTAAAGAACGGTTTTTTAAACGGATAACGAAGTAATATGCGCTAAAAGCGAATTAGTTCCATAATACAAACAGGCCGTTATAGCGAAATGCCATGTAAAGAAAGCCCGTGTAAAAAGGGGTGTGAGTATATTGTATCTGTCGCAACCGCCGACAGAGCAATATTTCGGAGAATACGGCGGATGCGGCATTTTATCGTTTCTAATAATTGTTTTGAAACAATTATTATTGCAACATGAGGTTGGTTGTTATCATGCAAAAGAATAATTTAATCATGTCTGTCTTTATATTCCGGCCGTTTATCTCATAATGCATGATTCAAACAAAGAATTTGCAGTATGCTTCGATTACACAGTTTTAGCAGCTTATAGTACACAATGACACCTTGATCCCATCAAGAGTGCAAAATTGTATTATAAGTACTAAAACAACGTGATTGTATAAAGAAACAAAAAATATTGTCGACTAGAACGAAATTTGGAAGCAGTTATAAAACCCAAAAAAACCAAATAAAACCCGGTGTTTTTGCCAACCCTGGTTTTGACCCAAATAGAGAATTTTAGATATTTAGAAGATAGTAAGCTTTACTTAAGTATGATATAGTTTATTTTGTATAGTAAATATAATTTACTTATTTATAGTAATATTATTTGCAAAAGTTGAAGTATATTGCCTTCAAAGAGTTAATTTCAGTAGTATAGGCATGTATCTGATATAAATTTATAAATAATACGTTGCGTCAAAAAAGAACAAAGTAGAACAAGGATCTGTTTTTGGAAAGTTCGAAACCCCTTCTATGATCTCAGTTCGGTTTTTCGGACCATCATGCAGTTATTAGCTTACAACTTAGCTCAATATTACCCGATTTTCAGTTTCTTGTCGGATTTAGAAAGACGAGAAACAAGCCTTTTAAATGATATACAGTGCCGTTCAAAAAAATAGATTCACCATGATCTAATATCTTTGAGATTACTAAAACATTAGAAAAACGCGGTTACTAATTTTTATTTTTTTATATTTGGTAAAACTATAATAAAAATAATATAAAAGAGATACAACTTCGAAACATCGAACTACATAAACAATGTATTCATCAATATTGTTCAAATCAGATTCACCTAATTTGGTGTTCCTAGACAAATATTTTTAGTAATTAAACTAAGTAATTTTTTTTAATTACAGTTTATTTACCTCAGTACTTAATGGAATAATCCTTATTTTTAATGACTGCTGACTGTCAACAGAGTCTCTGACATTTTTCTATTGGAATGTTTTTCTAGGCTTCTTTCACTAACTTTCACAACTGTTCTTTATTTAAAGGGTTTTTTCCTCGAAGAGCTGCTTTGACAGTTTTCAATAGATTTTCGATAGGATTTAAGTCCGGCGAGTGTGCCGGCCAGCTCAAAACCTCGACGTCATTACTCTGAAACAAATCTTTTGCTAGTTGCGATGGGTGTTTCAACAAGACAACGGCCCAAAACGCACATCGAGCGGCATTTCCCATTCGGCGTAAGACATCATGACGTCGTTTAGTATATTTGTATAAAAAATTACATTCATTCATTATTCCTTCTATTCTAAGTAGAGGCCCTGTGCCAAGGTAGGAAAAACACCCGCATACCAATTTACATATTTCCTACAACCTGTTTAATGGTTTTTATTGTATATTCCGGAAGGAGTTTAGTGTGCGGGGGTCTACTTACAGTCAAAAAAATGCTGTCAGAGTTAAACAAATAAACTTTAGTTTCTTCTGACCATAAAATATTTCTCCACTTACGCATAGGCCAATTTATATACTGTTTTGTATCTATATATTTTTTTGAACAGCACTGTATATGTCTCTTAAGAAGTTTTAAATATTTTCATTTTCATTTCTATTCCGTATTTTTAAAGCTTAGGTGAGTTTTTGCGCACTAATTTATATAGGAATCGTACTATTTATAACTTAAGAAACTATGTTTAGCTATGAATAAAATAAGTCTAATGTAGTAGAAATTGGTTGAAAATTGACGGAGTTATTAAGATTTTTAGTGATGCAGCTCATGAAGTTTTGAAGTTATATACTGCTCATCGATTATTATATCTTAAATGTATTGTAAGGCTTGGACAATATGTCGACCCCATTATTTCACCATTCAGATATGGATGCAAACTTATCTAAAACTCATCGATCACTGTCTTTATTCTTATTTTGAAATCTTATTACTCTCGAAGTGTTGCAATTTGTGCTGTTCAGAATAAGAGGAATTCAAGATCTTTACTCTGGGTCAAATTTGATCCGAAGACCTTAAGTGTAAGAAAATGTATAACTAAGAAGAAAATATAAACCACTTATTTTCAGAAAAAAAAATTTTTTTCTCCAAAAATGAGTCAACATTGACCCGAAAGCCTTATGAAGCTTAATAATAAAAATTTTTTCTTTTTTTGTTAGGCTTATGAACTAGTTCTTACACGCCAAATGTTTTTAACTTACATTTAAATAGTAATCATTTAATTACACTATGCAACAATTGGAAACAAAAATTTCTGACCTTGGATAACCACTATATTTTTTTGATGCGCTATAGTCGCTTGACTTCAAAAATCATCAGCATTTCAGATTCTATGGATAAGTTTCTTCTTAGAATTTTGTTTTTAAAATGTGAGACTTTTGAAGAGGCTGCTTCATACATCTTATGATAACTTTAAAATAACTTATTTGGTTTCGTTGCACCATATGTTAAAAAATTCCAAATTATACCACCTTTAAGTCATTCTGATATCAGTTTTTAATTTAACCAATATTTTTGGAGATATTGAGAATCAAATTATAAATTTTTTTTTTTTCATAATGAAATTTATGATTTCTAAAAATTCACAAAAAATAGAAAGCAACAAATATTGACCAGTTTCACTATTTATTCATAAAGCTGCGTATCATAGAAACAAAATAAACCATAACTCATGAGAATCGATTGGTAAAAACTTATTTTATTCCAAGTAAAGTGAAAGTACCTAGTTTTGAAAATAAAAACTTTTTTGCTGTAACTGCCGAAAATTCCAACAACGGTTCATCTGAGCAGCATGGAAAATATATCCTTTAAAAATGAAATTAAATAGTTTTATTTTTTATAAAAAAAATTAACAAATTTTGATTGTTGCATATTGTTATTATTACTATATTCACTCTAAGCAGGGCGGTCGGAACCCCATCTTCTGTCCCGGATGTCATGTTTTCGGATCTGTCTTTGGCAGGAAATTCTGGGTTGATTTCTGGACCGGGATTGTTGGTCTAATGTGGGCTTAGTGCGGGGAGAGTTTGATCTGAACTGGTTTACCGATGGCTATGAATAACTGTGTCGGTGCCGGTGTTCAGGGACCCAACCGAGACTTGTCGATCTCACTGGGGAGATCGCTAAGTGAGGTAATTACCTTTGTCATATGTGCAAAGATCAACCTAGACAGTGGGCTTAAGAGTAAGACTACAAATATATTCTCCGACAGCTGAGCTGCTGGCTCGAATTGTATGACATCAACACTGCTTAAATATTGCTACCATACGTTGTAAAGGCTGGCACTTAGGAATATGGCCCAGTTATTTTAGGTACCTGGACACTGTGGGATAAATGCCGACCACTATTCTACAGCAATGGTATAATGAAGATAACCAAAAAATGATAAAAGGTCCTAAGTAATAATGAAAAATATGTATGTTAATTGCTTAAAATTAATTTTCAATAAAGAAAGTTTTAACTCTGTGGCTCGGTGCTAAAAGGGCCAATGTCAACATTTTGCTGTTTTGAGTCAGTCCTGCATTAGGTTATTCTTCGTACTTTCTTTTATTTTGTTAAAACAGCCAATGTCTAATTCAACTCAGACAACTTTATAAGGATTTATTTAGCCAATGTTACTATGAACTTATATGTAAAATACAAACTTTAATTTCAATTTTCTCAAAAGTATATATTTTGACATGGCTCTTTAATTTTCTTTTATTGCATACTGTATGTAAGGTTTCCTACAAACTGCAACTGTGAACAGCCTATATGGTAATGAAACTGCCTTTGGCTTTAATAATTTTTTTTTTGTTTCTTAGGGAAACTTGAAAAAAATCACGCATCTTCACTTTACTTACTCATATTAAGTTGTTTTTATTTTGTACGGAAACTTTATCTGACTGCATATAGTATTTTGTATAGAATTAAAGTTAACCAAACTGAAAGCATAGTTGATTGATGGTCTCTAATGCCTGCAGTTAATTTATGAGCTGCATATGAAACCTTTGGTATGAAGTTGTATTAGATTTCAATAAAACTTCAAAATATTCTGGAATCTATTACAAATGATATTCATATTGCTGAGTAAGGTTGTTAGTGAGTAAATAATTTTGGTTTTAATGATCATGTTGCATCTAAAAGGCATTTGATCTCATCATATACGAGTTTTTTATATGAATTTTTAAGAAATGTTTCTAAGCTAATGCCTAGGAAATATTTTCAAAGATTAATATATAATAATAGGTTTTCACATTATACAGCTTTTTTTGTTCCATAAAAAGCAAAAGAGAGGGGGTATAATTGGAAATGAATGCGGGTACTGTGAAATATTAAAAAATTGAGTTGAAAAAAAAACTTAAATTCAAATATATATAAAATTTTATAATTTGCTATTACAAAAAAGTTTTAATAAGCCCTAGATGACCATAAAAAAACTTAAAATTCTAAAAACATTTAATTTCTCTTTAAAAGAAAAATTATTTTTATTAATGTGCCATTAAAAAAACACCTGCATATTATTAGCTTTTCATATATTGTAACACACTCGTATGGTATATACATACATAGCTCCTATGAATTTAATCAATTTGCATTTTAAATTCGATTTTAAATAACCGTTACTGAACATACATACGTTGCACTTGACATTAAAAGCCTTTAATGTTTCCTCTATTATCGTTAATGTACATACTTACATACATACATTACCTGAATTGTATTTTAATTGAAATTTTTTTGTAAAACTTTTCATCAATAATAATTTAAACAATTGATAAGCAAATGCCAATAAATCATTTGAAAGTATATAAGAACTTAAATTGCTTATTAATTGTATTCTGATGAATTGGAAATATTTAACATACCACACGTTTGGATTGCTTTTGTAAATTTAAATAACAAAAAAAAAAACTTTTTTTTTTGGATATACTATTTATTGTAAGAACTTGTTCATACTTGGGAGGGACAGGAAATGGCGGTGTTTTCTTTATATAAAAATGTAATGGCTCCTAAAAAAATATTGGTTATTGAAAAAATAAAAAAACTTTTTCTCAAAATTAAAATTCAAGAGAAAACAAATTGTAACTCTTTTTTTCAATTTTATTGATTAGTTGACTGTTTATTGCATTACTTGTACTTACAATAAGTTTTCAAGTATTGTAAAACAAGAAATATAAATATTAGGTTATCTAAGAAGTATACGAGGTTTGTTGGTAAGCGCTTGAACCAAATTTATATTTATTATAAAGTTTTCATTTCAGTAAACACCGCCTTGATCAAAAGATTCCCAGCGTGTGACGATTTGAGTTAAGTTGGTACATCTGTTGTTGATATTCTCGCTAAATCTTAGCGTCATAGCTTGGCATTTACAAACGCTACGTAGCCTAGAGTACATCTATCTCTGTGTTGGCGATTCTTTACAATTTTAGAAATGGATTTAAATTTGCAACATCGAACTTGTATTACACTTTGCGTAAGAACCGGATTTAATGGTGCGCGAAATGTTGAAAACAGTAGTTTACCAGTGGCACGAGCGATTCAAAAGTGGTCGTGGGTCAATCGAAGATAATGAATGCAGTGCAAGATCATAGACATTGAACACCGTTGGAAGCATTGATAAAGTAAAAGAAATGTTGGTCAATAACCGCAAATTAACTACCAGAGAGATAGCGGAGGGCTTGAACACTGCCTGTGGATCCGTCATGTAGCAGCTAAGTTGGTGCCAAAAGATTTCAATTTCATACAAAAGACAAACCGTGTTGAGGTCGCAAAAGGCATAATTTGCGAAGCTGAATTCGATGCCACATTCATCAAAAGCATCATTACTGGAGACCAGACGTGGGTTTATGAGTACGACACGCAATCCAAACATCAGACAAGTGAATGGCGTTCACCAAATGAGCCGCGACTAAAAAACAAACGTCGTTGTCATCAACGAAGAAGGCAATGATCACAGTTTTCATGGATTACAACGGTGTAGTGCATCATGAATTTTTGCCCGAAGGCCAGACATTAAACAAAGAGTAATATTTGGGCATTATGAAGCGTTTGCGTGAAACAATTCGCCGAAAGAGACCAGAATTGTGGGCAGAAAACTCTTGGATTTTGCATTATAAAAATTTTTCGACGAAAAATACAACAAATACCATTCAACAGCCACCAGCTTCACTTGATTTGGCCACCTGTGACTTCTTTCTGTTTAATCGAGTTAAAAAAACATTACATGGAACGCGTTTCAACAGCCGAGAGGAAATAATGGAAAAATCGCAGGAAGCACTGATGGACTTCCCGAAAATCGAATATAAAAAATGCTTCGAGGTTTGGATCAAGCGCTGGCATAAGTGTGTTGCAGTCGATGGGGATTACTTTGAAGGGGACAATATAGATTTAGATGAATAAACTTGGATTTTTAATTTTATGAATTAATTCCAAGAAATTTTTGATCAAAGTGGTAATTGCCATTATTGTCTATTACCTTTTAATGTTTTTCGGTTGGCTTAACATGTTCATCGCTGTTTATTGGTAAAAAGCTTCACCAAGCAATTTTCCAAATACCGAAATGAATAACAGTCAGGCGTTGCAATATGCAAGCTTTATAGGCCTGCCAATTGGCCTTGATTTCGCTTGATTGTCAAGACTCAAGAAAAAAATATGGTTCGCCAAGATTTTTTAAAACACATTTTTTTAAAGTTACTTGTTGACAGTCGAGATCAGAATCTATCGTGTCACAAAGTTGTAGATGCTCATAATGAACAATTCCTTTCCAATCCCACCAGAGGAATAGCATCACCTTCCTTGGTGTCAATCCTGGCTTTGCCTGGGTCTGCGAAGCTTCATCTGGTTTCGTCCATGATGTTTTCACATTATTGTCGTACGTGATCCACTTTTCATTGCCAGTAATCCTTTAAACTTATCAAATAAGCTATAGTGTTACCTGATGCAATTAATATTACCAGAGATATTCCATTTTAGACCAATCTACCGATAATTTTTAACCGAAGTTTTTCGAACACCAACATTTTGACTGTAAATTTTTTTTCAAAATCAAGATTTTTTTCTGTAAATGTCATGTCAATGATGAGTGGACCAAGACTTCTTAACCAAGTGTAGCCAACTTTCGGCGTGGTATTATCATACTGGAGTACAACACATTTTCTGTTGACTGATTCTGTTCGCTCTTTCTTGATCGCTTAGCATAAAGGTTTAAGTTGTAAATATTAAAGCTTAGAATCAATCCCTTGAGAAGATTTTAGCAACTTTTAGTGGACAATTTCCTTCCGATCTCACAAAAAAATTTAACATAAACTTGAGAGGTCGCTGGCCTTTTTAAATTTTAAACACTTCATAAATTCCTCGATTTCGTTGGGTTTAAGCCTCATTTCATTTATGTTAATTCAATCAATGAAACACTTTGGGTTTCACTTAACTTGGTTAGCACCCAAGCATCGAGTCCAACCCCCCAAAAAATTCAACATTAACTTGTTTGTCATCAAGCAAAGCTTTAAAATTGTTTGAAAGAGGTCGTTCACCTTTTTATCGCCAGTAATGATCCGCTTTATAAATTCTTCGATTTCGTTGGGTTTAAGCCGTGTTTCATTGATTTAATTCGATTCTTTTAAATGATTCTACACCGTCAAGTGGTTAGTCGCTCCACTAGTTACAAAATTACGCCCACTTTTAAATGACTGGCCGACAAGGCGAGGAGCACCTTCGATATCGAAATTTCTGTTACAAAATTGATCATAACGGTTATAGACACCATATGTGGGTTAATTTTCTACTTAATTAAACTGAATCCTGCAGTTTACTCAAAAATAACGGGCATTTTTTTCATTTTTAGGGCCATTATTACAACTTGTCTTTAAATTTGTATGTAGTAAAAGGTAACTTTTGCTAAAGTGAACTTTAAAATCACCTTTTACTTTTTGTCGTTAATACAATTTACTTGTAAAATAAAGTTAACTTTTTCTAAATTTTGGCAGTTCCGGAGCAATATCGATAACTTTTGGCAAATTCAAAAAGTTCTTTAAAAAAGCAGTGGAAACGATATGAATTCTTTTTTGTTATGTTTGTTCATTTTGTTTATATAAAATTTGTTTTATTTTTTATTTTTGTGTTTATGATCTGTTTTCCATTTTAATCATAACTTAATATAATAAATAAATTCCTCAGGGCTACTTCGACGACATATACATCATTTAAAAATCTCTGTTTCTCTTCTTTCGAAATCCGAAAAGGAACTTAAAATCGGGTAATATTCAGCTAAGTTATTGGCTTATAAGTGCATGAAGGTCCGAAAAACCGGGTTTTTACCCATAATTGGAGATTTTGGAGTTGCTTTGAATGTTCAAAAAACAGACCCTTGTTCTACCCGACAGCGCCTATCAGAAAAGTAGCATCATTTCCAGGTATTTCAACTTCGTTTATCTTTGTCGCACCGTGCTTTTTATTAATATATAAACGTGTATTTTTTATGTTTGTATTTGGAGTTGCCATATTCTTATAACTTTAAAAGTTACAGGTAGAACGATCTTCTTCCTTTAGCTTAACGCTAACTCTTGCCTTATTGTATATATACTTATAATAATGAAACAAAAATTATCTGCCCGTTAAAATCCTGCCTTTAGTTAAAGGCAAGTTCTAATAAACAAACAAATTTTAAGGCAAAAAGAGGTGATTATAGATATATCTCAACCAAATATATCAAGCCGAAGAAACAAAGAACTTAACTAGTTTATAGTTTTCTGTTAATTGTTACCACTGCACGGAATTTAATAATGTTATTGAACTTTAAATGTCACACAAATTTTTATGTAATAATTACGACATCAATGTTGACTTGAAAAACATCGACATGGTTCGTCACAGAGTGGAAATTTTTTTGAAATTATTGTTAATGAAGAATTTCATCGACGAAATCTTGTGAAAATTACACAAACAAAGCAAGTTATGTATGACAACGTCATTGAATGTCACCATACTAAAGAATACTGCAATTTAGCCACATTGCTATGAGCCGGTAGACATTACCTCCTATGAGTGGACTACATGCCTAACGATGCAGAATTTTGTTTGCTACGTCGTTAATATATAAGCAAGGACGTCTGCAAGATAAAATCAACCTTTGTCATCTATTACAATTTGGATAATTATTTTAAAAAAAAAACATATATGAGACCAAGGAAAATTATCAAAATTGGTAGTTATTATTTACGGCGTTAAAATTTTAACGCCGTTGCAATGCTTCTGATGTCACTTTTGGTTAGTAATTGATAGAAAAATAAAACGTCGAAAAAACATCAAATATCAGTTTCATAGCAATAATTTTCAACATCGGTGTTTATTGTAAAAACATGGATATTTTTTGAAAAAACACTAAGGTAAGTTCGTAAAAACATCGATGTTTGTATGAACGATGTTGCATCCCTATTTATATGACTGACTTAATTTTCTTGCTTGCCAATAAAAAAATGTTTCAAGTAGGAGTTTCAATTTTTCATGCTGCTATTTATTATACCATAATTATTTTTTATTTTGTTTTTTCCTTAAAAAAAAAAACATTTTTTTCTTTAATGTATTTTCTTTAAAAGCTTATTAGAAAAGGCGTAAATAAATTTACTTGAAATATTTCTTTCTTTCATTGTAATCGTCTTAAAATATTTAAGCTGCTATTAATAGCGTCTCTACAAGCACTTATAAGAGTGTTCATATGGCTTTCTTTTCATTATGAATACTATTAGAAATTAACGCTTTAAATTGTATGATTTACAATGGAATATTGCTCTTATTAGTCTACTTGGTATTGGAATATTACTCACGAGGTTTCTTCAAATCTGGATTTTTGTTTTCATTGAGTTTGCCATCTATGAATTATAATCGTTTATCATCTATCATTGAATGAACAGAAATCATAGTGATATATGATCTGCTTAATTTTTTTTCTCTTTTTCTTTTTTGTAGGCTGATATATTTTTCTTTTTGTTTAAGAGTTGCTATTTGAAGAAATTGATGATGATGGATGTCAATGGATACATATTTGAGTCATTATACAATACAATGTGTGTGTGTAATATATCAATTTAACCATACCCTACACCATGGGATATTTACTACAAAGCCCAAAAAAAAGGTGAGAGTGAGAACTTCACTGATTAAATGTATCTGGTATATGTAAATAAATAAAATAAGTAAATAATAGAATAAATACCGTCTATACTATTCAATATTCTATGACCCAAGCGGTATAGATTTACAAGTTTGTACTGTTACAGTGACTGCCTAAGGATCACTTTTGTGAATAGAATTAATCGTGCTCACCTCTTTGTTAGTGTATGTCTATGTAGATCTTGTTATCAATCTATAGGGTGTGCCATTTAAAAACTTAAATTTACAAATGCAATAAAACAAAAACGGTTGGAAATTTTGCCAAATTTTATTTTTGTCAAAAAGTACAATTGTATGAGGACGTATCTCGCCAATGGCACCACAATCTTTGCTCTCAAATGCTCGAATGTCATTGGTTTGCCGGCATAACATTTGTTTTTAACGGCGCCCCACAGAAAATAACCCAACGGTGTCAAATCGCAAGAAGCTGCAACCAATTGACATCACCATTTCGGCTAATTGAGCGACTTTCAAACGTTTGATGCTATAAATCAATTGTGGCATGAGATGTGTGGCCAGTTGGACCTTACTGTTGAAACCAACACCAATAAGAGCGGGTACAAAAAAATCGTTTATCATGATGCGATAGGTGTTTCCATTGACCGTAATGGTTGCGTCATTTCCCAAGAAATACGGCTCAATGATACCCCCGCTCCATAAGCCGCACCAAACAGTCGTAATGGGTGCGTTTGGTTTTCTGTGCCCTAAATACGGCGGTTTTGCTTATTAACGTACCCTCCAAGATGAATATGCATTTTTTGACTTTGTTGCTAAAGCGTAAATCGGTTCATTTCGTTCAGTGGAGGTAATATACTGAATTTTGTGACAGAATAGAATGACACATGTATTGCCAGATTCAAAAAAACTGCTGGTTCAAATTTAAACTGATTGACCGCCCACCCAATACGTCAGTAACAGGCAAACTAATATTAATGCATTTTACAATTGTAGTAGTAATCAGAGAGTCTCTAGCTCAGGCCACATTGCACCGTATTTATCCGCTTGTTCACTCTTTACTTCGTGAGTACGTACGTGTGAATATAAAAGAGAAGAGCAGCTCTTTGCCAGAATCTGATCTACATGTTGGAATTTCAGAGAAAGTTTGATAAAATCTTTTACGCTTATTGATTTTTCTTCAAATCGTGATATTTATTTTTTATTTCGTATAAAAATTTTATACGAAGATGAATAGTGCAATTTATATATGATCGTCCTATTATAACATCTAACCTTCATAATGCTATTGAATTTTGCACAAATAGTTGTAAGCCGTACAGAAGTTATTTTAAAATATTCGACTTGACTCTGCCAGTAAATAAAAGAATGTTTAATGAGGATAGTTCTAGTACAATCGATTAGAATTACAAAATCCGTATAAAGCTATGTTGGCACGACACCGTTTTTCGTCATTCGTTCTCTCTTTCATAATAAAACCCCCGATTATGAAATTAATTACATAAATTTCCATATAAAATCTTGAAGATGAATCATTCAAATTGTAAGTAATTATATTTCTACTACCTTTCGTATTACTTCAAAATCAGTGTCATCTCTAATTTTTATAAAACTTAGATCAAAAGGGTTTGGCATACTTATTAGCTCTTAATCAAAATGTTTTAATTATAGATTTAACATTGCAAATTTATTAAATTGACTTCCATAAAGTATGCTGTCAAGCACAAAAAATAATATAGAGGAATTAAAGACAACAAACACAAAAAAAAAATGGCCGCTCGCTGTATTAACTTCATATGCTAGCATTTAAAAGCTGCCGTGCGAACGGTAGAATCTAATTAAGTAATACAAACAGAGAACAAAATAATCCGAAGTCTCGTGTGAATGTAGCATAATTTTATTTGTTTACGACTGTTTTAAGGCGCAACCCAATTATAATTCTTTAGTAAAATTACATACAAATGTTTGCTGCAACGTCACTTTAATCAAGATTAGTAACGTAGGGACTATGATTCCAGTCTAAAATGTTTGTGACCTTTGTCTGAATTGATCTTTCGATGTGACGCAGTTCATCATAAATTTCGTTAAGCTTAGCCAGCCCCTAATACAATCGGTTTACAAAATTTGACGATAGTGGTGAGTAGCTGAATAGTGTCTGTGAATTTGAATAACTTTGCCGCTTGGATAAATGGAATTAGGTTTCGATTAAATTGCAATAAATTAACTGTAACAAAAAGTTGATCTTGGCCGACCAGAATATCTTCAATTGTTTTCTTTTCAATATTGTAAAACGAAGAGATCAATGAGATGTCCATCTATTAAATCATATGGTTCGAGTGATGAGAGCATAACAAACTCAATATGTAACTCAAGTAACAAAAAACCTTTCATTTCCAGAGATGGAAATTCATCTCTTTTCAATGTTATTTAACCCTCTAACCAGCAAACCTGTCTTTAGGCGCGGTATATTGTTTGTGTTATTATGCTGATTTTTTCTTTTTGAAGTTCCATTATAACGGTAAATATGTGCAGAGAAATACACAATTCACTCATTGTGACAAATAACAACATGCATTTGTCTCTTGGTTTTAATATTTCGATTCGTAAAGTCAAATTTCTAGATAAATTGTGTATAACAATTATTTGTGTTTTGTTAAGACAATTTTTTTTTGGTAAAAATTGGAGTCAGCCTAAAGGCGGACCTGCCGAGTGCCAGTTCATTTTGCATATGTATATATTATATATGTATATATTCATTTTGCATATATATATATATATATATATATATATATATATATATATTTTTTTTTTTTTTTGATAGACCTTTTTCTTTTTTTAATAAAAATGTAGCAGTTTCAAATATAATTGCCTCTTAAAATGTTCCAACGAGTTTGTGTACTACAAATCTTGTGTGCAGTGGCAGGTTATTATCAACTTATGCTGGTATTAAATCAATTAAAACCGAAATTAGCGACGTACAATCGTTACAAACATGGCGTTTTGATTGGATAAATAAATCCTATATTAATGTAGACCCCAATATAATTAAAGAATACAATTGCCATATGGGTGGCGATGATATAATGAACAGCTTACTAGGGCGATACCATATTAGAATGAAAATGGACTTTACCTTAATTTTATCGTCTAATTGATATGTCATTATTTAATGCATAACTCCTTTTTAAATGCGTTTATGGAATTGATAGCAACGATATCTTTCATTTAAAATTACCAGACTTACGTAGGGGCAGATGTACTTTGATATTATGCAAATACTTCCATTAAAAAAACCTGCCGGAAGATCTTATAATTCACCAAATTGCATTCGCTTTCATAAAGTTGGACATATGCCTGATGTTTTGGGTCGGAGTGGTAAAAGAGTGTGCAAAATGCAGAGGAGTGTAAATCGGAATCACAAATGTTTTGCACAAAGTGTAAACTAAGTTTCTGCTTATCAAATAATAAAAAATGTTTCAAAAATTACTACAAAAAATAAGCAAAATGTTTAAATAAAACATATGAAAAATTCTTCTCTGGTAAAAATATTTCTCTGACTTAACAGATAAGTCCGAATTTTGGCGGGCAACATATTTTCTTAGCTGGAAGGTAAGTTTTGAATGTTTTTCAACTTTTTACTTTAACGTAGTGTTTTTGCCTCCAACTACCAAAATAAAATTGGCCAGTTAGAGGGTTAATGTAAGGTTTTATATATTTTTTTAATAAAATAAAACTGTTTGTATAAATATCTGCAAGTATGGAGCGCCTGTAAAATATTATTATATAATTTTCTCTATCCAGGTGGAAAAATTGATATGATATATGCATATGCTTTCAGCAATCTTGTTTTTTAAAGCTTTTTCACTTGCCGTTTTTTTTTCAAAAGAAACATGATAACAGTATTAAATCAATGCTCTTTATAAAAGAAACAAATACTACAATAGTAAAAGCATAACCCAAGTATTTCTACAATTACAAAGTATTGAAATATTTCTCCTTTTTACTGGCAAATCTACTTAAATATATCAAATTACTACATATACCCACTCATATATCATACATATTAACCACAAATTCACACTCATCTCTTATGTTTTGTTAGATATTCAGAAAACAGACAGACAGAGAGACCATCATAACGAAAGACTAAACAAGACAAAATTGCCATAAAAATATTCATCCCTCTATTCGATATTACAGGCAATATTGACATCTGCTAAATTTTTTTTTTTCTTAGAAAAAGCATCCTCGCCTACGTTCTCCCATCCCCCAAGGAAAACAAAAAGAAAGGAAAAATTTCGTTTAGACAATAGCTGTAAATATGTATTTATTCTACTACACATACATGCATACATACATATATTTAATAAAAATGAAACGTTTTTCAATTTAACCCCATTAATAACAGATTTATACTTTTCTTCTCTTAAAATAATTTGTTTTTATTAAAAAATTCTTTCCTTTCTCTTTTTTTGGAGGGTTGTGATTTTCTTCTTGTTTGTCTTTAATATTGTCGTTGACACTTCACCCTCCCTTACTAGTTTTAAATTAAATTTTTAAAGAAAACTGTTTAAGAAATTTTAATATAATTTTTATTTACTGTTTGTCACCCACTTTTCATGATATGAGTTAAAGGGCATTTGAAATTTAAATTGAAATTAATTCTAGATCTCACAGTTAGTGCTGTTTACTTTAACGCTTTATGCTTTACTTTATTGTTGTATAAATATTTAAATTTAAACAAAAAACACAAATGTGCTACTTAAAAAAAAAGATATCTTAAGTTTATCCCTCTTTGATTAAAAAAAAAAGTAAATAAAAAGTATCAATTATATATTACGAGTATAAATCAAATATAATAAAAAAAAGAAAAGTAGCCCTTTAGTTTAAAAATATTTTGGAAGTAAGAAACTAAAGTCGTGCAAGCCTATATTAGACTCGAACTACAGCACACTTAATATAAATATATACAGGCAGCGCACAGGCAGTGCACACCATCACTCTCTAGAATTAAGATTTTATTTTACTCTTTAAAAATGCGATGAATTTAATCATTTTAAATTTTTTTAATACTATATTTACGGCTTTACAAAATCCACGAAAAACAACAACAAAATTCTTACAACAACTTATGTTATACAACAATAGCGGAAGATACTCTATTTTTTACGCTTAAAAAAGTGTACCAAACTATGCCAATAAAAAGAATGAAGCAAAAATATCTGGAAAGTTTATTAAAGATGTTCTCAAGTATAACAAAAATCTGCTTTTAAAATTTCAAAAATACCTCAAAATCCTGAGTTACGGTCAAAAAACCGAGTTTTCGTACCTTCAAAACTACCCACTTAGCAAATTATTATTATTATTATGGAGAAGAATAATATACCTTTTGAATGGTATATACGTTACTTAAGTAAACTTGTGTAATCTGTGTACATTGTTTAAGCAAACGCATTTTTCATTCAATTTATTCATAATTGTTCAAGTTTAGTGATATTTTTGAACGCTATTTTATATGGGGACCGTATTATTTAAGAATTCATTAGAGAAATCGTTTAGTTACGAATACAAAGATACTTAGTTTTTTAAGATGCTCGCCAGAACCGTAAGTAAACGCTTCTCTTCCTCTCGGAGGTGCTGTTACAGCTTTTGCATTGAAAGTTGAAGAGCAAACTCATTTTATTATCCTATTATCCAAAGACCCGAGTACACCGCAATGAGTTTGAAATAAAGTGAGTGTAATGCAGAAGTAACAGCGTACTCGATATAGCACAAGAGGGGAGAGAACTCCGGATTTATAGATCTATAGATTTCCCCCTTGACTACAGTCATAAGACAGCAGATGTCAGGTCAGGTATTAGATTCCACATCCATCGAGGTCCACTTAGCAAGTTCATTAGCCTTTTCATTACCAACGATGTTCCTGTGTCCAAGAACGCAAATCAAGGAAATGATAAATATACCACCTAGGAGCTTCATTTTCTCTTTACATTGGAGAACTAAAACCGTGTTCCTATTAGGAGACAGGGTCTAGGGTCCTGATAGCGGTCTGACTATAAGTGAAAATTCTGATCCTTCTTACAAGCCCCCGATTTCTCAGCACCATACATGTTTGCATAATCACAAAAACTTCCGGCTGAAAAATGCCAGAGATCTTTAGTAAGGGATTTCGCAAAGTCAAAAGACTCGGAGAAAATACTAGCCGCCACAATGGATGCCATCTTGGATTCATCTGCGAAGACCCTAATACCAGAACAATTAGCAGTATTGGTTGCAATGCAATTTTACACGGAGTAAAAAATAGCCTCTCCCTGCGATTTAAGCTTAAACTGCAACCATTATGTGCACTCTCTACAAAGCTACATCAAGTCTCTAAGTAAGTATCAAAATGCGTGGGACTCTTATTATTCATGGTACGTAAATAAAGTATCTGACAGATACTGAAAGTCATTCTCTACCTGTTCGAATAACAAACTATCCAAGAATAGGTACCATTATGTCCTTATGTCGGTTTGTTCAAGCCTTAATGAACCTTTCTAAAACGTTTGAGTTCGTTTAAAATGCGTTAAAATAAAATTAACAGCACTTTGTTGTTGTTTTACTGTTTTTATTAAACATGACTTTATTTTACAACAGCAAAACGATAACTACTTGACGTAGGTAAAGCAGTCTTCTTTATACCTAACTGCCTACAGTTTGGAGAGTTCCGGCAATGTCTCATATCCTCTATTTTATATCCGTTAATTCAAATGTAACGCACATATATGGTCGAATTGGCAGTGCTGTCAAAAACGCAAATAAGTACGGCATATAACTACCAAATATACCAAAATTTAGACATTTTTATTTTCGTAACAATATTTTGTATTACCCATTGGTTTTGTTTTATTTGAATGCGAATCATAAGGTTTATTTTAAAACGATAGTTATTAAAAAAGAATAAACCCAATATTAAAACTTTGTGGTCACGGTTTCACCTTAAAACTTTATTATTAGTGGTTTAAAAAGAAAACTGAAAAGAAAAAAACTTTTAGAATGATTTTAAATAAATTCATGTCACATGTTATTACATTTAGAACTCGTTCGTCCGTCCGGTCCTCCAGAAAATAAAAAAACCGAAATACCCTTTTCAATTCACACATGCTTGAAAATCTCTCAATACAACTTCAAAAAAAAGCCGGCCGTAAGTACTTAAAAAAACTCAAAACTCATGTTGAAAAAAAGAACATAAGAAAAATAAAGAAACAATAAGAAATTTTCAAATACAAGAAAAAAACCAAGGAAATAAAAAACAGAAAAGTTTGCCCTTTAAACCAAAAACGATATTAAATACAGAAAAAAAAAATGTTAGAAAGACAACATATTGGGTTTGAAAACTGATATTGATGGTGTTTCAAACGCGTCGACGTCTGTTTGGGACAACGTCTTTAGCTCGAAAGACCACTAGAAGATTGGTTGTTATTGCTATTAATTTTCCTTCTTTTCTGTTTTCATTTTATTTTCCTAAAAAACGAAGGTATTAAGATAGTAACTGATAAAAAAAAAAAATACAGTCTGAATAAAACAGTGAGACAGACAGTGAGTACCACCAGTATCATTATTGTAGAGAATATGAAATAATTGATGCGATATTTTATGAATTTTGTTTTTGGTTTACTTTTGTTGTTGTATGTTTGTTTGCTTCTTATCTAGTTTATTATAATTAACACATATTTTCTTCTTCTTTTTATTTTTATATATTTTTAATAAAATTATGTATTTTTTTAATTTACAAAAAATTTATTTTTACCAGTGAAAATATTGAAAAAAAGTCCATTTCGGAGATGTAAACGGTGCCATAAATCAACTACTTGTTACTTTAAATTTTGTTTATTGTTTTCCTTTATACCGTCTATCTATTTATTAACATTTTTACTTTTGTTATATACTGTAGTTAAACAAATATTTATTTTAACTTTTAAATAAACATTAAATGGCTTCTTGTTTTTTTTTTTGGTTTTTCCTTTCGATGCTCTTTTTTAACAATTGAATTGATTTTAAAAGTCGAAAAAGTATATTTTTTTTAAATTTTTCATATTTATATGTATATCTAACGATTATTTATTTAATTAACATGAAGTTGTAAATATTCATATGCGTAAAATTTAAGATACAAAAGGGTTTAAAGATATAAAAACCTCTGCAACCTAACAAACCAACCTAAATTAACGCTCAGGCGTAACATTTTCCAGCACCTAGTTTTGGTTAGTTAGTTCAGTAATGTTAACTTATTTTGTTTAACACAACTTACTAAATAGAAAAGAAAATAGACATGATATGGTTAAGTAGGTTTGAAAAAAAAAAAGTATCATTACTTTTTAACAATGACAAATCTAAATATCACCAACCCTGATAACGCTGGACACTATAAAAAAGTCAAATCACAAAACTAAACAAATCCTATTTCGACAAATTTTGAAGTTACAGTACTTAGTCCGAATAATAATAATAATTCCCATAACATTCAGTGGTGGAACACAGCACCCTCAGTCAATGAGCTGCATTTTTAGACTCATTGAAAGAGACCTACAGTTTAACGGCTCCGTACGGCAATTGCATAGAAAAGTTTTCAATGGTAGTAATACTCACAAGTAGTTACTAGCTAATGTTACGGCTGTTGAATAATATTGTTTTCAGATGGTCTGGCCTGGGATTGAACCGATGAGTTTTGGTGAGTACCTACCACACCACCACCTACCTACTTTCACAGATATTTCCCTATTTCAACATTATTTACAATCCTTTTTTTCAGCATTTTCCGGCTTTCATTTATGTGACGAAAATGAATAAAGTTGAAATACCTGGGAACTGTTACCATTTTTCTGATAGGCGCTATCGAGTACATGTAGAATCTTTTTTGAAATATCCGAAATAATTGATATTATTGAGTTGAGGCTCAAAATCCTGTAATATCTCAATAAGAATTTAACCGATTTTAAGTTTATGATATGGAAAAAGGAGCAACAGAAATATAGCCGTGCAGTTTGTTCGGTGTTCGAGATATTCAGAGGTATATCACCTTACTTACATAAGATCCTTGCAGAGCGTGCATACCATGTCAATAATTTTTCAATAATGTCGGTTGTATCTATAGGGTGGGCCAATTAAAAGCTTAAATTTAAAGATGCAATAAAACAAAAACGGTTTGAAATTTTGTAAATTTTTTTTTTGTGAAGTACAATTGTTCCGGCTAGAAATGAAATATTATTTCATTCATGTGGCTGCCGCAGCTGGCCTCACAGCACCCCATTCGATCGGACCAATTCCGAGAACTTTTACGAGTGTTTGTTAGCCTTCAAATGCTCAATTGTCCCTGGTTTATCGGCACAACATTTGTCTTTAACGGCGCCCTACTGAAAATAGTCCAACGGTGTCAAATCGTAGCTTCTTGGAGGCCAATTGACATCACCATGTCGGCTAATTAAACGGCCAACAAACGTTTGATGCAATAAATCAATTGTGGCATGAGATGTATGGAAAGTTGCACCATGCTGTTGAAACCTAACATCGTTCACATTAAAGCGGGTACAACACAATCGGTTATCATGGTGCGATAGGTGTCTCCATTGTCCGCAATGGTTGCGCCGTTCTCATTTTCAGAGAAATATGGGCCAAGGATACCTCTGCGTAAATCATCTTTTCAGATGGGGCTCATTTTGATCTTGGCGGGTATGTAAACAAGCAAAATTGTCGCATTTGGGGCACAGAAAACCCGCGAGCATACATTGAAAAGTCGATACACCCAAGGCGAGTCACTGTTTGGTGCGGATTTTGGTCCAGAGACATAATTGGGCCATTTTTCTTCGAAAATGAGCAAGGAGTGGCCGTTACAGTCAATGGCGATCGTTATCGGGCCATGTTGAACTAATTTTTTTTCACAAAAATTGAAGAGGATGATATTAGCAACATTTAGTTTCAACAGGACGGCGCTACGTGCCACATAGCCGAAGCTACACTTGATGTTTTGCACCCTGTTTTTTAAGATCGCATTATCAGCCGCAGAGCTGATGTCATTTGGCCACCTCGGAGCTGCGATTTGGCACCGTTGGACTATTATTTGTGGGGTGCCGGCAAAGATAAGTGTTACGCCAACAAGCCAGAGACAATTGACGCTTTAAAGGACAATATTCGTGAAGCCATTGGAAAAATACAGCTGCACACAATCGATAATGTGCTTAAAAATTGCGCCGATGGTGTAGGCTACTGCATGGCCAGCCGAGGCAGCCATTTGAATGAAATTATTTTCCATTATTAACCGGAAGGATTGTACTTTCAAATAAAAAAAGAAATTTGAGAAAATATTCAGTAGTTTTTTAGTTTTTTAGTTTAGCATTTTCAAAAAAAAAAAAAAAAAAATTATTTGGCGGACCCTTTATTTTGTATTTTATCACATTTACATATATTTTATAACTTTTTGAAACTAAACCTTCAAGCCGGAAACAATTTTTAAACATCGATTCTTATATTCTTCTAAAAAATTATCTACTTATAAAACAAAAATCTATCAAATGTACAACTTATTCAACCATTCAATAGTAAATAATCGAAAACAATTAATTGTTTTCTTTCTTTTTTATTAGAACAGGAAAAATAAGAAAAAAATGGAATAAAACACAAGTGTATCGATGGAAATATTCAAGACAACTTGACATTTTTCTCGTTGTTGACAAAGCGAAGATGACCTGATTTCGGTAGCTAAAATTAGTTCCTCTAATGGGAGGTTCCTCTATACATAATAAATAGCTTTCGAATGCTATACAAAATTTATCTTAAAAATAAAGTAAAAAAAAAAAATAAATTTTAAATTAAAAATTCCAAAAAGTATGTTTCGTACATAAATTTTGAAGTACTTTATAAAGAAAAAGGGTTTAAAGAAGATTTAAAGGGTTTAACCAAAAATTAAAAAAAAAATATAATAAAACATGTTTTAATATTAAAGAGAATGGAAATAAAAACTGATTTAAGATTTTGCTTTTTTATGTTTTTTTTTTTTGTTTAAATAACTAAAAAACAAAAAATTTAGATTTAAGTGTATTTAAGCTACTGTCTTTAAGGGAAATACAACACAGTTCTCTAACTTACATAAAATGGTGGTTAAAGGAAAAAATAATTTTCGTTAATGTACACTGGCATTTTAAGAAATAAAATCAAAATCAAAAAAAGTAGTTGCTTTTTCATCTTGTTTAACTAACAGTCAGGGTATGGCCTCCACATTACCACTTTGATAAAAAAAGTTCCCGGAATTTATTCAGAAAATTAAAAATACAAGTTTGTTCATCTAAATCTATATTGTCCCCTTCAAAGTAATACCCATCGACTGCAACACACTTATGTTTTATGTTGTAAATGGGTTGAGGGTAAATAAATTGTTCCACTATGCTGGCTACTGATATATCAACCAATGACGGATGTGCTTTACAAGTATTACGAATAAATGTTCGGTCTTCTGACAGTAGTCTTTAAGTGATTTTTGTATGCTAACTAAGCGCAATCATATGATAAATTCAATTCAAGAGTGTTTCGGCGCAATCTGATCAAGTTTTTGTGTGGTTTTTAACCGTAAACGAGGCATTGATTACTGTCGATTCAATATTTTTAAAGGTTCAATGTTAGTTTGTTGTAAAATATATTTAGCAAATACATATTCAGCAGATTTAAAGAAATGGCTAACTGTGAGAAGAATTGAGTCAAACGAACCAGGGTCTTGAGTAGATGGATGTTTATTGCATCGCTAAATAAAAATAACACGGCAACAATAATAATTGAGTAGCAAAGAAAACAAGTAACAGACAATAAACAAGCAACAACAAATACTAAGAGCTGAAAGAGGTAGATGTTTACGTACGCATGGCTACAAAAGAACTAAAAAGAAATTAAAAGAAAGAAATGGAACCTACCTAAACTATCGAGAGGTTCGAGATCTTTCGATGTGTTGTTTACTCAGCCATATAAAAAGCACATCGATGCGAACAGCAATCAGTTTATGTGTCGTAAACTCAGCGAGTTTAGTTTTAAGTAAAGTTAACTCAGCGAAGAGAGTTTATAAGGTGTAAACTCGTGAAGCTTGTAGTGAAGTAAAAAACCAGTTAGAGCTAACTCAGTAAAAAGAGTTAAGTGTAGTGTTAACCTCTGGTTGAAAAGGTTGTGGTCGAACCTAAGTTATAACTACGATCGGGTTGGAAGATCTTTATCTCGGTGGGTACGTTAATAAGCAAAATTGCTATATTTGGGGCAAAGAAAACCCAAACGTCGTCATACAGAAGCCAATGCACCCATTACGAGTGACAGTTTGGTGCGACTTGTGGAGCGGAGGCATCATTGTCCCATATTTCTTCGAAAATGGGGAGGGCGCAACCATTACGCTCGCACCATGATAACCGATTTTTTTGTGCCCGCTCTTCATGATATTGATGTGAACGATGTCTGGTTTCAACAGATTGGTGCAACTTGACACACATCTTATGCCACAATCGATTATCGCGTCAAACGTTTGATGGACGTTTAATCATCCAAAATGGTGATGTCAATGGGCCGCCAAGAAGCTGATATTTGACACCGTTGGACTATTTTCCAACGATAAACTAGAGACAGTTGAGCATTTAAAGGCCACCATTTGTGGTGCCATTGGCGAGATACGACCCCATACAATCGAAAAAGTTCTCAAAAATTTGTTCGATCGAATGGGGTAATGTGAGGCCAGCCGCGGTAGCCTTAGGAATGAAATAATATTTCATTTCTAACCGGAATAATTATACTTCACTACAACAAAATAAAATTTGCAAAATTTCAAACCGTTTTTGGTTTATTGCATTTTTAAATTTACTTTTAAATTGCCCACCCTATATATTTAATTTAGATAAAAATTTTAGTGAATTATTATTTTTATTTTTAATTTATTGAAATGTTAACAAAATAAAATTTGCAATCTAGTACAACCGCTGTTTCCATATTTATCTTATACTAGAACAATCGTGTGACTGAAAAGCGGCAATTTTTTCCATTTAATCATTTTACGCTAATTTGCGACAATCAAATTTATTTAAACGGGGGCAATCATTATTGTGCCTTAATTCTGCACAATAAAAATTGTTAAAAATTGGTGCACTGCTACAATCATGTGATCTTACTTTAAATAGGCCAATAATTTTGTTCAGCGAAATATGTTTTTTTTTTCATTTTTTATAGCAGTTTATCAAAAAACTCTTTAATAAGACCATTAAATAACCCATGAAGCTGAAGCTGAACCCATTCCAATAATTTAATCGTCACTGTATTCAGCAGATTTAAAGAAATGGCTAACTGTTAGGAGACTTGAGTCAAACGAACAAGGGTCTTGAGACCTGTTTTTCATTTAAAGAGAAGAAACAATAGAATAACGTTGGACTAAATCTATTGAGCTTAGGAGTTTAGTTGAGAAATAAAGCGCTTCTTAGCTTCGTATATTTAAATTTCATTTAAGCCTTATTAATTAATATTAATATTAAAAAATTTTTATATTTATTTTTTAAATTTTAGATTTTTATTATATAAAAAACATAACAAAAAATAATATTAAAAATAACAAAATTTACTGACATTATTCTTAAGAGAAGCCTTATTAATATAGGAAATAACTTTTTCCCCTCACCAGTATATATAATAACCCCTATACATGATGTCTGGAAACAAAAGCTGCTCCATTTTCATGTTGGATGTTTTTCCTTTTGTATTTCTGAAGATTTCTAAAGTGTTTTAAATACAAAAGCTACGCATTTGTAAAACTTCGTTTTGTTTTTGTTTTATTTGAATGTTGTATGGTTTTTTGTTGTTGTTGTTATTGTGGTTGTTTTTTAATATTTTAAATGGTTGCTACTACCAAAACTACCAATTGTTTATTGTTAGTTCGTTCGTACATGGCTATTGCTGCTGCATGCGTGACATGTTTTTTCTGTTTTTTTGTTACTCTTCATCATCATCTCAAAGTTTTTTTTTTTTTTTTTTTGTTCGGAATCGAGATGGTTTTTTGTGATAGAAAGAGATTGGGGGGATATGAAAATAAAAAAGAAAGAAAAACACCAAAAAAAACATATCATTGGCATTGTTGTTTGACGCTTTAAATATTTTTGTATGTTTTTCGTCGTTTTTTTTTTGTATGTGTTTTGTTTTGTGTGGCAATAAGCGTTTTCGATGTTGCATGAGTAGCATGACAGTCAAACTGTCAGTTTGGCTTGTTGTTAGTCAGTCAGACCAAATTACGACTTTTAGAAAGATCTCTTCACTTTCGAGAGTTTATTATGGTATTTTGTGCACATCAAATATTATAATGGACATTTTGTAGTTGTGCCTTCCCTGCCTTCCCCTTTTTCTACAATTCTTGGAGGAATAATTTTAAGTGTTTAAGTATCAGTATGGAAATCATTTTTGTTTTTTTTCGTGTTTCGTTTTAAAGGGACTGTCAAAGACAATAAAAAATAAATATAAAACAAAAGAGGTCTGTTTCTATGTACGTATATATATGTATGTATGTACGTTCAACTTTAAGATGGAACATGCCAATTATAATTCTAAGTATTGTATATATGTATGTTTGCCACTGTCAAACTTTTTTATTATATCATTAAAAAAATTAATATAAAAACTTTTTTTATACATACAGAAATATATAATTGTTAACAGGAATATTAAAAAATCTTTTATATTTTTACTTGACATCTTAAACGTTTTTGAGAAACGATTTTTTTCCTTCAGTTAAAAAAGCGTAGAAAAAATTAAATTAAAACTTTTTATTTTTTATGACATCTACGAGTATGTAAATTTTCAATTCAAACTTAACCTTCTCTGGCATTTTCTTCTTGTCATATTTTTTTTTAGTACCCCATGTACTTAATGTGATTTTGTGTATGATTAGTATTTCTCAGTCCACTTTAAATGTGTGGTCTGTTATTAATGGCATTAAATAAAAAAAAATTAAAATAAAAAATGTTAGTTATACAATCAATTTAATGTAATTTATAAAATCGTTACCAGTAGTACTTAAACCACATCACATTAATTTCAAGCCATAATTTGAAAGGTCATTAAAAATTACTTGTAATTTTGTACTATTTTTTTATTACATGTCTTAATATGAAAAAAAAAAATAATTTGAAGGACGAGACAAATCAGGCTATTCGAGATGGCTGGAATAAAAATTGTTCTTTCTTTTTACATGATGTAAACAATGTAAGCAACTCAAAAACGGCCAAATTAAAAAGCAAAGCTATCAATGTGACCAGATTTGAAAATGACATAAAGCTAAATTGCGTTCAAAAAAAAAGCTAAAAAATAACTAAAAAATTTTGTTTTCGGCTAAAAAATAACCTAAGATTTTAAATTATTTTTTAACATATATTTTTTAATTGGATATCAGATAAGGTTAATATAGCACTAAAAAAAATTGTTAAAGTGATAAACTAGATAGGGTGAATGTACCAATAGTCGGTAATTTAACTTTTGTTTATTTCAGGCGACTGACCTTATGATGTGAAGGTGGTATAGAATTGACGTCTTAGTTATTACAATTCATTAGCTTGCTTAGTTTCAGATTTTTTAAATTTTTTTCTCCGTCACTCCTCTAGGGAGCATATGGGCTTTCCACAAACCATCTATTGTTTCGCTTCAGTTTCTTTAATTAATTTGATATTTCAAGCTAAGTAGATGATTAATCCGCTGTAGCTTCCTCCATATGATTTTTTTTTTGTAGTGGTGAAGATCCTTGCTAATTGGTGGTGATGATCTTTACTTTAGCATTGTAATTTTTTCCCAGTAGGTGGCGTGTTTTATTTGATCATTCATCTGGTGTTTGTCATCATCGCCAGAGGTTTGCGAGAAGGGTCAGGGGGCTTTTTTCTTCATTTTTTTTTAGATGGAGTTGTCTGGAGGGAAGTTGTAGCCTATTTTATTATTAAACCTTCGAAACCACAATTGAATTTTTTCTTTGTCATGTCCTCTGCTGGGGCTCGAACCTGGGTCGTTTGTGTTGTTATGCGTGCGCTCTAACCACTACACCACGTCATCCCTAGTTTCAGATTATTAAGTTAAATTTAAATATTTTTTTATTCAAATTATAAAATTTACTGTTTCTCTGAAAAACACCAAATTTGCCAGTTTTCGGCATACCATGTTCCTATTAACGGCATATCATATTTTAGTACAGAATATAATAAATCGGGATTGATTTCAAACTTTTAGTTATTTTAAACAAATGTTATCTACATTCTATATGTTCAATAAAATCAATCAGGCCTGAAAGATAAATTCATATCAAAAATCCTGAATATTATTTGTGTATAATTCAGATTTTGTACATAGGTTACATGTTATACTCGTAGCTAAAAACGAATGGAATAATATTATATGGGTTCTGAAAGCTAACCTCTAAAGCTTAAGTCTATAACTGGTATTTCAAAATGTGTCAGCTTTTACCATGGACCGGTCACATAATGAGCATCCTCTCAAGCCGCTCAGTTACAGTTCGAACATAGCATGTCACTAAAGCTTTTAAATGAAGAACTCTGCGATGTGCTATTCGGAAACAGAAACCATATAACACGTACAAACAATATCACGCAAAATTTCATAAATCGAATCATTGAAATAGACTTGAATTTGGGGCTTTAAAACGTAACACCGAAAACTGGTAAGAAAATCCAAACGCCTTTTGGAGAAGTATGATGATAATTTTGTCAGAAAAACTTTGTTTATGGATGAAAAATGTTAACCGAAGCAAAGAAGTGTAATAAACGAAATGACAAGATGTAAACACAGTAGTCTAGAGAAGTATCTGAGCTCACCCCACGCGTCGAAAAGGTAATCCAGTTTACTATGAGGTCGCCGACTTGCATTTCTGTTTACCAGGGATCTAAACATCAGCCAAAGTTTACCAGAAATCCGTTTTGAAAGCGGTTATGAAGCCACTTAATCATTCCCTTGTCCAAAACCAACTGTAGATTTTACAACAGGATTTTGAGACTGCCCATAAGGCTAAAATGACGTAAACGCGGCTCCCAAAAACTTGCCAACTGTGGTAGCCCTGATCTGGACCCTCTGTAATACAAATTGACCCTTTTAGTGGTCATGTTTTGCTACAAAACAAAGCCCAACATTAATTTTCTTAAGACTTCATTGGCTCATGATGAGGCCAGATTTTAAGATGGGTATCGTGCGTACAGTTATTGATCATTGGCTAGTGTTACTTAAGACGAGATTGTAAAAGATATAAATATTTAATAAATAATTATTTCTAGAAGTTTTGAATATTCGTATTTTGAGATCTCAACCCTAACATAACTAGTAGTAAAAACCACTGCTGACCATAGGAACAAGTGATTTTCAGTTCCTAAATTTTTCGTTCCTATTGCCGGCATCGCTTAAAATTGGAGAAAAATAATTTTTTTCACATCTTTCACTTTTATAGTCATATTTCAACAGTTTTCTACCTTTAAAAAACATTTCCGATTGAAAATTGATTATTTTAAAGTAATTATTGACATTATTAATTCGGAAAGCAATTAAACCGAAAGACGATCACTAATTAGAGGAAAATACTGTCAAAAATATTTTTTTTCCCCGTTACTCCTCTTGGGAGTATACGGCTTCCACAAAGCATCTCCATCTAACACGGTTCACTGTTGACTTTGCCTTTTCCCATGTTAGGTTGTTCTGTCTTAGTTCTTGGATTATTATACTTATCTAAGCTCAAATTGTTTTTAACATAGAGAAAGCTGAGAATATTTATAAATTTCATATACACAGCTTTACTTTACTACATAATTACTTTTATTCTTAGTAGTCGACAATTTTTGTATATATACTTAATATACAAAAATTGTCGACTACTAGTACATGCCGACCTTGGGTGCACTCACCCTATAACTTTTAAACCTATTTGATCAGCAAACTATTAATTGAACGAATTTCAATAAGAATTCAGATGAAATACGAGGGCGGATTGACATTGAAGCTACCTAGCGCTAGATGGCTGCACAAACACAAAAACTTTTTCTTTCTTAGAAATTACGATTTGTCAAACGTTAGCTGTTAAAATTTTAGCCAAATTTATCGATTAGTTTATTTGTTGCAGTCGTTTGAAGTAATCAACTTTTGTGTTTCTTGGAAAATGGAAAAAAGTGAATTTCGTGTAGTGATTAAACACTATTATTTGAAAGGCAAAACGGCGGAAGAGACAAAAGAAAAGCTTGATAAACATTACGGCGAATCTGCTCCGTCAGATAATATGGTAAAATATTGGATTGCTGAATTTAAACGGGGCCGAACAAGACCATCAACAGGAACGCCAAAAGAGGTGGTTACTAAAGAAAATATCAAGAAAATCCTCGATATCGTTATGAATGATCGCCGGGTCAAAATACGTGAGATTGCTGAAATGGTAAACATATCGTATTAATGTGTGTTCAACATTTTGCATGAACATTTGCATATGAAAAAGCTATCGGCAAAATGAGTGCCGTGTTTGCTCAGTGTTGAGCAAAAACGAGTTCGACAGATCAGTTCACAGCGGTGTTTGGACATGATAAAGCATAATCCTGCTGATTTTTGGCGTAGATTAATAACTGTTGATGAAACGTGGGTCCACCACTACACACCTGAAACCAAAAATCAATCGAAGCAATGGGTGGAAACTGATGGAAGTGCTCCGAAGAAGGCGATGACAGCGAAATCGGCTGGCAAGGTTATGGCCACTGTATTTTGGGATGCACACGGTGCTCATCGATTATCTTGATCCACAATCACAGGAGAGTATTATCGTGCATTATTGGTTCAATTGGTTGATGCAATCAAGGAAAAACGACCACATTTAAACAAGAAAAAAGTGCTCTTTCTTCAAGACGGTTGATCATCCATCTTATAGTCCAGATTTAGCTCCTAGTGACTTTTTCCTGTTTCCAAACTTGAAAAAATGGCTCGCAGGAAAAGGATTCATCTCAAACGAAGAAGTGACTACTGAAACTAATGCGTATTTTGAGGAGTTCCCAAAATCGTATTATTCAGATGGTATAAAAAAGTTGGATAATCGTCAAACTAAGTGCATTGAGCTAAAAGGAGACTATGTTGAGAAATTAATGGTTTTTGAAAAAAAATGTTTTTTTCCTACTTAGGTAGCTTCAATATCAATCCTCCCTCGTACATACTATAAATGTACATAATTTTCAGTTTCATAAATTTTTCAAATCCATATACATACTCGCATATTATAAATTTTTGTCTTTGTTTGGCGATCACTGGCAAATCGACTGAATCGACTTTGCTGAAATTTTCAAGACAGAAGAAGATCCAGAAAACGAAAAAGGCTATGCTGTTTTTCATAATTTAACATGGGGGAAAACGGACCAAATAGGTCACATGAGTTGTCTCTTAATATTAAAAATGTACTAAATTGGAAAACCAAAAAGTAAGCAAATAAAACTGGGAAATAGTTTTGCTTATTCAGTTCGTTTATGAGCCAATCACGCGTAAAAGACTGGACCGAAAATGAAAAGCACAAATACATATGTAGATCCAACCTACAAAAATGCAGTAGGGAATGTTTTTTTTAAATTTTTTTATTAGACATCGGAAACGTCTAATCTAGTAGCTTTTCGTCTGAAATGACACGTAATTTTTCTTCTAAAAGCAATTTTTTATTGCCAACAGTCATCATCTACTTTAAACATTTTTGCGTTTTTCTCATAAAAATAAATAGGTGTTAACTTTGTCTATAATATAAGTATATGGATTCTCGGGCAAAACCGTATGAGTAAAAGTAGTTTTAAATAAGGTTGTAGAAAATTTTTTTTTTAATTTTGATTTTATTTATTCAGTTTCATTATAAGCCATTTGGCCAATATTTTATTTTATATGTATGAAAGTTGCGCAGAACCAGAAAAAGGGAGAATCCGGTCTCAAAGGTGCATGAATTAAAAGTTCCCATATAATTTTCGGCAAATCCAAAATGTTCATTTGCATTGTAATAATCTAACCTTAAATAAGATTTCTTTATGTTTCCCTTTTTTCATTCACCGCATTGATTCACTTAAAAAATATAAATTTTTACATTAGCGACGATGTAAAAAACTCCATTAACTAGAAATGTAAATTGAAATGTCATCTTTAAGGCAAGTGCTCCATTTGCACAATCGAATTCTTCTTGTCCCATTTATGGGAAAAATTGTATATGAATAATAAACACAACACGGGCAACTACGTTCACAATAGCAAAGGTACAAAACCAGAAAAAAATTAAATTTCATAACTAAGGTAGTAACACTTTTTGAGACATTCAAATAAAGAAATCTGTAATCAAATTAATTTCTTGTTTACGAGTATTTACTTATATAATTTTCTTTTTTTGACAAAAACTGTTGCACTTCTTCTAGTGCATCACAGAAACAGTTTTATTGTTTTTCGATGTCAGACTTAACAATGTTTGTGTTATTTTTGCTCTATTGTCCTTTTTTGTAGAACTGTCAGAGAAAGCTAAAAAAAGGCTAAAAGCTAAATGAAAAATTTCGAAGCCAAATCGAACATAAAGAAGCTAAATCTAGCTTTAAAAAAAGCTAATATTGTCACACTGGACGCTATATTAAATTATTTACTACTTAATCGAAAGAATTGAATAGCCATTTTGATAAGTGAAAATTTGCAGTATGGCATAATAAAATTACAAACTGATAATGGGACAAGCAGCAATTACCACCTTTTGAATATATCTGTACATATCTGTAATGTGTAAATTCCATAAATTATGACTGACAACAATTAATCAAGAGTATAAAAGGTCAAGCTGCTTATTGCTATTTTACAAAATCCATTATGTAAAGAAATAAAGTGTAAACAAAGTAAGACAGAGGTATATAAAGGATTAAACTAACGAGTGCTTTAGTTGACAACTGAAATTTTATTATATTTTCTCGCTATTCTGTAAAGTTAGAAAAAGAGTTAAAAACTTATGTTTTTTTTTCCTTTTTATATTTAACTTTTTATAGCCCCATGTAATAAACAATACAAATCGCATTAATATATATGTAAAATACAATTTGTTATATAAATTATTGTAACATTAATTATGGGAAGATGTTAATTAATAGTGTTGTCTGCAGCGAACTCTCTAGATGGAGAATCATTAAAATTTGGTAAACGGTTAAAGTAAAATTAATAAGTTATATAAAAATTTAAACTATATCCTATGGCGTTATCTTTTCTGACAAAAAAATATTGCGCTAAATTTCCATTTGCAATTCACTGTTAAAACGGGCGAGGAAAGTGGATCAGGTACGACAGTAACTTGTGTCTGGTTGGATTGGAAGCGAATTACTTATTATGAGTTTCTACAACCTGCTCAACACATTGATCCTGACCTCTACTGCTAATAATTGACATCCATTATGGTAACGCCAAATCACACACATATTTGATGACCCTGCATATACTAAAAGAGCTTGGCTGAGAAGTTTTGAAAGCTTTTTACAGGGTGTCCGCCGGGAAGGTATACTACTTTGTTTTGCCGCCATTTTGGTAAACATTATTCTTGACAGTTCATATTTGGCAGTCGTGAAGTAAAGACGTGGAAAATTTATTATGGAAAATATTCTGTAAACCAACGTGTTTTAATCGTTAAAACATTTTATCAAAATCAATCATCGATTTTCATGAAAAAATCATAATGAGTGACGAGACACATTTTCAGTTGAATAGTTATGTGAATAAACAGAATAGTCGGTTCTGAGCAATGCAAAACCCTCAAATTATTCATCAGTCACCTTTGCATCCATTAAAAGTGACAGTCTGGTGTGCAATTTGGTCAGGAGGAGTCATTGGACCTTACTTCTTCAAAACTGAAAACGGCGTAACGGTAACTGTCAATGGGAAGCGATATCGTGATATGATTGAAAACTTTTTAACACCACAACTGCTTGCTTTGGGCTTGACTAACATGTGGTTTCAACAAGACGGTGCCACGTTGCATACAGCCAGTATTACAATGGAATTACTGTGAGACCTCTTTCTACAATAAATTATTTCAAGGAATGGTGATGTTGATTGGCCGTGGCAGGCGACCGTGGAGCCTGATTTGACTGCTCCGAACTTTTTTTGTGGGGATATCTGAAAAGCAAGGTTTATGCAAGCAAACTAGAAACGCTGGAGCAACTCAAACAAAATATTTGTGGCGAAATTAATGAAATATCGCGTGAAATGTGCCTCAAAAGGGCTTGCATTTGTGAGGCTAACAGAGGCAGGCATTTATCTGATATTGTATTCCATACATAATTGCCGACATTAAATAAAACATTTATCAATATAAGATCCATTCTCTTTCATATAATCAAAAATTATAAACAAACAAAGTAGTATACCTTCCCGGCAGACACCCTGTACAAATCTTGGTGTAAAGAAAACTTTAAAGAAATGTGTTTTAAAAATCTTGACAAAATTTTTCTTGATTCTTAATATGCTGTAAATGCTTGTAAATCAAACGAAATTAAGACCATCTGGCAAGCCTACTTCAAATAGTGCCATAAGAAGAAATCAAATGGTGTTAAATCACACGACCTTAAGACCCAATTCAAAACACAGAATCAAAAGAGTTCACGTCTCTCATGCAGTAAATGAATGGTTTCACTTATTGAATGGCTTGTGGCATCGTTTTGTTGAAACCACATATTGGCCACATCAATAGCATTCAAATTCGGCAGAAGGTACCGTATTATCAGGTCACGATATTTAGGACCTGCTTGATACTTTAACACGTTCTGAGTGGTTTAGTTGTTAGACAATCACTTGTGAGTTCTTCGAACCCCGAATACTGCAATTTTCTAGATTAAAAAAACCATCATAGTCAAAAAGAACTTCTTTTCTTACGTTGATTTTGCTCGAAAAATCAACATGCACTTGTTGGTGTTCAACAATTCGAGCTACAAATTTTCTTCGCTTTTCCTTGTCAGGTGTTTGCTAACAATTTACTGCAAAAATGACGGCAAATTCAAATGTTGAATTAATGTTAGGACACCCTATATTATGGCAATGATTTGCAATGTTATTGATTTAAATCGGTCAAAAATATTTGAAAAAAGAGCATTTTACATTAGGTAAATAACGTAAGTATGTATGCTTATACATAGCATTCATAAAAGAGACCATAAAAAGCTCTTAAAACCTTGTTAAGTATGTTAATTTTGTTTTTACAATAAAATGTAATTTCATTTTCATTAATTTTTGATTAGTAAGTAATTATTTACATTACGTAAAAATATACAGTGGTAGTCAAAACATTTGCAACTAAAGCAGTATTCTAGCTCTTTAGTTACCTATTTCTGTCCGAATTGTTTTTAATCCATGATTTTTGGTATAATACATGAATTTTTTTATAACTTTGTTGATTGCTTTTTTGTAATAGCAGGAGGAAAACATCTTCTGTTTAAGGACAACAACAAAAAAGTAATCTTTGAGCAAGAGAGTCTAACTATTACTGTTCAAAACATTTGCAACTCTTACCTCTCTTACTCTATATGAACAACTTTTTACTTACAAACCTTTAGGAATGATTTTAATTACATTTCCTTTTCATAATTCGAGTTGCCCGATATTTGTAATTTATTAAAAATTTTCACATTAGTTATTCAGCTTTTCAAGAAATATAATTTTTACTAAAAGTGATACTCGTGCATGGCCGGCAGCAAATACAATTCTGAATTAAAAATCAGAAATTTACATGTTTATCGTAGCAGAATTTCACACAAAGCCATGTCACTAAAATATTGAAAATCAAAAATTTTTTGAGATGTCAATATCCATATTACTAAAGTAAAACCAGGAGAAGCAAAAACTGAAACTCCCATTAATGTTGGTATTTCAATCATTAACAGAAAGCCAGGAAGTATGGTCTCAGAAGCTATAAGGATGCAAGAAACCTCCTATATCTGAAAGGAACAGAGGAATTGGACTCCACAACAATGGAAAACAATATTTTGGTCTGACGAGTCTTCGAGGATCAAAAAAAAGAATTTGTGTCCGAAGACCGGTTGCAAATGTTTTGACCACCACTGTATATGTCAAATAGGTACATATGTGTTGAAAAACACAAACCATAGCTGTGTTAATAACACTGGTCTACAAACAACATAACATTTTCTGGCCTTTTATTAAAATTATATGCAATATAATGATTTTGATGCCCTGAATTCAAATCCGTTTTCAGTTTTTTTCCATCAGGCGCAAATTTTTCTTCCAAAATATGGTAGTTAAGTCAATATATTACATCATTACTTGAAAACGACTTGACCGACTTGGTTTTAATGCAAGTACCAGCAAATGTTTAGGAACGAAATTTGCTATAAATCACTTTAATAACATTTTTTTATATTTTTAACAGTTTCGGAGTTATTCGTAACTTAGTAGCGAAAAAAAAATTTTTTTCGCGCAAAATTAGAGCAATTTTTTTTTCAAAAAGTTATAAAAAATTTTTCAAAAGGAAAATTTTACATGTTAAACACTTTAATTAAAGCATAAGATGTTGAGAATAAAATAAGCTATAAATCTTGAAAATCGATTGGAAATTGCTGATTCAAAATTAAATGCAGGTGCCTAACTTTGATCAAAATTAGCGGAAAAATTTTTTTCTTGCAAAATTAGTGGAATTTTTTTATATCCAAATAGAATAAAAATTTTACATTTTAAGCATTTCAATGAAAGCCAGATGTGTTGAAAGTGAAATAACCCATAAAGGCAGGTACCTAACGCATCAAAATCATTATATTCCATATAGTTTTTTTAAAAGCTCTTTTTGCTGTAGACCAGTGTAATTATTCTGTCTCTAAAGCATTCAAAAAATATAATTAATTTATGTATGTATGACATAGTCTTCAAGTGTATCAAAATCTTTTACTTAAATATTGTATTTTAGCTTTCTGGTCTTTCAATAAAGATAACAAACGTATGTCAAATTTAAAACTGTAATTTGTTTGACGATTATTTTTATTAAGTTTTGACAAAAGACCATTTAAAATATTACACTCTAAGAACACCTTTAGTTGTGATAATTTATTTTAAATCAGCGCTCTGTTCTACGAACTTATGAAGCAATATCTTGTTTAGTGATGATAGTGTTGATTTACAGCCACGGGCATTATCCGTTCATATGTCCCTTGAAATGGAGTAGGAGCTTTTGTTACGGTAAATGATGTCCATTACCAATGTATACCTAATTAATCCATATGTATCGCACACAAATCAACAACTTTTGAGTAATCGTAGGTTTACCTAGCTCACGTCATTTAAAAGCTAACACCAGGAGTTCTTAAAACAGTTGTTTACAAATTGCACTGACAGCATGCACTATGTAACGGATAGTCAAGATGGTCATTTATCAGATATAATTTTTTAAAAATAATTGCTTTCCAAGCAGAAAAAAATTTCATTAAATTCATTTAGTTATTGTTGTTCTATTTTAACTTCGAACACTCTTAAAGGAGGACCCTTTCTTTCACATTTTACTTGAATTTAAAAAAAATAACATTTAATTGGAAAGAAATCAACCTCCTGTATAGAAACTCACCTATGATGCCTATGGACACCGTTGGGCATAGGTGCCATTGTTGTGACCATTGGACGTTGTTGAAAATAATGAAATTGTTGCATATAACTATCTGCAACAGGTGCATTTAAAAATGGTGATGACGCTGCCGCACTTGCAATTTGTCCCAATGCATTGGCAGCGCCTCCTGCTGTATGATGATGAAGATGATGATGTTGTGTTGTGTTTATAACATTGCCCAACTGATTGTGATGGGGATCCATATAAATGGCAGTGTAGCGTGGTGGATAGTGGGTGGGTGATGCACGTTGTCTAGCAACAGTAGCAGCCAAAGAGGCAGCTGTGGCCGTGCATTTCGATTTCGTTCTATGTTTACGTTTTGTACGCTTTGTTTGCCTTGAATTGGGGGTTGTTTGTGTTACAGCAGTCACAGTGCGCCCACTACTACTATTGCTTTGATAACCACCACCATTGCTACTACTGGTATTGTGTACATTTACGCCAACTATGCTGCCTCCGTGTTGAGAGGGTGGAAATTGCAATTCACTATAAATGCTAGAATCTAAAATGTTACTTTCGGATGTTGAACGATTTAAGATAAATTGATCAAATTCATCTTGCAACATGACTGGCTCTTCGCCTGAGTCATTGCTTGCCGTAGTTGTTGTATTTGTTATTGTTGTATTTTCTAATAAAGCAGTACTTTCTACAGCACTTTCTTCACTATTGGCACGGGAGATTTCACAGCGACTACGATTAAGACTATTTGAGCTCGAACTCGCACTAATCACTATTTCCGGAATTGTTAATGATGTTCCACTTAATTTAGCAGCATTAGTTGAGTCGTCAGCAGTGGTAAGGGCACCAAATAAAGTGCCATTTTCAAAAACTATTGTAGTCGTTGGTATGGTGGGGGTGTTGGTGGTGTTTAAATTTGAATTGATTAGACTCTTTTGTTCAAGGAGATTATTTTCTTTAGCATCCATTATAATAGAATTAAGTTTTTGTTGTTTCTGCTTTTTTGGTGTATGAAACATTGTAATTTATTTTGAAATTTTTTATTTTTCTAAATGATATTAAAATTTGGATAAAAAATTTTATACTTTTTTTAAAATTCGTTTTATCTAAAAAGGACTAATCAAATTTGGTTCCTATTTTTTTTTAATTTTTTAATAAAAATACTCTGCATTTTATTAACCACTTCGATTTTTTAAAAATTTCGTATTTTTTTTTTTAATTTATTGCCTTGAAACAACCGCTACCGTTACCACAACGTTGTTTTATGTCTGAAGTTCCGCCAAAAACTGATTTGTTGTATTGAAGTAAAATTTTTATTTACGATGCTCTCAAGTCTATTATATTTTCATTGCATGGATTATAATTTATCAACAACCACCGTTTGTTTTGAAGTACGACTCTCTCTAATATTTTGCTCTCTTTGGTAACATGTTCCTACATATGTTGTTGTTGTTGTTGTCCATGAATCACATAACAAGAGATTGCGCCTTCCCGTGTTCCGTTTGTTTTTCTCTCTCTTTAAATGAAAGTGTGCGTGACGTATATATAGACCTTTTTGTTTTGTTTTAAAGGAAAATAGTAATTTTTAATACTAAAAATGAAAAATTATTAAAATAGAATACATAAAAATTTTAAAAAATATAAGAAAAACATTAAAAATATTAAAAATAGAAAAAGATAAGAAAAAAGTAATTTAAGAGTTCAAAACTTTATCATTCCTTTTATCTTTGATTTTTATTTTTTTGATGTTTTTATATTAATTTTTTTTTTCATTAATAGTAACAAAATTGCTATTTTTCTTTAAAAACAAAACATACATAGACCTTTTATGCGTACGTCACACACACTTTCATTGAGAAAACTAATGGAACCTGGGAAAGCGTAATCTGTGTTATTTAATTCATGGTTGTTATCGCCTCACAGAGAGAGCCATAAAGCAAAGTATTATTTTGTAAGTAATGCTCTTAATTAGTAACAAGTATTACAACAACAACATATCACAATTGAAAAAAAACTAAAAGTATATATGATTTCGAAACCAGGCCTTAAAGAAAGGGCCCTTTAACGCATTAAGGTAGATCCAGGCATCGAGTTGCTCTTTTCTTCTATTTTCACATGTACGTCGAGGTACGTTTCACATGCATAGGCAAAAGAGAAGCAAAAAATAAACAAAGAGAAGTAAAGTAAAAAACAAGTCAAAAAATACAGGGCAAAGTAGCCTGAGTGAGAGATTCTCAAATTACTACCTCAATTGCGAAATGTGTTAATATTAGTTTGCCGAACACTACATTAAGGTATAGATTATGATCTAGATTGATGAAACTTTCAGGAATTAATTAAGATTTTAATTAATTAAGATTTAAATGGAATTTAAAAGAAATTGAATTGGGAGGGGATGAGATAGCTTTATAGACAAAAAAAATGTAATATAATTTACGTCTTTTACTACTGATGAGATACTGAAGATAAACTATTGTTTTCACTAATTTGGCATGATTACTTATTTATAGCATCAAATTTCTCAAGAAAATTACAACAAAAAACTTCCAAATCCTTTTTTAATCCATTTTTGAGAAATTAGAAATTTCATTTTATATATTTATTAAATGAATGTTGGTTTGTATGTATGTATGTATGTATGTTTGTTGGCAAACATTTATTTGCAAACATCGCAAATAGTCAATCGCATACGTGTATAACTTACTTTTCCTTGAAAGTACATACATGAGGTTTGTAAACATATGTTTGCCAATGTATCACCCCTTTTATGCCTTTGATACATTGGCAAGCATTTGTTCGCAAACCTCATGTATGTATGCGTTAAAAATATAAATAGCCAATCGCATTTATGGAGAACTTACCCACAACGTATACGTGTGGCTATTTTTTTTACTTTTCACGTACACATACATGATGTTTGCAAGCAAATGTTTGCCAATGCATCAGCGGTTTTAAACGATGTAAGCGGTGTTGCCACCTTGTGACTAATTACACATATTGTGTGTAATTTTTTATGGTGTGTATAGCCTATGTGTAATTAGCTTCATGTGTAATTTTACTTTTTGTTCTATTGTTTTCTTTAATCGCTATATTGTGATCGGTATGTGGCAGTTGGTGTCGGTTTTAAACGTTTTTCAATCGCTACTTCTTAATTCAGTATTTTTGATATCATTCACGCTTATTTCGTTTTTTGAAACTGCGGCTTCAAGCTGTTTTTCCCTGATATAAGATATGTTGTTATATGCAACCTTTGGTTTGCGAAGGTCTTAACTATCGCAATTCGCAGAGATCACAACCATATATAAGAGTAGGAATAAGGTAAGTTTTTGCCAGAAGCATTCGTATGACAAATGGAGCTGAATATTTGACAACCCAAAGGTAACGAAGCATACTATAAATCCTTCCCACTGCCACGCCGATAATATTTTTCCATGTAAGCTTGTTATTAAATCTTATACCCAAATTTGAAGCCGAATTTACAATATCAATTAGTTTGCCATTAATCATTATCGGATAAGAAACATTAAAAGTCTCGCTAGTTTTTGTTAAAATAATACACTTAAACTTAAATAGATCTACACATAGTCCATTAGCCATTGACCATTTGCTGATAATATCCAAATCATTATTAATGTTATTAATGCAACTTATGATATCAATGGCATCAGCGCATTTGTACAGTTGTACGTCATCAGCGTACATGTGTATATCACAGTTAGAAAGAATATCCGGCAAATCATTAACAAAAAGACAAAATAAAAGTGACCTTGAGGAACACCCCTGGTTGTATAAAGTGGATTAGACCTATATTGAACAACCTGAGATCTACGTCTAAGATAAGAAGACAAGAGATTACATGCAGTCGCGGAAAAATCAAATAACTTCCGGGGATTAGTTATAAGAATCGTATGATTCACTGTGTCAAAGGCCTTACTATAGTCCAAGAAAGGCTATCTTTCTAGAGTCCAAAACAGATCTTATATTCTCTATGACATCCACTAGTGCAGTTACACAGCTTCTAGCCTTCATAAAACCTGACTGCCTATCTGATAAAAAATTCCCACGTGTTAAGTACTCGGTCATCTGTCTGCCCATCAATTTCTCAAATACCTTCGATTAAAATGGAAGTATAGCAATTGGTCGAAACTCACCATTCCACTCCTCAGGAAAGGTTGATCGATTAAAGATTGAATTAAATAGGTGGGTTATATAGGGGAGTAGCTTAGGGATTAAAGCCTATATTCAATGAGATCAAATGTTTTTGGCGATACTGATGTGTAGTAATTTAATGTTATATCTTATCAAGCTTGTCTTAACACCTGCACAACCATTATTCTAACATTTAGTAAAGCAAAAGCAGTTTGTTTTGTGTGAATAAAAATTCTTAGCTTGATTTGAAAGTGGGATTCTTTAAGGGCCCTCTATTTTATATAACTCCATTACCATCTTTTTGTTTGATATTTCATACTTTTTAGTCTCTTAACGCGGTGTATAAATCTCAATTCATTTTCAACTCTCTTACACACTTATCAACAAACTCTCTCTGTTGGAGAATTAAAAAAATCAACATATAAACAAATACAGAAACAAAAACAAAGTTAAAAGCGATAAAAGCAAAAGATGAAAAAAAATAAAAATAAAAATAAAAAAAATATAAACAATAAAACGATGTTTACCTCAGTGTGATAAAGTAAACATAATATTTTAGAGATACAACACCAACAAACGTACACACATGAATCACTTTGATATATCAACCCATACATACACGCACATGCAAACATAGTTATTTACTTACATCTCCATACAAGTTAGTACTCACTTTTACGTACAGACACCAACAAAAAATCAACCAACCAGCCAAACAACATACACCCATACAGTAAATAAGGAAGCCAAACAAAAAATACACAAATAATATCATCATCATCAATAAGATGAAGAAGAATTCAATGAAAAAATATCTATAAAACAACAACAAAATAAAACATTGACTATAAAGTGAATGAGTGAGTGAGTAGTGCATGTGATAAAGTAGTTGAAAAGTGACTGTATGTGATATGTATTGATGTGTGTGTGTGCCTGTATTGTCTAAAAAGGATGTGCAGAAAAGATTGTATGCTCATGGTTTATTTGATTTGTAAAACAAATATAAAAGAATTTATTGATTAATTTATTTCAGAAACAGATATTTTATTTAAAATTAAAACAATTTAAACGTAAATGTAAAAGGTAAAGGAAATTTTTAATTATACAGTTAGTTGTTGGTTCACTATAAATACGTTTTTTATAATTTTTTTTTTCTGCACTATCGCTGAAAGTGCAACAAATTAATTAATTACTAAAGTGAATGAATTTTTAATTACCCTAAAAACCCATAGCACACAAATACAGTTACTGTCAAAATAATAGCACCACTATAAGATTGATCTTCATTCTACAATATTGTTGCTGTGCATGTATATTTTTATCTATAATTTTACAGACCTTTACCTGTTATTAGAAGACAGCTTCTTAAGTTAATCGTTTGTTGTTGAATAAATTTGTTGGTTTATAAAAAAAAAAAATGCTTAAAAAAATCCAAATTCGACTTCTCAAAATAATAGCATCATTGTTCTTATTTCCAAAAAAAGTTAAAGTAGTGTGTAAAATTTGTTTTTATGTAAAGGGTTCGCCATCTAACGTTTTTTTTTCAACTAGTGCTTATTTCGTGAATGGTAACACTTAGCTCATGTCTGATTTGACAGATAATTGGTTTTATCCTTCCGCTGAACGAATATGGTTGTGTATACGCTTGAACAACGCTGGGAAATATTGTGACATTACTTTGAAAATCATGGTAATGTTGCAGAATCAAAAACCATCTTTTCAGATGAAGATCATTTTGATCTTGGCGGGTATGTAAACAAGCAAAATTGTCGCATTTGGGGCATAGAAAACCCGCATGCATATATTGAAAAGCCGATACATCGCGCCCACTGTTTGGTGCGGAATTTGGTCCAGAGGCATAATTGGGCCATTTTTCTTCGAAAATAAGCAAGGAGTGGCCATTACAGTCAATGGCGATCGTTATCGGGCCATGTTGAACGAATTTTTGTTCACAAAAATTGAAGAGGAGGATATTATCAACATTTGGTTACAACAGGACGGCGCTACGTGCCACACAGCCGAAGCTACACTCGATGTTTTGCGCCCTGTTTCTGAAGATCGCATTATCAGCCGCAAGCCAGCGACAATTGACACTTTGAAGGACAATATTCGTGAAGCCATTGGTGCTGCACACAATCGATAATGTTCTTAAAAATTGGACCGATCGTGTAGGCTACTGTACAGCCGCGGCAGCCATTTGTATGAAATTATTTTCCATTATTAACCGGAAGGATTGTACTTTCAAATTAAAAAGAAATTTGAGAAAATATTCAATAGTTTTTTATAGTATTTTGAAAAAAAAAATTATTTGGAGGACCCTTTATTAAAAATTACATACAATTTTCAACAATTTTAGAATTAGATTTTTGTAATGGATCGTACTTACGACTGAAATCAGATGGAAAAGCCTATTCCCAGGTATGTTTAAATGAAATGAAACGAAATGCTATAAAAAACAATACAAAAACAAAACAACACCTTTAGTAGTCCACCCCATTTCACGGCAGAATAAAAAATCTCCATTAAGTTTAAAAGGGTTTAAATATGCCAGTTAGTACTGCAACTACATCTAGGAAACTTAAGGAAAACAACTTTAAAGCTCACAATCCAAAAAAGTTTCAATCTTAGCAAATAATCATGTGGATAAGAGATTGCAACTAGTCAAACAAGGAATGTAAAGGGTGTCTTTCTTTCAGGAGTCTAATTCTGGCTTTCGTGTTCAAAATGAGTTTCGAATCGAAAAATATTGCGATGTCGTACAATTTTCTAATGATGATACGAAGCGAATAGAATTAATGCTTAAGTGTTGTAAAAGGTTAAAAAGAAAATGGTTTTTGAACACATAATACATTCAAAAAATTATGAAATTGATTGTAAACAGAAAATAAATAAGTAAAATCCAAAAATAAATAGGTGACGTGGTGAAGTGGTTATAGTGCTTGAACAGAAGAGAAGCAACAGAAGTTCAAATCTCACGAAGGTTTAAGAATTTTTTTCTTTTTTTTTTTTGATTTTTTAATAAGCGTTAAGATAGATCTTCTATTGTTTTTGTTGGCAAAAGCGATCGAAAACTTTTAAAAGTTTTTAGACCTTCGCCAGGATCCTTTTAGCCCGTGTCTGTCAAAATTATACTCTTCACTCGTCCCACCATCTATTTTTATTTTTGATCAGCTAACATCTAATAAATAAAAGCTTATTCTAAAATAATTGGAAATATTTTATTTGTATGTAACTTGAAATCTTTTATTGGTGAACCTTAGGCTTAAAATTTAAGCGTAACTTTTAGCGTTGGGAACTATTTGGCATTAAATTTTTTTTTAAGTCTGTATGCTTTGCCTTAAGGTTCCTAAGTATTTCCTTTTGCATTGAATTATTTTTAGAACTTTGGACAAAAATGTCTAAATATGTATATTAAATTTTTCTAAATAAACTTGCAACTATTTTTTTAAAATTAATATTCTTGTGAAAAAAGTTTACTTTGCAAACTTCTTTGCTTACGTTCGAATTATTGTTCGATATCGAAAGCCATCATTAGAAATATCGCTTCGTTTTATTCGTGATTGAATAAAAGTATTCCAAATAGTCAGTCAATAGTTTTTCGAATAAGAATTCCTTCGTATAAGAATTAGTCCCCAGTTATTAAAAATATTTAATATTTATTTAAATATTTCAGTTTATAGGTTCCGGTTAAAAATGAAAAATTATGTCGCTCTCAATCTTTTACCAAATTATGAATCACGTTCTTCAATAAACTGTTGTCGGTTTTAAAATTTTGAACTGTTGTGGGATTATTTTTGCACTTGAAATTTCAAAAAACCGCACAAAAAAAACTAAACATGTAAAATCGCACGATCTCTGGGGCCAATTTACCCCTTCTCTACAAGGAATATTGCGATTTTCGAACCTTTCTTTCAAAAAATCCATTGTTTATCTTGCTGTGTCATCATCCAGTTGAAACCACATATCCTCTACGTCTAAATCATCAATTTTTCAAAAAAGCTTCGAATCATCTCCCTGTAGCGATTTCCATTGATCGTAAAAGCATGTCCATTTCCGTTTTCAAAAACCACACCAAACCGTAACTTTTTGTGGATATTAATGGTTGCTCTAAGACTCTGAGATTCTCTTCATCCCAAATGCGCCAATTTTGCGTGTTGACGTAGCCATTGAGCTGGAAATGGGCTTATTTTGTTAAAAAAAATTCTCATTTTCTTCTTACTTCTTCTTTTCTTTCGATGGCCTAAGAAACGAATTGCCGACGTAATGTGTGATCAGCTGGTTTTAATTCTTGGGTCAGCTTGATCTTATAAGGCTCTAAATGGAGATCACGATGCAAAATGTTTTTCAATTGCTGCGAACCTTGACGTATAGAGGTTTTTGGATCTTCTTCAACACTTCTGCTCACAGATGCTATATTCTCGGTTGATCGACCACTACGTTAATAAATTGTGTTTCGGCAATTATAGCAAACAAATTTTGTTTTTTTTTCAAAACTAGGTACTTGCACTTTATTGGGAATAAAATAAGTATTTACCCATCGATTTTCCTGAATTATGGTTTATTTTATTACTATTATATGCAGCTTTATAAATAAATTGTGGAACTAGTAAATATTTTCTGCTTTATATTTTTTGTGAATTTGAATAAAATCAAAAATTTCATAAATTAAAAAAAAAAAAAAAATTATAATTTTTTTTTTCAGTCTCTCCAAGAAAATTGGTTATATTAAAAAATGATATTCGAATGACTTAAAGCTGGAATAATTTGGAATTTTTTACATATGACATAATGAAATCGAATAAGTCATATCAAAGTTATCATAAGATGTATGAAGTAGATTCTTTAAAAATCTCATATTTTAGAAATTTCTAAAAAAAAACTTATCAATAGAATCTGAAATGCTGATGATTTTTAAAGTTAGGTGACTATAGCGCATCAAAAAAAATTATTGAATTTAAATGACATTCTTTTTCTTTATACATATTTTTTACATTTTAAATAAAATTACAAAACCTTTTTTTTTAATAAATACATTTTGCTACCTACCGGGTATGCTAGTTGTGCTATTATTTGGCAGTATCTGTATATGTATGTACTAGTAGATTTCATTAGTCCATTTTATCAAATTAGAAATGAGTTTCAATAAATTTGTACTTATTTAAGACTTCATTCTTTTATATACGATTCGCAATAGTATTTGTGTGAAACTTAGACTTGTGTAGGCCTGTTTTGTAACCAATAAAGGTCTTCCTTAACTGTAATTTAGTCAACTTTTTTTTGAAGGAGATTCATGTTACTTTTGTTAATTCGGTTTTTCTCGATAAATACTTTTTCTTTTTATTAAGGGTAGTTTTGATTGTGGTAAATATTGATAGATGATATTATTCTTTTTACTGTGCATACTGTGTTCCATTTGATTTGCTTCTTTACCAGCAGAAGAAGATGATGCTTTGTATGAAAGAGGTTTTTTTTCATTAAAAGGTAGATAAACACAACAATACGCCAATGCAATGCAAAGCAAAGTATAGTCTGATGGTATTAAATTTCATTTAAAATATATTTCTCGTTAATGTGGATTCAATAAAATTTAGCCTGATTTAATGACTTTAAGTGGTTTTTGTGTTTTACCTGCTGCCTCTTAAAGAGTTAAAAAAAATTGAAATTAAGGGCCGTTACCAATACATTTCATTATTATCAATGTCCTGAGCTAATAAATAATTGTCACCATATATGTATGCATTATAGGCCCTTATCATTTCATAACCTTTGGTTATAACGCCAGGCAAGCTGTTTTTTCTTCTGTGCTGCAGAGAAAAGAATCGTTAATTTTTAAATGGCGAAAATGCAGTATGTAATTTGCGATACAATATTGCTTTAATTACATAAAAGATGCCTATAATTTTGACAATTTTGTTAAAGTTCACCAAATAACCATGCAAACTATGTATGCATGTAAGAGTATTCTTAGCCATTTTAATACATGACCATAAACGAAAACAAACTTATTTTATAAGAAAAATAAAAACAAAAAACAAAAAATAATGATTTTGACCATTCAATATTCACTTAAATTAGCTTCAGTTGAAAGCACATCCTACTTAGGCCAACTTATTATGTTGCTAAAGTTGTTAAAGTTTTCGTCGTTCATAACATTAAGACAACAACAACAACAACAAAACAATATTCTGTTCATTCAAATACATTGATTTAGTAGTAGTATGAGGATATATTGTATATACAGACAAACCTTTGAAACAGACGAAAACAGACCTTTTGGTTTAATAACGATAACGTGATGATGTACAATTTCATTTAAGCAATCCAAGTGAAAAAAAAAATTTTTTTTTTTATGTTGAAGAAAAGGTAAATTCATTCCATGTGCACCACAATTTTATTCCAAACGTTGAGGAAAAATAAAAAAGCACGAGCTACACAATTGATGCCTTATTTTCTTTGTTTTCTCTATGTTGCTGAAGATTTTAGAATATGGGTGGATACATGAAAAATTTGGTTTCAAAAGTAAATTTAAGCACTTTATTGTCATTGATAACTACGATTTTTTTTTTTCAGTTTCTCGCATGGCATACTAGTATGCGAAATTTAAATATTCCGAAAAAGATGACACGGTGCAAAAATTGACGCGGAATAACGCTTAGCATTATCATCAGTTTCTTTCCGAAACTTTAAAATCTTTGCTTTATAATAGATAAACAGAGCTTTGTCGATACAGGTCATGTGCACGGATCACATAAACAACCTTCGGATCATTACACTAGTCTACAAAATAAAAAAAATTTCGGGACTTTAAATAAAACTATATGATATATAATGATTTTGATGCACTGAATTCAAATCCGCTTTCAGTTATTTGCCATCGGGCTCAAACTTTATTTAAGGGGCTTGTAAAATTTTTCGCCAAAAATATGGTAGTTTTGTCAATATATTTCATCATAATTTGAAAACGACTTCACCGATTTTAATGCAAGTACAAGCAGTTGCTAAAGAATAAAATTTCCTATAAATCACCTATAAAACTTAGTTGCAAAAAAAATTTTCGCGCAAAATTAGAGCAATTTTTTTGTTTTCCAAAAATCATAAAAAATTTGTCAGAATGAAAATTTTACATTAAAAGAAAAAAGAAATCCACTAATTTTGCAAGAAAAAAATTTGTTCGCTAATTTTGGTCAAAGTTAGGTATCTCCATTAAATTTTGAATAAAATCAGCAATAGCCAACCGAATTTCATTATTCATAACTTATTTTATTCTCAACATTTTAAATTTTAATTTAAACTTATATGTGAATAACTCCGAAACAGTTGAAAATATAAAAAAGAATATTGTTTAGGTGATTTATAGGAAATTTTATTCTTAAGCAATTGCTTGTACTTGCATTAAAGTCGGTCAAGTCGTTTTCAAGTTATAATGAAATACATTGAAGTAACTGCTATATTTTGATCGAAAAATTTGCCACGTTCATAAAAAAAAATTTGAGCCCGATGGAAAAAAACTGAAAACGGATTTGAATTCAGCCGATCAAATTACCTTAGGAACGTATTCGGTTGCTCCAGTCCAAAACCTTGTTGGATAGTGTTATTAAGCAGTCCGTTGAATGGCGTTCGCCTTTTTATTTTAATTTTATTGATTTCAAAAAGGCCATTGACTCTTTTGCAGATTTGAAGATTTAAATTGCATTGGGGTACTTTTGGGAAACTGATCGGTATTCTTTCTACATGATAGCAGAGTCAGTCCACAAATTCATTAAGCTGCTATTAAAGAAGAACGTATTTGTCCTCGTCTCTGTGTTACATCGAGCCTTATTCACACCAAGATACATATATAACCAGGGAAACCAGTAATATGCTGTTCAACCCTGTCCTCTTCTGTGTATTACATCGAATCTTATTCACACCAAGATATATAACCAAGAAAACCAGAAATATGTGACTGCAAGTCGTATGTAAGATATTTGTTCGTTTCATGAATTTTGTCATCGATTTATTAGTGGATATTTTTGCATATTTTGCTTAAAAGAGCATTTTTTGCGTATTTCATTTTTAAGAGCATGTTTTCGACAAATTCTCGTTTTTAAAGAGCATTTTATATTTTTTTAGTAGCGAAAATATACGTTTTTTAATATATTGTCTGCTTTATGTCTCAATCAAGTTTACTATCGCTTACCCGGATCTTAAACCATTTTTAATTTTAAATGTAAAGAATATGGACACCATAAAGTACAACCGAATAGCGTTTAGTGTTCAAAATATGTTTGTATATCACAAATATTTATCAAAAGTGCTTAGATAACAGAGGAAAATGATTAAAAGACCAGTATTACTGGATGAGTAGATGAAACAACTGAAAATGGTACTGCAGGTATTCTACATTTTGACAAAGAAGCAACAGCCGAAAATTCTTAATTAATAGCGTAGACAGACGAATGAACTGCCTTATCAGTCCTAATGCAAATTAAATTGTGAATTATCCCCATCTTAATGTGCATTAGATTTGATGTAAATGCACAAAACTAAACTGAATTTATACTGCATTTAGCTTTTTCAATATGGTAATACTATGTTAACAAATTGTTTACTAAAGCGAATGAATGTTTAATTGAAAAAATTAAAATAGATAATGAAATAGTTTCTGCAAAAGTCATTTCAGCTTTCCTTCAAATAAATAGTGATTTTTCATCAACAGCATAGCTGCTAATCGTACTTTCTATTTTCAATTCATTTGATCTGATTTGATAAATGCCAAAAAAAAAATTGTTGACAAACAAACAGCTGTTTACTTAATGCGAAAGACAGTTTTGTCAGGGTCAAATCTTAATTTGCATTAGTAAGTTTTTAATGCAAATTAACGTTGTCGTCTGTGTACGCCATAACACATTTGTTTTTGGACAAAACCGTACTCTGCACAATTGTAGAACTAACTGACGACATGTTTAAAATATTGGGCGTAAATGTAAATAAAAACTTGATTTTGGTTTTTGTGTTTTACACTAAACTTAACATGGACTGCATCATTTATGCGAACGTATTAGAAATCAATAGAAAATTGTAAACAAAGTCATTGCAAATGTAAAGAAAGTGTCCTTAAAAACTTCAAATAGAGTTGGCATTTTAAAAGAAATGTATCAGACCTTCCTTTGCCAACCGAACTATGTATAATTCGTTGGAAAACTTGGCTGGTGGCCGTCAACTACAACGCTTGCAATTATGAAAATATTTTAGATGTTCTTGTCGCATTAAATAATGCAAAGTCTCAATGCATTTAAATGGCAGTATATGAACTAAAAAATGTAAATACAAAAAGTGAATTGATTTTTATTGTTGTAAGCTTCGGTTTCATACATTGAAAAGTTATTTAAAAAACTGCAAACGAATGGCCTAACATTAGTCGAACAATATACCATATTACCAGATGGTTCAGAAAATTGGCAAGATGATCTTTTTTATCCTTAGAAATAGTACAATATTTGCTATTCTGTTGTGTTGTTTTTTGTGTTGTTAGTTTTGCATATATTACTTTAAATATTTTCAGAAGATATAGAATTATTGTATAAACTTTTCTTCTATTAACCCTTTCATGCATTTGTTGTTTATATACCACATCACTATTTAAGAGCACATTTCCCATATCTACCGATATATTATTTTTAAGCGAAGTTATTTAAAATTACATTTTTTATATCTTTAGATTAGATTTTTACTAATTTCGCTGAAGCAAAAAAAAAAAAAAAATTTCGTGTTTTTTACCATAATTTTCCTTCGGTCAAGTCAGATGATTTTTTTGATATTTATTTTGTGAAAAATTAAGAGCCTGACTTTTTTAGAAAAACTTAAGATAATTTAGTAAAATTTTTTTTTCCAGTTACAATAGTTTATAAGCAAATGAAATATAACAAAAAATTTAAACGTATTAGTAAGACGATATTTTGGAACTATAATTTATCTGTTGTATGTATATATACAACATGATGCATAAACGGCGTATTTCCTTTGATAAGTTTTATTGCAATATTTGTTATTTTTGCATTCTTTCCAGTCATTTACTTACTTTTTTGCACATTTAGCCAATTTGAAACGATAAAAGTGTTTAACAGCAAAAGGAATGCAATAAATTCTTGAGTTTGATAAGGACGACTCTGATGCTGGGGCAGAATCTGATATTATTATTGATTAAAATTTATGCGATGAATGCTAACATATTGGTAATATTTGCGAAGAGAGTTGAGCTACCCGATATATTAGAAAATCAGTGTTTAGAGCTGAAGGAAATAGATTATACAATTTCTGAGGACTCTAGAATTAAGGTGGAGTATCAAAAAGTGCGCCTAAAATATAAAAAATTAAGAAAACTATGAAATAATCCTGTAGAAGATGATGTAAATGTCTAATCCCCTTGAAAAACTTAAAAATACATTATATAATGAAAAGTATTAATAAATCGATTTCATTTTTTTCGTCACTCCTTTAGGGAGCACATTGGCTTTCCACAAAGTATATATTGCTTTGTTTCACTTTCTTTAATCAATTTGGTATTTTTAAGCTAAGTAGATAACAAATCGGCTGTAGCTTCCTCCATATGATTTTTGTGTGTGTAGTGGTAAAAATCTTTGCTAATTGGTGGTGATCTTTACTTTAGCATTGTAATTTTTTCCCAGTAGTAGGCGTCGTGTTTTTCCTGATCATTCGTCTGACTTTTGTCATCATCTCCAGAGGTATGAGGGAAGGTCAGGGGGGATTTTTTCTTTATTTTTTAGATGGAGTTGTCTGTTCTTTTTTATTATACAATTAAATTTTCTCTTCGTCATGTCCTCTGCTGGGGCTCGAACCTGGGTCGTTTGCATTGTTATGCATGCGCTCTAACCACTACCAAACGCCACCCCAAATAAATCTATTATCTTCTAATAAAAAACATTGGCATATTTATTCCGTTTATGCGCCATGTTGTATGTGTACAATATTTTCTGAAAACTATGCTTCGAGTGGAACTTGAACTTAACACAAGGAACTTAACACAAGACTGGAAGACCTCAACTACGCAGACAACATCCTGGCTCACAGTCATTACGAAATGCAGGGGGAAGCTGGATTATAACATGGCTATCAATGATGTTGTTTAGTACAAAAATTTTATGCAGCACATATTTATTAAGTTTAATCACGAAATACTCGTATTTGCCTAATCTGCATTTATATTAACAAATTAAAATTTTTATTATTAGAGGAAATCACTCTTTGTTGCAAACAGGTATTGCAAGTCTTGCAGACGTAGCAAACCTAGCATATCTGCTTCATTTGGCTACGTCAGAGCAACAAATTACATGAAAGAGGCATTTACTACATTAATGCATATTTGCTACACAAAAAATCATTGCAAGCTTGCTATACTTACAAAAACCTATTTTTACGCAGTAAATGTATCTACGAAAGTGTGAAAAATTTCTTATAAAGACAGGATTAGGTGTAAAATAAATATTTTTTTTTATTATTATTATTATTATTTTATTTTTGAAAAATTTTCAAAACAATTTTTTATTTATTTGTTTTAATATTTCTAATTTGCTAAAGGTTTCATAAAGGAAACTCAATCTTTGTTGCTGACCTGCAGAGCAAATGTAGTAAATTGCAAATTTACAACGAAGAGTGATTTCCCCTATTGTAATTGTTAAAAATTTGAATTTTATTTTATTAAAAGTCTATAAATTAGATTATCGCATCTAAAAAGGCTTTTAAAAAACCATATTCAATATTTTTTCATTCAAAATACATCCATTACTATCAATCAAAAAGATTTGCTCTCATTTACAAATTATTTTCATTTAAATATTAAAATGTCATTTCAAAATGATCTGTTTTATGTTTTAAAATCAATTTCAGTTTATTGAAACAAATACAACAACATTAATAGAAAAGTTCGATAGCATCAAAATTCATTCATAAGTTACATTCGTTCATTAAGTTATTACGTCAGTTGAATATATTTAAAGATAAATGTGATGCGATAGTTGGCGTTATTGTGTTGTTGTTTGTTGTTTGTGATTTTCTAATAGGTTTTCTTTCTGAATTGACCTTAAAACATTCTCGTTCCAAAAAACCAGATAACAAAGTATCGACAAATTGTTGAATGAAAAAACTTTAAACATGAGTTTTCATAATAGTGTATACCCCTCAGTTTTAGACTCATTTAACTTTATGAACTTAATTTATAACAAATAAATTAAAAAAACAACATTCAAATAAAATAAAAAGAAAATAAAAACGGATAACAAAAAATGAATATTGGTACTTAAAATACCGAATATAATGACAACGTTAATCATTGATAAGTTTTGATCTTATGAAGATTGCATTACATAGACAGACTCGAAGACATTCATATGTAAACATATTCATCAAAAATATCTTGTGATCTGATCTTAACACATGATCACCCCATTAATATTAAATGAACAAAGAAACAAACACACACCATCTTGGTACCATTATTACAAACAAAAACTGATTCAAACACCATTATCCATAATAGACAACCAGCTAAAAAAAATGAACAACAAAAAATCGCTGTTGGCATTTAAAAATACGATATAGAGCATTATTTACATAAACGTAGAAAACAACAAGATTCACAACAACAAAAATCAGATGTAAGATAGATTTTCTAGGGCGTTTATTAGAGTATTAAAATGTAATCAATACTCTACTTTACATACAAATAAAAAAACATTCTGAGAAATTTATATAAGAGCGGTTTTCATATGGATAACCAAACTTAAAAAAGTCTTTTTCAATAAATTATTTCGTTTTGGATTCTTGAGCTCGAATCCTCGTTAAACTGTTTATTACTCAGCAGATGGCCCTTATGCTACGTTCGCACGAGACTACGGATTACTTCATTCTCTGTTTGTATTACTTAATTGGACTCTACCCTTCGCACGGCACTTTTTAACAGCGGCCATTGTTTTGTTTATTGTCTTTATTTCGTTTATTTTATTATTGTACTTGACGTTCTATATGGAGGTCAATTTAATGAACTTGCAATGCTATGTCTATAATTAATACATTTTTAAGAGCTAGTACTCGTAAGTATGCCAAACTATTTTGATCTAAGTTTTATAAAAATTAGAGATGTCACTGGTTTTGAAGTAATACTAAAGGTAATAAAAATATAATTACTTTTTTTTTGAGTGATTCTCTCTCAAGATTTTGTATGGAAATTTACGCAATTAATCGGTGGGTGTATTATGAATGAGAAAGCGAATGACGAAAAACGGTGTCGTGCGAACATAGCATTACTCAAGCAGTTAAATGTATTAGAAGTTAGAAAATAGTTAAGAGATGAGAGAAAATGAGAGTTTTTTTTGAGTTTTAATTCGTTGATATTGACAGCGGCCATAGAGAATTCTATAGAAAGATTGTTTTACTATAAAATCCTGGGCCTAACAAAGAAAACACTTTTTTTGTTCAAAATTAGCAATGCAATCATTCCAACGCCGCTCTAATATTTCAACACCACTTTTGTAAAATGATTTATCTTTTGCCACAAAATAGGCCCCAGTTTCAGCGATAAATTTTTCATACGTGCGAAATTTCTTACCGGTAAGCATTTTTAATTTTTTTTTTTTTTTTTTGAGGTCTGCGGACAACCAGTAGTCAATGGGAGCCAAATCTGGCGAATACGGTTGATGTGGGTACAGTTCGAAGTTCAATTCATGTAGTTTTGCCATTGTTTCAGAATCATTAACGCGTTCTTGTTTTAGGTCAATAGTGAGCAAACTCGGCACTCACTTTGAACCAGGGTTGGTAAAAACTCGGTTTTTTTTAAACCCAAACCACTTTTGATGGGTTTTACTGGGTTTTAAAACTGCTTCCAAATATCGTTCATTTCGGCAATATCTTTTATTTATTAGTACAATTGTGTTGTTTTAGGTTTGCAATTTTGCACTCTTGGTCGGATCAAGACGGTATTGTGTACTATGTCACCGAATCACTTCTTTTGAATAAATACTACCTTGATCAATAATATATACTACCTTGTTTCAGAAATAACCCCCATGCGGCGGTCCTATCGTTTCTATTTGAGTTTTTTTGTTTGTTAAATTTGAATCATTTTTTTTGTAAATAAATTATGAAAACCTTTGGTACAAAAACTCACCCGGGTTTTTTTAAATATAAAATTGTATAAAACCCGGGTGAGCTTAATTGGGTTCTCCTGTGGGTTGTCAACCCTACTTTAAACAGAGTTTTCTCATAGTCAAATGTTCATGCAATATAAAGCCGCTACGTTCCTTTGATATCTCTACGATATTAGCTACTCACGCAACTTCACTTTTCGATCATTCAAAACGGTTTTGAATATTTTTTCGTTTTATCGTTGTTTCTGATGGAGCGGAGTCCGCATAATACTTTCCAAGCCATTGCTTTGCTTGAACGGTATTATTTCCCATCAAGATGTAGTGTAGAATTACGACACGAAATTGTTTTCGATCTATTGTTTTGAAACTTACAAAAGTAGCGTCATTTTTAGCACAATAACTCACAAACTAATTTAAAGAACATTATGAAATTTGAACAGCTGTCTTTTGAAGGTTACAACGGAACTGCTAACCAAACTAACTGAAAAAGAGGTGAACGAAACAACACTAGCGCTATTTATGTGTTAGGACCTGGACTTTTCAGCCCATGTGTTAGTTCCGCGCAAAAATTAATACTATTTGTAAAGCCTTCTGCGATCTACTGGAAAATCAAGCACATTGGCTATACTCTACTAGAAAGACGATTAAGGTGGGGTTTTCTCTAACAAGCCCTTTTTCTTAGAACATAAGCCACATTGCAACGGTGCTCCGAACCAGGCTGCCTCTTTCGCAAACCTACTCCAGGCTATTTATAAGGATTTCTGCCCGCTTACCTTCTCGGGTAAGAAAAATTGTTATTTTTGTACTACTATTCTTCCCTTCAATATAGGTTTCCCGCACAGGGTTATTACAATGGACCATTGGTCTGCAAGTAGTTGCAGCCGCCGGTTCAATTTTACCGGACGGTTGCTGGTCTTCAAACCAAACGGTGCTCTATTGAATAAAGAGTTAAGGTTCAATTAGACGCGACTAAACGTAAAGTCATAGCCATAAACGTAACACTGTATTTGATAAGTGGTGATATACCATAACGCCGTAACAGTAGATATCAATTGAATTTTTTCTGCAATAACCATAAACAGCTGATTACCAGTTAGACGTGTTTTTGGAATTTTGTTATTTGTACAACAAATAAATACAGCAACAACTGCTGTTTGCAGTTATGACACGTGCTCCACTAATCGATGAAGGTAAATGTGTTTGTGTTATGGATACCTTTACAACTAAGATGTTACGTTAAGTCCCGCTTAATTAAACTTATGTATATATATCCTATTGTCTTTAAGCTTGGGCATTTTATTAAGGGTCTCTTTTATGATTTTTGCGGCGTTAAAAATATGTAACTGATTAATCTGAAGTACCGGATGGTTTTAACGGAAACCACATGACTTACACATTCGCAATCCAGGCAATGGGCGATGAGTATTCTTTTCTTATTAGCATAACCTAACCCAACCTACTTTACTTTTGACCCCAATTTGTTATAGTCTAAGACTCTGCTCCGAATGAATATGAATAAAAATGTTGCTGCCATCAGCGAAGTAGTAGATAGGAGAAGAAGTTAAATAGAGAAGGTCATTAAGAGATATAGTACAAGAAAAGGTAAAACTTTATCATATCCCTAAATTTATCCTGAGCTCATCTGATAAGATTTTATTCAAACGAACTCACGTAGTGCTAGCTAAAAATCGAAAGAATATATTAGTGATTTCCAACAAGTTTTGGAAACATCTAGAGCCACCATCTGAACCGAGCCTCATACAAACAGATCAGCCAACGAATATCGAACGGCCTATCGCTAAACTGATTGTTTGACTCTATTTACTTTACAAGTTGAGTGTTAACCATTCTTTCCAACACCTTAGAATACTTTGTTTCTTGTGTCATAACTAATTGTGCTAATTTCTTGCACCTTGGTACCTTGGGCTCTAAGTCATACTCTGCCGAATCCAACTAAATATACAATAACACCATAATTTCTATTATCGGGTGCTTATTTGGAAACCTTCGTTTTGGCAGCTCAATTGTTTTCCTGTAACATGTTAATGTCAAACATGTTCAGTTTGGTCTACAATTGAACCATGAATCGACTTATAAACGAACAACGCTTGCAGATTATTGAATTTTATTATCGAAACTCATGCATCGTGTACAATTGTGTTCAGCGACGAAGCCAATTTCTGGTTGAATGGATAGGTGAACAAGCAAAATTGCCATAATAGGTGTTAAGAGCAATCAGAAGCATTGCAAGAACTGCCAATGCATTCCGAAAAAATTACTATTTGGTGTGGATTATGAGCCGGTGGCATCATTGTACCGTACTTTTCCAAAGACGACGAAGGTAGGAACGTTACAGTGAAAGGCGAGCACTACCGTGCGATGAATACTATTTTTTTTGTGGTTTCAACAATAGCTCGATTGAGAGGCGAGTTCGTTGAATAGTTCATTATAAGTTTGTGGCCGATCAATTGGCCGCCTAAATCGTTCCATTTAACGCCTTTAGACTATTTTCTGTGGGGCCATGTTAAGGCTCATGTCTATACGGAGAAGTTCGCAACAGTTGACGCACTGAAACTCAGTATTTGAGAATTTATATGGGAGATACCGGCCTATATGACGGAGAGAGTAAGCTAAAGTTGGACATAGCGTATGAATCATTTGAGGCGTATGATATCATCTTTCAACATTGAATTATATAGATCGTGCTATCGACTGAAATAAAAATTTCATACATTTCTTTAAATTTTAAAAAAGCTCTTAAAAAATCACTCGATATATATGTATGTATTTACTTATTACCCTAAGCGAATAACTTTGATAACTCAACTTTTAGACCGCAAAAGTATTGTAGTAACAATATATCTGCGTTTATGTAAAAATCTTGCACTGTAAGTGCCGTCATTTTTTAACTTGATCTCTATCAAATACTTATGTTAGTAAGACAACATAACCTTCATGTGTAATCATGTTGTAGTTTGAAATGATTTTTTTGTTCTACTTGATTCGAAAAGGTCAATAAAATCTAGGGCTTAGAAAAAATAGAAGTGTTAGTCACCTTTTTTGTTAAAAACATGGAACTAAAAAACAACAACTTCTTTAACACTGCATTTGGTCTCAGTTACCATCGTCATCATCATTACGTTTTTTCCATCGTACATATCTAGAAGACATACACAAAATGACTGATGATATTCAAAACTTGAAAAAGTGTTTACAAAAAACGATTTTTCTTCGATTTCTCTCTCGTATTGATTGTTGTTGTTTTTGAGTTTATATGATAACATTTTGGTTTACAAAAAAATATGCTTTTTTTTCTAATTGAAAAACAAATATTCGTTTTTATTATTGTAAATGCGAGTGGTGTTAGTGACGGCGAGCGACAAATGTCTATCATAGATACAAGAGCATCGATACCCTATACAGTTATAGATGATATACTAAATTTGTGCTGATTTCCACAATTTCCAAGATGCTCGTCCTACTAGGAACATGAATGACAAGTGTTGCGATCATCTGCGAAAGAGTAGATAGGATTAGACATAAAAAGAAAATCTATTTAAAAAATAAAGTACGATAAAGAACAGGGTCTTGCAGTACCTCTCACCGAATGAAATCCCTTCTATAAGCACTTTACAGTTTAACTTTCGAATAAGCTCGATAAAAGTCAAGAAAAGAAACCATTGACACCAGAAACATTACGTTTCGATATGAGCGCTTCTTGCCAAACTCTATCAAATTCCATGGAGCCATAATGTTGCTAAGAATGAATCTATTCCACTTCTCGGAGAGCAACGCTAACAGGTCACCAGTAATGCGGTTCCTGCTGAAACCGTACTGATTAATCACACTCCTCAAAAGTTTGGAAGATTAGGTTAGGTAAGGTGGTGGATCCCTAAAGGGAAGGAGTCCCACTTAGACTAGATACTTGGCCTACTGTGATGCCACAATCATAATAAACCGGGGGATTAAACAGTCTCCATAGGACACCATTTAGACTCCAAAATAAATCTTGCAATTCAGTTAAAGATGAAAGAAGCGGGAGCCCAAGAACTTCCACCGTCTGGCAGCAAGGGTTTGACACTGACACATAAGGTGGAAGACAGTCTCCTACTCCTCTTCGGAACCACAACTCCTGCAAAAATCAATCGTGAGAATGTCAAGTCTATCGGCATGCCTCCCAATCAGGCAGTGACCCGTTAGGACCGCAATTGTGCGATGTATGGCCACACTACTTAGGGAAAGAAGACATTTAGTCGTCTTCTTTCATCGAGGTTAGCCCAGCAGAGCCTGCCGATACCGCACGTGCCCTCATGCCGCCAACGATATTGAGCGTCGTCATACACTGACCGGAGAATATCCAGTTTAATCGAGGTAATCGGGATACCAATGATAGGCCCTTGCTCAAAAGTATCGAGTTTAGTACCCACCCTGACCAATTCGTCAGCAATGCAATTGCCAACGATATCCCTGTGTACCTTCGGATGAACCGAGATTTGTATAAGAAGCCTGCGGCATTCGTGGACTAGGATAGATGTCGAGGTGGCGTTCACAAGAGACCTAATAGCAGACCGACTCTCCGAAAAAATCAGAAGATTCTAAGGGAAAAATCCCACGGTCCAATAAGCATAACACGGCTCACAATATGGCCATGACCCCCGCCTGAAACACACTGCAATAGTCAGGCAACCTATAAGACAGTTTTGTGTCAGAATTCTTCACGAATACACCACATCCAACTCTGCCCTGAATTCTGAGGGAACTCCCATCCGTCAGACCAGAATTCCCTCTTAGGTATATCAAAGTAAAATCTATCGAGAAAGTTATGAGGGAGCATGTAATCGATCCGAAGATGTCTGTGATCACCAATAGGCGCAGCATGTCCAAAATCCAGATTGGGCCAGGAGTTTAGCCTTACCGCCACCAGCTTAGCCCTCTGCTTCAGAAGAAGATCGGTGGGGGGCCAGTTAAATATAGCAAATAAGGCTTTGGAGTGGTGCGAAGGGCACTGGTGATCAATACGGCAGCTTGTTTGCGCATTCTGTCTATCACCTTACAGTGGCATTGATACGTATACACCGTCCACCATATATGAGCACCGTATAGTAGAGTAGGTTCTACCACGGCCTTATAAAGCTAGTAGGCGATAGCAGATTTTAGTCACCATAACCTGCCTACGGCCCTCTTACAAATGTAAAGCGCTATGTTCGTCTTTTTTATACTATCCATTATGTTCTCCCTCCAGGTGAGCTTGGGGTCAAGAATAACCCCTAAATACTTTATCTTTGTGGACAGAGAGAGTTGAATGCCACCAAGTCTCAAATACAGGTATCTTGTATCGTCTGGTAAAGGACATCAGCTCCGTTTCATGGCGTTCAAAGACCTCGATGAGAGGGTATTCAGATCGATACCTGACACTAAAATGACCGGGTCATTCGCATAACCAAAGACCCTAAAACCACATCGCTGCTGATTCCCCAACAGTCCTTCTACAGCGATGTTCCACAGCAAAGGCAAGAGAACCTCCCCTTATTGGGGTTTGAAAAGTGCCAAACAAACTGATATTGGGAGGTAGTTTTCAGAATTTCTGTCATCGCCATTTTTAGGGTTTGGCGTTACTTTGGTGACCTTCCAGCAGGATGGTGAAATACCGAACTATATGACTCACTGAAAAGGTTAGCTAAGGTTAGACGCTCAAGCGTCGAACAATACTGTTCCAGGAACAGTGCTTTTTTACGTTCAGTACTCTTTTCCGTTACATCTCTTGGGAGCACATGGCCTCTACAAAACATCTCTATCTTACACGATTTACCACTGCTGATTTTGCTTCTTCCCATGTTAGATGGTTCTGTTGTAGTTCCTGGGTAATTGTACGTCTCCACGTGTTTCTTGGTCGACCACGGTTACTTAAGACTTGAGAATTGCATTCGAGTGACATTCTGGTGATACTAGCGGTACGTTTGCGAATGGTGTGACCGATCCATCCCCATTTTCTTTTCTTTATCTGTTTCAGTATGGGTTACGAATTAGTCATGTACCACAGTTCTGTGTTACTTTTGGTGTTAGGTTAGAATATTCTGCATATGATTCTAAAACACCTAGTTAAGTATACCTGGAGTTTCTGCAGCAGAACTGATTTAACACATTGAATATTCTGAGCTTAGTCCGTCTGGATATATGTGAGCTTCTTCTTACTGATTGCAGTCGTTCGAATGCCGCTCTCGTTTTATTAAGCTTGTTGTGTAAGTCTGTTTCTCCGCCGTCGTTTGTTTTTTTTTTTTCTCCGTCACTCCTCTAGGGAGCATATTGGCTTACCAAAAAGCATACATAGCTTTGCTTCAGTTTCTTTAATCAATTTGATGATTAATCCACTGTAGTTTCCTCCATATGATTTTGCGTAATGATGAATGTCCTTGCTTATTAGTGGTGAACTTTACTTTAGCATTGTAATTTTTTCCCAGCAGGTGGCGTGTTTTCCTAATGTTTGTAATCATCGTCAGAGGTGGGTGGGTATATCAGGGGGGCTTGTTCTTAATTTTTTAGAGGAGTTGTCTGGGCGAAGTTGAAAACTCTTTATTAAACTTTCGAAACCACAGTTAAATTATTCCTCGTTTGTATTGCTATGCATGCGTTCTAACCGCTACAACACGCCACCGTTTGTAGTTATTGTATTTCCTAGACAGCAGAAGCTATCTACACACTCGACTAGTTATCCTCATCACATATGCTACATGTTTTTCGTTCTACTACTGCTGTAGTATTCGAATTTCTTGACTTAGATGAGAATATTTAACATTAAACTTTGCTTTTTTATGCCTTTTGTAGAGCACTATATAATCGCATATAACTAACCACAACTGTTCTTGTTTCGATTTCGAGTACAAAACACATCAAAAACAATAACATTGTTTATCTTTCAAGATACTTTAGAATCCGAATGCTTAGAAGATTTCTTTCATTTATATATGTTTACTCTAAATACGAAAGGCGACAGTCAATCAGATATCCAAATTGAAAATATAGTCGAATATAACAGAAGAAAGAAAAGTAATAAAAAAACGACATTCAAATTTTAAATCAACACCTTTTTATGGCGGATATAAATATTTATTCTCTTGATGTCTGTATGTTTTCCATTGGTCTTCGACATTTAGAAATACAAATAATAAAAAAAGGTGATGCAAGAGTAAACAAATCTTAATAATATAACCGATAACTGTTTGATTGCATGTCTCTAATGTTCTTCTTTCCGGTATGCATTTTCACCATTTTCACGTTCGAAAGAAACACTTAAAAAATACAAAAAAAAAGATACTTACGTGTTTCATTAATGTTGATATCTTCGAAACTTACAATGAATGCTAATGATGATTATGGAGAAGTGAGAAAAAAGGGTTACAAATTATAAGAAACAGTTAAACAAATAAAAATAAAGTTCAAATTAATTTGAATTCAAAGAAAAACAGCTTCTGTATTGAACATCATTTTTTTAGAGTTGATTGAACATAACTTTAAAAATATGTTTTTAATGTTTCTGTTTTTGTTTTCTTAATTGATAACAGCTAATGAGTTATTTAATTTTATTTTTATTGAAATAATAAGCCTCCATATCAAGATTGTTAAGGATTTTATTTACTTTTGCAAGTCATTAGTAGTATAGGTTGAGATAAGCCATAAAACAGCCGAGTGAAGCTGAGCTGAGTATTTTCAGATTTTCGAAAATTTTGAATAGAAAAATAAAATAAGAAAACAATATATAGTACCGTTAGTTTGTACTAGTGATGGGAAAATTGATATGATCGTACCTTCTTTTCAGCATTTTCCGGTTTCTATTTATTTTTAGTAGAAACGACAACTCGATTGTAGAGTATTTAATTATATGACTTTTACCTTTGTTCGAGTTGGAAATTTATTGAATTTAAACATCTAGAATTGCTCGATTAATCGAATAAGATTTTAAAAAGTGTTCGAATAACTCGAAAAACTCGAACAATTAAAAAATTATTCAAAAAATTTAATCTAATGGAAAAAAACAAACATGTGTATTTGGTTTTATGCTTCTTTTTATTTATTATAAAAACGAGGTCGATGTTTTTTTTTTGTTGCTTTCTTTTTCTGGCTCCTACTTATGTAGTCCATTTATGGAACTATGATTTAAATTTATTTATATCGTAAGTAGCAGGGAAAACTGTCAAGGCAAGATCGTTCTACACACGAACGACGCGGCAAAAATACTAATTCTTTCTATAATTCATTGTGCGATTCATTGGACAATCAATTACAAAGGGAGCAACGAGTACTACGTGAAAATATGGGTTTATTAAGAATTAATTCCCTTATTTCGTCAGAGCACATTCCGTTATAGAACTGAAAGAACAATAAACACACACCACATTGCAACAATGGTCTAACTAATCGATAGAGTTGACTACTCTACCGTCATTAATAAGTACCTTCGCCCTCTCTTGTAGGCGGTAGAGAAGCTACAAAATAGACTTTGAAGCACCGGGCCATTTTGGATCGGATATAGGTCTTGTAAATATCAAGGAGATCATATGGAGTAAAGTATTTCTTGTACTGTTTTAATGCCTGAGTACTTCTTTCGACACATGAGATATGTGATCGTTCCAATGAACATCACAGTGAATTCCCATGCCCAGAACGTTAAGAGCATTTGATTTCCCAATATCTGCATTACCCATAGTCACAGATGACAACACACCACCATGTCTGAAAGTTAAAAAACAACATTGAGTATTGCTTGCATTAAAATCGAGACTGATAGCACGACCCCAATCGAAGATTTTCGTCAGATCGCTTGCAAGTATGTCATTCATATTCATCCTTTTTACCACAATCTCCAAGAGGCTAGCCCTACAATTAAAAGAATATGAAGGACTAATGTTGTTGGATTGAGCGTAAGAAGAAAGTCGGTAAGAAATACTAGAAATAGCGTTGGAGAAAGAACAGAGTATCAAAAGTTTTTCTGATCTTCTCTTTATCTTGTTTAGATATATGAAATCGTCTATAATACTGATACTTTTTGTATTAGATTTTTTAAAATTTTTAATACTTTGTGTTGCGTTAGTTGAAATTGGCTTTTTTCATTATTCGGTCAAATAATAACCAAAAAAATTCTTCGATTAATCGAGTAGTTACGTTAATAAGCAAAATTGCCGTATTTAGTGCTCAGAAAACCCAAACGTTGTCTTACAGTAGCCAATGCCCCCATTACAAGTGACTGTATGGTGCGGCTTGTAAAAATAAAATTGCATTAAAAAGTTTTTCCGATATTCTCTTTGTCTTGTCCAAATTAATGAAATCGTTTATTATACTTTGTATTGTTTTGTTTTGAGCTCGTGTAGAAGATTGTTTCTGTTAAGATCCACATCTTAACATTAACATGTGGTATATTTTGGTCCTTGGGTTTTTGCCTCTATTGGGGAACCTTGCTGAATTGAGGTTGGTTTTAAAAGCTTTAACTAAAATGTCTAAAAAACCAGTAATATTTTGCTGATCTGAAAGCACAAAAAATTATGTTTGAAAAGTGTGTAATGAAATCAAAAAATAATAATATTTTAACAGATAATATACAAAATGTGAAAGTAAATAATCATAAGCAATTGCTATTTTACACGACAAATTTTACATACAAAAATTGCTCGATTAATTTGACACACATTGTTCGAGTTATTTGTTAATTGAAATTGTCTATTTTCATTATTCGATAAAATAATGACCAAAAATTTCTCCGATTTATCGTTGTTCGATAGTAGATACTCTACTCGATTACACTATAGGACAAAAAAGAATGAAGTTGAAATACGTGTTCAACAAGAATCTGTTTTTGAAGTATTCAAAAAATCTCAAAATTATGAGTTATGGGTAAAACCCGGTTTTAGTTACCTCCAAGCACTTATAAGCTAATAACTTTGCTGAATATTAACTGATTTTAAGTTACAGCAATTGAATATAGCCCCACGGTTTGTTGGGATATTACTGGATATTCAAAAGGGATACCTTCGTATTTATACAAAATGTCTGTAGAGTGTACATAACATGCCGGGAATTGTACATGAATACCCTATGTCTCTCGGTTTTATAGCGAGTTATTCAACGGTTATCCTTACTTGAGTTCTTAGTCTCGGTTATCGCATTGAAGGTAACTGCATGGTGGATGTAATGTTAGGCAGACGTTAGTGCTTCTGCTAGGTAGAATTGATGGCTGGTGTCGCAGAAATTTCTCCAAAGGACGATCACACAATGTGAAAATAAACACACCTGCTATGAGATCAGAATGATCCGGTCACATTTATGTTACAGGGAAATAGGATAGCCAACCTAGAGCACGTGTGAGAAACCTTATATGGGTTATTAATGACCATTGGGCTGTTGGAAGACACGCTCAAAGCATGGAAATTTCACATAATTATCTTTGCAGAACTTGCAATGGGGGGTGGGGTCTACAGAATATCTTCTTTGCATTCAGTGCTTGTTAGGAGGAGATTCGACAATAACGACTACTTCTTTGCTTTCATTAGGGCGAATGAATAGCTAACTGTGGCCAGATAGGAAATGTGAGGACTGTGGTATGGTAGTAAATACATGGAGCCGCTACCAGGCTTACCTATCCTCTGTTTAGTTAAGAAAAAAATGCTATCTTGTTTTCAAATCTTTTTTTTTTAATTAACGGAGTTATTAAGTTTTCAGTAAAGTAACTTATGAAAAAATCCTTTTGTTTTATAGAATTTGTTACTCTCGTTGTCAAAAGAGGTTTCTCAGAAATTTTTTTTTTTTTTTTTTTGATACCAAATGAAAATCCCATTTCCCATTACTGATCTCTGTACCTATGTATTATGAGACCCTTCATAATGCTGTATCTTTTACAATAATATGCGATTTGTATAACAGTTAAGGGAATTTAGAAGCCCACTAAATATCCTGGCAAACTTTCATTTTTAATCGCTTTCGTTTTTCATTTCTTTACTAAGAAATTTTGGAGTATGTTGAGTTGCATTTATTTAACCAAGCAAAGTTAGCTTTAACTCTTTCAACGGCTCTTTATCTCTCATATAAGTTGACTTGTCTAAAACCTAATCGACTTTAACACTCGATTTCTGAAAAGGAAACTCATGATTTTAATAAATATGTGAATATTCTTGCGAAATATTTCGTACTATGATGTATTTCCATAGTATTGCAGGCATTGAAACAATCTGAAACTACTAGTATACATATGTAAGCATCATAAGGGGACTACTTAATGACGACCAAAATAACAAACATATTTGTACCAATCATCTCTAGCTAACAAGAATTACTTGTTTCAAATTTTGTGAAATTATCTTCTAAATAAAAGCCTGAAGGGTATTTTCTCAAACTTAATCCCCTGATTTCAGTACTGACAATTACACTAATTATAACAGATTTAAATACCTCCCTTGATTTTATAAATGGAAGCCTTTGAAATCATAATTCAAATGCAGACAAATTGAAAAAAGAATTTCAAACACACAAGCAGTCATGATTGAAATGCCAACAATTTGTAACTACAACAGCGTAAATGTCACCGTTACACTTTATTATTTTAATGAATAAAAAATAAATTTACATAAGAAATGTCATAAGAAATAAAAAAAAGAAATCTGAAAGAAAATTATTATAATTTGGAACACACAATGCCACCCATACATACATAAATGATAAACAAAATGTAAGGCAAAGAAACAGACGCAATTTAAAGGACGAAATAAAAAACACAAGACTTCTTACACAATCGACTGTGAAATAAAAAGATGAAAATTAATGGAGAAGAACAGCAATAGTGGTTAAAGGAAAAACATCTTTATGACAAATGTTGACGACGACCACCATGACTACTCGTAATAGAAAGCATCACTTAAGCAGTAAGCTAGAGGACGAAACTGTTTCAGAGACGAAAAACAAATACAGCCGGACCAGACCAATGAATAGGGTAAACAAGAAAAAAAAAAATAAACTAAAATAATGTCTAGAAATAGTTTAACGTATAACAATAAAAATGAAGTGTAACAAAAGTGCGCAGCTATAAGAACAACTGCACTATGGGCCTAGAGTTGCTCATACGTAGGTTTTCTCGATGTGGTCAATACCATGATGATATCGATCTGTTATTGCGAGTACATTTCATATACATAAGAGCCTATCTAGCCGAATAGTTATATAAGGTTTACAGATGTTTGACCAGAGACATACTGCTACCACAGTAACTTGGAGCCTCAAAAACGTGGGCTAATGCCTTGCGACTGTGTACGTTTTTTAAAGTACATGTGGTGCATAAGCATAACCATAAGTTAAGGTTAAATCATGAGAAGAAGCAATTTTATGCACAATCAGAAGTTATATTGCAATCTATGCTACCAACGATACAGCGAAGACTTAGATTGTATAACACCAATGTAGCTCTTAATTGCAGCTCGATCAATTCAAATTGGTATCACAGAATAATTTTATAGCCATGAGCTAGCGGTTGTAGGTAAGCTACCCGCTTGCCAACCAAAAGACTCTGGGATCAATATCAGGCCAGTCTAGCTGACAATTTTTACCTCATAACTTTGCTAGCGACTGGTTATGAGTGTTTGCGCTATGAAAAACGGCTCTAACTAATACATATGCCGTTCGGAGCAGCCGTTAAACTGAATATTTACTTAAATTTCTTTTTTATTTGAAAGTACAATCCTTCCGGTTAATAATGGAAAATAATTTCATTCAAATGGCTGCCTCGGCTGGCCATGCAGTAGCCTACACGATCGGTCCAATTTTTAAGCACATTATCGATTGTGTGTAGCTGTATTGCACCAATGGCTTCACGAATATTGTCCTCTAAAGCGTCAATTGTCTCTGACTTGTTGGCGTAACACTTATGTTTCACGGCACCCGACAAATAATAATACAACGGTGTCAAATCGTAGCTCCGAGGTGGCCAAACGACATTAGCTCTGCGGCTGATAATGCGATCTTTAAAAACAGGGCGCAAAACATCGAGCTCCGGCTGTGTGGCACGTAGCGCCGTCCTGTTGAAACCAGATGTTGCTAATATCCTCCTCTTCAATTTTAGTGAAAAAAAATTCGTTCAATATGGCCCGATAACGATCGCCATTGACTGTAACGGCCACTCCTTGCTCATTTTCGAAGAAAAATGGCCCAATTATGCCTCTGGACCAAAATCCGCACCAAACAGTGACTCGTCTTGGCTGTATCGGCTTTTCAATGTATGCGTGCGGGTTTTCTGTACCCCAAATGCGACAATTTTGCTTGTTTACGTACCCGCCAAGATCAAAATGAGCTTCATCTGAAAAGATGATTTCTTTTGGCAAAATCGGCATCTTCTGTAAATCGATCGCAGGCCCAGATTCCCAACGTTGTTCAAGCGTATACACAACCATATTCGTTCAGCGGAAGGATAAAACTAATTATCTGTCAAATCAGACATGAGCTAAGTGTTACCATTCACGAAATAAGCACTAGTTGAAAAAAAACGTTAGTGCAGCTCATTGATCGAGAGTTGTTTCACTTGGAATGTAGCGGGAATTATTTTTGTATGTATGAATTTAATCTGTGAGAAAAGTATAATTAAATGTAAAATAGATTCAAATTAAACAAAACTTTAACATTGATGGCATCTTGGTACTTTGTGGGAATAATTTAAAAATAATAATAATTTGAATAATAATTTCGATATTTATTATTATCTCTGAGGTATAAAAGTAGTGCAACCTCTTGATCTATTTTACAACCCACCATCTATATAGGGTTTTCCTATAATATCTTCCCCATCCATGTATTACTTACGAAATTCGGGATGTCGGTTGCTACCAGCCGCTATAACTCCCTATCTAGTATCTGATAGGCATCTAAATCATTCCTCCTAGAGCCATATATGCCTTACATGTACCCAGCATGTGCTCTGATGACGTGATCTCCTTGAGACTCATCCCATTTACTCAGATGTCCATTTAGCCTGCAATGACCGGTAAAAATCCCGGTCAGTTTCTCAGTTCGTCTCTGGACATTTCTATGCACGATTCAAATCTTCTTTTATTATAGGTACCCAACAAAAGTTAAGATTTATCAATCGGAGAAGAGTACCCGCCTCTCATTAACCTCATTTTTGTTGAGTATACCCTTCCAGACCAACCATTCACGGTCCACAAAAGACTTCTGGCCCCACCAATGAAGTGGAGACTCTCTTTCTGGCCAGTTCAGTGGTCTTTTCATTTCCTAGAATTCCCAAAATGCTCGGTTCTCAGCATAAGCTAACCTTATTGTCCCTATCTAGCTGGTTCAGTGTACACAGACATTCCCAAACTAGCCTTGAGTCAACCTCATAGAAACCAAGTGCTTGAATGACGGCCTGACTATATCAGATAGTATGTCCTGTCCTCTATATTTCCTCTCCAGGTCAAATTGATCAATCTCTCAATTTTATAAACTTCCGACTGGAATATGCTGCCGAGTTTTTCTATAGGTTGCGAATATTACCTCTTACAGCCAAACACTCCCGCGCCTCTATCACTTTCAGTCTTTGACCCATCCATGTACCATAAAATGGTCTCTTATCTAGAGGAGCATGCAGTCTCCAAACCTTCCCACTCACTCCTATTAATCAGTCTTGCCCTAAAGCAATTGCCAAAATCATAGAGTAGTTTTGGGCTTATGCTATAAGCACATCCAAAGCTACCGACCATCGGTCACACGACTACGAAAGACGCTGGCTAAAAAGTAGCCAAGTAACCAGCTACTTAATTATTTCAACGACTACAGCCACAAAAAATGTAAGCAAATGTACACATGATTGTTCTTTTCCAGCGGTGCCACAGACATTTTTTCTCGTTTTTGATGTATATATTTCATGTATTGCATTTTTAAAACGCCTATTCATGCATATTATTGTACTGGCAGCACTAAACTGTTTGTTGTCTTCAAGAAAAATAGAAAGTAGTCATGTAGTCGGTAGCCGTATTGCGGCTAAAATAATTATTCTCATATGCACACATGTATTCTATTTTTGACAGCTTGTAGTTGATGGTCGGTAGCCTTGATTGTGTTTATAGCATTTGTGTCAAAATATTTTTTTTTTATCTATTCATTAAGAATACAGTTTCTATCGAAATTTAAATGCCTTATGTGTGCAAGTGAATTTTGTTTTTATACAAAATCTTTGCCAAGCCATAGTGCAAGTACATATGCATAGTTTCCAAACAAAGCATTGAATGAGTGACATTTACAAATACGTTCTGTATAGTAAATAGTGACAAAACAGATGGAAAATAATAATTTCGTTTTAAGTCAAGATTTTCTTTCTCTTTATTGTTTTTGAAATACGAACAATAGTTACGTCAAAAGAGAGAGAAACACAGATGATTTATATCACCTCCCTTACTTTAGGACAACTGAACATCATTAAAACATACGATTTATAAACGAGACAATTAGAAACAATTTTATCAGCATGAAATTGTGAGGCAAAAGGATCTTTTTTTCTTTTCATCTCTATGGTCTACACTCCTCCTTTTTTAGTTTCTTTATCTGAAACTCACAGCAGACAGTTAACAACCTTAATAAATTAGACAGGTGATAATAAAAAGAAATATTAACTTATTATCTTGCAAATACACAAGAAAAATCTTTTTTTTCCACTGCATGTCAGGGTGTTAAAATGATCAAATTACGAAAATTTCTTTTATTATTAAAGGTTTTAATGGAAAAAGGTGCAAATTATCTTTTCGAAGAAAGATTTTCTTTAAATAAAAAGAATCCGCAACCAGCAATTGTTTTTAGTTTTTTGCTATTTCAAAAAATGTTAAGGATTTTTATTAATCCTTGCATAAGTATCATCTGCATATACATTAATACAAGTTTTGGTACCCTACACCAACTTAAATGGTTGTATATTGAGTTTAAGTAGATATTTGTACCTATTAATACCCACATTTTATTTACCAATTAATTCAAAATCATGTTTTGATTTGAATGTAATAGGTCTGTTAATCAAATTTTGAATATATTTTTTACCTAACTTGGCACAGATAAATCTTATTGACTAGAAATTAAGGCTATTTTGATTGAGACTGTATATTAAACACAAAGACTTATTCGCACAAAAGGCATGAGCACCAAGTTTTATCTGGAAATGTTCAACTAAATTTTGGGTCTTGACTTTTAAACCAATGATAAAGAATTTCTTTTAGACTCTTCTCATCCTACACGTGTTTCAAAAAAGTAAAATTATTACAGTTATACGTTAATAGACTCATGGTTAAGCAACCCACTGGGTAACTAGGTAATTAAGTATAATACTCAAAAAAAACCTAGTGGGTTTTCGTAGATTATTTACAACAAAAATATGTATATGAGACGTATTGTGAGTACAAATTAATTCAATCCTTATTTTTAACTATAAAAGATAGTAAATTAACAAACTGATCAAAATAAAAATTTATCAAATCACTGCTTACATCTTTCCCACACCTCTGTGCCAACTTCCGAGTCACGTCTTAAAAAAACTTCTCTTCTTTTGAGACAATCTAACTTTGAAGCTGATTTTACACTTCTTCAAAAGAAATGATTCGGTGAAACAGCCAATAGTCAGAAGGAGCAATGTTCAGAAAATGCACCGGGTGCGACAATTTTGTCATTTGGTAACTTTTGCAACGTGAGGGCGAGCGTTATCATGCCTGTCTTCATTCAAACGAAGTAATTTCAGTCTACTCCAATCAACGACTCGGGTTTTAGCCAACCCTGTTTACAATGCTCACAAGCGAGCCATGTGAACAGATCAGCTTTACTGATTACTGAAAATATTTTAAATTGCTTCTATTTTACGAATAAGTTCACGCTACGAATGTTCAAAACAAAATACAATTTTCACTTTGAAGACATAACATATTTTGTATAGCAAAATAACCGGCTTTTAGCCGGTTTGCTTATTAGCTTTAACTGCTAGCATTATTCACACATGAAAAATTCCATATTTAGTATGAATCGGAGATACCGGCTTTTAGCCGGGTTGCTTATTAGCTTTAACTGCTAGCATTATTCACACATGAAAAATTCCATTATTAGTATGAATCGGAGATTCCACGCCCACTTATTAAATCTCGCCCAGCTATTCACTCATTTTTATACCAATGATTTGTATTTACAAAGTCGTTTAGACCAAGTTCAGAAACTGCCATTCTAACCGTTCTCTAGATATACAAAAATCAATATTTACTTTTTATAGGAAATGCCACATCCACTTATTCAGTACCGCTAATATTTCGTCTGATGATGTGTTTTGATTACGAAGTTATTTACAAATTCAGAACCTACCACTATTAGAATTCCAAAGCTATACAAAAATCAATATTTACTTTGTATTTAATTCTGCTAACTTTTTGGCTGATGATCTATATTGACCACAAAGTTATTTGGGCAAAATATAGAAACTCTTACTAATACCGTTGTAAAGATATAGAGATATAAATAAAAATGGTATATGGGCGTGGTACCGCCCAGTTGAACGAAGTTTATCAGTGAAAGTCCACCTTTCCAACGCATGTATTGGTTTACAAGTTGATTTAGTTATAAAACGATAAACATGGGACAACTTATACACCTACTACCTTGATCGAAAAGTTTTCAGAATAACCCCCATGTAGCAATGTCATCGTTCCGATTTGAGTTTTTTTTTTTTTTTTTTTTTTTTGTTAGGTTTGTACAGCTATTGTTGATATTCCCACATTCATCAAAAGGATGATTACTGGAGACGAGACGTGGGCTTATGAGTAGGACATGCAATCCAGACATCGGGCAAGTGAATGGCGTTCACCAAATAAATCGCGACCATTTTCAGTCAAAAAAGAAGGTAATTGTGACGGGTTTTAATGGACTACAACGTTGTAGCGTATAATGATTTTTGCCAGAAGGACAGACAGTAAACAAAGAGTATTATTTGGGCATTAGGAGACATTTGCGTGAAGAATTCGCCGAATGAGACCAAAATTGTAGACAGATATCTCGTTTAGCGTGCACCATGAAAACTGCAACAAATACCATCCCTGTGACTTTTTTCTGTTCAATAAAATTAAAAAAACCATCACGGGGAACGCGTTTCAGCAGCCGTTTCCAAAATTGTAAAAATCGCCAAAACATACTCTTGGCTACGTAGCTTTTGTAAATGTCAAGTTATAACATTATGATTTAGCGGAGAATATCAACAACAGATGTACCAACTTAGCAAAAATAAAATCTCAAATCGGAGCGATGTCACCGCCACACGAATGTTATTCCGAAAACTTTTTGATCAAGGTAGTATTCCTCGATTTACACAATAGATACGTTCTCTAAAAAATCGTGCAAATCGGGAATAGAAATTATTTATATGAAAAGTCGAGTAAATTGCAAAAAACGTTCAAAATTTACTTTTTTAACATGTTTTTATTTGATATAAGTTTCTTAAATAATAATAATTCCTAGAAGAATGGGATCCTATATAGGCCAGATGTTAGATACATTGTGGTGCCATAAGAATGGCAACTAACCAAGAAACTGAATTGTATCAATAGAACACCATTTGTACTCCAAAATAAACTTAAGTAATAAGAATTGCTTAAGTAAAAGAAGGAAAAAATTAACATTCAATTCAATATTATTTAAAATATAGCAAAATTTGGCAAAAGAATTCAATTTTTACTTCGGGTGCGCTTTATTCTCAAAAATTCGAAATTGCATAGTAACTCCCACCAGAAATATTGCTGGTAGCCAAAAAACACATTGCATCTACCAAAGCCGCCCACAAGATGTAAAATATGTTAAATTCATATGAAACAAAATTTTGGCAACTTTTGGGCAAATGCAATCTACCAAAAATTTTCCACAATGTATTTCTTGGCTACGGAGAACATACTGTATACACATAAGGAGCACCTTAATGTACATGCATGGGTGTTGCTCTAAGAATCCTATCTATTATAAGACGTTTTTTAATCTAACAGCACTTTAGCGGATTTGTGGTACATACATACATAGACACAAAAATTAAAAATTTAACAATTCGATACCAAGAAAAGCAAAGATTTCCCGATCTAATAACTGAAGCGATGTAAATAAAAAATTACGTTATAAATCGCAACAACGTTAACTATAAAAAGCTTTTTTTTATAAAGCTTTTTTTTTAATTATAGACGCGTTGATGCAATTCCGCCGTATAGCCAAATTTTAAGCTTAAAAGTTAGTGAAATTGAATTGGACCAAGATTATTAATAAAAATTTTATGTAAATAAACAGAAACAAATTTTAAGGATTGTTTTATCCTTTCACATTTAGCGTTCGCATACAAATTCAAGTTTTGATCTTAACTTCGTGTAGGGTATCTTATTTGGGAAAAAAGAAGTTCAAAATAGGATTCTGTATCGTGCATTCATCACGAACGGTTGTGTTACGGAAGTTTTTTGCTTTGCGCGTATTTTTCAATACGAACGAAGTTGTTTGAACAAAGTGTGTGGGTTTTACCTGCGCTAGCTGAGACGGAAAACACATAGGGGTTGTTTATTGTGTATTGCTGTGATTGAAGGGCTGACGTGTACATAAACATGTGGAAATTTATTTCACAAGGAGAGTAAGCGGTGACGTGTTCGTATTCTACTGATAAGAATACAACACGAATATAAAGGCCGATAGGGATGCGTCCTGCCCTAAAAAGAGGGCGCGGGTGCTAACTGCGAAGGAGCTAGTCCGTACGTTAGAACTGAAGGAGAAGGAGGTGAATTCCCTGAGGCATGAGAACGATCGTCTCAGGAAGGCCATGGAACAGATGATGGCGAGGTTCAATAGGAAATTTGGCGATGAGAGTGGTGAAGAGGAATCCATTGACGAGGAGAGTGAGGAGATGGTCACCGAGGAGGTGAAAATTCCATGTAAAGTCGTGCCTGACAAGGGGATTGCTGTGGGCAGTGAACACGATAAGAGTGAAGGCTCTAAGCCTTCGAAGGAGGCCATAAAAACCAGGGCTGTAGACGATGGTAAAGCAGGTCAGAACCTAAAGACGGCAAGTAAGCGCGTAAAGGTCCTGGTGCTTACAACATATAATATTAACATAAAGTTGCTGACTAGTGACCTCAACAAACTTTTGGGGCACAAGGAGTATAACCTGAAGATTTTGGGCGCAAATGTGACCAATATAGAGGTCTGCACCTTGGCAGACTATGAGAAGGTGAAGGCAATGCTGAAGAAGAGTGGTGTATCCTTCTACACCTATACACCGAAGGACCAGATGCCTTACTCAGCGTATGAGAAGATTCATGGACGATAACGAGATATTGCTGGATTGCCAATTTGGATTTAAGAGGGGCCACTCTACGTCCCATGCACTGATGGCACTTGCAGACTATGTAGCAAGGGGACTGAATAGGAGATATTCGACGATTGCTGTGAGCCTGGACTTCGCAAAGGCTTTTGACAATATTTGGCAGGGGGGTATAGTTCATAAGATGATGTCGTTTGGTTTCGACAGGCATCTCTGCGGAATTGTTGCGGAATTCCTGATGGATCGCTCCCTCAGAGTGAGAGTGGGCGATACACTCTCTGATGAAAGAAATGTTGTTGCTGGAGTGACGCAGGGGTCACTACTGGGACCTGTCCTATTCAACATATTCATGTCGGTTATACCTTGGCCACCTGACGGAGACTTACTCCTTCTGTATGCAGACGATGTGCTGGTTGTGGCATCTGGACCCAGAGCGGCAAGGGTAAATGAGAGACTCAGCGGATACCTGGGTAGACTGCACGGATACTTCTGCAAATGGGGTCGCCGAAGGGAAGGTTTGCGTAGGGAGGTAAAGCTGCTTATATACAGGCAGATCATCAGACCTCTGATGTCTTATGCCTTCCCTGTCTGGTTTGGTGTTTCGTCCCATCAGATGGAGAGGCTTAGGGTCTGGGAGAGGCGTATTTTGCGGCTTGCCTTGGATTAAGGGCTCGCCAGTTCCCCGATGGTTCGTTCTGGAGACCGTCTTGTCGGGTCATTTATGACCATGCGGGTTTCGAGAGGATCGATGTTTTTCTTATGAGGACTGCGCTGAAATTTTTGGAACGATCGTCCGCCCTGGAGAAGGGGATGGTGACTGGCTGCTTCGAGGGGAGGAGTGATATGGAGACCCTAAGGTGCACGGATATCTGTTGCCTGTGGATCTCCTAACGTTGAAGGACGAGGGGCTGCTCTATGGCGACGAAGGCCTGCTATTTTATCACAGGAGGGTTAATACGCTGGATTTGGGCAGCCTGCTGTATAACACTGCTCAGTGAGGTGGATGTCTGTGCCCTGTTGTTGTTAATTAGTTGTAAGTATTGTTTTAAGTTAGTTTTAAGTATATGAGTGTTTCCGTTTTTCCATTTTTTGCGGAATATAGTATAAGAGTTGATTTGTTTTAGTGATAGATTGCTGCTATTCTGCATTATTTTAAGTTTTAGTTGAAAAGTCTATGATAAGTATCATTTACGCATAGAATAAGTATATACATGATTAATTAGTTTAAGATAAACTAAGTAAGAACAGAATATTTGGATGAAAAAAAAAAAAAGTTCAAAATAGAATAGAATCTATTAAAAAAGTAACAAATTTTTAGTATAGGGTAAAAAATAATCGGGTTTGACTAATTACAGTTTCCTTACATTCTTGTTTTTCTTAAGTATCAGTTAGGGAGATCGGACGGTTATTATTCGACCGGTTTTTTTGATTTTGTCGAATACGGTTAATTTAACCCGAATAACCGATTAATTTAAATAAGTATAAGTTTTATACGTTTGTATATTTTTTTTATTGAAAATATGCTCATCGTTTAACTATTTGTATAAATTTAATTATTTTTGTATATATGACAACCTTGAACACCCCACAAAGAACTTGAAAACCAAGGTAGATCGAAAAAGATATGCACTCTTGAGTAAAAATAAACTTTTCTCATCTTCTGTAAATAAATATTAATTTTTATATATGGAGAATGATCAACTAGACTTATTGAAAGCCCACAAATCCACAAACGCCGGTTCCGAACGGGAGATATATTAGTTAGCGAAGTTTTTCACAGCGTGAATACACATAACCAGTCGCGAATGATGTTGTGAGGTGATATCTCTGTTGAAAATTGTCAGATGATGTGTCCTGAGATTGAACCGACGACTTCTTGGTTGGAAGATGGGTTCTTACCTAACATACCACAGTGACACACACACTATTAAATAGGTGCTGCATAAATTTACATACAGTGCTGCTCTAAATCTTAGCAAATTTTCTTGTCGAGGCAATTAAGGACTCATATATTACTAATAGATTTAATCAAAGTAAAACATTTAATTTTTGTTATCTTAGGCACCTAAATTATAAATATAATAATAAACCTTTAATTCCATTCTCTGCCAAGTAATACAACAAATACAAAATTAGCTTCTTAAGCAGCGAAACTTAAGCATTTTTCAGTACTTTTCACACCGTTTTGGTATTCTTTTTATGAGATTTGTTAGAATTATTGTTAGTATTGATAGCCACTTTAATTTTAAGCTATCAATCAGCTTCTGCTTATTTTCAAAACGACGTGGTCCAGCGCGACGCTTCATGAATTAGAAACAATTTTATTTAAATAAAATTACCGGTTAACTGGTTATTTGAATTATTAACTGAAAACCGGTTTTTTAAACGTTTTACTCTTCGAATTATTCGAAAACCGGTTTTTGGAAAAAGTCGAATAATCGATCTCCCTAGTATCAGTGCACGAGTTGTTTATTTCAAAGGCGTTAATCTTCACAACGAGCAGCTGTTTTTAAGGAGTTTTTCTACTAACATGTTTTGAAAATATTTTTGTTCTTAAAAATTCTGTTTTAATTGAACAAATGAACATGAAAACAAATAACAAATATTTTAGACACATTGGTTTGGCTTTTAATTTTCCAAACCTCAAAACATTGCTCACGTGTCGGACACACGCATCCCTTTTGCCTTCAAAATTCTTAAACAAATCAAAGAGCAAAAAAAAAGAAATGAAAATCGATACGTGGCAATATGTTTCCGTATTTGATAAGATGAATTACTTTAAAGATTTTTTTGTGGCATTTCTTTACAAGGAAAAATCGTTCAAATATTATCGAAAATTCTTAAATGGGAAACCAAAAAGTAGTGTAACATATGGGACAATTAATAGATAATTATTAATGGATACTTCAAAAATGTTATTAACTCATACTGTGCTCGTACGTATGGAAATCTGAGAAAGGTTGTTTTTTTTCTCATTCATAGAATTTTAAAGATGGATTGCGTTCAGATGGAGGATATTTATTTTATTTAAAATGTCAAGTGAATATAACAGATCCCATTAATGGGATGTCATCATCACATATATTCCATACTTTTAAACGTCTTTTTACACAACAAAACTTATAGTACTCCTGTTCTATGAATTTAAAGAGCAGATAAAAGCTTTGTCAATGATTGATTGGATTGATTCCAGCTCTTAAATTTTAAAAATCAATAAAATGTGAGGAGAAAATTTAGAATGATGTTATTCTATATCCTCTGAGATCTGTGTGAATGTCTACTTATAAGTTCTCTCAATCGGATTCAATCATAATAATCCATATTCATAGTCCCACACTAATGTCGACTCTTGCTAGAGTAAATCTTTAACTTTATACCTTTTATTATCTTTCTCATATTCATAGTTAAAAATAAAGTATACTTTAAGTTGAACTACAATTTTCTTAATGTTTATATAGATTTTTTTATAAAATATTTAAAAGTGGAAGCTTTGAACAGGTAGTTTTGATCTTTTATTTTTTAAACCTACGATGACGAGCAGGGGTCTTTTGACCGATTTGTATAACTGACTACCAATATCTTTTTGATCAATGATTTTTCTGAATTGGTAACTCGTTCTTTTTATTAAAATTGCATCAAATTTCCTCAAAGTGTTTCAACTCAAATAAATATAACAATCGTCTAAAAAACGGTAAGACAATACTACCTTGATCAAAAACTTTCCGAAATAACCCCCGTGTGGCGGTCCCATCCTTCCGATTTTAGTTTTTATTTTTTAAGTTGGTACATCTGTTGTTAATATTCCCGCTCAATCTTAGCGTCATAGCTTGACATTTGCAAAAGCTACGTAGCTAGGAGCACATCTATCTCTATGTGTGGTGGCAATTTTTTACAATTTTGACCGTGTTGAGGTCGGAAAAGATATGATTTGCGAGGCTGAATCCGATCCCACATTCATCAAAAGGATCATTACTGGAGACGAGACGTGGCTTTATGATAACGACACGCAATTCAGACATCAGGCAAGCGAATGGCGTTCACCATATGAACTGAGACCATTTTAAGTCAAAAAAGAAGGCAGTGCTGACGGTTTTCATGGATTACAATGGTGTAGTGCATCATTAATTTTTGTCAGAAGGCAAACAGTAAACACAGATGGTCATACCGAAAACCGAATATAAAAATGCAAATAGCAAGCTATGACGCAACCTTAAAAAAAAAACTGAAATCGGAACGATGATTCCGCCACACGGGGGTTATTCCGGAAACTTTTTGATCAAGGTAATATTTCTTTCACCAGTTACTTTTCTGATTTTTTCCGTGACCAATATTGTCAAACTGATATCAAACCGTCATATTTGGTAGCTGTGTTTGTAAGCGTGTGTATGTCATATCTTATAGTTCAGATATTTGAGCATAATATCTTCTTATTTGGCATAGCGTTATATTATATTTATTATTGGTATGTTCCAGAACTTACATCCATACAAGAAAGCAGATTTTACGCATCAGCTAGATAAACATATTATCTTAATCTATTTCAAGACAGCATTCAGTCCACATAGGTCATAATACACAAAAAGATTGACTTGCTTAGGACATCCAAAACATTATATCGTTGCTATAGCTACCGGTCCTAGTTAGAATGCTGCCAACGTAGAAGAAATAATTAAACTTTTCTAACTTGAAATTATGTATGTTAAGAGTATTGCAGCGATTTCCGCAATTTCAAGCAAAAACGCTGTTAAAAAAAGATGGCCTATAATAAAATCGGAAACCGCAACTTCAAATGGTGTCAATTGCCCTTTTGTGTTTATGTTTGTTTTGCTTTTTGTTATAGTTTTTTTTGCGCTCCAAACGAAAAACATATGTTGCTTGTTTACAAAATGCATAAAATTCAGTGAAAGTACGGCAATACCACATACAGATTGTGAGAGCACAATTGAGACAGTAAGAAAAAATTTTGTCAAAATAAAATAGATTCTATCTCACTGCTTTTGCCGGGAATAACCGTCAAGCTCCAATTCTGTTTCAGCTCTTAGTCGTGTCTGTGCAACGTTACCCTTTAGAGATTAAGGTTAAGCAAATATTCAACGACGGTTGAGTTCTAACAGGCAAATATCATCGCTAAGTTTCATTGTTCCAAGTATTGGTTATGCTCCCATCTTATGCCACTGCTAATGGTTGTAACATTACAAATGATAACATCAAAATCTATATTCTATAGAAGCTGAGTAGTATGCATCCCTGTTGATGTGTGGAAAGCCGAGGTAATTATAATTCTATAATAGAAAAGAAAATCTTAGCAAAATCTCTTCAAATCGAAACATTTTTCATAAATTTTTCATTGCAATTTTATTTCTTCCAACAAACAGGTTCAGCTGGTTTTATATTTATAGTCAACTCTAACGCCAAAAGTAGACGTTAAGATCTCTTTTTTAAAAAATCGATTTTGTTCCCATAAATGTTTCTTTTTCTTGTTTTTGTGGCATATTATAAGTCCCTATTATTTTTTCCTCCACTGTTTGTATTTAATTTACATTTACAAAACGCTTTTGTTTTATAATTTTTAATTTAAATCTTTTCACATTTTAAGAATCAACACTATTTTCCGGTTAATTTTTAGAAATTGAATGTTTGTCTTATAATGGGAGTTCAGAGTCTATTAAAGGCCTTAATTATAGTCATAAAATCCTAAAACTAAACTCATAAATCAAAAAAAGGAAAAAATTATTAAATCTCTTAAAAACGATTATGATCTATATTCCCCTAAGACTTCCTTTTAAATCATTTGTGTGGTCCTTAACATATATAGAATAAGAAGAGAGTAAGAGAAAATCACAGTCTTGTAACTACATAACAAAGACGCTTCTATCTTTAACTCTAATCTAATAAACAATTATCTTCTATGGTTTTAAAGACGATGAAAATAACATCTGTGTTACAGGTACCTGATAACACAGTGTTCAAATATTTGCAATCAACACTCATAGTGTAAGGACATCGACTTAATAATAGCTAAGGTTTGTTTATGTATCTGACTGTTTTGTTTAATTTACTTTCACTTATATAAATAAGGGTTTCTTTAAATTAAGAAATGCTCAAATTAATTGATTACAACAAGTAAGGTCGTGTAAGTTAATTGTCGCCGGCAATTTTTATATCCAATTTAAAAACAATTAAATACATTCGACGGTGTTAATTATGGGTCGGTACTTAAAAGCAGGTACCTGTCGATACGCTTATAATGTATTACTACGTGTATTGAAAATATAATTTGCAGTAAGTATGTATTGATGAGTAAGGCACTGTTGCAGTGGTTTGTAGAAGTTATTAAATGTATTTATTTTTTTGTAAAACTGAGTGATATAAGTATGACAAATTTTTGCTTGTTATCACTTTTTTGATTTTTTTTTTATAATTTCCGGAAAACTCTGAAGAAGACGACAAGGCATTTCAGTTCGATGTTACACTGAATTTTCGATCCACTAGCCAACAAGGTTTTGGATTGGGGCAACCAAAGATCTTTCCTAGGGTAGATTGGTGGGCCGAATTCGAATCTGTAATGGTTTTTTCTCTATCAAGTCAGATTTTCGAGAAAAAAAAATGTTTTTATATGTTTTTTACATAAAAAATCATTAGTTTATATAAAAATCAATGAATTATCAAAAGTAAACGGCGTTATTTGAACGTCGTTAGTATTATTTTGGTTCGGTTTCACGTATTATAGTCCAGCAATAGTCTCCCAGCACTTTTGTCCTAAAATCGTTGATGATTTCTTTCAATTTTCATTAAATCTTGGTGAGCACGCTCCCCTTGTTCGTCGCTCACCGCACCTAGGTTTTGTGGAAAAAAAATCTAAATGCGAATATGGTAAATGCATTTCGAGTGACATTCGTGCACCTAGTCAGTGATAATTTTTCGTTAATTCAGCAAGAATTTGTCTGTAGTTTTCATTCTTATTGTTTTCAAGAAAACTGTTTACAATGCTCTTGAAAGATTTCCAGGCTGCATATTCTTTCTTCAATAAACATTGCGAAAAATTATCATCATTCAATAGCTTCCAGATCTGAGAGCCAACAAATATGCCTTCTTTGGTTTATGCATATGAAAGTTTAGGAAAAACCGCTAACAAATATTTAAATTCTGCACCATCTTTGTCCAGAACCTTGCCAAAGTTCTTAAAAAGGCCCAATTTTATGTGCATTTGGACCAATTAATGGTTTCCCTGGTGAATGCACAGTTCTTTTTGGCCACTCTATTCTGACTTAGTGATGACATGTAGAGCGACTATCCCATAGACAAATGAAACAACAAAATTTTGTGAAGCCTCCTTGCATTCCAGTCAACAAGCCAATGTCCTGAAACAGATTAATTTTCAGTTATTTACGGTAGTCTATACTATATATACAAAAAAATGTAAATGACACACCTTAAGGGCACCACAAATCTTCCATTTATTATCGTTATATTTGAGTAATGTCAAAAATTCAGTCATTGATTCGTAATTTTCCTTAGTATTAATGGTATGAACAATTGGTATAGATGGTTTTCCATTCCAATTATGCAAAAGGACAGTCTTTAAACTGTACTTAGAGTCATGAATAAATAACTTCCATTCAGTTTTGTTATATGGCTAATTGATTTCTTGAAATAAAACGTTAACATCAGTACAGTATAGAATAGAGTGTTTCTTTTCAAAATATGCAGCCAATTCCAAGCTTCTATCTCTATAGATTGTTACTTTTATTCCAACTGCAAGATGTTTCCACTGCTGCATGCGTTAAGCTAGTAATTCTGCGTCTTGCTGCGTTAAATGTAAATTCCGAATTAGATCAATCAGCTCAGCTTGAGTAACTAAATGGCGTTCATCATCAGCCTTTTACAAACTACTACTGCTGGTAAATGATGTTTCGGACTCACCGCTTGTAATACTGGAAATGACTGGTAATGGATTATTTGGTGGACGTTGAACTGGTTTGGAAACAGATGGGACATTCCCGTAAGTAATAGTTTTTCGATTTTTCATATTGAATCCAGCAACTTTTGTTAAACGGAAATAACAATCGGTTTAGTGGTTACTGAAGTCTCTTCAAAGTGCTGAAATTTAAATATCGAAATAGATCTTTTTGCCATTTGACCACTTGTATAAAACACTTGTATAAAATAAAAACGGTATCAACGATTTGTCCAAGTTTCTATCAACAAAACTAAAATAATGTTAATATGCACATTTTAATGATTTTGATTTTGCATGTCATTTTTTTTAACCAAATACTAAAGGGTCCGCCAAATAAATTTTTTTTGAAAATGCTATAAAAAAACTACGTAATATTTTCTCAAATTTCCTTTTTTATTTGAAAGTACAATCCCTCCGGTTAATAATGCAAAATAATTTCATTCAAGTGGCTGCCTAGGCTGGCCATGCAGTAGCCTACACGATCGGTCTACTTTTTAAGCACATTATCGATTGTTTGCAGCTGTATTTCACCAATGGCTTCACGAATATTGTCCTTTAAAGCGTCAATTGTCTCTGGCTTATTGCAATAATGCGATCTTCAAAAACAGGGCGCAAAACATCGAGTGTAACTCCAGCTGTGTGGCACGTAGCGCCGTCCTGTTGCTAATATCATCCTGTTCAAGTTTTGTAACAGCCACTCCTTGCTCATTTTCGAAGAAAAATGGCCCAATTATGCCTCTGAACCAAAATCCGCACCAAACAGTGACTCGTCTTGGGTGTATGCGTGCGGGTTTTCTGTGCCCCAAATGCGACAATTTTGCTTGTTTACATACCCGCCAAGATCAAAATGAGCTTCATCTGAAAAGATGATTTTTTTTGGCAAAATCGGCATCTTCTGTAAGTCGATCGCAGACCCACTTAGCGAAGCGAAGTTCAAGCGTATACACAACCATGTTCGTTCAGCGGAAGGATAAAACTAATTATCTGTCAAATCAGACATGCGCTAAGTGTTACCATTCACGAAATAAGCACTAGTTGAAAAAAAAAAGTTAGATGGCGAACAAAGGAAAAATAACTTGGATCAGTAACATACCACCTCCCTAACATGCTTAAACGCAACTATTATGAAGATTTAGAATGAATGTGGGCTTCTGTCAAATTAATAATTGTGAAATTGTGGTGTCAGTATTGACTATTTTAAAATATCGGCAGCATACGATATAAAATGAATAAGACGTGATAGTCCAATTTTTATTTATAGAACGCACCCAGATTGGTTAAAAACATGCTTCGTTTCTGGAGTTAATTTTTTTCCAAATTTGCAGACCAGTGATATAATTCAATGTTTTATAATCCTTTCTTTAAATGATACCAAGTTCTAGATTAATATTATGACTGTTCAACATCTAAAGCATGTAAACGAACATTTTTTACAAATTTAAGCGCAAATATTCCGATCTAAAAAAAGTACCGTTACTTATTAAATTCCCTAAAGTGTAAAAAATAAAATACTTATCATGTTTCCAATTTAAGTTGCTATAGATCTTGAGGTGAACACCAAAAATTTCTTTGCAACTATTTGAAGGCTAAAGGAAACATTTTGAGTAACTGCTCGGAATATTATTATTTCTTGGTCTCAATGCTACACAGCATTCATGAAAAATGGTTTAAAAGGAATATTTCAACATAAATGGTAAATAAATGGTAAATAAATGTGCCTAGAAGACCCTAGTCTGCCAAGCAAATTGCAGTTGCTTGAAATTCATGAAGCTATTTGTCTTAAAAGGGACATTGAACTGGCAAATGTAGAAAAACGTTTGTTATTAACTTTACTCTTCGTTGCCAATATTCTGACCTGATATACAAACAATCCAATACTCCTATGGAACAGTGGGAGTGTTCAGGCAAAATAACGTAAGATTTGTTGAAAAAGAGTAGTGCACCAAACTGCCCTGAACTTCGCCTTATGTAAAAATTTTGGACTAAACTAAAATAAAAACTTCGAAAAATGTTCAAGGAAGAAAAATTTAAAACAGTGGAACAAGGCAGTGGGAAAAAATTTAAAAAAAAAGGTGTCCAAAATTGTATACGTTGCTTAAGAAGTAAAATACGTGTGTACGCCTTGTCTGTTAGAGAATTAAATCTTTTATTACTGTTTTAAAATCTTTGTAGAAATACCTTAAATTTGTGAGATTAATTAAATTTTTGTCATTTTTTTCTTACTAAGATATCAATAAATAAAAATGTAAATGTAAACATTTTTCGTTTACATGCTTTATAACAGCTGACTGGCTGGACCAATCGAACATAATTTGTTTTAGAACGCCTAGTGCATCTGCATCTTTTCTTTTATTTACTCCGTCACTCCCCTAAGAATCATATTGGCTTTTAACAAAGCATCCATTACTTTTTTCATTTTCATTAATCAAGTTGATTTCTTCAAGTAGATGATTAACCCACTGTAGCTTCATTTCATATGATTGTGTAGTGGTGAAGATCCTTGCTAATTGGTGGTGGTGGTGATCTTTACTTGGCATTGTAATTTATTTTTTCCCACTAGGTGGCAGCGTATGGTCCTGATTATTCGTTTGATATTTGACATCGTCGCCAGAGGTAAGCTGAAAAGTCAGGTAGGCTTCTTTATTTTCATATTTAGTTGTCTGGAGGGAAGCGGAAGTCTCTTTATTAAACATTCAAAACCACAAATAAATTTTTCCAGGTCATGTCCTCTGCTGTGGCTCGAACCTGTGCCGCTTGTGTTGTTATGTGCGCACGTCCCCACCCCCATTTTCTGTCTATTGATGTATAAAAGCTATGATTTCAGCAATTCGGATTGAACAGTTACACACGTACGAGTATATGAAAAACCAAATTAAAAAAGAAGTTTAATCGTTCTAAAGTTTTGACTATTTAACGACAAAGCCTATTGCCTTCTAGAAAAAGACAGGCAATACAAGCGCACTTCAGAAATGCGCTAAAAAAGCACTGAAATTTTGCAAAAGACAGGCCAAGTCCACTATATTAAAGCCCAAAATTTTTAGACAAAAAGAATTACAGATAATCTCTAAAATCACAGCTTACAGTTTGAGTACAACTTCAGGCAGAAAAATGGGAAGCTAACATTCCATTTGATTCAAACTCTGAATTTTAGTTAAGACATAACACTAAAAATAGATGTTATAGTATGTTGCAAACTTCAGCACATACCTACTCGACTACCTAAGGAAATGTATGGGGTAAGTATAAAAACATGCAACAGCATGTTTAACACTATTTACGTACGTTGTCATGCATCCTTATTAATCTACCATATTTCAATATTATCCTTATGATTGTTTTCAGTTCAAAACGGCATTATGACTACAAAAAAAACAAAACAAAACAAAAACGAAGCATAAAGGATAACCTGCTGTTAACATATGTTGTGTTGTTTTACTACTGGCACGCTTAATAAAAAAAATTTTACTGCAACAAACTACATCCTGCAACGCCCTATGGTTACACAGATCATATTTAAAGAGACCAAAAATTGCATACCGAAAGCAAAGAAAATAAACAAAACAAAATAAAATAAAATTCATGCGTGCAACATCTGTATGGTTGAATTTGGTGACACCGTATGCAATATGTCCTCGATCCGTCATTCCATCTTTCAATAAACGTACATATTTAGTAGGCAGGCACTTACTGTTACATATGTGTGCAATAAGTGAGTCCAGTAATAAATTTAGCATATGCAATGGCAAATATTTCTGCTGCATACAGATTATACAAAGGATATAAGAAGACTTAAAGGACACAGTAGAAAAAAGAATTTTGAAACATGTGGCACAATATAAACAAAACAAGAACAAAAAAAATTAAATTGAAAGATGGCATGTAAACGAAAATGATTTAATAAACTGAGTGTAACAATAGACACTCAATCACTTTTACGAGTGTTTATATGAACCGTAGAGGATTATCAAGTACTATTACTTGAGCAAACTTAAGGATTTATTTTCAGTTTATTTTAACCAAAAAAATTCGTGATCATTTTGTTTTTCTAGCAAAAAAATACATTTTCTCTCTCCAGATTTTCTTTAAGGATTACAAATATTTTTTTTGTTTTTCTTAATCTAATCAACCCTATATCGGCGCGGAGCCTTACTGTGAAGCGCCACTTACTACCATCCTCAATCTAATCAATCATTCAGAAATTTCCAAATGCTTGAAACACTGGAATGCTCACAGGGGAATTCGCCACTTTAGGGAGCCGATCAGTCCGCAATTTTTGCATCGTTCTGAGGTTTTCAAGTATGACAGGCTGGACTTGAAACTTCTAACAGAATTTTTTATCCGGCAATATGGACTGTAGGCGCATCTGTTGTTCACAGATGTGAATATTTGTAGACTGTGCTTGCAGGCATCAGAGATAGCGAAACACATATTGTGAGAATATTGGGGTTCAAGATAGGTTTTAATGGCAATATTAAGCGAGACATAGGGTCTGATTGGGCAACATATTCACCATTATGGTCTCAGATCTGCTAGTACTGGTGGTCTGCTGAGAAAATTATAGACCTTAAGAGCGCTATATATCTCACCGGTCACAGGATCCTGAAATAGTCGCTGTTCAGAATGATTATAATGATGATAATGATAATCTAATCAGACACATATTAAAGAAGGATATCATACATACGAGCTTAAGCAACTTTAATTTTTGTCTATTAGCGTTTTCTTTTCTGACAAAAAATATTGCACTTCGCTTGTTATTTCCCATAAAAAGTCTCCAAAAATTAGAATTAGATTTTTAAAGGCAACATTTTAAGCAATGACCACTACATCCTTTCTATATGTCGGAGGAGCTATCTATTGGCTAAAATTTGAGCCAGTGGTTATTTCGAATCTGGCCATACTTATGTCATTCTATTCTGCCACAAAATTCAGTATATTATCTCCACTGAATGAAATGAATCGATTTACGCTTGCGTAACTTCGGGATTTATTGTAATTTATCATCATTTAAAATTATCTTTTCAGATGAAGCTCATTTTCATCTTGGTGGATACGTTAAAAAGCAAAATTGCCGTATTTGGAGCTCAAAAAACCCTAACGTCGTCTTACAAACCCCAATGCACTCATTAGAAGTGACTGTTTCGTGCGGCATGTAAAGCGGAGGCATCATTGGCCCATATATATTCGAAAATGAGGACGGCGCAATCATTACGGTCAATGGATATACGTATCGTACCATGGCAACCAATTTTCTGGTGCTCGCTCCTCATGGTATTGATGTAAACGATATTTCAATTTGCCGATATCTCATGCCACAATCGATTTATTGCGTCGAACGTTTGATGGCCGTTTAATTGGCCGTCAAGAATCTGCGTTTTGATACCGTTGGATTATTTTCTGTGGGGCGCCGTTAAAGAGAAGTGTTATGCCGACAAACCAGAGACAATTGAGCATTTGAAGGCCAACATTCGTAATGCCATTGTGGATATACGACCCTATACACTGGAAAAAATTCTCGAAAGTTGGTCCGATCGCATGGAGTACTATTGGGGCCAGCCGCGAAATAATATTTCATTTCCAACTGGAGCAATTGTACTCCAAAACAAAGAAAAAAATTTGGCAAAATTTCCAACCGTTTCTGTTTTATTGCACTTTTAAATTTAAACTTTTAAATGGCCCACCCGATATTCATCTTTTTTAAGCACGAACACAAAAAAGAAATGGAAACAAAGTGCAACATTTTTTATTACAACAGAAAACGCCATATGCTCATTGTTGGAAAAAATTATTAAACATATTGTTACGAAAATAAAATGCCACATCAGGGACTTTATTGAGGGCTTTTTGTCTATTGGTTTATGTAAAAGCTGATAATGTGTATTTGATAATATTGCCGCATTGATTTGTGTTTTAAATTTGAAATTAACGGAAATCGAATATTGTGGGAAGAATAAGAGCATTGGGAATAATGTCAATGGTATATAAAATCCGGCTCCCTATGCATTAGTAAAAGTTATTGTTTTGCAGTCATAAAATAAAGTCGTGCTTAGGCGTAAGTAAGAGTGTTGTATAAACGAATATTAAGTGCAAGATAAATAAGTTGCAGACTGTAGAGTTATTAAAGAGTTTTAACCGGTTTTTTGGTTTTGTCGAATACGGTTTTTTCAAAATCTTCATTTTTCGAATACCGAATAAACCGGTTAATTTTACACGAATAACCGGTTAATTCAAAGAAGTATAGTTTTTATACGTTTGTATATTTTTTTTATTAGAAATATGGTCATCGTTTAACTATTTGTATATGGTAAATTTAGTTCTTATTTTTGTATATACTCGTATGACAACCTTGAACGTCTCACAAAAAAAGTGAAAAGCAAGGTAGATCGAAAAGATATGCACCCTTGAGCAACAATAACTTTTTCTCATCTTCTGTAAATAAATAGTGATTTTTTTATATGGAGAATGATCAACTAGTCTCATTGAAAGCGACCCACAAACGCCGGTTACGAACAGCAGATATATTCGTTAGTGAAGTTTTACACGTAAATAAACATAACCAGTCGCTAGTAATGTTATGAAGTGATACACTATTGTAAATTTTCAGATGGTGTGGTAAATAGTGATTTTTGTATATGGAGAATGATCAACTAGTCTCATTGAAAGCGACCCACAAACGCCGGTTACGAACAGCAGATATATTCGTTAGTGAAGTTTTACACGTAAATAAACATAACCAGTCGCTAGTAATGTTATGAAGTGATACACTATTGTAAATTTTCAGATGGTGTGGCCTGGGATTTAACCGACGACTTGTTGGTTGAAAGGTGGGTATCTTATCTAACATACCACTGTGACTCACATACTATTAAATAAGTGGTCCATGAATTTACATACAGAGCTATTCGAAAAGCAGCTTTACTTGTCGAGGCAATTAAGGACTCGTATATTAGTAATTCAAAATGAAATGCTTAATTCTTGTTGTCTCAGGCATCAAAATAATAACTATGATAATAAACCTTTAATTCCATTCCCCACTAAGTAATACAACAACAAAAAGGAAATTAGCTCCTTGAGTAGCTGTTCGAAACCTAAGCAACTATCAGTACTTTGTGTAATAAACTTTGTTTTTATGGCCTAACACCATTTTGGCATAGTTTTTATGAGATTTGCTAGAATTATTGTTAGTACTGATTGTCACTTTAATTTTAAAGTGTCTTCAGCTTCTACTTATTTTTAAAACGACATGGTCCAGTCCTGCGCTCAAAATTTAAGAATATTTTTTTTAAATAAAAGAACCAGTTAATCGGTTATATGAAACCGAAAACCGGTTTTTTAAATGCTATTTTTTGAATTATGCGAAAACCGGTTTTTGAAAAAAGTCAAATCATCGATCTCCCTAAGAGTTATAATTGTACACTGTGAAAAGCGAGAAAATTAAAACTTTAAAACAACAACAAAGCGGTGTTTATTTTATTTTGACGCAATTAAAAAGAACTCAAAAGTTTCAGAAAGTTCAAAACATAGCAATCAGGTATTCAATTTCGATTAAAATCGTTTTCCATCATATACCTGAATATTTTTGCAACGTGCAGTGCAGTAAGCAAGAGTAATTTCATCTAAAATTACACCGAAACCAGATTCTAAAACTTTACTTACTGAAAATTTATTAAGAATTATAAGAAAGTGATAGCATTGTCAACAATTTTTTTTATTTTATCTTTTATATTTCGTCAATAAAACCCCCACTGTGCAGCAGTACAGTTGAATGTTACGAATTTATGCATTAGAGTATAGAAAATTCTTTTCAAATCCGAAATTAGCAATCAAATAAAAAATATGAACACATGCACATAGTAGGTGTGACATTTTTCAATAATATTCGAAAGAATACAAAAATAATCAGAATTACACAATAACTACATTAACATCTGCAAATACAAAGAAAATATAAAAAAATTTAAAAAGAAATTCTTCCATACAAAAAACCGAGATAAAAAGTATAGAAAAACCCCTTAGATACTAAGAAACAATAGCATGTAACCCCTATGTAAAATGCATATGTTATGTTGTCCTTATTAAAGGCAATACAAAAGACAATTATTGTGCAAAAATATAAAAGAGAAATAAATAAAAGGAAATACAATTTTTTCTTTGTACACACTTACATACACATACACATATAAAATTTGATTTTCCTTTTTTTCTCACCCTTGCAACTTAATTTTTTTTTTAGTTTTTCTTTTTGAGACAATGACCACAACCAAATATTTAATAGTGTCAAAATTCTGTCTATGTATAGAGTTATACCCCAAAGAATACATTCTAATGAAGGAGCAAACAAGAGGACAACACTGTATTTGAGTCCCTATGGTTGCATTATATATCGTATTGTAATAATGATACTGTAAAACGTATACATAAATGCGATAAAAGATTTTTCTGATTTCCATTTTCGCCTTTATGATACCCAGGACACTTGTTTTACATTCTCATTTATTTTCTTTTTTAGAACATATTTGTTTTGTGGGTTCTTTTTACTTTTATTTTTTGAAATCTTTTCTGGAATATGATTTCTTTACTTTTCAAAGAAATAAAGGAAAAAGTAAATCAAATAAAAGAAATATGTATAGACAAGAGAGAAAAGAAAAATTGATTAGCTTGTTAAATTTTATAGTTTCATTTTAAGTATTTTTATTATCACTAGCATTCGTTCTACGTTAGACGTCATGGCAGATACAGACAAAATTTCGAAAAGGGCAAACTGTCTTAGAGTTGTAACATTATTGAAATTGTTTAAACAAAGAATACAAAAAAATGCAACGCAGCAGCGTTTTTTTCTTTAACGCGCAAAGCTGTTATTTTTCTTCTTCTTCCTTTTTTGTAATTAAAAAAACATTCTATCGTCCATTAGTCATTCTGTTTTTTCATGCTAATAAACAAGTGTAGTTGCAACTAAATAATGAGTTCTAATGATTCGGTACAAGTATCGACTTATTACGAGTTTATTTTGGATCCAAAACTCCGGGAAAAGTAATCGCTAAAAGTGAGATAGATAATGACATCTCTATGGAAATCTTTGTGCTTACTAGAGCAAAAGGTACTGCAAGCGGATCGAACTTATAGACACAAAGTACCTATTAATTATCTGAAAAGTACCGATATTGTAGAACTCAACCAATATATGCTGGCAGATTGTTATAAAGCGTGTTTTTTATAAAGGTATAGAACTTTAAGTTGGCATTACTTTTCAAGATGGCGACCGATTTAACAGATGTCAAGTGATTTATTCTCAGTTTGGTTTGGCAATTCATCATGAATAGACTCACGCCTGAACAACGCTTGCAAATAGTGCAATTTGCATTTTTCATAGGTGAATTTTTTTTTTCAATTTTCGTAAGCAAATTTTGTTCAGCGATGAAGCGCACTTCTGGTTGAATGGCTACGTCAACAAACAAAACTGCCGCATTTGAAGTGAAGGTAATCCTCAAGTGTATGTGGAAACACCGTTACATCTAGAAAAACTGACTGTTTGGTGCGCTTTATGGGCTGGTGGAACCATTGGTCCGTAGTTTTCAAAAACGATGGTGGCCAGAACGTTACAGTCAATAGTGATCGGTATAGAGCCATGATTACTGACTTTTTCATTCCTGAATTGAATAACCATGATCTCCAGGAGATGTGATTTCAACAAGACGGCGCAACATATCACACAGCTCGTGCCACAATAGATTTATTGAAAGACACGTTTGGTGACCGCTTAATTTCACGTTTTGGACCTGTGAATTGGCCTCCAAGATCTTGTGAGATAACACGGCTAGACTACTTTCTGTGGGACTATGTAAAGCCTCAAACGCTTGACCATTTGGAAAACAACATTCGCCGTGTTATTGCCGATATACGGCCAAAAATGTTGGAAAAAGTCATCGAAAACTGAACGTCCAGATTGGACTACATCCGCACCAGCCGTGGCGGTCATATGGCAGAAATCATATTTAAAATGTAATGCCACAAGATTATCTTTCGGATAAATAAAATTCATGTCAATCGAATAATCAATCCATCGTTGCTTTATTGCAACTTAAAGTTCTATACCTCTATAAAAAACACCCTTTATATGCGTTAGACTGTTATCTGTGGGGCGCCGTTAAAGACAAGTGTTATGTTGACATACCAGATACAATTGAGCATTTGAAGGCGAACTTTCGTGATGCTTTTACCGAGATTCGACCACATACACTCGACAAAGTTCTCGAAAATTGATCCGATCGAATGGGGTGCTGTAAAGGCAGCCGTGGCAGCCATATGAATGAAATAATATTTCATTTATAACTGGAACAATTGTACTTCACAACAACAAAATAAATTTAAAAATTTCAAACCGTTTTTGTTTTATTACATTCTTACATTCTAAACTTTTAAATTGCCCATCCTATATGAGATAAACAACTGAATTTTGATAAATAGGTAAGGTGGCTTAATTTAAGGTTGGACTAGAATTCTTTATTTTACATCTCGATTTTAATACCCATATGGTTAAGTTTTCAATGTAGAGAAATTAAAAAAAAAACGAAGAAAAAGTTCCACGAATGATCATAGTCACTCCATTTTATGTTAATATGTCAATGTTCTAAAAATTGTATTGCATTATAGGTAAAAGCAAAGCCTAAGAAAGCCAGCAACTTTTTAAATAAAAACGTTTTCTGCAGAGAATCAAACTTGATCTCAACTCAGGCAAGATTTTTTGAATATTTTTCTCTGATTTTTAGGCATATACACAATCTTAATAAAATAAAAAATCAATTTCCAAAGTAAAAATGTATCCTTTCTAATTCAGCCGTTGATATAGTTCCAGATTTACTTGTTTTATTAACATGTACGTAGTTGCCCATATATAGGGTCCGCCAAATATTTTTTTTTTTTTTTTTGAAAATGCTATTAAAAAAAACTACTGAATATTTTCTCAAATTTCTTTTCTTGAAAGTACAATCTTTCCGGTAAATAATGGAAAATATTTTCATTCAAATGGCTGCCTCGGCTGGCCATGCAGTAGCCTACACGATCGGTCCAATTTTTAAGCACATTATTGATCGTATGCAGCTGTATTTCACGAATGGCTTCATGAATATAGTCCTTTAAAGCGTCAAATGTCTCTGGCTTGTTGGCGTAACACTTATCTTTGACGTCACCCCACAAATATTAGTCCAACGGTGTCAAATCGCAGCACCGAGGTGGCCAAACGACATCAGCTCTGCGGCTGATAATGCGATCTTCAAAAACAGGGCGCAAAACATCGAGTGTAGCTTCGGCTGTGTGGCACGTAGCGCCCTCCTGTTGAAACCAAATGTTGATAATATCCTCCTCTTCAATTTTTGTGAACAAAAATTCGTTCAACATGGCCCGATAATGATCGCCATTGACTGTAACGGCCATTCCTTGCTCATTTGCAAAGAAAAATGGCCTAATTATGCCTCTGGACCAAAATCCGCACCAAACAGTGACTCGTCTTGGGTGTATCGGCTTTTCAATGTATGCGTGCGGGTTTTCTGTGCCCCAAATGCGACAATTTTGCTTGTTTATATACCCACCAAGATCAAAATGAGCTTCATCTGAAAATATGATTTCTGATTCTGCAACATTGCCATGATTTTCAAAGTAATGTCGCAATATTTCCCAGCGTTGTTCAAGCGTATACACAACCATATTCGTACAGCGGAAGGATAAAACTAATTATCTGTCAAATCAGACATGAGCTAACTGTTACCATTCACGAAATAAGCACTAGTCGAAAAAAAACGTTAGATGGCGGACCCATTATTTACTTAACACTCGTACCTTTGTTTCTCTAAAATGAAAGTATTTTATTGCAGAGTTTATTTGTCTTTTAAACAAATTCATTTTAGCAGTGACTTACCCTCGTTGATATACTTGTACTTTGATAAAATGACTCATTCTTATACACATACAGACCTATTATAAAAAAAAGAAGAAAAAATTCAGACGTATAAGTAACTTCTAGAAAATTTGTCTTATGCCATAGTGCTGTCGCTTTAACTGTCCTCCTGCATCAAATTGTTTCGTTTTGAATTAATAAAATAGCCAACAATTCGTCTATGCTTTTAAGTGTTTCAATGATTTCTTGTCTATCTACTTGAAAAGTAATAGATACGAGTAGATGGCACTTGTAACCAAATAAAAATAAAAATATAAAAAAAAAAACTACATAATTGCCGAAAATATTTATAACGAAATATGTAACAAAAAAAAGCACAGTTGCAACAATTAAAGGCTCTAGACAGGCCGTAGTCACTTGAAAACTAAATTATGGCTCTTAATTTTTTAGATCTTTTTCTGACGATTTGTGGGAAGATTTTTAATAAAAAACATTTTTTAACGATTTCGTTCAGCTTTTTTTTTTTGTTTTTTGGCAAAAACTAGAAAACAAAACAATTGATGAAAATAAGCTTCAAAACAAAAAACAAATTGAAATATTAAACTTAAACGTATGGCATCCTACACCATAAATAACAAAAACTACTTAAAATTACACGTTTTTTCTATTAAACTTAGAAAAACTTAGGACTTACAAAACTCACTGTAATGCCTAATTATTTACTTACATACACTACCTAAGACCCAGCGTGTTTCGCTACTCCTATTTTAATTTTTATCTTAGATATCGTTTTCTAACCTTTTTCGCACTTTTACCCCCTCCCTGTCCAAGTTTATACGTTTAAGATAGCCTTTAGGTGCTTCCAGAAAGACACTGCACAAAAATCTATATTTAATATGAATGGGAGGTGCCACTCCCACTTATAAAATTTCTCCCAGGTATTAACTAATGATGTATCCCGTCCAAGAAGTAGTTTAAATCAAATTTAGAAAATTTTACTATGCCAGGCCCACTTATCCAATTCCGCTCACTTTAAAACTTATGATTTTTATTGACTACCAAGTCATTTAGACTAAATTTAGAAACTTTTTACCCTTCTCAAGATATTAAAAAATCTGTATTTCTTTGTGTGGGAGGCTACCGTACCCACTTGTTCAATCTCGAGCATATATGCTGCAGAGCTTGCAGACTGAACATGTAGACTGAATCGACATGACAAATCTTACTCAAATACCTTTAACAGGAGAAGAGATAAAGGAGTTATCGCCACCTGTTGAGAATTTTTTTACTTTTCTTCTTTCGTAGCAATCTTTGTATATAAAAATCAATGCGTGTTTGTTTGTATGTATGCATGTATGTCAGGGTTGGCAACTGACTGTTTAACCCAATTAAGCCCACCATTTTTTAGCTCAAAAAAGATAATGAATTAGCAAATTTGCCAAATTAATAATTTATCAAATCAGTGCATACATCTTTTCCCCTCCTCTGAACCATCTTCCATATTCCGTCTGAGAAAAACTTCTTATCTTTTAAGGGGATACAACTTTGAAGCCGATTTTATATTTCTTCAGAGGACGTGAATTGATGACATGGTTGCAGATAAACTTATACCTCTTTATACGGTCGAGGTAGGTTCTGAAAATGTAGACCGTAAATCTAAACGCCGTAAAACGAGATGAATATGTGTGATGAATACGTTTTTTAGCCGTAGAACGAGGTAATTTGCGGTATAAAGCAAATCTGTTCAATATTTCTAACAGGACGTTATAGCGAAATGCTGTATAAAGGTTATATAAGGAGATATGAGTGTATTTTATGACGGAACAACGTTCGGAGAATAAGACGGAAGTGGCCTTTAATTTTTTTTAATAATTGTTTTGAAACTTTTGCGACGTAAGGCCAGGCGTTGTCATTCAAAAGAATAACTTAATCATCCCTGTTTATATATTTCGGCCATTTTTCTCATAACGCATCGTGCAAACGAAGTAATTGCAGTTTGCTCCGATCACCGGGTTTTAGCAGCTCAGAGCTCCCACCAAAAGCGCATTGTTGCATTATAAATAGTAGAACAACGTAAATGTATTAAACAAAAAATATTGTCGACTTAAACAAAATTTGGAAGCGGTTATCAAACTCAATAAAACCCAAAAGAAACCCATCAACCCAGTGGGTTGAGTTTTTTTTCTTAAGCTGAGTTTATGTCAACCCTGATATATGTATGTATATATGTATGTCTAAAAAACTATTATAGCGACAGTCTTCAAATTTTGTTCCAATCACTTTTCTATGAAAATAATTTACTGGAATAAGTGTAGATATAATCAGGGGGATCGGTACCACCCTATAGAGCAAATAAAGGGTCCGCCATCTAAAGTTTTTATTCAACTAGTGCTTATTTCGTGAATGGTAACACTTACCTCATGTCTGATTTGACAGATAATTAGTTTTATCCTTCCGCTGAACGAATATGGTTGTGTATACGCTTGAACAACGCTGGGAAATATTGCGACGTTACTTTAACGATTTTGCAAAAAAAATCATCTTTTTAGATGAAGCTCATTTTGATCTTGGCGGGTATGTAAACAAGCAAAATTATCACATTTGAGGCACAGAAAGCCCGCACGCATACATTGAAAAGCCGATACACCCAAGACGAGTCACTTTTTGGTGCGGATTTTGGTCCAGAGGCATAATTGGGCCATTTTTCTTCGAAAATGAGCAAGAAGTGGCCGTTACAGTCAATGGCGATGGTTATCGGGCCATGTTGAACGAATTTTTGTTCACAAAAACTGAGGAGGAGGATATTAGCAACATTTGGTTTCAACAGGACGGTGCTATGTGCCACACAGCCGAAGCTACACTCGATGTTTTGCGCCCTGTTTTTGAAGATCGCATTATCAGCCGCAGAGCTGATGTCGTTTGGCCACCTCGGAGCTACGATTTGACACCGTTGAACTATTATTTGTGAGTTGCCGTCAAAGATAAGTGTTACGCCAACAAGCCAGAGACAATTGAGGCTTTAAAGGACAATATTCGTGAAGCCTTTGGTGAAATACAGCTGCACACAATCGATAATGTGCTTAAAAATTTGACTGATTGTGTAGGCTACTGCATAGCCAGCCAAAGCAGCCATTTGAATGAAATTATTTTCCATTATTAACCGGAAGGATTGTACTTTCAAATAAAAAAAGAAATTTGAGAAAATATTCAGTAGTTTTCTTTTAAAGCCTTTAAAAAAAAAAAATTATTTGGCGGACCCTTTATTAATTTTTGAATACTTTTACACACATTGCGACAAAATTTTATCCCAACTCCTTAAAAAAAAAAAACCAATAGAAAAAATCTGGCCGAGATAGGATGAAGGGGAAAATTAAGGCCATGTGTTTGTTTGAAGACTGTATACAGCTAAAAAGCAGAATCTTCAGTGTCTTTCTTGAAGAAACATATAATTGGATTTTGACCGGAATGTGAGAAAATGGGGAAAAGGGTAAAAATTTAACTAAGACAGCATTTAAGATAATAATTAAGATTGAAGTTGCAAGGCACACCGGGTTTTAACTAGTTATGAATAAAATCGCAGATAAAAGTATCCAATTTGGCCCAGACGTTTTCAATTTTTAAACATCCGATCAGGGGAATTTCTCTAAAATCAATGATTTGCACCCGATGCTATTTTTAGTTAAATTAAGAAGTTTTTCATAGCGTAATACTTATAACGTTATGAAGTGATGTCACTGTTGAAAATTGTCAGATGGCATGGCCTGAGATTGAAATCAAGACATTTTGATTTGTAGCGGGTGTGTTATCTACCACATTACAGCAGCACACACACAAGAAAATTGACTGGGCTTATTTCATCTTTAGACTGGGTTAGAGTTAAACTGGTGACCTACCTAAGAAATTACTGTCTTCTTTCGACTAATAAGTTTGACCAATAAGTTTAATTACAAATCGATTCTTCAGTAAATATGGCTCATCATTAGAGAGTTTCTTAAAACTTATATCTTTTAAATTTAGTCTGAATTAGCTTACAAAAATTGATCGTTTCTAACAATTGTCTGAAAACTGTTGCGACCGTGCTTTTTCATGCAAAAGAATGACTTAAACATGTCTGTCTTTATATTTCGGCCGTTTTTCTCATATGGATGATTAAAACGAAGTAATTACAGTTTGCTCCGATCATGAAGTTTTAGCAGCCCCAGTTATTACAAATATTAAAACAACGTAACTGTACTAACAAATAAAAAATATTGTTGACTTAAACAAAATTTGGAAGCAGTTATAAAACCCAATAATACCAAAAAAAAAACCCATCAAAAACACAATAAAACCCAGTGGGTTGTAATTTTCCGCTTCTCAGTAAATTTGGTTCAGACAGTATAGAATTTACTCAGTTTACTCTTAATACAATTGCTGTATGACAGAGTATATAATGGAACTATTTATCCGAGTTTAATTTCATCTTAACACGACTTGTCTTACTCAATTCATTCAATGTTTTGCTTCCATCCCAAAACTCGTATTATAAGATGAGCATGAATACAAAATAGCCCCACCACGTATGGTTGTGGGGTATAATAAACAAATGCAATGAATTTTTTTTTTAATTTTTTTAAAATCCTCTTCAATTCCTAGAGGTCTTGTTTAAATCGCAATAGGTCATTAAAAGTAAAAGCTTTCGACCGCTATAAATACTCACAAATGATTTCATTAAAAAGGAATAATTATCCCAAAAAGTGTTTTATTACTGGCGCCTTTTTACATAAATTACATATAATCTACAATAACAACGACAACAAAAAGAATATGTAAATTTCAGTTTTACAGACATATATAAAAATTAAGTCCGAAAATATTTAGGGAAAAAAACTGAATAAAGCTTGCCCCCACACAATTGACACAACGTGACAAATAGCAAATGTAAAAGATTATCTTAAAAAAAAAAAAGAAAGAAATGTAAAATAAAAGAAAAATAAAAATAAAATCTTTATGATCCTTGTGGCACATGAAATAATTATGCATTTGATTTCGGATGAAAAATTAATTCCAATTATGGTTTCAATAGCAACCAAACTCAATATAAAAATCTAAAGTAAATATTTTCATTAGAAAAGGGTGCTTGTTGAATACACCCAATTATTTTGGGGAGAAATACGATTTTAATTGCTTTAAAAATTAGATATTAAAAAACATGAATTTCTGAATAAAATTTTCCCATATAAAAAAATCTATGATACTCTAATAGAAAAATAAAATTTTTGATCATAACAATCAATAAATCATAAAAACTGCTCAAGTGGTTGTTTTAGTCAGACTCTAATAAATAATTTTTTTTTTCAGTAACGTAATGCAATAGATACTTTAAAAAAGCTGTACACTGAAAGAAAAATTTATGACAATTTAAAAACCTTTCATATAATTGTATTTATAGATGTATGAGGAGGTTTCGGTAATCAATTGATTTTAAGGTGGTTAGCTGATTTGGCTAAAGCATCTAATCCTAGCTCTGGGACTGCTAGCCAGTCACTGGGCTTGCTAAGAAAGATTATACCATTTTGGGTATAATTATACCACTTTGGGTATAATCTTTTCCATACTACTTTGGGTATAATCTTTTCCATACTACTTTGGGTATAACTTTTTCCATACCACTTTGGGTATAACATTTTCGGTAGTTTCTCGTAAGTTAGATATTGCTGAAACGCCTCTGCAATACCGCCACTTCTTGATAACCTAGCAGCAGAATTTTTCTTTATTTTCGATTAATCCACCACCCATTAATATTGGCGTTGTTATCGATGAGTTTATGCATAATTGTTTCGTTTCCCTGATGTTGCATCAGCCTTTTGTGCTAGCAGGCACACATTGTTGTTCTGAACCACTGAATACAGCATAGAGCATCAATTTCCGTTTGCTGCATTATCGTATTCAAAAGTATTAGTGTAGATTGCAGCATCATTACAGTTGACTTTGATGTCTGCATCACAAGTTTTTTTCTCCATTCTCCGATATCGGAATTAAATTTTTCGTTGTCGTTTGTGTTATATGCCTGCGCCCTAGCCACTGCACCACGCCGTCTGCATCATAGGACAGATTTTGATACAGTGCACTGTAGGGCAGGATTGTACCATTCTTGTAATCAACTAAACCACTGAGTTTAGGTATAAGATATTGGTACCATCGGAAAGGTCAATGTCTTGGTATTACAAATCAATCAAAAAAACTTTAGTTTTTATTGGAAAACATAAAGAAAAATATAAAATAAAAAAAATAATTTTGTTTTATTAAAACCACTCAGCTAATGCAGATAATCATATACATTTCGAAGGTTACAACACACATTTATCAATTTAAGTATACATTATCAGTATCGTCACTGCTTACGTTAAAATTCATTTTATCAGATGATGAAAGAAGCAGACATTTACCTCTTTGGGCACAACCCTTTGCGTTAGGAGTCCTGCGAGTTGCCCTGACGATCGTTTCTGAATTTACTAAAAGAAAGTCAAAGAAATCTTCTAAATTATCAATCCTACTACATTTTCTTGTGTTATGCTCTCTAACTTTTTTAAATATTTTATCAATAGATTATTGCGCTTCCTCAGACAAAGAACCAATAGGTCATTTTGAATTTTGAACTACTTCTCAACTGTTAATCAACAGTCTGTGTAATAATATATTACGAACGTTTTACATATATATGGATATTTTTGCTGAAATTTTTACTGCCTAAAAAATACTCTGGAAGTACATTTATCATTGTAACTACGATTACCAGGCTTTGGGTGATCATTCTGAATTCCTTTTTAATTATCTTCTACCAAATGCCTGAGAAATACACAAATATTCCTCAAGACTACTTAAACGAAATACATACAATTAAAAGGTCTGTTTCTCTTCTTTTCAAATCTGCTGAGAATCTTAAAATGGGATAATGTTCAAATAAGTTATTAGCTCATAAGTTCACGAAGGTTCGAAAAACCGGGTTATTATCCATATCTCAAGATTTTGGACCTGTTTCAAAAATTTAAAAATTAAATTCTTGTTGTACTCGATAGCGCTCATCAGAAAATTAGCATCACATTCCAGCTGTTTATTTATCGCACCGTGTTATTTGCTTGCATAAAACAAACCATAATTTCTAATAAAGCATGTCTGACTTAAAAAAAAGTGTTTAGATGCACATCGTTGGGCCGAAAGAAATTACTATAGTTGGAAACTACACACTTTGGACTAAATAACCCATATAAAAATACGCTTGCCAACTCTTACCGGAAAAAGATCCAAGCCATCAAAAATTAAATTTTGTTTTTTTTTTTTGACAGGAAAAAAATCAATTTTTTTTTAAATTAGCGTTAGTGTTACGCCATGTATATAAATACCACCTTGATCAAAAAGTTCCTGGAATAACCCCCGTGTGACGGTCACATCATCCCGATTTAAGTTTTTTTTTTTTTTTTTTTTTTTTTTTTTTTGTTAAGTTGGTACATCTGTTGTTGATATTCCTGCTAAATCTTAGCGTCATAGCTTAATATTTGTAAAAGCTACGTAGCCAAGAGTACATCCATCTCTATGTGTGTAAAAAATGGATTTAATGGTGCGTGATCGTTGGAAATGTTGGAAAAGTGTTTAGGCAAAAATTCTCTAAAGAAAACGATCGTTTACCAGTGATACGAGCGGTTCAAAAGTGGTTGTAAGTCAATCAAAGACCATCGACATCGAAAACCGACGAAAACATTGATAAAATAAAAGAAATGCTGGTAAATAACCGCAAATTAACCATCAGAAATATGGCGGAGGATTTTAACATTGCTCATGGATTCGTCCAATTAATGATTTAGGTTTCCGTCGTGTAGCAGCAAAGTTGGTACTAAAAGACATCAATTTCATGCAAAAAAGAGACCGTGTTGAGTTCGCGTGGCTGAGTTCGATCCCACATTCATCAAAAGGGTTTATGAGTACGACAAGCAATCCAGACATCAGGCAAGTGAATGGCATTCACCAAATGAGCCGAGACCAAAAAAAAGGCAATGCGCACGGTTTTCATGGATTACAACAGTGTAGTGCATCATGAATTTATGCCAGAAAGCTAGGCAGTAAAGAAAGAGTATTATTTGAGCGTTATGAGACATTGACATGAAGCAATTCGACGAAAGAGACCAGAATTATGGGCAGAAAACTCGTGGATTTTGCATTATAATAACGCACCGTAGCACAGCGCCATCATTATTCAAATTTTTTCGACGAAAACTGCAACAAATACCATCCATACCAGCCACTGAATTCACATGATTTGGCTCTCTGTGGCTTCTTCTGTTCAATCGAGTTAAAAAACTATTAAAAAGAACGCGTTTCAGCAGCCGAGAGGAAATAATGAAAAAATCGCAGGAAGTACTGATGGACATACCGAAAACCGAATATAAGGGTGTTGCAGTCGATGGCGATTGCTTTGAAGATGACCAATACAGATTTAAATGAATAAACTTGTATTTTTAATTTTCTGAATAAACTCCGGGAACCTTTTGATCAAGGTGGTATGTCTTAACGTAAAAAACAATAATTTTATAATTGATGGCATTTATGTTTTATAACCGTTCAAAGTTGGTGGAATAAAAGCTAAGTTTCATATATATTATATTTTTATTTTAAAGGTTGTTCTTTGAGAACCAGCACTTCGTCAAACACGAAATAATTTTTAAAAAAATTTTAATGCAGTTCAACTAAAAAAATTTTCCTCAATTCTCATTTTTAAAAATGGACTTTTTTCCAACGTGTTGTGCTGTCACAACGTGCAGTGTTGAAAACCAATGAACATACGATAAAATTGACAATTGTATCCCAGACACTACTCAATGATGATGCTTAAAGTGTTAATGTGGTCTGAGCATGATCTGGCTTATTTTAACAACAGGTGGGATTCTGTTAAGAATTATTTTGGCATTGACTTTAGCAATCGCATTTCGTAAAGCAATGCTGCGTCAATTCTTGCAATCTGTATCCTTTAGACTCAGCGGATTTCTTTAATTTTTAACAATTTATATTCTTTTTAGAGTGTAGATGTACAAAACGACTCTTGTACTGCTCTGCTCATTATGATTATTAAGTATTTTATTGAAATTTCCTGATATCCCTTTAAAATTTAAAACAAAACCAGAGAAAGGAAAACCATTAAAAACCCGTTGTTGTAGCCATAAAACACTTAAAAATCAATTGAAAAACAGCAATTCTACCATGAAAGCAACTAAAAAAAAACAGAAATTCTACTCATTAAGCAGCCAAAGTCGTCCGAGAAGGGCATTAATTTCAATTTATTTTGCTATGGTTTTTTAATTAAAATTTCTTTATGAAAAAAAAGAATATTTCAGTTTAACTAGAATCAAAAGAAACAAAAAGAGTAACACACTCACTAACGAAATTCTTTAATTGTTTTTCGTTGCACTTGAATGGTATTTCATGGCATTGGTGTAGAAAATAATCTCTAGTAGTTTAACATTGACGTGGCATACGAGTGACTTACACTGTTAAGGATTTAAAGAAATACTAAAAAAAGACTATGTTTTTTAAAGGCAGGAAATGTAAATTGATAGTAAGACATTTAATTTACAAAATAAATTCTGTAAATTACCGGCTCTATTGAAGCATTTAAGGGCCACCACCATAAGCCAATCACCATCTAGTAGTACTGCCTTGAAATATGTGTGTGGTTGACTAATTGCATGGAAAATTAAAAAACAACATTTGAAATTATTCATTTTCTTGTATAAAAAAAATGAAATATTTTCTACTAGTTAAAACCCGGTCTGCTTCGCTACCTCCAGCTTAATTATTATCTTAAATGCTATCTTAGTTACGTTTCTTATCCCTTTTTTCACATTTTGGTCAAAATTCAATCATTTATTCCTTTCAGAAAGACACTGCGAGTCAGCGTCCGGCAAACTAATTCGTTTTACAACTGTGGTAGTAATTTGAGAGCTTTTACTCAGGCCATTTTGCACTGTATTTTTCCATTTGTTTTCTCTTTAGTTCTCTTTGTTTATTTTTTGCTTATGTTTTGCCTATGAGAGTGAGTACGTACGAGTGAAAACAGAAGAGAAAAGCTGCTCTGCGTGAATCTGCTGTAAATTCTGGTTTTTAGCTGTATATAGTCTTGAAAAGAGCACTCAATCATATTTATATATAAGATACGTGTACGGACAGCTTTTATCCAGTATTATTTCTGCAATTTCCGCTTTTTGGCTGAGATGTGTTTATAACGTAGCTTTAATAGTTGTCGTTTTCCACATATATAAAATTCAACATTTAGTATGAATGAAAGGTGGTACGCCCATTTATCTAATCTCGCCCAGTTACTAAGTGATGATGTACATTGTTTAAGACGTTGTTTGAACCTAATTTATAAACTTTTACTTTCGCCGTTCTCAAGATATACAAAAATTAATATTTCCTTTATATGGGAGGTACCACGCCTACTTGTCCAATTGCGGCCATTTTTTGTGTGATTATTTATATTGATTATGAAGTCATTCAGACCTTATTCAGAAGCTTTTGCTTTAACTGTTTTCAAGATATAATGAAATCAATATTTAATTTATACTGGAGGTACCACAACTACCTGTCCAATTCCACACACTTTGTGCCTGACGATTTGCATTGACTATGAAGCTATTCAGGCCAAATACTGAAACTTAATTGTAAGCGCTCTCAAGATATAATGAAAACAATTTTCAGTTTGTATGGGAGGTACCATGTCCACTTATCTACTTCCGCCCACTTTTTGACCGATGATTTTCTTTGACTATGAAATCATTCCGTCCAAATTCAGAAGCTTTTGCATTAACCGTTCATAAAATATAAAGAAAGCAATATTTATTTTATATTGGAGGTACAACGCCCACTTGTCCAATTCCACCAACTTTTTGACTGATGATTTTCATTAACTATGAAGTCATTCAGACCAAATACTGAAATTTTAGCTTTAACCGTTTTCAAGATATACAGAAATCAATATTTAGTTTGTATGGGAGGTACCAAACCCACTTGTCTAATTATGCCCACTTTCTGACTTATAATTTACCTGCACTATCTATTTGGTGGAAATTTAGAGAATCTTTCTATTACCAACTTGAAGATATGACAAATAAATATACACTTTGTATGGGCGTGGCACCACCAGGGTTGGAAGCCCACTGGATAACCCAATAAAACCCATGTGGTATTAAATTTAATAAACCCGGGTGGGTTTTTTTTTGGAAGTAGTTAGAAGTTTATTTACGACAAAAATAAGTATGATTTACGTATTGGGAGTACAAATTAAATCGGACCGTTTGTTTTAGCTGAAGTAAGACAATGAAATAAGAAATTTATCAAAATTAAAATGTATGAAATCAATATGCTAAAGATATTGTATCCGTCGAAACAGTCAATAGTCTGAGGAACCAATGTTCGAAAAATATGGCAGTTGCTGCATATGATCGTTTCTGACAACACGGTTCAAAAGAAGTAAATGCAGTATGATTTAGCAGCCCAACGTTGCCTTGATTCGACCAAGAGTGCAAGAGTTTATTATAAATGCTAAAACAACGTAATTTGACTAACAAATAAAAAATATTCTCTAACTGAACGAAATTTGGATGCAGTTGTAAAACCCAATAAAACCCTTCAAAAAACCCAATAAAAACCGGTGGGTTGGGTTTAAAAAAAACCGAGTTTTTGCCAAGCCTGGGCACCACCTATTTGGAATTTTTGAAATTTATATAGGCAATAGTTTCTCCCAAACATACAGAGATATACTGTAAAAATTTCAAGAAAATCAGTTCAGACGGACATTAATTTTTATATACATATAAGATTAACCATTTTAAGACCGACACAAAAGCCTTGATTTAGTAATTAGTTTTTTCATTTAAGAAAATATGCTAAATTTTCATTATTTTCAAAAGTTTAATGGTAATTTTCTTAATGTATAGTTTTACGATCAATTGTAGTGTAAACCCTTCCTCATACAATTAATTTTAAAAAATACATTGTTAAAGGGTCAACTACAATATAACCTACATTAAATATGAAGACCCGTACTATTTCAAAATTTCGGAACGATCGGTAAGTGGCTTAGCTTCCATTCATAAATATCAATTACGAAAATATTATTCAGTAATCACTTAAAAGGATAAAGTAAATTCATAATTGTCATAAGGGGCAGTAACAATCGAATCCTAACAGATAAAAACAAGTTAAAAAATGAGTAGGAGAACTACATTAAAACTCTATTTGGTGATTGTGGAAGAAGAGCTAATACCATAATCGTCGGGCATCGTTTAAGTGGTCCAGTAATAATAAAGGATGAGGTTAGATATGCTATTAAAAGATTGAAAAACAAAAAAGCTCCTGGTTCTAATGACTTACCAGCAGAAATAATTAAATTAATAGATGATGATAATCTCAATGTCCTTATAAGAATGTTTAATCAAATCTACAACACTGACCTCTTACCTTCTATGTGATTACAGTCAACTCTTATAACAGTCCCAAATAAGAATAACCCCAAGTATTTTAACGACTACCGTCTTATGAGCCTTAAGAGCCACGCCCTCAAAATTTTTCTTAGCATTATTCAAAATCGGATTTACAAGAGGTGCGAATTACATATGGCTAGAAGCTAGTTTGTGTTTAAATCAGGAACTGGTACTGGCACTTCGTAGACTATGAGAAAGCATTCAATGATGAATAAGCATGCAAAATTGATAAATTTGGATATAGATCAGAAGGCCATTCAATGCATTCGAAGCCTACATTGAAATCAAATCGCTCATATCAGAAACAATGATCGATGCACTAGAAATATTGATATCCAAAGCGGAGTGTGACAAAGCTGTGTTCTTCCATCATTACTTTTCAATTTGAACGCAGAAGCTATATTCGATGAAGCGTTGTATGAGTTACAAAAGGGTGTAAAAGTTAACGGCAAATTTATTAACAATATACGTTAATCCAGTGGAACGATATTCCTGAACAAAATTCAGGTCTGAATATCAACATAAATAAAACCAGTGATGATTGTAAGCCATTACAAAACTCCAAATGCAATTGCACGACTCATTGTGAACAATAATCCAGTGGAACGATATTCCTGAATAAAATGTAGGTCTAAATATCAACATAAATAAAACCAGTGACGATTGTAAGGCGTGACAAAACTCCAAATGCAATTGCACGACCCACTGTGAACAACAATCCAATGGAATGATATTCCTGAACAAAATTGAGGTTTAAATATCAACATAATTAAAACCAGTGGTAATTGTAAGCCGTAATAGAACTCAAAATGCCATTGCACAACTCACTGTGAACAACAATCCAGTGGAACGTGTATATTGCTATAAATATATAGGTGCGTGACTTACTAAAACTTAAACGGCAGTCATGAAATTTAAATGTCGAATTGAAATGGTCAGAACTTCTTTTATAAAATATGAGGAAATGTTATGTAGCCACTAAATAGACATTCAACTTTGCCTTCGTATGGTTAGGTACTACATATGGTCAATACTACTACATTTCATGGAGTCTTAGACCCTTAAAATGGAACACATCAAATGGAACTCATGAACGGATTTTGTAACTAATGATGAAATATTGAGAAAATTTAACATTGAACGACAACTTCTTCATACGATCAAAGTCCGCAAGAGTAGGTGTGGAATTAGATGTAAGCAGATGTCCTGGTTAAGAAATATTAGAACTTGGACTTGCACTCGACCAATTGAAGAACTGATCCGGCTTGCTTGTTAACAAACAGGGAAGAGTTTGCACACACTATACATAATATCTTATAAATATTATATTGTAGTATAAATCATACGTCATTTTATAACTCGAGAACCACTAAACTGATTTACAAATCAAGACATGCGCTGGAAAAGTGTAGTTTCACTGATGGCTTTTATTTATATGTTTATATCTTTAAAACGGTAATAGCTTAAGTTTCGTAATTCGGCCCAAATAACTTTGTGGTAAATAAAAACCATCACTCAATAAGTAAGCGGAATTGGATAAGTGGGAGTGGCACTTCCCAAGCAAAGTAATTATTGATTTTTATTAGGGTTGGTAAAAACCCGGGTTAAAAAAAACCCATCGGGTTTTATTGGGTTTTTTGATGGGTTTTTTGGGTTTTATTTGCTTTTATACCTGCTTACAAATTTCGTTCATTTAGACAATATTTCGGTCATCGGAACGGACTGCAATTACTTCGTTTATGAGAAAGACGGCCGGAATATAAAGACAGACAGATAAAGTTTTCATTTAACATGACAATGCTCGGTCTCACTCCGCAAAAGTTGCCAAACTATTTTTAACAACGATTAAATGCCACATCCATCGTATTCTCCACACATTGCTCCTTTTGGTTGTTTCGAAAGATACAATACCTTTTGGCATGCTACCGAATCAATTCTTTTGAAGAAATATAAAATCAGCTTCAAAGTGGATCGCCTCCAAAGACGACAAGTTTCCCTGAGATGCTATTCGGAAATTTGCTCAGAGGTGGGAAAAGACGTAAGCAGTGATTTGATAAATTTAAGTTGTTAATTCATTATCCTTTTTGGGCTAAAAAAAACGGACCATATTAATTAAAATAAACTACGAAAACCTTTTAATAAAAAAACCACCCAAGTTTTTTTAAATATAAAACCCAGTAAATCCCGGGTGGGTTTAGTTGGGTTACCCAGTGAGCTGACAACCCTGATTTTTATATATAACGAAAACAGTTAGATTAGCATTTACTGAACTTGGTCTAAACGATTTGGTAGTCAATACAAATGATCAGTTGATAAATCTGCGAAATTGGATAAGCGGGCATGTTATCTCTCATACAATGTAAATGTTGAGTTTTGTGTATCCTGAGAATATTTAAAGTGGAAGTTTCTGAATATGGTCTACATGACTCGGTAGTTAATACAAATCATCAGTCATTACTTTCCATAACTGGACGAGATTGAATCTAAACATTGAATTGTATGTGTGGAAAACGGTAACTGTTAAAGTTTCGTGATCTATCCATATCAGTCAAAAAGCGGAAAAGATTGGTAAGCGGGTATTGCACAGGGAACATCGGGTAAAGGTACGTATTTTTAACTATATAACATATATAAAAATAAGTTGTCCTGAGAAATACATTTTATAGGTATACAACACAAGGCGTCCCAGCAACGCGGGAAGGGTTACTCTAGTATCATATAATTGTGATTCGCCGACATTCTGTAAGGGATATGCATTAAACAGAAAGATAATTTTCTCCGAACAATCCTATTATTCAAAAAAGTATACTGTGTTGTAGGATTTGTGATATATAGTATATGATATACTTTCTCGATCAAAAAGTTCTCGCCCCGTTTAGCGGTTCCATCGTTCCGATTTCAGTTGTTGATATTCCCTCTAAATCTTAACGTTCATTGACGTTACGTTGACATTTGCAAAAGCTACGTAGCCAAGAGTATATTTATCTCTATGTGTGTTGCCGATTTTTTACAATTTTTACCGTTTTGAGGTGGCAAAAGTCATGACTGAATACGATCCCACATTCATCAAAAGGATCATTGCTGCAGACGAGACGTGGGTTTATGAGTACGACACGCAATTCAAACATCAGACAAGTGAATAGCGTTCACTAAAAGAGCGGAGACCAAAAAAAAACCATATTGTTTTCAGTCAAAAAAGAAGGCAATGCTCCGAGTTTTCATAGATTACAACGGTGTAGTGCATCATGAATTTTTGCCAAATGTCAAGCTATGACGCTATGATTTAGCGGGAATATCAGCAACAAATGTAACAACTCAACAAAAAAACAAACTCAAATCGGAATAATGCAACCGCCAAGCGAGGATTATTCCGAAAATTTTTGATCAAGGTAGGGTAAGGTTCTTGCAAAGTTGGTTATGTTTTTCCTGTAGTAATTGCTGATTTTAATTTAAACACATAACCAGACAACTCGTGAACAATTCCAATATATTTGTAACATATAGTGAACCTTGTTCATCAATAAGTTCCTGACTTGCTTTTATTTTTATTTTCTACTCAATTTCCTTTTTCTGTTTAGCCAGCAGTACGACCATTATCCTGTTGTATAATGTTGGATACAATTTTTTCTCTTTTATTTCTCTCATCTTTATTATTTATTTATATTCTTAACACGGATATCCGTTTAATGTATAGGAAATTAATTTTGTTTTTTACATTAATGCAAGAGCGAATATTTTTTCATTTTTTTTTTAGATGTTTTGCTGTGACTATATATAGAAAAAGGACAATTTTCTTTTCCGGTTTAGATTCAATTTAACTTATTAATACTTAATAGCTTTGATGTTATTGTGCCATGTGTGCAGATTCATATCTTTTTTTCTTCTATTGATGTCTCAATGAAATGAATCAATTTCGTAAATTGTGTCAGTTGATTGCATTTTTAAGTGGTTGAATGTTCAACTAAAGGCTTTTTAAATTAAATTGCATTTGTTATGATGTCAGAGTTAAAGTGATTTAATGGACATTTAAAAGCAGCTAATGTTTATTGTTGAATAATTAAACATATGTATTAATATTTATTTGGAATAAAATTACATGCATAATCACACATTTTAGAAGTCTGACAATTTGATACCCGTCAAACTCAATCTATAACTGAGATGAAAATTTTAACACCATTTCCTGATGATAATAGCGTTGAATAGTAACACATACTAAACTATTTGACAAAAGTCGTCAAAAAAGTAAGGAGTACAGAACGATACCTGAGGCTGAGGAGGAAGGAGAGAAGACAGAAATGAAGACACAAATTTCTCTCAAAACTTGAAATATCAATCAAACGATACTTCTTGTGGCATAGCTTTGTGTCAAGACATGTATTTGAATTCGATAACAGACATTCCGAGTATATTAAGGACTTAATTTTAAATTTACTTACGTCTGCGGTTATAACTGGTAAAAGGTTTCTTTTTATAAAACTGAAGTTTTGGAATATTGGAAAGATGTAGTCAGTCCATACTTTATTACTATCGCCAATTTATAAAGTTTATTTGATTCATCTGATACGTACAGGGTGAGCAAATTTGAGGTTAGGAAGTAAATTGACACTTATTTAGTAAAAAATTGAGAAATTTTAACTATAGAACGCTACACTCTGAATAAACATTTTTATTGTGAAAATTTACTATAAAAATGTTGCAAATTTTACTGTATCACTTCGTAAAATTCGAACAACTTTTGCTTGTAATCAGACTCCTTCTGAGACCACTGCGCGTAATTTAATCACTAAATTCGTGGCTCACGGTACTTCTACTGATAATAGATCAAAACAATACGCTCGTAGAGACCGTAGTGTTGCAAACATAACCACTGTACAGCAAAGTGTTGAGAATGAGCCTGGAACATCAACACGTCGACGTTTGCAACAATTGGGCATCAACAGAGGAAATTTGCGCAACATTTTGCACATAATTTTTCATTTTCACGCTTACAAGGTTCAGCTCGTTTAAGAATTAAAGTCATCTGAGCATTGTTTGCGTCGAACGTTTGTGAATTGGCTGTTTGAAAAACTGAACGAAAACAACACATTTGTCAATCAAATCATCTTAAGTGATGATGTAAACAAACATAATTGTCGCATATGCGGGTCACAAGATCAACAAACAGTCTTCGAAAAATTATTACATTCAAAGAAAGTGACCGTATGGTGCGGTTTGTGGTTAGGCGGCATCATCGGCCCGTATTTTTTCGAAAATTTCGCTACCAAACCTTGATAATCAATTTTTTGTGGCCACAATTGGCTAATGTTGACATCAGTGACCTTTGGTCTCAGCAGGAAGGCGCCACAAGCTACACAGCTAGCCAAACAATTCAGTTATTGCATGAGAAATTTCCCGGTCGCGCAATTTTTCGATTTGGAGATGTCAATTGGCCGCTTCGTTCTTGTGATTAATGCCGCTGGATTATTTTCTTTGGGACCTAGCGAAGCTTCGTTGCAAAATGTGGTTCAAAATTTTTTGCAAAGAGCGGACGTCTGCCGACGTGCTAGTAATGGACATTTGCCTGACATCATATTCCATTATTAATTTCTATATTTCTATTTTATACTGGTATGAATAAAACTGAATTCGTCAAAAAAAAAAAAATGTTTTTAAGCCAATTTACTTCCTAACCTCAAATTTGCCCACCCTTTACCTGTACACATTTACTGCGTCCCCATATTTCTCCGATTTAAGCATAACTTCGGCTAGCACTGATATTGGTGCTTTAATTAAACGAGAATAGTTATGAAATTTACATTAAAATTTATTAACTAACGTAATCATAATTAAATTCATTAGAATCATAAGCCCAATTCAACTTTAATTAAATGAGATGAAACCACATTAAATATTATATTCTTTTAATAATAACCTCTAAATCAGCACTTTTATGCTCATTCACATTTACAAAACTCTGGGAAACTGTTATTCACACTTTCACAGAAAGAATTTTTAAAAATGACTTTAGAAGTGAAATTGTTCCACATATAGTATGTATGTATGTGTTAGAATTCATCTCTACTTCCGGTTGTAATTCCAACTTATAATAGTGAATATAATTCACGTATTTTAACATCCGTAATATTTAATCAACACAGATATATAAATTCTAATGACGCTTGAATTCATAAATATGTCAGTAGAGAAGAGTGTCACTACACTATTTATTGAATGTGAATATATTCATGTTTTGCCCTCTTTTATTCTTTGTGGGAGTAGATGACAAGTATTTTAGGAGGTAGAAGTGGGGTATCATTTTTTTCTGAGTTGAAATAAAAGCATTTCAATAAACATTCTAATTTTTTATTTTTTTTTTTTTCTTATTTGCGCTTTGTATTGTGTGGCATTACATTGAGATACGCGTTGTGTTAAAGCGATGAATCGTGTCTTTTTGAAGCAGAGTGAGATATTCAATATAAAGTTGGTATGGGCAGATACAGATTCTTAAAGCAAAGTTATAATCTATTGTGTTGCGATACACTTTAATTGAAAATAATGTTTAGCAAAGAAATAATGCTTGACAGAGTTTAAAAGAATCAGAAAGTTGATTTACAAAAAAAAAAACATTATGGGCAGGTATACCTAGCATTTCACTTGTGTCAAATTCACGGAGCCATTAATAGCAAGACAGGTTATTCTGTATACATTGCTTAGGATGTAGAGGTGGGTTTTAGTATCTACCGTTTTCAACCAGATAATGTTCAAAATGAGACGATAACCCTATTTCCTTTCAAAGGTTTTCTTACACGTTATGCAAGGTATGTGGCCATTTACGTAATTTTGAAAAAAAATCCGGTTAAAAGAACCAATTTAATCATCGCGGAGCAAGGGGACATCTCTCAATCAACGAGCTGCTTCCAAATCTATTTTTAAACTCAATAAAATTCACCTATACTTTAACACCGGCTCCGAGCGACAGATGCTATAGTTAGAGTTTTTAATCGCGTTATATAGGGTGTGCAATTTAAAAGTTTAAATTTAAAAATACAATAAAACAAAAACGAAATACAATTGTTCCGGTAAGAAATGATATATTATTTCATTCATATTGCGGCCGCGGCTGGCCTCACAGTACCCTATTCGATAGGACCAATTTTCGAGAAAATCTTTCGAGTATATGGGGTCGTATCTCGGCAATGGCATCACGGATGTTGGCCTTCAAATACTCAATTGTCTTTGGTTTGTCACCACACAGAAAATAGTCCAACGGTGTCAAATCGCAGCTTCTTCGCAGCCAACTGACATCACCATTACGGATAATTATCGGCCATCAAACGTTTGACGCAATAAATCTATTGTATGTCGCATGAGATGTGTGAGAATTTGCACCTTCCTGTTGAAACCAAACATCTTTCACATCAATACCATAAAGAGCGGGCACAAAAAAAAATCGCTTATCATGTTGCGATAGGTGTCTCCATTGACCATAATGGTTGCGTCGTCCTCATTTTCAAAGAAATATGGGTCAATGATGCCCCGCTTCACAAGCCGCACCAAACAGTCACTAGTAAAGGGTGCATTGGCTTCTGTAAGACCACGTTTGGGTTTTCTAAGCCACAAATACGGCAATTTTGCTTATTAACGTACCCACAAAGATGAAAATGAACTTCATCCGAAAAAACGCTTTTAGATGATGATAAGTTTCCAATAAATCCCAAAGTTGCTCAAGCGTAAATAAATGCATTTCGTTCAGTGGAGATAATATACTGAATTTTGTAACAGATTAGAATAGCATAAGTATTGCCAGATCCGAAATAACCGCTGGTTCAAATTTGAGCTTTAAAATTGCTCACACTATATATATATATATATATATATATATATATATATATATATATATATATATATATATATATAATTCTCATAACATTCTATGAAGGAACATGGAGACTTCTCTCATTCAATGAGCTGCACCCGATTCTACGTTTAAACTCATTGAAAGGGACCTGCAGTTTAACGCCGGCTCCGAGCGAGAAAATGCATTAGCGAAGTTTTTAATAGTATATAATACTCATTACCAGTTAGTAGCTAATATTATGAGGTGATACCGCTGTCGAAAATTTTTTTTCTTTTTTCAGATGGTCTGGCTTGGTATTGAACCGATGACCTTCTGCTTGGTAGGCGGGCGTCTTACCTGCCATACCACAGCGACCCACCCTATACTTACAAGTATTACCAGTCACTTGCTAGCTACTGTTATGCGGTGATGGTAATTTTGAAAATTGTCAGATGGTCTGGCCTGATATTGAACCCAGAGTCTCTTGGTTGGCAGATAAGTGTTTTACCTACTATACCACAGCGCTGAGTTTAACTCTTTAACAAATAAAAATATAATGGTCAGGGATGATAACATGAGAGCTCACTTAAGAAAAAATCTTTCCTTAATAAGGATCATATGGTGGCTATTGAATTGAGCCTGAAAATGATTTTATTTACAACGTGGTTTCACATTGGCATATTGTAAATACCGTTGAGAGACTGGAAGGCAGCTTTATCCAAAGTACTGTTTTCGTTTCTTCTTTTTAAGCATTTGTCCCTTGAATCCACAAGAAAATATACTTTGCTGCCTCTTATTTTGCTGATTCGTTGGCCAATTATCAGGTTGTTATAAAGAATCTATGTACATATATAAAAAGAAGTTGTCCTATGTTCGTCATTTTATAAACCGAGAACCACTAAGCCGATTTACAAACTAATACATGAGTTCGAAAGATGTAGTTTCACTGTTGGTTTAGCTTAAACTGGGCGGTACTACGCTCATATAAATTTTCTTATGTATATGTTAATATCTTCAAAACGGTAATAGTAAGAGTCAATACTTGGCCAAAATAACTTTGGGGTCAATGCAAATCATCAGTAAAATAGTGAGTAGAATTGGATAAGTGGGAGTGGCACTTTCCACACAAAGTAAATATTGATTTTTATATATCTAGATAACGGTAACAGCTAAAGTTTCTAAATTCGGCGCAAATAACTTTGTGGTCAATACAAATCATCAGTAAAATAGTGAGTAGAATTGGATAAGTGGGAGTGGCACTTTCCACACAAAATAAATATTGATTTTTGTATATCTTGGAAACGGTAATACATCATCAGTCGAAATATGGTCAAAATTGAATAACTTGGTGTGGCACCTCCCAGACATAGTAAATATTGATTTTTGTATATCTAAAGAACGGTAGTAATGAATGTTTCTGAATTTGGTCCAAAAAACTTTGTGGTCAATATATCAATCAAAAAGTGGGCGGAATTGGAATAGTGGGACTGGCACCTTCCATACAAAGGAAATATTGAATTTTATATATTTGGAGAATGGTTAGAATAGCAGTTACTGAACTTGGTTAAACGATTTAGTAGTCAATACAAATTATCACTTAAAAAATGACGAAATTGGCTAAGCGTGATGGTACCTTCCATACAACCTAAATGTTGATTTTTGTATATCTTGAGAACATTTTAAGTGGAAGTTTCTGAATTTCGTCTAAATGACTCACTCAAAAAGTGGGAGGAATTGTATAAGTGGGTGTGGCATCTCCCATACATATTAACTATTAATTTTTCTATTAAATATTAATGGAAATAGTAAATATTTATAAATTTGGTTTAAACAACTTCTTGGCCAGAACACATCATCGGTCCATAACCGGACGAGATTGAGTAAGTGAGCGTGGGTGCTCCCATTCATACTAAATATGGAATTTTGCATGTTTGGAATATGGTAATTGTTAAAGTTTTGTGATCTATCCATATCAGTCAAAAATTTAGATAGATTGGAACGGTGGGTATTGCACAAAGCGATCCGGGTAAAAGCTATTTATATACGTATTCTTAACAATATAACATATGTATATAAAAATAAGTTTTCCTGAGAAATACACTCTGTAGGTATACAACACAAAGCTCCAAACAACGCGGAAAGGGTTACACTAGTAGTGTATAATCGTAGAAAAATGGGACATTAAATGATACTGTCATCAAAAGTATTGTTGCAATGTTTCAATTTGTTGGTTTTTTTATGATTTTGGGTAAATTATAACTGGATTTTCAATACCAAAAAGCACACTGTGTGCCTGCAATTTATACTCTTAAGTGTTTATGCAGCTTTTTACATATCAAATCATATATAATGTTGTCACTATAAGTTCTTATTACGATTATACTACGTTTCATTGATTTTTGAAAATTTCCGTTTAATTCTCACTATTTAGCTTAGAATTCATTTAAATGTTCTGTCAATTAAAATTAATAGTAAATTAAAACAAAACGTGTTTTATTCGGTTCTTAATAAAATATGGACATTCAATTTATACGAATTATTTGCCACAAAACTTAGAAGTCAATCAAAAGTACAATTTATTTAACTGTTCTAGTTCATCTTACTAATCAACATGGGTGTGTACTTCTTTCCACTTCAGCTTGGCCACGCTTTTCTTTCCCTACTCAGCTTATACAAAAATTATCTTAATTACCTAGAAGAACTTAACAAACAAATACAAAAAAGAGAAATAAAAACGCAACTTCAACCTCATTGATTATATTCGTTCATTTCATGTTCTATATCTATCCTATCTGTTGTCGTAAGTTTATCCTTATAAATCCTACTTCTACTTTAACGTCTTCAATTTAACATTTAAGTTCAATTGTATTGAGTGCCATAATAGAAAATGAGAGCTTTTGTGGTTATATTTTAGTTGTTGTTGTTGCTGTTATTGTAGTTTCTGTTTTCCTATAAATCCATAAATAAGCAATTGAAATTCTACCCTTATAGTGGTAGTTTTACTTTCACCGTAGTAACTAGGGTTGTCAGATATGGCGATTTCTCGCCAAACGTGGCAATTTTAAAAGTTATTTGGCGGCCTAATTTTCGGTTTGGCGACATAGCGATTTTTTGGCGATTTGTAAATTAATTGGCGATTTTGTTGGTTGTTTTTGATAGAAAAATACGAAAATTTAAAATTTATTTATTTATTTATTATTTTGGTATTTTTATGTATGAAATTCGTGAACATGGTCATTATAATGTGTTGATTATAGATGGCAGCCGAACTTCAATTATGTTCTCGGCAACGAGAAATTTGTAGTTGCCTATATGGAACTGAAACTAATAGACTTTTAGGTTGCAGTTTACTTATATAATGCAATTTTCTGCAACTGACAACGATATAAATGGTAAAAAAAAGCTCTAAACTTGACAAATGTGGAAAAAAATTCACACATATGCATACCTGAGGAAGTATATTATATCATCATTTAAAAGGTCAACTTCTCCTCTCTCTCTAAATCCACTAAAAAGCTTAAAATCGGTTAGTATTCCGCTAAATTACAAGTCTACAAGTGTATGAAGGTACGAAAACCCGTTTTTTACCCGTAATTAAAGATTTTGGAGGTTTTTTAGAATATTTTAAGGACTGAATCGTGTTGTACTAAATAGCGTTTATTAGAAAAATAGTATAACTCTTCAGGTATTTTATCTTCGTTCTTTTTTGGCAATGTGAAATGTGTCAAAGAAAAAGAATTCGAAACAAATTATTTTTTTTAATATAAGTTTTATTGCCAAAATGTAAAAAATGATGATTTGGGGATTTTGGTGATTTTTGAAATTAGATTTGGCGAAAAAGCTTAAAAAAGATCTGACAACCCTGGTAGTAGCATTAAATTTCACACCGATTTTTTTCTTTCTCTTAGTTTCTCTTTTTATTCGTATGTATGTATTTAAGTAGTGCAAAGCAAAGTGAGCTATCATATAAGTAAGACCCCAATTGAGACTTTAGAAAATATTTTGCAAAAAGAGTAGTAGTATCACTTGTAGTATCACTCCCCCCCACGTGCAAGTTGACGATTATGATCACTTTGAACTAAATTTTAAAGCGAAAAATTAAAACGTTATGGGTTAGACAAAAATATACATGAAAAATTAAAATTTTAACGCCGCACATTGGGTATTTGATATCTAAAGTGGGATTTAATAAAAAAAGAATTTCAGAAAACAGTAAAAAATTGTATATCATGTTAAAGTAGATAAAATTGTGCATCACTAGGCATAAACATAATTTTGGTTTCATTTTCCGTTATGCTGCTACGTTCTTCCAAAGTAAGAATTTTTTTTTATTTTTTTTATTTACTTCTCAAAGGGAAATTTCTATAGTGTTTTTAAGGATAATGTAAAAGGTAATAATGGATTCAATGTATACATTTTTTACGTTGTTTGAAATAAAGGCTAAAAATCAGCCATTATTGGGAAATTTGTGGGCTTAAAGTAGTGAGTTCAGCAAAGTTAAGGGAATTTTTTTTTTTTTTTTCATAAAAAAATTTGAGCTCGATGGAAAAAACTGAAAACGGATATGAATTCAGCGCATCGAAATCATTATAATTCATATGGATTTATTTAAAGGCAGGAAAATTTTTTGTTTTTTTGTAGCCCTGTGTTATAACAGATTATTTAAATGAACTACGTAGGCATTTGGGACCTTTTCTAAATCACTATAATATTAAGTCAGTGAAACCGTGTGTCTTACAAATTTGTTTTAAACCGCTCTCGCATTATAACCTCGAACATTTATACACAAGCGGTACTTTAACAATATCTTTTTATTTTGAACTGGCAATTTTATTGGCCTGCAACAATGTTTGTTTCTCGATTAACAAAGCCCGTATTCAAAATGAATTCAGGTGTCAAATGAGCTTGGTTGTTGATCAGCCAAAACCCGGATTATTTTTCTTATGAGAAAAATAAAAGTATTCAGAAAATAAAAATAAAAAACGAGAAGAAAACTAAAAATTTACACTAAAGTATGCAAAAAACTATTTAGTTATACATTTTATACTAAAATAGATCGAAATTCATTGATTTAATTCTCGATAAAGGCTAACCGAATTAATTGCCACTTTAAGCATCAAATATCCCACTGTGCACTGGTAGTAACAGAAGATTGAAAATGGTCAGAAAATTTATAGTTCAATGAGTGACTAAACAGCAGATTTTGCTTAAAAGTGCTACGAATCTGCTTGTGAGGCTTATTTTAATTAAGATTAATAGGTCTAAACTTTACCATAAAGTCTGGGTAAGCGTAAAACAGATTAGCCTAAAAAGGCTAGTCAAGCGTTAACTAAAAAACAATAAGAAATTCTTATGCGATTTTTTATATATTTTTTATTTTATATAGTATATAAAAATGAAGGTGTGTTTGCATGTTTGTTGTCTTGTTCGTTTGTGCCTTATGGACAACTAAGCAGCAAAACCGATTTCCTTGCAATTTTTACAGTATCTCTCTGTTTGTCTGGAAGAAACTATAGACTATATCCATTTCAAAAATTCTAACTGGGAGGTGCCACGCCCATATACAGCGAATATTTATTTGTCTATATCTTCAAGATGTTAATAGCCAGATTCTCTAAATTTGGCCTAAATAGCTTCACGTTCAATTTCAATCATCAGTCCAAAAGTTGGCGGGATTAGACAAGTCAACGTGGCACCTCCCAAACAGAGTTAATATTGATTTTGATATATCTTTAGAACGGTTACAACTTAAGTTTCAGAATTTGGTCTGATTGATTTCATAGTCAATACAAATCATCAGGCAAAAAGTATTCGAAATTGGACAAGTGGTTGCGGTACCACCCATATAAACTAAATATTGATTTCGTTATATCTTGAGAACGGTCAAAGCTAAAGTCAGTATTTGGTCTGAATGGCTTCATAATCAACGCAAATCATCCACCAAAAAGCTGGCGGAATTGGACAAGTAGACGTGGTACCCCCCATACAAACTAAATTGATTGTTGATGTCTGTATAAAATCTTGAGAACGGTTAAAGCAAATTTGATCTGAATGACTTTATTATCAATACAAATCATCAGTCAAAAAGTAGACTGTATTAGACAATTAGAGTGGTAACTCAAATACAAAGTATATATTGATTTTGATATATCTTTGGAACGGTTACAGCTAAAGTTTCAGAATTTGGTCTGATTGACTTCATAGGTAAAACAAATCAACAGTTAGTAACGGAACGAGATTGGACAAGTAGGCGTGGCAGCTTCCATTCATACTAGATATTGAATCTTGTATATGTGGAGAGCGACAACTATTAAAGCTTCATTTTCTATCCACACCAATCAAAAAGCGGGAATTCCAGAAATCTAACTGGATAAAAGCTGTCTATATACGTATACTATATAAGAATGAATGTTTGTTTGTTTGAAGTCAGTATACAGCTAAAAGGCAAAACCTACAGTGTCTTTCTGGAAGGAAAAAATAATTGGATTTTTACCGGAAGGGGACAAAATTTGGACAAGAGGTAAAAAATGTAACTAAGACATCATTTCACATAATAATTAAGATGGGGGTAGTGAAGCACACCGGGTTTTAGCTAGTACATATATATATGTGCCTATTTAGTTCTTCTTATTAAACATGATAGCTTAAAATTACTTTTCGAGACAGAACTCTGCCGTTCTTATTGAACTAATTCAGTGAAGCGTATAATCTATGCGCGCGTAAATGGTACGTTTAACGTGCTAATTTAAATTGATCTGTTGTAACTGATTTGTAGTCTTTGGTGTTAAATAGATGAACTAGACCGATTATAATTTTCCTACTTGTTTTTAAGTTCTATTCTTTTTTTCTAATATTTGTCTGAATAACTTTTGTCTATTAAGTGCATAATTGTCCGTATGAATTTTAGAACGTATGTATTTGTATACATTACATATTGTATGTATTAATATTTTTGTATATGTCGCCTTGTTACAGTGTTATAATGGGATTGAAAAATAAAATAAATTTTGCTTAACAATCCTGCTGAGTGATTTAGTATAAAACGAAAAGAAAATATAAAAATTGGTCCTGTATTTCAAATAATTTCACTTGAAATTATGCTACAGTATAGAAAAAAAGAAAAGCAGGAGACATAAAATACAAGAAATAAATGAATTTATAAATAAAACTACACAATTCAAAACAAAGCAATAATAATAATAACAACAATGAATAATTCAAACGAAATATAAGGGTGACATGTGACATTTGTTTTTCTCTACTTTTGAAAATAATTCAAGAACGATAGAACGATAATGACTGACAAAAATCAATATATAGCGATGGGAGTTCTGCCTTGACTATGTTGTAGGCAATTTAATAATGAGTAAATAAAAGTCATTTTATTATTTTTATATAAGTTTGAAGATGAAAATTGAGACACAACAAAAGTTTTCCGAGCATTTCTTAATGCTAAAGCGGCGTTCACACGATCCAGCGCGGCTCTTCAGCACGGCTTGATGGCGAGCCAACCAGCCAATCAGTTCGTGTTTTCGAATTTGACAAACATGATTTTACACGAGCTGGTTGGCTTGGCATCTAGTAGTGCTGACAAGCCACGCTGGATTGTCTAATCGCCGCTTAACAGTTTTATCTTATTTCACGCCTTCCTTAGTTTGTCTTGAACTAGATGTCTCCATGTTTGAGTGAGACTGCCAGTGCGTCGGCTGCCCTGTCGCTTTCATTCTGTTTCTCAATGTATGACCTATTTATCATTACTTTCTTCTTTTTTTGTTATACAGTGGCTTTTGATTACAGCTTGGATTTCAAACATTCTCCTAAGAAAGCTGTTAACAAATACCTGAATTCCGCTAATGGCTCTTGCAGATGTATTCCACGTATGTACTTGAATATTACTTAAAATCTGTGATGATTTGATGACGAAACTCAAGTTTCCATATGCTTGTCTTGCTTTTTTCATCGAGTTATTAGCATGTAGTCGGTGCTTATGACTATAGACTCGGCTTGAGAGCTATTGGCTGCAAAACCAACTCTTTTCGCATACTCTTTTACTTGATTGAGTTTGGGTTGCATGCTAGACGGCTGATGAGTTTAAAAATATACGTCATCAGCGTAGCCAAGATCCTCTAGATGGCCATCACCATTAAAGTCCCAATACTGTAAGATACCCGAGTCACAACTATCATAATTGTGCATAAATACATAATTCCCGCGCCATCCCAAGTGGAACAAGAGAGACTTCTCTCCATCAATGAGCTGCACCCAATTCTTTTCTTAGACTCATTGAAAGGGACCTACAGTTTAATGACGCCTCTGAACGGCAGATGTATAAATACTCATAACCAGACGCTAGCAATGTTATGAGGTGATACCACTGTTGAAAAGTTTCAGTTGGTATGACCTTGCGTTTAATCGAGGACCTCTTGCTTGGTAGGCGGGTATCTTACCTATCATATCACAGCAGCATACAAATTTTTTCCAAAACAATATTGAAAAGAAGAGAGAAAAAGACACATTCTTGTCCTATGAATTCTTGCCAACATGCAGTCCGTCGTGAAACATAGGAAACTAAGAATCTTCATATATGGCATAAATGAAAGGAGTTTATGCAGGCTTGTTCTTTTCTGACTTCAGGTGGGAGCGTATATACAATCCTATTAGGAGCATTGGTTATTAATTCCTCTTTAAGATAAGAAAGTTGTCAATGATAGGAAGGGTGAATGAAGCGATAATGCATGGAATTGCACTGAGTATTTCAAGCACAACATCATTGAAGCTCGCAGAATTTGTAGCTTAAAAATAAAACGCAACTATTAAAAAATAAAACAATGTAACTGTATTGTTGCTTGTGGCCCAAGCTTAGATGCATCTAAAGGCAAAATTTTAAGGGTGGTGTGGTGTAGTGGTGAAAGCACACGTATAAGAACACAAACCACCCATGTTCGAGACCCAGCAGAGGATATGGCGAGGAAAAAATTAATTGTGTTTTCGAATGTTAAATAAAGCAGCTTCAACTTTCCTTCAGACAACTCCATCTAAAAAATAAAGAAGCCCCCTACCCTTCCCGCATAACTCTGGCGATTATAACAAACATTAGACGAATGATCAGTAAAAATACGCCACTTACTGGGAAAGAACTACAATGCTAAAGCAAAGATCTCCACCAATTAGCAAGGATCTTCACCACTACGCGAAATCATATGACGGAAGCTACAGCGGATTAATCATCTACTTAGCTTGAAAGATCAATTGATTAAAGAAACTGAAACAAAGCAACGGATGCTTTGTGGAAAGCCAATATGCTGCTGGAGTGACAGAGAAAAAAAAGGCAACATTTCAAGCTAAATTGAAACTCTGACAGTCAACCAAAATCACTTTTATGTTTCTCTATCTGCAAAATATGTTTATTTAACAATTTCCACATGAATAATTTAGTTTTCAATAAATTTTATTTAGTACCAAGGATTATAACTTTCTTATTGTTCTGTCTGTATTCTATATTCCAATTCATTTCTTTGTTGTCCTATTTATTTGTTTTTTTTTTTTTTTTTTCTTTGATAAAATGCAGCTGAAAATATTTTGTAGGATTAAACGCTTCAATAGAAATATTCTTTTGATGATTTAACGAAAATACGCATTTGCAAAATAAAAAAAAATAAAAACTAAAAAACACAAAGCGAAATCAGGCATAAATGGAAATTAGAAACTATTATCAGATCCGATTATTTATCCCTTTTTTGCTTACCTTTTTAAAACTCATATGCAGATAATATGAGCATTTATACTCGTACAATCCTTATGTGTTTGAAATTAATGAGTTTTGTTACATTGAAAATCAGCCTATTTTGTGTTTGATGAAAAATGTTAGCAAAAATGATATTCCTGTAACACATTTTCATTAAAACAATACAGTTTTGTTGTTGCTAATACATACACTGTTGTGTTCAGCATATATGGTGTGTACATTAGGGTCGTAACTATTTTTCAACTTTGTTATTTCGAGCGTAGTTAGTTAGTTACGACAGGTAGCCAGACACGTCCAGCCCACCTGCGTCCAGTATTGATCCCACTGTGATACCCATCAGTAATCCAGAAAATGGACAACCTATATGTCCGCGGCCCAGTGCGATCCTAATGTCGGAAAGACTCGAGCACTGGCATAGGAAGTGCTTGACAGTCTCCTCTTCCTCCTCATCCTGACAACCCCTACAATAGTCATTGAACGGCAGACCCAATCTCTAAGTCGCGGCACCCCTATAATAGACTCCGAGCGAGCCAGATCATATAGGGGACAGATTTGCCTCGATACAGAGCACGTGGGTTCATCATCCCACCGTAGCTGTGCCCTATCCAACATGTACCGCATGACCATAAGTCTGCAAGAGGAGAGTGGTCAATCTCCGCATTTCTGAGGAGAGAGCCAGTCCTCGCAAGTCCGTCTGCCACACAGTTCCCCCGGGTGTCCGAGTGAGGTCCTCGAAGGAGTGGACCTGAGCGCACCTGTAATCATCAGTGCTGCACTCCGCAGAACTCAGGAGTCTCCCTATAAATCTTACCACAGATTGAGTGCCACCAGAGCCGACCTAATCGCCTCCGGTATCACATTGTTAAAGGCCCCCTCTATATCAAAGAATGCCACTAGAGCATACTCCCTGTGCTCGAGGGCATTTTCAATATACCTCACAAGCGAGTGAAGCGCAGTCTCAACAGATCTGGCATGCTGGGACGCAGATAATAGGTCAGGTTCTATCGTACTGCGAAGATCCAAGTCGATCAACCTTTCCAGAGTCTTCAGAAGAAAAGAAGATAGGCTGATGGGTCTGAAGTCCTTTGGACTCGTGTTCGAGCGTAACTTCGTTATAATTTAAAAATATGGGGTCAAAACGTGGCGCATCGCTCTTGAATTTTGGCATAAAAACTTTGAAAATGATATTTAGATATTTTTTAAAATTATATTTTTTCACATACATACTATGTACACTATTGGACAAAATAAAGTGCACATTAACTTTATTATATTTCATCAGAGAAAAAAGATCAAACTCAATGTTATTGTTAAAAAAATTAATTGAATTTATTAATTCCGATTACATTTCAGTGTAAAAACATAAAAACTTACATATTTTAATTAAACTTTTTTAGCAAAGCAACATAAATTAATATGCTCCCTATCGACGGTTGGACAAAATAAAGTGCAAATGGAAAATATTTGATGATAACCGCAGAAATATGAAGGGATTTTATAACAATCAGAACTTAGTAGCTTTCTCTGTATTAAAAAATGTTCGTTATAGTATCAAAATATGGTGTGTAATATATTATCACGATTGGACGAGGTTAAAACGCGGCTTGAAATGAAATTTTGATATTTATTTAAATTATATTTTTTTACATACATACTATGTATCTGTATATAAATAAATAACTTAAAATTAATATAAAAAAACAGAGAAATGTTATTTTCATTAGTTTGTATCGGGTGACTTTTTAAGAGCTTTCGGAGTGACCGTTATAGTCAATGGCGATCGCTATCGGGTCATGTTGAACGAATTTTTGTTCACAAAAATTGAAGAGTAGGATATTAGCAACATTTGGTTTCAACAGGACGGCGCTACGTGCCACACAGCCGAAGCTACTCTCGATGTTTTGCACCTGTTTTTGAAGATCGCATTATCAACCGCAGAGCTGATGTCGTTTGGCCACCTCGGAGCTGCGATTTGATACCGTTGGACTATTATTTGTGGGGTGCCGTTAAAGATAAGTGTTACGCCAACAAGCCAGAGAGAATTGACGCTTTAAAGGACAATATTCGTGAAGCCATTGGTGAAATACTGCACACAATCGATAATATGCTTAAAAATTGGAACGATCGTGTAGGCTACTGCAATGCAAGCCGAGGCAGCCATTTGAATGAAATTATTTTCCATTATTAACCAGAATTATTGTACTTTCAAATAAAAAGAGAAATTTGAGAAAATATTCAGTAGCTTTTTTTATAGCATTATCAAAAAAAAAATATTATTTGGCGGAGCCTTTATATTTTTGTCTTTTTCACAAACAGAGGCCACTTTTAGAAGCGATGCGCCACGCCGTCCCATTACCCGACGCCCATAACTTTTTTTAAAACGTTTTTTTACACAAAACCACATATTTTAGAGGGAAGTTACGATCTTTAACTTGAAAAAAAATGTATACATCTAAAGACCATACTAATGTACATACATACATAACACACACAGATATACATACCTTGTACTTTTTTTATACTCCTATGCACGAAGTTTTGCCAACTTAAATAAGTAAGATACTTGAATGATAAGGGTTTGTTTAAGCACGTCAAAGTAAAGATTCAACACATATTTACAAGATAAGAAGAGCTTCAATTTAATACAGGAATCAACATAAATGCAAGGGAGGCTTACAATAAGGGATAAACTTATTTTAAAGCACTTGTTAAGCTTTAGGAAGCATTTACCTATGTCAGAGAAATTAATATGAAATTTCACAGATTATTTTATATTCATTTACATATTTTTATATATAAACAATCGCTTTGTTTTCTTTTTCAAGAATAATAACTATTTTTTGCTATTGAGAAAAAAATGAATTTAAAAAATTTCAGCAAATTTGGTGCAAAAATTTGAACTCAGTGCCTTTAAATGCTTGAAGTGTTGGAAGTGACATACTTTAGTAAATAAAATTATTTTAAGGATGATACCACGATTGACTCATGTTGGCCAAATGATTTCTATCTGGCCTGATAAAAGTTTTTGATAAAAACTTTCTATTTAAATTTACATTTTTATTAAATGAGAGCGGTTCTATCCAAAACCACCAATTTGAGTCGATCGTCTTTTTTTTCTCTTGAGACCAGCGCTCAGGGGAAAACCCCTACTCATAGAGCTGCAATATCGATAGTCAGCCCACTCGATACTATCCGATTCTTTTAAGTGCTACTAGTGGCAACAGTATTAGAATTTAAGTGAAAGGTAAAGAATAATAATAAATATACAGTGTTGAAACACAAAATAGGGACACTTTATTTTTTTCCAGTACGTCATAAAGTTTTATGCATTGAAGTTTTTTGATGGAAGATTAATCCTTATATATAGCTAAAACTGGTCAGACCATGAAGTGCTCCAAAACTAAAGTAATTAATAAGATCCAGTGAAAGCAATCTACAGAGAAGATGGAAAGAAAGCGTAAAACAACTGTCAACTTTTAAATCGTACTTCAAAGATTAATCTCTTCAAGTCATAAAAAAGCCTCAAAAATGAACTTATTTTTCAGGTCCAAGTCGCACCATAAGCTAAAAACTTATGGAAGCTAGATTTATAGTAAGAGTCCTCGAAATGTATCGTTTCTCAGCAAACGGTAACAACAACTGTACTGTAATAGTTAGAACATGTTATGGTTTGACGAAATGAAGATTACTACCTTGATCAAAAACTTGCCGGAATAACCCCCGTTAGCGGTCCCATCGCTCCGACTTGAGTTTTTTTTTTTTGTTAAGTTGGTACATCTGTTGTTGATATTACCGCAAAATCTTAGCATCATAGCTACGTAGGTTATTCCGGCCAACGGGGTTTATTTCGGGAACTTTTTGATCAAGGTAGTAATTCGTTTGGGTCAAATGCAAAATCATATGTACGAACGTATTTTAGTTACAATTTATACTTTATTTGAGTTTAATGAATAGAAATTTAAGAAACTGTTAAACTGTGTTCCTATGTAACCATAAAAGTTTACAGACAGCTAACAACCTGCGTGGAACAGATTTTGACTTAGACTACATTTAGTGGCCTCCGTATTTACTCCTAGAATTTGCGAAGTATCGATAGTGAAAAAAACTATCGAATGTCAAACTAAAATATCGATATTATCGATAGTACTATCGATTGCTTTGCTCATGTTGTAAGTGGCAGATTGTTCGACAAACGAACAGTGCGACCAAAGAACGAATTCTCCCTATAATGCATTAAGTGATTCACTGGAAAATCAACTACAAAGGGATGTGCTCTACGGGATAAACGAGTACTACGTAAGAATTTATGATTACTAGGGATTAGTTCCTTAATTTCGTCAGAACACATTCTGTTATAGTGCAGATAGTACAATGAAATACACGCCACATTTCGACGATGCTTTAATAAATCGATAGAGTTGGCTACCCTACCCTCATTAATAAGAACCTTTGCTCTTTCCTGTACGCGATTGATAAGCTCCAAAATAGACTTTGAATCACCGGCTCATATATGAGAGTTTTATTCCAATTTGGGTCGGATACAGGTCTTGTAAATATTAAGGAGATCAGATGGAGTGAAGTAATTCCTGCACCGTCTTAAAAAACCGAAGCATTTGGATGCTTTTTTCGACTCTCGAATATGTGATCGTTTCAACTAACGTCACAGTGAATTCTCATGGCCAGAATATTAAGAGAATCTGATTCCTCAAAACCTACATTACCATGGACACAGATAACAACACACCACCACGTCTGTGTATCAGAGATTTTCGCCAGGTCGTTCATAAGTGTATCATACATATTACGCCGTTTAGCCCCAATCTACGTTCAAAATAATATGAATGACAAATGTTGCTGTTATCTGCAAAAGAGTAAATAAGATTGGAAGTAAGAAAAAGGAAGTCATTAAGAAATATCAGAAATAGAGTTGGAGAAAGAGTGCCTTGCGGCACCCCTGAATTTATCCTGTACTCGTCGTATGAAATCGCATCTATAACCACTTTTATACAGCAATTTCCAAGGAAGCTCTATATGAATCGAGAGAAGTAGCTACCGACACCAAAAGCAATAAGTTTGAGGGTCCCGTGGCAGACTCTGTCAAACTCCTTGGAAGCATCAATGGCTTACTCTCACCAAATCCATGAATGGACCTTACTTTCACAAGTAGAGCGACATTTACGAAAACCATACTGGCGACAGCAAATTGTTGGACTTTAATTCAAGTTGGGTTGTAAACACTAAAAGAAAGCTTATTAAAGCAAATTGGAGGAACAAATATTGTAAATTTCATTTACATTTGGATAAAAAATTAACAATTTTCTTATATTTATTTTAAAAAATTAACTTGATTTATATAAGATTTTAGAAACTATGAAGTAAATATATTGATTAAATCATCAATTTGTTTGCCAAAATGCTTAAAACCGCCCTCGAATATATTGAAATGAATTATATTGAAACCGTTTACCACAAACACATAGACGATATTCATTCATATCTCCGTTTACTGTTTAAAGAATAGAAAAATCCCTTTATTATTGTTACTGATTAAGAGTTTGGCACATTTTCAATCTTTTCATACTGTTTTTCCCTATTTCTGTTTAATATTTTAATATTTTGCTATCGTTTACTTAAATACATATCTTTTCAGTTATTCCTTTGGTTGTATCACTGCGGTATTTGATAAAGGGATTCTCTTCTATTTGCCGGTGTGTCTACGAGTACGTTATTATGTTTGAAATGCTGAATTTCAACAGATACATATTTAGTAACATTCTTTGTCAGTTACTGTTAATGTAGTGCACACTTTAAGGATTAGTCAAGGATTTTAAATTATTTGTCTAGACGTTTAACCAAAGTGAGCACAACCAACCGTAAATATGAAAAATTTAGTGCATCCTAAGCATTATAACCAAAATGATGTAAAAAAAGTTAACAGATACTCGTTATGTGTTTGTTTATGATAAAAGTATTTAGAAGTATACATACTCCTATGAGCTAAATCCGGAAATGCTTATTAAGAATTTGATACAATACTTCCAACAACATTTTTTTTTTATTTTTATGTTTGTCTTAAAGTAAAAAGATTAGCAAAAACATATAAAAGAGTTTTTTTTTTTTTTTTTTTTTTTTTTGTTGACTTAAACAACTTTTCGGTACTTCTTTTAAGTTGTGTTTTGCATAATTTTATTCAAAGCAGAGACTGCAGTTACTATTTTCAGCAAAATATGTTCACTTCATTGTCTTTTAATTAAATTGTTTTCCACATTGAACCTTTTCATCCTGTCGCAGTAACTGTGAACGAAAATAAAAACTCAGGCAATATATCAGACAGACTAAAAACCCTCTCTCAGATAGAGTTTATTAATGAATACAAAAAAAAAATATTTTTTTTATGAATGAATGAAAAGAATTGTTTAAATATGATTATGAAATTTAATATTTTAATGACGCACATTTTGTCATGTTTTTTTTTTCGTTTATTCATCGAATCTTGTTTTATGGTTAATTTGCACACAAACGTAAAGAAAAAACTGAAAAGGAAATGTGAAACTGAAAATAAAGGTTATTAGCTTTTCAGATGATAATTAATATTCGAAAAAAATGAATAAAAAGAATTTTAATAAAAAAAAAGGTTGAAAGTAATATGTTTGGCAAATAATACTGTTTCAAAGGATACAAACGAGTATAGACGGTAGTGTTACTTACGCTTTATTTAGCAAAGTTTACAAGTGAAAATAAAAATGCGTCGTACAGTGCGTCGTTCCCATAGAGCGAATGGAGGACAAAAATAGAAGTAGTCTTCGTAGATAAATGAATTTTCTTAAAGACATTTATAAGGGTCAAATATACATATAAGAAAAATTTTGGCAAAGTAGGACAACGGACACGCCCATATACATATATATTTAAAAATACCTTAAGGTAAATTTTTTGTTTTATATATATGTGGGCGTGTCCGTTGTCCTACTTTGCCAAAATTTTTCTTATATGTATATTTGACACGTTGTCCTAAAAAAGCTATCTTAAGGTATTTTTGTTCTATATTTCATTTTTTTTAATAAAAACAAGGTTTCCCGTAGCACAGAATTATTTTAATTACTCATATACGAGTAATAAATAAATTCCAAATAACATAATAAAATTAAAAATATATAGCAATCTAGCGGTAATTCGAAGTTGTACTGCAAATTTTGAATTTGAATTTGAATAATAATTTTAATTATTTTTTGGTTATTACTTTATATATGAAGGGATAATCCAAACTATTTTTTATTTGCCTCAAGCTACTTAAAATTAGGAAAATTTATGAAAAATTCTCTAAATTAAAATGTATAATTCAAAAATTTTTAAGTTGTAGGACAAAGTTGGTTCAATAGCATATATTATATAGTTTCAAAAACCAAAATATAAATACTACCTTGATCAAAAAGTTTCCGGAATAACCCCCGTGTAGCAGTCGCATCGTTCAGATTTTAGTTTTTTTTTTTTTTTTTTTTGTTAAGTTGGCACATTTGTTGCTAAATCTTAGCAGCATAGCTTGACATTTGCAAAACCTATGTAGTCAAAAGTACATCTATATCTATGTGTGTTGGCGATTTTTTACAATTTTGACCGTGTTGAGGTCGCAAAAGACATGATTTGCGAATCTGAATCCAATCTCACATTCATCAAAAGGTTCATTACTGGAGACGAGATGTGGCTTTATGAGTACGACACGCCATTCAGACACTAGGCAGGTGAATGGTGTTCACCAAATGAGTCGAGACCATTTTCAGTCAAAAAAGAAGGCAATGCTCACGGTTTTCATGGATTACAACGGTGTAGTTCATCATGAATTTTGGCCAGAAGGCCAGACAGTAAACAAAGACTATTATTTGGACGTTATGAGACGTTTGTGTGAAGCAATTCGTCGAAAAATAAAAAAGAGTTGTGGGCAGAAAACTCATGGATTTTGCACCATGATAACAGTGTCATCATTATTCGAAATTTTTTGACGAAAAATTCAACAAATACCATCCAACGGCCACCGATTTCACCTGAATCGAGTTAAAAAACCATCACGGGAAACTCGTTTCATCAGCCAAGAGGAAATAATGTAAAAATTGCAGGAAGCACTGATGGACATACCGAAAACCAAATATAAAAGATGCAAATGTCAACCTATGATGCTAAGATTTAGTGGGAATATCAATAACAGATGTACTAAAGTAAAAAAAAAACTACTCAAGTCGGAACCATGGGATCAAGGTAATATGTGGACTTAAAGCAATGAGTTAAGCGAAGTTTTTTATATTTCCTATAAATAAAGGGTCCGCCAAATAATTTTTTTTTTTTTTTTGAAAATGCTATAAAAAAAACTACTGAATATTTTCTCAAAAATTTTTTTTTATTTGAAAGTACAATACTTCCGGTTAATAATGGAAAATAATTTCATTCAAATGGCTGCCTCGGCTGGCCATGCAGTAGCCTACACGATTTTTAAGCACATTATCGATTGTGTGCAGCTGTATTTCACCAATGACTTCACGAAAATTGTCCTTTAAAGCGTCAATTGTCTCTGGCTTGTTGGTGTAACACTTATCTTTGACGGCACCCTACAAATAATAGTCCAACGGTGTCAAATCGCAGCTTCGAGGTGGCCAAACGACATCAGCTCTGCGGCTGATAATGCGATCTTCAAAAACAGGGCGCAAAACATCGAATGTAGCTTCGGCTGTGTGGCACGTAGTGCCGTCCTGTTGATACCAAATGTTGCTAATATCCTCCTCTTCAATTTTTGTGAACAAAAATGCGTTCAAAATGGCCCGATAACGATCGCTGAGCTTCATCTGAAAAGATAATTTTTTTTGGCAAAATCGGCATCTTCTGTAAGTCGATCGCGGGCCCAGATTCCCAGCGTTGTTCAAGCGTATACACAACCATATTTGTTCAGCGGAAGGATAAAACTAATTATCTGTCAAATTAGACATGAGCTAAATGTTACCATTCACGAAATAAGCAGTAGTTGAAAAAAAAACGTTAGATGGCGGACCCTTTATAAACATTCCAACAACTAAATTGATTTATGTTTATAGCAGTGATGTGCAAAAGTAAAAATGTAGTTCTGTTAGTGTGAACATGGAAATTACTCTCTCAAAAAGAGTAAAGTTGATGTTTTAAAAAAAATTTTTTTTAAAATCAACATACATCCGCTGCACATGTGCACTTGCCGCTATTTCAGTGACAACAAAAAGCAAGAGAGTAAGAAACTTTTAAATTAATTGTCTGTGCCTTAAAAAAATTTGCGTACATTCACCATACATGTGCATTCGTCACTGTCTCATTGACAACCAAAAGCAAGAGGGTAAGAATACGTGTGTGTGGTGATCGGGAACAAAAGTCCCATGAAAAGCTCATGACTGGTGTATACATAATACAGAGACGAAAAATAAAAATTTCCACTAAAGTATACATAAAAACTATTTGTATTTACATTTTTAACCAAAGTAGATCAAAATCCATTGATTTTAGTTCTAGAGAAAGGCTCTCTGAATTGATCCTCACTTTAAACATCAAACACCCCACTGTGAGTCGTCTCCACTTAGGAGTTATAATGCTACGTTTAATACTACCTATCGATTTAAAATCACTTTATGAAGCATATTTATATGTCCGCGTATTTTTACTTCATGTTTAGAGCAATGTTTGAAATTTTTCGAATCGACACAATTTAGAATTCTCTCCTTGCGACAGTACAGGGCTTTTAATTTTTTGTGAATATTTTTATCCATAAAATGAATTGGACAAATATTATAGCGCCTTCATCTCTCATATGAATAGTGTAAAGATTTTCATAAACTTTTCTTTTTTTCAATAAAACACCCTTTAGCATAAACACACATTGACAATTTGAATGTGAAAATCTGTTAAAAAATCTGTGAGTGACCCTTTTTGCTTTTATATGAAATCAAATGAATTTTATCAATTAAATTTTAATGAAAATTTATGATTTTTACATTAAATTAAAGGAAAATTGTCACTCGACCTCAGAAAATTATCAAATATTTCAACAACTGCAACAATAAAGTTATACAGAACATTTTTAAGCCTTTTAATTTGAAATTCTGTGTTATTGTCATCACTTAATTTAAATCTTTTTCTCACATAATTCCCCTTAAACAAAATTTTATTTTAGATAATTTTGTAACACAAGTATTACAAAAAAAAAATTATAAAAAAAGATAATAAATAAATTTATCATAATAAATATTATAAATTTATGCACTCCATTCACAGCTACAGCATAAAAAACATGAAAACAATTTCATAGAATTAATTTTTTGATATTCTTGCTCTTCTATTGGTGATAACAAAAGTAATTGATTTGATTTCAAGTTCATTTAACAGAAATTCAATTTTCGTATGTATGTACAGTGTCGGTCAAAATTAACTTAATAAATCTTGCTTACTATACGAAAAAACAAACTGAACAAAGCTGCTTAATGGCAAACCAAATTTTTAAACGGTGGAGATGCTTTACTTGATAGCGTGCAGACCTACTCGTTAGCGGTATTATGAAAATGATAACTATTTATACGCTTAGTGTGGTAGAAAAGATATCCGCCTACCAACCAAGTGGTTTGGGTTTAATCCCCAGCCAGATTATCTGAAAATTTATCAACAGTGTTATCACCTCATAACATTAGTTAGCGACTTGTTATGAGTATACGGATGTGATAACTTCTATAACTAATACATCTGCTGCACGGAACCGGAGTAGCTACCTTTCAATGAGTCTAAAAGTAGAATCGGGTGCAACTCATTGGCAGAAGTCCACCTTCCAGTATGTATGTATGTTAGCCCGTAAGACGGTCATCGTTAAAGAATAGCCTAAATTAAAAAATAGTTATCGCAGAAAAAATTTCATCTGCTTGAAAGCTTTTCTTCTTCTTTAGTGGCTATATAACAACCTTCTGGCTTTAGACTATAGACCGAGACTATAGACTCGCCTTATAATCGACGAATATATGGTATATGTCGACTTGTTTTTCTTAAGTCTTTTCGGTGGTATATTTATTAGGTCGAAAACCACATTGGTATGAACCAATTATATCATTCACCCTAGGTTTGAACCTTTCACACAGAAAGCTCGACAGAATTTTGTACGCGATGGAAAAGAGACTTATACTCCTATAGTTGGCGCATACGGTTTTGTCTCGCTTTTTATGTACACTGAGGCTCTAACCGCCAGGCATTCGTTCCTCCAACCAGATAGTTCTACTGAACTAATGCATGCACTCTACCAACTCATCGCCTCACATCTTAAATAGTTCAGCCGGCAAACTATCAGCAACAGCAGCTTTGTTATTCTTAAGTCGTGCCATTGCTGTTCTAGTCTCATCCTGTTTAGGTGGTGCCCATTCAACACCGTCATTTTCAATTAATTATCTTCATAACTGCTGCCATTAGTCCCCAACAGTCTTGAAAATTGATCTTTCGAGAACCTCAGCGCATTCTCAGAATTTCCCTTTCCATCCTTACAGAAGGAAATGCCTGTATCAACGAATTCAGCACTGTATTTAACTTTCTGCTAAAATTTTCGAACTTCACTTCGACTCCTGAACATCGCGATCTCCTCACACCCTCTGATAGCTCAGTCCAATAAAAAATAGTAAAAAAAAGATGCAAAAATCTGATAGGGCTTCGGGGAACATGTTGGAACTATGGCAACAGATTACAAAAAAAGAGGCTGCAAGGATAAAATATATTCTATGTATGTATGCCATTAACCAGTTTTGTTTAGTTCGTTTTTGCAGGTGGTAAGTAATATTTGTTCAGTTAGTTTTGACCGATACTGTATTTCAAACCAAAATAAAAAAGGGGTGTTTAAGAGACTTCTCTGCTACAAGTATACGATTTTTTTCTTATTTTTTATTTGAATGCGCACACACTTTATTTCTGTCTCCTTTAATTTATAATAAAATTTATTTGTAAATTTATCTTCTTAAATAGTGGTGTGTGGTGAAGAACTCACACAATGGGGCATAACTACTCACATTCAATTATTTATTATGAAGCATATACTCAATGTACTATTCTGACCCCATGTTCTTTTAATAACGTTATTGTATTTCGTCTAATTCGATAGAAGACCATAAAGTCACGTTTTAATTTTGAATCGGTAGCATGAGTTAACTGCATGTCAACTAAAACATTAAAGGGTGTTTCTATTGTAAACTTAGTCTTAATACTTATTTAGCCAAAGCAAAGGTATTAAAAAAAAGGGTATGAAAATAGGAATAACAAAAACGCAACGCCGTTTTGTTCAGATATATGGATGTTGTCAAGCTTACAAAGCAATCAATTTATAAAGTATATAAATATTTATATTTATAATAAAAAAATAATTTCTTTTTCTCAATCACTTTTAAGCTCTTTGATAATTTCTTTACAAACATTACCTTTTATCCTTAAAAAGAAAAAAAATTGTTACACTTAATCGAAACCATATGTTTCCATTCAACACTACCTCTCCTGTCTGCTATTTAAACACTCAATCAAGATTAAAAGAAAAATGAAAAGCGAAGAATATATAAAATACCTTCATTAAAATTTTGAAAATATAAAAATAATCAAAATTACAAGATACAATAAAAGTAGCAACAGCTACACTTCATACAAAGTTTAAAGAGCAACATATGGTAACAAAAATTACAAACAAAAAGAAACCATCAAATTAATGACGATAAACAAAACAAAAAATGTTAAAGGAAAACCAATCTATAAAATTTGTTTGTAATTTTGTACTTTATTCCTTTTGTGTAATTATAATAATTATAATCATATATCATAAAACCAGGACCACCTTGATACTGAAAATAAATATAATAGACCTTAAAGTAAGCATGTGTATATACGTACACTCAAATGATTATACGCTACATCACCGTGGGTGGGTAAGTTAAACTGCATTTGCACTGCAGTGTGTAACGCATAAAGGTAATAGGACAGCATCCGCTTTAAATTATAAGAATCGACTTGAAATTATTTTGAGTCTGTACTCTACGTATTCATTAAAATTCAATAACACGGTGCGACAAAAAAAAAATACCTGGCAAGTGACACTAGTTTTCTGATAGGTGCTTTCGAGTAGAACAAGGATATGTTGTTGGGATTTTCGAAACACCTCCGAAATCTCGAGTTATGGGTAAAAAACCGGTTTTTTGGACCTTCATGCCCATAAAGCTAATAACTTAACTGAATATTACCTGATTTTAACTTTCTTTTCGGATTTGGAAAAAAAGAGAAACAGACCTTTTAAATGAATGAGTTCATTACGAATAAGCGTAATAACTCCTTCAATTTCCAACGGATTTCTAAACTATAAGTCTTATTTTATTCTTTTTTTCTTCGTCACTCCTCTAGGAAGCATATTGGCTTTCCATAAAGCATCCATTGTTTCAGCTTCTTTAATCAATTTGATCTTTCAAGCTAAGTAGATGATTAATCCACTGTAGCTTCCTCCATATGATTGCTAATTGGGTGATCTTTACTTCAGCATCATAATTTTTTCCCAGTAGGTAGCGTATTTTCCTAATCATTCGACTGATGTTTGTCAATATTGCCAGAGGTAAGCGCGAAGGTCAGGGGAGGCTTCCTCGTTATTTTTTAGATGGAGTTATCTGGAGGGAAGCACAATTAAGTTTTTCTTCGCCATGTCCTCTGCCGGAGCTCGAAAATGGGTCGTTTGTATTGTTATGCGCGCGCTCTAACCACCACACCACGCCACCCCCATTTTATTAACAACGTAGTATAATTCCTTAATTAATTCCTGAATAGTACGGTTCTTATATAAAATACACTTAGATTCTTCAAGGCTAATTAAGTATCATATTGTTACGAAAATTAAAATGCTGAAGAGAAAATTCACCACATCAAGGACTTATTATGAATTTATTGGGTTGTGTCAAGGCTTAAGAATTCCCATAATTACCTGTACTAATTAAGAGTGCTACCATCTACATGTCTAACGGTTAATTCCTTTTGTGAATTATAATTTTACACCATTTACCGGATACAGAGAAGATTGGAGTCTGTTTTAGAACATGCGAAAATAATAATGAAATTTTATAACAGATGGCGCATTGCGGTTGGTGAGTTAGTTATCATTTGGCTGTCAATAAATAAAGTTGTGTTAAAGCGAAAAGAAAAAGTGTTGTATAAGCGAATATCAATTTGCTGTATTAAGACAAAATGTATAAAAGTTATAGTGGAGTAAATAAAAAACTGTAAAAAAACAACAAACGCGGATTTAATTTTATTTTAACGCAATTTAAACGAACTCAAACATTTTAAAAAGGTTAAAACGTAACAATATATATTATTCAAAAAGTCTGTTTCTTGCCTTTCCAAATCCGAAAACAAACTTAAAATTATTAGCTTATAAGTGCATGAAAGTCCGAAATACCGGCTTTGTACCCGTAACTTGAGATTTTGAAGGTATTTCAAAAACAGATCCTAGTTCTACTCGACAGCGCCCTATCAGAAAAGTAGTATCATTTCCCAGGTATTTCAACTTTGTTAATTTTTGTCTCAATAATGGTCATTTTATGGCTCTAGCTTTCATACAAATAAACAGATAAATTTAGGTAAGGTTTTGTTGGTCGCCACAATTTAGTAAGTTTACTCAGAGTCATATTGTGATACCCTTCAAAACATTCTCTTGCAACTATAAGTTGAATATAAAAAAGATCAAAAAATTGCTCTCCCAAATTCAGACAAGTGTAAAATCATTTACACTCTGTGGTCGCTTTGAGAAATTACAAATTTGGCAAATTTGATTACATTCGTCAGTCACACGTCTACAAAATAGTCTAGATTTTGAAATCGACCTTTGATAGATGTCTTAGCCTTTGCTTCTGCAGATCAAAGCAGTCTCCCAGAAAGTGTTGTACTGCTTTCTTCTCTTCGCCATCTAAGCCCATAAGTTGTGAGATATATATGTTGAATCGGTAATTATATGCTATTACACTTCTATCAACAGCCAAGAGAGTCTCAGTTCTTTTTCTTTCCAAAATAGGCTAGAGCATTCTGGATATTCTACAAGTGATAATATGAGACCGCCTAAGTTCCGCAAACAAGTAAATGTGTTTGCTTCTATGACCTGGAACTCATATCAATTCGAAACGGAGTTGTTCAAGGTGAGCCATTGATATATACTAGGGAGATCGATTATTCGACTTTTTTAAAAAACCGCTTTTCAAATAATTCGAAAAGTTACAATTTTTAAAAAACCGACTTTCGGTTAAATATTAATCAAATAACCGGTTAACCGGTTCTTTTATTAAAATAAAATTCTTCTCGGTTCTTGTTGCATTAGCAAATAAAGTTGATAAATTTTTGACTCCTGCTATAATTTCTAGCAAGTAAGTATGTTAGCACAACGTTCGGCTCTTTTAGGGCCTTAAGGGAAATTTCTTCCTCCACAATTCAACGTTCTAATAATTCATCCAGTGATTCATTTTTTACATCGTATTTTTTAAGAGTTGTATTTGCCAGCGTATAGAGACTACTTGGTATGGAATCAAGTTTTCCTTGCTACACAATAACGTCAATCTTATGGTTATTAATAATTCCTGGTGTCGAAGAGCCATATCTGGACTTCATCGATTTTCAAATATGTTCACACTTCAGAGGACATCTGTGGAAACATACGCACGCAACATGTAAAAGCATGCACCACGTATTTAATAGTGTGTGCCATTGTTATATGTTAAGTAAGACCTCGGCCACGCCATCTGAAAACTTTCAACAGCGGTATCACCTTACAACATTCCTAACGACTGATTATGAACATCTATTTACAGAAAATAAAAAAAAAGTTATTGTTGCTCAAGTGTGCATATCTTTTTTTGATCCACTATGGTTTTCATGCTCCTTGTAAGTAGTTCCAGGTTGTTATATAGCGTGTTTTTTATAGAGGTATAGAGCTTTAAGTTGGCATTACTTTTTAAGATGGCGACCGATTTAACAGCTGTCAAGTGATTTATTCTCAGTTTGGTTTGGCAATTTATCATGAATAGACTCACGACCGAACAACGCTTGCAAATAGTGCATTTTTCATTTTTCATAAGTGATTTTTTTCGATGTTCAATTTTCATAAGCGAATTTTGTTTTGCGATGAAGCGCACTTCTGGTGGAATGGCTACGTCAACAAACAAAACTGCCGCATTTGGAGTGAAGGTAATCCTCAAGTGTATGTGGAAACACCGTTACATCCAGAAAAACTGACTGTTTGGTGCGCTTTATGGGCTGGTGGAATCATTGGTCCGTTCTTTTTCAAAAACGATGGTGGCCAGAACGTTACAGTCAATGGTGATCGGTATAGAGCCATGATTACAAACTTTTTCATTCCTGAATTGAATAACCATGATGTCCAGGAGATGTGGTTTCAACAAGACGTCGTAAATGTCACACAGCTCGTGCCACAATAGATTTATTGAAAGACACGTTTGGTGACCGCCCAATTTCACGTTTTGGACCTGTGAATTGGCCTCCAAGATCTTGTGATTTAACACCGCTAGACTACTTGTGGGGCTATGGAAAGTCATTGGTCTATGCGGTAAAGCCACAAACGCTTGACCATTTGGAAGACAACATTCGCCGTGTTATTGCAGATATACGGCCACAAATGTTGGAAAAAGTCATCGAAAATTGGACGTCCAGATTGGACTATACCGCGCCAGCCGTGGTGGTCATATGCCAGAAATCATATTTAAAATGTAATGCCACAAGATTATCTTTCGGGTAAATAAAATTCATGTCAATCGAATAATCCATCGTTGTTTTATTGCAACTTAAAGTTCTATACCTCTATAAAAAACACCCTATATATATAAAAATATGACGTTATATATTTCATGTAGAAAAATATTTAAACGATGAGCATATTTGCAATTAAAACCTATAAAAACTATACATATTTAAATCAAGCGGTTTATTCGATTTTAGAAAAATGAACATAAAAAACAAACGGTATTCAACAAAACCCAAAAAAACCAGCTAAAACCAGTCGAATAATAATCGCTCAATCTCCCTAATGAAATACAGTTAAGAAGACATTTTGACTTTATTAATTATTCGTGTACACCTACCTATTTATATGGTATAAGCATCAGACTTTTAATTGACTTTTTTTAAATTATATTTTTATTCGGAGATTATTTAGTCATTGGGCTTGTACTCTGCATTCACATTAAGGTTCCATTTATCATATTAAAATACGCACATTTTTCTGCACTTTTCCTTTTAAGTTGTCGAATGCTTGAAACATGATTTGGATTTTTTTTTCATTCTATTGAAATGTTTTTCTATTGTGTCTTTGCCACAGACGCCAGTGGTGAAAGATTTCATCATTCCATTAAACAGTCTGGATTATTTTTTTAAAATAAATAGTTTTTTTCTTATTTGTGTTTTAGGGTTGGCTGGAGGCTCTTAAAAATACTCGCGGTCTGGTTAAAACAGACAGACACAAGACCAAACTCATACAAAAACAACAAAAGAAAAGAAAAAACAATCTTGTCTAACGATCAATCAGACAGAGTCAGTATATATTTTTACAGTTTTGTTTCGTTTTTTATGCGTAACAACTACAATAACAAATCAAAAAGAAGACAAGCAGATGGTATTTTTTCCGAAGGCACCTAAAAATCTGAAACAAAAACCACAATTTCGACGATTAATATAAACTAAATAAATGCGAGTATAACGTTCTACTCGATTTTCTTTTTTATACATTTTTTTAAATGTCTTTAAAAATTTAATTTTTTTCAATTTTGTTGTTTAAGGGTGGGGTCTAAAATAGGATAATAAGTTTCGTTGTTCCGTCTTCATTGAAAATAAAGTTTTGCCTTCAACGACCTGTAATTTTAAATTTCTTTTAGAAGGACAACGTTATTAAGTGGGTATATTGCAACTTTAACAAACCAAGTAAAAGTTAGAAATTTTTAAAATGTTAACAAATGTTAGAAAAGCATGGCGACCTTGAGCTACATTTGTACTAAAAGTCCACATACTATGACATCCTATGGTTTAAAAGTAATGATTATTGTTTAGGTTTATTTAAAAAACCGTATGAGTTTTGTTAAAAACCTATAAAGTCCTTTAATTTAAAGTAATCATCTTCCATCTTATAAGCGTATCTTTTTTAGCTGCCTTAACCTCAAATTTAAATTGCTAAACCTTTTGCAGGTTTCTTATACCCTGTATTACGACATATTCAACAAGAAATAAGTGCTTTATATTGAAGCGAATAAAAGATGGGTAAAAAAACCCACTTGTTATGCCACCAGAAAGATCTAGGCAACTTTATATGGGCAGAGATACACGGCATTAGGCGCTTATTGGAGTGATAACAGGCCCTTGGCTCTTGACAACCACAGACGGAGAGGCAATGGTCACACATAATAATTTTTGCAGAAGTTACAATGAAGGGGAAGTGTAAAAGTCGACAGAATTCGGCAACGAGGCCTACTCATTTGACCACAGTGATCTGTTCCACTGGCGGCTGCCAAATGAACTTAGCCTAACTAACTAACCAAGCAGATAGCTCAAGTTTTAACAAAAGGTCACATCAGCAACAATTATAGCCAATCAAATTTCATATGGTATTTATCTAAAACAAATTTTGTCTAAACTGGCAAGGCCATAGCAATATTCGATGATCGACATTTCCTAATTTAATCACTAAAATGCTGCAATAATTTAGCATTATATTTACAGATGATTCTTTTTTACCTTTTTTGAAAATAATAATTAAATAAAATTGTCATACGAAAACATATGCATCCAGCAGATCTAACTGCTGTTGCCTTCTTTGGACATGATTCTACCAATTCAAGTTTCAGCTATGGCTACAAAAACTCGACTTTATTGCTATGAAACATCGCCAAACGCTGGACGCTTCTAAAGACGCTGTTTTAGTTCTATTGTGAGGAAACACGGCATCTATCTTAAGCTCAGCTTTCTCGTCTTCAATTCTCGTCCAATATGCGAGGGCTACTATTTATACTTCGAAAACTGGCAACATTAATGTCAGTAGCTAAGATCTAGCAACATCGTAATAAAGTTTGACATTTTTTAGCATAAACGTACTCACAACGTTTTGATGTACAAGTGCTATTTATTTTGTTTACAGTGGGTTAAGAAAATCAATTTGGCCTAAAAATGAAAATTTCAAGAGAAGGTTTTCGTTGGAATATTTTTCACAACTTTCGACGTGGATTATCTTAAAAAGCACAGTATATCGCTAATATAGTCGTAGTTCGGTCGCCGACGAACTCCGTGAAGATCGTCCAAAATCGGTTATTGTGCCACAAAACATCGATGCTGTACGCGAACTGATAATGTAAGATCGTCATGTGACATATTGTGAGATAGAGACATCCTTGCACATTAGTTTCACTTCAATACATACGATTTTGCGTGAACACTTAGTTGTAAAAAAATGTGTCCTCGTTGGATACCTCATAATTTATCAATCGGTCAAAAAAAGGCTGGTGTAGATTGCTGTTAGGAAATAATTGAAAAGTTCGACCGTAGTGCTTCAAAAAACGTGTATAAAATCTTGACAGATGACAAATAATGGATATATGGGTGTGAGCTGGAAACAAAACAGCAATCGACCGTGTGTTTATTCCAAAACGACCTAAGCTCCAAAATGTAGTTCGTGGAAAAAGCACAGCGAAGCAAATAATTGCCTCTTTCTTCGGCCGAATGAAAGAAACATGTGGCCTCTGCTGCGCTTGAGCAACGTTGGGCGATCAATTCTGAGTAGTACACAACCATTTGTTTACTTGAAGTCTTCGGAGAAATTTGTAAGACCAACCGCCGAAGACGAATCATTTTCCATCGTGACAATGCGAGCTTCACATATCTCTTCTTTTTGAACAATTCCAAAAATATTTTTTTGCTATGCCTAAAAATATCGCCCATTTAGTAATTTGTTCACTTTCGTCGTCATTTTTGGTCCGATTATAAAATTTTGTATACCGGTGTTCATGACTCTGTAAGGGCTAAATTACTGTCCTTAAAAATTTTTTACCACCACGTCAATTTCTATGTTTTATTTTCATTTTATTTAAATAATAAGAAGAGATGATAAAATAAAAAGGCTAAAATTAAAACCAATTTTTAAAAATTAGAGTATACACTTTATTTTGTCGCTCACATTATATCAACGCATGTAAAAATATTAGTAAAAATGATCAATCAATATGCATAAATTGATAAAAAAAAAAATTTTTAATCGTTTTTAAGGGTTGGTAGGTTTTTACCAACTTAAGTAGATTTTTGAAAATACATTGGTAGAATTAAAATTTTTTTAGTGGCAACACTGGATATATAGCACTTTTTGTGGATAACTGTCTCCCACCCAATGTGGGGCCGTAAAACTAAAAGCACATTCTCTATAAGTTCAAGTCGTAAAATAAAGGAAAGTCATGACGCTTCAAACATTTTAGAATAATAAAGGGCTGGCAAGTTTGAGGTTAGAAAGTAAATTCAGTTTTATTCATACCAATATAAAATAGAAATATGGGTATGGAATATGATGTCGTACAAATGACCACCTCTAGCATGTCAGCAGACCTCCGCTCTTTTAACAAAATGTTAAACCAAATTTTTCAACAAAATCATCTTTAATGATGATGCGCATTTTCAATTAGGCGGTTATGTAAACAAACAAAATTGTCGCACATGAGACTCACCAAATTCACAAACAGGCTTTGAAAAACCATTACATCCAAAGAAAGTGATCGTATGGTGCGATGTGTGGTTAGGCAACATCATTGGCGTGTATTTTTTCGGAAATGAGCAAGGAAACGTCGTCACTGTGAATTTTCTGCGCTACCAAACAATGATTACCAATTTTTAGTGGTCACAATTTGTTAATGTTGACACCAGTGATCTTTGGTTTCAGCAGGACGGCGCCACAAGCCACACAGTTCGCCAAACAATTCAGTTATTGCAGGCGAAATTTCCCGGTCACGTCGTTCTTGTGACTTAACGCTGCCGGATTATTTTCTCTGGGGCCATTTGAAAGACCGGGCTTACGTAAATAAACCACAAACAACTGACACTCTGAAAGACGAAATTCGGCGCTGCATTGACGAGATAAGCGAAGCTGTGTTGCACAATGTGGTTCAAATTTTTGTAAAAAGAGCAGACTTCTGCGGACGTGCTAGAGGTGAACATTTGCCCGACATCATATTCCATTATTAGATCTATTTTATATTGGTATAAATAAAACGGAATTTATCAAAAAAAAGGGTTTTTAAGCCAATTTACTTCCTAACTTCAAATTAGCCACCCTTTATTTCATACTTAATAAAATATACTTTTAATGCTCTGAAATTACTTTTGATCCTTTTTAAAATAATATTTATGATATTTGTTTAGCTCTTTAACATCTTATTAATAAAAGACTTTAACAAAAAGATAAACTATAATTAAAACATTTTTTTAATATTTTTTCAACAAGTTCCTAACACAAGTGCAATTTGCCACAAAAAATTCTTACTGATGTCAACTGATGACAAAATGGGTCATTAAAAATGTTTTTAACACTGTCATTAAAAAAAAACTTATTAAAAGAATAAAATATAAACAATTCACATTAAAAAAAAACCCAAAAAACAACAATAGCCCTCTTCTTAAAAAAAAACGCAAATGTTGACATGCATATATGTTGTGTATAAAAAAATATCCTTAAACTTTATTATTTTTTATAATGGGTTACTTGTAGATTTAAAAAAAAATCGATAAAAAAAAATTTAACGTTGAACCCGCATGTGTGGCATCTGTTAACAGGATGTGACAGTAAGTGATATCTCGGTACGAAACAATAAAAATACAATGTTACAGTTTAAAAGCATTTTAAAACCATTAAAAAAAAGGAAACTATAAATTAACAAACTAAAGAAAAAACGACAAATTTTTAAAAAAAAAAAAAAAAAGAATTCTATTGTTTCTACTTTTTTTTTAATCTAAGGTCTCTCATCCATTTTCTCTCGTTTGATACAAAAATCAAATTTATGCCTTTTATTACGCTATACTAGTACAGGCGGTGTCGGTATATTGTCTTCATGGCGATGTTTGAACTGTATCTACATTATAAGAATCAATTTTTTCAAGTCAAATAAACCTTGAAGAAAAATCGTAGAAATTGGTTATAAATACCTGTAGTATTTTCCACATTGTCGTATCACTGTAAAAAACCACAAGCATTTTGGGCAAAAAAAGATTAGATATTGAATGAGCAGCCACGGAATTTGTCATTCAAAATTTGTACTTGAAAAATTAAGAGAACGGTCATGGAGTTTGATTTTTTTTTTTTTTTGTGAGTCCCTTTTTAAAAAAATGAATACGTAGAAAGGGTGTTGTGTTTTTGAGAGTTGTGTTAAACACACACACTCACACATACATAAATAAAATTTTTGTTTTACGCACATGCTTTTTGTTGTAAGTGAACGAACTAGATCATTAGAAGAGCTAAACGACCCAACTCTAGTTTTTATTTCTAAAAATGTTGGCCTTAAAAATCTGCGATATTTCATAATTTTGTCGACGTTTGCAAATGTCATACTTTTTTTGCAATATATAGGCAGCTTACAATTGGCATAAGCAAAGTATCATAGGGCTCTTGCACACTTATGCCAAATTCGAAAGAGTAATCCTTAGATGTCATTGAATACTTTACTCAAAAATAGGAAAATGCTAGGAACTTTGTGGATAAGTAAACAAGTTAAGCTTAATTTTGTTGTATATAAAGGGTCCACCATCTAACGCTTTTTTTCTCAACTAGTGCTTATTTCGTGAATGGTAACACTTAGCTCATGTCTGATTTCACAGATAATTAGTTTTATCCTTCCGCTGAACGAATATGGTTGTGTATACGCTTGAGCAACGCTGGGAAATATTGCGACATTACTTTGAAAATCATGGTAATGTTGCAGAAAGTGTGCGATGTGTTCAAATGAAGCTCATTTTATCTTGGGGGTATGTAAACAAGCCAAATTGTCGCATTTGGGGCACAGAAAACCCGTACGCATACATTGAAAAGCCGATATACCCAAGACGAGTCACTGTTTGGTGCGGATTTCGGTCCAGAGGCATAATTGGGCCATTTTTCTTCGAAAATGAGCAAGGAGTGGCCGTTACAGTCAATGGCAATCGTTATCGAGCCATGTTGAACGAATTTTTGTTCACAAAAATTGAAGAGGAGGATATTAGCAACATTTGGTTTCAGCCGCAGAGCTGATATCGTTTGGCCACCTCGGAGCTGCGATTTGACACCGTTGGACTATTATTTGTGGGGTGCCGTCAAAGATAAGTATTACGCCAACAAGCCAGAGACAATTGACGCTTTAAAGGACAATATTCGTGAAGCCATTGGTGAAATACAGCTGCACACAATCAATAACGTGCTTAAAAATTGGACCGATCGTGTCGGCTACTGCATGGCCAGCCTAGGCAGCCACTTGAATGAAATTATTTTCCATTATTAACCGGAAGGATTATACCTTCAAATAAAAAAAGAAATTTGAGAAAATATTCAGTAGTTTTTTTTATAGCATTTTCAAAAAAAAAAAATTATTTACGGACCCTATATTTAACCAAATTGTTATGTGTGTTGTCTGCAAAATAGCGGATTCATATGAAGGCTCTATGGGCCATTGCAGAGTGAGTTTAGGTATAAGATATTGGTATCTTTAGGAATTGGAATATTGGAATTCTAGAATTCTACCAAAATTGGGAGAATAGTTTTCGTTTGGTAGGATGGTAGGCTAAATAGAATTTTGGTAGGTTTTACAAACTTAAAAAACAATAATGAAAAAAAAACAATTCTTGCAATAACTATAGTTATACTACAAAAACAGAAGGAAATCTATATTTCAAGCGTCAAAAAAACGTACTGAAGCTTTCTATAATATAATTACAAATTTTTGTTATATTTTATGACTAAAGTTAAGGTTGTATTATTAATATTAATTATTTATTGGCTTAAATTGTAGAACTTTTCGTAAAGCAAATATTTTTTTAATGGGTAAACTTCTAATTAAATTTCACAGTAATGTTAAAGCTTTGAATACGACTTTCGAAACTGTGAAAAAACACACAAAATTTCGGTTAACTAGACTATTTAAATAATGCCATAATACGGCCTATTGTGCGGAAAAAATTCATCAAAAATGTTAGAATATTAGAAGAAATTTTAACTGCATTAAATGCTAGCGTTAAAGCCAGTACAGTAACATAAAGAAGTATTTTATACCAACAGTAAAAGTGACAGTTAACAGTTAAAAGTGACTTCTTGATTATTGTAAAAATTATAAAAGCAAAGATGTTTCTTTCTGGAACAATGTTCTATTAAGCGATGAAATCAAATCTTCTGTGTTTGGTCAGAAAAATATCATAAAAATATGGAAAACCATAAATGAAAAGTGTTCAGAACAATATTGTATATTTACGGTGAAGCCTGTGTAGGTTTTGGTAATAGCTTGGGATTGTATGTATGGAAGTTTGGTTTTCATACAAATGGCCATGAATGAAACAGATTATTTAAATATGTTAAAAAATAATTTGGTAACTAATGTGAAGATATTAGTCTTGCAAGGGTTTTGACCCCTTTAACAAGATAATGATTCTAAGCACACTGCAAGAAAAATCTAAGAATTTTTTCTCTTTCGCACTTCTTAGCTACAGTAGCATACTTCCTAATACCCGAATTTAAACCCATTCGAACATTTTTGGGGAGTATTATAATCCTGAAATTCGAAAAACGACTATTCGTTACAAGAAAAGAATCCTTAATAACAGAGGAATGGCCGAAAATCTCATTCGAATTTACAAAAAAAACCCACTTTAATTTACTTCTCAAACATTAGATGCTATTGTTTAGAACTCAAAAAAAAGAAACCGAATACTAAAATATTCTCTCCTTTAAGAATTACTTTCTTATACTTTATAGCGTACACGTTTATACATACATACACTGTAAAAAAATTAGGGTAACACATTATTTCGCCGCTCACATTATATCAATACATGCAAAAATGTTACTAAAAACTGTTACTAATATCAAAAATTTCTTTTTAAAGGTTTTTAAAAGTTGATAGGTTTATATCGATTTTGGTATATTTTTGTAGACATTTTGTTAGAATTAAAATTTTTCAGTGGCATCACTGATTATGAATCAGTCAAAAAAAACCTTCGTAAACATTCTGTAGAAAATAAATTTTCTCAGCTGTGTTACGTGACTTTTGTAAAGCAGTGATGGACTGTTTGTATGTTATAGATATTATATGGGGGTATTTTTTGGCACTTTTTTCCGCACAATTAAAAAGAGCAATTTAAAACAATTGAACAAAGTAATTTATAATAATTCGAACAAATTTAAAATATATTTTAGAAAACGTATACCCGATTTTAAAATATATTACTATTTTTGGATACAAAATAGCTTCCCATATTTCGAAAAGTAGTGCAGATCCATTAGTACGCATAGATGATACCATGTGCATGGAACAGTACCTGCCGATTCTGCAAGAATATTTTGCCAGATATCGTAGAAAAAGTAGTTTTTGCTGCTGTAAAAGTAATTTTCCACCAAGGCAATGACACAAAAAACACTGTATATCTTGTTAAAAACCGGCTTAAAAAGGCAGTTAGAGTTTATATGAAATGGCGTCCACAATATTCGGATATGAATCCTATTGAGAATTTGTGGAATCATATCAAATCACTGCTCGCTAAGTTTCCAAGCCCGTCAAAAGAAATGAACAAGTTGTAGAAGCGAACAAATGAAGTCTGGTAAGATATACCAGTAGTAGTATAAAAAAAAAACACACATTCGGTATCCTTAGTCGCATTCAGGCTCAAAAAAGGCAAAAAGATATTGAACATCCCATTGATTTTAATACTTATTTGTATAAATATTAAAAATAAAATTAACGGTGCAAAATTGTAGCATTTGTTTTTATTTACACTTTTTGCTGCTAGTACCGTCGTTGTTGTTGTATTAGCATCAAGCTAGTTTTGGAGGAAGAGGACATATGTACCTATAATGTCATGCAACAAAAATACTTATTTCATTTAAACTTAAAAAAAACAGGGTGTTGAAATGGAAAGTATTAAATCATGTTACACTTTTCCACGTCACTGTTTGAGTAAAGATAAAAAATTATTAAATTGACGGCATTTATATTTTGTAACCTTTCAAAGTTGGTAGAATAAATACCAAATTTTGTAGTTAATTTTTTTTAGTTTGAAGTGTGTACTTTGATGCGCATCCTTCGTCAAACAAGAAATAATTAAAAAATTTAACTGCAGTTCAACTAAAGCTGGGATCACACGATTGTAGCAATGCATCAATTATTGGTACGGCAATCGTGTGACCGTACAATAAGTAATAATGCGGCAACAAAAATATCAAAAATGCGCAAATATTTATTGTGTTCTTGTGCGACAATCGAAGTAGACATTACGTAGCAATAATTAAATTATTAATGTTTTTCGCAGGATAAATTGGAATAAAATTAATATTTAATATCAATAAAGCACAATAGAAATTGTGTCATATTGGTACATTTGCGACAATCGTGTGATCCTAGCTTAAGAAGAATGTAAGCTAATAAGCCCAATAAAAATTTTTCCGACTTATTTCCAAAAATTTGTTCATGCTGCCACAACGTGCATTGTGATTGATGCTCCTAAAACATTTTTATGCAAACCTTGACTTATTCATAAAAAAATCTCAACAAATGTATAATTTATATGGTTTCCGTAAGAACCAAAAAGAACTTTCAAAAAATTTGATCAGGTTTGTCAGTGGCACACCTCTCATCCAGTTCACATAGAAGGTGTTCTGGCAATCTCTTTCTCAATTATTTAGCTCATAAAATAGTCATAATGTAGGTAGCCCATTAGTCTGGACATACAGTGATCAGTAAGGGTTTCCGGAAGAAGCCTAATCGAATTCCTACAAAAGGCCTAAAGGATTTTATTTTTTTTTCCAGAGTAGGAAATATTATTTAACACCCATTAATCCATCAAATTCGATATAGAAATGAAAACAGTGTGTTAATGCCCTTTTCGCAAGAGTTACGTCCAAGGACGACCCTGTAGCTAGACACTTAAAAGCAGGGTTGGCAAAAACCTGTGTTTAAAAAAAAATTATGGGTTATTTTGTGTTTTATAACAGCTTTCAAGTTTCGTTTATTTGGACAATATTTTTTTGTTAGTACAAATGCATTGTTTTAGTATTTATCAAGACGGCATTGTGTATTATGAACTGCTGAAACTTGGTCATCGGAACAGACTGCAATTACTTCGTTTAAACACTGCATTATGAGAAATACGGCCGAAATATAAAGACAGACAGATAAAGTTTTCATTTTACATAACAACGTTCGGTCTCACGCTGAAAAAGTTGCCAAACAATTTTTAGAAATGGTCAAATGCCACACCCGCCGTATTTTTCAAATTTAATCCTTCTGACTATTGACCGTTTCAACGGATACAAGATCTTATGGCATGTCACTGAATCACTTCTTTTAAAGAAATATGAAATCAGCCTTAGAGTAGATTGCCTCAAAATGCAAGAAGTTTTTATGAGACGGTATTCGGACATTGGCTCAGAGGTGCGGAAAAGATGTATGCAGTGATTTGATAAATTTTTATTGTAATAAATTTGTTAACTCATCTTTTTTGAGCTAAACAAACGAACTGAATTAATTTTTACTCCCAATACGAAAATTATAATTACTTTTTTTGTAAATAAACTACGAAAACAAAAAACCTATCCGGGTATTTTTAAATATAAAACCCAATTAAACCCACCCGGGCTACCCAGTGTGCTGCCAAACCTGCTTCTATCATCATAAACCATATCGGTTTTGGTGTTGTCAAGTTGGGCCTGTGAATGAAAACAGTTGAGAATTATAACTAAGAGCATTAATGACCGAAATTAGTTTCAACAAATTTGTTTCTACTTTATAATTTATCCTTTATCACTGCAACGAACTTTGTCAGTCCGTTATGATTCCATGCTTTAATTCGCACTAATCATTGTAATTTATAGTCTGTGGTATAGAATATAGTATGTCGGACTTGATTTGCTGTTCGAGTACTAACGTAACTTTCTTATTTGTTTTCTTTTGCCTTTGTACCTTCAATAGTACGTGTTTTTTATAGAGGTATAGAACTTTAAGTTGGTATTACTTTTCAAGATGGCGACCGATTTAACAGTTGTCAATTGATTTATTCGCAGTTTGTTTTGGTAATTCATCATGAATAGACTCACTCCTGAACAACGCTTGCAATAGTGCAATTTTCATTTTTCATAAGTAAACTTTTTTTTCAATTTTCATAAGCGAATTTTGTTTAGCGATGAAGCGCACTTCTGGTTGAATGGCTACGTCAACAAACAAAACTGCCGAATTTGGTGTGAAGGTAATCCTCAAGTGTATGTGGAAACACCGTTACATCCAGAAAATCTGACTGTTTGGTGCGCTTTATGGGCTGGTGAAATCATTGGTCCGTACTTTTTCAAAAACGATGGTGGCTAGAACGTTACAGTCAATGGTGATCGCTATAGAGCCATGATTACTAACTTTTTCGTTCCTGAATTGAATAACCATGATATCCAGGAGATGTGGTTTCAATAAGACGGCGCAACATGTCACACAGCTCGTGCCACAATAGATTTATTGAAAGACACGTTTGGTGGCCGTCTAATTTCACGTTTTGGACCTGTGAATTGGTCTCCAAGATCTTGTGAGATAACACCGCTAGACTACTTTGTGTGGGGCTATGTAAAGTCATTGGTCTATGCGGCAAAACCACAAACGCTTAACCATTTCGAAGACAACATTCGCCGTGTTATTGCCGATATACGGCCACAAATGTTGGAAAAAGTCATCGAAAATTGGATGTCCAGATTGGACTACATCCGCGCCAGCCGTGGCGGTATGGCAGAAATCATATTTAAAATGTAATGCCACAAGATTATCTTTCGGATAAATAAAATTCATGTAAATTGAATAATCCACCGTTGTTTTATTGCAACTTAAAGTTCTATACCTCTATAAAAAACACCCCTTATAACTCATTCATAATACCCTTCCGTTCATAGTTCTGTTGCTACTGTAACTGCTATACATCATCATCATCATTGTCGAAGGGAACAATTTTTTATGTATGCATGTATGTATGTATGTACGAACATGATTTAGACAAAAATGTTATTTGAAACAAACGCATACAGGTAGTATTTGATAAGTCGCATTCTGCACATTCAATTATTGATCCTTTATGTTCATTTAGGGAATTATGAACGCCATCTGTTTTATTGTTACTAAAAGCAATTAATAAATTCTTTTTTGAACGAAAAATTAATTCAATTTTTAATTTTTCATCGAACTTTATTTTATGATTGGCATAGAAATTCACTTTTGTTGTTGTACGAATACAATTAATTGATTTGGAAATATAGCAGACCTATAATTTAAAAAATTAACTGTGTATGCATGTGTGTGTGAAAAGATAAGGTTTGTGAAAATGGGTTTTAAAGTTAAAAAACATTTAAACAAAAAGTAACAAAATCAATCGACTTAAAACAAAATCCTAGACATCTGCAGTATTATCGAGATCTAGGATTTTGTTTTAAATCGCTTTCATAGAAGATGCCATTCAAAAATTTTACCACCTTTTAATAAAGGGTTAAGCGCTTCCTACCTTTAAATTAAAAAATGTATGAGAGATATCATCGCAATTTTTTATCCGTTTGAAAGGTCTATCGGGGCCATTATGTGTGGAATATAACATCGAGCAAAGGTCCGACGCGGCTTTGACTAGTAGCGTACCTGCGAAATATATAATTTTCCATGACTCTGGAATATAAATCAGGCAGAGTTTTGCAGATGGTATGGATAAAGTTTTCTTTGAAGGACGCTATGGCTTGTTTCTTATTCACACTAACCTTCGATTTAGGAAAACCCATCACCTCAGAATGTACAGAATGTCAAATAAGACATGTAGCGCCGTCTTGTTAAGACCACATGACGTAGGTATCCATATTATTCAAATTCAGGCGAAATGAAGTTGATAATCTTCATCCTATAGCGTTCTCCGCTTACGGTGATGGCCGGTCTAACGTCGTTCACAAAGAAATATAGACCGATGGCGCCGCCAGACCGTAATCCACACCAAACAGTGACTTTTTCGGCATGCATTAGATACTCTTGGATCTCATATTCGAAATTCTACAATTTTGTTTGTTGACCTCATCGCGGAAAATGATTTCTTTTATGCAAATTAGAGTCAGTTTCCAACTGCTTCTGGACTCATTCAACATCGTTTTCTATGGTGGTTAACCTCAGCTCTTGGGCTATTGAATAAGTCACTACCAATTTGTCTGAGAAAGGCAGAGTTCTTGTGAGCGACGCGAAATCGGCTGCCTAGGATTCTGCCACACACTCTCACATATAGGGAATATGTTTTTGGCGATTCTTGAGTTTTGTAATCGTACGAGTGTTATGGTTCATTGTTTACTACACCAGTGGACTTAAATCTATCCAGAATCTACCCAGATTTACACTATACTACAGCTTAGCACTACCCAAGTGTCTTATCAATATTATTTGGCTGTTTCTCCAGCGGATCGTCATTTGCATATATCCGATCCGGAAAGATACCAAATTTTACGTTTATTAAGGCTGGAAAAAGTCAAAGATCCCGCTATTAACAGTATTAATTGGCGAAGCGTTGCCTTTCAAAAACTTTTTCCAGGATTTTTAAATAGTCATGTCACTATAGAAACACCTGTTGTCCCTAATTAGCAGGCCACCAGTGTACATTGATGAAATTATAAATATTTTTCAATTAAATAAAAAGTCACTTTAATTTTTCAATAAGTCTCGTAATGTGTAAAAAAATTAATGCTTCCTAAACTTCAAGTTAGAGCAACTTATATAAAATTTATTTTTTCTTGAATTTCATTTTTACCATTAAATCACTTTAAGAAAATAACTTCCTTATTATTGATAGATGGAGAAGAGTATTAAACTTAATCAATATACGAGTGACATCGAGTCTAATAGAATTTGAGCAAGTGAAACGCAATTCAATTTATTGCAAGGACTTAAAAGACAATAAAGACAAGAAAAATTAAGTATGAAAAATTGGTTATAATGGCGCAACAATCATTTTCGTCGTTATACACGAGTTCCCACCACTTCTTCATATCAATATACAGCAAAAGTGACTTCAAGACAAAAATAATAGTCCTTTAATAGAAGAATTTTTTTTTTTTTTTTTAATCATAAAATGTTTTAAAACTTCAATTCGCTTTCATAATAAGTAGGGGAGGTTTTTTTTTCTTAATGTCTGCACTGTTTTCGCCATCATAAATCACAATATTCCATAATAATTTGATTGTTGTTTAATAGCATTAATGTTGTTTTAAAGATTTCCTTTGACTCTATTAAAACGTGACGGATTATAGCCGAGAAAATAATGTCTGTAATAGGAATCCACAAAAGAAAGGGAAAACTTGGATTAATGGCTTAGTAAAGAAGAAAGGGAATCTTTAAGAAAGTTAAAAAAAAAATTATAAAAAAAATTTATTCTTTTAAATGATACCTCATTTAGTTTAAAGGTCTTTGCATTAAAAGTAAACATGCTTTAAAAGCCCATGCCAGTTCTAAGTTCTTATAAAAATGTAGTAAATTTTCCTTTATGAAGGACGAATAAAAAGCAGAGTTGGGTTTATTGCATTGAATTTGTAATGAATCATCGTTTCCATTACCACTAAACGACTTAGCATTAATGAAGCAATATTGCTGCCACCACTAGTGGCAGATGAAAATAATTAACCACTAACTCAAACAATTTTAGTGGCAGTGGATATTTAGTGCACTAAATGAAGCGATTTTATTTGTAGTGGAAATTTAGTTTATAAATGATTAGTGGTAATGGACTAGAAATCCATTGGCACTGTAGTGGAATGCAAATTCAGTTCCATTGCTTCGGTTCCACTATCGTTTTCATAAAGGGATGAACTGTTACATTCTTTCATATTGTACATAGACATGCACCGGGGGGATAATGCCCAATTCTTTCCACTACGACTAAAATTAGTGAAACATGAAATCCAATGCAAATAAACCCAACTCTGATACAAACAATTTATAAGATTCCTAATTTATATGTTAGAGTTTTTAACTACCGTTTAATGGTTTTTATAAAAACAATAATCCAAGACTTATTCAAAAATTTCTATAATAGTTTAGATATAAGAATCCACAATGTACCCATCTGGTCTCTGGGTATAGTGTGGCTGCAATGCTTTTAAACCTAAATGTGTGAAAAAAGTACGCAAGATGAGTGCAGCGTATGATTACAATAAAAAACAGCGTCGTAAAGAATTATCAATAGAGTGTTTAGCATTGTTTCACCGCAATAAAGTCTTCACACCTAAGATAAAAGAATAGCCAAATATAGAATTGTGTCCAAAGAAGGCGAAGACTGTTCCATTTGCAGGCAAGGCTATTTATTACATTTGGGTTTACGTTTTGTGATGTGCTTAAGAAAATTTTTATGGATTCTCTGTAAAAAGAAAACAATGAACTGCTATTGTTATGTTGCCTTATTGCAGTAAAATATGTAGCATTTAGTGAAAAAGATATGAAACAACGTTATCTTTCAAGACAACAATAGACCAAAATCAGTCAATTAAAGTTCGAACCAGATTTTATTCCCTGGGATTATTTTCTATACATAAACTTGAAAAAATAAGTTGTCGATAAACATATTATTAGGTCTTAACCTTTTTAAAAAGTTTGAGACCTTTTAAATTGCATAAAATAAAATAAGTGCAGCGAATTTAATGTTTTATACTTTTTATTTCCACACTTTTACTTTATACAACAACTCATTTGACTTCCACTTAAACCACAATTACTCAACACTTGTAAAAATGCCTAAACACGACTTTACTTTATGACTTTCCAATTACAACTTTACACAATGACTGGAAAACTATAGCTAGCTGACGTGGGCAAAGCAGCTTTCCTTGTATACTAAAATGCCTACAGTATAGAAAGTTCTGGAAGAGTCTTAAACCCTCTCAAATCTTTTATTCGTCCGTTAATTTTAAAAACGTAAGATCGTGTTACCCAAAGATGGCCGAATTTACAATGTCGCTAAATATACACATCAGTACGACATTACCAGGGTGACACATTGGCAGCCTTGACACAAGCCAATAGAACAAAATCCCACTATACTGTTTGATATGCACTAATGTTTTTGTATCTTCTTTTTAGGCGTTTTTATTTTCGTAACAATATTGTCACGTTTTAACATTTTGAAAACGTTTTAGTTCTTTTAATTGCATTAAATAAAATAAATAACACTTTGTTGTTGTTTTATACAGCTCTTTTATTTCCACACTCTTACTTTATACAACTATAACTACACAGTATCCAACTTATTTAATTTCCACTTAATATGCAATTATTTTACACTTTTACGAACGCCTAAACATGACTTTACTTTATAACCTTTTAATTACAGCTTTACATAATGACTACCAAACTATAACGTACAACCAATAGACCAATAACCAAAATCCCACAATACAGTTTTAAAGTCACTGATGTGGTATATCTTCTTTTGAGGCATTTTATTTTCGTAACAATATGAATTTCTGATGAGGCGAACAGATCATAGATTGCCATTAATAACTTTTCCGCATTTCCAAAAGAACGTGTTCGCATTATTAATATAGTATTTTATTAAATAATGTCACTGTATACCACATGCAATATTTTTGAAGTGCTTTGGCGCATTTTATTCCTTTTTAAACAAAGCTTCGGTCAAACTTCGGTCATTTATCAACATAAGATAAAGATGATTATGACAACTTATATTTTGAGAAAACTTCGCATAGAGTTTTTTATTGAGTAATAAAGCCAATTTCAATATAAAATTTCTGTTCAATATCTCTCCTCTATTTTAATGACTTGTGAAAACTATTTTTTAATTGGTCTAACGGTTTCATAGGGGTGTTAAAATTAATTTTTTAGCTATTATTTTTTTTATTTATTTCTATCACAAATTGAAGTTTTTTTAAATGAAACAAACATAAGGGCTGACTGTCTTTCTCTATAAAAGTTATTCCACTTTGAATCATTAGAAACATAAATTTAAAAGTCAAAAAAAATAAAACTTAAGTTGTTAAATTCTATAATTTGTTTTGAAATTCTCACACTTAACAACACTCATTATTTACGCACGTGACTAGGCAAGTCGCTACGCAATAAAAATACTTACAAATATGACTTAATTGGTGTAAAAATTTTATGTTTTTTTTCAAACGCTTTCGGTAAGAATGATATATGTATGTTTCCCAGAGGAATATAGTTGTGTTAAGATATTAGGAACAATGATGGGAAAGTATTCGATTCCCTCACTTAAGTTGGTAAGCTCACAATATTGACAACTTAATCTCTTGTCCTATTGCCTATTTTTAAAGATTATATATATTTTATATTATATTAATTCCCATAACATTCCATGAAGGAGAATAGGGACTTCTCTCAGACAATGAGCTGCACCCGATTCTATTTTTAAACTCATGGAACGATTAATTGTATGAAAATCATAAGGTGCGTTGTATAACCGTGGAGTTTTTCAAAAACAAGCTTTTTGATATTAGATGTAGAGCTAACTCTTTGCTTTTTCAAGCTAATAAAACGATTAATGATTTTAAACTGGCTACTTTTGATCATATGACATAAAAAGCAGCGGCTTGTTAATGTCAAGTAGCTGTAATACGAATACTAATACGAATATATCAAACGAATACGTGCTGGAAAAGTGTCACTTCAGGTTATATTTTCAGTAAAGACAGCTCATGTAAATAATTATATTGATTTGATTACATCTAAAGATATTTTAAAATTTTTTTTTACTATTAACTAGAGAAGGCTAACGGTTATTATTTGACTATTGAATAAACCGTTTATTATAACACGAATAACCGGTTAATTTAAATATGTATTGTTATAATACCTTTTTATTGCAATATGCTCATCGTTTAAGTATTGAATGCATTGCGTCTTATTTTTATATATATAACAACCTTGAACTTCTCACAAAGAACGTGAAAACCATGGTAGATTGAAAAAGATATACACATGATAACTTCTTCTTATTTTCTGTGGATATGTATTAACATTTTATATATGGAAAATGATGATCAACTAGACTTATTGAAAGGGACCAACAAATGCAGCCTCCGAACGGAAGTGATGTTTTTCACAGGACAAATGTTCATAACCAGTCGCTAGCAATGTTGTGAGATGATACCACTTTTGAAAATTGTCAGATGGTGTGGCCGATGACTTCTAGGTTGGTAGGCAGGTGTCTTACCTAACATATCACAATGGTACACACTACTAAATACGTGGTGCATGCATTTATTTTTCTATAGATGTTCTCTGAAGTGTGAAAATATACTGGCAAATAAAACTCTTACAAAATACGATGTAAAAATGAATCACTGGATGAAATATTAGAACGTTGTGTTGTGGAAGAAGATATGTCCGTTAAGGCCCTAAAAAGCCGAAATTACAGGAGGGATCAAAAAATTATCAACTTTATTTACTAATGCAACAAGAATTGTACCGGTTAACCGATTATTTGATTAATTTTTAACCGAAAGTCTTATTTTTTAAATTGTAACTTTTCGAATTATTTGAAAACCGGTTTTTGAAAAAAAGTTGAATAATCGACCTCCCTACTATTAACAACGAAAAAACGCTACAAAAAGCCAGCAATGGTGTCATTCAGAAAACAAGAAAAAGAAAACGTTGTGCTTCATCACGACAATGCCATTTACACAATTTTTTAATAACCAGTCAAAAATTGACTGCACTTAGTACAGCATTGATGATCAGCGTTGTCAGATCCTTTTTTAACTTTTTCGCCAAATTCAATTTCAAAAGTCGCCAAAATTACCAAAAATTCCTGTTCTAACATTCTGACAATAAAATTATTATATTTTTTTAAAATAAAGAAAAACATTTTTGAAAATATATAAAAAATAATTTGTTTGTATATTTTATCAAAAATAACCAACAAAATCGCCAACTAATTTAAAAAACGCCAAAAATTCGCCATGTCACCAAACCGAAAATTACGTCGCCAAATCAATTTTTAAATCGCCACGTTTGGCGAGAAGTCGCCACATCTGACAACCCTGGTGATGATGCTCGGCATAGTACAGACATTGCACCGTGTGACCAAGTATGCAAAACTATCTTGATAGTAAAAAAATAGCCAATTAAAAAGCCGCTGAATATAATTTTTTTGCCTACAAGCCACAGGAGTAAGGGAAGTTGATTTTTAGTTTTAAAATTTACCAAAAAAAGAGTGGATACTTTTGAGATAACCCTATTAAACTAACTACACGTGAATTTACTTTAAAAAGCTAAAATAAAAACTAACCTAATTGCAAGCCAATGAAAAGCAAATACATAGTTATATAAATACCCGCCAAGTCTTTTCAACTTAGTTTTATTTGAATCAATGAACTTACTCTTTTAAATTGTTTTTTATTTACAGCTACAAATCATTAATAGCCACTACTAGCTTAGTGTATCTCATAAATTTTACAATTAGATACAACATCCCATAAAGTACAAGATGAAAACAAAACGAAATTTACAGAAAAAAAATTTTAAAAGATTTTTTCTTTGATATCCTACGAAATGACACTAACGGTCTGTCGGCAAACACTTTATCCTTTTTTCCTTTATGGTTTGTATTCAATGTCTGTATATTATTCTTTTTTCTTAAGGACATAACTCTATAGCAAAACAACAAAAAACAATTAAAAAAAGAACACCAATTAGGGCGTTTTTTTATAACCATTCTTTACATTTAACAATTTCTTGACAGTCTCTTTTTGTAAAGTATAAAAAAAGGTTTGAAATCTTAAAAAAAGAATAAAACAAAACAGATGTTCTTACTTTATAGTTTACAAATGAATATAACTTTTAATTTCTTATCATTTACGATACGATTATTTGTAAGTATTGCGATAAAATCAGTAAATGGACTCTAATAAGATATACAATAACCAAATAACTAGATAAAAAATAGAATAATAGAATTTGTAAAAATCAAATCTTTGCAAATATGCCCATGCTCTAAAATTAAAGAAGAAAATAGTTTTATATCTACTTTATACCTGCTTTTTAAAACAATAGATAATGTGAAAGCTAGAGGCAATTATAGGTCAGATAAATATTCTAGACTAGTAACGAATTTATTTTAAGGAGCAGTAAAGGGTTAAAGCTAAGTCTCAATTGAGGTATAATTTTAATTTTGATAAGAACACGACTTTTTTTCAGATATTAAAAATATCTGATAATATAAAATGCTGAAGAGAAAATTCGCCACATCAGGGACCTACTTTACTGGCTTGTGTCAAGGCTCTATTGCCAGTTCGAATCCTTTTTGTGTATTATAATTTTACACCGTTTAAATTAACGTAGCTGAATAGAAGGTTTGAGTGCTTACTAGAACATTCGAATCTAATAATGAAATGCTATAAAAGATGGCGCATTGCGTTTGATAAAAGAGTACCGTTCGGCTATCATGAAGTAAAGTCTGTTTAGGCGTAAATAAAAAGTGTTATATAAACGAATCTTAATTTGCTGTATTAAGACAAACTGTATAAAAGTTATAGTAAGAAAGTTAAAGACCATAAAACAACAACAAAGTGGTGTTTAATTTTATTTTAACGCAATTAAAAAGAACTCAAACGTTTTAAAAAGGTTAAAACGTAATAATATTTTTATTATTACAAATAGGTTGTGGTTAAAAATGAAAAATTATGTTGGTCAAGTGATCCCCCCTACTGGCTCGACAGGCTCATAATCTTTTACCGAAACTATCAATAACGGCTTTCAATGAATTATTGCTCGATAAAGTTAGTTTTAAGCTCTTGAACTGTTGTTGGATTATTGCTGTGCATTGTCGATTTTAAAAAACTCCACAAAAAAATCTAAAGGTGTAAAATCGCAAGATCTTGGTGACCAATTTACTCGTTCTCTACGAGAAATAATGCAAATTTCGGATTTTTCTTTCAAAAGATTAATTGTTTCTCTTGCTATGTGACAAGTGGCACCATCCAGTTGAAACCACATACGTCAATTTTTCGCCACAAAAAGCTTTGCATTTCCATTTTAATTTTCAAAAAAATATGGTCCGATGATTCTCCGGACCACAAACCATACCAAACCGTAACTTTATGTTGATGTATATAACTTTTGAATTCTCTTCACCCAAATGCGACAATTCTGCTTGTTGATGTAGCCATTGAGCTAGAAATGGACTTCGTGGATGAAGATTATTTTGTTAAAAAAATTTTCATTTTCTTCTTGTCTTTCGATGGCCAAAGAAGCGAATTGACGACGTAATGTGTGGACAGCTGGTTTTAGTTCTTGCGTCAGCTGATACTTATAAGCATTTAAACGGAGATAACAATGCAAAATGTTGGTTAATGCGGATCGTTTGATGTTTAGTTGCTGCGAGCGATGACTAATAGTTACTTTTTGATCCTCTTCAACATTTCTGCTCGCAGCTGCTATATTCTCGGTTGAACGACCGTTATAATGAACGAATCTAGTTACTTCAAATTTCTGAAGCATCAGCTTGAGGGCACGATTTGTAGAAGCAGTTTCTCTACCGAATTTTATTCTAAATTATCTAATTATATCTTTAAAATTTTGTCACTATAAAAAAATGCTTTATTATAAAAACACGTTGTTCCTTCGTGTAACGTTCCATATTAACTAACCGAAATGTATTTAGAATCTGAAAATAAAAATTTAGAATAAAATTACAAATAGGAAAACAATGGCAGCAAAATTAAAATTATACCTCAATTTTGGACACCGTTCATATAAAAATTAATTGCGATTTGTTGGGACGCTTACAACTTCAAAACGACTAGACCAAATTGGATACTTCCTTCCGTGATATTGATCGTAATTGCTACGCGAAAGCTTAGGAAAGAAGAAAGTTATAAAATTGTAAACAGGTGGCACTGTTAAAGGTATTTGATTAAAATTTGTTACGTCGATTCAATGCACATATTCTAAGTTCTCTAAGAGTTCGTTAATACAAATCATCAGTCAAGTGGGCGGAATCGAATAAGTAGGCATGATACCTTCCATACAAAGTAAATATTGATTTTTGTATATTTTAAAAACAGTTAAAGTACAAGTTTCTGAATTTGATCAAATACAAATCATCAGTTTTAAAGTGGGCAGAATTGGATAATTGGCCGTGCTAGCTCCTATACATACATACATAGCAATTATTAATTTTTGTATATCTTCAGAACTGTAATAGTGAGTTTCTAAATTTGGTTTAAAAACTTCTTGGACATGACACATCGTCATGTGTGAAGAATGCTAACAGTTAGAGCACCGTTATGTATCCACATCAGCCAAATCAGGAGAAATTGGTTAAGCAGGTATTGTACTAAGCACACCGGCTGAAAGCTTTTTACATATGTATTCTTATCTATATATCAGGGAACTCAATAAGTCCGTAGGACAGGGTTGCAAAAACCTTGGTATTTAAAAAAAACACCGGGTTTAATTGGGTTTTTTTAATGTTTTTTTTTTTTTTGGGTTTCATTGGGTTTTATAACTGCTTCCTAATTTCGATCAATTCGGTAGTATTTTCTATTTGTTATTAAAATTACGTTGTTTTAGTACTTACAATGTAATTTTGCACTATTGGTCGGATTAAGGAGGCGTGTGTACTATCGGCTGCTAAAGTAGAACCATGCATTATGAAAAAAAGGCCAGAATATAATGTCAGACATGATAAACTTATTTTTTTGCATTATACGCTCGGCCTCATGTAGCAAAAGCCAAAAAACGATTGTCAAAAACGCTCAATTGCCGCATTCGCCGTATTCTCCGAACATTGATCCCTCGACGAATAAAATATATTTTAGCATGTTACCGAATCACGGCTTTTTAAGAAATATAAAATCATCTTCATGGTTGGATCGCCTCAGAAGGCGAGAAATTTCTCTGAAACAGATTTCGGAAATACGCTCAGAGGTGGGGAAAAGATGTAATCAGTGATTTGATAAATTTTTATTTTGATAAATTTTTTAATTCGTTATTATTTTTAAGCTTAAAATAACAGACAAAATTAATCTGTACTTCCAATACGTAAATTAGCTAGGATTGTAAAGATATCAGATGATAGTGGTTTTACCATTTTATATGAACATTTTGGCATGATCTCACATATCATGTCACAAATCGGTGAATACTATGCCAAAATTGAATGAATTCGGTCTTGAATTGCTAACCCACACATCGTATTCTTCAGATTTAGCCACCAGCGACTTTTTCTTGTTTTTAGATCTCAAGAGAATGCTTGCTGAAAGAATTTTAAGTCCAATAATGAAGTACTCGCTGAAACTAAGGCCTATTTTGACGAGAAAGAGAAATCGTAATATAAAAGTGGTATCGAAAAATTGGAAAATCGCTATACTTGCTGTATCGTTCTCTAAGAAAATTATGTTGAATAATAAAATCGAGTTTTGTCATAATTTTGTTTTTTTCTTACTTATCCTACTGACTTATTCAGTGACCTGTTTTATAAAAAAGCTGTCCTTTTGTGATAGTGGTTTTCGCATATACAATGTGAGCATTTCTTTAAATTTTTCTTATGAGATATTTATTTTATAGACATACAACACAAAGGCTCCCAGCAACGCAGGAAGAGTAACTCAAGTTATTTATACTTTTCGGTTTTTAGGGATATATTTTTATGGTATCTGAGATTAATTATGAGGCAATTCTCAGCGGATTTAAAAAAGTAATAAAAGGCCATGATCTGCTTTTATCTAATATATTATTTAACCCTCTAACCGGCCAATTTTATTTTGAGCTAAAACTTTAAAGTAAAAAGTTGAAAAACATTAAAAACTTACCTTCCAACTAAGAAAATATGTTGCCCGCCAAAAGGCGGACTCGCCTGTTAAGTCAAAGAAATATTTTTACCAAAGATGGGTTTTTAATGTGCTTTATTTAAACATTTTGCTTATTTTGTGTGGTAACTTTGGAAACAGAAACTTAGTTTACACTTCATGTAAAGCAATTGTAATCCGATTAACACTCCTCTGCATTTTTCACATTTTTTTACCACTCCCGCCCAAACATCAGGCATATGTCTAACTCTATCAAAGCGGATATCATTTGGTGAATTATAAGATCCTTTTACTTTCTTTGCCTGTACGCTTCGGTTTTGGGGTCTTCCCACAGGTTTTTTGAGGGAAGTACTTGCATAGTAGCAAAGTACATCTTCCACTACAGAAGTCTGATAATTTTAATAAAAGATATCGTTGCAATCAGTTGCATGAATTCTTTTAAAAAGGAGATATGATTTCAATAATGACATATCAATTAGATGATAAAATTAAGGTAAAGTCCATATTCATTCTAATAGTAAGCTGTTCATTATATCATCGCCACTCATATGACAATTGTATTCTTTGATTATATTGGGATCTACTTCAACATAGGATTTATCTTTCCGATCAAAATGCCATGTTTGTAACGATTGTTCGTCGCTAATTTCGGTTTTAAATAGTTTAATACCAACATAAGGTGATAATAACCGCACATATTTTGTGTCCTGCCACTGCACACAAGAAAGTTCAAAGCCAAAAATGCAGCCAACAAACTAGTTGGAGCATTTTAAGAAGCAATTATATTTAAAACTGCAAAATTTTTATTTAAAAAAATACAAAAGTCTATCAAAAGAGAAAAAAATTTATATGCAAAACAAACCGATAGTCGGCAGCTTCGCCTTTATGCGGAATCCAATTACAAAATAAAGATACTTACATACATAAAAATAAATTTATCTCTCATAAAGTGTAAATAAAAAAATAAAGTTATCTGTCATAAATTGTTAATGAAAATTTTTTTAATATCTTTAAAGTTTCACTTTAATCAACAATAATTGTTATACACAATTTATCTAGAAATTTGACTTTACGGATCGAAATATTAAAACCAACAGACAAATGCATGTTGTTATTTGTCATAATAAGTAAATTGTGGATTTCTCTGCACATATTTACTGTTGTAATGGAATTTCTAAAAAAAATAATCAGCATAATAATACAAACAATATACCACACCTAGAGGCAGGTTTGTCGGTTAGAGGGTTAATATTTTTATAGGTTAAATTTTAAAAAATAAAAAAATAAAAAATAATAATAAATGAATAATAAATACATACATACTTATAATTTAAAATACTTAAGGAGTTAATTTTTTTTACATCTTCGATATTAGTTGTGTAGATGTCAATAGATATCGAAGCGTATCTATTTCTTTAGATATTTAACACCTACAACTTTAATTTGGCCTAATATGTAATTTTAATGCCTTAACTGGTTTCATTTAATAGATTTGTTTAATCACAATTCAAAGAATCAATATTGTATGATACATGTTAAATTAAATCAATATTTGGCGTATCATAATTGTTGTAAGCCAGAATAGCAACAACAAAATTCTACTGTACCTTTTATTTTCAAACGTTGAATTCATTTAAATTTAAATTTCTATACTTAATACATATTTTCACATATATATACTTGTAGTGAACAAAAATTATTGTAATTTAATATATTGAGAATTTCATTACTCGTACTTTATGTACGAGTTAGTACATAAAGTATATATTTCTAAATCTATATATATAAAATAGGACTATAAAATACATTGTAAGTGATGTTATCTAAATTTTTATTTTGGCCTTAAACGAAAGGTGAAGTGAAGAAAGTTAGAGTGAACCCCTTTGTATTGCATAAGTTTTGCTTAAAAACTAAATTTGTTAAGTTAGAAAATATTTTCAAAACTGTGTACATAAAAAGCATATGTAGAAAACTTTAATTTGGTGTGTGGCTTCACTATTGTTCAACTGGGCGATGCCACACCCATATAAAATTTGTATTTATATATTAAAAATTTGGTCCAAATAACTTTGTAGTCAATGCAAATCATCAATTAAAAATTGGTCCGAATTGGATAAGTAGGATTAGCAACTCCCATACAAAGAATATATTGATTTTTGTATATCTTTGTAACGATAATAGTGGCATGTTCTGAATTTGGTCTGAATAACTCAGTAGCTAATACACATTATCAGACGAAATATGGGCGAAATTGAATAAGTGGTTGTGGCATCTTCGATTCAAATTAAATATTGATTTTTGTATATCTAGAGAACGATTAGAATGGAAGGTTCTGAATTTGCTTTAAATGACGTCTTTAATAGTACAAATCATCAGTTAAAAAGTGAGCGGAATCGGATAAGTGGGTATGGTACCTCCCATTAAAATTAAGTAATGATTTTTTTATATCTTCAGAATGGTTACAGTTAAAGTTTCTAAATGTGTTTTAAATAACTTAACAGTCAATACAAAACATCAATTAAAAAAATATGTGGAATTTTGCATGTGGAGGGATTACTCTGGTTTATTGTATGACTGACAAATGTCAATAAAATGAAATGTATTTTCAGATTCGCAGTAGCTCGAGATGAAAAATCAGCAGTGAGTCCGGATGTTATATTGTATAAAAATTAGGGAGATCGATTATTCGACTTTTTTCAAAAACCGGTTTTCGAATAATTTGAAAAGTAACAATTTTTAAGAAACCGGCTTACGGTTAAAAATTAATTTAAGAACCGGTTAACCGGTTCTTTCATTTCAATAAAATTCTTTTCAATTCATGTCGTTTTATTAAATAAAATTGATTGAAAAATGACTAGAATAACATTCCGCTTCTTATGGCTTTAAGGGACATTCCGTCCTCGACAACACAACGTGCTGATATTTCACCCAATGATTAATTTTTGCAAGAGTGTTATTGGATGGCGCCTCGGAACTACTTAGTATAGAAAATGTTTTCCTTGATGCACAATTACGTCAATCTTATGGACATATTTAGGGTGGTTAATAAGTTCTGCTACCGAAAAATCTTAGTATGGACGAAGTCTCTAAGAATTCTATTAGGCTCTTTGTGTAGTATGCGTTAAGGGCAAAAAACAGGCTGTGAGATACGGGCAAACCTTTGCCGTAGACATTGGAAATGCACTCAAGCTATTGGGACGAGACTTTTTCAGTGACGTTAGTGAGGTTGCGTCTACCAAAATATTCAATATGGGCAGATTTTTATTAGCCATTAGTTAGCTGGTGGGGAGACTCTTTACATTTATCTTGCCCGTCCTTTCCCACCTATGATCTCTTGTCGTATTTTTCGTAGTTATTTTCTTCCATTTCTTGTTTTCATGGTTATTGGTCACATTTCTTTTATTCCCTTTCTCTCTAATGAAGTTACCTAAAATTAACCTCTTTTTGTTTCTGACTGGAGTGCATCCACTTTCGCGCCAGTGTTATTTAATTCAACAAAATACTTTTGAGCCTTATTTCCGAAATTATTACCATGAATATACAGTTCGTTAAGAGTTTTAAAAAATCGCTATCGTTATTGAAATCGAGATGTAAAATTAGTATTTTGGGATAGTTAATACATCTAGACAATCCTTTTCATCACGTTCGAAATATTTTCATACTTTACTTTTTCAATTGCAATTGTTTACATTTATTTAAACGATCGCAAGGCCAAATTGCACAGCTGATCATCATTCTCCATACATAAAAATTAATATCCATTTACATTAACTGTACCATGGTTTTGACGCTCTTTGTGATTCGTTCAAGGTTTTCGTATATATAAAAACAAGACGTTACATATTAAACTTGGAAAAATTCCTTAATTATGACCATATTTACAATAAAAAAATAAAAGAAACGTATAAAAACTATACTTTTTTAAATAACTGGTTGTTCGTGTTAAAATAACCGGTTTGTTCGGTATTCGAAAGATTGACATTTTAAGAAAACCGTATTCGGCAAAACCAAAAAACCGATTAAAACCGGTCGAATAATAACCGTTCGATCTCACTAATAAAAATCAAGTTGTGGATAAGTATCGTGATATTAAGAATTAGAAGCAAGAAGACCAAAATCATTTTTGTCTTTTAATTCCATCAATCTTATAGTTTATTTCCAACATAAACAAGCAGGACTACGATCAGGAAGAGAAAACTTCAGTTCATTACACAAATTAGTCCATTCCTTTGCTCAGAACACGTTCAGCACAATAATTTTTTGTGCCAACATTCACGTCAGTCATATGGATACTTAATATTTTATTTTCGTAGCAAAGACTTTTATATAAACGTCAGCAACATTTAAGCCACCAGGAAGAATATAAGTAAGGTTATTTATATAAAATGAAAATAATACTGGGCTAAGAATTTGTGTTTTCTTATAAATCAATGGGAAATTTGGCTTATTGTAAAGCACTACAACGGCTGTTGAATTGGGGTGAATGTGTTGAAGCATTAAAATTATTTTTAAAAAATATTAAAAATGGCAGCACAAATTATTAAACATCAATGGTTTTTTTAAGAGCATCTAAAAATTCAAAATAAAAGCAAGCAAAAAATTAAAACTAAACCAATAGTGAAGCACTATTTTTTTATAAAACAGTGGGAAATTTGTCTTATTGTAAAGCACTAAAACGATTGTTAAATTAGATAAGAATAGCTCGAATTAATAGCTTTTCTGAATGTGAGTGCTGATATTAATTGAAATAACGGTTAGCGAAGTATCGCTTCAAACAACGTACAATTATATAAAAAAAACATAAGAGATGGCAGCACAAATTTTTAAACATCAATGATTCTTTTGAAGGGCATTTAAAAATTCAAAATAAAAGCAAACAAAAAATTAAAACTAAGCCAATAGTAAAGCACTATTTAAGTATGTACATGCATAATTGCGCTCAAAAAAACCCAGAAATGGATTACCGTCTTTCTTTGTCATGTATGTGCTGCCATCTTTGAACAAAATTATTTTCTTTCAGAATTTGCTTTTTTATATAAACTGCACAAACATGTATATAACACATGATATAAAACCGGGATACCGGCAGTTAACATGTGCTAGTGTTGACGCCGTTGCTACACAAATGCTACGGCCTTTTACAATATGTTTAAAAACTTACATATGTATATTATTATTTAAAAACTGTAAGTATTTGTTAAAAGTAAGATACTGTTTTTAAAATAAAACATGTTTGCCTATTTTTAATTTATACCTATATTTATATGCAAACGAATTAATAAAAAAATATATATGCATTTACTAATTAATCTTACTTAGCCGTCCCACGAAGCGTGCATTGACCGCCGTCAAAAATTCCAGTACAGCGCCTTCGCCCTTTTATTCTTTATCTCTATAAATTTCTGCATTAAATAAAAACTTGAAAAAAGGTGTAGAAAGAAAGAAATAGAGTTTAAGTAATTTTTTTTTATTGCAAAGTTTAGGTGTATGTATTTGAATTGTTTAAATAGATAAATAAAATGTGTGTCATTAAAAGTAATTATTATTAATACAATAGTGCCAAAAATATGTAGTAAAGTGGAAAAACTAAATAAAACCACAAAATGATTCCTTAAAAAGAACGAAACACACACAACAACAAAAATTATATTGTCTGCTGCCAAATACTAGTCACAGCAATAGGAAACGAAAAAAATAGCAGAGGGAGTAGAAAAAGCGAAAGAATATACGTAAAATTAAATAAACAAGGAAGACAACATCATTTGCATTTATTGATACAAGATTAAAGTCATTAATAATAATTATTTCTAAACAAAAAATATTAATTTTTTTATAAGATATACGCAAACATACATAGATACATACCAACACCACCAACACATAAATACTGAAGGAAAATGGGTAATAAAAATTCTTGCTGTGCCTATTCGAGTCCACAATCGGATCGAAAATCAAAAGATATACCGCCCGTCTATGAAGAACGTCATCATATACAGCATCATCAGCACACCTCGCAACATCAACTTGATGGTAGCCATGTACATGGTCCTGCTGCAACAGCAGCCGTACACCATAGCGAAGAGATAAACAATGACAATTCACAGCATCTGCAGCATATATCGGAAAGAGAGGGTGTGGAAGGGGAGGAAGATCCTTCAGTGGATCCTACGGCGGCCACAATGTTCTTAGAACGTTCCAAAGTAGAAAATGGTGGTATAACACGCAAACGATCTCAGCATCAGATAGCTCAACAGAATTCTACGGGCGGTCTAAAGAAGAGTTCGTCCTGTTCAACGATCTTTTTGGATGACAGCACCGTCTCACAACCAAATCTAAAGAACACGGTCAAATGTGTCTCACTAGCCATTTACTATCACATTAAAAATCGGCAATACGATCGGCGTTTAGATATATTTGATGAGAAGCTGCATCCATTAACTCATGATCCAGTGCCAGACGACTACGATACACACAATCCAGAACACAGGCAGATTTATAAGTTTGTACGCACGCTATTCAATGCGGCCCAGTTGACGGCAGAATGTGCCATAATTACACTAGTCTATTTGGAGCGTTTACTAACGTATGCCGAATTAGATGTGGCTCCCTGCAACTGGAAACGCATGGTATTGGGTGCTATACTATTGGCCTCAAAAGTCTGGGATGATCAGGCTGTCTGGAATGTGGACTATTGCCAAATCTTAAAAGACATAACCGTAGAAGATATGAATGAGCTAGAGCGACAATTTTTGGAATTATTACAATTCAACATTAATGTGCCCTCTTCGGTGTATGCCAAGTATTACTTTGATTTGCGTACACTAGCCGAGGCCAATGACTTATCATTCCCCACTGAACCTTTATCGAAGGAGAGAGCCCAAAAATTGGAAGCCATGTCAAGGGTAATGCAAGACAAAGTTACTGCTGAAGCCTTAAAGAATGGTATTAAAAAATGGTCATCTATGGATAATATCAGCCAAGGTGGACCAAGGCGTAGTGTAGCTATATTATCGTGATTTTTATTAGTTTACTAAAATGAAAAAACGAAACGAAAAAGGTTCACTTACAAATCCAAAGTTTAAAATGGCTTGCTGCAACCTAGTTTTCAAAAAAGAGGAAGAGTTAAATAAAAATGGAAACCAATTGCCAAAACATATTTCTATTATGCACACAACCCACACTTAAATTCAACACAAAACAGGGGGGCATGCCACAATTTTCGTACGCAAATATTTTGAAAAATAAGTTTTTAGTTTTATACGAAATAATTTTTTTAACGACATTAAATTGTGACATACTCCTAATTACACGTAAACACGAAAAGAAAAATTAAAATCTCGAAATTAAACTCAGCGCGTTTGCTTAGCAAAATGCTGCTACCGGACAACACAAACAAAAAAGTATAAATCAAATTTTCATTTACAAAATATTTATGAGCAAATGCTACAAGACCAAAGTGAATTTATAATTTATTATAAAAATGTTTAGAAAATTTGTGTTTGTCGAAATTGAATTGTATTAAATAAACACAGCTGTATTTACACAATTTTAAACTACATAAGACGAATGTAAATCTCAAAGTTAGCTATATATATATATATATATATATATATATATATATATATATATAAATATATATATATATATATATATATATAATATATATATATATATATATATATATATATATATATATATATATATATATATAAATATATATATATATATATATATATATATATATATATATATATATATATATAGTGGTGGTCAAAACAATTGCAACTAAAGTAGTAGCTCTTCAATTACCCATTTCCTTCCGATTTGTTTTTAATCCATGATTTTTGGTATTTTTATAACTTTGTTGAGTGCTTTTTTGTAATAGCAGGAAGAAGTCATCTTCTGATTAAAGACAACAACAAAATAATCACCTTTGATAGATAGATATTCAGCTTTTCAAGAAATAACATTTTTACTAAAAATCATACTCGTGTACTTTTAGAAAAATGGCCAGCAGCACATACAATTCTGAATCAAAAATCAGAATTTTACGTGATTATCGTAGCGAAATTTTAAGCACTAAAGTATTCTCTTCCAAAATCAAAAATTTTTCGAAGTCATTAATGCCAATATCCATATGTGCATAAGACCTCGTGTAACAACAGTACACGAAGACAAAAAAATCAAAAGCTTTTTTGTAAAATAACAAAGTAATACCAGGAAAAGCAAACACTGAAACTTTCATTAATGTTGGTATTACAATCATTAATAGAAGAGCAAGGAAATATGGTCTCAGAAGCTATAAGCATGCAAAAAAAAAAACATATCCAAAAGGAACAGAATATTTCGTCTTAAATTTGTACACATGGTAATTGAACTCCACAAGAATGGACACAATATTGTGGTCTGAAGAGTCTTTGAGACTTAAAAGGAAGTATTTGTATTCGAAGAGTGGATGCAAATGTTTTGATCACCACTGTATATATATATATATATATATATATATATATATATATATATATATATATATATATATATATATATATATATATATTTTGTCTATATATATATATATATATATATATATATATATATATATATATATATATATATATATATATATATATATATATATATTCTTAAGTATCCAAAAAATATATATATGTTTTGTCAAATCTCATATTGAAAATTTTGTCTTATTGATTATTATTATTCAAATTCAATTGTATTAACTTAATCATCTTTCAAATAATTTTTGCAGCATATTTCGTAAGAACACCTCTTTGCATATATGTTTATCGAAGGATTTTAATCAAAGCTTAAAGATAGCAATTTTAATAAGAAAAATCCTTTCAACTCTTGTTTAGGAAAACTTCATAAAGAACATTCTAATACGTATGTACAATTTATTTCAATAATTTAAAGCATTCATTTCCGTTTATAGAGAAAGTTCAAACGCACTTTAAAATTTCAAGTTCTTAAGTATCCAGAAAATATAAATTATATTTCAGAACAAAATGTTCATC